>CM067376.1:203386373-204885547 GCA_034510155.1 Eucriotettix oculatus
TATATACTGATAATAATATACCGATAAAAATTCCTAATCTACCTGCCCAGTTGGGTATGTTAATCTTTATTTGTGTAACAATTTCTATAAATTAAATCGCCTAGGTGTCGGGGAAATACCTGGAACCGAACTATCCTTTCAGTCTTTTCTCATATCTTCCTTTTCTGCAAACCAACTTCGTCAATATAAGATAGTGGTGTGGATAATACGAAATATCTACCCGACAACATAAAATCGTAGACGGAATTGTAGGAGTGCAAATTTGGGACGTTGTTTGTCGCCTGCCCAGAGACGTTTCTAACCGACCTAAGAGGCGACGTGTGTGCCTGGACTATTCACTTGTTTGCGAATCTCATATAATTAAGTCGTCTCTTAAAGAATTATCGCATGGAGTAGAGGCACGTGGAACTATTGCTTAACGAGGGTCAGCACGACACCTATCTTATTCACCAGTAGACATCATCGGAAAGAAACTGTTACTCAGTGGGCTCCAGACTGGATATGATGGCTATACATCTAGTTAGAGAATTCAAGCAAACCTTGAGACTGATGGACGTAAAACCGAGTATGTTAAAGGAGTTTAGCGCTAATAGGGATGCTTTTATAAACGACTTTAATGGCAGGTCTCAGACACCAGGGAATTAAATATTAACTGAAATCTTTATAATCAGGAAACAGTTGTTCGCGTCATCTTTACAGGAGGAAGCCATACTCCAGTCCATACACTCCGCAAAAAGGACAAGGCATGGATGGCTCGTAGACAAGAGAAACCTGGTAGCTCGTAAAGTCTTGTTATCCCCAAGTGATCAGAGTTGTCTCTAAGTCGTGTCACTATTAAAAAGGAACCCAATAATCACGAAATGAAATGTTGTCGACGTGATACGGTAGTACAGTTGGTCAAGTGTGAATAATACGGCTGTTTGCAGTTGGAAAAGGTTGGAAAACAGCAGTCGATATGAACCACTATCAGAGGATGCACGCAGTGACGAAGATTGTTGGGGCTAATACATATACATAGCTTAGGGAAGCACTGGTTATGAAATATTGGCGACCGAAAAAAACGTACAAAGAAATAGAAAAAACTTAAATAATAAACGTGATAATTTTCATGGATCCTAAAATAAACTTATAACTGAACGAATGTGTGAAGCCGCTAAACAAAGAGTATAATTGCAGAAACAGAGTTCATACTATTAAAAGTCCTATGTAAATGTAATGTTTTAATGGTAACCAATAATAATCATAGCGATAAAAAATTTGGAAACTAAACTAATCTGAATTATTGAATCAACTACAAATTAAGGTGATAATATGCCGAGAAGTCGATAAAGTCCGCGTTTAGGGTTTTTATTAGTTTACGTCGCTGATTTAGACAGTCATTATTGAGTATTCAGCATGATGATAGTATCATTCGTGAGTGCGGACTAGTCATAGACCCGTTCATCAAATAGTTCATCTATTCCACAAGGCAGTAGTACAAAGTCTGTTACCGTTAAACAGTAGACAAAGTCACGTCGGAGTTAAAAGAACAATATTTTAAAACATAAGTTCTTCACTATCGAAAAGTATAAAAAAATGCGTTTATCTTTTACACACTATCTCGTTAAATAGACGAAAATTGAGAAGCGTCAATCGCTTTTCTTTCCCTAAGTTAAATTCCTGTTCAGGAAACAAAACTGAGGACACAGAATTTACTTCATTTCAATTACTGTTAAGCGTGAAATTGTTTCTAGATGAAGTACAAGTTATCAAAGTAAACAGCATAGAAGTTTATACAGTGTTACTTTCCGTACAGAGGAATAGAGGAGACGGACTAAAATTGAAATATCTGATATTATTTAATATTTATTTTTAAAGATTGTATAAAACGCCAAAGTAAACATTATTCGAGAAATGTTTTATTGCCGACAGCAGTGATATGCAGTGTCTTCAGTTCTGAAACAGAAGTATTTAATTACATATTGTTATAGTTAAGAAACGTTTGCGTAGTAATGAGTTGTGGTTAGTTGTAGCACCTGGTTCCGCAAAGCGCACGCCGTTGCGCCTGTCCCGACGCACGAAGCGTAAGCCATGGCGTGGGGGATGAAGTTCTGCTCCAGAGTCCCTGTGAGCAGATGCGCCCACGGGCCCCTGCTGTGGATGGTCACGTCGTCACCTCCGTGGGCAGAAGCGACCAGAGGGCTCATGGCGGGGAACTTGTAGTCGCTGGCAGCTAGAAATTGGGGAAAGTTTCACGTGTGAACGATGTTGTATAGAAAGACAATCATAAAAGGACGGTTCAGGTGTTTTGTTCTTACTTGTGTCGTCCTGAGTGAGGTTGTATCGGGATCCTGCTGACACCTCGTCGTGGTAGCCGGGACCGTTGGCGTAGCTCAGCGTGGCGTACGGAAATTGGTCGCTGTCCTTACCAGCTAGACCTGTAATTGTAGGTCAGTAATAAGCTATTCTTATTCCGATTGAGGAGTTGTCGTAGGTGTGCAGCGCGTCCCTCACCCAGGATATCGTTGCCCCTAGCGCCGTAGCCGCTGACACTCATGGTATGTGAGTGGTCGCCCGTGACAACGATGAGCGTGTCGCTCTCGCTGGTGAGGCGCGTGGCCACGTCCACAGCTGCTGCCATTTCCAGAGTCTCGTCCAGGGCTCTGTACGCCCAGTTCTCGTGGTGCGCCATGTCCACACGTGCACCTGTAACGGAGACCGTCAGAAAGAGAGACAACGTCGCTGCCGCAGGACTAAGCAATGCGTAAAATCAATTTTCACCTTCTATCATGAGAAAGAAGCCGTTAGCTTCCTTCTGCAGGGTTTTTATGGCTACTTCGGTCATTTCGGCCAGCGTCGGCTCTGCGCTGGGATCAGCCTCGGCGTGGTACTTCATGTGATCGCTTTCGAATAAACCTGGGGTAAAAGAATCCTTTCAGAAGTTGGGTCGGTGCTAGATCGTGGTTACAGCTCGGCTGAGGATCTCATCCTTACCCAGCACGTAGTCGGTGGCGGCCACGTCGATCGCGAGGAGCTGATCTCTGTTCCAGACGTAGGCGCTGGTCACCCCTAGAGCGGTCTTGTCCTGGGTCCACTCGTCAATGAGGTTACGCTGGTCCTGTCGCCTTCCTGCGGATCCCTCTTCGTCCGTGACGGTTACCGGCAGAAGGTTGGATCTGCCGCCACCCAGCAGCACCTGCAACGTGTCTAGAGTTATTCTACCGTCCCTGTCAGCGGGCACTAGGCATTACAATCACTCGCCCAGTGGTTACCTTGATTTGGCGTCCCGTAGTGTCGCTGACCAGCTGGGAAGCTATATCCTCGCATACGCTGGCGTCGCCCCCATCCGTGGTAACATCGACGTCGCTTTCCCAGTGCCTCTCGGCGGTATGAGCGTATGCTCCTCCGGGGGTGGAGTGCGTGATCCTGGACGTTGTCACTACTCCCGTCGCCTTTCCCGCATCCTGTTTGATTGCCGAAAAGAAAAATATTCAATACTGAAGAAATATTCATATTAGAACATATGAAATGAAAACTGTTTTAATGATTGTCGGGATTGTCTAATAAAAGTGTACCTGCGACCAGCGCACAATGGATTCAACATGCAGAGTGGTGTCAGCCTGTCCAACGCAGTCGCTGCGATTGACCGCAGCTGTGACGCCGATCGTCCCCAAGTTGCCCTTGACGCCCGACAAGAACGCCGTCGCTGTGCACGCGGAGTCGGGAACTTGCGAGTCCACGCAGTACGTCTGCAAGGAGACAGAACTTGTGAAGTTACTGGCACGGCGAGTCCCTAGCCGTCTCCCCCTTTCCCTTCCCCTGACATACCTTGGACAGGCCAGAGTAAGGGAACTGCTCGAAGCTGAGTGCCGCTTCTTCGCCGGACGAGCCTGCCCTCTGTCCCTGAAGGGCGCGGGCGGCGGTCAGGGTGGGCACGGACATGCCGTCGCCTAGGAAAAGAATAACATTCTTGGCGACGCCAGTGTTCAGTGGCTGGGCCACCTTCGCCGCCAGAATTGCCTGAGCCTGGTCCCTCCAGTACGAGGCCACTGCAACAATAAGCCTTAACATTTCAATTTCTGAAAACAATGTGCGTTCTATTTTCAAATCGCCAACATGGCGCTGGAGGTGCTCATTACTTACAATCTTCGTTTGGATCTCGGCGGTAGTTGTGTCCCGATGGCAACTTAGGATTCATTCCGTCGAGTCCTGTAAATTCAAAAACATTTTTAACTGTGTTACCATCATTGTCTGTATTGTTTATTTCTTTATACAATGTCCTTATTTTTCTGAGAATTTTCGAGAATTGCTTCTTACCTGTAGAGGTGACCGCCGAGATAGGTCGTCGTAGCCTTCATCTCGGCGGTCACCTCTACAGGTAAGAAGGAATTCTCGAAAATTCTCAGAAAAATAGGACATTGTATAAAGAAATAAACAATACAGACGATGGTGGTAACACAGTTAAAAATGTTTTTGAATTTACAGGACTCGACGGAATGAATCCTAAGTTGCCATCGGGACACAACTACCGCCGAGATCCAAACGAAGATTGTAAGTAATAAGCACCTCCAGCGCCATGTTGGCGATTTGAAAGTAGAACGCACATTGTTTTCAGAAATTGAAATGTTAAGGCTTATTGTTGCAGTGGCCTCGTACTGGAGGGACCAGGCTCAGGCAATTCTGGCGGCGAAGGTGGCCCAGCCACTGAACACTGGCGTCGCCAAGAATGTTATTCTTTTCCTAGGCGACGGCATGTCCGTGCCCACCCTGACCGCCGCCCGCGCCCTTCAGGGACAGAGGGCAGGCTCGTCCGGCGAAGAAGCGGCACTCAGCTTCGAGCAGTTCCCTTACTCTGGCCTGTCCAAGGTATGTCAGGGGAAGGGAAAGGGGGAGACGGCTAGGGACTCGCCGTGCCAGTAACTTCACAAGTTCTGTCTCCTTGCAGACGTACTGCGTGGACTCTCAAGTTCCCGACTCCGCGTGCACAGCGACGGCGTTCTTGTCGGGCGTCAAGGGCAACTTGGGGACGATCGGCGTCACAGCTGCGGTCAATCGCAGCGACTGCGTTGGACAGGCTGACACCACTCTGCATGTTGAATCCATTGTGCGCTGGTCGCAGGTACACTTCGCCATGAACACTTTTATTAGACAATCCCGACAATCATTAAAACAGTTTTCATTTCATATGTTCTAATTTGAATATTTCTTCAGTATTGAATATTTTTTCTTTTCGGCAATCAAACAGGATGCGGGAAAGGCGACGGGAATAGTGACAACGTCCAGGATCACGCACTCCACACCCGGAGGAGCATACGCTCATACCGCCGAGAGGCACTGGGAAAGCGACGTCGATGTTACCACGGATGGGGGCGACGCCAGCGTATGCGAGGATATAGCTTCCCAGCTGGTCAGCGACACTACGGGACGCCAAATCAAGGTAACCACTGGGCGAGTGATTGTAATGCCTAGTGCCCGCTGACAGGGACGGTAGCATAACTCTAGACACGTTGCAGGTGCTGCTGGGTGGCGGCAGATCCAACCTTCTGCCGGTAACCGTCACGGACGAAGAGGGATCCGCAGGAAGGCGACAGGACCAGCGTAACCTCATTGACGAGTGGACCCAGGACAAGACCGCTCTAGGGGTGACCAGCGCCTACGTCTGGAACAGAGATCAGCTCCTCGCGATCGACGTGGCCGCCACCGACTACGTTCTGGGTAAGTATGAGATCCTCAGCTGAGCTGTAACCACGATCTAGCACCGAACTAACTTCTGAAGGGATTCTTTTGCTCCAGGTTTGTTCGAAAGCGATCACATGAAGTACCACGCCGAGGCAGATCCCAGCGCAGAGCCGACGCTGGCCGAAATGACCGAAGTAGCCATAAAAACCCTGCAGAAGGAAGCTAACGGCTTCTTTCTCCTGGTAGAAGGTGAAAATTGAATTTACGCATTGCTTAGTCGTGCGGCAGGGACGTTGTCTCTCTTTCTGACGGTCTCCGTTACAGGTGCACGTGTGGACATGGCGCACCACGAGAACTGGGCGTACAGAGCCCTGGACGAGACTCTGGAAATGGCAGCAGCTGTGGACGTGGCGACGCGCCTCACCAGCGAGAGCGACACGCTCATCGTTGTCACGGGCGACCACTCACATACCATGAGTGTCAGCGGCTACGGCGCTAGGGGCAACGATATCCTGGGTGAGGGACGCGCTGCACACCTACGACAACTCCTCAATCGGAATAAGAATAGCTTATTACTGACCTACAATTACAGGTCTAGCTGGTAAGGACAGCGACCAATTTCCGTACGCCACGCTGAGCTACGCCAACGGTCCCGGCTACCACGACGAGGTGTCAGCAGGATCCCGATACAACCTCACTCAGGACGACACAAGTAAGAACAAAACACCTCAACCGTCCTTTTATGATTGTCTTTCTGTACAACATCGTTCACACGTGAAACTTTCCCCAATTTCTAGCTGCCAGCGACTACAAGTTCCCCGCCATGAGCCCTCTGGTCGCTTCTGCCCACGGAGGTGACGACGTGACCATCCACAGCAGGGGCCCGTGGGCGCATCTGCTCACAGGGACTCTGGAGCAGAACTTCATCCCCCACGCCATGGCTTACGCTTCGTGCGTCGGGACTGGCGCAACGGCGTGCGCTTTGCGGAACCAGGTGCTACAATTAACCACAACTCATTACTACGCAAACGTTTCTTAACTATAACAATATGTAATTAAATACTTCTGTTTCAGAACTGAAGACACTGCATATCACTGCTGTCGGCAATAAAACATTTCTCGAATAATGTTTACTTTGGCGTTTTATACAATCTTTAAAAATAAATATTAAATAATATCAGATATTTCAATTTTAGTCCGTCTCCTCTATTCCTCTGTACGGAAAGTAACACTGTATAAACTTCTATGCTGTTTACTTTGATAACTTGTACTTCATCTAGAAACAATTTCACGCTTAACAGTAATTGAAATGAAGTAAATTCTGTGTCCTCAGTTTTGTTTCCTGAACAGGAATTTAACTTAGGGAAAGAAAAGCGATTGACGCTTCTCAATTTTCGTCTATTTAACGAGATAGTGTGTAAAAGATAAACGCATTTTTTATACTTTTCGATAGTGAAGAACTTATGTTTTAAAATATTGTTCTTTTAACTCCGACGTGACTTTGTCTACTGTTTAACGGTAACAGACTTTGTACTACTGCCTTGTGGAATAGATGAACTATTTGATGAACGGGTCTATGACTAGTCCGCACTCACGAATGATACTATCATCATGCTGAATACTCAATAATGACTGTCTAAATCAGCGACGTAAACTAATAAAAACCCTAAACGCGGACTTTATCGACTTCTCGGCATATTATCACCTTAATTTGTAGTTGATTCAATAATTCAGATTAGTTTAGTTTCCAAATTTTTTATCGCTATGATTATTATTGGTTACCATTAAAACATTACATTTACATTGGACTTTTAATAGTATGAACGCTGTTTCTGCAATTATACTCTTTGTTTAGCGCCTTCACACATTCTTTCAGTTATAAGTTTATTTTGGGATCCATGAAAATTATCACGTTTATTATTTAAGTTTTTTTTCTATTTCTTTGTACGTTTTCTTCGGTCGCCAATATTTCATAACCAGTGCTTCCCTAAGCTATGTATAGTATATTGATGTGTATTAGCCCCAACAATCTTCGTCCTTGCGTGCAGCCTATGATAGTGGTTCATATCAACCTTTTCCACCTGCAAACAGCCGTATTATTCACACTTAACCAACAGTACTACCGAATCACATCCACAACATTTCATTTCGTGATTATTGGGTTCCTTTTTAATAGTGACACGACAACTCTGATCTCTTGGGGATAACAAGACTTTACGAGCTACCAGGTTTCTCTTGTCTACGAGCCATCCATGCCTTGTCCTTTTTGCGAAAGTGTATTGACTGGAGTATGGCTTCCTCCTGTAAAGATGACGCAAACAACTGTTTCCTGATTATAAAGATTTTAGTTAATATTTAATTCCCTGGTGTCTGAGACCTGCCATAAAAGTCGTTTATAAAAGCATCCCTATTAGCGCTAAACTCCTTTAACATACTCGGTTCCTGGCAAACCTCTTACGTCCATCAGTCTCAAGGTTTGCTTGAATTCTCTAACTAGATGTATAGCCATCATATCCAGTCTGGAGCCCACTGAGTAACAGTTTCTTTCTGATGATGTCTACTAGTGAATAAGATAGGTGTCGTGCTGGGCCTCGTTAAGCAATAGCTCCACGTGCCTCTGCTCCATGCGATAATTCTTTAAGAGACGACTTAATTATATGGGATTCGCAAACAGGTGAATAGTCCAGGTACACACGTCGCCTCTTAGGTCGGTTAGAAACGTCTCTGGGCAGGCGACAAACAACGTCCCAAATTTGCACTCCTACAAATTCCGTCTACGATTTTTTGTTGTCGGATAGATATTTTGTATTATCCACACCACTATCTTATATTGATGAAGTTGGTTTGCAGAAAAGGAAGATATGAGAAAAGACTGAAAGGATAGTTCGGTTCCAGGTATTTCCCCGACACCTAGGCGATTTAATTTATAGTACATTGTTACACAAATAAAGATTAACATGTCTAACTGGGCAGGTAGATTAGGAATTTTTATCGTATATTATTATCAGTATATACAGATTCTTAGTTAATTATTAGCGTTGCTGCCTCACAACTCAGGGGTTCCGGGTTCGAATCCTAGCATGTGCTTGAATGTTTGTGTCGTCATGGTCGCGAGGACTGCATTAAGGCTGTTGGGGAATTAGTACACTGACCACGTATCACCCCAATTCGTAATGTGTACGCCAGATGACAGTCCGCAGCCGCCTCGGTAGGTCTATGCCCTCAAGCGGGCTGTTGAGCCATTGGAAGAAGTGTATAGGAAATATTTTTGTTGTTCTTAAATTGCCGGAGAATGAAATTAACAGGTATTTCAAACTATTTTAGTTAATGTGTTCAATTAAGTAACCAGTATATTTCTTGGCTGGATTACTGTACTGTTGATCATCGAGCAGGTTGTGCTTAAATTAACGTTTCGTCATATTTTATAAGGTTGCGGACATCAAAAGCTGAAGGTACGTAAACGAAAAACTGAGATCGCCGATTTAATAATGTACGGTACAGTAAGTTACTGTAAAATTAAATACCAGCCTAACGTAAACATATACCCTGGCATGCCGGGTACCCAGTTAGTTATGAATAAAACATTATAGGAGTTGGAAACAGGTTAAGATGTCATTAAATTAAATGACTAAAATTAATATACAGTAAAGTGTAATATTTTTCGTTGGTATTAATTATAAAAAACGGCTGTTCTGTCATGGTGAACGAGTAAAGATAATTAACTCCATAAACAAAGATTAAACTTTAGCAAGGACACGTGATTGCTGCACGAAAGACAATTATTGAATGAGATTGTATTTTATATAACAGTTTTAGGTAGTGCCGTGTGCATTTGTGACAAATAATACACTAAAGACGAGGAACGTTTTAATAACCGCGCGAACGACCTCATCATTGTGATTTATTAAATCTCTAAGTATTTGAAAACGTTTTGCAGATGGAAACGATGCTGATACATTTGAAGTGTAGTTGAACTTTGTAGTAAATGTTATTATTTATTTAACAATTGACATCGGGTAAATATATCATGCCGACGGATGAATACCGAGGAGCAGATATGCTATCTTTAATTTTAGAAGGTGACGTGTTCGAAATATAATTAAAAGTTATCTATTACGATGGACACATCCATACCATACGCTCTTTATTAAAGTGATCGAAACTATGTAATTTATTGATCAAATACACACATATATAATGGTTGTTCTGTACGTCATTATTTTGTCTTCTATAAAAGACTTTTAAAAAAATATTAAATACACGAGTTCAAATTTTAAGTAAAGAACACCTGTTTCCTGGTTTTCTCGGGGGTGGCAACTCGCATTTCTAGGCACAAAAGATTTACCCTTCCTTTTGTATGCTAGAGAAGCCCTTTCAAGAAAAGGGATGAACCGTAAACAACTTGGGATACTACCGGAAATTAGAACTGCTGGCAAAAACGGAAGTTCCGTGAAAAATTCGGAATGTCACAGAAAGATGCAGAACATGTGTAACATTTAGTC
The DNA here is from genome assembly GCA_034510155.1 of Eucriotettix oculatus. Lineage (NCBI taxonomy): Eukaryota > Metazoa > Arthropoda > Insecta > Orthoptera > Tetrigidae > Eucriotettix > Eucriotettix oculatus. The sequence goes on from CM067376.1 coordinate 203,396,534, forward strand.
CCTGCAGTGAAAATTTTCTATTGGCTGCAATTGTCCAACAGCAAGCCAATAGAAGCTTTTGAGGAAAATAGCGGATTGCTAGTTTCTGATCATGTAGCTTCCGACCAACGTTACTAGGGAAGAGAATTTTGTAGTAAAATTTTGTGTCTTAAGGGACCATGAGTATTTATGATTGTAACTATTATTATTTATTTAACGTATTGGGCACTTCCCTCTAATGCAAATTTCATTACACCCTTATGTCTTAGAACTTGTCCTATTAACCTATCCGTTCTCTTGGTCAACGACCTCCATATTCTGTTTAGAATTTCCTCGTTAGTGGTTCTATCCAACCATCTGATTTTCAGCATTCGCCTGTAGCACCACATTTAAAAGGCTTCTATTCTTTTCCTTTCCGCAACTCCTCTCGTCCACGATTTGCACCCATATTACGCCACGCTCCATACAGACATTTTTAGTAACGGTTTCCCTATATTCTTAATACTGCGATATTGTCGGCAAAGAGTAAGGTTTTTATTCTCCTCTTTGCAGTATGATTCCTTTTCCATATTCCGTTTTAACATTCTTCATCGCCTGATGTATATGTAAGCTAAACAGTTTATAGTTAATAGAATATAAGTCAATTGAATATTCTGCGAATTTAATGGAAACAGCCAAGTTCACGTTAATTTCACACTGTGACAAGTTCGCTACAAATAAACCTGTACAAACCGTGACCATATTTTCAGTCTCCAACATGTCCCCAAACTTTGCGCCAAATTGTCCGGACATTGTTCCCACAACAGGAAGAGGTCACTCCGACTGAAGTTTTTTCAAATGTGGAGATTCCAGAATTCACCCGAGAGGAACTGCAAAGGGCTGTCAAGCGCATAAATATAAATAAGGCGTGTGGCCCCGATGGTGTACCAAATATTGTAACCAAAGCTGCGATGAAAGCAAGACCAGACGTTTTCATTGACTTGTTCAATTCTTGTTTGAAAGAGGGTGTATTTCCTGAACCTTGGAAACTTCAACGACTGGTATTACTGCCAAAGCCAAATAAACCGCCCGGACTTCCATCATCATACCGCCCACTCTGTATGCTTGATACTTTGGGGAAAGTGTTGGAGCGGTTGGTATACAATAGACTGTTGAAGGCGGTAGAAGATAAGAATGGTTTTTCTGTCAGCCAGTATGGATTTAGGAAAGGACGCTCAACCATCGATGCAGTTAATTTGGTAGTGGAAACCGCTCGCCAAGCTATTCGGGGGAAGAGATGGAAAAGAGGCCCTAAAAAATACTGCGCCATAATCACCTTGGACATCAGAAACGCTTTCAACTCGGCAAGATGGAGTTGTATCCTCGAGAAATTGCGCAGGTTACAGGTGCCATCATACATAAGGAGAATTGTGACGAATTATCTCTCCAACAGAACTCTTCTCTACGATACGGAAACCGGCGTGGAAAAGTACGTCATCACAGGAGGCGTCCCACAAGGATCGGTACTAGGACCCCTGTTGTGGAACATTATGTATGATGATGTATTAAGACTTGAGATTCCCACGGAAAGCAAAATTATTGGCTTCGCAGACGACATAGCAATTGTCGTCGTCGCTAAGCACCGGGAACAAATAGTTCAGATAGCCAATGAGGCTATTTATGTGATTGGGCAATGGCTACGGACAATGGGACTGCAACTGGCGGAAGAAAAAACAGAGGCAGTTCTTGTCACTGGGAAACTGCGAAATCTATTCGAAATCGTCTATCAGATATCTTGGTATAATGATAGATGATAGGATGTCTTTTAAACACCACCTTGATTATGTAAGACGTAAAGTATCCGGGACAGTATCTGCACTGTCACGAATTATGCCAAATGTTGCAGGTCCAAGACAATACCGGCGACTTCTTTTCGCGAATGTTGTGCGATCAGTGATCTTGTATGGTGCTTCGATATGGTGTACTGCTTTGACAGTAAAATCAAACAGGAGAAAGGTTAGTTCCGTCCACAGGCTATGTGCACTACGCGTTACCTGTGCCTACAGGACAGTATCGGACGATGCTGTCTGTGTGGTGGCAGGAATGCCTCCGGTAGACATTCTGGCCGATGAGTGCCGCAGACTACAAACAAACAGAGGTCTGGAAGGCAAGAGAGTTGAGAGGCACAAAACATATGAAGAATGGCAACGCCGTTGGGATGAGTCCAATAAAGGCCGATGGACCCATAGGTTAATAAGATCAATTAAAGACTGGATTGATCGGAAACACGGAGAAGTGAATTATTATCTTACTCAACTCTTGACCGGTCACGGCTGCTTCAGGGCATACTTCTACAGGTTTGCCATAGATAATTCACCTGCATGCCCTGAATGTGGAGTTAATGAGACACCAGAACACGTGTTTTTCAGTTGCTCGAGATTTTCATATGGGAGACGAGCATTAGAAAGTGATATTGGAACCTCAATAACACCAGATAATTTGGTACCCAATATGCTGCTCTCACCTAATACCTGGAATAAAGTAAGCGCATATGCCTCTACAGCAATTCAAAGATTAAGAAATTACGAAAAAGAGAGAAATAATAGTATTGTATTGTATTTGCTAATAATCTACAATTGGGCGCAAGCCCGGTGGCAGATACATAATTAAATATACATAATTATAAACTAAAGAAAGATAAACATGTTCCGTGGATGCCCTGAAAGAGAAAAGAGAAACACTTCACTTTTTTATATTCGGAAACACATTTATATTAAATAAATATCCACTTCACTTCACACGTTTTTTCAGATTTGACCTAAATTTATTTTCTTGAAGAGGATTTCCTCCAAACACCCCCACAGGTAAATTATTCCAGTCGTTGATAGTCCTATTTAGGAATGAGAATTTGTAAACATCTGTTTTTTGTTTTCTATATTTCACTTTGAATTGGTGATCCCATCTACCTATATAACTGGGCTTTTGCATTTTGTAGCTAATTCCAATCCATGGTTTTTGCCCCGTATAAGCTTTGAATAGCAAATGCAGTCTTGCTTTCTCCCTCCTTTCTGACAAGACCTCCCAACCTAGCTGTTTTACTTTTTCCTTCTTATGACCTGGCCCTACTTGCACAAAATTAGCAGCCCTTTTCTGAACTTTCTCTAATGATTCTATTTGATTAATTCTATAAGGATCCCAACAAGCCGCCCCATATTCCAAAATTGGTCTGACTAGAGATAAGTATGCCACCTCCTTTGTTTTTGAACTTCCCTTTTTTAAGTTCCTCATAATGAAATGTAAGGAATTCCACGCTTTTCGGGCCGTGAAATTCACTTGTTCCTCCCACCCAAGTCTATTGTTGAAAAATATCCCCAGATATTTGCAGCTCGTTACCCTTGGAATTTGTTCCCCACCTATTCTATATACTGTCTCATTTAACAAGGTGCGTTTAGTAAACGAGATTGCGCTGCTTTTCTTTCCATTAATTTTCATTTTATTTTCCAGAGCCCAGCTATTAACTTTATCTAGATCTTCTTGTAATAATAAAGTGTCTTCCTCGTTTGTTACCTTTCTGTATATGATACAGTCGTCAGCGAAAAGCCTTACCCCTGACTTCAAGTAATTCGGTAAGTCATTAATGAATATTAAAAACAGTAAGGGGCCGATTACAAAGCCTTGGGGAACTCCCGATGTTACAGCGCCTGAATCCGAAAATTGTTCCCCGATTTTGACTTTTTGCGATCTGTCGCTTAAGAATTTTTCTACCCATAGTATCACTCTTTTATCTATACCTATTTTATTTAATTTATCCAATAGGATATCATGAGGTACTACATCAAATGCCTTAGCGAAGTCTATGATAACCCCATCTATTCTACCCCCATTATCTACTTCATCTGCTAACTCCTGAAATAGATTTATCATTTTACTTTCGCACGAGTACCCTTCCCGAAACCCATGCTGACCATTAAAAAACCACCCTTTTCTATCGAGTTCAGATCTAACGTAGGCTGCTAATAAGTGCTCTATAATCTTATAGTGTTTAAAGGAGACAGAGAGAGCTTGACGCTACGACTGCTTCCTTTGAAGTAATGTCTAACGACGGTCCCACAGGAAGATACACAGTCATCGTTGGAAAGGGAGGTGTTTTTAGTGGGTAGAATCCCACACTACTATCCAGTGCGGACCCTGAGATAGTGTCTTTAGAAGATTTTCACCTGCCCTCGCAAAAAATAACCGTGACCATCCTGTTAAGGATGATTGGGGGGAAATTTAGCGGATCATGGAGAGATCTAGCTTGAGATCCACTAGATGTAATGGGGTATAGATTGAACTAGGAATTACAGACTAATGTTTCAAACAGTAAACAACTCTATATTGTGATCTTTATTTATTTTATTTTTTATATATATAAAAAACTTTTATCATAAAGATTATCAGAATCTTTATATTTTCTCTGATCTTCTCTAACAGACGTACGCAAACGACTGCCATTGAAGAATTATTAACCATGTACGGTCGTTAGTCTACTTTGACTCACGAAAGCTTTTTTACTGTTCTGGTTATATGTCTGTCCTCAGCCACCACAGCAACGAACCATACAAATCTTGATTCTATTCATTCGTGTATCAGTTCATAACTTCTCTGAATGCATATCGGAGATATCGAAACTGAATATAAACAAATGCGGTCGTTCCCCACGCGCCATGCAAAAAGCTGACCAATTAGCAAGTTCATATTGTTTTATGAGAAAATCTTGCAAATGGTTGAGAAAGGTTTTTTGTTGCTGGGGATTAGAGATCTGTGCAATAAATGGCTACATGTTATATAAAATATATCAGCTAGAAAAGAAAACAGGACGCCTACGTCACATTATATGTTTGTTCGAAATTTGGACGAACAACATGTAGGTTCAAAAAAGAATTAATAAAACACAAACGAAGATTGTTACAGCTGACCAATTAGCAAGTTCATATTGTTTTATGAGAAAATCTTGCAAATGGTTGAGAAAGGTTTTTTGTTGCTGGGGATTAGAGATCTGTGCAATAAATGGCTACATGTTATATAAAATATATCAGCTAGAAAAGAAAACAGGACGCCTACGTATATGTTTGTTCGAAATTTGGACGAACAACATGTAGGTTCAAAAAAGAATTAATAAAACACAAACGAAGATTGTTACGGCAATAAGACCTGTGTTATTTATCTCTGCTCTTTCAATATAAATTAGTTCCGACCAATACGACACCCATGTCCAAATTTAATACGTCCTCAAAGGGTTAAAACGACGTGATTTCGTGATCAAAATCAATTAATCAATATGACGTTTTCTATAAACTTGCAGGTGATGGAGTTTACGATCATATTGGTTATCCTGTGATGGCTTGAATATATTTTTCAACACTCGGTTAAAATAAGTACAAAAATGTTAGCAAAATAAGTTTCTCCAGTACAGCCAAAAATTCTTTACTCCTCAATTATAATTAATTAAGTACCTCTTATTAAGTTACCGATGTGTTTGACAAAATTAATAACTATTTTAATAATTTCAAGAAATTTCATTGACAAAAAACGCCGGTTAGTATCACAACTTCTCCAGTCGAGGTCAAAAAGAAGATAGCAGAAAAACGAAGACAACGCAGAAGGTGGCAATCAACTAAACACTCTGAAGAAAAAAGTAAATTAAATAAACTAACAGCTGAGCCCAAAATACTTCTCTAAATCATCAAAAATGAGTATATAGAAAACTATCTCAGGCATTTAACACCTACAGAAAATACTGAATATTCACTCTGGAGAGCAACGAAAAGATTAAAACAACCCCAACAACGCATACCACCTATTCGACTTGAAGACAATACCTGCGCTAGAAACGACCATGATAAAGCTTATGCTTTTGCAAGACATTTAATGAAAGTATTCACTCAAACTACTGCAGAAATCGAGAAAGAAATCTATTGTTAATTTTTTTTGTGAGAACAAGATTTCATAAATTGAAAAGATCCCCTAAATTTTAAATAAATTAAACTATTATTATTTTCAATTCACTGATATAAACTTAATTAAACCCATTAATTATCCCTGAAATAACCATACGTTACAATATATATACCCTTTGTTTTTTTAATTTTTTTATTGTAAATATTCAAATAAGGCTGCAATTATTAATTAAATTGTTTGTGAAATATTGTTAGAATATGTGGAGTATGGCGACAATATGACATTTAAGCGCGGATTGTATGCATTGTTGCGTGGTCAAACCACATGAATGTTCTCGAAGGAACTTTAACTTTTTAACGTGAGAGTGTGCTGGTGTACTCGGCTGTAATTGGCTAAGCAGGTCACCTGACCCAGTTTCAGCAAGATGGCTAAAACGAGGTTTTGAGGTGAAATACACAGATGATGTTGGGAGCGTGAAGGGTAAAGACGTATTTCTGGCAGACGTAATTTCACAGACAGACGGTGTCTGGACGGGAAGCGAGCGAGGTTGATGTGCCGTCGTGTATTAAGACGGTGTTTGGACGGAGAGTGTGGAGGGTGTGCCACCCTATGGTGTAGAAGGTCGGCGGAGAGCGAGAGGCTCAGACGTGTATTTGAAGAGTAGGGTGAGACATCAAGTAGTGAAGTCGTGTTTGAAGAGCGTGTCGGATGATCAAATGCGTTTGACGTTCGACCTAGAAATACGGACTTAACAGTTGTTTGTAGAGCTGCAGTGGATTTTGACAGGAGAACACAAACTTACCGATAGCTAATGATATCTTCCCCGTTGTATACTACATATTGTAATGAAAAGCTCTCCTATTTTTTAATTAATTTTTAATTATAATGGGGATCAATTAAATAAGTAACTCCAATTTGCAAACTAAAAACATTAAAATTTATTAACACTAATTACACAATGTTGTTAAAATATACATAGAGCAATTTCACTTTCGGGTTATAAATGAACTCTTTTTCTCAGGTGATTTTGGGCCAAGTTCCAGACATGATTAAACGAAAGATTGGGTCCGACAATGCATGAAAATGATGTTGATAAATTAAGTGGATCTCCCCAGAGTACAAATTTCAAGTGTCCGTCAGGGTTCCACGCAGCTGGCAATGAGAGGAATTTCAACCCTTACTGAAGGAATACAAAACAACAGTGAGCTCTACCACTACAGATTAAAAATACATCCAAAGAAACTAGTGAAGCGACTCTTGAACTCCAGTGACTCTAGCCTCGGCTCAAGAAATTCAAACCTTTGGACCTATTAACAAGATCCAAGTAAAGTTAAGAAACAAATTCCGCAGTGTCAAACTTTTATATTTTAACTTAACCTTGAAAGATTTTCGATGGAATGTTTTTCGCCATGTCTTGTGGTTTGAAAGTCAATTTCGTTTTATGACAGATTGTAAGCTATAAATAAATACGAAAAAAAGTTACACACCAGACGGGAGATTCAATCACACGCTATTTGAATAAGCGAATGCGAGGGCTACCTCAGTGGAGCTGCAAGATGATTGGAGTCGAATGCAGATAGTCGCAGCTTCCTGACTAGTTCATGTCTGGACGGTGATATTGACGAACTCGGTGATTATGACGATGAATAAAAGACACATACATTCTTTAAACTGCCAAAGGAACTGGAACTTCTTGCCTGTATGACAGTATAACCAATACGTCATTTCTAGGAAACAACCAGGAAAAGCGGCGGAGAAAGGTCGGGACCCGGCCATCGGGCAGTGGTGCCACCCAACTTTCACCCTCCCGCTCCAATAAACCTTTCCTTCTTTAAAAAATTGTTTAAAATTTTGTAGCATTGCTGTATCCATGAATCTTATATTTTATATTTATGACTTTCAATCGCTACAAGAAAAGCTTTGTCTCACTATTATGCGATGCGCAGTCAAAGAGTTATCCGAGGTCCACTAGTTAATTAATTTAGAAAAACTTCAGAGACAAATGATTGAAATTTTGTGGATCGGTTTGGAAGGCTTTGATATGTTTTATGCTAAAGTTTCAGACCGTTTGAAGAAACGGTTTGAAATCTATGAGTTGTCAAAGTCGAACTATATGAAAGAAGGACAAAAAAAACTGACTTTTTTTCAGGTTTTTTTTCGCCAAATGGTAGGTGTAAAATATCTTTTAATTTTTCTTTATTTACATATCATAAAATGGCATTAAATTATGCGTAAAATGAGACCTTTCACCATAGCGTAGGTCATTCCGAATGGACACAGCGAGGCTTCAAACTCTGGGCTCTACTATTTTGACGACGACAATAGGTCTACATACTTCTAACAGCATGGGCAATGCTAGCGGATTATTATGGCTAGGCGGAAATTAAAAGGGTGAAGGACCAGCACGTACCAAAGGGAACGATGCCCGATGACTATGTTTGCAGCTAACTCCCCCGGCGGCGCCACACTTGAGCGGGACGGGCCGCGGCGGAAGATAATTGGTGCGTGTGTTGATGTCACACTCAAGAGGGTTCGGGACGGCGGAAATGAATTTAGGTCTGGATGCATACGGAGAGGCGCCAATTCGCAACTATGTTTCAGTTCGTGCAGGTTGCTACAGTGGCTGCTCTCGAGTCAAAAGATCTGTTAATTAGAAAGAGAAGATATTGGGAACATTCCTACAATAAATGCGTAGGTAAAATTGAAACGATTCGACTCATTTTATGCGAACATCAGACAGAATGATGATAAGTTCTTCAAATATTTCCGAATGTCCAAAACTCCTTCGATGTGCTTCTGGAAATCGTCGGAAGACATATAAGCAAGAAGCCTACATATTTCAGGACTCCAATCAGCTCACGGGAAAGGCTAACAATAACACTTAGGTAAGTAACTTTTTGATATTAAATTTTTTCTTTCTTTCTCCATGACTCTACAGTCCATTGAGGGCCTGGGCCTACCGAGTCGACTGCGGACTGTCATCTTGCATGACACATTCCGAATTTGGAGTGACACGTGGTCAGTGTATCGATTCTCAATCACCCAAACAATAATTACCCTGAGAATTTTGAAACCGTCCTCCTTTAATTCTTTGTATTTGTACTTGTTACCTTCTCGCAGAATCCATTTTAATATTATTGTGTTTTCTTTTACTAAATGTACAAATAAAACATCCAATTAAATAATTAATTAACACCCCCCTATCATTTATAAGTCATTGTTTCTCTAGTTGCCTTTTCAGTTACTATTTCTGTTATTTAGTCGATATTTCCTGTTGTCGGGCGTTTCTCCATAGAACCTTTAAGAAAATAGAGATTTTGCGATCGATTGTACGAAGATTTTATCTTACTGCTCTTCACATAATGATCTCTAATGTTTTTCCACTTTATTTTCATATAGGTTACTGAAAAACGAAACAGTTTCCATTCATAAAGTATAATAGAAATCAGTTGTTACCTCTGTAATATAAACATATAAAAAATTCTCATGCGTGTACAAATAGTTCTTGTGCTGAGAAGTCTTAGTCAGTTCTTTCTACACGTGTTCTAACCTTGACCTGAGTATCCCTGACTCAACAGTCCCTGACTTTGCTTTCCCCACCTCTCCCATTTAAGGAGTTTATTATAAATAATATTAACTTCTCCCTCCACTACTATGCTAAAACTCCGCCCTAATAAATGTATAACCTAGACCCGTTCCCTAGTAGGCCTAGATAATAAATTAATTTAATTGGCCATCCCTTCTCCTTACAGTTTCAGCGTTCTGTAAGCGTATTGGTACAATCCAGTATAAAAGGTACAAATTATGTTAAATTAGTTTAAGTTCTGCGTAACTAGTGACGCCGTCTCTATGCTACTCTGGGCTCTCATCATCTTCAAGTATTTGCATTAGAACTAGACTGTAGTTTTAAAGAATAAATCTCTTTTACTTCTTATTGAACTTATGCCTTATACTTTCTCCCACCACACTAATTGATGCTATTCTAGAGTACAACCTAGCTTGTTTTCCAAACCCTTCCGAAGTTTTTTATATTCATCTATTCTTTGTGAAATTCTGAATTTTATTTCACGTTTAAAATATTTTTGATGACAGCGGAATAAACCTACCGAAACAAAAAAAATTATATTTCACCACTAATACAAGTATAACATTCTACATTAAGAAAATGTTAATATTGACGCCACAAAGATACACACTATTGATTATAAAAATTGGTTTAATAAATTATCCAAAGCAGGAATTAACACTTTGGTTGAATGAACTGTATTTATAATATCTATTTTTATTATGACAAGCGTTACGGAAACGTACTATGAAGGCCTGAACAGGGCTGTGTGACGTCACCATAGGAAGACCTATGATTTGCAAGGCCGCTGTCTGAATCTGCTCCGGTGGCTGTGGCACAAGTTCTTTTCGTTTCGCAGCCTACTTACCTAGTATTAAATTATCATAAACGATTTATAGTTACACCGAAAGATATGACAAATGAATTATACTATGCATAGCATTACGACCATTATATTGCGATGATTGTGCGTTAATAATGCCCAAGTTCTTAGTAGATATTTATAGACTACTTTAACATTAATTTAACATTTATCATCTTTAAACAAACATTCTGCAGTACCGTTCCTGGCAGAAATATTAAAAAATTAATTTATTTTCAATCATGGTTCTGTAAGTAAGTCATAAACCTATCCCCTACATACACCTTTAAATACACGAATTTATCACAATTTCGTTTAATTAATTATTATTTGGACAGAAGGAAAAAGAATTTACTTAGATTACAATGCAGGCTTGTACACATTTTAACTATTTATTAAATTACATACACAATACAGTAATAATTTTAAAATGGGCCTATTTACAATCATAAAAACAATGAATATTTAAATTGATACAAATATTTATCAAGTTTTGAAATACAATTTTATTTATTAAAAGTTTGAAGCTTTTTTTGTTTTTCAAAATATTTTGATTTACTTTTTTTAAAATAACGAATCATTTTTCATTCCACAATTTTTTTTAACAAAACATTTGAAGTGGAGGTCAAAATACTTTTAATTATTATCTCCCCATTGTGCAACTTTGGACAGTTCAAATCAATCATCATTTCTCTTTCATAAATAATTAGGTATGAAAGAGAAGTAAGGATTTTCCTTTGGTCAACCTGTTTCAAAAAGTTAATATTTTCATTTTCAATCAACTTCTCAAAGACAGCATAATAGTACAGAACTATATTTATGACATCAATACAGGGATATTTTATATTTCCTCTGTCCAGACTTTTGATGAGACTGTAATTCTCAGGAATTGTCAATATACTTTTACAATAATTGCAATTGCCAAGCTTTTTAAATACAGCGTGACAGAAGAAATGTATGTTACTATAGGTATATACTTCATGTACACCTGACCCGGTTGGTTAACTGTGAAGATTTCATCCGAATTATTCACCGGGAAAGTCTACGTTCATCATTTATGTTAATGTCACATATAAATCCATCATAATGCTCATCAACTGGTTTTGAACAATCATCATATTCAGAAGTATCAACAAATTTAAATTCTTTCTAACAATTCTGAAAACTCTGAATACGTAATTTGATTTCTGCTTCAAAAACCTGCGAGACAGATATGTTGTAATTACAACCTGCTAGCCTAAGGTACTTTCCAAACCGTTCTTCAAGAGCATCAGTTTGGAACTTCTTTGTCAAAATATATGACATGTTAAGATTCTCTATACAATATCTAGTTACTTGAGATATTACATGAGTGGTATGTTTCATGGCCAACTGTGTTTCCCTACTTAATTTCCGTACATCTCCCTTCAGTTCCTCCCAAAGAACCAACCATGCATAAAAATCGTTGAGAAGCTTTAGCCTGAAATCGTCATTAGATCCTGTTAAAGGTTTCTCATACTCATTTAAATGGTGCAACCCTTTTGTTGGTGTTTGCGTCACGAACAGTTTCAGTGGGCGTTGATTGGAGGCTGAAAACAGATGACCCAAAGGAAATTGTTTGGCCAAACCCCAGGCTAAATTGGTTAATGGTCAGCCGGTGACCTTGCAAAGTCTGGAAGCCAGCTGTGTACTTTCAGTCTTTAATTTTGACGACGTCTTCGTCTTACATTATTGCTTTGTACATTCAATAGTATACAGATTTCCATAATATGTAGAATATTCATGTGGTTTTTGTTTACAGATACCTGTCTACGGGTAGTACGTTCACCGCATTGCAATATGAGTTTAAAAGAGGAAGAAGCTCTATAGGAACTATTGTTCGGCAAACATGTCAAATAATTTGGTCGTGTCTGAAAGATAAAGAAATGCCAGAGCCTACTGAAGAACTGTAGTGTCAGATAGCTGAATAATTCTACACTAATACAGACTTTCCGAACTGCGTAGGAGCTGTTGACGGGAAACATGTACGATGTGTTATGCCCAGAAGTTCCGGTTCAAAGCTTTTTAATTATAAAAAGTATTTCTCTATGGTCTTGATATGCGGTGGCGGATGTTAATCTTCTTTTCATTGCGATTGACGTAGGAGCTTATGGCAAAGACGGGGACTCAACAGTCTTCACAGACAGTCCATTAGGAAGAAAGCTGTACTCCAACCAACTTAATCTACCACCACCTACATATCTACCCGGAACAGTATCAGACCCACAACCTTTCGTCATTGTGGGAGACGAAGCTTTCAAATTACACAAAAATTTGTAAACACCATTTCCTCTACGTAATTTGGATTATCGGAGCAGGATTTATAATTACAGACATTCAAGATGCCGCCATACAGTGGAATGTGCATTTCTAGTACTTGTCAACAAATGGAGAATTTTTCATACTGCAATAATGGTGAATCCAGACTTCATTGAAGATATTATAAAAGCGTGCTGTGTACTACATAATTTTGTACGAAAAAGAGACGGAATTAACTTCGAGGATGATAAAAGTCACCCTTTTGTGAACGTAGATGATACTGGATTAACTTCTCGGGAACAGGAAGTTGAAATGAGAAACTCATTCGCTGACTATTTCATAAATGTTGGTGCCGTACCATTTCAAGATCAGCACGCTTTTTAACCCACAAAAATTGTATAACATTTTTATGTAAGTAACATTTAATAATAAAATGTGTAATTACGAAGTAAATATACAAATGATTATAGTATTACTTACTGTATTACTCTCTGTTTCCTTTCATCCATCTCCTTCCAATCGTCGTTAACAATAGAACAGATTTTCCGCCAGCAAGCATCCTTCTTGTTTATATTCTTAAAATCTTCATCTCTCTTGTCCCACAGACGGACGTGCTTCGACCTCCGATATCAGTTTATCAACTTCCATTTTCACAAAATACTCGCAAACTTCACTACTAGACAGTGGAATCACAAATAAATCTTAAGCTGTTTGTGTGGACCCGGGTCTTAATACCTGGCTTCCCCTCCCTTTCCCCGTTGAGCATCTAGTTGCACAAATTACTTAATTGCAGTATTATGACCAGCAGCCCTTGTGCATTACCAACATTTTTTGTATCAAGCCTAGGTAAAATGCCGTTGGTAGTAGTACGAAACAATCGATGACAAGGATCAAAACTTGACACATCCGGAAAATTGTAATTTTCCTAAATATAACGCTAATGGAATTACATATTTTGTTTATGAGTTCTCAGGAAATCCAAGAAATTATCTACAGGAAACTACACGAAAGGGACAACTGCTTTCTGAAAAAGACAATCAGAAACTGTGTAAAATGTCAGCAGAAAGTGAATTTCACGAAGTTGCAAGAGTTGTAGCATTGACATTTCAAACTAAAGATGCAGTTAAATAAAGACGGCCAATAAGTCAGCAAATAAAATTATCACTATTTATTCAAAAACGACGTTTCGTCTCATTTTTGAGACTTCATGTAGAAATCGAGCATTTCTTGCTATATTTAAGAAATTCGTGTATCAACAAAGATTTAAATCTCAAAGTTGAAATTTATACTGTAGATTGATACTATGTAGATCTATTAAATGTAAAACTTTCAAAATTTTACCACATGCCCAACAGATATATTGCAACTCAAAAAAAATTGAAAATTGAATTTTACAAGGCTGTAATTTATAAATGGTTCGTCACTTACACCTGACAATATATATAAAGTAGCTACATCAGTATGTGAAAAAGGACGAAAAATAATGAGGTTCGCAAACTGTTTCTTCTTGAAGAAATAAGCCTACAAAAACTTAATTTTCTTCATTGGAATAGCAGGATCAGAAAGTCACTTCCGAGACTAGCACCACGAAGAACCACACGACCTTCCTCTACCAGGAAATCTACTAAACAGACTTCAGTTACGGTAGTCTTGGTTGACACCTAAAATACTGGTCATCGAAATGCTGATAGAAGAGAACTGTAGTGCGGATGTGAACTACGCCTCATACATGATAGATATGCGCTGCCATGAAGGGGTTGAAAGGAAAGGCCAATGGACCAAAATTATTCCTTACACTTCGGGTGGACGTGACAATATTTGTTTTACAACTTCGTACCTCAGCCCTCTGTTTGTACAACTATGTACGTGTATTCACAATAGTTCGTTCTTCCCCTCCCTTCATGCTTTTTATAACCGTGTAGGGTGACTTGTCCGACATTTGTGTTTTTGCTTCTGTCTAGTGCGTGTGCTAGGTTTCCTCTGATGTGCTGTATAATCTCGCGTTTTGTGTTACTTAATAGGCCAACTAATTATTTACATCTTTCTTTTTTTACTGTAATAATTAGCATCGAAATTGTACAATCATAGGATAAGAAGTGACATTTTCGGCACATCTTTCTTTACCAATAGGCCTTCATTTTCTCTACCTCCGTGATGTTAGAGTCTGTCCTTTTGTGACCTTCCACGAGGTTTTTATTTGCATTTGGACCTATTATGTACAGCAGTCAGTTTTTTTTGTTTTATGGCAATACTCTTCCATTTCTCCCTGACATTTTTCATACAGTTATTTCCAGTCAGACAGTCTACTGCCCCCCATTATTATCAGATGTCTAACGAATCTTAGCTTCCTCTATCTTATCATACTATAGATTAGTGACTCCTGTCTGGATCGACAAGTCTGAAATTAGACTGCATCCTCCTTCTCAAATTGTTTTCCTGATATCACTGTCTCAGTTTCATTCAGAGTGGTGTTTCTGATGGTCATATAATGTTATAGTTTGATGTTTCTTGCCTGAGTACCAGAAGTTGTTGACTCTCTCTATTAGTTGCCCTTTGGTTTCCAGTTGGACCTTAAGTTCAGTCTCTTAGTCCTTTCTGTGGGCTATTTTCATACCAACCTTCGCCATAGACTCTCCTAGGTTTGTTAATGCTGCCTTAGCATCTTCATCCTTCCCATGTAACAATGCTATATCATCTGCAAAGACCAGGGAATCCGAAGTCGCATTGATACTGTACACCTTCGATTCCAATTGTCCTGTTCAATCGTCTCCACTATTTCCCAACTTCATTACAAAGCAACGTGAACATTATTGGTGATAAACCATCCCCTTGTAGGACTCTTCTCTTCATTATGAAGCAATCTGACAGTGTATTCTGGTATTTTACTCTGGTAGTTGTAGCTTCCCCTGCCAAAGCATGCATCGCACAATCCAGCACTGTGTTGTATTGGATGTGTAGTAGTGAATTTCTGTCTATTGACTCATAGGCTCTTGTGAATTTCACAAATGTTACTATTGTATTATTTCTTTTTAGGGTTTTCTGGCGTTTTGTGGTTGTGAATAGAGGGTCCCAAGCTATACTGAGCTGAAACCCTCTGTCTCGGTTGAACAAATTTTCTGAAGTTTTAATCTCAATTACACAATAGCTGGGGATCCTCTGTTCACGACCATAAAACGCTAGAAAACCCGACCTAACGGTCACAGAATATTCTATGCTCTGAGCTAACGAAGAAGAATCACACCATTTCTCAGATTTTAATCTCTGACTGATTTTAGAAGTTCCTACCTATTTGGTATCTCTCTCTGCATTTCTATGGTTTTATTGTATTTGTTTTTCTGTGCTTTGTTTTCTTCAGTGGGTGTGTGTCCCGTGTTATGGTTAATATATTTTTATTATTATTTGTTTGTTATTTAGTTTTGTATATTTCTGTTTTTTTTTTGCTGTTTTATGTAAACATTGTTAGTGGTCGGTTTCTATCTCTTCTATGTAGTGGGTCGTATTTTCCTAATGTATTAATTTCGGTGTTAGAGTATGCCCAACTTTTTATGTAGCACTTTCTGGTTATTTCTGTAATCCTTTCCCATGTGTGTTTGATTTTTTCTATTTTTCTGGCTTTGTTGTTTGGAAATACTAGATGTACATGAATTGCTCGTTTTATACATTTATTTTCCAGTCTTATAAGTGTTTTGATTTGGGTCTCCGCTGTGAAGCCCCATATTGGGCAGGCGTATTCTGGTATGGCTTGACTAGGGATTTATAGAGGTTTAGACCATACTGAACTGGTAGGGTGGAGTTTAGGTTTAGGAGGGATACAGTTGTTTCAGGCGTATATTTGTTGTGCTTCAGAAGAAATGAGGAAGCGGACCAATGAGAACCCAGCACAGCTCCCAGGAGAGAGGAGTTCGCGGCCGCGTATAAGTACGGTAATCACGGTCTCGGCACCACAGTCAACCTGACGGCGATGGCGGAGCTTGCTGTCGAAACGTTGGGTAACAAACTTTGATCCGGGTTGAAACCTAAGAATTGTATTTGAAACAAATTCACCAGGAAACCTTCGCTCTTGGATATTAATTTGTACGGTATGAAATATTCAGAGTTATTAAAATATATACATTCCAATGTATACGTTTATGAAAGATTGTGATAGTTTAACATTTTTGATGTAACAAATATTATAAACATGTATTATGAAGTATTTGTATATAAAATTAATGTAAATCAATTATAAATGGACAGTTGGTCTGTAGATTAAATATAAATAAATATTGACTCTATTTATTAATTTTTTACGTGTAAATGATTCCTTTCTAATTGAATTATGCATAAGGACATTTATTATACACATTTCCAAGTTATTAGGGAATACTTTCTTCTTGTTGATGAAAAACATTAATTTTCCACAGGATTTTAAAGAAATTTTTTTGTTGTTTATACGTATTCATAACCTACATGCGTATTAAACTTGGGGATTTTGGGATGTCACATGCAAGTAGAAAAATTGATTTAGGTAATATACGCTCCGCCAACAATGCATTAAAAATGGTTTTTTAAATGTAAGGTAGACAATTTATTAAAATGAATTAATTATAACTACAGGAACTTTGCATGATCAACAAATTAACAGTTGGTCTTTTAAACTTGTGGAGGTGATGAGTTGAATCTTCTCAAGTTCAAATCATCTCACATTTTGTACAGCAGATGCATATATTATTGTATTATTCCTGAAACATATTAGACCAATAAAATTGCCAATTTCATAAAAATAACATTAAAATATTTCAACTTCTATAAAATTTGTCACATTACATTTTAAATTTAATGTGTTTTATTATATGTTTATAATAAAAAAAACACCAAATTAATTTTCATATCAGTTACAACAATTTTTTATAATCCCTTTTTTAATTAATGGACACATTGCTTATACTGTATGTGGTACTTATCACGTTTATTAGTAAGATGTTATTGTCTAGATAGAAATGAAGGTTAGACGGAGGCAGACTTTCCTTAAATTAATAGTTTGATCATTATTAAATAGGATGATGTAACTATGTAATTACATATATTTTGCTCAATTATAAAGATTTAGAAATTATTGCTAAAAATGTGTAAATAAGGACATATACCTATAATTTTTTTGCACATACTGTTGCTCCAGTACCAACACATGATGCATATGCCATCAAATGTGGTATGTAGTTCTGTTCAAGAACACCTGAAAGCATATGTGCCCAAGGACCACTACTAAGAATAGCTACATCATCTCCTCCATGAGTTTCACTGTATAATGGATTAAGTGCAGGGAACACATACAATGGATCATCTGGAAAAACAAATATAAAACATAATTGAAGTCTATTCTTTTGTAATACTGTTTTTGAATAATATTTAATTAAATATTTAAAAATTGTTGTGTTTCCTAATGATATGCATTGTTCTAAAATTTCTAAAGTATATCATTTTTCATATTAACTTTAAATTAATTATATATCAGTCTATCTGCAAAACAGCTCAATGTTAACTCTTATTGTATGACAAAATATGAAAAACATATGGAATAGTTATTAAACATTTTGTTAAAAAGTTCACACATTGGAATATTCACATTAAGCCAAAGATTATTAGGTACAATGTAAAACATTATGCTGAGAGAAGAACAACAAATTATAATGGAAGTTTAGAATGTTCTAGAATATAAACTGATTAAGTTGAGTAAGGATAATTATTGAAATGATGTACTGACATGAAAATTTATGATTAACAATGTTTTAAACTTTGGTTGAGCTAAATATTTTGAATAATTATTAACAGAATGAATACTTTAGACAGATTTAAATTGTTAAGCAGCAAACAGGTCTATTTCAGCAAACATGTAGAAGACAGAATCAGTCAATATTACAATATTATTAGAGTTGGCATATAAATTTATCACTATTATTTAAAAGCAACATTTGGCCGTTTTTTTATTTATTGTATATTTTAAACTCAGAAAACTATGTTGTAATTATTGGAGTTGATTAATTTGCATGACATCTGCAATGCATGTATACAAAATCTTGTAGTTTTTAATACACTAAGGGAAAATGTATGGTGTAAATGAAATAATTAAGAAATAGGGTGCTGTTGCACTTTAAAGAAATATGACCAATATTGTAGAATGAATCCTTAACAGACAAAATTTTGATATATATCTGACATTCGGGTATAAACCAAAATTGTGCAGCAACTTTAACTACTCGTCACTGGCTGGCCATCACTCAGGATGCTATTCCTAATCTTCTGATGAAAGGGGTGGTTGTCACCTCAAATTTTAAATCTGCATACAACATGGTGCCTGCCAACTTTACTCTTCAGGTATACCACCAAATTTATATCTCTCTTTCCTGTTCTTTATATATTTTCACGATTACTAATTCAAGTCCAATATAACGTAGCAAGAAATATTAAAAAATATTGGCGGTGGAGAGGTACATAAATTCCTAATTTGATGAATACATTCCAATAAATATATTTTCATCAGACATTAATATTGGATCCTATAGTACGTAATGGTGACATTGTCATAGAATCTGAACTGAAACTTTATTTGCAGGATTGACTTTGTAGCATGTACCATAATTCATTAAATTTTATGGACTCATTAGCCAATTTTCTGAACAACAATTACAAGTGCACATTTAATCCTTTCTAGTGAAACTGGTATCAGTTATAGGTTATTTTTAAGATGATAATCTCAATATCATTGCTGCTGCAATTCAGGAACCACTGATTTTGTCAATAGCTTACAGTCCTTCTTGATATCAGTGTCCTTGCAGATGTAGATAAGAGAAGATATTTTATTTTTAAAACATAATTTTATGTATACTTATAATTATTTTCATATCTTACTTGTATCATCCTCAGTCAAATTATAACGGGAACCATCAGACTGTATGCTATGAAAGCCAGGTCCATTTGCATAACTCAATGTTGTGTATGGATATTGATCACCACCTTTCCCAGCCAATCCTGGAATAAAACAATATTATTAAAAAATATATTAGTATACTAATATTTGTAAAATATGAAATGAGAGCTGTAATTTTAAGTTCAATACGAAACAAATTAATTTTAACATACCCAGAATATCAGTTCCACGTAGTGGGTATCCACTGTAGCTCATAGTGTGAGCATGGTCAGCTGTAACTACAATAAGGGTGTCAGACTCACTAGTGAGCTGTTTAGCTATAGTGACAGCAGCTGCCATTTCAATTGTTTCATCCAGTGCTCTGTATGCCCTGTTTTCATGATGACCCATATCAATTCGAGCACCTATAACAAAGCACTGTGTTAGTAATTAAACAAAATTTGAATCAAAAATGAAAATTAATTTATCCTACCTTCCACAAAAAGAAAAAAACCATTTGGTTCTTTCTGTAGAGCCTTTATTGCTACTTCAGTCATTTCAGCAAGAGTTGGTTCAGTTACAGGATCAGCTTCACTATGATATTTCATGTGATCACTTTCAAATAAACCTACAATCAAACCCAAATATGTTCTATATATACTATGAATATATAAATGTGCTTGTATTCTAGCATTGATTTTACAATTTAAACAAATTCTGTACCTTAAATATACACAGTTTCAAAACATCTTGTAAAAAAAACTTATTTATTTAATTCAAATTCAAATTTTATAGTAAAAATAATTTATGAATCATTACATAAAAAAATTCTGCTGTTGATAATTATTAAAATAATTTTCTTTCCAAATGTTTCATTATCACATAATAGAATACTTTCCCATTATAATGATAGAAAATGTATTAAGTTTTATTCTGAAATTTTCCACATGATCAAATCAGTATCCCTTCTTTTAGTCCATATTAGATCAGATATAGACACATGCATTATTACGTTTCATGTCTAAAGTAAGCCAAATTCACCTATACACAAATCTGTCATTCCACATTGATTTGTTATTTTGAACTTACAACTATAAAAATATGGTACATGATATGATGAAAAGCAATGAAAGTTTTCTTTGATCTAATTTAGATCCAACAATATTTAACCATAGTTATATTTGTAGGATGATAATTTATGAAATCCTGAGTGTTGCGTTTGCAACTAATTTGTATCATCTCGATCAATAAAGAATTGATACTTGAAAAGTTCAGGTACAGCTTGAAAATAACTAATGCTGATAAGCAACAGGATCAAACTCTATTACAATTTGCTCTGATATATAGTGAACAATTTCTCACCTAGCACGTAGTCTGAAGTGTTTATGTCGAGATTCAGTAATTGGTCTCTGTTCCAAATGTAGGTGCCGGTAGAACCTTGGTTTGTCTTATCTTGAAGCCACTCGTCGATCAGATTGCGCTGGTCACGGCGTCTTCCTCTAGAGCCTTCATCGTCCAGTGTTGTGTTGGGGAGGAAATTCTTACGGCCACCGCCCATCAGCACCTAAACCACAGACTTGCAGTGTCGTTGCAAGAGACGATTCGTCCGTGTGTTCAAGTTGTAGTTTCGGGGAACTAACCTTGACATTCCTTCCAGTTCGCCCAGAAACTAGCTGTGAGGCTATGTCCTCACACACACTGACGTCGCCACCAGCGAAAAAGACGTCGGCGTCGCTTTCCCAATCTCTGTCGGCGATGTGCGCGTATCCTCCCCCAGGGGAGGCATGCGTGATCCTGGCCGTGGTGATAATTCCAGTGGCTTTTCCAGCATCCTGCCAATATTAGATTAGTTAATAAAACTAGCACTCCTGCAGAAGGTGTAGATAAAGCAAATTTACTGCATCAATTTTAATAAATACGCGTGTTTTCTTATTTTTGGAATATAATTTGTTGCGTTCTCAGAACATTCAGGAATTCGTTAAATTAAAATGAACTACCTGTACTATTTTCTTTTTTATTTAGCTCGTAAGAGCTAACAATTATTAATGAAAAGCAAGTAGGTTAATAAGTAAAACAAGTGACAATTCTCAGAAAAGTTGTGTGGTAATTGGATCTAGTATTTTCTTCACTGATCTCAGGACTAACGCTTATCTTCCAAATGGTAATCGAAATATCTTCACGGAACTGTAAAGTTTACCTTTTATATTTAAGTCATTATGAAAGTCAAAATGTAATATTTTATATTTAACAATTATTGTGCGGCAAATAAATATCAATGGAAAACTAAACAAAGAAGGTATTTTAAAACCACTTTAAACATTCACTTTACAACAGGTTTATAGAAGTCAGACCATATTGTGGCCCAGAATCGGGACTCTTAATTATAATGTCTGGGCATGATTTGGACCTTGGCTATGCGAGGTATTAACTTTCATAGCTTACGGATCTTCATCAACATAACTCGATGGTTTTTGAAGCAGGCTGTTCTGGAGAGGACCAAGCTGGTGGACATCGGTTAACATCCCGCAAACCCCTACCTACTAAGTGCGAATATTTTCCACTTGAGACTCGTCTCCCGTCATTCGGAAGGGCGTGAGAATAGTACCCAATGCCTGACCGTACATTCCGCACCCCCCTCCCTTTTCATTTCCCTCCCTATGCTATTGGACAGGAGTTTACTGTTTCAGGATCACCCTAATATAGACTGTAAACCAAAAAAAGAAACCATAATGGCTCGTTAGTTTTCTAAACGCTTCCATATTTTTTCTGCCCAAGTATTATTGAAAACCCTGGCTACTGGTTTCTCACAGCTGAGTGGGTGTTCAGTATCCCCCAAGACAAGAAAGAAAGGTTTTTTCTTTACGAAATCCCTTCCTCAGTCAACGTTTGTACTACGTAACAGACAACCAGTAGCCCTCGCCAATTTTACAAGGTTGTAATATTTATTCGTCTCGTCTGAAACAATCCTGAACCTTCGATCTGTCAGAAACCCTTCAGCCACTCGCACAAATTTGGAATGTTCTCGAGGCTGTATTGCAATCTATTGCATTTCAAAAAATATTTTGCCATATTGAATGTGTTGTTTTATTACATCAGGGCAATTCATTTCATATAAACAAGCTATCGATAATATACTTACGTTTTAATTCTTCACAGTCCACGAGATGCTTTAAGGGGAAACCTCCAGAAAAATGGTAGGAAAATGATCGGGTCCTGTCCTACGACAATGCTCCATTACTGGCACAACATTACTAATCTTAAATACTATTCACCCGATCTCGCAGTTTCCGATTAATATATGTTCCCCCGACTAAGACTCAAACTTGTGATTGACATCAATAAAGTCGTGACTCGATGAAAGCCTTTGTTCCGTATTTGACGGCAAACCAATGATATCGTTTGGAAAGCAATGGCGATGGTTGTAGTCGTACCTGTGACCACTGTACGATGGAGTCGACGTGCTGCGTGGTGTCAGCCTGGCCGACGCAGTCGCTGCGGTTGACCGCCGCTGTGATGCCCATGGTG
The DNA here is from genome assembly GCA_034510155.1 of Eucriotettix oculatus. Lineage (NCBI taxonomy): Eukaryota > Metazoa > Arthropoda > Insecta > Orthoptera > Tetrigidae > Eucriotettix > Eucriotettix oculatus. Next base: position 203,419,547 of record CM067376.1, read on the forward strand.
CCTTCGTTGGCCTTGACGCCCGTCAGGTACGCGGTGGACGTGCACGCGGAGTCGGCAACCTGGTAGTCGACGCAGTACGTCTGAACACATACAAAATACGTCACGTCACGATACTTGCGCATATCAATGGCATTGATATTCACATGAAAAACAAACTATACCTACTACATATTTTTAATTTGAAATTTAATGGAATTAGTGGGTACAAGTCACATTAGAAAATTCTGTTCAATTTTAACAATAATTCCGTGATTACTTAAAAGGGCATAAACATCCGGAATTTAGATGCATAAATGCGAGAACTTCATTCCCACAAGCCTTGAAGGCCTTACTAAAAATCTCATTGAGAACTGTACTGATGTTCGTCCCCTGGATACGAAGAGTATTTTACTATTTGCAGCGTCATTCGTTTCATTCCCCTCCTGCTCACATCACTTTGCTCAACGTATACTGTGATTAGAAAAATAGTCTCTTAATTATACAAGTCCAAATTAACAAATATAGACTAGCTGAAATTATTGATATAGCTCTAAGAAAAATATATCTCAGCAACACTGTAAAAAAAGTTTTAAATGGAGTGGGGGTGTAACATGATAATATTTTATAATATAATTTACAAGTAAACGGTCCGTTCGAATTTGATGAGACTATATCGATTATATACAGATGTTTACTAGGTATTAAGCAACATCAAACTTCGTTCCGCCATACTAAGTCCAAGTGACGAACTTTCCATAACATTGATTTTTGCTGTTCGGCTTTTTTTAAGTGGATGACGTGGAGGGCTTGTCGCGAAACCAGTACTTATATTTCGATACAGAAGAGAATATATCAGTGTAAAAATTAATCAATAGGGGTTTATGGTAACAAAACTTCTTAAATTTAAAAAAAGTAACGGGAACAATGATTTATTCCCCTGTGGAGATTATGTAAGTCTCAGGCCATTGGGCAAATATAGCACCAAAACTCATACAATTTCACCCTTAGGCATAACCTTAAGTATTCCTGAGGAACTGATTCACAATTTTGACTTCCCACATCCTTGACTAAGAGACAAATTGGTTATTGAAACGTCCCTATTAGAATACAAGGACGCTGAACTAACTACAAGGGAATGGAATAACGATAAAGAATATTATTGAGCGTGAAGGGGTTGCGAAAGAAATCTAAGTTGATGCAGCCATGGTATTTCCATTTACACCACTTTTGAAGTTCGCTCGGGTTCCTTGGAAACTGAAGCTCGTGTCAAGCTAGTTGATTTAGCCGCCGTTCTAGAAGCTACAGCTCTGGCTAATCTTCTCCAGGGAGAAGATTTATTAGTAATGCGTTATAGAAAGAAGCATATTCCTATCAATGGTATGCCTTTCATGTTCGACGGGAACCTACGCACGATCTTCTGCTGCCTTCTCCGTCGACTGAGAATTGAAAATTGAATTTTATCTTTCCTCTTTTGTCATTCAATTCTTAGTTGTAAAATTTTGTATATTTCTTGTAATATTATATTTGACGTATCCTATTTCATCAACCGAGGACAAATGAATTGAATAATAATAAATCTATAAATCTATGCACATTAGACAAATATTTTTGTCAAAAGCAGACACTAACGTTAGTAACCGAGTGTATCTTTTTTCATTTAGGCATAAAGCAAGGAAACTGGGCAATTATAAGCTGACGTATAATCTCGTGATGCTTCCAGTTAATGGGAAGATAATTAACAGTAGGTTAGAACAGTGAAAGAACTGTTAACTGCCTGCTTATTTATTTTTGGTTCTTTTAACTATTTCTCTTACAGTGGTGAAGTCTTTTTATTTGTTTTGTTTTTTATGTTATTTTGAATGTAAAACCTGTAAATTATACATGCCAATAAGTTTTTATCAAACAAAATATTACTAATTTTTCAGAAAAGTATTACGACGGGATATCTATTCGTACACGGTAAAAAATTATTATGTTCAAATTTAAATGTATTTCTTTAGCGCTGTTCTTTTTATAATGTATTGTAATAAAGTGAATGTATTATTGGGTGTTGTGGACTTGAGCAGCCGCGAAGGCTATTAGTTAGGAGGGTACCTCAAAACTGCCAAGCCCTGAATGATGTGAGGGTCTGTTGTTATAGTATCTGCTGTCAGGTGTGAGCCCAGTAGCGACCTCATAATTTACGCCGGTCATTGTCGCGGATGAAACAAAAGCGCGTCAATGATTAGTCCTCATTCTGCTGCGTAGTTTATTTAAATAAATCTGATTGGATTAAAAGACAGTATTTGCGGGAGGAAGATGTGAAAGCTAAGAAGATCAGACACTTAAAAATGTACTACTGGACGGATAAGACGTGGCAGCCAATTCACGGCAGTATCGGACTGGCCAATCGACTTGAGCTGCGTCGTCGCCACTGCTGCGGTCATCCATCGCCATCGCCGTGCGTCAACCAACGAGACGTCAACAGTTAAGAAACAATATATGTAAAGTCATTCCAACACCCTTGAAATCTTTTAGTACATCAGATTTTCACTGCAATAATTCTCCCCATTTTAGATCCCTGATCAGAAGGACCCTCACGTGACTGATTAAAGCCGTGGAAATGATCTAAATTGAACCCAATCGCCCAATTTTGATTTTTTTAAGTTTCACCAATCATAAAATTCTTTCTTTTCAATATTTTTGTGTTTTGTTGTCAATAAATTTAATGTAATATGTTTTAAAATATTATCTATTATTAATTAAGTCCCTATTTATTCATTAGTATTAATTACAACAGAAGAGAGTATATATATATATATTTAATGTGGTGTTATCAGATTTTACTTAATTTAATGCAATTTGTTTTAAAATATTTTCTATTATTTCTAAAGTCCCTATTTATTCATTACTATTAATTAAAACCCAAGAGAGTATTACAGTATATATCTTTAATGTGGTGCTATTAGATTTTACTTAATTATTCTATTTTCGGCCTCGGACGTTTCCAAAACAACATGAACTTTTTGAAAGTATTTTATTTTATGAAATGAGGAGGCCACGAAAGTTGGGCGACGAAACGTATTCAAGTTAAATGATTCTGTTTTATTACTTTCGGCCATTCGTTGTATTTTATTTATTCTACTTTATTTTTTTCTTCATTAGACATGAAAGAATAGCATTGTTAATGACTGACAGCAATCCCGGCTATCGTGAAGTTTCATTATTTACGATTGGCTCATTAATTTAAATTCCACATGGGAGAATGCCTGTCACTTAAGAGTTGTGAATTAGTGTGCAGCCAGACAGACCTTGGACAGACCGGCGTAAGGGAACTGCTCGAAGCTGAGTTCTGCCTCTTCTCCGGACTCGCTGGCTCTCTGCCCCAGCATGGCGCGTGCGGCTGCGAGGGTTGGGATGGACATTCCGTCACCCAGGAACATTATCACGTTCTTCGCGACGTTCGTGTTCACAGGTTGACTCAATTTCGCTGCCAATAGGTTCTGAGCCTTATCTCGCCAGTAAGAGGCCACTGAAAACAAAGAGTTCCGTTATCAAACATTCTCTTAAACTCGGTCAGCGGTGTAAATTAATTTTAAAGATTAGTGTCAATCCCGTGGATTTTGTTCCAGGACAATCTGACTATGTCTGCCAGTGTCATTATCGCCTGACTTGGTTGTGGATTTATATATATTTTATATGTGGACGATTGAAATTAGGTTAAATCTAAAACAGGTGGTCTTAAAATTAACAGCTGCTTGTGGGATAACACTGCAGAAACCACGACAAAAGAGGACAGAATGTCTGTCGTTACTTTTTTTTTACATTCTTCGTACGTAAGAATCGTAACCAAAACAACTTTAATCTTTCTGATGTTCGCAATTTCCATATTATTCGAAGTAAAAATAGTATGAAAACAGCACATGGAAAGCTATTTGTTGGTATGGTTAGTCAACAAAAAAGTCTCGTTTCCTTGTCCTAATCATTATTTGTTTTTATTGTTAGTCTACAATTTGGCGTAAGTCGGTGGCAGATACATAATGAATTTACTTATACGTAATACTCATAATCTAAAAATAATAATTGTCCTTCAAAATGTCTATACCCCTGAAAGAAGAAATAGTGAAACACTACAATAATTATATTAACTTAACACTTCACACTGGCTTTAACATTTAAATTCGACCATACATTTAATAATTGAGAATAACAACGTTTTTTTAGATTAGCCGTAAATTTATTTTCCTGAAGAGGATTTCCCCCAAACGTTCCGCAAGTAAATTATTCCAGTCGTTGATGGCCGTATTTAGGAATGAGAATTTGCCAACATGTTTTTGCTTTCTACATTTTACTTTGAATTGATGATCCCATCTGCCTATTTAGCTGGGCTTTTGCATTCCAATCCTTGATTTTTGCCCCGTATAAGCTTTCAATAGGAAATGCAGCCTTGCTTTCTCCCTCCTTAGTGACAATATCTTCCAACCTAGTTGTTGTACCATTTAGTTCCTTTCACCCGGCTCTACTCGCTCAAAATTAGCAGCACTTTTCTGAACTTTCTCTAATGATTCTATTTGATTTTTTTCTCTAGTGATCCCAACAAACCGCCCCGTATTCCAAAAATGGTCTAAGGATAAATATGCCACCTCCTTTGATTTTGAACTTCCCTTTTTAAGGTCCTCATAATTTAAGGAATTCCACTCTTTTCGGGCCTGTTCCTCTCACCTGTTTGTTGTTGAAATATATCCCCAGAAATTTGCAGCTCGTTAACCTTGGAATTAGTTCCCCGCCTATTCTATATTCCGTCTCATTTAAAAGGTACGTTTTGTAAACGGATTTGAGCTGCTTCTCTTTCCAGTAATTTTCATTTTATTTTCCTGAGCCCAGCTATTGACCTTATCTACATCTTCTTATAATACTATCGCGTCTTGTTAGTTCCTTATCTTTCTGTAGATGATGCAGTCGTCAACAAAAAGCGTGACCCCTGACTTTAAATAGTGTGGCAAGTCATTAATAAATATATAATAAGGTCCGATTACAGAGCCTTGAGGAACTCCCGACGCTACAATGCCTGAATCCGATAATTGTTCTTCGATTTTGACTTCTTACGATATGTCGCTTAAAATTTTTTCTACCCATAGTATCACTCATTTACCTATATCTGTTTTATTTAATTTATCCAATAGGATATCATGAGGCACTACATCAAAGGCTTTGGTGAAGTCTACTCCCATTATATACTTCATCTCCTAGCTCATGAAATAGATTTATCATTTAGTTTTCGCACGAGAACTCTTCCGGAAAACCATGCTGACTTAAGAACCACCCTTTTCTATGAAGTTCAGATCTGACAGAGGCTGCTAAAAAGTGCTCCATAATGTTATACACTACTGAAGTAAGACTGATGGTATATAGTTTTTAATGTCAGTTCTTTTACCAGATTTATAAATTGGTATAATAATAGCAATAATCAGCCGGAAGAGCCGAATTATTAATTGATACGTTGAAAATTCTTATTAAGTACGGAATTATTGTCTCCTCTCCAAGTTTTAATAATTCTGCGGATATATAATCTGAACCCCGTGACTTGTTTTTTATAATTTACGTAATCTATGTCTGGTTGTTTTCGCCTTAATCTCAAAAAATTCCGAACTTCTATCATTGTCCTCTAACTGAAAATGGTTAGTACTAATGTTAAATACTGAAATGAAATATGAATTTAGTAGATTTACCTTTTCCTCATCCGATGTTACCCTATACCCGTTATTTTCTAAGACCGCCACTGAGTCATTGTTTTGTTTCCGCTTACGAACGAATTGTTGAGTTTTCCCCAGTTGTACTTATGGCTATCGTTTAGTTTTTTGCTTAAGAACTTCTCTTGAGCCATTTTCTTTTCCATTTCTAATAATTTTAATAAACCTCTGAAGTTTTGGATATTTGCAGTATTTACTTTTACTTTTATACGGGCATGTTTTGAAATGTTTTATATATCTTTTGTAATAATCTGGATCGTTATTTACTTTTATTGTTTTCTGTGGAACGAAGCATTGATTTCTGACAAACCATTTTTCTACCCTTCCCTGGCAGGTACAGTTTTCTTATTTAAATGGAGATGTCGACGATTTTATCAGAACATCGACATGCGATTATTCTGGAGATAAAAGCAGATAATTTGCGAAGTATTGACAACACATTCCAATCGTAAAATCTGTCAATGGAATCAAACATACGAGTGGCAATTATATTTATGGTATGAAAGATTTGGTCCCGAGATCAGCACTCAGGTGATTTGAAGTAGACGTGGTGCAATAGAGGATGGTGAAAAATAGCACGATTTTTTTTTCTCATAGTGTTACGGAAACACTAACCACGTTTCTAAAATATGTAATGCTAACAAGAAGTATACAAACAGGTTATGTTAGTTTCTTAGCAAAAACTGTGGCATTATGTTGCAAGCAAACGTGATTGGGCACGGAGCAGCTTCGAATGATAGTCGCATGTGGGTTAAGCTTTCTCTGTGAGGACTCAAGGCTGCAGCCTAAACATTCCCATCATCAGAATACCAAGTGATTACAACGAAATACTCTCAAGTGCGCGCGCTACACACAAACGTATGTCTACGTTAATATATTTAGTTACTACAAATATATGTCTGTTATGAAGTTTTCTTTTAAAAACTATTATGTAAATTAGTTTATTATTTTAAATGCAATTTAATCCTAATATTGAGTACTTTTCGTATCAAAATGAATTTTTAAAACCATAAAACCCGCATTGAAATCTGCGAAAAAATGTAACAAACACACAGTGGCGTAAACATAATATTAAATCAATACTTTTTATTTTAATTCATCTTCATCAGTTTTACCATATGGATAGAAATTTTAATTTCTGAATATTTGATATGTTTGAAGTAGAATAACTTTGACAAAGATTTTAAATTAGCATGGTATAATTTCACTGTTTTTTCTTACATTCTTCATCTGGACTGCTACGAGAGCTGCCCGAACTTTTGATGCTGGGATGCATTATTCTGTCATCTGAAAAAGAAAGCATAAATATAGCCTAATATATCCTATTGAAAAGCAGCAATTCATGGGTGTCACTAAATGTACTTAAATTATAATAATTCCCTATGCTATAATTATATGCTATAATGTAAATAATATTTGTTGGTTAGGCCGTATTCTTAACAGGAGGTTTATTTGAGTATAAATGTAATTATAAAAATTCAGTACTTGAATAATAGACTCAGACAAACTTTCAGCACCAGTTCTCCAGCAGTGGTTAAAAACAATAAATTAATTAATTTGATCCAATACCATTTATTTACTTATTACTTAAATGAAACGAAAGCGATAGGAAATGAAAGCCTTATGATAAGTAAAGATATGAAAGAAGTATCAGTTTGGGCTTGTAAACATTTAATGCACAGGACTTCATCTCTCTAGTTTAAGCCATCCAGTAATCGTTTATGTGAAACATTCGATTGATTTTGATAATACTTGTTGAAATGGTGCTTGGTTCTATGAACCATAAAATTCAAATTTTTGTGTTGTGTTGTCATGCTTGGACACCAAGAGTTTCAATCAAAATGACTTTCATAAAGCTCTTATTGAGGATTATGGGGACTACGATAAAAATATCTCGTTCGACTTGCGTTTCGGCTGTTAAGAGTTAATGGTCTGGCCGCATTGCTGAAGAATGAAATGAGAAAAACAAAATCCTCCTGTTGGTCCTTCTATAGATGAAATAACGAAAAATACAGAGCTGAAATTACCAACACTATTTAGGAACGCAGTCGTCATCAACTGTTCCGAGCAAAGATCAGCTGTAAAAACTGGAATAAGAATTAAAGAAATAATGCGATGCCGCTAGCTTTGCAAACACAATAACTAATTAAAATTAGAATTTAATTTCTGAATATTTTGTAGCATATACATGGTGGTAACTTTTCCGTTTTGGATGTATTGAACTCTTCGGAACATCCGTAAAAATGTTGACAAAGTTATATTTGATGGCGCATTCATAACATTTTGACGTTAAGAATGAATAAGACAATACGTTTCATGGGACTCTTACGTTATAATGGAAATCTCTCCTCACTGCCTGATACAACCAATCGGTCAAGTTTCATGCATTTTTTTTGGGTTAACAGGCTACATGAGGGTGATCCTGAAACAGGCAACTCCCCTTTAATATCATAGGAAGGGAATTGAAAACGGGGGGTGCGGAAGGTAGAGCAAGATAGCCAAGGGTTAACTAGGGCCCCCGGGCTATGGTTTATGGATCCTACCCGGTGTTTCACCAAAAGAGATGCAGGGAAACCCTAGAAAACCTGCATCTGGTAGGTCGGTCATTGGGTACTATTCTCATGCCCTTCTGAAGGAGGGAAGACGAGTTCTCGGCTGGTTAAATTTATATACAGACGTAGCAGAATCTGCAAGAACTTCTAAACCGCATAGGTTTGAGGTGTTTAATTGCCTAAAATCGAAATTAATCATATCAATGTTTGTAATAACGTATTATAAACCATTGATCTATAATACAGGGAAAATGTTTTCAGTAACTCTTCATTGAGAAAAAGTTCAAAAATGTATTAATTTACAACCTTTAATTATAATATAATAACTTTATTTACCCAATGCAGTTCAGTAAATCTAAATTGTGGTCTTAATAAAACATATCCGTTTTCCTACAGGACTTCAAAATTTTTTACCTTCTATTAATCCGCCTGACTCAACGAATACCCAAAATAAAGATTTATTCTTAAGTTCGAAAAATGTTCATCTCTGAGTGATTGCAATTTGTATTGCTGGAAAAATATTTAACTTGAATATGCTGGATGAGATAACTTTGTGAATTTGAATTCAGTCAAGATCATTTAATTTATTTCGAACCATTAATAAAATTTCAGAAATTTTTAAGAGACATGCAATTTATTATTCCATTTTATCTTTGGAACATATTTTAGTGATACTCTGCAAATAACTGTCTGGGTCAGCAGAATAATAGAACCTATAGGTTTATACTTGAAAGAATCCGTCAGAGCGGACGGTATTTTTAACTTTTACATGAAAATATTTGTTTCAATAGTATTTGAAGGTTTAAATTCTTTCTTGATTTAAGGCTTGTTTCTAAAAACGGTGGCTATTGGCTTTTTTTGACAATATAAAATGTATGATGCGTTTGTGTCGCATTTTTCAGCCTTTCTTGTTTGCAAATTTAAAGGAATTTGCACATTTGAAGTTCCACAGTTTGAAGTACAGCGTTTAACGATTTCGTGTCTCTTTGTGCTGTTCTTTGGAACTCTTGATTATTTAACTGAGCACCGTTCTTTCACAATTGAGTGGGTCCTGAAACTCAAATGGTGCGTGTACAATACACGACATTCCTGTATAGCGATTCCACGTCGAGCAAAACATGAAAAAATATATTGGCTCGTAGATTAGAAGTACAATAATGTTCGAAACAGTTTGGAGCCCGTGCTACTTACATGGCTAGTAAGCAAACGTGTAGCAATATAGATTCACGTATAGGCTTTGACAACGTTTGAGGACTTGTTAACCCTAAAGAGGTCAGGCGATGTAGAACACCTTGGCATCCCAATTTTTAGTTTATAACTGGCCACTACTTTGACGTACAGTGTTATGACCTTTCAACAAAGCATTGGACTGAAGACAAAAATGATAAATTCGACTCTATAGATTTTTAGATAATGTGCACAAACATTATCTGTTGTGTGCTGTAAACGTTACAAATGATTTACCGCTTTGTCAGTCAGTTGCTCTTTAGATTATATGAAAGAAATTCAGTTGTAACATTAGTTGTTACTATGTTGTAAGCCTCATATCCAAAATCACATCCACTTCATGAGAATGTCCTGTCTACTATGACTCGTCAAAGCTTTTTTGGTACCCATCTTTCAGAAAGTAAAACCATGTATGCACAAATTGCTGCACCTTAAAAAATTTGTATTTATTGATGACGTCACCATTATACGATAGCAAAATATACTAATAATTGCATAAAAAATTGCAAAAAAAATTACTCTGGAGAACATTATGCTAACTGAATTAAAATGTGTTATTTGTCGTTTTATGCCTTACTCGAGCCCTGCGAAAAGTTATTACGACTTAAATCCTATTGCAGCTATACTAGTGATGTCTATGTGTTAACATTTGAAAATAAGTGTCGTGTCGAATTGATTAAACGTTCTGATATATATCTTAAGCGGCCTATATCAGTGAACCAAACAAGTTTGAGATTTAGGAACGTCCATTAATATTTTCTTAATGTGAGTCTAAGAATTGCATTTTTCTTTTGTTATTATTCTTTATCCTGAATTTGTGAACTGCCCAGTGTAGAGATTATTTTATTGCCAGTAGATATAGTATTATGATGTGTCTATCTCGCCTGATGATAGATATATACTATCCCCGCTCCATATTTTGCAAAGCCTCTATTATAATATTTATGGTATATTCGCGCTGGTTGCATTAATATAATTTGCACTCATATTTCTTGAAACCTAAACTATTTAAAGTATTGACGTGTTCATCTCAATTTCAACAAACACTAATTTTAACTTATGCTATTTCCATTTAACTATATCTTAGCTATAATATCATAGCATACAAAAGTTATCGTCTAAAACATTGTGTTTTACATTAATTATTAATTGGAGTGTTTTCAACAATCCATGCGATCACTAATGAAACAAAGCGCCATGCGAGTTCTTACGTCGTTGTGTACACCAAAACTGTTGCAGGCCTATATGTAACAATATGCGGATATTTATGGACAGTATATGAAAGGGGAGAAATGTTTGACTGCCACGATCGCTGAGACGAAACTCCTGAAGCTCGAAACATAAAATTTGGAACCTATGACTAAAACAGTATTTTTCGAAACTGTATTCAAAAACTAGACTGATGAATATAGGGGGCTTAGTTGGCCTTGTTTATTTTAATCAAGGCAGGTTGTATTGTGAGTTAACTGCTATATAATCATAATTATTGTATAAAAGTTATGAAAATCTATGGCACTAGCAAGGTGGTTTCAGTGTTGGACTAACAAGGTCACTGTTATAAGGGGAGAGATATTGAAGAACAATATGCGAGGATGGATGCTTTTGCCCAAGAGAGAGGCCCGAGTTTAGAACTACTAGCCTTTGTTTTTTCTTAACATCTACTGAGGGGTCCTGTAAAATTAGCAGTAGAGGGCAGTGTGTGGGGTAAGAACAGAAGATAGAATCAAGGATATAATACGCTCAGTAGATTAGGAATAGTGTGGAATGTGGAAGTTACGGGGAAATGAAAAGTGTTTGCCAAGATAGGCTACCTTGGAGGGTTGCATCAGACCAGTCTTAGGACTGAATACCACAACAACATTGAATGTAAAGATTCTGGACAAACTGAATTTAGCCTCCAAGTTTAAAGAACATACAGTATTTCTCATCACAAACTTTTTGTTGCATATATGATATCTTGTATGATGTTTATTCCTAATACTTTATTTTTCTTTCCGCTATTTATATCTGTTAATTTTGAATTGAGTATTTATTTTAAAGGTTTGTTTTCATGTTTCAAGATTGATAATGCGCTAAACAGGAACATAATTACTGTATTCTTGTATCTGACGCACACTGCACGGCAGAATAACGTTTTAATTTCTCCCCGTCTTTGCTCAACAATAGACAATTCGTACAAGATGAACAGTACGTGAATAATGAAGTAGGGGAGTTTTATATCAGAGAGAATTACCGCTTAAGGGCATGTTCGCGCTATGTTTTAGGGCGACAAGCTACATGAGGGCGATCTAGTCACTGGCGACTCCCGTTTAATAACATAGTTAGGGAATCTGAAAGAAAGAGGAAGGCAGTGAAGGGTTAACTTGCTCCCCGATGTGCACCTGAAAGAGATGTAGAGAAAATCCTAGATAGCCTGCATCAAGTAGGATGGGCTTTTGAGAACTGTTCTTCTCGCCCTTCCCAATGACGGGGCAGGAGTTTTCTGTGAGTTCGCAGCATTCCCTTCTCCTCGACCAAGATATCTAAGCCACAAACATACACTTCTCAAAACTGGCAGAGGTGCGTAATGCTGCTATCATTCTTAAATGCATTATTTTTAATCTTGTGAACGAGATATGTGTTGTTTCACCACACTCTTTACGTATCAGCTCGTACCCTTTACGGCTGATATTCTTGTCGTACAACTTATCCTGAACTGAACACTATATTTCCTTGCGACATTGTTTTCAGAATAGTTTTTAAATTACCTCGTTGTCTTGAAATTAGGGGGGGGGGGGTTCTGTTTGGATCATTTGAAGATTTAGAACTCTTCCTTCCCAGTCCACAAAAGGTCTTACCCTAAAAACTATAAATGATTATAAGTCTTAAATATAACTAACATTTTATTTAAGTAATGATATTTTACATTGATTTTCGCGAACTTTGTCGTGACAATGCGGAGTGCATTTGGCAACGACGACATATGTATGTGCTTCTTTTTTAATGTACCAATAGATTTCTTAACTTGATTAAGGTGATTTTAATGAAATTTTGTTCTCATAAAGTAGGGGTGTGAAAAAGTAAACTTTCCAAAATGTGACGTACTCGCTGGCAATATAATCACGTGTTGATAATGCGATTGCTGACGTAGCCGGCTAATATAAATGAATTCCCCGCAACACCGGACACCGAGCTAGCTAGAAACAATTATTACGTTACTTTTTACGAAGTTCAGTAGCAGAAACGTTTTAATACATTATTTACAGTTTGTGGAACGCAAGCTAGAAATGTGAGCTATAATCCTTGAGTTTAACTTACATTCACCGTTTCAACAAAATATTTTGAGACTAATTAGGTCCTCCGGTATTATTAGTGTTTAGCCAAATTAAAGTAGATAATTGGGATGCAAACTTTTCGATTTACAGACGGTCAATGTTAGTTCCGAATTTAATTTAACTAATCAAAGAATTGAAAAAATGTTCTGGGAATTCAACCCACGGAATAAAGTTTATTGATTATCTTAAACGTATTTTCAAATTTAAAAGTTTGGTTATATGAAAACACATTATTAATATCTTATCTGCATAATTGTTGTGTCGCTTAATCTGTTATCTACCTCACCCGTCTAGAACGTAGTGATACTTTGGGTGTCGTCAATTTATCAGACAGTGAACATCAGCATAGATTCCCATAATGACTGAAGGCCACGTGTTTGCAATGTTTATTTTTGTTATCTAACGCCTCCTTGCTTTTCGCTCTTTCTTTGAATAGGTGCTTGAAGCTGGAATTGTTTCGCAAGTCTTCAGAGTTTCGCAAGCCACATTGCCCTTTACTTTGAGTTAGGAAAATTACGAAATACCGGAATCGTCATTCCAACAGTAATCAGTAGCTTTAAAATTGAAAGTAATATTGATTACACCTAGAAAAAAATACATCAAAATTGTAAAAATTTTCCAACAGCCAGAATATTAATTATAATCATTAAAAGTTACGTATAATACATAAGTGTAAATTCCACGAATTGTTTATTTCGCTTTTCAATATTCTACGTTTCTTACTTTTGTTTGGGAACATATTCTATTAAAGGAACTATTTATGAAAGTTACAATTGTTTAAGTTTGGATGGACTATGTTTAAATGGAAAAAATAGACCTCCTCTATCAACTAAAGGTATGAAGCCTTAGATGTAATTTCAGCTTATGTTTTGTGTAAGTTTTAATCTTTCTAATTTTTGGCAGTTTTCTAATATTTGAGTTGTTTATAAGTTATAGTTTTAATTAATTTAAAAAGTCTCATTAGAATCATGAACATGCAAAAGAGTTCTTAAAAACAGCTCAAGTTAAATTATGAAGTATGAAAACTTACTGTTCTAAAATGAATTTCACGCACTCCACGTGATAGATTTTTTTGCTTTTGTAATAGAATAATCAAGGACAAGGAAGAAATGTCGAATGCGAGTCGTTTCTTCTGTGCTACACATTATGAAAATAGGAAATGATGAAATTGTCCGGTATTTGTTTAGTATATATACCGTATTTGTGGCGCCCAAATGGACTCCTAACACATGAATTGAACTCAGTGTAAATCAAACTGATGGATTTTACTTTAAAATTAAACCCCCATATTAAATTTAAACGTTAATCACAAAATGTTGATATATTACCACTGACTTTACTATAATATTATAGGGGAGTTAAATTTTTTGGAAAAACAAATGTGGGTCCACACATTTGAACAAAGAAAACGGAAGATAATTCTTTAATTTTTAGCTGTCATATATATTGTTTAGTGAAAGTATTTTTGTATATATTTGACCCTTTTTCTTTTCCCCCAAGAAAATAAAGTAGATTCGTGTAATGAAGTGAGGTTCGACTATCGCTTTTGGAATACGGTACTAAACAAACTTCTGCAAAAATATTTGAGATAAGTAGTTTCAAGTTTCTCTATATGTAACCCGTGTCATGAAAATCCTTAATGGCTATATTTAACAATCCTTAGTAGCATATCGTGACGTTTGCAATACGACAAAGTGCGGTGACTATGTCAGTCAAGGAAAATGATGCTGCATCAGCGGTCTGCGACTATACTGTTAACTAAAATGTTACAAAGCCATAAGTAATCGTTTCCAAATTAATGTGATAAATTCCATTTCACATGCGATTGTAATTTTTAAAGGAAAGTTACCCTTCAGTAATAGAAGTAATATGCATAAGTTATTAAACAAAGGATATATTAAGTCGCTTCAAACATTATTTGTAGATCATGTCTGTTTTGATAGTTTTATTTAACTAGAAAATTCCATACAACTTTATAGTTTAGTACTGTAAACTTTTATTCTTTCAATCGTGCTCTGAAAACATAAATTACACTTTAAAATTCTAAAATAATATTGCAAGATTCATTACGAAAATCAAAGAAACATTCGGCGAGAGGAAAAATATTAGGAAGAACATCAGGAGAACGGATGGGTAGCCAATTATGGATAAACAAAAAAAGCAGAAAGGTGGAAGGAATATCTAGAAGAGCTGTATCACTGTGTAAATCTAGATCAGTCAGTAATAGAAGAAGAAGAAGAGAAGGTGGATGATGAAGAGTTATAAGGAAATGAAAAGGCTTGCGCAAGGTAGGTTAGCATGGAGGGCTGAATCAGACCAGTCTTAGTAATAACAGAAATTTTAACCCGATTATGTCCAGTCTTATGAACAAATTTCAATTTGGAAATGAATCAGGTAAATTGTGCATTTAATGAACCGCTGATGACTGGAAAGCAATCTTGATGTCAAAGAAAGATTACGATAAATTCCTTACTGATAAGTTAGGAACTGAGAATTAGGAGTCTAGTCTAATAAGTATTACATGTAAAAATTTTCTATTTAGTTCAGAAATATTCCAAAAATTTATTTACCAATGAAATCTACTATTTAAATCGTATCTGAAATATACAAGTCTGGAAGAATTTCAATCTAAATAGAAATTAGTTTTAAATACCAGGTTTGCCTGAAATCTGTAACACTGCTCCATTGGATACGCTGCTATTTTATGTATACGGAAATGATTTACCAAGATGACAGAATTGTGCCGATTCTACATCGCTGTCCTGATTATTTGTGTTTATAAAAATTTAATCAGTCAAAGCTGTTAGCGTATTAGCTATAGAAACTATTTCTTCATGTGAAAATTCGTATATAAACTGTTTAAGTCTTTTCCCATAGTAATTATCGTTTTCTGCCTTTCGTGTAGTATTTCCATATTAATTTGTTTTTCTTTAAAGAGTTGTCAATTCATTAATTTAATAAGAAAGAGGTAGGTAATTATTGCCACCTATTATTCTTGTTATTTAAATATAATTTTTATATGCGGCAATCGTAAATTTTAAAATTTGTTAGTTGTATCGTTCTCTCAAAAAAGGTTGCATCGTCCGTGATTTACATTAATTTATGTGCTATTTCCTATTAATTGTTATATTACTCCTTCGTCTATTAACATATTTTATAATTCAAAATAATTTAAATACAAAATTATTATATAAAAGTTTTATCTAATAGCCCACCAAAGTTTTCGAAGATTTCTGGACTCTTGTCGTGTGGTGTCAGCCTGAAATGTTTGTCATGGCGTTATAAACGTTTCCTTAGTTTTCCTACAAATATTACTTGTTAGGTAAGAGGGTACAAATATGAACAGAAACATTGTGCAGTGAAATGAAGATTTAATAGTTAATAAAAATTTAAATTATAAAAACTGTTAATGGACTGTAAGCGAGATGTCCCGGGTTCGAATCCCGTGTCCGGTAGAGATTATTCCAGTCTGATCGTCTAAATAATAATGGTCTGATTATTAACCCACGTGTTATGCTTCTGTAGAAAATTATTACTACAAGCGACGACTTAAAATGTAACGCTTTTCATGCCCCAGAAAATATAGGAATGCAGTAAATCTTAATATCAAAACACTGATATTACCGACATGCCACCGAAAACGATCTTTATGCCTATTCTTGGGATGATAAGCAATCGAATGGTGCTGATAAGATCGAGAAACAGTAATTATTACCTAATGTTTAATCTGATTGTATAAATCGTCTTATGTCGTGTCGTTCCTAACATTATTCAAACATAAAAAAAAGTTCTGAGATTATCAACCGGGTCATTTTTTTTCAAGAGTGATTCCAACCATTTTTTATCGGTTTACTGACGTTTCTTAATAGTATTTATCCACGTACCTACCAATGATAATTCTCCACTTTTTGCGGTATAAATTACTGAAATTTGACCCTGTTGATAAACCAATATATAACATTTTTTAAATAATAAAAGACATTTGTATCTGGTCCGTTTTAAGCTGCTATCACATCTACGTAATGAAACTCCAGTAGTTCCTGAAATAAATTACCTCGAAAGACAATAAACAATGTTAACTCACAGTGAAACACCTGTTTATCTTTATGCTCATACCGACAACACAGATACATAGCTAAGGAGAATAGTTACATTTACATTTAAGCTGAGATCGCAATACAAATTGTACTTGAGATTGTAATAACCTATTAAGTCAGCCAACTGGTTTTTGTGACAAAATATGATACTATTCATTTAAAGAAAATGTATCCAGATAATTAACGTTTATGTATTTTTTTTATATTCGTGTTTAGATTGAAACTAATAATTTTGATAAATATCTATAGCTATATGCATTATAATATTTCATTTTATTTCGTTTCCAAAATTTTATGATTCGCTCTTATCCATTTGATCGAGATGTTTTCTTCATCAAACTACATTTTCTATAGTTACTTGAGGCGTTTGAGAAAGCATATAAAATTGCTTACACTCCATACCGGAATTTCTAACAGAATTTAGTTTCACTAAAAAGGGAAAAGGAATCATTTTATGTTTTCTTATAAGTTGCGCACTTAAGTAGAATTTAAGTTCGTTGTCAACTGCATTTTGGAACCTATAAATTTTTATTATATATCATTTGTAAGAAGTGGAGAAATATCACTTTGTAATGATAGATAAGCAGATTATTGAAAACTATATAGAACAATGAATCAGTTGATCGAGAGAAATTATATCTAGGTAAAATAGAGGGAAGGAGAGACAACTGAAATTTTCAGGGAGTAACGCGTTACAGTCAATGCTTAAGTGTTTCTAACTCATATGCACTCCTTACTCCCTTGAGACTCAAAGTTATTTACTATTTGAAGCTAAGGTGTCACCTCTTTACTGCGTCTAAGTATTAATAAATAATAATAATTTTTTTTGTAAATAGTTTTTGTCTTAACAACTTTTTATTTCTTCTCTAAATCATAGCAGTAATTCAGCGGAAACAACGTTATTCAGCACAAAAGCGGTCTGTGTTTTGAAATACGTTAAATTTCAAAGGTAACGAATGGTTGGGATGAGTTTTAGACTTAATTATTTATCATTAAACTTTCACAAGCTACTTGAATGAGGACGATTGAAATTGTATTTGACGTTATACCAGCATTAGTTTATTTAAGAAAAAATGGATTTATGGGTACAGTTGCATTATAATTTAATATTTCGTTAATTTTAATGCAAACTTTTTTATGAAGAAGTTATAAATCAAAGTATACGTAATAAGGAGGTGCAGGGACGCCGTAGGTCGTAGGTGGAGACGTTGGGTACTGTTGCAAAGCTTCTCGGAATTCCAGTCAAGGGATGAGGAAACTTGCCGCTACTTTCCAGTATTCTATTCCAAGGATGACGTCAAACTCAACGGAAACCCCGAAATATGAAAAGTGTTTTGTAATTAACCAAACGAAAAATACTGCATGAAATGGGTATGGGCCAGATGAACTACTAAAGTGAATATCTTTACAATAAAAAGGTTATATTTGGAGGATTACGAAATGAAGAAGTTGTGTACATTGCAGTTTGCGGTAACGTATAATTTATTAATAAAGCTGAAACACAATTAATTGTATGAAATACGTACCCATGGAACTGACGACTACGGCGCAGAGGCCTACAAGCAGCAAGCAGTTGCGCCAGGCCATGGTTTCGTTGCGACTGACTGCGACTGCGACTGCAACTGACTGGCGTGGCCTTTACCTTGCATATATACTCCGTCCCCTCCACGCCAATATACATACAATCACTCTGTACTTTGTACTTTCGTTCAGATAGTCACCTGAAAATTCTATATCTTGATTTCTGTGTGACATCCCCTCCCACTCTAATCACAGCAAAGTTTTACAAATATAAGACAATAGTTTGCATAATTATTATCTTCCACTACAGTTTATCAGCTGGCAGAAGAAACAATTGCTGCATTAGAGAAAACTTTCAATTGTTAATAACTCTGTCGGGGTCCAAACACAGTATTAAAATTTTTCATTAAAGAAGTCTATCACAAAATTCGCAGGTTTAATATAAGTGTGAATATTAGGAAATCATTGCTAAAAATGTTCGTTTGGAGTGTGGCGTTATTTGGGTGCAAAACGTGAATGCTAGTAGTTGCAGAAAGGAACAGAATAGAAGTCTTTGAAATATGGTGTTATAGGAGAATGCTGAAAATTAGATGGGTGGATAGAATCACTAACGAGGAAGTTCTAATCAGACAAGGGAAGAGAGAACAATATGGAGGACGTCGACCAAGCGAAGGTATAGATTAATAGGCCACGTTTTAAGACATGAGAGTCTTGTAGATTTATCATTAGAGGAAAGAGTGTGGGGTGAGAACAGAAGAGGGAGGCGAAGGATGGAATAGGCTAAGCAAATTGGGGAGGGTGTGGGATGTGCATCAAATCCGTCTTAGGACTGACAACCACAACAACAATCCTAGCTGAAAACTGCTTGCAATAAGATGTTTTTATTTAAGAGTAGAAATGATCACTAGAAAGGCTGAAATAGATAGTTGGAATTCTTTTAACGATTGGACGAGTAACAGATTAAAACAATAATCCGGCACGATACTATTCCTAAAACTTACCGTATATATCAAAGTACTGGTTATTTAAAATACAGTTAATTGATTAGAATAGAAAATTCTCAAGTGAACTGGGAATCAAACCAAACACCAGCTTTTTGATAACTCTAAACACTGATCTATCCTTATCAATTCCCGGTCACTCTGACATTTCGCTATTGTTATGTAGACATGAACACGGGCTCACCTTGAATTTATTTAATTTTAGGACTTTATTGTAGAATGAATATTGTGTGTTAAATGATCATGGTTATACAGAGTGAGGCAGAAAAAATGTGAAAATCTGAAATGGCTGAATAAATTGCCCTAATTTTTTTCCAAATTTTATTTTCATCACCTACAACTAAATAATTATTCAAGAAAAATAAATACATGTAATTCAAGTAAGATGAGTCATTTCGGCGAAGATATTCTTCCAGTTGAGCCTTGTTGTTAATCGTCACGTTCCACATCAGAAGAAATTGAACCACGTCCTGTTGTATCCGTTATTTCAGTTCAACTGTTAGTGGTGGGTTTCCTGATACACTTTACTCTTAGAGTTAACCACACAAGAAAATATCGCTCGTTACCTCTAAACGGGGAGACCATGTGAAATGCCCATTTCGGATGCAATCACGTTTAAAATTACTTATATTTACTTAATTTTCTACCATTATTTTAATTTAAATTAAGGTGGTAGAATAACAATTTTTACAAAAATTATGGTATATTTTTTACAGACCATTAAAATCACTCTTTTCTCTGCCCTGTATGTATTGGATTGGGCTTCTTATCCCACTTCATAATCTTTACAGTATATACACAAAAAATTAAACATGGAAATTGAATTAAAATATGTATGTTTGTTTCTCAGATCCAAAGGAATTTTTTTTCTGTTCACATTTAACCGCGATTCATTCTTAAGGATTTATTTTATTTAGTTCAATAATAAAGATTATATGGAATGAATAATAAAAGTTACAAAACTTTTTTCCTCTGATTTTGTTAAATGTTTTTTTTTATAATTTCACTACGAACCATCTCAGAAATAAAATAAAATTTACTGCCTCTAAAATTATGAGGCTCCATGTGCAAGCATAACGTTGACCTTCAGAAAAAGCCAGTGCTCGGATGAAGAATAAATTAATACTGTCTAAATTTACCTTAGGGTAGGTGGTCATTAACTGTTCATCAGGCGGTGGTGATCTTGTGTTTGCCCAGTAGCCAAGGTGACTGCTCGTAAATAACAGTCACACCCAGAAAGAGGTTATAACTGACTTTAACGGGCAACTCAATTTTTTTGGTGTATGAAGAATCAGTCTCTCTGCTAAGAAAAATTAAATTTTCGTCCGCGAACTAAGATCAACTGTGCCCAGAGTGTGATCTCGCTTTTATCACCTTCGTTCTCGCTTGACTACGACTGGGTTTTTCTATTACGTCCCATGCTTCATTACTTCCGATTCAACCTTAATCTAAGTCTCATCTGTACATATCCATCTCTTCACATCCTTTCTTTTTCTCAAATTTACACATAAAAATACTCTCTGCCTTTTGTAGGTGTTTGCTTTTTCCTGTTTTCCTATAATAGTTGCTTCACGTCCATCTATGAACGAACAAAATGGCGGTTCTGTAAAGTTCTTACTGATATTTCATAAACCTTCCACGTTATTGAGCCGTCTCAATGCCTTCCTTATTTACATTAACGTCACGAAGTTATTTGGTGAGACACAAGGTCACACTTTGTACAGTTTTGAACTGTATAAAGTGCTAAGATTTTCTGTCGCCATCATGTGCTATCTCGCTTTCAGCTTTCGCTTTTCCGTATAGACGAGAACGGTCCATGATCCCAAGCAAGCTTCCAACATGCGCCAAAATCAAAAAGAAGAAACGAATCAATTAAAAAAGCTAGCTACTTATAACATTGTGTTCTTCACTAATAAGAATGAATTATATAGGCTAATATTTGGCATAAATTGTTTTACATTGTCTGTTATTCAAACGCCAGACACGAAATGCAAGCAGTGAAGTTCTTACACTCTTCGCTATTATAACATGCTCAAAACATTAATAGATTTGACCATTCATTTATTGAATTCTTGTTTAATTTATCCAATTATGAATATTTCGGGTAACACTGTTATTCAAAACCTAATACTGTTCTTCAAAAGCCATCTCTGCTAGCTTACATTCAAGGCCACGTTTTAAGTTATGAAGGTCCTGTAAAATTAGCAGTAGAGGAAGTGTGTGGGGTAAGAACAGAAGAGGGAGGACTAGGATGGAATATGCTAAGGAGAGTAGGGATGTGCTAGTTATGAGGAAATGAAAAGGCTTTCCCAAGATAGGTTATCACGGAGGTTTGCATCAGAACAGTCTTAGGACTGAAAACCACAACAACAAAAAATCTTGCAAATGTAACGCAAAAATAATTTTTATAAGCAAACATATCACTTTTGTAATAATACCGAATTCTTTTAAAACATCCGCCTCTTCCTGCAACCGGCCGTAATCTCTATCATGATTCATTGGCACAATGTGACAGCAAATTACTAGGAACTTTGCAATAAAACTAGTAAATGGTTTTATACATTATATATTTTCCTACTTAAGACTGATCAATTGTCATTGGAGCAAAAGTTAAAAATTTTAACCGTCTGTACAAAAACTTGGACATTTTCTCTGAAGATTTACAGAGAGATTTTATATTGTTTATCATTCAGTGTTCGGTTCTCATCGTGTATTTTTCCTCAAAGCCCTCGAAGAAAGGAAAACCGGGATGCCTACATATTCCCTGTGGGAAGTGAAGGAAGAGAAGAAAATTGTGCTCGCGTAACACTACCACCTCGAGTCCAACTCCAATATTCGTTGGCCTGAGACGTGAACAAGCAACCAATAGGTAAACTTCGGGGTCCCTGGGTGATAGTCCAAAAACCCCACGCACCCAGAGATACCAATTTCTCCTAAGAATGACTACGCGCATAGCTCCTTCAGGGTCTCCCCGCACGGAACAGTTGCACTTACCATAGCTGACCCTCGAAACTTGCTGGACCATTTTAGGGAGCCAGAATGAGCTCCTAAGCTATGTCTACATGCTTCTAACAGTATGGGCAATAGTAGTGGATGACTACTACAAGCACCGAAGGGTCCGAAGCCCACTGATTGCGTTTACAATATCCGAAGGCCGAAACTCGCACACCTCAGGAAGGCGCACTAACACCCGCATTTTCGACACCTTTGTTGATCTCACTGAGCATTTCAGCTAATATCATTGGCAAGTCGCTTCACAGCCACACTGCTTTCCGTCTGCGTACCAGGGGATGGCTTAACAAGGGCGCCATGAGTATGCATGGAAGGAGTAGAGACTACAACACTTCCTTCCTTCCTAACATCAATCAGATGCCTGAGGTCCAATAAGTGTAAACGTAACCCATATCAAGTATACAGAAGTTACGAGGCTTCCGTTAGGGGAGTTATTGTTTACCCGTTGATCAATTTAAGTTCAAGAAACAGTTCAGAATTACTCTTATAATGTCAGATCTTAACGTTTTGTATGTTTTATTATCAGTTTTTGGCTTTCCGAAATTCATTCTATTGCTTGCTGGACTCGCCACACTCTTTCAGGTTCTCTCCCGATGATTTCCACCAGCACTAACAATTCCAGAACGCTAGTCCTCGTGCCACTGAAAACTCTCAAATGGCTGTTTTTTTGACCATCTTCGAATTTTGCAGAATTCTATATATGAACCTTTCTCGTCAATGCCGTATGGTACAGTGACTTTTCCTGTTTCAGTCCTCCAAAACACACTGAAAATCCACCAACTTCTATGACATCTCTTGGTCCATGCCCCTAATTACCCTGGTTCTGAAAAATTCTTAAAGCTGGCCCATTCCTTGTACACGTGATCTTCGGTGCGACCTCATGTTAACACAGGTAAGTGGAACAGACTGAAATGTTGCTCCTTGTTCTTTGTCGGAACCAATATTCCGTCTCCACAAGATTCTGATGAAAATTTCAAATAAAATTACGTATAAGTTAAGAAATTTTTTTTTCAAATGTCCCTCACATAAACTCATAAAAAAAATTTTCAATGAATATTTATATTTAAAAACGCATATATTATAGGTGATCTATCTTAACAAAATTAAGGGTTGACGAAAGTGTTTATTACATAATTGATATATATATACATATATATTCAGAAGCTAAATACTAATAACAGTAGCAAGTAACTAGTCTCCAGTAGTATCAAAAAACACCAGAGTTGAAACACGTTACATCAAAAACCTGTCTTTATCACTAATAATCCTTCAGTTCTAAGATACTGTACCCAAATTCTTACCCTGATTATTTTTAACATATACAAATTTTGTTTTCATTAAGGTAAACCAGTCGTTGTCCTATATCCGTAAACTTTCATATTCTAATCTAGTACGCAAGACTCACCCCTTGCAAATAAATATATATAGTTTTAAATAGTTCCTACTGAGAAACCATCATAGCTTATTCTAAGAAATACCTTAGAAAATGGGTGACAATTATTTTGACCTGTCAAGTCGACAGAAGAATAGGAAATTTTTGCATAACGCGACGATATGTGAGAATGAAGAAGGGAAAACCTGAGCTCATCGTAGGTTAAAGGAAACATTTTACATATTTGAATATTTTAGAACATATTTAGAGCTCATTATAATAATTATACAAACAGACAGATGTAAATATTCAATTTGTAAATTAATAAAACCAGTAAATTCAGACTCACTTGTTTATTCGTTAATTATAAAACAGGAGCTTTCGACATAAGTGCCATATTCGTCTAATAAATTTTAAAGTATACAAGTAACTTAGCATAAAAACAATTATGTATGATAATCAAAAAAATATACCTATTACATAAAAGTATTGTGTTACATGTATAGAGCGTGCGTGATAGTTCTCGTCAATTACAAACGACATCAGGCGTCACTCAACCAGCAATGGGATGGATGTGCGTAGGCTACTAGCGTCGATACATCCAAGTATACATTGTTCGACATCTAGCATAAAGACTAATATAGTACCATATATATAAGTTATGTTCTTGTATATATATGCTTAATTAATAAAGCATTAACTGAATTATTTCATTTTATTACTGAATACGAATATGCATTATACGGTATTTATATTTCAGTATATTAACATAAATTAATAAATATTACAATTTTTAATATAAAATAGAGTGTATTGTAAAGCGAAACCCTATACTCCAAGTAAACAGATTCTTACGCACAAATGAGAAAATAAAAACCGCACTGGGAAAGAGCCTCTTTAAAAGGGATTTTGATGTAGCACATATAATGCACCATAGTCAAATTACTAAAAAATTTGAACATTAGGTATTGAGGTTGTTATCTGCGTTTCGAATAGTGAAGGTGAATACGATCTATGTTAATGACTAGCAGTTAACAAGAAGATAACAAACAGGTATCAAAACCTATTTGGATAACTCTATCACTATCTTTCTAGTTCACGAAACATTGATGTAACTTGAACATGCACTTCTCATGACGCGAGTTTTTTCGTCAGAATCGAATTCATGAGTATATATCTTTACGAAGTGGAAAAAATGTTGTTCAAAAGAGACATAGTAGATACCTGTAGATTATACTGTAATGCGTTTACATTTATTACTTATGAAATTGTGTGTAACTTACTCAGTTCTTATGTTTAAAAGAGTCTAATATATTAAATTTACGCGAAATAATCTTAAGGGCTACGAAATATTTTTTGTGTGTGCGTAGTGTCTTTTGTGACAGTCACCTTCGGACAATAGGAACATACCCTTTTCCGGACAACAGCGAAAACCCTTTTGTCCAAGTTTTAAATAATTGGTAGATTTGTTTCAAATTCAAGAATATGTTACTCCTGTCAAGTTGGCAGTTACGTCCAGCTAATTGAAAACAGATACTGCATAACTAACGTAAAACATGTACGAACACATTTACTATACTTCAACTGTTTGGTTATTATAAAAAGAGATGAGGAGATTTCGGAGTTATAGGAGGCGAAATTGAAAGAATATTGATGATAGACAGGTCATTAAATTGGGAACCTCTAGCGAGCTCTGAGTCGAGATGGAGATGTTAAATTCTGGTAGATGTCTCAGCTATTCCGGCCCATGGCGTGACATGCATGATGATACGCAGCAAACAGAACACCATACGGCCATTCCAACCCGACGCAGAGTCAACCAGAAACAGACAGTCATATCAGGCTGGCACCAAAGAAACAGCTGCACTCTTCTGTCGCTATCGTTGACATAACATTTCAAAAACTCACATTGCTAGTCCTATTTGACTAAGACACCTTGCTTCAAATTGGGTTTACCCCACAGGTGATCTGTTATAAGAGTAATGTAAATTTATGTTTGCGATACTGCTTTTTAATTTTAATTCATTTTATTCAGTTCTCTTGTTGTTTTCCGTGTAAAATCTTAATTTTATTCTGATAAAATCAAAATCATTCATTATTATTTTTCTTTTCTCTTTTGAACCCTACATGATAAATCCCTTTTATCAACCATATAATAATTACATTAAAATTAAAAGTAAATCTTTTTTACAATTTTTGCCCAACTGTAGAGCTTAGATAATCAATAATTAAATAATAAAGTAAATCCTAATTATTAAAATTGGCACTCAACGTAGGGCTTAATCAATTGATAATTAAATATAAGTAAATAATCGCTATTACAATTGGCACCAAAAGTTGGGCATAACAATAATAATAAAGAAAAATACAAATTTAGCAATACATCCTATTTGTTGCATTGTATTGCTAAATTTGTAAGTTTTTAACCATTTTTATATAAAAATAAAAAATATATAACATAGAACTTGTATTTAATTTATTGTAATATTACTTTTGAAGTAAGCCTGAAGAGGTCTCAAAATGGAGATGAAACATCGCTTTTGTGAATAAAAAGTGAAATATTTAATAATGACTTTTTGGCCGTCTTTTTATTTATTGTAAATTTTAAAGTCAGAAAAGTTTGTTTTAATGCGCATCATAGTTATGATCTATTGTTAGAGTACAAATAAGCAATTAAATATATATCTTTCAAGCTTTTACTGATGGTGTTATGAAATATCCTGCTATCGATCGCATACAAAAATGTAATAAAGACATTCTAAGGCCAGATACGTCTGTCTTTGAGTGCTGATATCCTGTAAATAATAGGTTCGATTGCGAAATGTATTGAGAAATATCCTGTACAGAAATACATTTAAGAATTCAATATTAAGAATATCTTTATTTGATAAGAATTAAGATACCCACATGAGATTTAATGACTTTAGAGATTGCGATCCACAAAAACCGAATTGCATGTCTTATGTATTTATCCAAATCCAGTTAGTAATGTAGATATATTTCTTGAAATTTTGGATTATTTTATTTCAAAAGTTCATAAAGAAAGGAAAGATATAATTATCTGTGGTGATTTCAACATTGACTTTCTGTCGGACACAAGACCTTGAACAAATCCTATCCTGTAACGGGTTTCCTGTTACTAATAGTAATCCTTCCAGGGTTGACATTACTGCCACAGCGTGTATTGACTTCCTCGTATGTAACTTGGACCTCCAAAATAACAATGTATGTACCATTAATTCTGCATCACAAAGGCCGAATTATGCATATATATAGTGAACTGTTCCATTCCAAAACACCTGTAACAACAACGCGCGGAAGGCGTCTTTGTCAACTAAATTAGAATAAAATCAAAGCTAAGCTCGGGAGAACTTCATGGAATACAATTCTTGACACATCGGTCGTCGACTCTGTTGCACCACTAAAATTAAGTAAAAAGAAACGTACTAAACGAAATACATGGATAGCTAAAGGTATTAGAATATCACGTGAAAATCTATGTCGCCTTCATATTTTAAAAGAGATAAATTCAAGCATTAAATTTAAAAACTAGGTAATACAAAATATATTCCTAATTCGGAAAATAAAAAATAAAAGCGACTTGAACGTTATCAAAGTAATTCTAAAGACCGTAACGATATACAACTAATAAAGAACGAACAGCCTATATCACGTAAAGAAGCAGCGTGTGACTTTAACTCGTATTTTATTAACGTTTTCCATGATATGTTAAAAAAGCAAGGTATAGAGAAACGTAACACGCCCAACTTTAGCGAAATGCTGCGCAACTCCAGAAACCCGCTTACTAAGTTTTTATTTCTACTCCCGGTCAATGAAAATGAGATTTTTCATATAATAAAAAATCTGAAAACTTCGAATGCTTGTGACTTATACGGAATCAACAGTAAGCTCATTAAACATTGCTGTGAAGAAATTGCAATTCAAATGCAGTTCATAATTAACTTGTGCTTTTCCTCCGATATATTTCCAGATGCTCTAAAAGACGTGAAAGTTATACCGATACACAAGAAGGGTTACAACAGACGTCTCCAATTATCGCCCTATTTACCTCTTATCAATATTCTCAAAAATTCTTGAGAAAGCATTACTTATGAGAATTGCAGATTTTCTTACAAAATTCAAACTTATTTCCACATCGCAGCATGGTTTTATTAGTGGAAAATCTACCAACACGGCTTCATACGACTTCATTCAAAGTATTCATGGCGCACTTGATGAAAGACAAAGTGACTGGCAGTTTTGCTGACCTCTCGAAAGCGTTTGATTTTGTAAATCATAATATTCTACTCATAAAATTAGATTTCTATGTAATCAGAGGCCTCCCCATGGACTGTCGCCTTATTGTGGCGGGGAGGTTTTCGTGCTCCAATGTCCCGGAGAGCTATGCTGGCGGGAGTTCAACTCCTGGTAGGGTGACCCAAGACAGACAGGTCAAAGGGTAGGAGCCAGACTAAGTATAGTCCACTGGTCCTCCTAGTTGGGGGCTGTTCTGAAATCTAATGATAGTAGCCGAACAGAGAAAGGAAGACGACTCAGCAAGGATAAAGGACGCGATTTGATATTTGCCACATGGAACGTATTAAGCTTGAATAGAGTAGGGTCACTGAATAATTTGCTAGAACAAGATGGAAAGTACCAAATAGACATCTTAGCAATGCAGGAAGTAAGATGGAAAGAGGAAGGAATCCAAGGACAGGGGGACCATATAATATTTAATAGCGGATCAACTACGGACAGGAAGTTTGGAATGGGTTTTATCGTCAATAAAAAGCTTAAAGAGAATATTCTGAATTTCAACCCGATCAATCCTTACATGTGTACTTTACGAATACAGGGACGATTTTATAATACTACCTTCCTTAATGTGCATGCCCCCACTGAAGAAAAAGAAGAATCAGTTAAAAATAACTTTTATGAACAACTAGAAAGCTTGTATAGAACATTGCCAAGATATGATACAAGAATAATACTGGAACATTTCAATGACCAAATGGGGAAGGAAGAGGTGTTTAGACCAAATCTAGGAAAGCACAGTCTGCACGAGGAACCAACTAGTAATGGGATGAGGGATATTAGCTTTGCACTGTCTGAGAACCTAGTGATCAGCAGTACAGTATTCTCACACAAACAAATACATAAACGGACATGGTGTGTAACCAAATTGATCATGTGATGATCAACGCCAGATGATCCCGCAATATTATGGACGTGAGGACTTGGAGATCCCAAGACAGTGACTCAGATCACTTTTTGGTAAGAGTTAGGTACCACCACCTGCCAAAGTTAAATGAAATAAGGAAAAGTAGTGTAATAAGTGATTTTGCCCTTCAGGCGTGTTATAATGTTCACGAAACTGAGATAAGTGCACGGTCGGTCGTTGCAGCAATCCACGGTTGAGGACCATTGCTTTTGGCAGGTCAGATGTTTTGATCGTGGACGGTCGTTGACCTGGGAGTGGTGTGAAGGCATCTGGACAGGAAGCTGGATTTGTAAACCCTCTGGAAGTGGGGGAAGGCCTGGGACCTATAAAACAGTGGACTGATGTGGTTTTTATTATTATTATTATTGATGTTAGCTGTGAACGGCGGTGTGGAGATTATTATTGATTGTCGGCGTGTTGGTTATTGTTATTACTATATGTGGTGTTAACGGACTTGTGTGGATGGAGAGATTGCTGTGAGCGGCAAGTGAGGAAAGTGTGTTTTGGTTGGAGAGCAGAGACACCAGCCCGAAGAGCCGGAATGAATGGACCCAGGCGGAAAGTGGACATATTGGCTGCCGCAACCGTAAGCTATCTCTCTCCCCTCTCCCCCCTCTCTCTCTCTCTCGAGTTCAAGGTTCTCACATGCCAAGTCACATGAATCTCATTTAGGAGTACCTGTTCCGGGGTTGCAGACCGTAGGCATGCGGTAAAAGTTGGCCGCTGATCCCATTGTATTGATTAGTCAGCCAATTGCCTTTTAAAACTGGTGGAGACACGGAGAAGGGAGTAGCGTGACCCCACAGAAAACTCCTCTTCCGTCATTCGGAAGGGCGAAAGAATAGTGCCCAATAGCCATAGGTTTTCTAGGGATTTCTCTGGACACGTTTAGGTGAATCACTGGGTAGGATCCTTAAATTATAGTCCTGAGGCCTAGTCCATCCTTGGTTACCTTGCTCTACCTGCACATCTCCCTTTTCAATTCAAGCTCATATTCTATTTTATTAACAATTTTTTTACAATTTCTCCCAGATAAGTATGTCGGGGTACTAACTACTTTTGGTAACTCGTTTATGTACAAAATAAATAATAGAGGCATAATTTATTGCCTTGAGGCACCCTGAAATTAACTTCTTTAAAATTAGAACATACTTAATAAATTTTGAGAAATTGCAGTCTGTTGTTTAAGTAAACTTTTATGCAATTCAGAGTTCTTCTTCGTACTTCTTTAACGAACAATTTATCAATTAAGTCATCCATACAAACAGTCTCAAAAGTCCTCTTTAGGTACACTATAGCAATCGCCTTATTCCTTTCTCTTTTCCACGACGCTATTACAAGTTGTACAGTAGCTTCTGTCGGCTGCATATGTCTAAACCCTGACTTAAATGTTTATTTACATTTTCTATCAATTTATTTTAGTCTCAAGTATTTTATCAATAATAGGTAGGACATTCACTGGACGAAAATCAGCCACAGCTATACTATTTGGAACTTTAAGAATTGGTGTATTACGTGAAACTTGCAACTGGAATATTATGAATTATCACAGAGAGAATAATTTTGCATTATTGTTTGGCATAAAGAATTTTATTGTGAAAACAGGACAATTCTCAAGGAAATATTTAAACATATTATTTACTCTACAGAACGGCAACGCGCGGGTAATGTGTGTTGTAAAGATTATTTACGGCCGATCCACTAGTGATTGATTTTATAGTTTTTTCATGCTTAAAAATTAAACAGATTTTTAAATAAGGAAAGAAGTTTTATACGTAGATCTATACAGTTATTGAAAGTGATTGAGGAAAATAAGCTCTGTTAGCGAACGCAAACTCCGTCAGTGATTGGACAACCTTACAATATTTATACAATCATATAGCTTTAATTATATACCTTTCGTTTTTTGTACTTATAATAGAAAATAAAATACACTCACAACACAGATATATGCTAGGAGGAAATTCTCCAGGTATAGTGAATCAGTTCCTCAACAGTGCTTAGTTCCGGCCTTGAGGATTAGTGAGAATTGTTTTCTTTTTCCGGTTCGGTGAGATCTACAGTCCACAACCCCAATCAAGACTTCCCCACACACTTCCGGGAAATCCTCAAGGATCCGCTAGGACTTCCTCCCAGTGTATGTGATAACATTGCTCAGGTATTGTTTTCTTTTAAACTTTTTGTGTTACATCTTGTGGATACATCCTGACCTGTTGTTAATCAATCTCAATAAATACGTTCAAACTCCATTAATATTTTATATAAAATGCGTTTATTAATTTTCAAAGCGAATAATTATTTCCATAAAACAAATATCCTTTTCAGGGGATAGAACATTAATTTATTAATTGAACAAATTTTTATCAATTTGAAATTTTTTATTTATCAATTTACAGTGATTACATGCACCAATATCTCAGGGGATTTTGGGTCTCTGGAGAAGTGGAGTATGCAGTTACTGAAAATAGAAAAGAAATCATTTAAATTTATTCAATCAGCACAATGAGCAAGTTTCACAGCTTTTAAGAACTTACCCACAATTACTAGGCCGACAAACATTCAACTTCACGAATGTTTCCGCGTCTCTCTGGCGTTTTGCAGGTCTTTTACACCGATGAAGGTAGTATGAACCAGGTCCAACTCATCATTTGCTCTCTCCTGTCTCTCCGCAACTGCTCGCTTCACTGACTGATCCGTCTTCTCAGCAACTCTGATCAATTCGTCGTCCGTCCTCTCTGCAACTCATCTGCTCTCTAGACTCATCTGAACTCACAGATTCATATCATCGATCCGTCGTCCGTCCACTCCGCAACTCAGCTTCTCTTATCTGAAACTCATCTACCTTTCAGACTCATCTGACAGATACGTCGTCCGTCCTCTCCCCCAACTCATCTGCCTTTGCGAGCCTCCCAACGGCTCCCTTTTAAGTTCTCGCCCCGGGAGTTCCCCGCCATCGGTTCTTCACAAAATTCCGGGGTTCCCCGCCATCGGTTTTTTCACACACCACCATTTTTTTACACACGCCCCGAGGGAGTTTCCCGCGGGGGATCCCCATTGGGGGTTCACCCGCTTTCAGCCAATTTGACATTGTTGTTGGCCTCGCTTGTTGCGCACAAAACTTCTTTCCTTGTAGGCCGACCTGCGCCTCTCAATGCCACGATATAACCAAAATCTGCGTTTTTTCATTACTATATATATATATATATATATTGTGATATTCTTTTTTGGGTATAAAACATTTATTAATTAAAAGAAGAAATTATGATCAATTTTAAAATTTTTCATTTATTAATACACGGGCTTAATCTCAGGGGATTTTGGGTCTCTCAAGAGATGGAGTATGCAGTAGTCACAATTACTGGGCCAACAAACATCCACCTCTCGATGTTTGTGCGTCTCTCTGGCGTCTTGCAGGATTTGATCACGTCTGGACACGTCTGCTCTCGTCCGTCCTCTCCTCAATTCGCCTGACTTCTCACAGCTCGGACCACGTCCGTCCTCTCATCTGGCTTCTGGCTGCTCGGACCAAGTCTGTCCTTTCCTCCACTCGTCTCACTTCTGGATATCTGCTCGGACCAAGTCTGTCCTCTCCTCCACTCGTTTCACTTCTGCTCGGTCCACGTCCGTCCTCTGCTCCACTCGCCTGCCTTCTGGGGTCGGACCACGTCCTCTCCTCTCCTCCACTCGCCTGCCTTCTAGGGGTTCGGACCACGTCCTCTCCTCTCCTCCACTCGCCTGCCTTCTGGGGCAAGGACCACGTCTTTCTTCTCCTCCACTCGTCTCACTTCTCACAGCTCGGACCACGTCCGTCCTCTCCACCACTCGCCGGCCGTCTGGGGGCGAGCCACCCATCGGCTTCCCTTTTAAATCTTCCGACGGGAATTCCCCTATTTCACAAAATTTCGGGGTTCCCCGCCCTCATTTTTTACACTCGTTCGGCGGGGTTTTCCCGCGGGGTTTCACCATCGTCATTTTTTTATACACGCTCGGCGGGACTTTCCCGCGGGGAATCACCATCTTTCAGCCGACTAGCCATTGTTGTTGGCCGAACTGCGCCTCATAACGCCACAACCTCACAAAATCCGCCTTTTTTATCACAATATATATATTGTAATGTAAAAACGCGTGTGCCTGCCGATTTTGTTCTATATTTTAATTTTAAGGTGCAAATAGGATATAACTTTAATTAATTTAATGTCATAATGTGGAAGGACCAAGAAGAAATGTGTACATAAAGTGTAATTTTAGTTGGTTGAATGTTGTAATGTGAAGGGGATTCGGGAACAATTCTCAAGAATTGTTGTCATTGTAATGTGCAGTTTGGTCTACAATAAAGAAAGTTTTGATCGACGATAAATAGATGCCAACAAGAATGGAAAACTCAAATTGTTTAAAAGTGTGAGAAGTCCCATGGAGTAAGGCCAGTAGCGTGAGAACTCGCTAGAAAATTTTCCACTGGAGCGATGTTCTGATTGGCCAGTTTTGGGGTCAAGTGACCTGAGACTCGAAAGAAGGCAAGGGCGAGAATTTGGGGAGATGGACTTGGGTGAGCAGACGGGACGGTGATGTGAGAGAAGGCAGTTGTGGCTTACATGTTCCAGAACTGTTGGATTGAGTATAATTTTGGGAATGCAGATGAGTGACTCATCCGGATCTGAAACAATTATCATATTAAAAGAATGGCACGTCGAGGCCACAAAATTAGTGTTATTTTCAGAAGAAGTGGTCTTAAGGAAAGGCGCGAGTCTAGTAGCACGTGGCCAGTAAATACACCGAGACGAGGATCTCCTAGCTGTGGGAAAGGATTACACGACATTCCTGGATGGAAAGCAGCAGCAAGGCGTACCTGAAGACTGAGAAACGTGGATGCATACATAATTTTGGATAAGTCCAATTTAGCCGTGAAACTTGCTCATTTTGTTGATAACATAAAAATCTAATGATATTTTTCTTATAATTTTCAGTAACTGCGTACTTTATTTCTCGAGAGACCGAATATCCCCTGAGATATTGTTTTGTGTAAATATCGTACAGATGAAATTCAAACCTTTTAAATGTATAATACAAATAATATTTAACCTATCCACTGAAGATGTTATTACAATATATATAAATCCTATATATACAGGGTGAGTCAAAAGTCGCAAGTACACCCTGTTATTTAAAAAATTCTGTGGGTATCGGGAAACCTGAATATTCCAGTTAGGTATGTGTGAGGTTGTATGTACAGAACATGTGTGCCATCTCGAAATCGGTCATCTTGAATATATGTCAATTTTTTAAGAAATAAAATAAAAAGGGTGTATTGTGATATAACAGATATCATCATTTTCTGATAAGTTCATTTCTGTAATAAGTTATAATACATTTTGGTCGTAGGTAACTTTGACTAAGGAGGAGAGAATTTAAGTCATTTTCATGTCAGGAAAACGAAATTTCCGTGTCATTGCTGCAGCAGATTTTAACAACAGACTCCCAGGAAGATCTCCAACTTAACTCAACAGTATCAGGTGCTTACTTTCCAATTCCGAGAAACTGGGACTGTGGCTGACAAGGCACAGAGTGACCGTCCAAAAGTTATACTGACGAGGCAACCTCAACAATGGTTTTGGCGTCCTTCCTGAGGAGCCCACACAGTAGCACACGGCGTTTGTCAGCAGGTTGTGGAATCGGCCACTCATGGATCGTACGAATTTTTCATGTTTATCAATGGCATTCATTCAAAAGTCAGCTACTCCAGCACCTAGCAGAAGATGACGCAGACAGACGTATGCAGTTTTGCACGAGTACCCTACAGCAAGATCACAAGGTATCGTTTAAAGTGACGAGGCAAACTTTTATGTCAGTGATAAAGTCATCCGTCATAATCACATGTACTGGAATTACCAGAATCCACACTGGATGGAACCTTCCAAGGTAGTTGGTGACGTAAATGTTACGGTGTGGTGTGGAATGTAGGTACCCGTGTAATTGGACCCATTTTCATTGACCGGAACCTAACTGCCCAATGCTACGTGGAAATTTTGCATGAAGTGGTGTTTCCCTAAGGCTAGGTTTACACGGGCAGTGATGACTGCCAGAAAACGAGGGTCAGTGATGTCAGTGGCGTGTAAACATACGTCAGTGCTGCACTGACAACTGCCTATACATCGCTGACACGAGAGCATTGCCTCACTTTTCTTGGAGCGTGTCAACAGTATGTCAGTCATAACTGACGTTCCCCCTCCACCGACCTAGACGCTGCCCTCATGGGAGGCCAGTTAGTGGCAGTTATGGTTGTCAATTATCGATTGTGAACGGTGAAGCAGTGCTGACTATCGATTAAGCGATGGTAAACAGTTTGTATTTTGCATTTTCAATACGCGTGCAGTTTGTTATTGTGTGCGATTGGAGTAAGTGAATCTTTGTTGTGAACAGCGGCTAGAATTTTGGTTCAGTTAGCATTTAGGATAGAGTTCGTTTGTTGCACCTACGAGCCTATAAATTTTTAGGTTAACTTTCCAAACATAATTATTGTCCACCCTCCAACGGCACAGAATTTAACTGGAAAAAAATTACGCAACAGAATGATGTATAGCTATAAACATACTACTATCACACGTAATGAAAAATAATTAATTTCGTTTTGTTCAGTAATTGACACCTTCAAGGGGAATAAAACAAGTAATAGAAACCGAGCCAATTAAACAATGAAAACCAGCTTCAATTACATGTGCTGTTTTTTTATTGCTTGATTTCTGTAGTAATAATATAAAGCAATATTACTAAACAACTGTTTTCATTTGTATGTATCTATAGTACAGTAGCGTATTACTGAGTTTGACTTTTTTGTGAGAATTCAGGAACCCTTCCTCGTTACGTCTATTCTATCACAAATACAAAGTGATTAGTTCCTGTTTATGGACATTATGCGTACGCGAAAACACAAAGGGGAAAAATATTCAACTTGATATAAACAATATATCGACTCTATGCAACATCAAAAATCCAACCAGTCGTAGTTGCCAAAAAATAGCAGAAAAATATAAACATGCATCAGAGTTCTCTGCCCGTTCTGTAGTGAGGGCAGCACTTGCACAGAATTGTCAGTGAAGAAGTGGGCAGTTATCTGCCCAAGATGTAAACGGTAGGCAGTGCACAGCCAACTCAACTTCGACGAACATCACTGCCCGTGTAAACCTAGCTTAAGGCTGAATGTCTTCCAACAGTGACGAACACTACGGAGCAGTGTTCGACAATTGCCTGGTCATTGGATTGGCCGACGTAGTTCCGTGGTAAAGTCACCCAAATCACCTGCTGTCACACCACTTTACTTTTATCTATGGAGATCATTTTAAGCTTTGGAGAAGCGTGTGCCAAAATTTCTGCGGAAATCCTTCTGCGAGTGCATGACAATTGGATGCAGAGCATTCAGATATATGTTGACCGAAGGGGACAACACGTTGAACACATTAAATGACTGTCTTTATTAAGAGAACAGTCCAGCCTGTAATTGCAAACGAAATGTGTTGTAACTTTTGAATTATAACTGCTACATCGAATCTGTTTAGAAGAATGAACTTATCAAAAAATAATTATGCTATCTGATATTCAACACGAGAGGGTTTTCTATTAAAATATTTAACTTAGATTCAAGACGGTCGATTTCAAGATGGCGTCTATGTTCGGTAAATTCCGTAAAAGATAGACCATCTCACCCAAATCTAACTGGAATATTTAGGTTTCCAAATTCCTGCAGATTATTTTTAAATAACAGGGTGTACTGCGACTTTTGACTCGCCCTATATATAATTTCTCTACATTAAGATTTTGATAAAAATAACCATTACTTTTTAAATACATGTACCATTAATGTGTCAATGTCATAGATTTTATCTCCGTATGTCGGTCCCAACAGTATACCTGTCTAACCTATGAAATTTCTTATAACAATAATTCATTGCACACCAGCCGCCCAGAAACATTTTTCTCGGGGTAAAACGTAAAAAAATATTCAAAAATTCGAATTACTCCATTATACCTAAACGGTGACACATAAAATAACTAAAAGAATTATTAGTAATCAAGTGTAAACCTTGCTTGAGTATGAAGATTTCAAATGATGTTTTTCCCAGTTTTTTAACATTTTAATAATTTAAGTATTTTGCATAGGTATTCGAGATCTCAACAGTTTATTTCTTTAAATTCATACTATTCGTATTTTGAGTCTATCGTTTCCATTTTGAGGTTATTAGGTTAGTTATATAAAATTTCAACATTTTCATTATCTATACTCTGATTTAATAAAAGATGCTGCGATGAAAGTGCAGTGTTTCTCGTAGTATTATGCTTAGTTGATACGTCTGAGGGTATTATAATATCACGATTCTTTTTCGTTCTAATTTAAAACAAAATGCATCTATCGCTCGAAGAGCCAGAGAAAATTTTGTTTCTCGTTACCCGGGTAACCGGAGGTTTGATCGCAGGATAATGAGGCCTGAACATGAATGTATTTTATTAATTAAATAAATTTGTGACAGATATTGGAAAGCTATATTTTTTATTGACAAATTATCATTCGGCGAATCATATTCAGCTTGAATTTTTCTCTGATTTTAACGATCTCTGCACACGTAAGTAAATCCAAGAAAAATTAATTGTTTGATAATGTTGGTATGAGGAGCATATGTCTTAAGCGTTGACATCAACTGGACATCGATTAAAAAATAAACGAGTTGAGTAACACCAGCCTCACATCGTTAATTAAAGCCGGGCGCAATGACGGTTAGTGAGATTATAGCTGACGGGTCGATATTGGAAGCCTGTGGTGGCCACGTTTTAAAAGCGTCTGTCTAACATGTTGTTTATTATTCAGTCACATGCAGTAATTACCATGGCAAGTTGCAGGATTGTGCAGCGCGTCCAACGTTTGGAGGCCAAATTTTTGGTTAACAATCAGCCAACACCTGTACGCAATTCCAGATCGGGCGAGAACATCGCGGTCAGTGAAAGACAGTCAATTCCTCGTCGTGCATATGAACTCGGCCTTTGCAGACTTCAACTTGGGGCGAATTTTACGCTAGATACAACTGACCCAGGAGCTCAAAGTTAATGCCCATAGACAACGCCTTCTGTTCACTGACTGGACTTCGGAGCATTTGGAATAGGACCTCAATCTTGATTAATATATCATCTTTACCACATTTTTTGAATGAATGGATATGTAACAATAACAGATTGTGTTATTCCGAGGTTCGCCAGGTGGGATTGCATCCACAGAAAGTTACTTTTTAGTGTGGATTTCGGACCGGTGGCGTCATCGGTCCGTACGTTTTTGAAAACTTCATTGGCAGGGCTTCAGAGCGATAATAACTTATTTCTATTGGCCCAAATTGAACGATATGGACGTAGACATTTGGTTCCAGCATGATGGACATTATGCATAAACAATTTGTATGGTTATCTGTCGCAGAGGTGACATGAATTGACCGCCAATATATTTGACCCCGCTACTCTGTTTTTTGTGGGGTTTCCTGAAGTCGCAAGTCTATGCCAATAAGCCGCAATCGACCGCTATCGCTCAAATTCTGCCACAGAGTCATTGAAAATTGGACCGCTTGAATCCATGCCATCACGACAATTTGAACGATGTTATATTCCATACATAATGCATTGCATGGGCCTTTCAAATAAAAAAATAATTTGGTTAATACATAACACACGCCTTGTTTTATTCCATTTCAACTCAACATAGACCCGCCACTATTGATACACCCTTTATACGTTCATCAGGTTCACAGCACTTAGTCATTTTCGACAAAGTATCAAACTCTGAATTACATATGAACGTTCGTTTTGAAAGGATGATCTACCTTGACGGTTTGTTGCATTTAACATTATCTATGATTGAATAAAATCTTGTACCAAGGCCATTCCATGTGTGATTTGAGGAACTATTCCCGTGCGACCAATTGCGATATTAATAAGACTTAGAAATTTTGTACTAAGAAGTCTTAGATGAACATATGCTAAGTTTCATTTCGAAATATGCATTTCCGACGGAGATACGGGCTTTTTCGTCGAAGCCTGCGACGTCGTTTTAAAAGTGCCACTTTTGAGCTTCAATTTTGTGGAAGTTATTAAGTAAAATAGAACCTTGAAAATTCGTTTCCAAGATACATTGCATGGGTAGATTACGAAAATAATAAAAAATATTTTAACAAATTCTATCCCTGGCAACAAAGTTGGCGAAAAACAGTGCATTTTTTTTCGTATTTTCAAATAATCCTGCAGATATAAATAAAATATGTACGATATTCATACTTTTCAGTTTGCATGTCTATATGAGTGTATACAAGTGAGACGATTTACAGCTTTGTAAATGTTGTGCAGCCAAAGTGAAAAACGACATAAATGAGCTTTTCAGAGGTATAAATTGTCGATAGAGACACAAGACATCGTTTTCTAGTTGACGCCATTAAACAGATGACAATTTTTTCGAATAGAAAACATATTTCATTTTGGTGTCTCGACATATAAGGTCTAAACTTTTGGGTCAAAGTTCTCTGTAGAGCGCTGAAGACAAATATCACCTCATCGTGTTTTATTGTGTAATAATCGCTCGAATAACGTACTTTTATGTGATATTTCACTTTCCTAGAGGCATGACATAGATATAAAGTAAAAGTAAACTTATTTTGATCAATCGCCTATTTATTATTAACTGCATGAAGCCTCCAAAGGTCGAAATATACCTTTCTGGAGGTGCGAGTTTCTTTTTCAGTACTGTAGCATTAAATGATCAAATGAATTCCGTAAGACGACGAGTATGAATCAAATACAACACATTCATAATTTCATGTGGGGTCCATGGTAGCTTTGCAATACGAATTAAAGGTTCGTATCGCATGGTCCCGAGTCAGCCGAGACCAGCCATGGGAGGGTTTCTCAAGACCGATACGTACACATAAATGTATGTTTTACATAAATTTATTATCGTCTGACTTTTAGACACTCATGTAGACACTTAAACTACAAAAAATATAATATCGCACGTATTTATTTATATCTGCAGGATTATTTGAAAATACGAAAAAAAATTACT
Organism: Eucriotettix oculatus; assembly: GCA_034510155.1. Lineage (NCBI taxonomy): Eukaryota > Metazoa > Arthropoda > Insecta > Orthoptera > Tetrigidae > Eucriotettix > Eucriotettix oculatus. The sequence continues at coordinate 203,459,655 of CM067376.1, forward strand.
ATTTTTTTCGCCAACTTTGTGGGCTCATAGCTACCAAGGATGAAATTTGTTTAAATATTTGTTATTACGCATGCAATATATCTTGGAAATGAATTTTCAGGGTCTATTCTTTAATAACTTCCACAAAATTGAAGCTCAAAAGTGGCACTGAAATTTTACATATTTTCATCTAAGGCTTCATAGTACAAACTGTCTAAATTGTATCAAAATCGGAAATGGTCGTGCGGGGACCCCTTGGTCACTTGACATGGAATGACCCACCAATATTTCTATCAGTATTTCCAATATCATTTTTATCTCAATATTTACAGTCTGGTAGATAAATACCCCCGTTTGGTCATTTACTATTTTTTTTGCTATTTATTTTTTTTTTAATCTTAATACCTGGTTTTCTTTCATGATCTTAGTCAATTGATTTCTTCAAGTGCCGTAAGTTCTGGAAAGACCATTGTAGGAGATGTTGGTTAACAGGCGATTATGGAATATACAATAATCAGTGTTATGATTCTTGCAAATTTAGTTCTTCATCTGGTAGAACAGTGTGCTGTCTGAATACATATTCAGGTGTTGGAAATAACATACTTCGAATACTTGTTTGAATTACTAGCAATATTCAGCTTCCTTTCATACAACTTATCAATTCAGTTGACAGGGCGTCGATTCAATTTCAATCCTAATCTCGATTTTTTTGTCCAATTTCTGACACCTGAAATAATTCAATACAATATGAAAAAGAAAAAGCGTAGGAATCCTGACTTAATGATGTAATATACAAAAACAGCATTTTAATACTTTTGCTCGGTCATGTGACAGTGCAATACAGTTGGTGTTTGGATTAAACAGTTTATATGAGAGCAACGCCCGTTTCCCTTCAATAATTCAGATAAAATTTTGTCAGGATATGTCATTGCATGCAATATCATTACGCATCAAAGCGTAGTGCACATTTAAATGACATACGATTCTCATTACCAATTTACTAATTATTTGAAGAAAGGTTTGATGAATTAGTAAGACTATAAAAATTGGTTATAGCAACCTTTCATTGGTAAATAACGATAAAGAACAGTAATCAGTGCAATCGTGTCACTTTTACGAACACAAATGGTTTATTTTTATCACTTGTGAAGAGTCAAACGAAGAATGAGTAACATTCACATTTTACGATATTGTATACAATATTTTCCCTTCGGCCATACACGTTCTGTATACGAGTATATATAAATTTATAACTTCTTGTCTTTGAATGAATGGGTCTTTAAAATTATCAACATCCCTGCACTATAACATTGCTTCTTGTTGATATTCCATCGGTTTCTTGTATTTTCAGTAGCTGCATCTCTCGCCTTTCAACCTTGATACCAGTTGTAGTGGTCAATTTTCATTTTTCAATATATTGGAGCCCCAAACTGCCGAAATGAAGAAGAGAAAGGTTTCATCCGCTGATCCAAGAAGAGAACATAACTAGTATAATGATGATGTTTCCAAATTATAAAATATGACGCTACACTCCCAATACCATGCGTTGCTTTTAACCCTCAATTTTACAATCACTACGATATTATCACAGAAAACTACAATCAATTTGTATATGTTTCAGAAGAAACGTATTTCTAATGTTTAGTTTACTTGTTGATTTGGGATAATGGTAGAGATCTTGAGCGTCTAAAGGAAGAATACTAAACATCTTGGTGATGTTGATTGAACACAGCCTATTGCTGGTGAAGTCAATACATTGTACAGTTATTTTACATTTATATACATAACAATATTCTCTAAGAAATGTGAAGGAAGAAGAGATTACAAAATAAATCAACTTAAGATTATATTTTTAGATAAGCCCTCATATTGAATACACTTTAAATTAAACCTTTTTATCTAAAGATGTCGGGCAAACATGACAATTTTGACAACAGAGATCATCTGATAATCAGTTTCCCACGCAGTGATGAATCAGTTGATTGCATGACAGACACTCGTACGCAAGGAATCTGAATTGAGGGCTACATAACATATGAAAACAGACAATATGTTTACGATACTAATAATTTCATACCCTTCCGTACTTCATTAATATTCAGTCAATAAGTGGAATTGCCACTCCATGATGTTGTGGTATTCAAACCTAAGACTGGTCTGATGCAACCCTCCATGATAACCTATATTGCGCAAATTATTTCATCCCCTCATAACTAGCACAACCCACTCGTCACTAACCTGCTTAGCGGATTCCATCCCTCGCTTTCCTCTCCAGTTCTTACCCCCCACACTTCCATCTAATGCTAATATTACAAGGTCTTCGTGTATTAAAACGTGGCCTATTAATCTATCCCTTCTCTTGGTGAACGTCCTCCATATCGTTCGCTCTTCCCCTATTCTGTTTAGAACTTGTTAGTGATTCTATCCACCTATCTGATTATCAGCATTCGCCTACAGCACCACATTTCAAAGGCTTATTTTCCTTTCCCCAACTCCTATCGTCCACGTTTCGCACCCATATAACGCCACGCTCCATACTAACATTTTTAACAACGATATAATAATATTCACACTTATATTACCCGTAAGTAAATTCCTCTTTTTCACGAAAGCCTTCCTTGCCTGTGCTATCCTACTCTTTATGTCTACTATACTTTTGCCATCCCTACTTATTACGCTTCTTATGTAGCAGAATTCTTTAACTTCCGTCAAAATATCCCTTCCCAATGTAACACCCTTTGCTATTCCACTGTTTCCCAAACTACACACAATTACCTTGTTTTTCCTTTATTAATCCACATATTGAACTTTTTCGCCGGGACCACGTTCATGCCATTTATTGTCACTCGATAGATTTTCTATTCTAAGGCATTTGGAACAAACGTTCCTCGTTACAAGGCATCAGCTTAAAACTTGAAATTGTGATTCATTTGGAAGGTTAGGTTAGGTTACAAATATTTTCATTCAGAAATAGAAACAAGTTACTCTATATCAGTAACTAAAATTATTTCATTTTAATTCAAGAATATTTGAGTTTAATTTAGGAGAGAATACCTGACGGAGCTTCCTCTGAGGGTGATCACCTGGCTTACATTCGGGGATGCCTCGTTCTCTCTCTGATATCAAGTTACTCACCCACCGAGGCACCTTTATCTATTTTAGTAGGGGTATGTACTGGGGTCGAAGACCTTGGGCATACAGTAAGACTTGTCTATCGATAAGTCAGCCAGCTGCCTCCTAAACCTGGTGCAGATACGGAGAAGGCAATGCTGCAACCCCATTGCAAAGAATAGTACTCAATAGCTTTACCTACATGATGCAGGTTTTCTAGGGTTTTCCCTGCATCTCTTGTAGGATACGATGCTTAAACTATAGGCTGAGGACTCTAGTCAACCTTGCCCTCCCTTCCACATCCCCCCTTTCTTTTCCTGTCTATTCCCTTCCTATGCTATTAAAGAGGAGTTTTCAGGATCACCCTCATGTAGTCTATTACCCCCCCCCCCACACACACACAAAATCAAAATAAAAGTATTTGAAATTTTAAATAAAGTTTGATGCATTCTCATTCAATTTGCATAGTAGTTTTGTATTTATGACTTGAGTTTCGAAAGACGCATTCTTACTAAAATAAGATTGAATCCTTCTTGACAAGGCTAATCTACGTGATGTCGGTTTAATGCTGATGCTCGGCCATTTTTACTGAACATATTAAACAACAATCTACTAAATTTGCTTTTCGTTTACATTTTACAGAGATATTCCAATCAGTATGAGTAATTGACTTTACGTCATTCAGCGTTCATTGCGACACATCTCAGAATTTCTCGAACTGGCTTGATTTTATATGCAGTCCAACGTTGTTTCCCTTTTCCTGAAGCCCGCTTCTATTGAAATCCGTTGCATTCATAGTGCAGCATTTGCGGTGAACACCCACACTGATAACTACGCCCACTTTTCTTTAATGGCTGTTCACGTAACTACTTGCGCCAAAGTACTTACGTAAATTTGGATGTTTCACGCCATTACACGTTTGCGGTTTCACTGCACGTTCGTATTTACTGCCCTTTATTACAGTTCACTAGCACTCGAGACCATTTGCCCGAATTATATTTTTGCTTTTAGCTGATACTTTGTAAGACGTCAAGTATTAGTCTGATTAAATAAATAATACTGTACCACGTATTTTTCATGGCTCAGAAGTTTTTAAAACAATTTTTTTACTGTCAATAATTGCCGGGAACAAAATAACGATATCAATTTGCACTACTTCGTGGGCAAATGCTGAATTCTCTAAAAATCAAAACTTATGACGAATATTTTACTTATGTTTTGCAAGTATTTCAAAATGTTGAAACAATAATCGTGGGTGATCTTCGAGTTGAGTGTGTAGCATAGTTTCACATCAGACTAATAAAAATATGTTAACTTTGACAAAAAGTCAAATTATCGAAAAGCTTGAAAGAGGAGCCAAAACAATTTTTCTGCTTTAATATGACGTCATTATTAAAGAATGCCTTCGAAAAAAGAATTTGTAGGTGTTACTTTGGTTGTCTTTAATATGCTTGCTAACACACTGAAATTCTGTTCACTGAATGAAAAGTGGAACGAATTTAATAGTTCTTTAATTTCCAAGCACTTACTCTTAATTTTTCTTGAAGATTTACTCAATACTATATGAACGTACGTATATAGAATACGTGATCAAAAGAAGTGAACGAAGATTCTTTAAATCACTGACTTATTTCAAGGTTTTGGTGGCTGGATAGATTTACCTGAGTGCGGGGTTAACGGTAAGCTTGTTTTTCGCTAAAGGAGCGTTCACTTTTCGGGATTTCCTAGGGACACATTCCTGTGTCATTAAAAAAATCCTAAAGATTAAATTCATTAAATAATTACTATAACCCCCCTCAGTACTATAGTAACCAAACTTATTAAAAAAGATGTGATAGTTTCTGGTCAGTACTGCCAGAAGGGTTCGTGAGAGCAGAATTGAAAGACTTATTCAGAGAAGAGAAAGTTTTTAAAAATTACCTATTAGAATGGGGTTTCTTGAAAACCCATGATTATTAGCATTACTATAAATAAAATATCCAGCCAATTTATCAACAAACAGTACTGATATTCATTTAATATATCTACAATTTTTCGTCCATATTTGTGGACTTTATCAGGTAATCAGCGACAGTTACAGCAAAAAATTTGGACGCATTCGTCGACGCAATATTATCTGCATGTGCATATAGGTTTATTCATTTAAAATATACTTCATGAAGTCCACAAATATGAACGAAACACTTAGAACCAGTAAAGGTAGTTTTTGCTGACAAAATGGGTGGATTTTTCATTGCAGTTTATTCCAGATTATTGTATTCCCTGCATCGTTTTTTGGTTTAACAGGTTAGGATCCTCAAAACTAAAGCCAGGGAGCCCTAGTCAACCCTTGGCTAACCTTGTTCTTCCTTCCAAAACCCCTCTTTTTAATTCCCTTCCTATGTTATTAAAGGGGCATTGCCTGTTACAGGATCTCTCTCGTGTATCCTGTTTCCTCCCTCTCCCACTTTTCGATGACCCTCAAAAATGATAGTAGTTGTGAGGTTACATATGGAAACTTTTTCTATCACGTATTTCTCTATAGAGGGATGACAGGGCCTACCTTCGGGGATACCTCGTTCTCACATGACGAGTCACCTTCATTTCTTTTGGGAGGTGTATGTACTGGGTGGCGGACCTTCGGTATACGGTGACAGTTGTTCGCTGATCCCATTGGATCAGTCGACCTGCTGCCTCCTAAACCTGGCGGAGACACGGAGAAGGTAATGCTGTGACACCACAGCAAACTCCTGTCCAATTATTCGGAAGGGCGAGAGATTAGCACCTAATAGAAAATGAAAGATTTCTAGTGTTTCCCTTACACCTCTTTCAGGGTAGGTTTCTTAAACTTAAGCCCGGGGATCCCTCTCAATCCTTGCTCTACCTTCCACCCCCCATTTCTATATTATTCAAGGACAGTTGCCTGTTTCAGGATTACCCTCGTGTAGTCTTTTACCAAAAAATATAGTGGTTGTGATTGAACGACACTGTCAGTGCGTAAACTGATCGAAGCAGACGTCGCTCTGCAGGAATGACCTTGTCAACATCACGAAGCTAATTAACAGATATTCAACAGAAGATCTGAGAAATTCTCATTTTGTTAATTTAATTGCCTCATATGTGTACAGATTCTGTAACCCGCATAAGAACACCGTCATGTCCAAAATAAAATTTAAATTTAATTTACCTGTAAAATATTGTTTTCAATGCAATACCATTTATTAATATAGTTCTGTGATCAAATAACATTTTATGAATTTTTTTAAACAAAAGGTATCTCTGTTTTGAGTCCTAACGTGAAACAATCCATTTGAGTTATCTTCGCTGTTTCACCATCTGAAGAAACCAATATAGTTTCCCATTCACCGATTGAAAAATATAAGTATTTTAATATTTTGCAACGAATTCTGCTCGAAATACATTGCGCAATTTTTATCTTTATTTAGAGCTATGGGATCTGAGCATTGATATTGCTTTTTACGACCTTGAGGTTTTGAATTCATTATGACTCCTTTTCCAAGAGGTTTTACTTTGATCCTCACGTGAAACCTTTCCACCGGCAGGCTGAAGGTACATATACCTCTCACGTGGGCGATGATAAAAGCTAATTATAATTAATTTCTCAAGAGCCTGAACTTTTTGACCAGCACGTGAAACTTGCCCGCCGTCGGACAAATCAAACATCCACTCATCACGCGGACAACGATTTAACAGCGCAGTTATCAACCGATCAAATTGAAATTAATGATAACTACGCCATCTCTAGTTGCGAGTTGTCTACAACAACGGATTCCACGTTTTGAGTCAAAACCTCAAGCAAGTCGTTGTTACACCTTCTTAATGAAGTTGTATTCGTTATTACGTTCCTGAGTAAGATTTATTACAACCGAAATCACGTCGTAATATCTACATGTAAATAATTGTTGGATGTACTAAATATTTAAGCCATTAAATTTACATCTTAACTTGAAACGAATCAGTAGCCACCTATTGTATAATTCTTGAACTCATTTGGTAACCCTCGCCATCAGTTGAAAACTTTTGCAACTGTGTTCACGCAGGGCCTTTTTGACCTAAAAGTCTAGAGAAACCTTCATCGAAATTCCCAATTAAGATTGTTGGATTCAACTCATGATATCAAAAATTGTATTTTTTAATAAAAATATTAAATTTTATAAATTGTATTAAAATTATATTACTTTCTCCTTGCAATGATACGTTCATTGCACTTTGTAAAAATATCCGCCAGATACGCGAGTTTAATCAACCATAGCGGTAAAAGCCTGAAGATGACGACAAAGCACGTGGTCGTCGAAACGTCGCGTTGTAATCGCACCTGTACCCAAGTGGAAACCTGAGCACTATTCTGCATCAACTACACCGGGAAAGCCTTAATTCACTTATGATTAAGGATTTGGTAAAACTTCAGCAAAATTTTGTCCGGAATTATTTTGTGCCTTCAAGAAGACCAACAACTCATTTCGAAGTTCAAAAGTTATAATAGTGCTTTACCTCAGGATAGTCATCTCATTTCACTATGCAATAAAAGTGTTTAGTGTTCACTAGCCATGTTATCGCACAAAATTTTAAATAATTTGGATTGAAGTGGCCAGTAAAATATTCCTGCGGACCTCTGGTTGACAACCGCTGCACAGATGATCCTGACAGACTGCAATTATGTGCTATTGAATTAAATTCCACAAACGAAGGCGTAATTTTTGGTCAAAGCTGGTCATTGTCAAGTTAAAAAGCATTTTATCTGTATAATTATGGCCTATAGCAATCTCTATCTCACTCGTACAGGATTATGATTGACTGAAAACGTCCACACTTCTTTATTGTTACTCATGTTTCCTATTGTAGTGGGAAACAAGGAATAGGGTTTCTTTGTTTCGCAACAATGTGATTCGATTTTTCCCGTTCGATGAAAACGGCGTTTTCGTCATACGAACTGATGAAGTGGTATTATAACATGATGTTATAATCCATAGTATATAGAGAATCAATCTATTGTTTGGGAAACCCGGGTCTAGGTTTTAAGTTTGTATGGGGCAACATTAATCTATATGCATTAAACGGTCAAGTCATTTATACAACATTAGAAATCGTCTTAAACTCCTTACTGATAAACATAGTGTAAACCATTTTTGAAACAAGCATTCGTTATTGTCGTACAAATCTATGCAATATTCTTTCGGAGGAAATAAAAACTTTAAAAGGAACAAAATTTATTTATACAGAATGTATAATTCGCAGAAAGAGTTCCTAGATAGGATGGACTAAGTAGATCCTCTATACTAAAGCAGATTGCTGGTATCCTATCAAATTCTGCTATTATTTTACAACTATAATCTACCAGAATTTAACTGCCGATTTATTTTCTTTTTCTTGTTCGACGGAAATCTACGCAAGATTTCCTGCTGCCTACTCTGTCGACTGAAAATTAATTTTGTTACCTTTCTTTTTTCATCTTTCAACTTTCTAATTGTAAAATTGTATTTATTTATTGTAATGTCATATTTGACGTATCCTATTTCCTCGACCGAGCACTTGTGGATTGTATAATAAATCTAAATAATCTAGAAGGCAGTTGCCGAGTAAGAAGAGTCCTAGATACACAATGGATTTCTAAGTGCCAATGTCTTTTTCTATTCTTGGAAACATTGAGATTTAAAAAGGTCGGAATTATTTATCTAATTGAGTTAGTTGTAAAGTACTGGTAATAATGATAATAATTTGGTTTGATTTTATTCGGTACAGTTTTAATAAACTTTTCTTTGTTAAATATATTTCTCACCAACTTAATTCTAACGTACCACGCAGATATGATATTGGGCAAAGATTTTCTGTTTTTCAATAAAACAGATTCAACGTTCCCTTAGGACCACTCAATATGATGTTATACCGTCATTGAAGTTTTATATTTTATGTGACTGAAAGCTGTGCAATAATGCTTTGTCATAGCATTTAAGAAGGCGAGGACGTTCCGCTAGCACATTAACGCGTCACTCAACAGAAATAGGTGCAGTTAAGTCTGAGAAAACAATTTCTGTTTAATCCAAATGTCCAAATAAAATATATTTACATAATATCATTTCAAGGTAAAATACTCTTCTTCTTTTTTTGAAAAGAATACGTTTCTATGTATCTGAATGAAGGATTGAAAAGTAATTCCATTGATTATTCAATTTATAAACGTTCCTACAATCCTCGATATGTTTTAATATTATTGCCATAAACCTATTCCTTGTCGGTTCACTACTACATATTACATAATTACTATTGTACCCGTATATTATTGTGAATCATGGAAATGAATTTATATATGCCCCTCACAAATAATATATAAAACTAAAAATATTTCAAAATAAACATCTTCCCCTTACAGAATATTATTCTCAATTTTTAAATTTCTCCTGTAACATTTCTCACACCACACTGGCAAATTAATTGCATTTGAATGCCTAAGATCGAATAAACTTCAATAATTTTTATGTATTTGCTGACGATGTAGGAGTTTGGGTTGGTCTTTTTTATTAACAGTAAAAAGAACTAAATGACGCATTTACACTGTACGACCATGCCACTATATATATATATATATATATATATATATGTTAATTCTAACGTACCACGCAGATATATATATATATTATACAACACGAAGGAAATGTCAATTAAATGATTAAATACCTTTCAAATTTCCATACGACTATATCAATGAAATTTAAAAACACAACATTCAATCAACAAATATAATATGATCTCAGGGGACATTGGGTAAAATTTAAATACTAAAAAAAGCAAGTTTTACAAATGTTCAACTTTAATTTCACTCACCTCAATTGTGGTTGGCGTTAGCACCCCACATATATATTTATATATGGAGGAAAGCAGTTTTCCGTATTTTATTAATTTTGTATATATGTTTATAGATGTATATTAGGAAGGGGGTTAGGCTGTTTGCCAGGCCAACGGCAAGCAAGTAACGATTGCGTTTGATTAATATTAAATTAATATCCAATTGCCTATATCCATAGCCAGAAGAGAGAAACACGTATCTGTACCACTTATAGCAGGTCAGTCCTTGGGACAAAGGCCTTAGTTTGCGACTCACAAACAATCTTTTGCGACAGTAAAGACTAGGCCATCCCCGGAATTATAAGGGACGGATCTTCGACCTGCTCCTCAGGCCATCCTTGGGAGAAAGTTCACACACACTGCCAGGCAGAAAAAGGCGGAGCATGAATTTATATAAGAGGATGAAAACCATATCTAGCCAGGATATTGGTAAGAGCAGGAGGATATCCTCACATCACCGTCTCGTCTGATCACCCAGGTCCATCTGACCTCTCTCATCTCACATCACCGTCCCGTCTGCTCACCCAGGTCCAACTCCTCTGCCTGACCCAGGTCCAACTAACCTCTCTCACATCACCGTCCCGTCTGGTCTCTCAGGTCCAACTCCCCTTCTTTTTAAATTCTCGCCCTGGCCTTCTTGTGACTGTCCGGTCAACCGACCCCAAAACTGGCCAATCAGAACGTCACTCCAGTGGAAAATTTTCTAGCAAGTGCCTACGCCACTGGACGGCGCCTGCGGGACTTCACTCACGCCACTGGCTTTCTCCTGCGGGACTTCACACACGTCACTGGACTTCCCTGCGGGACTTCACACACTTTTAGACAATTTGACCCTTCCATTGTTGTTGGCATCTATTGTCGTCGAATAATACTTACTTTATTGTAGGCCCAACTGCACTTTACAATGACAACAATTCATGAGAATTGATCCCGAATTCCCTTCACATTACAAGATTAAATTAATTAAAGTTATAACCCATTTGCACCTTAAAATTAAAATATATAACAAAAGCAGCAAGCACCTGCGTTTTTACATTACATTACAATATATATATGTATATAATGTGATAAAAAAGGCGGATTTTGTGAGCTTGTGGCGTTATGAGGCGCAGTTCGGCCAACAACAATGGCTAGTCGGCTGAAAGATGGTGGTTCCCCGCGGGAGAGTCCCGCCGAGCGTGTATAAAAAAAGACGATGGTGAAACCCCGCGGGAAAACCCCGCTGAACGAGTGTAAAAAATGAGGGCGGGGAACCCCGAAATTTTGTGAAATAGGGGAATTCCCGTCGGAAGATTTAAAAGGGAAGCCGATGGGTGGCTAGCCCCCAGAAAGCCGGCGAGTGGTGGAGAGGACGGACGTGGTCCGAGCTGTGAGAAGTGAGACGAGTGGAGGAGAAGAAAGACGTGGTCCGTGCCCCAGAAGGCAGGCGAGTGGAGGAGAGGAGAGGACGTGGTCCGACCCCCAGAAGGCAGGCGAGTGGAGCAGAGGACAGACTTGGTCCGAGCAGATATACAGAAGTGAGACGAGTGGAGGAAAGGACAGACTTGGTCCGAGCAGCCAGAAGCCAGATGAGAGGATGGACGTGAGCAGACGTGTCAAGACGTGATCAAATCCTGCAAGACGCCAGAGAGACGCACAAACATTCGAGAGGTGGATGTTTGTTGGCCCAGTAATTGTGGGTAAGCTATGAAAAAAATGTGAAACTTGCTCATTGCTCTGGATAAATAATATTTAATGATTTTTCTCTCTATTTTCAGCTACTGCATACTCCATCTCTTGAGAGACCCAAAATCCCCTGAGATTAAGCCCGTGTATTCACTTTAAATTAATAAATGAACAATTTTAAAATTGATCATAATTTGTTCTGTTAATTAATAAATGTTTTATACCCAAAAAAAGTATATTACAATATATATATATATATATATTGTGGTGTAAAAACCAGGATACCCTTTGCTTTTTTTATTATTATTCCTCAATATCACGCCAGGTATTTTTTGTTCATAAAAACACCAAAATATCAATTTAATAGTTTAATTTTAATCAGAGCATGAATTTGGTAATCTACAGGGCGTGGTCACTCATTCATTCTCCGCTACAACTCTCAAAATTCATTAACGTATATTAATTAAGGACGAAGACTTTAAATACTTCCCGGCGTATCACCATCTAAATCTGGGGTTGATTCGATAACCGTTGATTATCACGTGGCCGCAAGGATTCGCGGACCACAGTACGACAGAGGATATTCTGACCCGGATTGTCTTGTACGCTTCCGCTTTCGTCAGCCACACGACGTCTCCCTGACAACAATGCCTGCCTGTGTCGTGGCGCGAAACTTGCCCAACAGGTCGTAACTCACAAGCTACAATACTGCTCGTATTGCTTTTGTCTGGAACTGTAACTTTACATGTTACAATATATATGTATATAGAAGGAAAAATCTAGAGTAATGCCGATTCCGGTGTTATAGGAGTCCTTGAACTTGATTCTAACATTCAACATGTCATTTAGGTTGTATTTAATCTCTTAAGAGGATGGTGGAAAGTGGTAATACAAACTTCTGGAACAATTTCAATAATCAGAGGGGAGTGGGCGATATTTTCATACATGCATAAACGGTCGATATTTATTCGGTATTAATTTTCTTAAAGAGTTTTCCTGTCATATTGATTCACCCAACATTTTTTGTATATAATTTCAACCACAATATGCATGGGAGGGTAATATACATGGGTGGAAGGTCAACCCTAAAAATAATCAAGAATCGAGACTGGTGTAGAATCCGGTGTGTCGTCGAGTTCTTGGGTGCACGGTGGAATGGGCTTAAAGTCAATATGGCGAAATCAGCCAAGTTTCGTGTTTATTTCAATTTTAGTTCAATTATGGCATTCGATATGCATCTAAAATCATATCTCAGAGCGGAGTGGGGGTTAGGATGGAAGGAGTGAAAGCCAATATCACGAAATATACAATATTGTATGTTCCAACGTATTGGATGTTACTGGCATTCAAAATGTGTTTTCAGCCGCTAGTAGCGGGTGAAAGTAAATTACAATTGTAGCAATTTCTATCGAAGTTTTTTAATATGTCACGATCCGCTTTGTAACCCGTATGGGTAAAAGAACCCCTAGCAACTTCGAGGAAGGATCTTTTACTATCTTTGGTGTAAAAGAACCCGTAGCACCATCGGGTAACGAGGGGAGATCCTTTACTGTATTTACGTACCGGAGTTCATTATTTCAGTGTTTCTTACTCTATTTAGTAACCGAAAATTTTTATACTGTTTTACGATAATGGTGGTAATTTTTATTTCTTCAATGTGTCGGGGGTAATTTTGTGCTTTTATAAAGTATTGGGAGTGTATTTTACTCAATTGGAATACCAAGAATCTTAAGGTATGGGACCGATTGGACGCGAAACTCACTTAACATTACAGAATTTTTTAATATATTCCTAAACACTTATATAATCAGTTACAATACCCGAGAGTTTATAAATCATTAATAGTAAAACAAGCTGTAAGAAGAAAAAAATTAAGATAATGTTTAATAACAGTAGTTCGTACAAGACGTTTCGTCCTTATCTTAAGTGAATAAAACTAAAAATACTAAATAATTATTTACAATATAGTACGTAAAATGAAAATTTCTTATAAAATGAAAAATTACTCACGTTATCAATAAATTAAAACGGATGAAATTGCATGTCGCACAAGCGAAGAGGCAGAAATAACAGAAACATAGATACAGGTCTAGCCAATTCGTCAGCACAAAGTTCACATGTAGTAAATATATTTACGACCATCAGGTTGCAAGCGCTGCCGGACGAAGCCACGACACAAAATCGTCTACGTTTAAATATGTTGTTGTGGTATTCAGTCCTAAGACTGGTCTGAAGCAACCCTCCATATGCTAACCGATCTTGCGCAAGCCTTTTCATTTCCTTATAACTAGCACAACACACATCCTCCCTAAACTTCCAATTATAATTTACATTATGAATTCCACAAATATGGACGAAGCGTCGTAAGTGTATTTACATAAATATTAGGCTACGTTTTTATGACAAATTAACTGGACTTTTCATTAATATTTGCAGAAGCCAAATTATTTATTCATTGTACAGTTAGTAACAATAACTCATGAGAGTTTTGTTGTGTTGACGATATAACCTGACGTCCCTATTTACTAAATTATAAACCATAGTTTGTTATGGAATAATGGCTGATTTGACATGTAATTAAGAATTATTCCTGAATAAGTAGATCTTTTGATAGCAATTGGTAATTATCTTATGGATAGAAACAATAACTAAAACATCAAGAAAATTGACAGAGCGATCTTTTTCAATTTCGATAGTAAAGTTTCTTTCAGGGTTGTAATTATTAAAAGTATTGAGCAAATGGTTTATGTGGAATCTGAGGATGATACAAAAAAGTCATCATACTTGAAATATCTCAGTGATTTTAAATCTAAAGATGTAATACATAAGGCTTCCAAATCTCTCATAATTTGCGCGAAAAAACGACAAAGAAAAATTCCCAAAGTAGAACCACTGATTTCGTGATAGTATATGCTATTGAACGAAAAATAAGCGGAATTTATAATTACATTTAGTAAGATAAGGATTTATGAAAAATAACTTTTGTCAATTTGGAAAAGTAGTTATCCCACTATTTTTAAAGCTTGGTATAATTGATGCATGGGGAAGAAAATTAAATAAGAATGATAATAAAACGTGGTCATTAGGGACGTTTAAATGGTCAAAAAGCTTAAAAGACGTTTTTACTGTAAAATTATTTTCCTCATTAAGACCTTAATTGAACTGTTTATATAAAAATCGCACCCTGGTTCGTCAGCCTACTATAGAAGAGGAAATACACAGAATCAGCACTAATTATCGTCAAAATCTCCCAGGACACCATAACAAAGAGGTCAGCCATCTAGCAAATGAACTAACCTCTCGTCGTAGATTGAAGAGGAAGCGGCCAACAGATCTGTGAACATTAATTTTATTGTATTCATGTATCACGGAGCGTGATCACTGGACCACTTCTCCCATCCATCCAGTTTGCTAAATGTTCTTTTGAACAGATCGTAAATATCTTAATAAACATAAAAAAAGAGGGCTGGTAGTATAAGAAACGATAATTCTGAAAGATAAATTAGGTTTATGTATATTAGTTAGAGAATAGGCTCTGGCAATATTATCAGAAGTTAAATACTAGGGCTGAAAAGTGCTGCTATCCACGTAATTTTCTTCTTTAAGTCTTTTCAAATTAATTTCTAATTGATCAATAATTAAAGTAATGGACTTAATTTTTATTGCAAATTTTATGTATTTATTTGTATTTTTTATAAAACAATTTAGTCACGTTCCTCTGGCAGATTCAGTAAAGATTACATCAGGATTATTAGAAATGTATATTTTGGTAATAATAAGAATTAACTAATTGTTAAAATTTCGCATTGTAATTCTGAAACTAACAATACTCTCATGAGTTATTCTTTGTAACTGTTAACTCGGTATCGTAGCTTGGTGCGACATGCACAACAAAAATTTTATCAATTTTAATTTTTTGTTTTCGTCAAAAAATTTTCATTTTATAACGTAACTGTATTATACATATTATATTGTAAATATTTATTTTCATTTTTATTATAATCATACAAGTTCTAAAATTTAGGAACGAAACGTCATGTACGAAATGCTGTTAATAAAGTTTATATCACTTTTTTTCTGAAATATAGCTGTTTTAAAATTTCTTAATATAAGATGTGTATTTGTATAAAAATAACTTGTTTGAAACAAGTGTCCACGATATTGTCGTTTATCGCCACGTAATGGCCGCTCCCAACCTCGCGCCGAACTGGCTGCGCCCAATAGTCCTTGCAGCGTTCTTTGCTTACGTTCATACTGAATGTCTCTGGTCAAAGAGTCAACGAATAGGGATATCGCTGAAGTATTACAAATACATTAAACTAAATTAAATAAAGTGTGTGTAGATTGTCGACATCCTGTGGTCTCGTGGCTAATGTTGTTGCCTCACAATCCAGAGGTCCCGCGTTTGAATCCTGGCATAGGTTTCGATGTTTGTGCCGTTATGGTCTCGAAGACCGGGATTAAGACTGTTGAAGAATCGAAATGTTGACCACGTGTAACTCCAAATGCGGAATGTGTCATGCAATACGACAGTCCGCAGTCGCCCCGTTAGTGAAAAACAGCTTGCTCAATTGTGTATAAGCAATGTGAATTGAATTTCTTTCGCTTATTTGTTCAAACAAGTAAATTCAGGTATTTGCACTGCCATTATGCTTCGACATGCAACATTAAGTCGGAGGGAGATACAAAGAAACGACATTTATTCGCGTACACACAATAATAGGAAATGAAAATTTATAAATAGTATACAAAATGATGAAATTATTTTGAGATATACATTTCAATGCACACTGAATGTCATTCCATAAATTTTTGAAACTTTTAATTGTTGATAGATGGATTCACAGTACCGGTTTTGCAATAACGTTCAAACTTGGTGACTTAATGAATTATGGTTGAATTGCAACCAACCACTGGAATAATAGTATTTTCAAATCTGTTACTGTACCAAGAGTACTTTCGTATCTCTCGAGATATTGTGAGTATACTACCTTAGGATTTAGGGTATATTTTCGCCTTTATTAACGATATGGAAAATTAAATGAAATTGTTTATTAGACTATGTTACGGTGTTTAATTAAATAATCAGTAGATTTCACACGGGTTGTGATGCATGTAAGGGTATGGGAGTGCCGGTTTAATCAGGTGTTGACAAATAATTAAATATTGTACCGAGCTAATATAAATAAATACCCGGGTATTCGCCTAGTAGATGGAAACACAATATTAGTCATGAAACCATATGCCGGAAAAGTGAATCTTCAGTTGTACTGGGTTGTTTACGAATATATGAGAAAAAGACGCGATTTAACTGAGTTGTGCGCATGATTATCGTAGGCGCTCGAAGCGTCATAACTAGTATCAGCAAAAAAGCTGCACTTGTGAAGTATTCGAGAGCAGCAGCTATACCGGCTCTCAATATCAAGTTTGTGGTCGTCACAGGCTACTCAAGTCTTGAACTGAAAGGAAGCATGTCTAGTGCTACAGAAGAGCAACAGTGCAGACGTCTTCATTTAGCAAAGAGCAAAAGAATTGTACAGTAGATGATTGGAAAATGGTCACGATTTCAAACGCACCGTGCAAATGGCAGGGTTATAAGAAGGAGAAAACAATACGAAAGCATGGACCCCAACTTCAAGCTGACGGCAATATTATGGTTTGGGGGATGTTTCCTTGGCATGGTATGGGTCGTTTGATTCATGTGAAACAACGTCTGAATAAATATTATCGTAGATCAATTACATCATGTTATGTTAATGGTGTACTCTGCCAATGATGGATACTTTCAGCAAAACAAGAAGAGGAAGAAGAAGAGGTGTTTGTGATCTGTGGAAGCTATGAATTTTATTGTCTTTAGTATTATCTTTGATGCACAATCACTACATGTCAGTCTAAATGAGATCGCATACGCCATCAAGCAGTTGGATCAACTGCCATCAAACCTTAAGAAATTGGAAAGTGTAATTCATCAGATATGGTTTCAAATTCCTCCTGCCACTTACCAACAACTCATAGAATCCATGCCAAGAAGAATTTAAGCACTATTAAGAGCAAAAGGTGGGCTATTGAGGAGGTGGACATAATAATTTGGCCACTCAATGTATGGCCGCGGATCAACAAATGCCAAATTAATATCAATCTCTTTGCTGCATTGTACCATAGGGTGTAATTTCTGTTCCAACATCATACTATAGTTCCGAAAATTTGGTTTCCGTAAACAAGATTTCCACGTCTAATGCAATCATCAAATGCCTTATATAAACTATAAATTTAAAACCTAATAAATAC
Source organism: Eucriotettix oculatus (assembly GCA_034510155.1). Lineage (NCBI taxonomy): Eukaryota > Metazoa > Arthropoda > Insecta > Orthoptera > Tetrigidae > Eucriotettix > Eucriotettix oculatus. Next base: position 203,477,538 of record CM067376.1, read on the forward strand.
AATTTTACGGCTGGTTTATTAATTGACATAGAAAAAGCGTACAATAAAGGCTGGATCGTTGCCTTTATAACAGTCTCCTTAACCTAAACATCCCTGCCCAAAAATATCTTTATACGCCGATGACATATTATTTTGGTCCAACACTACTAAACTCATCACTTCCCTCAACAATCTACTAACTTCTTTTTATGAATGGCTCACAAACTGACGGGTTCAACCTGGTCCTTAATACTCTTACAATTTTCCGGCTCAGAAATAGCCGCTCCCGCCTTCTCAAGCAAGCGCCTATCCTTACTGTCATTTAGAACCAAGTCATATCCACATACACATCATCAATTACCCTAAATATCAAACCACAAGTCTAAAATATTCACGGAAAATCCTTCCAACTCCTGAACCTAATTAAATGTCCCCGCTCCAAAACTGGTTCCTGTCATCCCAGAGCATCCGTTCATACAGACAAAACCTTTCACCGTCCCTTAACAGATGAAAAACAAATGAAAAACAAATTCATGTACCCTGAAGTTATCCTTCAGAATCTCCAACAAAAATATTCCAAAAGAGAACCTCCAAACCACCCATCTTACTACAACACACCCCGTCCTAAACATCTGCAAATTGAAGGCTGAAGAAATCAGAACGATTCCATAGCTATCATCACACCCGATAAAAGTTGAATCCCTCTAAAATATCCGTTGTCCTCTTCCGTAGTTTGATCTCATAGAATATAATTAACCGTGAAAACTACACCAACTAACCACAGTTAAAAGAATGAAAGATAAACACTCGATGTGTACCTCATCAAATACCAAATCAAAAATGAAACTATTCCCCATTACATCCGAATTGCAATCGCATCGTTCAATCAATCACATATTTCCTAAGTGCTGAAGCTCTAAAACGGCAAGGACCCTGATCTTATATAACGATGACAACAACAAGTCGAAGGTTAATGATGATTTGATTTTGTTATTGAGTTGACTTCACAGACGTAGGACGTACGTGAGTTTTGTTGCTTAATCCGTAGAACGAGGAGAAAGTACAAGTGAATTAGAATGCTTTTGCGCGATGATATTGAGTAACGAACAGAAGTATCCATCATTGGCAGTGTTAAGCGATATCCGAACATCCCTTCAAGATGCCAAGATAGCAGTCGCCACTATTTCGGAAATTTCCCCGTTACACATTATTTTCAACGAATGACGGAAGACGAGTTTGCAGTGGGGTCGCAGCATACCCTTCTCCATGTCTTCACAAGTTTTAGAAGGCATTTGGCCGACTGATCCAATGCGATCAGCGACCCCAGTACATATACCTCCCAAAATAGGTGAAGGTGTCTCGGCAAGTGAGAACTTTGATAAAAAGCCAGAGAGAGTGCGAGGCATTCCCGACAATCAGATGAGCCACGCAGTCACCCTGGGGGGAAATGCCTACGAGAAACTCTCACGGGCTTCCTATTAGGATTATTGTTGTATCAATAATTATAAAAAGGACCAGTTTTGGAATCCAGTGGGAATTCACTCTCTTATGTCGCGTTACCGCTATACTTTACCCTAATAAAATTGTTTGACGGACCGAGTCGAAGCAGGTTCAGTTATAGCGATCGTCTCTGCACGGACGAACTGCAGGTGAAACGGCACCACAGCCATGGGTTCGATAATTTAAGAGAGATTGCCAAAGCGATTACAAAAGTATTTATTCTTTGATTTTATTTTCAGCGTAATCGGGAAGAATATTGAAGTTGAAGGAAGCGTAATATTGTACAATAATTTTGTGTACCATTAAGGGTTCTCATGATGACGGAAAAAAATTAGCGTGTATCCAGACAACCCAATTATCAATTCTCCGTCTTCGGAAAGCGTAGTAGAATCGTGATCCGGGAGAAGCGGTTGATAATTTAGGTCCAGTAAAAGTAGTAAAACTTCAGTAACATATCCGATTTTTCATCCGGAAACTTCGACAATGACTATCCCAACTACTACAAAATATACCTCACCAGACGCTAAGCATAGAGTTGATGGCACCAAGTTGAATGGCCCTCATGAATTAGCAAGAGTTTCAGGTCGATCAGCGCTACTAATAGAAGATGTGCACATAGATGGCAGTCATCAGGAGATACGTCGAATCCCAAGAGAATTATGGAAACAAGTCAGGTACGAAATACAGAGCCAGGAATCAGCCCCGTTTAGATGGCTACAATTCTAGAATTGCGCGCCTTCCGCCTACTAAGTTAATGCAATATCAAGACACTGAAAATGTGATATGCCGAACAGAATAGATTCAGTTATCAGCGAAAAAATTGTTAGAAACAGGAAGTCAGTGATGGTTATGTTGCATCAATTTTGGGAGAAGGTGAATAAATTAATCAAAACTAATTAAGAAACAATGTTAATTGAATATTTCTAATTGATGAAAAGTATAGCTTTCAACGTGTTTGTTTTGTGGTAAATAAATTAATACAAGATGTCTAGATGTCTATAATGTTCTGGGGTTGTGGAATTCATGTAGTTTCATTCTGACATTCAAAGTTTGTGTTAAGTTGAATTTCAGTTATTATTAGAGGGTAAAACTAAGTTCTTACAATTTGAGCAATTTTAATAGAACTTTGTTAAAATGTCACTCATGATCCAGTTTGAACACAGATAGTTTAACAATCTTTAGATCCTACAAATGCAAAGGTCAGGCTCATCTTTTACTGTCATAAACTCCCAAAACTAATTATTAGCCTCTGAAGATACTGGGTGTAATTTTGTCTTTCTTAAGGTACCGAGAGTGTTTCTTATTTCACCAATAATACTTTAGACTGGATTAAGGTTCTGGTTATTTACATCTTTTTAATCTACAGTGCCCAATTTTAGTGTAATCTTTAATTGGATATTTTGGGATGCCTAAAAATTGGTGATTTTTCTTTATTGAATACACATAAACATATGTTTACTTCATTTCATGACTTCCACTTGCTTCCACCCCAACCTATAGATAAATTACGACCCTCAGTTCAATGTTGAATGTCCAATTGAACTCCATTTTAACTTCAACTTATTCACGTTTAACTTCCACAATTTTTTAATTTATAAGTTCTTGTAATAAAATATATTCATCTTTTTAATGGATTTGTTGATTGCTCCAAATTTCCAATCTCTTAAAATGAACATGTGCAAAATTAGGTTTAGATTTGTATGTGGAACATACACATATAAATACTCTCAATTTGATTGTAGAGACTAGCTGAGTATCATGCGTTGTCTGGGTATTTTTTATATTAGCCTGGTACAGCATTTATTTCTTGGTCAACAGTTAATTCAACCAGCATTCAGAACATCACAAGATGAACCCTAACTTTTTTACACTCAATATCATAACAATGGAATCACTACTGGTATGATAACTCACTACCGTAGTAAAGCCAAGAAATCTACTTGAAACTAAATTAAGCACAGTAACTTAGTCTAATAAGCCAGTTCATTTAATTCTCCATAAAGTTAATAAATGTGAACATATTTGGGGTATCCTACACTACCAGTACCTCAGGAGAGTCCAAAATACTCCTTGTACTCTCCATACACTGATTGAGAATACCCTCAACAATTTATATGAGCACAAAAATACCCCTGGTACATTAAAGAATAAAACAAATATAAAAGATGGTTCCTTAAGAAAACCAAAATTATATCCCGTGTTTTGAGAGGGTAATAATTAGCTCTGGTACCCTAAAAAAGTAATAGGTGCACCAGATCCACATCCCTGTGGATGCTAGGGGTTGTTTTACTCATTCAGTATTCAAGCTGGAGCACAAGTGACATAGGATCAAAGCTCAATAAAAATTGCTTCAATTGCATGGAGAACCTAGTTTAACTTCCTACTAATAGCTGAAATTCAACTTGATCAGTATTTTGAATATCAGATTAAATATCAATGGCTTTCATTACTATGAAACACACATCTTTCTAGGTGGTTTTGTCATATTGACTTTCACCCTTATCCACTGGGTCTCAACTACGATTTAAGTTGCTGCTTTAGTATTTGTTGATTATAGTTGAATTACTAAAAGGAATTATACACAAGGGAAATAACACCCCCAAAATTCATTTTGTGTCTTTTTATATCTGCAATTCAACATTCATGAACATGAAAACCTATCTTCAAGTGATTGGTTGTTATTCTATACTAATCAATTGTATAAGATGATTACAAATTAGGATAATCAGGTGAATGTTTGATGTTGGTTATATATTTGAGCAAAATATAACTTAAAGATCTAGGAATCAGACAGAAACTGTCATTGTGCCTATGGATAATATTCTCCAGTTGCTAGAAAATTGTTGTGGAAGTCTTGTCCTAAGACAGAATAGAATACCTGCTCAATTTATTAAATCCTATTATAAATGAAGAATAGCTAATTTACTATAATTTCTTTAAAAAATTATGAAAGAGCAAAATTGAATTCTTTTTTATTTTTTATACTTGTTGAAGTAAAGTTTTATATTTCAATTCTTCAAATAAATATGTTAATTTTATAACTATTAATGAATTGTTGTTAGTGGTATGAGCAGCTGCCCACTTTTTGGGGATACGAAGGTAACTTAATTTTAATCACATGGCTACTCACAACCGCACTGTCAAACAACACCCGAATGACTGACAGTTTATAGATTTCCCACTGGATGGTTCTGTCCACTCTACAATTCCCCCCCTCTGGGCAGACCATCCGAGCTTCAACATCTCGATAGCTGCTTGTAGTTTTCTTTCAGTTATTGGTTTAGTTAGGAGGTCCGCCTCCAATTCTTCTGACGATGTATGCTTTCCATTTTTACTACCGGTGCCAATGTTTCATGATAATCAACTCCTGGTCTTGTACTGCACTCGACTGCTACTAATCTTGCCTTCCTTTTCCTGATACTTCCATCTGGATTTTCTTTAATATTGAAGATCCATTTCGATTTAATGACTTTCATATTATTCTTCCTTTCGACTAGTTCCCAGACGTTGTGTTCTTTTAACGATGTTAATTCTGCGCGCATTGCTTCAGTCCATTCCTTTGCTGCTCGGTTGTTCATGGCTTCTTCCGCAGTTTTAGGAATTTCAAGCGCGATATTTGCGAACATGTTTTTCCTCAATTCGTTGTGATCTTCTTACTCCACTTCCTCTCAATAGTTGTTCATTTCTTTCTCGTTCCATACGATGTCTTTCTTAAATCTGTATGTTCGTTTCACCCAGTTTTCTCCCTCTTTTATTCGTTACCATTTCAGCTATCGGGGGCTCGTTATCCTCTGGTTCCTCCTCTAGTTGCTCATGGTTACTTTCATCTCTTGCAAAGGTCCATGTGTATCAAGTCTAACACGTACTTTGCACTCTCGTTCGTCACTGTCTTATGTGGCACTTGTGTTGCCTTGCTGATAATGCAATCCGTGCATTTATCTAATTTAACATCCTTGTACTCGATTTCGTTGGCCATTTTGTCTTTGTTCATCTTGTTTAAGTACTTCTCTCCCATGTGACCCATCCGTCTATGCCACGTCTGCTTCTCTACCGCCGTCATGTTGGAATCATCGTTATGTAAAACATCCCTGTCAATGTATTTGTTCGGCTTAGTTCTAATGACGTACATCTTCTCCACGTCTTCTGATGTCGCTACTACTACGTCTTTCTTGTTCACTATTGATGCACCGTTTTGGTCGAATATGACCGAGTTCCCATTTTTCACTAGGCTTCGCACTGATAACAAGTTCATTCTTAATCTCGGTACGTATAGTACATCTCTAATTGTAGTGTTGTACAATTTTTGTTCCACTCGGGTTATTACTTCTACATCACCTATGGCTGTTGCGTCGATTTCTCTCGCCTCTTCTGCCAATACCACTGTTCCATTGTAAGGCCTTGTATTCGTCATATTTTGATAATGCGGTGACATGTGAATGCTACATCCGGAATCGATTCCCCAAATGTATTCGCTATCTGGGTCCTCTGATACTGCATTAGCCACGTCCGTTAATTTAATTGTTACGTGGAAGTTTTGATTGTCACCCCTCTCTGTTACTACGCTCGCTGGGTGTTGATTCCTCTCTCGATTGTTGCTTTCTCCACCTCCATGACCTTGACCTCTTCCTCGACCTCTCCAAGATTGTCCTCTAGCGGTTGAATTGTATCCCTTTGTCTTGTATTTCCTCCTTTCTTCCTATGCCAGCAATCTTTTCCAAGATGACCGACTTTGTTTCAATTGTAACAAGTTCTAGTTTCTTTTATTGTATGGTTTCTTGCCTGGTAAACCGCATCGCTCTTGTTTTGTGTAGTTTTGTTTCCCATTCTTGCCTCCTCTTCTTTCAAGGCTTGTTTGATGTCGTCCATTGTTGCCGACCTCTGTATTCGGAGCGTCGCAGCTATTGTTTCAATTTTTTCATTTATACCTCGCACTACGTGGAATACCAGTTCTCGTTCGCTAATTGATTGTCCATAAGTAGCACATTTCGCTTCCATTGTTCGGGCTCTTGTAATGTAATTTTCAACTGTCTCTTTCTCTCCCATCTTAATTTGTCTCAGTTCCATCATAGCGTCTATTAATTTGTCATGCGCGTTACCTTCGAAATTTTCTTTCAGCTTCATCCATAATTTTCTAGCACTAGTCCATCCAATAAACGGTCCAGCTTGTTCGGGCGATAATGTTGTCACAATTTCCGAAAACGCCTCATCATTTTTGTATTCCCATTCTTCTTTTTCTGCTTGGTCTTCATTTCTCCATACTGACTCAGGTTTCTCGATAATTGTTTTGTAAAGTTTCAATTTTCTCAAAATGGCACCCATTTTTAATGACCACGTTAGGTAATTGTCCCCGCGCAAAATCTCGATTCTTTGTGTTGATAGTTCCATTTTATCACTCACGTTTTTGTAAAATTTCACTTCCCTTGTTTGTAATTGTCCGTATTGTCGAACCAGTCTCTGCTACCAATAGTTGGGGATACGAAGGTAACTTAATTTTAATCACATAGCTACTCACAACCGCACTGTCAAACAACACCCGAACGACTGACAGTTTATAGATTTCCCACTGGATGGTGCTGTCCACTCTACACCACTCTTTTATTAAATAGTTCCTTGTCAATTAAGTTATTTGATGAAATAGGTTCACATACTTGATATGAATTGATGTAGTGCATTCAAAACACAACCTAAAACATGAGGTTTATATTTAAAATGCTTACAAAACTTAGTGAAAACTATTAAAGTGATGGATTTTCCCCATAAATAATAAACATCGTCTTCAAACCAATTAACCAGATCAATCAGTCTGACTTGGAGTACAGTTCATAAAAATATAATTTTTTAAATTTAATTGTACAGGCATAAGATTTTCAAAAGAATTGTATCAGTGTACCAGCTTCTAAATATACAGTCAACATGTTTAAAATTAAAGTATTATTTTTAAAGTGCGACATTCAGTTTTTGTAAAGGTTTTAATAATACAAAGAAAGGTAGGCCTGTATGATTAGGGGATATTGTTGGGTACATTTTACCAGCAAATAACATTAAAGATAAAGAACTACCTGGTATAGTTGCTGAAAAAAAAAAGATCCACTTTGGTGCAACAGTAATTAACCAAAGAGCAAAGGTTGTTTCAGTGTATTTTCTGTGTTTTACTCTTATCACTTGATAATGACAGCAGTCACCACCATCAAAATGCTGTGACCTAAATCTGTTCTCACCCTGTATAAAATAATAAGATTCATTCACAAATTAATTAAACATGATATTTCAATAACCCTCTTCACCATTGTCATCTTCCAGGAAAATTTTGCTTATTTGCCTGTAAAATGACATGGCTGATTTTCGTCATAACACCAAGGTTTAATTACTATTTACTTAAGTGTAAACTCGAGAATATTTTCTACAGTAAATAATGTTATATTTAGAATGATATTTAATAATATAACAGATCATTTTAATTGCTGTAAATTTATGAGGTAACACAACCACTGCACTGAAATAACTTTCATATGACCCCATTGCCCTATTGTCGGTCAAGTTAAAATAGCAGATTGAATATATTTGTGATCAATTATTGTTGTGTGATGGCATTATCAGACAATGAAACATTATGACTACAGATTAATAATTCAAGGTGAGGGTACTAAGTAATGTAGTTCCATTTTTACAAAAAATGATTATATTTTCTTCATAGCAACATTTCCTATAATATTACTCACAGAATGAGGATTTTAAGAGGTTTCTATCACAAGTCACATTGCCATATACAAGATATAATACTTCTGGTTTTTATGTTTATAGATTCATTGTACTTGAACATATATGTTGAGTCATATATGCAAATATATCAACGAATTAATTTTCCCAACACATATAAAACATATTTTGTAATATATACCTCTATATATATATGCAACTTTTCAATTACATTTGTCACTGCATTTTTCCACATAGAACAATTACATTGAACATTATTATTTATCAGTTACTTTATTATGGAAAATTTTTATACAATATATTTTAACACACAGTTAATAATTTATTAAATTAATAACTATTTAAAAGCAACAATTTTTAAATTTATAGTTTTAAATTCAGTTTAAATGTTTTAATAATTACAATTTTATTGAGTTACTTTACTGGAGCAAGCATTGAATTTGTAATATTACATATTAACACTTGCTATTAATATACAAATTTTCTTTCTTAAACTCTACTGAATTTTGACATGTTCTTAGTCAAATAAGGAAACATCATCGAAATCCATAAAAAGGCCCCTATCTGAAATATATATGTGAGTATTTGTAAATATATACATTTTTGCTTTATTATTTGATCATAACATTCCTAATATTTTTTGTATTTCAATTAATAAAACATCAGTAAAGTTTAATCTTAAAAATAAATTACTATTCCAGATGAAGTAATTATCAGTTAAAAATTTTAATATACATTTTCAAAGAAATTATTATCTTTCATAATAAATGATTCATTTATCACAGCTACTCTGTAGCTATACAATTTTAATATATAAGTACATTTATAAATTTCTTTCTAACAAAGCAAGTTTTAAATTATTTTGGAACAGTTGTGCACAGCAAGTGTGGAAGTGATGAAAATACTGTCAGTGACAATGATAACATTTCTTTTTTTTTTTTAGAGAAAATAACACTCACAAAATCACAGCAGCTAATAAAATATCACTCTAAGACAAGCTGGCCAATTGAATTATTGGACTGCATATCACTTTTCAGTGTTGCAACTGTGAACTTTTTGCATATATCATAAATATAATAATTCTGAATAATTATAATGAGAAATATATACATTTTTTCATATACTGGTAAAGTTTGAACTGTTTCCTGTCAACATTATGACACCAAAAATCAATTATAGGAAAGCCATTGCTTCCTTGACTCTATTGCATGTCCATAACAATTATTTTGACAATGTTCCATCATGTTAATGCAACATTTAGTAGGTGTATTAAAATATTACACCAACATACCTTTCACCCACAATTGAATGTAGAAAGGTGGATTTATAATTGCACTATATTTTAAATAACTATAGTATAAAAACATACAGGCCTTGCCAAATATATATCTGTGTAGGGGCCTTTCCTAATTAAATGTAAACATTAAATCATTATTTTGTGTTTAGAAAGCCCCTTTCATATTATGAGTAGGCCTGACAGCAACAAACATGATAATAAAATAAAACATTTTCTTGGAAACAATGTGATTGAGCTTCAATTGCCATATCTTTATTTTAGAAATGTGTCATTTCAATTCCTGTGTCAAAAGGTTTGAATATATAAATTACATAATTTTTTCATTCGACCATAATAACTACTAATAGAAAACAAACAAGTTTTCCAATAGATTATGTTCATAAAAATAATTAATATGAAATAATATAATTTCACTACAGGATAGAAAAACAAACAGTGATTTTATTTTCTAAATTAAACTTTCAGTAAGGTAAAATTAATATCTATAATGTAAGTAGTGAAAATTATGAAAACTGATAAATACATTAAAATTTGAAGAAACAATCATATTTTGAATTATGAAGTATGTGTAAGAATAAAAAACTGTCACACAATCCATGTGCATACAACATCCATGAAAGTTTTAATTCTACTTAACTGTAGATTATGATTAAATCCAACTGACTGCATTATTATCTATTAAAATTATTTAAGAAACATAACATAATTGTTTATGCAATGCTATTAGTTATAAACATTTAACTTTGAATTATAAAATTCAAATTTCTCAAATCTTTAGTCATAAATATTTATGAAAAATGAAAGTGTGTGTGTGTGAAAGAAAATGGAGAAATGTGATGTACTTATACATGCCATAAAAAATTAAGAATGGAACATGACTTATAAAATATAATACTGTATACAGATAAAGTAAACATTTCAAATTACAAAACACACACACACAGCTTTAAAACCTAAATAGTTTTTATTAATACACAACTTACTCACTAATAGATAATTTTTGTCAATATAGAAAATAAAATTATTTAAAGCAGATTTGTAGAGAGGTTAATAATTATATGTAAATTGGTGTCCAATTGTGACCAGTTCTTTATTACTGTAACGAGTGTCTTTATATTAATTAATTAATTTGTTTGATAATTTAAAATCTATTATAATTTCATATATAAAATATTACTCTTTTACCTATATTTTTATATTTCTGATTTATTTGTGAATCTTTCTTAAGAAATAGTGTCTTATATTTGTTTGTGAAAGATATTTTATCTTCATTGCTGCACACTTCAAAATACTTTAAAATTATTTACCTTAAATCTGTATGTCAGTTATATAATGAGAAAAATTGTTAAATTTTCTTTTCTATGACAAATTTAATAAATGTACAATGTCATAACTTGAAGCATGTTCATAAAATATTTCATAATTTTAAAACAAGCATTAAATAATCATATTTCAAAAAGCTGTTTTTGTTGATCCTATAAATAATGGACTCAGCACTTGTATTTTGGGTAAGCATATACCATATTTAAAGTGATAATTGATACCTTTTCTTTCAACAAATTGTAATTTAAAGTTTCCACATACTTGGTTGTGAAATTATGAAGATAGACCTCACCAAAATTTTGAATGGTAGTAATTAATATTAATTAGTGTTACTTGTTTATAGGTGTAGGTTTCTGGGATTAGTTTGGACTAATTATAGTTACAGAAATTACTCTAGACCAAATTACTCACTGACATTCTAAAACAAAATTGTGATTTGAATACCCTCAATATCACCACCTTCCGTTTATAAACTTGTATATTTGTTTAGTAAACTGCAATCAATCTTAGGAAAAATTGAGATAGTTCACCTGTGACATTATTTGTAAAGGGGATTTGGAAAATGTAATATTTTATTAACATAAACTTACAAAATAAAGTAATTAACAAATAACATATCACTATTTGGCATTTTTACATGTACATAATATATTATTTATCTTAGAGTAAACCTCCTAGTGAATGAACAGGGCACATCTATTTCAACATATAATGGAATACATTACACTTTAAATTTGCCCTTTATAAAGCAAACAATAACATTTTGGAAATTTATCTTCTCTATGAACAGTTTTATGCTATTCTAATATACTATATCTCATCTAAAAATTTAGGTACTGCCATTGATAAAGTACAAAGCCTCACATTTCTAACTCTTACAATAAATAAGGGAGCTCCATATCAAATAAAATATTAAAACAGGCATGCTGAAACTTTGCACCGCAGTGCAGTCATGACTGATTATTACAGCATACATGACTTTATATCTTTACATAATAAATAATAATTTTCACACCACACTAAATTTTAAGAGTATTCCATGAAAATCTGCAGGCATTATTTTGTTCACTATAAATTTATTCAGTAAAGGATCCTTCCAAACATTATGGACATTCCAGACATAACATTTAGCTGTTTAAATATTTGTTTCCCAATTAAAATGTTGAAATTATTTAATTAACAGTAAAAACTTTAATAACAAACAGAAAACTTGTTATAGCCATGTACTGAAGTTTCTTATAGAAAACAGAAATGTTATGTTCATACAGGATGAAAAACAAAAGAGTTTTGAGAATACTCTTAAAACATTATATAATTTACATCAGGACATATTTTTCAACAATGTAAACTAATTAACCATTTAGATAAAACAATCATTACCATTGTTCCACGTTATATAATCTATCAATTATAAAGTTAATATATTTATTCATATTGCAAAAACAATTTATTCCTGTTGAATTATATTTTTCAACAAAAGCAGTGTAAAAAGTCAACAACATTATTGTCTATCTATCAACAATTATTCATATGTTTCTTTGCTTACTATGCATTTAAATATGTAATAATATTAATAATAAAGAATACAGTAATTTTTACAGCAATTCATTGTGAACATATTAATTAGTATTTTAAAATCTTATAAATAAATATGTATTTCTTATACAATTATATAAAAATTTTACTATACAAAAGCAATTATACATAAAATTGAATACCCCATTCACAAACTGTATTCCATTTCATAAAGTGTATAAAAGTCAATAATAATAAAATTTATCTTAATTGCAATAATCCATTTTAAGTTGATTGTTTCTGCTTTAATATGTATTTATTATATTTTAGACAATATGCACAGAAACAAATGCAATAATTATGCAAACTGTTAGATTTGTGACAAAATGCAAATTATTTATAGCTCATCCTTTAGCTCATTACCTTGCCAAAGTTTCTAATCATAATCATCATTCCTTATTTTGCCAAGGAACATTACACTGTAATTGGACACAAAAATATGTTCTTTTCTTAGTGGTTTTCTTCCAGCAAAGCCAACAAGATCGCCTGTGACCCTTACGCCATTCATCATTTCAGTTCGAAGTTATTAGTCGAAATCATCAATGTTGTTAAACCTAATTCTTTGAAGTAAGGATTGTTACAAATTCTGAAACAAGTTATACGAGTACATTAAATCTAATTGATCTTGAAATAAATCTGAAATAAATGCAATATATGATTTACTTTCTCTATTTTTCATGTATGTTTCCTGATATTATCTATATGTACAATAGCAAATACAGCACTAATAATAATAATTAAAGCAGTAGTTATTAAATAAAGATGAGATGTGAGATTTATTGGTACTGTTGAGTCTGTGGCACTTACAGGTACAAAGGCAAACTCGTGGTCTATTTGGAGATTCATACTAGCTACTACTGCTCAGTTGTCAACTGATATTGAGCTAAAATTATAATTGGAATTCAAAAATAAACTACATTCTCAATATAACACTTACAGAAGCATTACTACATATAACAAGACAGTTCTTGATATCTATTTCCTAGTACAATCTTCATGCCACAAAAAAATTATATGGAAGCCCTAATAAGATAAATTATATTATTTAACTAAATTAACTGCTGCAGATACAGGCCTTATGCTGGACAAAAGTTCTTCTGGAAAAATTTTACAAGTTGAAACATGAATGAACAAATCTATTGCTCACATATATTTAATAGAAAACTGCTCAATTATTATTTGAAGTTGATCAAATGGCTACATAAATAGTTAATAACTCCCCCCCTTTTCCCTTAAAAATCTCTCTCTCTTTCTACATACATACATACATACATACATACATACATATATATATAATTAATGGGGAAAAGACAGAGAGATAGAAAGAAGGTGACTTACCTGAGAAGAAGAAAGAAAGACTGAAAATCAATGCCTAATATTTTCAGTCTTTCTTTGTTCTTCTATTCCTCTCTATGCTGATCACACAGCTTTCTCTGAGCATATTTCTATGCCAAGCTTGTGACTTAAAAGCGAATTTCCCAACTTTCTCCCATATGTTCTATCCTTACACCCTATCCAATGTTAATTAAAACAATTAATGGAAAGGACAGAGAGATAGAAAGAAGGTGACTTACCTGAGGTTTATAGATGGTAGACACCTTGTGAGGTTAAGAGTACTTGAATTTTCGGAGGCACCGCCCCCTTCATCAGAAAGTTAGGAAGACATTTCCAGTGATCGGCTAGCCGACAACTGTCAGTTAGTTAACATGACAATGTCATTTCCTGACTCATATATATATATATAAGTTACACATAACAATGCAGGCCAGCTTGCGAGTTGCAATTGTTGAGGAACTGACGCAGCCCAGGCCAACAATGTAGTCTGGAGAGACAGGGAGTCGTCATGGGGTAGTGGAAGGAGCAGGTTATGTCGGCGGGACGACTAGAGAATGACCACGCCCTGCAGATATAATTTTTTCTCATGCTCTGATTGGAATGAAAACTACTAAAATCCATTTTTGGTGTTTTTTGTGAAAATACCTGGCGCCCTAAAAAGAATTAGAAGTCCTTGAATACGATGGAATGCAGAATCCGCTGCAAAATATATATATATATATTTGGATAGGGTGTAAGGATAGAACATGTGGGAGAAAGTTGGGAAATTCGCTTTTAAGTCACAAGATCGGCATAGAAATATGCTCCAGAGAAAGCTGTGTGATCAGTGTAGAGAGGAATAGAAGAAGAAAGAAAGACTGAAAATATTAGGCATCGATTTTTCAGTCTTTTTTTTTCTTTGATTTTTGTCCTTATGAATGATACGTAAAGGAAGTCTTCTAAATATTGGTAGGATAAATCAAAAGGACTGAAAATTGCATAAAAATGCATGGTCAAAGTAATCATGGTAAAGAAGTATAAAAGATGCAAGAAACCTAGGAACCTATTTATTTTACCTCTGATACCATTTTATATGATATTTGTGGTCATGGGTTGATGAATTATATAAATTTACACACTTAGGTTACTATTTCATAGGATATTTAGGGTTTGACTGTAAAGTGCATAATTTTATTAAATCTGTAATATTTCACAATATCAATTTTATAGGTATTATTTTCAACTATTTATTTTATTTATTTGAAAATGAATGATTAAATATATTGATTTATTTATGCCTATGTTTATAAGTTGGCATTTCTTCATGTATGTTATATCTTTCCAAGCTTTGTTTTATTTAATTCAAGCACACTGAATGTGTATATTCTCTGTGTGCCAGAAGCATATACTGTTTATTCTGTGTACCTATTTCTTTATATACAAATTTAGTAGATAATGATATTTTATTAATAAATTATGCTTGGTGTTTCCAGAAACAACACAAATAAGCCATATTCAATAGTTTTGCTTTATAAGCTCAATTTATAATTGTCCTTTATGAATTATTATTATTATTGAGAGGGGGAATTAATTTACAGTGCATTAATATTAATGTCATACCTTCATAATTTACCATTCCATCTCCATCAAGATCTGCTTCTCTTATCATGTCATCAACTTCTTCATCTGACAACTTTTCTCCTAAGTTAGTCATCACATGGCGTAACTCTGTACTTGAGATCAGCCCATCATTATTTTTATCAAATACCCTTCAATGGCAAATGCAAAATCACATTAGACTAATTTACAACTGAACTGAAATATATATAAAATAAATTGAATAATAGCTACTCATTTGTTTTTGTACTAATATGCCCTATTATTTGTCTATTCCAATAGTATTTTGATACAACGTTCTAGAAAAAATTTTTATTACTAACCTGAAAGCTTCTCTGAGCTCATCTTCACCATCTCCACTTTTCATCTTTTTGGACATCATTTGTAAAAACTCATTGAATTCGATAGTTCCATTTCCATCCTGATCAACTTCATTCACCATATCACGGAGTTCAGTCTCTATATTTTAGAAATACATATTTAAAAATATTTTCTTTGAATAAATATAATAAATGATTAAAATAAAATCAATCAATACCTGATGGTCTTTGTCCAAGAGAACGCATAACCACACCCAACTCAGCCATTGTAATGGTCCCATCTTCATCTTTATCAAACAGCATGAAAGCTTCTTTGAATTCTGAAATGTTAAACTCTTATTAAAATTTTCATATTGGATTTGTGTAGTAAATGAGACAATTTAATATTTCTTAACTTTTGGTTTTAAAGTAGACTTGAATATATAATTAGTATTGATATCCATATTTAAATTTTTTATGCCAGATATCATTAATGATGTAACCCATAGTATTAATCAGAAAATAAATTTGAGTATGTTGTTCTTCTAACTCTAGTGAATTTGTGATGAACTTTTTCACAATTTTTTTTATTTGTTCAAAACTAGAAAAGTTTAAATTGAGCTGTTGAAGAAACATTTACTTTTATTATAAAATGTTTAGTGGTTAACTCAAATAATGCATTTACCTCTGGATTGTGACACATCTAAATTTTATAAGAAGATACTTATGCAATGAAATTCATTTATACAATGAGATAACACCAATGTATGACACTAATTTTAGTAAAAAAAATATTTTTGGGTTACTGAAATATGCATAAATGAATTTAATTCAAAGACAGAAGAATTGCTTCCTATTGAAGCTCTATGAAACTGAATTTAGAAGATCAGAAAATTTCCCCTGGACCAGAACTCAAATCCAGGACATCCTGCATACTAGGCAGGAGTCCTACCACCAGAGCTAATCTCAGTCAATTCATAAACTGAAGAAAGATCTATTTATCCCTTATATGAATAAATTGTATTAAAGGATCAGGATGTAAAACTATGGGCCAGACTGGAAATTGATCCATTCAACTAAGAATGAGGTGCTCTTTAACCAATTGAGCTCAATTAAATAAAGAGCACCACATACCAAGTTCGATTTGTAGTCTAGTAAGGAGTTTTCTATCTTGATCCTATAATTCAGTATCATTGCATTCAGGCTGAGCTTTGATGAAAATATTTCCTCTGTTCTTAACAAGCAATAGCAAAACAAATTCATTAAGCAATTTCATAGAGGTAACTCAGATAACTTGAAACTAAGTGAGAATAATGTATATTGATAATATGAACGAATGATTTCCCCTACTATCCACATTAAATTTTTCATTGTTAAATTGCTAATTAATCTATAATTCAAACAAAATTTAATATATAGAACAACATTTGAGACATGAGGGGCTTGTAAATTAGTATTAGAGGGAAGTGTGTGGGGTAAGAACAGAGGAGGGAGACCAAGAATGGAATACGCTAAACAAATTAGGGAGGATGAGGTATGTGGTAGCTATCTAGAAATGAAGAGGCAAGCACAGGATAGGTAAGCATGGAGGGTTGCACAACAGTTTTATCAGAAAGTATTAAAAACAGTCACTAATGAAAGACAGTTAATCTTGATAGCTCTTATTGTGCATAAAAATTTGTGATGAATTTCTTATATATATATATATATATATAAACTTTCTTCCTCATGTTTTATGGTAGGCTGTCATTCGGAATGTCTTCCCTAATATTCTGATCAACATGGTGTGCGAATTGTACGCTTCAGGTAAGCCACCTATTATCTATCTCACTTTCCTGTCCTTATTAATTAGCCTGACAATGCCATTATATATAAAATTAATGGAGTATCTGGTTACAGAGGAGGTTCTGTGGTGGTGAATATTTTCAGTCTCTCTTTCTTCTTCTTCCATTTCTCTCTCCCTCCCCCTCTCTCCCTCCCCTCCCCTTCGCTCTCTCTCCTGCTCTCTCTCTCTCTCTCTCTCTCTCTCTCTCTCTATATATATATATATATATATATATATATATATATATCTCAAACTCGTCTCCCGTCATTCGGAAGGCCGTGAGAATAGTACCCAATGCCCGACCTATCTGATACAGGTTTTCTAGTGTCTTCCCTGCATCTCTTTAGGTGAAACACCGGGTAGGATCCTTAAATCATGGCCCGGGGACCCTAGTTAATCCTTGGCTACCTTGCTCTACTTTCCGCATCCCCCCTTTTCAATTCCCTTCCTATGCTATTAAAGGGGAGTTGCCTGTTTCACGATCACCCTCAAGTAGCCTGTTAACCCCCCCCCCCCTTAAAAATATATACATGAAATGGCATTGTCAGGTTAATTAAAAGGAAAGAGAGATAGAAAGTAGGTGACATACCTGAGGTTCACAGATGGTGTGCACCACGTAAGGTTTGAAATTCTTTAAATTATATTTTTGGAGACACCGCCCCTTGCATCAGAAAGTTAGGAAGACATTTCCAGTGATCGGAGTCGTCAGCTAGCCGATATTTAGATCAGTTTGTCAAGGATATATGTGATTGAGAATAAATCAAATGCCATTATTTATCAAATTTGCAAGACCCTTGGCTATAAAATTTTACCAATTTTCATATCTCTATCCACCATTTACTGAGCTGAGGCCAAAGAGCAGGAATCAAATGGCAAAGTAGATTGGAGAGCCACCATTAAACCATTGACTTTAGTTGAGGGTAGATCACAGTTTGTATAAGGGATTGCATTGATATTTACATACTTATTCAGAGTTAGTATAATTGCAAAAGATGGAAGCGAGATAAAGTTTACCAGTAGAGATGAACGTGAGAGAAGTAGGAAAACAGGGTATCAGAGACTGAAGTACAGTTATGACTTCGGAAATTGAGCTCTCGATAAGGAAGTATCTATAAATTCGTTTAGTTAGAGATATGCAACCCTAATAATCAGCAATGCAGTCACTGAATTACGCCGCCCTTTCGTGTCTATGCCGGCCTAGAGAATTGGCAACGACTTTTATATAGCCTATTTCTTTCCAATAGACGGCGCAGCAATTTTTTCTGCGTATAAAATTGCCTAATGTTTCAAAAAAGTTATCAGCTAAATAATAATCTGAAATCTATAAATACTTCTACACAAAGATATTGTTCAATATATCCTTGTTTCGTTAAGTTGAGATTCTTGTATTAACTGTTTAAAATTTGTTCGATTAACTATTTCAGTTCAATAAATTTATTGAACACGCCAATTAATAACTATTCTTGAAACACGAGTTGAATATAATTCTCTTTTAATGTCAAGGTATTTAGTAAGTGGCCAACAGAGACACCTTTGGATCACTGGAAATGGATGTTTGATTGGTTTCCTGGAATGAATGCATTACGCAGATTCAGAAGGAAAATATGTAAATTGAAAAACGATAGAGAATGAAAACAGAATTAGCACAATTAGATGATAAAAAAGTCTGGTTCTGAATGGAAGTCCGAAGGACGCTGAAAGTTATAATTACTTGGGCTCCATGCGGTGCAGGGATTAGCTAAGAACCCCTGTTAATGTTCTAAATGCAATATATGATATAGAGGTATTCTTCTGATAAGTAAATTGAACCTGTTATCAGAGAAGACTCGTAAAACAACTTCTGTTGTGAGTTGAATCGCTACTAAGCGAACACTAGCAAGACTATCCTCCAAATTAGAGTAAATCAGTTGTTTATAAATATTACTTTTTCATATAAAACCTACTTCAAGTTTATTTACATTCCATTTTAGAGCGAAAATAATTAAAATTAGAAATCTTCAGTGTTTAGCAAACTGTCATATTGCTGTTTAAAACGTGAAACCTTTAAACATGTTACAATCGACCTCAAATTTCTTAGATATTTTCATGCCAGTACAATTCAGAATATGGGAAACGTTGACGTTCAATTTCACAATATAATTATACAATTACGTAAGAGCCTAATTTTCTTTTCTTTTTCGTATTACAGACCGAATGAGAGTACCCCTTTAATACTTGAATTTTTTTTCTGTTAACAGGCTACATGATGGTGATCTTGAAACAGGCAACTCCCCTTTAATAGCATAGGAAGGGAATTGAAAAGGGGGGATGCGGAAGGTAGACCAAGGCAGCCCCGGTTTATAGTTTAAGGATCGTACCCAGTGTTTCACCTAAACAGATGTAGGGAGAACCCTAGAAAACCTGCAACAGGTAGGTCGGGCATTGGGTACTATTCTCACGCCCTTCCAAATGACGGGAGATGAGTTTGCTATGGGGACGCAGCATTCCCTTCTCGATATCTCCACCGGTTTTAGGAGGCAGTTGGCCGACTGATCCAATGGGATCAGCGGAGAACTCTTGCTATGTGTCCAAGGTCTTCGACCCCAGTACATATACCTCCCAAAATAGGTGAAGGTGTCTCAGCATGTGAGAACTTTGAAAAAACCCAGAGAGAGTACGAGGCATTCCCGACATAGTCAGGTGAGCCCCGCAGTCACTCTGGGGAGGAATGTCTGCGAGAGAAAATCCCACAGGCACTTCTATTTAATAGTTGAATGGGACGATGCGGATTAGAGTAAATCAATTTGATTTCTCACCTGCAACTTGATCTTCTGTCAGCCCATATTCTGTCTGGAATAAATAAAATTATGATGTAAAATAATTCAATACTTAATTATTTTTCTACTTTAGTAGACTCACAGATATCCGGCATAATGTTGCGAAAGGAACGTAACCCCCCCCTCTTCACTGATCGGATGAATAAGTCGGATTTACAAAAATATTAATATCATCCGTCCCCTAAACTTTTTAAAATAAACCTTGTACAGGGTAATACGTAAGTGATTTCTCGTCCGCACTGCTGTGTAATGGAAAACATTTTATTCTTGTTGTTAACTGACAAACAGAGCACTTCTGCGCACGGTACGGTAAATAGTGGAGTATTTTTTTTTACCTCGAGAGCATGGTATTTATGCCAAACATTTGCGAGCCGGATAATCGAGAGTCTACTGTTATTGCTGAAACAATTTAATTAAATACAATACTGTGTAATTTTAATTCTTAAGTAAAAAAAGATTTTAGACATTAGTTATATTTATCTGACTTTAATTGAATCATAACACCAGCTAACTAGTCATAAATATTTCAATAAAATAAATATTAGCACATATTAATCGAATACTTGATATTTGTGCACCAGAAGAGTTTCTCGACGTTATGTGTGTTAATTTTAACTATAGTAAAATATTTGAAAAGCTGTTTGGTTTATTCATCTATTATTTTAGAGTCAACTGTTTTATCTTTCACATTGATTTCAAATGAATTTCAATAAATTCAACTTTCAATGACAATTATTCCAGCCATGAAACAGATTACCTGCATTTACCTTCTTGATAATGGACACTGTCAATATAGATAGCTAAACTGATATTTGTTGACAGTTAATTATCTTCAGAAAGCAGAGCAAATCCTTTTTTAAAATTCCATTATGTAAAAGAGCTCAACGAAGACTGTTGGCACAATTACATTTACATGTATTTTGTACAAAACTGTTATACTGTGGCAAAATAAAACCAAACGATCCTAATGTAAGAGTGATGTTTCTCACGGAGCACCTTTTTCATATAATATACCGTAACAAAATCATAAAGCGATTTTATAAACAAATAAAAACTTGATTGAAGATTTTCTCGGTGAATGATGATGACAGAGCCAGTCATCGAAACGTTGCTCTGCGTCAATTCCAGTCGGTTAGGAGCCCGATAACTGTTTGTACAAACAGAAACTGCTTCTAGTGGTTATATTTTATATTCCATTAAAATTTTTCGTCTGAATTGATTAATAATAAATTACACGACCTTAGTTTACAGACTAATTTTTATGAGATACAATTACACAGAATTTTGTAATATAGCTATATTATTTTAAAAAGGTGTAATTAATTGACTCCACGTTAAAATTTGTCTGAAAACTAAGGTCGTACAATTTATTATTGCGTTCAATATTTAGTTAAAGAAAGAAAGAACTGTGAAATCATTAAACATTTGAAATACGAGAGCCATGTTTAAGTTTTAACGTAATGAAATAAACGCTTGAAATTTTTTTAAAGAAAACTACTAATGACACAACAAGTGATTGTATGATAAATTATTATAACCACAAGTTTTCTGTAGAGGAAAGTCGCATAAAAATAATTATTCAAATAGTCTGAGCATTCGGAAGGATAATCGAGAATAGTAAAAGGCTTTATGTAGTACCTTTATTATTGATTGTTCAGCATTTGAAAATAAGTAAATATAAGTGAATATGTCTTGTGACACGTATAAATTTTCGTTGAATATTTTATTTATATAAACCAATTTATAATATTAAGCATTCTGTACGAAATTTCCATAGAGAATAGATCCTAGGATGTTCGCAAGGCTCTCTGTTCAGATCAACTTTGGCGACTTGGTGAAAACCCAAGTCTTTCAAGGTAAAAATGGCGTTACGGATGGCTCCCCCTAAAATTTAAATTTTCAAGGGATGCCGACTCCATTGGTGAGAAACCGCTGAGAACAACGTAATTGAACCAATGAAGTCTTAGAAAAGGCGAGTTCGAGGTGGGAAGGACACCGAAAAAACAGGAGTCGAGGTGAGACGTAGTCAGAGAGAAGCTAGCGAAACGGAAAGTCGGAATGGCTAGCTTCAAAGAGCCAGAGAGGAGTTTCACGAGGAAATGAATGTGGAGGCACGTTTCCTGAACCATATGGCGACCCGGAAGCTGTATTTGCGTTGAATCCAGGATTGCCGGTCAACTAGGAAACTAGGGGAGGTTGAATGAAAAGTAAGAAACAAAAGGCAATAATCTCTCGCTCAGCAATGCGTATAAACACGTCATAAAGCCCTAAGTAAAGTAGATTAAATTTACTAAAGTCTCTTGCTAATTTATTTCTTTGGTTAGGGCTCAGCTGGGCAAATAAAATTAATTAAAACTGATTGTAATTTATTTACAACTTGTAATCTATTAAATCTGTTACATTTGTCAATAAAACTGTTTTAAATGTAAAAGTTGAGCTGTATTGGCGTCGACAATATATTTATAAATTAAATAAAAAATGAAGCCAAACTCTTAAATAATATTTTTCCTTACTTTTTTTAAATTATTCTAATATATTTTAGGGACCCATTATTAGCTACATAATGAGTCAGAAATATTACAGAATTGGAATATAGTTTAATTTCGAACAGTATATTACATCTTATGTAATTGTAGATAATAGCATTAATATATAGCACCAAAGAGAAACATCACACAATGTATTTATTGGAAACTTATATATTCAATAAGCACACGCTGCCCACTTGTTTTTATATAGGTTCGATAATGACCGTATTGAATACCTCTTCATAAGTTAACGAACGTTGAAGAATCACTACTTATGGAATACTTGTAAAACTTATCTTGTGCACTTTATACATGTAACATTCATCTGAGCAATTAGGCAGAGATGCATGAGTTGGGTGGAACAGCTACCCACTATGCAGACGAGTCCCAGGACGTGAATAATTTCGCATGCTGCAGAGGGCAATTGCCTTCAAAAGACCCTTCCAGGGGACCAGGGAGCCTTGCTCAGAGACGGAAATTTTTGTTTATAATGAATGAATATTTATAACCAGTGATCGAATTAAATTTTGTTGCAGCATTTTTAACAAACATAACTAGATAATATGTATATTTTTTACAAACACCCTAGAGAAAAAACTAAAATAAGATATACAAGTAAAAAGTTGATTTTGTTAGAAACAGATCCAATAAAATATAAGGTAGATACTGTTGTAAACAACTTTAATTTGAAGGGTCACTAATATTTGGTTTCAGATTTACTGATATTTTAGTTCTGCGATCTTTAGTATAAATAGACAGACGTGTTTCGGTTATAGGGATTAACTAATTGAACTTGGCGTTGCTCGGGTTCACGTAAATAATAAAGCAGGGATGTAATTGAAAATAAGTTTATTACAGTACTTGAGAGTACGTAACAATCTATTTCTATTGTCAAATGCAACTTATTTTCAATCCTAGGTCGTGTAAATGGCGAAAAATCGTAAAAATGGTAGTTTCTTACAGAGGGGTGCCATTTTGACCCGTTTCCGTTGGTTTAAAAAACATGTTCATATGACTTAATTGTAAAGAATCGAATGCACAATCGATTACGTGTCCGCATAATTTTTCTAAAATCCTCAGTTTTCAAACAACAGGAGCCTAAAGTTCGAGGCGTTCCAAAATTAAGTTTTGTATTATTGATCATGGGATGATGGGAGGGGTTGGTCCATCTTGGAAATAAATATCGACTGATAGGCTCGGGAGAGACAAAGAGAATGTGCCCTTACTCGTTTCTTCAAGTTGCTAGAGGCGGAAAACCACCGAAGAAAGTGGGAAAAACGGAGGTTTGTTGACATTTTCACATTTATACAGAATTATTGTTATTAGAGTTTATATACTTTAATACTATTACCTGTGATGAATGTCACTATCAAATGCATAATACTTATTTGCTTTTACAAAACAGTAATTACTAAATATTGAATTTTAGCTGACGAGAAATAAATATAATTTACGTATACATGGTATTGACGGTCCAAAGAAGTATATTATTTCTCAGGGAGTTGGCCCTCTGCCAAAGATAGGCTAATTACGACGCGAAATATTTATGATTTAAAAAGTATATAGTAGAAGAAAGACACGAATGAAAAATGTTGAGAGGACGAGGGACGTGAACCCCGGACCACCCGATTTCCGGGCGGGCGTTCGAACCACTGAGCTAACCCGAGTCGACGTCCAAGGACTGATTCAACATCGCAACAATCCCGGAAATCTAAGCTAGGTTCACCTATAGCATTACAAATCAAGGAAATATGCAACCCGCGTTCACTTAAGAAGATATCGATGCGTGTATGGGGGACAAGAACTTTTACGTAAAAGCTTTTTCACTATTTTCACATATATAACTTCAGTACATTTAGAAAAATTAAATATCATGAAAACTTCGGGCGTTGAGGAACACGTGTGCCAAGTTTGGTTAAATTCGGACCAGTAGTATGGGCGCCTGTAGCTAGGACATACATACTCAAGCACTGGCAAAGGCTTTTAGATATGTGGATAATAACTATGTTGTCTTACGATTGAGAATTGTTGTGGTTCTAAATGCTAATTTAATTTATAATCGAAGAAACGAACATCAAACAGCCAATACGTTAGAATTTATATTAGTAAACATAGTATATACAACTTTTCGCCCACCTTTTTGAGACATACGCAATCAAATTTCATCATAAGTTAAGTTTTGAATGCATGCAAGTGCATTAGAGGTTCAAGAAGACAAAAAATTATTGCTCCCTGTGACGGTTACGGTCGAAAACGTATAAAATCGCTCGACACACTACGAATCCATTTCGCGAAAAATTTCAGCTGTTCTAAACTCAATTAGTGGTCCAATTCCTTACTAATAAATATTGTGTTTATGTTCTGTTTTTATTAGTTTGCTCATCCCCTATATGTAACCTGCTTCTATAGTTTCGGGTTGCAAGAATAGTTACTGGTCTTATTAAATCACCCAGATTTCAATCTATCTGTCTAAAATGCCACTGACCTTAAAATATCACAGCATATGTTGACCAAGCAGTGAGAAGAGAATTATTGCTCATTATTTTAACGCAATATTTTTCTTCCGCATTCCGTGTTCCTCATCAGATGTGCACTACAAATAAATTAATAATATTTAATTTGTAGCATGACACATTAAGGGTACACTGATTGTGGAAGAAACATTGAGTATTAGATTCTTTTGTTATTAAACTGAAAAGCAAGTAATTTTTTTGTAATTAATTAATTCTTAATTGAATTGTGCTTCTGCGTCAGAAATAACAACTACGATGTAATTTAAAGAGAACAGTTATGAAAGTAAACATATACTAATAGAACAGAAAAAATATTCGAACAAATCTCGGCCAAAGAGGCTAAAAAATGGAATTAAAGTAATCATTGAATGGATGAATAGATCTTTCAGCAAACGAGAATTTGACTCGGATAGATCCGTGGTATAGAGCAACCCGTAACTTGGGGAAGTCACCGGTTCCATTCCCGGTCCTAGGCTCACCTAATAGAATTCAATGCACCTGTGATCAATTTACGCAATGTTCACGCATTTCCTAGAATTAGGGTGTGAAGAATGTGATTAGAGAATTGGTAGATGAGCCTAGATTAGTTTTACGGGAATAGAGGGATGTTTCATCGGCCCTTGGACGTTGACTAGGATTAGCTCAGTGGTTATCCGCCTGGAAACGGGAGGTCCGAGTTCGAGCCCTGGTCCCCGGTCGACATTTTTCCATTCTTGTCTTTCTTCTAAAATATCTATACGCTCCTGCTTGAGCTTCGGGTGAACGCATTTCTACTTCCTTAGACTAAAAACGAGTTTATTAAAAGCAATTAATATCGTCCACGTTTATAGTAGAAATTTTGGTTTGAAACAACACACCAAAATTTATCAGAAACAATTTCATTATTAGACTTAAAACCTAAAATAATCTTTTATAAAACCATCGTTTTAAAGAAGACCTAAACTGGTTAATGTTTTGTATAAATCATTGAGTAAAGTAGATAATTGGAACTGTGCTACTCTGTCGGGAATAACAACTATGATGATATTTAAAAAGAACCGCCATGAAAGGACCAATATTAGACGTGGCAAGTGAATAATGGGCGTTAAAGTAAAATTAGTAGCAGTTTTCAAAAGATATGATGCACAGTCTAAGCGGCGTATTTAAAAAATAGCATAACAACATGAGACGAAGTTATTGTTCAGTTTCGTGTATCAATTGGTACATTAATTGCAGTGACGTTAGATTTAAAATAAAACATTTCGGACGTGATTATAAAATACGGCCTGTCGTCTCCATCTAGAATATTTTACAATTAAAGTAATTTATTACGATTGACAATACGTTTGGATTGATATTTAATCGCGACATTAAAAACAGTTTGTGGTACCTATCGGGAATTACAATCAGACCAAGACATTTTGTAAAGCACAGAATATTTTTTACATCCTCATAGTTCAATAAATAACGAACGCGTATTTATAGATTTGTAATAGATAGATATTTGATATACTTGAAAGATTAGGATGAATTTGTAATTAAAAAATTAATAATAAAGGTTCCGTCCTTCAATAAATTTTAAAGGGCACTCATCAGAAATTAAAATATTACGGGCAATGCGTAGGCCTATGTTTTGCTGACGAAATTTGGAGTCAGAAAGTACAAGATTGTATACCACAGTTCACTTTTGGTTAAAGAGTATGCATGGTAAGAAAATTCTGAGAATGGTACGGTTTGATTTCATGAATAAATTTTGAATTGAAATGAAAAGTATTGAAATTACAATGAGGTTATTATATTAATTGAAACCGAATTTTAAGACGATAGGGAAAGGTATTCAGTAACTTGGTTATAGACTTCAATTCCGGTTTTGTCGCAAAAGTAGCCGCGAAATTGGATTGATGCTTAGATTGTAAAAGTTTATATAAGATAATTTTTCCAAACAAACAAGAAGATTAACCTCGTAATACATTTCAAATTGAAGCATGATTGAAGAGAAATTATAAACGAAAAATATGAGGACATAGGCCTATAAAAATATGGTATCAGGTAAAGTGTATTTTTCTGTTTGAGGAATTGAAAGTACTGGTATTTTGTTACTGAACTATTGTTTGCAGCTAGTGGCAGGGAGTGGGAGTCTGCTAATTGGAGGGATTTTGATCAATAAGAGGATTTACGAAATGCTAACCGCATACTTCACATTCTGCCGCTCTGCAAACTATGCCAAATGTGTTAAGGGCTATTTGCAAAACGAGTTTAGAATTAGATCATTGTTTCGCTGGCATTCCACCCCAAATACTGCAGAATAACACCACTCAGGACATTGCGTTTCGTTAGTACTTCACGGGCAAACACGTAAATCGATAAAGACTCATTGGGGAAAATATTTATACAAACTAAAAGGTTGCCCGGCGCTGCCCGGTAATTCATTTATATTAGCCCGTTACAGTATTTAATTCGACCTTTGTTAACAAGTGATTAAACCATCAGATAGATAGTCACATTTATTAAAATTTACCTCTTCATACCCCCTATAAACAAATGAAAGCCGAAAATAAAATGTTTCATTTATGTTAGATGGCATGACGCTGAATGAACAATGCACCTTTCACATTATTTCAAATACACTTCATTTGTTAAATGTCGAATAAATCGATAAATAATGCACTCAGTATGCACGCAGTTGCAATGTACAAAAAAAAATATAAACACAGCCTTCCGATATCGAAATGTCAAACAATGCCAAGCTACGACGCAATGAACTTGAGCATGTATTCAAGCAAATGCTTCAACGGTAAAGCTGAAAATTTGACACTATATAAAGCGGGAGGTCAAGGATAGAAAACGTTAAGCAGATTAGGGAGGATGTGAAATGTGGTAGTAATGCATGGTAATAATATAAAGGTACATGCCACGCCTCATTTGCGCGTGACGTCACGCCGACCGAAACCCAATCCTTTGACTCTGGAAACCGAGAGATTTCTGTATAATTTCCGGACATGACGCTCTCATTTCTTTCATAGCACAAATATTTCATGGCTTATCTTGTCTCTCGACATGTGATTGTACCGTTATTTTCGTGTGTTACAAAATAAAACATATTAGTTTCAGAGAAGTAATTGTATTTGCCCCGGCGTAAATATCTGCAAAAGAACACAAACGTAAAACATACTTGATGTTTTGGTACCGCTACCATTATTATAACCAAGGGACGAGTTAAAATTTTTATGTTATGTATTATTGAGATGGTCTGAAAAAAATGTTTATAGTATTTTCTCCCGTCATTTCAGTGCAATTCCAGCACGACATCTCGATATATATTGCAAATATTACAATAATTAGTTGATAAATTAATGGTGCAAATATAGATTATTCATTTATTACAGCAGAATACCGTGTATAAAAATAGTAATATTTTGCAGAATGTTTTACTTTATAAATTTTGATACTCAATTGGGAAATCTATAACAACTTGAATCCCATGACTTTCTTCTACTGTATTCACTTGTTTAATTGCTTTCATCTTTATTGGAAGTTCTCTTCAACTAGTTCAATTCCTCTTGTAATTTTTCTTTCTCCCCAAAGAGATCCCAATATTTTTCTCCATGCTTTTATTTTATCTTGTAATTGATTTTCTGTTACCTTTAAATCATCAGGATTGCTCTCAGTGCACACTGCTCCTGAACGAAGTTGATATTCCGTCACATTATCCGTTGCATCTTCACTCGATTATGATGTCAGTTCGTCCATTAATTTGTGCCTGTTTCATGCAGTAAATCTGTCTGTTGCTTCATGTATGGCAAATAAATTATCAATTAATTCAGATTCTAGCTTTTGTTGAACATCCACAGATATATCGTTGATTCTTCGGCACATTGTATCGTTTGACAAAGCAATATACGTGTTTGTTTTAACCAAACATTATGAGATGTCTATAGCAGCTGGCCAAATAAATTGTTCTGCAATATTATGTTTTTTTTTCTCATCTGACTATTTTATAAGTGTAAGGTTGGTAATAGTTGTCAGAGAGCAGCAGTATTGAGTAAGCTGCAGGGCGAGCGTGTTGTAAGGAATGCAGTTAATAAAGTATTCTAATAATAATTGAGTTGGTGTTGTTATTGAGGCTACAAGACCTTACAATAAGCCACTTTGTTCGATGCCAGTAAAACTTTCATTTATTGTGAAAATTCTATTTCTGTGTCTTGAAAGATCAGAGTTTCTCTTAAACAACTCAAGACGCTTTCGGATATATTATTTGAGAAGGGTTTCTAAACGTCTCTTCAATTTTAACAAATAACACACTGAGATTTTTCTTCGCCACTTATTTTAATGTTTGTAAACCCGAAGTTAAAGTATGGTCATATTGCCGTGTTTTTTATTTTATAAAAGGCCTAACACTGCTATTGAATGTAGAAGTTTTTCTGTCTTCAAGCTTACGTTTGTCCCCGATTAAGAATTTACACATATGTATTGATTGGCGCCACTTTAAAAGAAAATATTTGTGAGAGTTTGAGGTGTATCTGCGGATAGTTATGCATCCGCACAATATTATACGGTACGTAAAGATACAACCTTTTTCTCCAACCATGTCTCTAGGTTTCACAGTCGCAATGGAATAACTATCGAGCAGACACGGTGCCTATACAGTCGCGCAATTGCCATTTTCATCATCGGAGTGTATGGGTAACATTCGGGAAACAATCACGTTTCGTAATACAAAATGTCGCGACAGCTCGACAATGCTGTGTATTGTTTTCCTGTCATTGACCAACCATACACAGCAATGCCAAATTATGTTTCAATGTCCTTGTCGTCTATCTTTGATCTGTCACACAGCAAGGAGAGGAGAAAATTAATTAAGGTAAAAGGTGGGGGGGGGGGCATGATATACAAAGACTGGAAACCGCTGCCTTTGTAATGTACACCTACATTCTAAATTATTAAAGGGGTTATTATTTTATCTATTTTAAATTTTAAGAGTGGCGAAAGTTGAGGGAGCGCTTAGGTCGTCAAAACATCTATGGAAGAAGTGGTCTTTCGAGGGATTAAGAGGCCGCCGGACAACTCATAAATATGTGTGGAATAGTAATAATCTGAGGATTCAATAGTTTGTCACGTTCCCACAGATGGTTCCTAAATAGGACAATTAATGATTGGAATAATCTGTCTGCAGGAGTGTTTGGGGAACTTCCTCTAACAGAAAGAAAATTTCGACTATATCTAAGTTAGTGAAGTGATGAGTGCTGCGAAATCTTTAAAAATTTACTACAGTGAATTATATTTCCAGTTTTTTTCAGGGAAAATAATACTATTCTTTTTTTAATAATTCATTTCTAATATGATTTCACACTTATTTATTTATATTGAATATAATTATACATTCAACTATAGGTTAAATGTGGTCCTTACGACCAGTTTATTAATTATTGTTTAATTTCTATGTATCTGCCACCGGGCATCTGCCCATTTGTAGATTTAATAAATACATACATACAATACATTTACTGCAATTGAGATGGATCCCGGTGACTGCACATCATTTGGGGTTCGACTTGCACCTCTCTCTCTCTCTCTCTCTCTCTCTCTCTCACACACACACATATATATATATATATAGTGATAAAAAACGCGGATTTTGT
The DNA here is from genome assembly GCA_034510155.1 of Eucriotettix oculatus. Lineage (NCBI taxonomy): Eukaryota > Metazoa > Arthropoda > Insecta > Orthoptera > Tetrigidae > Eucriotettix > Eucriotettix oculatus. The sequence goes on from CM067376.1 coordinate 203,508,459, forward strand.
GATATTATGGCGTTATGAGGCGCAGTTAGGCCAACAACAATGTCTAGTCGGCTGAAAGCGGGTGAAACCCCGAAGGGGGTGCCCCGCGGAAAACCTCCTGGGGCGTGTGTAAAAAATCGATGGTGATTCCCCGCGGGCGACTCCCGCCGAGCGTGTGTAAAAAATGAGGGTGGGGAACCCCGAAATTTTGTAAGGAACCTGAGGCGGGGAACCCCGGAATTTTGTAAGGGACCTGAGGCGGGGAACCCCGGAATTTTAAGAAGTAGACCTATGGCGGGGAATTCCCGTCGGAGAATTTAAAAGGGGAGCCGATGGGTGGCTCGGGATCAGAAGTCAGATGAGTTGAGGAGAGGAAAGACGAGGTCCGAGCAGATGAGCAGAAGTCAGACGAGTTGAGGAGAGGACGGACGAGAGTAGATGCTGTGAGAGGTGGGCAGAGACGTCAGATGTGGTGAGACGTCAGATGAGTTGCGGATCTGGTTCCTACTACCTTCATCGATAAAAATCCTGCAAGATGCCAGAGAGACGCGGAAACATTCGTGAGGTGGATGTTTGTAGGCCCAGTAATTGTGGGTAAGTTATTAAAAAAGCTGTGAAACTTGCTCATTGCTCTGGTTGAATAATGTTTAATGATTTTTTTCTATTTACAGTAACTGCATACTCCATCTCTCGAGAGACCCAAAATCCCCTGAGATTAAGCCCATGTAATCACTTTAAATTAATAAATGAAAAATTTTAAAATTGATTATAATTTGTCGTATTGATTAATTAATGTTTTATACCCTAAAAAGTATATTACAATATATATATATATATATATCTTTCCATCTCTTGGAAACCCGCGCAGTTATCTCTACCGTGTATCCGCGAGTTCGATACTCGCCCACGAGTCATTTTCTGTCTAGGTTTGGAGCGGCGTCTAGACCTTGTGGTTAACATGTGGGGATTAGGCCCCTTTACATGCACGCTCCAAAGCGTTATTTTGTTCATTTTTAATGTATGACGTATCCTATTTCCTCAATCGAGGACTAATGGAAACAACAATAAATCTAAAATCCAAACATGTTTGCCTATTTATACCGAAACGAAGAGTTTTTTTAAAATTTCTTCCGGAAAGCACCATGAATGCCTTGATCTTTTTTGTAACAAATTCTTTATTAGCCCCCGGTTCTACATGCTGCTTGCAGAATACACGCAACTTTTCGAGGGCAGAATTTTATACTCATCACTTTTTTTTTAATACCACGGGCACGGCAAGTTTCTATGCAATTGACTGCTTCAAGGTTGAACCCATTCCACAGATTGTAACGTTGTTAATAAATAGTACTAAAAGAGAAGTAAACTCAGCAAGTGCCTGAGGCGCACTAAGAGGTGTGGAGCGCGGTTCAGGTTCCAGCATTCACACACACAGGATTGGAACGCACGTGTGGAGCGTCCGCCAATTCTCTGTACGACTTCGTCGGTGACGTGTGTTACTACTTGCTGGTGTACCCAGGTTCCTGTCCCGACGCGGCGTCCAACCCGTGCTTCCTTCACTACTGCACCGGAGTCGGCTCTGATGCAGCAGTGACGTGGGACACTACGATTTCGAATACAAGTCGCGATGTGAGCACTCAAATAGATTTCTGATTTCCTTTCTCTGTCGCGGAGAATGTTGTTGATGGATGTTCGCAACGTAGACTACGTGTGTTGCGCGAACAGTTATTGAGATATGTTCGTACTCGCATCGGTTGTAAAGTACTAGTATATACGCTGCGCTCTTTCTTGTTTAAACGTTCAGTTCCAATTTAGAGCTTCAATGTTCCTTATATTTGATAAGATTTATGGATTAGGTACTTATGGTTGGAGACTGATAGATGGCAAACTTATTAAACATATTATATATGAATATGTTCTACACGTATATTATTTACGGTCCATAACCCGACTCCCATTTTACAACGCCGACCTCTACCAAACTGTCAGTTGAGCACCCGACAGGGACCATATTCTGACGGTTTTATTTTCCAGAATCTCGAAAGTATATTGCCCGCAATATGCGTTTCGCGATTATATGAGGCACTGAGAGAGACTAACCCACATTTTTTGTGAATTTGAGTTATTTTTGTTAACTGATGCCAACATACGATATTAATGCACTGAACATGAGTTTGAGTTCGCTTGTATTCAGTTGTTTCCAATTTAGCAGCTTGCTCTGAAAAAGCGATAGATATGACTGCCACATAGTCCGTTTTGTGCTCGTCTTCTTTCCGCGTGACGCCGGAGAGCGAGGAAGTCGTGCGTTGAAGAAACTGTTTCTGCAGTGACCACCTGGAAGTGTAAATCTGTGCTAAGCAGTTTTCAACATGGAAACGAATTGGAAAAGTGTGAAGGGAGAAATAAAAAATTATTTGCTTTTTCTCAGAATCTTTTTGCACGTGCAGTTACATTTTTCATATTCAGGAACTTCCAGAGGTACCTAGAACTGTGAAATTTGTTCCAGGATTTTATATAAACATAAATAGTTTTTCATACTGAAACACAATGCAATATAAATGATAAACATTTTTTATATTGTGGAATCAACGAGAACGACCATTTTTAATTTTATATTGAAAAACAATTCTTGAGCCACCCAACCTTGTTCTGAAACAAATTGCTTCCCCTCTGGATACCATTGCCTAAAATTATCCTTGTTGTCATGTAAAAATATTTCGTTGATGGACGATTATTCATTACAGATATTTGAAAATTTGCATTTATCAAATATGTACTCACTGTACTGCAAGGAGGATCAGATGATAGTTTCTCATTTCATTTTCCGCATTTTTTTTACGAACAGTTCAATTTGTCATTTCATCCAACAATGTCCGAATCGTGCAGAAAATGTGATGTATTGCAGGTGAGAAAAACTGCCTCAGATAATGATAACGAGAAAAGTTTTGATTGCGGAAATAGAATTCCATCATCAAAAAGCCAAAAATGCACGGGAAGGTCTGCAGAGTGATTTTTTGCTTAGGAAATCAGATGGCAATGCTACTGTCAACTTGATGTAATGAAAACTTTCCCAACACCAGTAATATCAACTGAAGTTTGCTATTACTAACGCCAGCTGTCGACGTATTGCTTCGGCATCTACAATATGCAAAATAATGACGCGTACTTGTTCACTTGGAAAGAGTCCTTGCGTCTAGAGGGTCTCAAGAAATCGGTTCCTGTTTATTATATTTTATACGCAAATTTGTAAGAACCGAAAAACTGATCATGCAGTGTGATCAGTTGGAGGACAGAATACGAACATTTAAATTTCTCTGCTATGCCAACATTTTAAAAGGACCCCAGTGTACTCTGTAAATGAAATGGAACAAAACGTTTCAGTTAGTGGACACTCTTACCTGCCCTGTGACCAGGATTTTGGTCTGGTTCAGAAAATAAAAAAATATTTTCCTTCTTCAACATTGGAATGATGTTATAGTGTCCGCCAAGAAAGTTCATCAATATGAATCCAGAATGTTTCTTTTCAACAAAACGACTTGAAACGAATAGCACTAATAGAAAGATGTCCTCTAATAACTGTTAAATGCAATGGTTGAACATACAATGGCTCCAGTTTGAGGCAAAGAGCCCAATCAATAAATTTTAAAACTACTCGAAGCAAAGAGCCATTTCAAGAAATTGTTGTTGCCAAAAGAACATAGACAAGTATCAGCAATTTAGAACTCCTGTATCCAAATGGAAATTTAATTACAGAAGCAAAAAATAAGGACCTGATCAATTTGCTTGAATTTGTACTCCCAATTCATCACAATTTCTACATTAACTTCAAAACCACTTGCAGTAATGAAGAAAAGTTGCTTCTCCTGGATTTTGGGGATGCTTCTGAGGTGGAAACATTTTCGTAACAAGTAGAAAACAATGTAAAACATTACATGAAACGTGTAAAATGTATAATATTATATTTTCATCATAAATGTTGACTACCAACCCACAAAAAAAAACTAATGTATCCGTGTATAAAGTGTATTTTTGCGATATTTGTATTTTAGAGACCTTCAATAACTCCACAGTTAATTGTATTAACTTTCAAACACCCTAATGGTACACAAAAAACATTCATTTTTAGCGAATACTAAGATGCCCATTTCCTCCATATTGACTTCCTTGGGGTTAGTCCACTTGTGCTTCAATACCTCATATATTTGGCTCGTATCTCGATAGGAATGCTGGATAGGACCAGCACCTGTCCTCATGTGTACCCTTACGGGCTTTACGAAGTGAATGTGTTTACTGAGGCCCTTCGCCGAAGGTGCAAGAAGTTCACGGATAGGTAGAATTTTTGAGAGTGCATACGGTTCCCACTCCTGAGTTTTTGACCGTGCGCAACAGCAGAAGTGCCCTCAGGGTTGGAGGCTTCAATATCGGAACCCGGTCGACGAGGCAAGATAACAAGATAGCAGATAGGAAGCTTAGTACCTCCTCCGTGGGATTGTGAGCGCACGTCACTGTCCGACAAAATCCAACCCAATCGTGAGCCAGGCTCACTTCCATTTGCCATTAGTCTCCATTTAAATTAAATCCACTCATTTCCCGTCGGCTGTTATTTTTTGTAGCGCAATATTTACTACATGAATAGACTCTTTATATAAGAACAAATGAATTTTTATTATGAAAACAGTTAACGTGTGACAAGATTTTGATACAGAACAAAGATAAGCTTAAAAATCACTAATAATTTACAAAATTTCAAGGAAATGCGACACGTTATAACACACTGTTTAAAAGTGGAATATGTTAGTACAAGATTAGCAAAGCACAGAAAATATGTCTATTAAGGAGGTTTGATTTAAAGATAAATAATTTATATCATAAGTATTTAGTGAGGAAATAAAAATATTCAGCACAATAAAAGCTTGCAGAAGCGCTTAGGATTTATTTAGAGAAACGTATTAATCTTAAGTTTTAGCAAAATTGTCTCAAATATCCTTTCAGACATTAATCAAAATTCACGAAGGAACGTTAATGTAACGTAAGTGTGTTTAAATCAACGTAAAGGTTTCGAAAAAATACGAATTATTTAGTGGAAATCGCAACAACAGGATTTATAGTCGGTATTCAATAAGTAATGTACCACTCTTCATTTTGAATCTCTTAGTACGGTTGTGGTTGTCCATATAAAACGCCGCTTCGCAATTGTTATGCAAATTACTGTAGAGACATAAGAAATTGGAAAATGGACTTATTAAATGCTGTGGCAAAGTCTCTTGTAACATGCAAAATATCAGTTTCAGACACGAGATGGAGAAAGGGATGCTCAACGAAAGAAACACAAGTTGACGAAATTTTTCGGTCGTCGGAAACTGGGATGTAACTACTTAGCACAATTTTTCCTAAAATCGTCAAAAAAGTACGACAGCGACTATATTGCTATGTCCAAAAGAAGGACGGGTCTGACAATGAGCTAACGTCGATTAGAGTTGCGACTATAGATTGGAATCCGGATTGCGTTACACGAACTCTCTAGTACTTTCCCGAATCTGGAATGAAAAAAAAACAGACATTCGGCAAGAAAAGAGTGGTACATTCCTCGTTGAGTACTGCTGTGAACAATTACAAGGGGCAAATGGGTGTGTCATGCAGTGCACTCACGGAGATCTGGCGGACTTCGTAGCGACAAGTCATGCGCTTGAGCCGCTTGTACTCCTCGTCGTACACATCGTCAGGGAGAGACATAACTACGCCACCTGCCAGCACAAGAACGAAGTGGATATTTGCAGCTGAAGGACGTTACGAGGGTACCGTCGTAATCAAAATATAGACTTCAGACAACTGTTATTTATAAGCAATACAAATAGTATTATAGCAGCCAAAATTATACAATCAAGTCAGCGCAGATTGCAGCAGGTTCGGAAATTATGGTATTCACATTTTTACCAGAAATATGCTTGGACAAGCAAGCAATTAAATATGTACATTTTGGTGCAATGTTCTCACAGCCAGATGTCAGTGTTATTAAATTTTATTTTCTGTGTATAAACGTTCTTTTCAAATATTTCATTACTATAAATTCATATTTATCAGTAGCGGAGTAATTTGACGGGAACGGTGGGACAGTTTTGTAAAATTTCTATATTATTTAATTCCCTTAATAATTAATTATGTCAATTTCATTCCTGTTACTTTGGAATACATATTTAACATCTAATGGTTTTGACTAAAGATTTATTAAACAACTACCTGCATGCCCTACGTTGCACGGGAAATCATTTATATTAGCGGAAAATTAACTTTACGAGAACTGATTTTATTCATAATCACCACGATGATTCAGTATCTTAATTGAGTCAAGAAATCTATTGGAACCGTAAACAAGCAAATACGCCATGTGCGTGCTTGAGGCGGCGACGAAGTCGTTTACTAAAAACATGTAGAGTATGCTTACTTTCTAAATTATTAAGGAGGTATTTTTTTATTTTAAATAATTAAAATTTTGTTAAATTAAATGTTACGAGCTGCGAAACTCGAGGGTTCGTTAGCCCTTTCGGGTAACGACCCTAAGGTCTGGCCTCGGAACATCAAAACGTCTATTGACGTTTGATAGCAAAAGTCATAAGTGTGTCGGATGGAATGATCTTAGGTCTGAATATTTTGTCACGTTCAGGCGTTCCCACCGAAGGTTCAGTAACCTCTGGTGTGAACCCCGTATCTGGCAAAAATTTCAATCGGGAAGGGGAAATCGCAAGTTTCGTGGTTAGTAAAAGATTGAGGAGAGACTGGTTGTTGGGAATTCGTTGGGGAGAGAGTGCAGTTGACAGTTCGGAGGTGTTCAGCCAGTGGTAGCAGCCAGCCGAATTCCAGAAACTACCTCTACAATGGTTCCAAAGGTTGCGGCCAGATGTACCTACGAGTTCCGACGTTGGTAACGTGCTAAATCAAACATTAATCCATCAATGCCGTATACTAAAAGCCACATTAGCAAATGCCACCATCAAGTATTGTTGAGAACATAAATACCTACCATCCCCTGCGAGACAGAATCAATTTTCATTTTATTTTAATTTATAAAACAAATTCATTTTCTAAAATGTGTGTCTTTTAAAAGATCAGGGAGATATATATTTTTTATTTCATTTTTTGTTTTCTTGTGTTACATATAATTTTAAAATTGTAAACTTTATCATTTATTCTACCAGTTCATTTAAGTAATCCAAACCCATTAAAACGTTACAAACGATTAGAAATTATCATTACTTAAATAAAATGTTAGTAATATTTAAGATGTAAAATCATCTTCACAGGCGTAACTTATTGTGTTGCAAGTTCTATGTCTTCAGGGTGGGACCATTTTTTGTGTGAAAGAGAGGAAGGTGTGAACCTAAATTCTAGAAATATCGCCAAAAAACTCTCTCTTAAGTGAAAAACGCTAAACACTAAAATTTCACGCGTATAGGAACGCATAAAAGACGAACATTGAAAGTCAAAATGTGATCGAACGAGTCCCGGTTTATAAAGCCCAGAGCGCACAGCAAAAGTGGCATTATATATATACATACATACATACATACATATATATATTTATTTATTTATTATAATAACAAATCCTGATACCCCAGTTTAGAAATAATTCATACAGAGATTGATTTATTTGGAAATAGTACTATTAATATTAAATTAATTTTGTTAGTAGGCATAAGTATATTTACTTACTTAGTAACCTAGCGTTCAGACCTAAGAATCATTGTAGGTCACGTGTCTGAGGCTCGCGAGCACGTGATTGGATCAGCGTTCTGGAATATACGACAGCAAAGGTTCTATAGGTCAAACACGAGAGAGAATGCCAACCTCTCAATTCTGACTGGACCAAGTGAGGGTAATATGGCGAAAGGTTGCAAAAAGGAACTCCGAGACTGAAGGGCGTGTGGCCTGGACGTATATATTGTGGAGAAGGTTGGTCAAGGTAAAAGAAGGTGAAAAACATTTGTGGTGACCTAAGGGACATGATCGTTATAGTGTGCTAAAGCAGGAGGAGACCAACACATTGCAACAGTTTTGTATCTGCAAGATGCATAAATCGTTATCCGAGCAAGAGTGGAAAACGACGCAATCAGACGTGGACTGAAGTGGCACGTATAGGAGTGTGGAATTGTATCGAACAGTGTGTTTCAGAAATCTCATAGACTTCATATAATTGTAACCATTTTTTTCCCGAATAGACTTTCACGCTGAAAGTAGTTTTCTTTTGGTGTTAATGTGACTCATGAATTACAGTGATTAGTAGAGAACAGTTTTTGAAAATAGTTGTAAATTATGAGTAAATATTCCTGTATAAACGTAATTAGTTCGTGGACTCCAACCATATGTTGATTTCAAGTATATGTAGAATAGTATTCTGCTAATGTAATTTTAGCATGAACAACTAATCAGTCACGCAATCGGCCGATTTACAAGCAGAGGTGGCAGTACAGACAGACGACTTGGCAGTATGAGTCGCACAAATTTGGTATCGCACTGAGAATAGCACTTATGTAAAACTTGCTACTTTAATTTTATGAAACAAACTAAATTTAGGCTTTTTTTAAAAATGCTATGTTCCTTTCATATCACTGAAGGCTTGACTTTCATGTTTATGTAAATGTCTGTGTATAAAACAGAAAATTGTTATTATACATGATTTAAATTGATATATGTTTCAATTTACTTAATTTTGCCCTTCCCATTAACGAATATTATATTTTGGCGCCCAACTGTGTTGGCAGGTAGTTATATATTTACCTCCCCAGAAGTTATTGAATATTCAACAAAGAAACGGTACGCTGTATATAAATTGATTGAAATACCGTAATACCACAGTTTTGAGTTATGAAGAATAATTAAAATAAAAACAAATTCATCACGAAATCAAGAGAGTTGTTACTTGTATTAACTGTGCCACAAAATCGCATTAAGGTTTGAAAAATTACATAGACTTTCCTGGAACCACCAGAGCATTTATAAATTAAAAATTATATTCGTCAAATGGGCTCATAACTTCATGTAATGATACGTAGTCAACAAGCAATCACGTATCATCGTTTGCCGGTCTTTTCCTTACTACGTCAGTCTTTAAAATCTGACTAGATAAAGTAATTTGATCTTTGGTAGGCAGGCAAGCAAGTGGCATACAAGTAGGAAATGTTGACGCTTTAATGTAACAGCTGTGTTAATAAGAGTCAGAGATACACGATTCAACAACGGATGGGAATGATAAACTAGTACAATCCTAAACGCATTGAGCGTTGGAGACGTTTCTTGGTCACCAGTGATAGGTCGGTGCCACACGTCGCACAACGCGAGACTGTCGAATTACTCATGGCATATCACACGGAATGATGATGTAGCTGGTCACCCATGTAGTGTGATTCAATCCCTCTGTGCTTTTATTCTGTAGAGTTATGAGCAAAGGCGTAGCTAAGGTTTCTAGTACCCGGGGGTGGGTGAGGATTTTACATAAATAAGAGGGGAAGTGAATAATTTTTTAAATAATAGTGTTTTAAGAATAAAAATTTAATTTAAAATAATTCAAAGAATTAAATTTATTAAACCACTTATTTTTAAGGTTAAGAAATGTGAAAGATGAACGAAGTAAAATAATTAAGACAGCAATGGTGGTCATAAAAATTATATTAAAATAATTAAACATTACATTGTGTATAATATGAAACCTGAACACTAAGTTAGTATAAAGTAAAACAAAGTGACATAATGCTTTTAATGTAATAAATATCCTGCTAGCCTTTGCTGCTGCAAATATATAGATTACTTCATCAAAATGGTGGCTCATGAATCGAGAGTTCATAGAGAATTTGGATGACAACGAGGTGTAGAATAAATTGTGACGTGGCGAGAGAGCGCGTTATGAAGCGTAAAAAATATTTGACGTACTTCTAGATATTTCATTGGGGGCAGATATCCCCTTTTATCCTCCCCAATTCTCTTCCTCCAAAGCTACACTACTGGTTATAAATTTTTTTTTCGAGAATATAGCAAACGATTGACCCGATTGATAACATGCGCCAATCCAAAATTCATCAAGCGTTGTGTGAAACAGTGGCCAGTCTTAGACTCCAAAAATTCTGTTAACAAAACAAAGGTTGAAAGGACTGGATATTTTTTGAACATAAACGTCAAATTTATTAATTTATATTGAATTTTCAGTGTCGTTTACACTGTGTCACATTTAAGAGTGTGAGAGGTTCACAGCCGTCTTCGAAACTATCCTGGTAGCATCAGAGCCGCACAGAAAACATAGAAGGGAATAAACACGTTCCCTTAATTAATAAATTGGTGCAAAACGTTTAGCATAACGGAAGTTTCAGAGTTTGTTATTAGTCAGTGAGAGACAGCGAGAGGTCAGCTTTAAAGCGAGCTTTTTCAAAAATTGGCACTACAGCCCAGAAACAATTGAGTACATTCACGTTCATAACTCAGCAGGATGGCCGCTAAGCTGTGAATAAATGTGCCAACATTTCTAAGAATGAAGCGCGAAGAATTTTCGAGCTCAACGATCCTCACGTCCGCTCGTTAAATGGAATTACAAGGAGAACAAGAGCTCAAAGCTAAAAGGTGCTCTTGTCCCAACAAAGAGCAAAATGGAGTACAATCCGGTAGAACGACATCCACAGCCAGGTCACACAATCGAGAAATAAAACGTCCACGAGACCGGAGCCAAATGTTTGGCTGAACGCCAACGCATTAGGGAGTATTATCTCCAAGGATCATATTTACGAATGCCGATCAGCATTAAAAAATTGAAATGGACTGGTCCGACAAAAGCGCGACACACAACAACCTGCAGATAATTAACTGAGCTATATCTCACCTAGATATCCTCACGCTACAAGAGCTCTGACTGAGAAGCGTCACTGGGTAAATTTACTCTTTGGCAACGTGCGCGCGCATGCGGCAGGTGAGGCCAGCCTTTCTTGTGTTTACATTGTCGCTCAACGACAATCTCGTTACCACTGCTTACAAATAAGAAACTACGTTCAAAAATAATATTGATTATTTAATCTACTTTCAATTTTATGGAGAAAATTTTTTATTTATTATACACGAAATGCGTTCAACTTCACTTAACACCCTCACCTCGTCTCTGGCTCAGTTTAATATACAAATAATTCCCAAGCGTATTAAGATTACATAAGAAAATGAAGAATGATCTATAACGTACTGTATTTAGTGGATGTCAACGCTTCTCATTCTAGTTACAACTTCACGAACTACTCGATAAGCCAATGTGCTAACTCCTTATTTACATATTTTATTTTACATTATTATGAGGATATCTTCTCCAGAGAATCAAATTTAGAGATATGCTAGCCTCTTATCAGTCATTTTATTACGTCACATTCTACTGGAGATTGTAGTAAGGGATTTGTACGGTTTTGAACTTCTTGTGATTATTAAAACTTTTGTCGTGGGTAATCTTGGTTACAGTTTTTTTATTTTATTAAGATATTTACAAGCTGTTCAAAATAACATTTAGCAAATTGGATGGATGAATGACACATGAGGGGAGAAGTGTTCCAGTGATCACGCTCCGTGATACATGAATACAATAAAATTAATCTTCACAGATCTGTTGGCAGCTTCCTCTTCAATCTGCGACGAGAGGTTAGCTCATTTGCTAGGTGGCTGACCTCTTCGTTATGGTGTCCTGGGAGATTTTGACGATAGTTACTGCTGATTCTGTGTATTTACTCTTCTATAGTAGGTATGGCTAGGTCTTCATGTATTTTTTGTTCTTGATTACAGTGAGGATTTTTTTAGTTCTTCATGACTCGCAGACCAAATCAGCTTTCCCTGCAGTATTGATTTGTTACAGCGACTCAATGACGATTTATTTTCATCCTTTGTGAGAATGGTTAAGCCGGCGTCACACGATGCTTCGACAGCCGTCCAACGTTGGACGCTTGATGGTTGGACACATCGTATGGCCGTTGCTCCAACTACGGGTGTCGAGTGACGTCGAGTGCGTCCAACGTTGGCGTTGGATCGTGTTGGCGGTCAAAGGTTTTCACCTTCATTCGGCAAATCACTTGGGAGCCATTTGACACACTGCTACACGATTCGTACAACTCAGTCCAATCAGTTGTGTAAATTATTGTTAATTCATTAGTATCATTGATTAGTGCTTTGACAACTATGTTTCTTATTACTTGTATAAGAATAATTATGGTGTACCGTGGCGACTATATATTTTAATTAAATTTAGTAGAAGAAGTAGTATTATTTTTCTGCACTAGTACTTTATATAATATAGTGAGTTTATTTATATTTTTGTACTAAAGGCAATTACTGTTTCGATTGAAATTGCACAAATAGGTAATAGGGGGAAAGTTAATATACAACAATGAAATTAATTAATATGAGTTTTTTTATTTAATTTGCTTATAACATTTCCACTTAAGAGAAAATTGAACCAACGTTTGATTCGAATGTATTGGATCGAACATTCACTCCACTACCAATCGTCATATAAATACGTGGCACCAATGGAAGTTGTACGACTCATGAACACTTCCAGAGTATTGAAAAATCATTACATTAGAAAGTCATCTTTGTAATGTTAATAATTTTGTGTCCTTTTAACTCTAGTTCAACCTGATTAGAGTCCGAAACAGGACCGAAAAATGTAGTTGCATTAAATAAATTTTTGGTTTTGTGTTATTAATTTTTGTCTGTTTTTGGCCTCAATTAAATATTAATTTAAAATTTTAGCCGTTAATTACTATTATTACAAAATTAAGTACTTCAAGGAGCTTTGTCTAAAGTCATAATACTCTTTTTGGTCGAATTCAAAAATAAAATAAAATATGGAAACTTGAAATTCCTACAATGATTTATATATATATATAATTTTTCATTTCATTTCAGTATTATTACATCTTTACTCCCAAAAGTAATTTCTATATTAATAATTTTTATCCTTTTGGTATTAAAGAAAGCTTCTTCATCAGAAACGTTTTGTTTGTACTGAAATTGTACTTACAAACGTAGCCGTCTCATTATTTTATACACACTTAAGATGTTAAAAAATGCTTCATATTTGACCATACCAGGTTCTTTGCCCGAGTTGAGGCGAGACACTGTCTGCTTCCCTTGACAGCTGAAATATTATGATTCATGCCCGGCATCTGTAGTGCTACGTCGCCACTTTAAATAGAAAACCGTAAAACTATTCTCAGGACCAGATCCCGTCACGTCCTATTCCCAAATTCTTTTTGGCACTAGTCAGTATTCCCAAAGCGGATAACTAAACATGGACGAATGTTTAAACCTGCAGCGGTAGTCTTATCTCATTAATCGTGACTGTAATATGGTATCTTATTAATGTGTGCACCGTGGAGACCATTTACATGTTTCGTGGCTGATGAAGTATGTTTTATTGAAGGGTAAAGTCGAATAAATTGTGACCGTGACCGGCGATGCGTCTCTTTGGTAGGACTGCATATGTATGGCCAGTGGACAATAACCTCTCACACGACGTCGTTACAGTGTATGAAATTAAACAATTTCATCATCTTAACACATCATTGGTTTTATTTCCGCACTTAGGCGTCGACATGTATGCCCTTAGTGAGATACAATGTTTCTTATTTCCGGCGATTTGAGAGGAATCAAGTCAGCAGCCACGAGGAAACGTGCGTTTCAACCTGCCGATAATTTATTAATATGAATTAGAATAATTGTTTACTACTGCTGCACATTCAAGTTGTTGGAACGTTTCAATCGTATAAATCCATATACGAGCAAGAAACATAAAAAATAATTACCCAGTAAAATATTTGCATAGGAGAAACACAACAGTCTCTTACGTTTTGTAACTTACCATCATGAGTTAGTTAGTTAATACTGTTATTTGTAACAAAAAATTTCAAAGGCTAGTGTTTATCTAGTCTGAAAAGATAACCATGCTGTATAGGTTTTTTAAAAAAAATTTGCAAGTATTTTCCCGAATATTCTCATTTTTATGTTCGGATAATCGATACGCTAACCATATATTCCTTCACTTATAGAGAAAATGCACATGTTTTTTTAAATAAAATATTGACTCTTATCAGTTTAACAATCAAGCTATTAAAACTGATAGATATAATTCTACAAAGGACAATCAAAGATTATAAAATAAGATGAAATAACAAAGATGAATAAAAAATAAAAGCTCGGCCAATAAGCCAGCATATAATTTTATTACTATTTAATTAATGTAATACTCATGCACTCAATGTAAAAAATGAAACGAGTAATTTGAACAAGATTTACGATTCAATTTTGTTATAATAGTTGAACTTTTTTAAAATTATTTTTCCATTGTTAAAATTTAACTACCGAAAGCACTGATTGTAACCACATCATTTCGGCGGTAACCGTCGCGAGAGATTGTCCGCAACACTAAATTACTCTCGTGTAAATAAATACTTTAATTCGTTTAATAATAATTTCGGCCGAGGGACTCAATGAGTGAAGGACATGAATTACTAAATTTTAAGTTTTGAACCATGTTTTTATACATAAAAAATTGTGACATAGAAACAATATTTAATCTATTGTAATGTTATGTTTGTAGTATGCCTGATGAAGTCTCAAAAAAGGGAGACGAAAAGACTAATTTACATTAATTAAATATTAATAAAATTATATGCCAATAGGCCGTCTTTTTATTTACTGTAAACTTAAAGTCAGAAAACTATGTTTGGATTAAACGTCATGGTGGTAAATAAGCGTCTAATTCTTTTTATTTTTAATTTATTTATGTAAAAAAAGTTTTATAATATTTCTTATTTGTTTGTTTTGAAACGAAAATTTGATACTAAATTAAATACAAATATATTTGTTATAATTTTAACACCCTTCCCATACATACATACATAAATATAAACCATTACAGTCGTTTTAATATTTTGCACAACGCTTCAATGTGATCCAAAAACTATCAACGTAAATTATTACACAACTTATTGACAGTCTAGGGATTCTGTAATGGTGAAACCCACACCGTAGAGAAGGCTGCAGCTGGATTGATGCAACACCGTAATTTCCGATTGAGATGCGTTAGAATTTAAAGTCTTGTGACTTGGGTTAAGCTAGCCAGTAACTTTGGTTCTTTCTGCATTTACCCTGCACAATTTATCAACTACTATCGTTCTTCCTTAAATATTGATTGGACTCTCAAATCGCTAAACGTGTGGGTGAACTTAGCTCCAACCAGATTCAGCCAATTTTGAATACCTCTTCCCTTTTTTCAAACATTATCAACTTCTCGTTGGCTGGCTGCTAAAAAACTTATTATTGTACGATTGTGCCTAACTGTGTTTTAAAAGGAAGGAAATTCATATGCAGCTTTTCCGTTTGGTTCTGTCTGCTTACCGAGACTGCACACGAATTGAATGATGAACACTTCTGTACACGCAACGCTTTGTGTACTTCGCTGCCGTATTTCAACTAAATGACAAGGGAATATTTACACTGAGAGAGGGGTTGAAACTTCATTTGAATACTAATTTCCCAATCTTCACAGGTAATCCAGCTACAACTACCGAAATAAAACTTGTATACGCTCCGTTAGTGACATTAATACCGTGTCCCTGTGTTTCGGATATTCATTATTATAATTATTTAACGGTAATCAAATAGTAATAATTTAGAGAAATCAATGAATTGCACAATACTTTGTTTTTGTAGGGTCAATATCCATACGCAAATTACATAAAGTTGTACGTTGATGTAGAAATACAGCGTTTCTTATAACCGTGCAATTTTGGCATTGCAAATAAGAAAAAATAAGTGGGTCGAAACTACATTATTTTAAATTTATCTTCTTTATTTACATTAAAGTATGCATTTAGTAATTCATTCTTAAAAATGACATTATCCAGATTTACACAACCGAGTTGATTCACAGCTAAAATTAGTGAAGACTGGCTAGTTCTGATGCTATGGACAATAGGCATTTATTATCCAACATTCTTCTAAATTCGAATGTCGTGGACTTGTTTGATTTTGTAAATATGAAGTTTTAAGTATTAAGAAAAGCCACGACTACAGGTAGAACATGAGGTACCTTATAAAAAGAAATATTTTTCCAAACGTTTTGTAAACTACAGCCAAAGTTTCATTAGACGCGTAGCATGCGGCATCATACTGTTAAACCACAACATACAGTCGTCTGCTTCAAAATAAAGCAGTTCGGTGATGAAAAGGAACCTGTGTACTGTAGTAGTTCATGGTTTCATCCTCTTCTCGCTTGTTTCGAATAATCCACTGACCTGATATGGCTACCCATTTCCATAGTTTCTGGAGAATGTAACTGCTCAACATGTTTTGATTTACGTTTTTGCCCAATACCAAATATTTTTTATTAATCCGCCATTTGAAACTGAAATTATTTTGGTACCCGTCTCCCCTGAGAAGTAGTAGGTAGTATTTGAAAATTCCATCCTATAGATGGTACAAACATGAACAAAAAAAATGTGTTTATATTATAAAGACAAAAAGGAAGGAAATGATTTTTTAAATTTAAATAATGAAAATTTGTTACGTTAACATTAAAATATTAAATTATTGCTTTAAATTACGACTAATACAAATTTAGGGCACAACAAATTCCACGGCTAGCTTGGATTTAAAAAGTTGCAAGGGATTTAATCTATTTACAGGGTATGTGGGCGTTGTTGTGCAGCAGTAATTTTCAATACGCATTTTGATGCAATGGCAATGACACGCCTGAGATTGTTGTGTTTGTAAGCAGCTGCATCCTTTGTTGGCACAGCTACATGGGCTGACTTACTTCCAACACTTCTGATCGCATCCCGAGCTTTCTTCTTCGTCTCTAGCGATTACGTGGACAGGTGGACACAACTGCTGCTGCCTTCTCTTCTTTCCTTCTCTCAGTTTGTCTCAAGCACTTAAAGAAATATTCGCTCAAGTATGATTCAATGGCGATCAACTATTCTCGACTGTCTCTCCCTCTCTGATACTAGGGCCAGACTAACTTGTCGGATCTCGTGGTCCAACTACTACACTATCTGCTCACACCCTCCTTCTTCAAATATCCATTCTCGACTGACATCTCATATCCGTACCATGAGGGCGGAGGCCAGATCATATAACACCCTAATCCAATCAAATTAGAAGCTTGACTCATGGCGGTCATCTAACTATGCGGAAGGAGAAACTTCTTTCGAAATTTCGGAGAGGTTAATGACCGGGGCAGGTAAATGTCCGCTAATCTCCTGTTATTAGGATTTCACATGATTTGGACTGCTCTTCGCCGCTTAACCAACATCGAAAGGAAATTTGTCGTCGTCTGACTGGCGCCGAAAGGAATTTGTTAACCAGAGTGATTCTGCTGGCTATTACCACTAATTGAATAAAATCGTTATCAACAAAATATATATAACAACACTAGAGTGTTTGGACGTTTCATTGTGTTCTTCCTAGAATTGTGGATTGTTGATGACATTCCTGGATAATGCGCGTGCAAACAAATGTTTGATATAAATAAGATACAAAGAATGGCCAAAATTCAGAAATAGGAAGCATTTAATTTGAATTAAGAAGTTTCGACCTCAGCCTTCGGGACCTCTTAAGTTCATTCTACAAAAAACTAATATAATTACACATATATAATTAAATATAAATAAATAAACTTTATATGTTCTTGTTACAATTAAAAGAAACAGATAGCAATAGGTATATTGTTCTAACAGAATGTTGTTAAGCTACAAGAATTAAATTTAATTTTTCAATAACGAAGTATTAAATAATAATAAAGAATCATCTTGTTCTTGTGGCATTCTAGCCCGCATTAGGGCCTTTGCCTACCAGGACGACTGCGGACTGTCATCTTACATGACACATTCCGAATATGGAGTGACATGTGGTCAGCGTATCGACTCCCCATCAATCTTAACCCCAGTCTCCGTGAGCATGGCAACACAAACCTCCAAGCCCATGCCAGGATTTGAACCCGGGACCTCTGGGTTGTGAGGCAGCAACGCTAGTCACTACACCACAGGAGATCGGCACAGAATTATCTATTGAATTTAAATTGTGGGTATATTTTTAAATTTATGGAATTTATATTTCATCTTCTGTGAAGCATTTTGCTTAACAATAATAATTGCTTTCTGCACCCTTACTACAATTAAACCTGAGATATTTAAAAATATTCATTATCTAAAATTTGTATTAAATTCTTGTATTCTGTCTTTTTACCATTCATTGTATTTATTTGTCATATTAGGTAAGATTAATTTAATTATTTTATTTATAAGTGTACATTTGTTCGGTAAGTTAATACGGAGAACAAAACTGTATATTGCTCTGGATGGCGTCCTGCTACATAATATGTCTCTACACACGTGTCGTAAATGTAATGACGACAAGGAGACAATTATGGAAGAATATGAATGTATGTTAATATCTCATGTTACTGTTAATAAAATGGTGAGGAATTTAGTGAGACCCAGTGGTGGCTCGTGACTATTTAAAGTAATGTGCTATATCACCCCAAGGAACAATTTTTACGCAAATAATTCTCCTTACGTAAGATATTAATAATACTGCAACATTTACAGGTTGCTCCATGACCCGTAATATGCTACATATTTAATTTCGTCTTCATAACGTGTAATAGGAACGATTTTTACAAATTGCGAATATAAACAATAAAATTGGCACAAAATCCAAATACAAAAATATTTTTACTTCTTACATATGTAAAATAAATTAAGTTAATTTTAGCAAGAAGTCACATATAATGCAATATTATATGCAGGATCGTGAGGTAATTTTCTCAGAATTATGGATGTCTTCGAAATGCCGTCTGTTAAACGTTTTCTCTTTTAAACAACCTATGATTAATTCAAATAAACCACAAGCCCACAAAAAGTAATATTTTTATTAATTAGTCAAGCTGTAGACTGATGAGATCTGCACGTAAGGACCAGCTCGGCGCTCTGTTCTTTTTAGCTCATAGAATTTTGTACTTGTGGGCGGGCAGGGAAATGAAGAGGAAATACTGTGCATGCGCATTTCTCATTCCAGACAATTGTCGTGCTGTAAAGACTGTAGCCCAGAGGCATGCGGAAAGGAGCGAGCTGTTTAAAGTCTTCGAAATCGAAGCAGACATTCACACTCTTAAAATTATATTATTTGAAAGTTCCTTAGAATTACGAAACAAATAACTCCTCGTAAATTAATTCATGTACTGTAGCACATGAGCACGTATGCACCAGCCGCCACTGATGATACATTATCGTAATGTGGTTAAGATAAAAGGAAATCAACTGATCAACGCTGATTTTAAACTTTTATAACATAACGTCTTTAAAAACACAAGGAATTTTGGTCTCCAAAGAGACGTACCGGGCTATTATTTAAGTTTTTCTTTTCTTAAATACCTGCCGCCCGACTGTTAGTGAATCGGGAGAAAATTCACTAACAATTAGCTGAGCTGTGCTGGCGAAACAGGAACCTAAGGTTTAATATTACAATATATATAATCTTGAAAGTGAAGTACAAACATTACAACTTTCAAAATTTTGTTAATTTCCACTGAAAACATTAAATTCTGGTAACAGTAATTTTAAATCCTGGAAAACAAGATAAGGAAGAAACGTAACAAGAGAAGCGTGGGTTGTACTCACTAAGTCGATGGTGACAAGGAGGTCGTGCTGCTGGTGCCGCTGGCCCTTCTTGTTCTTCTTGGCCCCTGCGGCCGTAGTCTTGGTGGTGGCGACGGCGGCCTTGGGCTGAGCCTTCACCTGCCCTTTCTGCGCCGTGGGTGGTTTCTGCGCGGGTTTCTGAGCCGTCTTGGGGGCGCCCTTCTGCCCCGGAGGAGGAGCCTTCGCGCCCGCAGAGCCCTTCTGGTTGACATGGCCGCCTCCGTCCGCCGGCTTGTTGCGGGCCTGCCGACAATGCCACAAGTGCCTCAGAGCCAGTACCGAAACTTGTTACATAAATCAAAGTGAGGTTAATTACTCAACACCCATAATAAACTAGATTTAAATGCGAAAACAACTATTAGGTTATGTTTTTCATTCTAGTGGAAACCGGAAAACTAAACAAATTATGGTCATGAGCAAGACTGACTCTAGTATAAAACCTAAAATGTTCAGCCAGTTATTACTTATAATAAATGATAACAAGTGTCATTTTATAAACTTAGTTTGGTTGCTTATAATTAAAGCTAGATAATTTTGTCAGGAATGGTTCTACTAGTTTCACGTTATTGAAGAACGTGATGTTGTGTTTCATTCATTGGCAGATTACAGCATGCATTTTCCTAAAAATGTTCAAGCCAATTCAATGGTAAAGCTACTTGGTTTATGGCGGAAATCAATTGAGACCGTGAAGTTCAATTTTTTAACAAAACAATGAAATATTTTTGAAACCTAAGATAATATCAGAGATTCTAAATATTAAATACGGAAAACTGTGTTTTTCATAAGAGAGGGCAGTTGGTTTATATGAGATCACAAATTTTCTCAATGTTTCCGTCAGATTAACTTGAGGTTGGACACCCTGATTTCTCATTGCCCTCAAGCGGCGACACTTGCTCTCCCTTAAATCGTTTAAACCGCTCAAATACTCTTAACGCCATAATATGGACTCAAGACAGCAGTTGTAAAGCGCCAGGAATTGATAACATTCCAGCGGAGTTGATAAGAGCGTCGGGCAAAGAAGCAATGCCATGGCTGTTAACCCTTTCGCGGACAATATGCAGACATGTTCCTATTTATCAGCGTAAAATTGACTGCATATGGAGTTCTGTCCGCGAAAGGGTGGATAGTTTCCGAAATATACAAAACAGGAAGAATACCACGATATTTTTGTTAAAACATAATCATAACCATACCAAAGAAGACTGGGGCTGATAGATGAGAACAGCACAGGACAATTAGTTTAGTATCTCAAGCATGCAAAATATTAACGAAAATAGTATATAGAAGGATGGAGTGTCAAATAGAATGCGAGTTAGGAGAAGATAAGTTTAGTTTTACGAAGAATGTAGGGACAAGAGAAGCAATATTGACTTTCCGTCTAATTTTAGAAAATAGGGTACGAAAAAACCGGCCGACGTTCATGGCATTGGTAGATCTAGAAATAGCGTTTGATAATGTGAACTGGAACACGCTATTAAGGATTTTGAAAAGAACAGGAATAAAATATCGACAAGGAGGCTTATACATAACCTCTACAGAATGCGGTCACTGTAATTAAAATTGAATATCAAGAAAATAAAACAAAAATGAAAAAAATTAAGACAAGGGCGTAGTCTGTCACCCATGCTGTTTAACCTATATATAGAACGGGCGATGAAGAATGTTAAAACGGAATGTGTAAAAGCAATCACATTGCAAAGTAGAAGAAAAAAATCGTTGCTGTTTGCCGATGATATTGTACTATTAAGGGAGTCAGAAAAGTCTTGGTAACCATAATAACTGGAATGAACGTGGTTCTGGAGAAAGAGTCAATATGAGGATAAATAGATGGAAAACCAAGGTATTGGCGTGTAATATGGGAAACAGTGGAATAACAAAGGGTGTTAGATTGGGAAAGGATATTTCGAAGGAAGTTGGGAAGCGTAATAACTAGGGATGGTAGAAATATAGTAGGCATAGGCAAGGAAGGCTTTCGCGAAAAAGAGGACTTTACTTACGGGTAATATGTTGTTGTGGTATTCATTCCTAAGACTGATCTGATGCCACCCTCCATGCTATCCTATCTTTCGCAAGCCTTTTCATTTCCTTATAACTAGCACAACCAACATCCTTCCTAATCTGCTCAGCGTATTCCATCCTTGTCCCTCTACTGTTATTACCCCACACATTCCCTCTACTGCTATATTTAAAAGACCCTCGTGTCTTAAAACGTAGCCTATTAATCTATCCCTTCTCTTAGTCAACGTCCTCCATATTGTTCGCTTTCTCCCTATTCTGTTTAGAATTTCCTCGTTTATGATATAAGTGTGACTTACGAAATCGTTGCTAAAATGTTCGTATGGTTTGTGGCGTTATATGGGTACAAAACATGGACGATAGGAGTTGCAGAAAGGAAGAAGCCTTTGAAATGTGGTGGTATAGGAGAATGCTGAAAATCAGATCGGTGAATAGAATCATTAACGAGGAAGTTCTAAGAGAATAGGGGAAGACCGAACACTATAGAGGACGTTGACCAATAGAAGGGATAGATTAATAGGCCACGTTTTAAGACACGATGGTTTTGAAAAATTAGCAGTAGAGGGAATTGTGTGGGGTAATAAAAGAAAAGGGACAAGGATGGAATACGCTAAGCAGATTAGGAAGGATGTGGGTTGTGCTAGTTATAAGGAAAGGAAAAGGCTTGCGGAATATAGTTTAGCATGGAGGGTTGCATCAGACCAGTCTTAGTACTGAATACCACAACCAAAAAAATGGTCTGAAATATATCCGAGGCTATTTTACCGATTAAAACGTGAAATCACATCAATGATCATTGTTTGAATGCATTTTTGTAACATGAAAACTTTCGTAAACAACGGTCGTGCATCTACTAATTAACACTGCTTGCTCACAACTGACTGGCATATCTAGTGTTTAAAATTTTTAGTTTAAGCTGACACGGCTGCGCTGCGCTGACGTCGCTTAAAAGTGAAGAAAAATTCGGTTTCAAAAATTTTCGGACGCACCTCAGTTATTAAAAGCTTTTTCATATTTATTTATTAAATTATAAAATATAGCAATGTTATGAACTAATTTCCACGAAGGTGCTCGAAAATTGGTACCAACATATGCATGAAGCAACATGATATTGGATTAGAAAAAGCGAATGAATGAGCTAAATACAGAACAATCAATAAAGTGCAATGTATTTATACTATACACTGATTTTCAGGTATATAGAAAATAATATTAACTATTAATCAATAGTAACGTCAATGTTTTAATACATTTAGCTGGAAAAGAGTAGCCTACTAGGGTACGCATCAGTCACTTGTGCTTTCCTTAATTTTTTCATGTAATCTGTGTTAATGTCGATGCCGTATAATTATAATATTACATTTTTTAAATTTCAAACGATTCTATGAAAATAATGTGGAGTTTGCATTCCTCGAAGCAAACGTTATAAATTCCGAACACACAGGACCTACAGCTAAATTAGTTTAATATTTATTGTTAATGGATTTAAACACTTACCGGGGAATTCATGCTTTAATATGTAACATTCGTCTTTAAATACTTAGGTACAGTCCATAATTTTATCTCTATGTAGTTATGAAAAAGTACCATTAAAATTTATGGATAATTTGGATAATTTTTTATAATAAAAAAGAAAGTTAACTAAGTAATATGCGTACGCTTAAGGACCGCCATATATTTTTTATTTAATACAGGAATCAACATTCTTTATTATCTATTTTTTTACCTTAAAAGTCAATAAAACTGCAGTTATACACTAGTGTTGATATTCTGAATAAGCTTTATAGGAAATGTAATAATGAGTCTAACGAACAGAATTGTTATTTAGGTGATGAAAATAAGAAACAGGCGCTCTTGTGGTATTTACGGATTCTGCCTTCTCTAGTATTGCTTATACTATATTACAACAAATAACTGCTGTTTGTTGCAAACTGTTCTAATCTCATTTTTATTTGTCTTCAAATTTGCTTATGTCAGTTATTGAAATTTTATACGATAATTGGAATATTTCTCAATGTTAATATACATTTAACGACCAGTTAACATACAATTTTTAAACTTTGAAAAAATAGCCTGCTTATTTTTTATAAAAGAAATAAGTGCACAAACTTAAAGGATGATAAAAGAATCAATACAAACATTTTCCTTTTTGGCATTTTTTGCCAGGGACTCTTCGTTACGCGGCAATTTAAGAAAATAAAGCGGAGAAATATAATTCAAAAGTGCTGCCCCACCAGCATTCGCTGCCGTCAGACAAATACATTAATATCCTTTATAAATTAAAAAAAAATACCCGTCTTCTTTGATTTATATGAGAAATTACCTAAAATGACCTCCATTTACCACAACACAAAGCTTACAACCATCTTGTTGAAACTAGACACTTAGAGTTCACATCTTTCAAAAGAATTGCTAATGTCTGTTTCAGAAACTGCACTATTAAGACGTGGCTGCAAGTATATTGGTTCAACTAAAACACCATCGACAATACCAGACCACACGTTGAATGGCAGGAGTGCGCTTTTAGAATTATATTTCTCAGTTTTCTTTTCTCAAATTTTACCGCAACGAATCGTCTCTGACGAAAATTCCAGGAGGGAAATTTTTTTATTGATCCCTTTTACCTCCACTTCAAGTATGTGCACTTACTTCTATAACATGCACACGTCAGCAAACGTTTCTATTCATGTTTGTAACCTCTGCAACATGTAGTTTTCAATTGTTTAATTACACGGTTAATAAGTTACATATAACCTTATCGTGTATAATAAGTAAAATAACATATATCGTAAAGTTTGATGTTCCGTTACCAAAGAAAAATAATAAGTAATATTCATATGCAGGCTATGGAATAAAACCTTTAGTCGAACCTTAGCTTGAAGAGATTACAAATATGTACCGAAACGTTGCGCTGTTGAAGAAATTGATTAATAATTGTTTTGAATCTTAAAAAATGACATTTACGGGAGAGATATGTAGTAAATAATTTTTTTCCATGTTATTTTAGAAATATTCGCAGCAATTGTTGTTCACTAATTTCTATTGACAACCAACAGCACTTGTTGTTGCACGACCACGACGCACGTCTTGAAGCAATAACACAACGGTATTATATTTAGATGAAGTAAAATATTAAAGAGATCAGAATTTTTTTTAAAAGTTTAAGGGAAAAAACTGATTCAGGTGCTACAGTGCCAAATTTGAGAAAATGCGTTGTATATAATTTTTATAATCTGCTACGAGTAAAATGCAGTATTTTCTCTTATTATCGATAACGGAAAGAAATTTAATTTGCATACACATTTGAGATACAAAGAAAAATAAAATAGTCATTCAGGAATTAACTAGAGTTGCGTTTATTATACTCTTTTCGCGATAAAAGTTCGACGTTATTTTAGATTAGATTATTAATTACAAACTAATAAAATGACATAAAAATAGATATTTAGGTCTACAAATAAATTGTAAAGTAAACAATTGTAATATTACATGTTTGTAAATCTTCACTGATTGAATTTTATAGCTATTGTAGAAGTAATTGACGGAAATGAAGTGGAAACGTATAAGATTAAAAAATATCGTATTCAAAAGATAATGTTTACAAATTTTCTTTGACAACGGAACATTGAAGATATCAATATATTAATTCATGATTACTTTAGGTGGTTCGAATACACTCAACTCTCTCTGATTGATTGATTAGACTGACATGAAAAACGACACTTGTGTTAAAACATAACGTCGTATGTGGTAATAGTGTAACTTATTAACCACGCATAAAAATAAGCATAAAGAAAAACACTTAATTATCTTTGGGCGGCACGACAGAGTAAAGGGTAGTGCTTAAAAGTTAAGCGTGGGTAGGTTCGCAATGTTTCTCTTTGTTCGTGTGCTCGTAACTATCGCTGCAGGCAGCCGCGTTATGGATATAAAGCAAGAGCGGAAGACAGCAGCTCTCGAGAGGTCGGCACTTGTGTTGAAGGGGTCCTTTGGTTAATTGGGCGGCTGACGCACTGGGAAGAATGACGAGACGCGACGCGACGCGACGTGAAGGAGCAACGTGTGTGGTCGTCTCACAGATCCGCAAACGGCCACTCATACTCACCCCGATCTTCGAGGACACGATGCAAGGGCGCATGGATATCTGTAGCTGTGAGCGCACTCACCCCTATCTTGGTGGAGACAATGCATGGCCGCATGGCAGGGCGATGAGCGTGTGTCTGCCCCGTCCAACTTCGCGCCCCCACCCCTCACCCTCACAATCAGCGCCGTGACGCCAGTCATCACCCCACCACCACCCACACCTTCAGATTAAAAGCCGCTGCCTTTTGCCATGCACATCCGCGCCGCCCCGCCGCTGGCGACAAAGCTGTGCATTGCCGATGGCCATCCCTTAAGTAGCAAAACAAATATTACTAGAACCAATTTTTTCTTCTCAACCACCCTGCTGTCGGCTGTTTTTTATTTCATACAATATAGGATTTGGAATCGACGAAAAAATGCAAACAAAAATAAGGATTATTTAAAATTTCTGATATAATAGGAATGACACCACCGAAATTCTTTATGGAATCATCAGTCATGTGATTTCTTTAATGATAATCTATTGGTACTGCACCAACCGCTTATCATATCCAATAATATATCCCATACTCTCAAGTTTCTAAAATATATAGTGTGACCCCTATCTCCTTCCTCCCCTCCACTGTACCCCAAATTTAAATATTAATTACTTCTGGGTTCACCAATACATGTACAATTAATTTAGTATAGCCTTCTTACCGGGCAATAATTAATGCTTCTCCCACGTAGATTTCATAAAACGAAAGAAAAATTGAAGAAACACGTCCAATTTCTAAAAAATCTGGCAATCTTTCAATCGTACAATTAAATGTGATGAAAGAGACAATGAGTTAATTATCGGGAATGAAATCACGGTTAGCAAGTTGTTACTTTTACTATTAACTAGCTGGGTATCAGGCGATGCCCGGGTATTTCTTTATATTACCACGGTAGAATTCACCTCGGGTTCTCGCACCGTCCAAATAGCACTGGAAATCTGGGCAAAATACTGGAGGGTCAGTATAAACCCTTCCAAACCTGAAATAGTTCCATTTACTCTCAAAACCAAATATCCTCTCATTCATTATACCTTTTCGGCTACCAAATACCAGTAAAAACTCCATCATTTACTTATTCTAGGCTCCAAAATTTCCTCCTCTCTTTTGAAATTAACACTAAAACAAAACTACTCTATCCACTCCTCAGCAGAAACGCACCAATTTCCATCTCCACCAAAAGACTCATTTACCTCTCCTTAATCCGCCCCATATGACCCTACGCATTTGGGGATCAACTGACAACTCCAATTCAAATAAAATATAAACCAAACAAAATCCTTAGAATCATCTCCAACTCCCCATGGTACCTTCGGAACTCGGTAATCCATAACGACACCCAAATTCCACTGATCTCCACCACAATAAAATCTTCCATGTCCCCCTTAATCAAAATTCCGTTATTCACTCCATTGGTACCATAGACCTCTTCCACAGCAATCCACCTTCTCCTCAACACAACCATAGACTCAAAAATTACCCGAAGACTATATCCTTCCACTCTCTCATTCCGGTATAAATTAAAATTATTTTCTCCCCAAGTTAGCTTGCTCCTCATTCTCCGTCTCTCAAAAAAATCTTCCTTTATTTTTCTTTTAGCTTATACTGGCCCAAATTCTATGATATCTATCACCGCCAATGAAAATCAAAATTTTAATAACAGTAATAAAATCTTTTCTACGTATCTCACTCTTTTCTCTCGCTATTAAATTGAATGTCCCTGGACATTACAATTATACCAAGTAATCACGTGAATAATACTGTATTTAATGTAAAATCAACTGTGCTATCATCTGATAAAAGTTATCTTAATAAATTTAAAAAAACGGTAGAATATTTAATTTTACAACAATCTCTTGATCAAATCATGATTAAAACAGTATCTACAGCTTCAAAACTTTATCTTTTCTTGCCCCTTATCCTATCTATACTCAGGGAATGTTAATTTCATCATAAATGGCGTGTTAAGCATAGTACCTTAATCGAGCCTAGAAATCTACTGGTAACTTAATTAAGCACCGTAACTTAGAAGACCGGTTCATTTAATTCTCCGTTAATGGAGGTGGAAATCTTCCTGATACCCTAAGAGAGAAAAATATATTCCCCGGTATCTCGAGAGAATAAAAATTACTTCCGGTACAATAATGTATACAACAAGAATACTTCCTGTACATAAAAAACTAAATATAACTGCCGGTGTGTTAAGAGAACCAAAAATATTTTAAAAACTGAGTCAGAAAATCGTTTTATTAAGAAAAAAAATTAATTCCGGTGCCATAAAAGAGGAGCAAGTAGGTCTGGTATCCTAAGGTAGTGAAAAATGCTCCCGACCACCCGTTCTGTTGGTGATATGGGTATTTTACCCAGTTTTCGAACTGGAAAGGGATTTATTAATATAGAAAGTATGATAGAAATTGCTCCAATTGTAAGCAGAACGTAGATTCACCCACCGTGTTAAGGCACGAAATACAACTTATCCAGAATGTATGTCAGAATTAAACTCAACAATTTCCATAACGGCTGAATACACGCCAATAAAAGTTCATTCAACGTTATTATCTTTCAATTTCCCCCTCCCCACCATCCAACAGGGGCTGAAGTGCTATTTAATATGCATGTTGAATGGCAGTATAAAACTCAGCGACTTCCGCTATTCCCGATTTCGACACCAATCTTGTCTTTTTCTTCACATCATTTTTATGTGGACGGCCTTCCACCTTCACTCCATGCTGAATGGGGTTGAAAATGTCGGGGAGATCACTATTAAACTAATTAACCAGGGAAATAACCCCTAGGAAATAACTCTAAGACTGGTAGTCATATCGTACCTCTCTAAATGTTTGTTTCGGGTTGCAAAGAATCCGTGTAATTTTTTTTGGTCAAAATTGTTCCAAGCGTTTAGATTTGTATGGGAATGTACGTGCATACATACAGTCAATTTTATTATCGAGATTGATTATTTCAGTCGAAAGAAATAAAATGTTATAGTTTTTCTAAAAAAATTATTTTGTAGAAAAAGCTTTAGGCGACTTAATTTTCGAAAGATTTTTTTAAAATTACTTAAGTCTTGATTCGTTTCAACCATTTTTCGAAAAGATCAATTTAGACACATTTGGAATCTCAATGTATACCCTCCGGACATCCGAGATATGCTTATTACATATAATTATTTCTTTCATTTTACATTGTTAAATTTTATCTGTCTATAACAGCACCTCTTTGTTAAATAACAATTCGGTTGAAACCGTCACTGGAAGCAAACCAGAGTGCAAAAATCTATTATTTATTCTGATATTCGTTTCAAATTTATAATTATACATTTATATATATAATTACATCCATTCAAAATGGAAATCGTTACTATTTACATTTTAATCTTCTAATTTGAAACTCTACAATTTTTATTTTATAGTTCTAAATTTATAATTTGTTGTTACACTTATTTTGCTGGTAATTATTTGCATAAGACTTTGATTTTGTACGTACCTGATAAAGGAACTATCTAATGTTGGCATGCTTATTGATTACTTGTTTTTTATGAAGGATAGACAATTGAATTATTGTTTAACATAAAAGTATACCATTTGCTGTTGTAATGTATAACCTGTGACTGTAGACTTAAAAAATTCACCCCTACAATAGTGAAAAGTTATTATTCTATACGTGGGTTATTTGTTAGTTATTGTTCGATGTGCGTTATAAAGGTTTGTGATGATATGTAATAAAATACAAGTGGGTAGTTTTCTGTTAATGGATAAAAGATACAGATGAAATTTAATATAACTTTGGTTTCGGTCTGGGTACGTAAGAAATAAATTATTGGTATCAGAATGACAGCGATTAAATTTTGAATAACAATCCCCAGGTGATGCAATATTATTCAAATAAATTAATTAGTTTTGGGCAGTTAAGTTAAGGAAAGGCAATGTTAAAACGTGTGGTAAATGCATCGAGCACTGTTTCGCAACACTGAGAACTCGCATTTATGGACGTGCCTCAGGAACTATACACGAAAGGAATGAGGATAATTGAGGTATGTCTTACGTTTCATAAGAGGGAAGGAAGTGATGAAATCTCTATATTTATGAGCTATTGTCTCAACTTGGACTACTTTTCTGCCACGTTAACAATAAAAGCTCTTAAGTGTAATAAGGGCTTTTCTCGTAAAAAAAAATTCCCCGCACAAAGAGAAGTGCACTTATTCTTTATTTGCAGAGAATTATTTAAGTCTGTGAGGTGCTTTCTTTTGTTTGCCTTTCTTTTGTGCCTTCGGTGGACAAAAGGGCGAGTTTTGTTCGTTAGCTTCGCAGATGGCAACACTGCTGACAATGCCCTGTCGCCTCGTCTACGGAGCAACGACGCGGAGCGACGCGACGCTCTATCGCCGGAAGCGGATGGAACGTCAATGCTGATACCGTGCGTGGCCTACGGCTTCACATTTACGCTCATTTATTTGTTTGAAGTGGAAGTGGGAGTCAATACTCAATCACCGCTCCATTGTTGGTCCTGGGCAGGCATTTACTCTCTGCGTGTCATCAAGAACACTGTCTGTGAAGGTACCGGACTATTGAAAAGGCTTATAAAACACTTGTTATAACATTTACTGGCATAGTTTTTGAAAATATTTTAAAAGGACCAAGCTTTCTACTGATATCTGTAGAAAACGGTCCGAGGCAAATTGTACAAGAACTGTACTTTGTTTGTCATCGTGTAACTCAAAATAAAATAATAAAATTCAAAACTATTACAGCAATTTTCACAACTGAATTAAAATTGGCGTTGATAATTTCATAATGCATCAATATTATTAAAATAGTTCTCATTGAACTGAAAATAAATATATTACAATTTATTTAACAAATCACTGCAGTTCTCAAAAATTAAATTGACTGTCAGCAGCCCCGGTCCTCATATTTATATGGAGCGGCGTGAGAAAACCATGTGACTTATAAAACATTTTTACATATTTTTAAAGTACTTAGAATGTAATTTTCAAATTACGGAAGAGAAGGATCATGAATCTATTCTATGAAAGAAATTCACCGTTCACGTGTAAAAAATGCAGATATTTTGTATATAAGTGCCGCGTACAAATTTAAAAGTTTGGAGCAAAACTTTGTACGTTTGTTACTTACGACCCCGAAACAAACACTGTCGGAGTAGTTTCACAGAAATTTTAAACATGAAATAAACCTTTAAAATCATGCATTGTGGTCTCGAGGCTGGCATATTTTTGGGTACTTTAATTCAGATCTGCAGGCATTTACTTTTTTGCTTCTATCTTATGCAATTTTTTAATTATTTATGAAAAGTAAAAACACTTACAAGGAAAATGTATTTTCCAGAGTCTATTATAACTTTTATCATTACTGTTCGGTTAATTCTCATTGCACGTGAAATGTAAAAATCTAAAGACCTCACGTAACACAACATTTATTGTTATAGTTACTGCACAGAAAGAAGGGGTCGGCTAGCAAGTCAAAAGGTACACTTTTATTTATTTATTTACTGATAAACTTTATGTGTACAATTGCACAATGTAGTAATGATGATATGCTTTGATAAAAAAAGTCGCCTGACACATGAAATGGGAAAACTGCTCATTAGCAGACCACGCCGTATGGTTTTGTTTCTAGAGGTAGTAGAGCATGTGTTTTATTGGAAAACAAATTACAGAATTTTCGTTGAATAAGATGATTATTGTTGAATTTCAATTAGTGATTATTTGTATGCTGGGGAGTGAAGATTCCGTAAGAAAGACTGTTGGACGTTTGCGTTAGAGTCTTCTTAGAGGTTTTGGTCATGGAAAGTTGTTTGCAGTGTCTCTTATTAATTGGTTGCTGCGGCACGGCATGGAATTGTGAAGCTCGTGATAACTGAAATTGAGTGATAAATATCTCTGACATCATTACGCACTCGGAGATTGGTGATTATTCGGTGGTTATGGAAGTCTGAGTTAAAACCTAACATTCAAGTTGCAACAGAAGCTATATTTTAGCCCCAGGTTGGAAGGAACGGGCCAATGCAATGAAATACCCAACTTTAAGCCAATATAATCCAACGTGACTTAGCAATTTAAATGACCTCGCTATAAGAATAGGCTAGGAATTAATATGAACACATAATAATTCTAAATTAGAATAGTCATTTACCATTGTTTCATAATTTATTGCAATATGAATATGGGCAAGTAACCGAAAGCATCTTCAAACAATTGTGAAAAGTATCACATGGTTTTTGTTAAATAATTAGCAGGGATTTTGTTAGATAAATAATATTGTATAAGAATTAGTCCCTTTGTAAATTATACTTAATTTAAGCAACCTCATGAGCTTTATCTGTGTTATACCACGTTATTTAGGATAAAAACAGAAAATATGGCGCTATAATATATTCGGTTACATTTTGTAAAGAAAAAGTTTCATGCCTGGAAATGAAATGCCATAGATTGGCATAATCCGAAATGTCATTGAAGCAAGTGTAAGCTCGTAACACAATAGGGGCCAGGTTAATGCAGCCGAGCGGCCATTGTTGCAGAGCGTGCGGCCGAACTGCCGGAGGCAGGGGCGCCTGAATATTAACGAGAGATAGTGCCAGGCCGGACCAGAAGCAGCTTAGCCGCTTTAAGCTCTCTGCATTCAACTCAATGAATCTCAATATATATTTAGGGAGAAAGTAAGACCAGATATAATCATTTTTATAAAATTCCTTTTATATGAGAATTGTGGAAAAGACAGGAATATTAATTTCAGAGAACATGAATAAAATTCATTTTTATTGTAATTAAATCGAGACTTCTAACGCTTATCTGCTATTTATATAACTAATCCATACTTTTTACTTTAAACTAAAATGATTGGGACACTTTCTCTTCCTATACGGTTTAGTACAGCCGTAAAATATGATATAACGTAAAAGGAAGTTCATTTTACCGTGATAACTTTGAAAATTATGTGGTGTTTGTATATATTTCTAAAGTCTTTATAAGGCTCACCAATGGAAGCTTTGTAAATAATCTAAACCTCTTTCAACTGTCCGAGTGTCTCTTAATTAACTCCCGCGTCTCCGGTTCCTATACAGAAAAGCAAGCTTTTGACCTAATTTTACATCCCAAGAAAGGCCTACTTGTCCTGGTCCGTTTTTAGAGCTTTTCATTAAAAAGACTGATTTTCAAAGTAAATTACACGTAATTTAAGTCTAAATACAATACAGTTATGACGGAGAATCTATGGAGATAGAATTCTCTTCCAACGTTAAAGAAACGAGTATGCTTTAAACGTTAATAATTATTGTCTAAATTGAATAATGCTACTATAGTATATTTCAAAATTAAATATTATGAGAAATATAAGTCTATAACTCTACTCATTGTGCGCGAAACATTGTGTATAAGTAATTATTTGTTGATGTATTTTACACCTTCGTAGTAAATAATTAATTCGTAACGAATTTTCAATATCACTTACTATAATTAAACGGCCGTTAAATTCTATTACGTTCATATTTGCACGCACTACAAAGATAGAAACATCGGTTCGTAATAAACAATAATTAAATTTTGTCGTAAGTAATAATGATTATCAAAAGATACGATTGACTTGTTTTTTCAAATCGCCACTGATCTACGATTCATCTGCATGTATTATCTACTTTCGTACCGTACTACCTTGTAGTTCCTTTATGAAATTTTGTTACTATTCTTGATTTAGTAATCACGGCAGAAGTTATTAGTTTATTTGAAAATATATGGTTAGAAGTACCATTTATTGTACAAAAAAAAATAGTCGGACTTTATAACACATAATTTTTTCTAAAGCTGTATAGTAATAATTTTACAAGTGGTAGAGAAATATTTTATATAAATATTCGCTGTAAATTAAAAAGGGGAGAAGTTAATTAATTATCTATTAAAAAATTGATTTGTTTTTTAATAAATTATTATTTTAATTATACATTAAAACACAAATTCCTAGTTGGGTTCTGCACTATCTATATTACCAGGAAATGTGGGATTTAAGGGGAAATTAACTATTGAATTAACAAGACCTTAGCTCACGGCATTCTTAAATATCAGAGTTAATTGCTGTGGGGCAACAACGGGTAGCAGAGATTTCGCTTATTATTAGGAAACTGTTTTATTCTTCTTCCGGCTACTTGGACTTTCGTCTCGGCGATGTAATTCACGTCTCAGTATAGTTTGGGCTGAAACTTTATTCAACTTTTGTGTTTGCTTTCTACTAATTATTGAGAGCGTCTTCTTCTCTGTTCTTAAATACTTATTCCTTATAACTTCCGAGCTATACTGTTCCTTCTTTCCTCTCCTATCTCCCCTTACTTTCAACTTCAAAGACACACTGACTGCATCTCTCCCCTTTCCTGACCCTCTATCTCCAAGCAACACTGCTCCATCTCCCTTGTACTTCCTTTCAATTTCAAAATCACACTGACTCGTTCACCTCCTTATCAAATCTCAGAAAATCTCTCCGTTCCCCTACTATATGGAAAAAAGCTACTCCACGTGACGTGTCCTCACCAATTCTTAGAAATTTTTCATCATGCGCGGGATCCGCACTCACGAAGGAAGGGGTAAATGTTCAATGGGTCAACGTCCTCTATATCTTTAATCCCCTGCACCTGGCTAACAAGAACGTTTCTTAGTAAGAGTCTGGCGTCTTTATAATCGTGGATTTTTCGCCACTTCTTTGCCTGTCTCCGAATACTCTTATTTTATTTTCTGAATTTAATTATTCCTAAAATACGAATTAAATTGGGAAGAGGTCCTACTGTACTACACATATTATATATAAACCTACGCTTCTATTCTATTCCAAAAAACCTTACCACTACGAAAACACACGAATATGATCTTATATTTCTTATATATGTATATACTAATATTACTTCACTTCTTTGTTACAACGCATATCGAATAATTAATATTCGTTTTTCTTAGTTACTACTATAGAGCATTTACATTTCACATTCACTAACTTAGGCGTAATTTTGATATGAAATGTAGTACATCCCCCTTAATAATCATGGATGTAATAAAATAAATCAATAGAAGTTTTGATATAGTATTTTATCACTGATGCCCAAGTAGGGGAAGTCTATTAACTTCAAACAGATAAGAAAGAGGTCATTTAAATCCTAACTTGTGGCATGGATATGGAACTTATTAAAATTTATTAAAATCAAACAAGGGACTTTATAGCTTTAAATTTATATATATTTGAAGGAAGTTACTGAAGTCTTCTACTTGAGAAGCATAATAACTAGGGATTTTAGAGGTATAGTAGACGTAAAGAGTAGGATGCACAGGCAAGGAAGGCTTCGCGAAAAAAGGAATACAAGTGTGAATATTAGGAAATTATCTCCAAATATGTTCGTATGGAATGTGGCGTTATATGGGTGCGAAACGTGGACGGTAAGATGTGCAGATAGAAAAAGAATAGAAGCTTTTGAAATTTAGCGCTATAGAAGAATGCATAAATTTAGATGGCTGCATCGAGTAACTAACCAGGGAGTTATAAGAAGAATAAGAGAAGAAAGAACAATATGGAGGACTTTGACCAAGAGAAGAGATTAATAGGACACGTTTTGGGACATGAGGGTCTTGTAAAATTGTCATTAGAGTGGGACTGTACAACAACATAGGGAAAGAATATATATTTAAGAGTGCAAAATGTAATACTTCCTAGTTATTTTGCAGAATACTAAAACCGCTGAGTAGAATTTATTGAAGTTTTGGCTGAGTGGATTAGCAAAAAATTAACTGGGAACAACATTACATTTTCTGTGTCTGCTTTTATTCAACAATGAGATGAGTGTGGTTCATTCACGAGAAATGCGCGATGAGAGGGAGCAGTATACTCGTATATTTCCCTCCTACGCTGCCCGCATTCCGACTAGCAGCAGTAAAGTCTAAAACAATCGTGGGTTAGACAAACACACTTTCCAAGCCACAAACGTCCCTACTTATAATTAACACTGCTTTTCGTAGCGCTTGCCAAGTGAAATAGCTTTTTACTGAGAAACTGTAATTACGCATTACAGCGTCCACTGAGAGAAATTTAAGGTAATGCGTTTGTACTTTTCTTATACGTCCCTATGACGATTATGGATAATCGTGTGAGGGAACTAAATAACAGATAATTGACTTGGCTTGAAACGGTGCTGTGTATATGATTTTACCAATTTTCCTAATATTTAATATAATTTCATAGGCTTAACGAGGGAGATACCGAGGGAGAGGGCGAGGGAGAAAGAGAGAGTTGGAGAGATATATAGGAGGAATAAATTATATATTATTGATGGAAACAGCTAAAAATGTAAATGTAGACAGTTAAATACCCATATCTCCGTTTTCTCGCAGTACACGGTCAGATCCAATGAATTGCTTCGTTGAGATATTTTTAGTAAACAATCTGTCGGTTCTAATCTTTGATCTCGAAGGTGTTTCACCCCAGAGAGATATTGGAAATTACCTTGTTTCAAAGGTTCTCACGTGCCGAGAAACCTCGATCGTATTTGATAGGTGTATGTTAGGGGTCGCAGACTTTGGACGCATGGTTATAGCTTTCCGCTGATCCTATTCTATCAATCGGCCTCCTAAAGTGATCCGGACACGGAGAAGGGAATGCTACGATCCGACAGCTAATTCCTCTCCAGTTATTTGGAAGGTCATGAAAGTAGTACCCAAGAGCCCGACATACCTGATTCACATTATCTGGAGTTTGACTTGAATCTTTAAGATGAATACCGGGTAGCATCCTAGTTATCCTGCCTTCCTCTCCCATTTGCATCCCGTTCTTTAAATTCCATTCCTATGCTACTTAAGGGGAGGTACCATTAATTTGATCACCCTTTTACTTTATATTTAAAGAAAAATTCTATTTTATATAAAAATACAATAACTATTTTGTCCCATTTTTAGTTATCAGTCTCTATGATTTACAATTATCTGACGTATTCAAATTTTACAATAAATAAATAATTAGGCCATAGGTTCTAAAATAATTTAATAATTAAGGAAGATATTGATACACCTTCTCGGTTACGACAGGAATGGTTATTTTTATAGTGTCTAGCAATTATTGGCAGATTTTAATGAAATGTTTTGAGACTGTACAAATGTGTTTTACATTATTTCAGCGTACAGAAAATAAGTTCTAAATTAAGAGCAAAGCTTGGTAAATTATATTTTTATTAAATAAAATTTTTTTACAGGCTGATGGCCAGTTTATTTATCAATGTCATGATTGTTTTAGTTAGCTGTTTTTATAGTAATATTTATGAAGAGATAATGATTAGAGAAGAAATTTGCTGTTCTTTTTTTATAGTGACGTATACTCAACCAAACACTTGATCAGTAAAGAAAACCACTTATATTGCCATTGCGTCACGTCGAATATGTCATGTAGAAACTTCAACGTAATGGAATTTAATATCTTCGGAAAATTATACTTTCCATCCTATTTTCAACGTCTGTTTAGATGTTGCTGCATAAATAGTTTACATTTGCTGACAATTATTAAGTCACATTTGCCACACTAATACTTTACAAAAATTGTGTAAATATTAACAGATAGCTTACCATTACTTTTTATTTAATAATATAATATTATATATATAAAAACCATAAATGTACGTTAATCAGTAAATCTCCTCTATTGAAACATTAATAATCTTAAATTTTCTGATTGAACATTTATACGGCACAAATATCTAACTTTACTCAATTTCTGTTTTCTTTTATAAGGGGATGGGGGAGGAGATAGGCTACATGTGAGTGTTCCTGAAACGGCAACTCCCCTTTAACAGTATAGGAAGGTAATTGGAAAGAGGGGCTTGGAACGTAGAGAAAGGTAGCAAAGGGTTGACTAGGTTTTTCTTTTTTTCTGTTAACAGGCTACATAAACCTGGGAAACCTGCATCAGGTAGGTCGGACTATTAGGTACTATTCTCACGCCCTTCCTAATGACGGGAGATGAGTACTCACACACAGACACTATTAGCCGGATTTCCATTTGTAGTTAGGAGAGATTTACGTTAGGTGGAAAAAGAATTTTTAAAAGGTCAAGTATTGATGCTTCAGACAAAATGGAACGTTCACCATTAAGTCTGTGTGAAAGAAGATAGTTTTACGTTGCTAATAACCTATATTAGAATGATATAAAGTTTGATCCATTTCCTTGTGAAAACTCGGCTACAGGTTGGAGTTTAGCTGACATCTGTTTCAGATCAGCTTATCCATTTACGATCAGATATACGAAAACCACTTGATTCCAAGAAACTTACAGAGTATTTATATAGATGGTCGAAGTCCAATTTTAATCGACATTAAGATCAATAAACGTAGACGCACTAGCTTGCGAATCCAACCATTACTAAAAATTTCAACATCTATTTTTGACATTCCAGTGACAGGGAGAGTGTTGATG
This sequence comes from Eucriotettix oculatus, assembly GCA_034510155.1. Taxonomy (NCBI): domain Eukaryota; kingdom Metazoa; phylum Arthropoda; class Insecta; order Orthoptera; family Tetrigidae; genus Eucriotettix; species Eucriotettix oculatus. Next base: position 203,546,721 of record CM067376.1, read on the forward strand.
TACGATTCATTTCAATGGTTTTCATCGTCACCAGGTCTCAAACCAAAAGTCCCTTGAAACTGAAAAAACAAACTACAAGCTCTTACAAACGAAGTCAATGTTCTTGCTGTGACATTTCAGAGGATATGAAAAATTCTGGCGAATAGGAGATAAACAATAATGATCATGAGGAAAGCGTGCTGGAATAAACACGAAATAAATATTTCAGAGAAAGGATGATAAATCCTTACAAATGCCAAAAAAATTCTGGCCTTTTTTCTTTCATAACGTCTCAAGTTTCAGTGTAATGGTGAGCTGATTCCCCTGGTTTGAGTGAGATGGAAAATAGATTGAGGGAGAAGAGGATGGCGATTGTTCCTATTTTTTCGCTTCACCGTCAGAGCATACAGTCCAAGATTTGTCTCAATAAAGTGGAAAATTATTTTCTCGAGGTCATTTGGGTAGGCACCTTTCGTTACATTGTGTTCCAACCAATCTCTAAGGTGGTTCCAGGACTGTATACTGAGAGACCGGTATGAAGCTCCCTTTGTATACGGACCACGGTGTTTATTTACTCAGCTGCTTCTATTCTCGGATGATGCAAGGAAAGGCAAACTTCGTCCTTGAGATGGAATCCTACTGCTTCAATCCTGAAACCCAAGAGGTCTTGCCCAACGCCGACTTCTGCCAGACCCATGTCGAGTTCGAAACTGACTACTTTTGTTCTGTTCTGCATCACGGACGAAACGAAAACTGTTTGTTTTGCGCTTTTCAATTTTGGTACAAAACTACATTTCTATCATCCTTAGGTTGAACTCCTATTTTTAACTTTAAAAAAGTTAAATTTATCTTTTGTAATTTATTACGTAGCTTACTTCATTTGGCAAATAACATAACTTTCAGCTATTAAATATTATTATTATATGCTTGTCTCTGTAGCTCTTGATGACTTTGACCTACAGAGACTCATTCGGAACTTGGAATGGCACGTGGTCTGACCACTCCTGTGGCTTTATGTACTAAACTCTACGTATCAGAAATATATTTATATAAATTTACAGGTTTATTAAAGTAGAGTCTTCCAGTCCAGTAATAAATTGCCTTTCAGAAATTTGTTTGTGAGGGTTATATAAAGTTACATAACACGTTCGTTGACAATCGCGATTCAGTTTGATTGAGTTTCTGGCGGGGTCCAAATCCGACTATCTGAGAAACAGAACGTTAACAGCACAATAAGTTGAATGTCTATGAACTTATTTTTCACGAAACGCAAAGAAATGTAATTTTCTCCTACGGATATTAAAAATACATTTATGTAAACCTGCTAATCTTGAATTGTTAGTCGGTCTTAATATGAAACGAAGGAAAAAAACGTAGAATGGACCTTTAATTTCAAGTCCTCAATACAATCAACAATAATAGACTATACAAAACCGAACAAATATCTTTGAAATAAAGTTTGGAAAGGCAACACATCATAGCAAATACAAAACAAGTAATACGACTGTAAATATACAAATATCAAATCTGATTCAAAGTGTGAATTATCGAATGTATATCGTATTGATTAATATAAGACCATACCTGAGGCGACGCCGTTGGAGGATAAAAACATCGTAGTAAAAGCATAATAAAGAACTTCTGAAGTGAGCTTCATCAAAGACTGATCCCAATAATACTCATAAATCAATTTGCTCAAAGAGCTTTATTGTATAAGTTAACTGTAGCTTTCAGGTTTCACCAAATTCATCTGTATTTAAAACATATGTAAATCATTATTTTATACATTCACCGACTAGATTATAACATGTGTAAACTTGAATGTAATTTTCCTTTTTCTAACCAAGCTGTTGAATAAATTAAATGGTTATTGATACATGTTTTAAATGCAGATGAATATGGTCAAAGCTGAAAGCTTCTGTTAAATGATTCAATAAAGCTGTGCGAACAAATTGCTTTACGAGTATTCTTGAGCATAATAAACATTTTGTCATAAGTCTTCAAGTCAACGGATGAATATTCAGTTTTGAAGGATGGAAACTGGTTAAATGATCATTAAACAAGTAATGTTAGATTCAATTAACATAGAATTCCCAAAAAGTTTGGACGCTTAAATATCCCGCATGATTAAAGAGTAACACGTGTCGCTTACGCTGCAAGAAAAATTGTGTCCAGATTAATTGAAATGTGAATAAAAAATTACGACCTATTGTTACAATTGTTCAAAATAATCTCAGATGTGTTCAAAATATTCTAATATATATAATACGAAACAGTATAATGTAATATTTTATCCTAAATATAAATTAAGGAAGAAAGATTGTATAATGTATACATTTTTTATGTTGTATGTTCTATATTTATATATTTAAGTGCTTTTTCCATTATATTCCATTTAAAACCCCCAGTGAAAATCCTATTTAGCTTGAAAAAGAAGAGCATTGTCCTTATTTGGGTGGCGGGGCTGCCTCGGAAGCATTTCTGTCAACGGCGACGAACGGGTTAAAATAACGTATTACATGCTAATGTAACGAACGCTACATCTAAGTACTTCTAAACGTTTGAAATAAATCAATAAAAACTAAAAGTATATGCTGTGAATAGAAAGAAATTTGTTGGAAAGAGTTCCGACCGACAATTTCGCCGGACGAAAGCATAGGAGTGCCAGTGGCTGACGGAGTAAAGCATTTATTGGATGTCCTGGACTGATTGTAGCTTTCCCGACGACTCTAGCTATCGATTGAAACTTAGTTTCCACGGACAGCGAATTGGCTTTTCCTTATTAAGTAGGTGCTTCTACACTTCGTGTAGGTTTATGCCTTCCTCAGGCCATAACTTCTTTCGCTAGGGGGCAATTTCCCGATATGAAAACTGCCAAGAGACTGCAGTGCTTCTTGAAAATCGTATGATCCAGTAATAATAAATATTTTGGGGAGTTCTGAAATAAGGACGAGTTTAGGAGGTATAAAAATTCAAATTTATTTGTATTAATTGTTTGAGCCACAGTTGTTGAATACAAAATAACCGGTAATAATATTAAATTAGTTATCTAACGCCTGCATATTTGAACGATCAAAATAATTATATATCGTTTCAACTTCAATTTTATGTAGCTCAGTGTTGAGTTGATTATGAACGGATCTGCAGTGACCAGAGCGATTCCTATCACATGTTCTCCCAGGTGTCATTTCCCGACCGTGGACGAAAAACGACAAACTGGCTAATTTTTTGATATGTTGGAAGAAGGACAGAGTTGGATCCGATGAAAAATTTTCACTCGATGTTGATAGAAGAAGAAGTACAATATTAATGAGTAGCCTTAACGATTTTAAGAGAGCATGCAGAGAAACGCTGAGTACAAATTTTGATTAGTATTTTTAAGTAGTTTTTAGACTGTTTGTTAGGGGGAGAGAGCTGGAACGAAGAGAAAGAGAACAGCTGATAAATATTTGAAAAACGTATATTTCGTTTCGTTATTTAAAAAAATGTCGCATTTAAGAATTTCACAACTTAAAAAAGTTGGTTTTGATTTGTTTACAAACTACATTCATATGGATGTTACAAGCCAAAGGATGGTTTGAAGAATTCAGTCTTGTTACAACCATATTTTATGAGTAACAATTACTAATTAACCTATACATTTCTGTAAACTTAATTTATTGTTCAAACGCTCTAAATTATTTGATAATTGTTTCAACTTTATTAGCGGTTTCAAATTGATAAAATGTTCTTTGGCACATAATACTCTCGCCTTACGTTGTTGCAGTCTGTGATCGTTCAGAAGGATACAGAAATAGAGGAGAATTAAATACGCGGAGCAGCCTTTGAGATGTTTAGTATTCATCATATGCCACAGTAAATTACTGCGGAAGGGGACACGTCGTCTGCTCGGGAACCTCTATTCTGAGCTGATGGAAGTTTGAAATAAGCGTGTCCGTACGCAAAAGAGGTTATTCTGTCCACGGTTATTAGCGACCAAAGAACCTCTTCACGCTTTTATTAGAATTCTCCAAGCCAAGAACCCGTGGGAAATTGATACTCTTAAAAGAGGTCTCCCACAAGGACTTATATACCTAGAATCCAACGAAATATATATGGAAATAACATGAAAACTGGTAGAATTAAGACACGCAGCAGAATACTTAATTTAAGTTCAATACATTTAAAACACATATGTATTAATCATGAAAAACATATTTCAGAGTCGCCATTTAAAAAATTGATTCTGTAATAATCTGCATACAATTCTGGAGGAAAATTGTTTAATAAAGGACTTTTTTAAAGCAGAGTTTTTTATCGTAATTGATTCTGTACCATCAAATTTCTCAATTTTTCATGGATGTTGAAATAACTAAACTTAATTACTGCTGCAACTTAAAACTCAAAATTTCGTCCTTAAGAAAATTTAATATTTTTTTATAAATTATTAAAAGTAATTATTCCGATATCCATTATAACTGTATCAATTTATAGTCCATTAGAAGTCCTTTTTCTTCATTCTCTTAGCTATTTACTAAAATAATACTTGGTTATTTTTCGTGAAAGGTTTCGTCTGAACGGTGCATACGTGTATTATTTAAACATCTCTAATAGACTCCTCCCTGGAATTAATTAATAAATAAAGACTAAGTTTCTGCAGCTTAAAAAGTTGTTAAGAAAAAAATTGTGGATACAGTTGTGTTGGGAATGTCAAAAAGTGAGGAAAAGAATAAGTTCTTAAAAATGAAGAAAATAATACCTCGGATCTTAATAAATGTTACAGAGTTGATTAAATTCATTTATAACATTTTATTCAAACTTGCCTAAGTCAGTGGAATGCGACTACACCTCAAGTCTAGACCCGATTTTAAATTGCTGTAGTTTCTGAACTTATAATCGTATTTGAATTAACTGACGGAGAATTTAGTTTGGTAGATAGATGGAAATAAGTAAAGTTTCGAGCTAATAGATAACTCAAAGTTGGATTGGATGAAGTGGATTTGAAGATATGGCACTTCAAATGTTAATGAAATCTTTACCCACGACTACAAGTATGAAATTAAGCTTTTCATGCTTCATGAAAGATTTAGGGCTATTGAATCCTCTACGAATGCTCTTGGTGAGTAGTAAGGCATTTGTTTCAAGATAGTCGAATGGCTGTTGCAACACGAGGGAATAGTTGTAATAAGGGCTCGGCCATGTCTAGTGTGTTTCATTTATGTTAAGATATTTAATTAATTTCTCGTTATACCACATTATTTTTCTTTTAGAAAATTTTTAACCTGACATAGTTTTAAATGATATTGAACAAACGTCAATAATAGACTTCTTCTGACACATCTACTTCTCTTCTTGAAAGGGGCTACAATCCTTGTAGAACACTGGACTCCATATCTATCCATAGCCTTCCTTTTCCAATTGTTTTCAGGTTTCCCCCATATCATCAAGCCACCTTTTCTTAGGACTTCCTCTTCTCCTACTCCTATCTAGATTTACTAAAAGAACTTTCTTATCATTCCGAGTTTCTGTATAAGAACGGATAATTATTTATTGTCTATGCCGACCTCCTGTGGTGTAGTGGCTAGCGTTGCTGCCTCACAACCCAGAGGTCCCGGGTTCGAATCCTGGCTTGGGCTTGGTTGTTTGTGTCGTCATGGTCGAGAAGACCGGGATTAAGACTGTTGGAGGATCGATACGCTGACCACGTGTCCCTCCAAATTCAGAATGTGTCATGCAAGATGACAGTCCGCAGTCGAATCGGTAGGCCCAGGCCCTCAATGGGCTATAGCGCTATGAAGAAAAAATAAATACCATATGTACTCCGACAGACTTTTTTCTTCTCAGTGAGATCAAATAATTCCCGGTATGAGAACGTATTTTCAAAGACTAGTTTTCTGTTAGATATTATGTAGGGGACGTCGGAACTGAACAGTACACTTATTGTTTAATGATTTTTGTAAAATTATGGAAAACATAAAAGTATAAAACATGAGTTTAATCTATTATGCACTTAATGTACTAGAAATATAATTTTAAAACAAAGAATTTAGGTTTATGATTAATTTTTAAAAAGAAACTTAAAAATTTCCCGTTCTTCCTCAGCCCCCTGGACAGAATGGATAGGATGTTTTGTATAAAATTTAATTTAATTAAAAAAAACTTTAAAACTTTCGTGTCTTCTTTATGATACTTAATTAGCGTACGTTTCATCGCTTTATCAAATTTACCTTTTGCATAGAAATTTTTTGCAACTGCACAGTCTTTGCTAACATTTGTTCCATTTTTCTGTTTCTTTTCTTAACTAATCTATTCTTTTTGGATGCAGACATTAAAAGCGGTGTGTAGTACATATAGAGAGGAGGGAAATTACCTTACGGTCTATAAAAAATACACGTTTTGAAATAAACATTAGTATTTTTGATTTAAACTTAGCGTCCATCATGCGTTGTAGCGTACTTACTTTTGTACGATCATGAGAGATGACGTAAGAGTGCAAAATAACACTGATTATCGGTCAGTTAATAAATAATATAGGAGTTTCCACGTTTAATTAAATGTTCAGAAATATGTAACAGATTTATCATAATAGTAGTAAAGATATTGAGGAGAAAAGAGATCAGAAGACAAATGAGAGTAATTTGTGTACAACAGTAGGGGTGATATGAAGTAGGACTTTGATGAACAGTATGGAATTCGAAACAAATGAGAACTTGAAGGCACAGTGTAATAAATTATCTGGTGACGGCCAAGATGAATTTCGCAGAAACGCTGTGTTCTAATAAACAATTGACTCGGTTTATAAACCGAGAATCATGAATTAACACCAGGAAAGTCTAAATTATTCGAACACCTTCAGTTATGTACTTCGCATAAATTAGAATATGTTATGATGGTCGTACCGTAGCAATAGTGTCAGTAAACGAGAATATCTGTAAGTTGCCATTTAATTACAATCACTAACTTGATGGCAGATCTTCGTAATAATTTCGAAAAAGCATCTAAGTGGAATCTCAGCCGACTAGAATAGAGCCGTAGAAGGAGCCGAAGGGATTCAGGGATCCTATTGGGTGAGGTGTAGAGGGAAGGGAAGGGAAGAGAAGAGAAGGGGACCTCGCAATCTGCTATACGCCTCACTGCTACACTGGATGGAAATAGACCAGCGCTTACAATATGAGGAATCGCTTGTTCCAGTTCCCCGCCCGCAATCCTCTCTCCCCCGCCTTTATCGTATAACCTCGCCATTAGATACGATTAATGTCCGAATTCTTTTGACAAATGTATTGTCGAGAAACAAACAAAGTATTCGGTTAGTTATTTTCTGTTTTCATAGTTATTAGTAATGGCATAGGTATTTATTGCATCTGAAATTTTACCTATATTTCACTCTCTAACTTGTTAAAGGCTCGTATTTTGGTATTTAGTTAGAACAATATAATTAAAACAGTTTTTTTAAATCCAAAACGGGAATGCTTTTTCGGATGATTTTGTGAAGGTGAAAAATCACAAAATACAAATGAAATATTACATATTAACGTTTTACTAACGTCATGATGGAGCCCTGAAATTTGAAACTATTTCTGTCAAGGAAGAATAAGTATTTTGCTGGCTTAAACTTTCGTTTCGACTCCAAATTATTCCCTGAGTATTTCCATTAAGCAACTACTTGAACATACTCATTGCTGCCGGTTTTCTTTTGCCTGATCAAGAAAATTATTTACAAATTCTCGGAATGTGGAACAAATATTCAAAACAGTACTTTGTTGCATGATTTTCAAAGTAATTGAGTTTTGACGATGCACAGAGTATTATTTAGATGCTTCGAAATTGCAAATAAAATATCAGAATATCTAGTTCCAAGATACCTGATAAACCGGGATTTAATCATGCTTAGTTTTGTTACGTCACAATTGAATTCCGGAAGTAGGGGTGATGAACCATGATGAGCAAGTAGAGATACTTTTTAAAGATAAAAGAATCATTGAGTTAGTACACAAGGCAGGGGAGTTTTTGGCTCATTAAAGCACAAAAAAAGACATCGTTGCGTTAATGGCAAATATATATATCTTATTAGGAAATATTCATAAGGAATCCCGCGAGTTTTTGTCCCACTTTACCTATCTTAGCCACTCCGTCTGATTTTCTATTTTTTAATAACATTAATATGTGTAAAATTAAGCACTTTAAAATGCCTCATTATATTTGTCCCTTCTATTTCAGATTTCACATTTAACCAACAAATCTTTAGTTAATATTTTTGTTTACTTTTGTTTCATTATTATCAGACTTTCAAATAAGTATATTTAATGTTTTTCAAAATAATCATTTCTGTATTTTCTTTTATACATATTCTCGTATTATTTGCGGTTTCCTCAATTTTCTATTTAACTATGGGCTTATTTTCATAATAGTGGTTTTAACGTCTTTTCATTCCGATGTGAAAGACTGATAGGGTCAATAAATCTTGATTTTAGGACCACATGCATAGGTAAAATTTTTAAGTTACAAGCAACTATTCCAAATAGTATTTCACTCAATCGGACCGCCTACCTGTACGTTTTGTTGACTTATGTTCGCTGTAAGTAAACTTTGTTGTTAAATGGAATTAGTAACTTTCCCAAATGAAATAATGTAGAATGTTGTTATATTTAATTTTGTTACGCTCCTTAATATATTAATTGGGATTGATTGTCGAGTTGTTTTATGGATTAGAGAATTTTTACGAGACCGACAGAAAATAGTTGAAGTAGGGAACGAATTATACTCAGTTGCGAATGTTAACTCGGGAGTGCCGGAGGGTTCCGTTATTGGTCTCTTATTATTTCTAGTCTACGTAAATGACTTAGTATCAGGCATTAATTCTCAGGTGCGTCTTTTTGATGACGACTGCGTAATATATCGGAAAATAAAAACTGTGATCGATGAAGAATTTCTACAAAAAGATTTAGATACATAAGAGATTGGGCACTTGTTAACAAAATGAAAATAAATTGTAACAAGAGAAAGTCACGTTGAAATAATAATTATAAGCTCAGCGGTAATGAAATAGTACAAGAAAGTCTTTTAGTAAGTATTTGGGTATATACTTGAGCAGTAATACGGGTTGGGAATATCAAATAGAACATGTGACTAGGAAAGCATGGAAAGTACTTCATTTCGTCATGCGGATTTAAAAAAAAGGAAACTGTGAAACACGGGAACTTGCGTATAAATCTCTCGTGCGTCAAGTACTAGAATACGGCTGTATTTGTTGGGATTCTTTACGAAAATATCAGGTCGAGGCACTGGAAAGGATACAAAGGGGGGCGGCAAAATTTGTTAAGCGGTGTCATGGTCACGGAAATGAGAAGGTTCATTAATTAGGTTGGGATATGTTAGAAAAACGACGGCAAAATTTACGTCTCGGGACTCTTTTTAAAGCGTACGCAGGCAGGGCAACAATCCTGGGAGGATATTGCGTCAAAGTTTTTAGAAGTAAATTATTTCAGTAGAAAAAAATTAATTCCTCTAAAAGTAAGACGATTACATTTACAAAAACTAGAAATCTGCCGTCAACAATATATAGATTAGGAGAAGAATAGACACCAGAGGATAAAATTTGTCACTATTTTTAAAGACTTAAACTGGGAAGACTAAATTAATGCTGTCGCAAAGAAGTAATGGCAATATTAGCACTTAATAAATAGAGTGCTAAGAAAGATACAAGGAAGGCTAAGCAAATGGCTAACAAATCATTCCTTCCTTCCTTCCTCCATGGCTCTACAGCCCATTGAGGGCCTGGGCCTATTGAGTCGACTGCGGACTGTCATCTTGCATGACACATACAAATCATTAGTCCGCCCAATTCTGGAGTATGGAGCGGTGTGTTGGGACCCATATAGATATGAACATGTCAACGTACTGGAAACAGTTCAGAAGAAGGTATCGAAATGCTTTCATGCTCGGGGTAAAGCGAATTATTGCTTGGAGAAACTTTCAGATAGGCAAAAACGAGCACGACTGAGGTCGTTATTTAAAGCGTACCAAACCGAGCCGGCCTGGAGTGAAGTCACAAATCGACTTGAGACTCCAAACTTTGTAACACGAAACGACAGCGTGTATAAAATTAAAGAAAGGCATCAGAGGACAGATGTAGGGAAGTTCTTTTTCGTAAAAAGGACCATCAGGGACTGGAATAGTTTTCCTGCAAGATTGCTGGAGACTTTTCCCCATAACATTAAAGTTTTCAATAAACGACTGATTCAAGTGTGATTAATAGTGCAATTTTGTTTCTTTATTTATTTTAATATATTGGTAACTTTATTGTACGTATATTGGTACGTTAGAGTTGCGCGAATAATGAGGTATACAGTAATAAAAAATAAATGAAACTTGAAACATGTGTAGCGGTAGCCACCTATCGGTAGGCCGCAAAAAAGTGTACATTAATGGGTGAACAGTATTATTAAACCATGATTTGATATTACATATCATGTGCTGAATGATAATATACAATTTCGTGAAAAATTCAATCGTTTATTAGGTCAGAATGTCTTTTTCTTTTTAGTCTTCTTGCTGCTCTTCGTGGCGAAGGATTGTGGTAAATTTCTTGCAAGAGCTTATTGGTCTATTGTTTTTCTTGCCTGAGGTTAAATGTGTGTAACTACCACCGGGCTATTGCCATTTTGTAGTTTTTTGTTAAAAATAATTAGGCACAATTGTACTTTAAATTTTATAGCTTCTTTGTTTACTTATCACATCCATAAAAACATCACTAGACGGCCAGCCGAATTACTCCCTCTGTGGTGTAAGATTATATACAGGCTTACTATTTTATTCACATTATCAATGTTTCATGTATGGTGTTAAATCATATTCATTTCTAGAATGTTTTGGTTATATATTCAAAAACTTATTCCACCAAACCAATGAAAATCTTGGACCAGCAAAATCGCGAAATCTACAAAAAGATGACATGGTTTATAAGAAACCAAAGGATACTATCAACACATATTTAAATTAAATAGATTTTATTCCGTTCCATTTTGAAATCAATAAGTTAATTTTTAGCGGGAGCACACGATTCGTATAACAGGATCAATCTAGAATTTAAAAATAATTGGGAAGTTATTCAAGTTCTGAAAAATAAAACACCCTATTAAGAGACTATAAACTGAGTAGCCTATTCGCCTAGCTCTGAAATATGGACAAAAGATAGAGTCTCATTTAGTGAACAAACACAAAAGGAGGAAGAATCAGCATGGAGTGTGCCGCGTGGTTGGAACACTAAAAGAGATCATTAATGGTATGAATTCCCTAGGAGTAATAAATCTGAATCGTTTGTGAGCTGTGCAATTTGATGTAATAAATCTGAAATGGAGATAGATCGTACACAATGCGAGAAAATCGAGTGATGTATGGAATTATGGTCTCAGCGAATCGAAAACGACCTCGAGGACAATAATTATATTAGTGAGGAAAACTTATTACATTGCAGGGACGTTTTGAAACTAGCCAAGTGATTTTAATGCAGGAAAGGAACATGTATTCAACGATTAAACAAATAGTTCATGGTTGTTATCCCATAAACGGATTAAATGCCTGGTGGCACACTATAGTCCCGACGGTAACTTTATTATAATTAGATTATGCTGGTCTTTTATAGAAATATAAAAGTATAAATTTATTTTAAAATTAATATAAATTACAATTGATAAATTGTAGGCAATTTAATTAAATAATTTTCAATGCAAAGTACGAACCAACTTTTTTTAAAGAAAGTATTAATTTATGTCATCTCGACTCTATCACAAGTTAACCTATAAATTATATTCCATTTCATAGAGGAAAGAATAGGCAGTAACCTTCCTAGTGTCGAGGAATAATTCCTGTAAGACAGGAGGCTGCTTACTCAGTGGCTTTGAGCGTCCTGTCTTCGAAGTAACTATTTTCCAAGTTATTTGGATCTTATTAACGTTATGCTACTGCTTTTCATGGTGTATTGCTATCGTAATACGCCCAAGAAGAAGTTGCGTTGCAGTTGAGACACAGGCTGGCGACGATATTGTTGGCGTGACGCTGGACGAGCGGGGTCTTGCCGATAGTCTTTTTGACCCGAGGTGGACTTCACGTCGCGTTGGAAAACCATAGGGGGTGGCACTTCGAATCAAATTCTAAGCGAAATTTGGACCCTTTGTGCTGCAAATTACAAAATATCGAACCAAAAGATTTTCAAAACTAAATATCTCTATTTACTCGTATTAAATCAAATACATCCTTCTCAAACGATTATATCAATATATTGAAACCGAATACTTTTACAAATAATAATAATCAACAAGATTTATTAAATTCTTCGCAAAGGGAGATTCTTCCAGAGGATCATTAAGTAAATACAAGTCTTTTTTAATACATAAACCGGTGAATAGGTTATTGGAAAAGTTCTCGGGTTTCCTACCGAGTGGCGTTGTACGTACACGACATTTCGTCGACAATCACCAACGACATTTTCAAGTGAAGTGAACATGTAGACGAAGATCGTTGACGAAACGTCGTGTATATACAACGCCCTTCGGTTGGCAACCCGAGAACTTTGGTTATGAAAGCCTTTAATTGAGTGCGCGTAAATTGGTTTTTTATTTATATTCAAAGGAAATGCATTTGAAACATGTTAACATTGTTGTAAGTTACTGGACTATATTACTGGAAACAACCAACACGTACGACACAATTATAACATTGCGCTATTGAAAACAAGGTTATAAGGAAAAGTTTTGAGAGCTCTATCTTCGTCTCCGTTCAGTTGTAATCAATGATACTGTGGTGATTCATGACCCTTACAGTCGGGTAAAGCAAAAATAATTTAGTTTTGTTATTTACGTATACAGGACGGAAGACGACAATGGCTTGGTGGGGCTGAGTAGGCGGGAAAACGTCACCGTCTGCAACATTTTTGGCTGCAACATTGTTGATGGCCTGGAGAGATGAGATTGGGCAGTTGTTGCAGAGAGGCTGCCGGAGAGAGACGCTAGGGAGAGACGAGACAGTTGTTGCAGAGAGGCTGCAGGAGAGAGACGCTAGGGAGAGACGAGGCAGTTGTTGCAGAGAGGCTGCAGGAGAGAGACGCTAGGGAGAGACGAAGCAGTGGCAGAACAAGGCGACATGTATAAAATTTAGTTTCTGCACATTTAAGAAAGGAAATTCATTTCGTGGGAGTACAGAAAATAAAAAGACAACATTTGATCTGAAGGAGAGGCACTAGAGAATCTTAATATGAAGAAGAGGTGACCCAGGAAAGGAACAACCGGCACACGAACAAAAACGAAGAACGACGTCATCAGGCGTTAACATCCGGTAACGGCAATTTACCTCGGTTTTTCCACACAAACCATTCTCGTCTGATACGCGAATTTAATTTTCAACTATATCGTTCGTCACCCGCGTTCCCGGGAGCAGCCATTTAAGAAGCTGCGTAGAGTATTATTTTTGCTTTTACCGACTGAGCTAATGATTAAATTGATATCGTAAATTTATATGTTTTCCACTATAACTTAATTTGAGTTATAGTTCTATTCAAATTAAATACATTATTATTATTATTGCTTGTTTGATTGTACAACAATATTTTTGATGGTGTAAACAACGAACACCACAATACATATGTCTAGGAAAACACATTGATTTACGTTTGCTGCTGTTTAATTATCCTCCTAAAACTTGTGGAGACACGAAGAAGGGAATGTTGAGACCTCACAGCAAACACGTCTCCCGTCGTTAAGAAGGGCGTGAGAATAGCCCGACGTACCCGATGCGGTTTTCTACGGTTTTCCCTGCATCTATTTAGGTGAAACACCTGGTAGGATCCTTAAAATATAGCTACCTTGCTCTCCCTACCACCTCCCCCCTTTCCAATTCCCTTCCTATTCTATTAATGGGGAGTTGCCTGTTTTCGGATCACCCTCATGTAACCTGAAACACCATCCCTGCCCGTCGAAAAAAACAGATAAAATATGAATTATAACTCATAATTCAGATGAAACCTTAGGAGCACAATTACAGAGGTTACTAAAGAAAAAAAAGGTATAATATCACCCACCGTTTTTGTGTGTCGTTTGTGTGGTTAACGATCAGCTGAAACATGCGAAGATGATTGTAAAAATGTCGTGTGGAATTTATTGTATTTGTAATGTTTTCTGTAACTTGGTTACTAGCTTGTAATTATTATACTTTTAACACAATGGCCTTATATTTTATGTTGTCAACAACTGCAAAGACTTGCAGATATAAAAATACTATTTCCCATGTTTGGTATACATTGACTAACTTTTAACAATTGGAATTACTTCCAAATTATCTCAAATATTTTGCAGAATAATTAATATGTAAAGCCACACTCGCAATTCCTCTAAAAATAACTCCGAATGATTATAATATAGTTGTTGTTGTCAGTCCTTATCCTGCGCAAGATTTTTCACTTTTACATAACTACCACATCCCACCTCCCACATCCTCCCTACTCTGCTTAGCGTATTCCATCCTTTTCTCCCTTTTCTATTCTTTCTCGATACATTTCCCTCTAATGCTAATGTTACAAGACCCTTATGTCTCAAAACATGGTCTATTAATCTACCCCTTCTCTTGGTCAAAGTTCGCCATATTATACTTTCTTCTCTTATTCTTCTTAGTACTTCATGGTTAGTTATCCATCCAACCTTCAGATTTTCACTGTTCTTTTATAGCACCACATTTCAAAAGTTTCTCTTATTTTCCTTTCTGCAACTCCTGCCGTCCGTGTTTCTCACCCATATAAAGCGATTATATGGATTATAATATTATAATGGAGGAAAATATCACAAATCACTGGAATTAGCTGACTGTAAATAACTCAGCGTTATTTTCTAAATTTACAGACAGATACTCATAGCTTACGGATTTCCGATAGTTCGACATTAATGAGGTCTCATCAAATGTCGAAAGAGAGAATAATAGTTCCCAGCAAAGTTTTATTATTGCTGGGGAAAAACATTGATATGAAGGTATTCAATATCGCCATAATTCATCCGATAAATTTTACTTACACTTGCACATTTTTAGCGTACGTAATTGTATCTTGGGGTAATTAAATCTATATATAATTAAGAACAACGCCTAATGTTTTTTTTGTTTGATGAAGCTGGACCACTTTTCGATTTTCATATTTGCATTTATACTTTCTCGTAGTTCAACACAGATAAAAAAGTACTGTAATTTCAAGACAAACTTGGAGCAAGGGGATAGTTATTTGCTCTTTTGATTATTATATTCGTATAACTGCATAATAAATTCATCAACGAAACGAATATTGTGTGCGTATGTCACGTATGAATTTCGATAAAGGAATTCTTACTGCAAAGAGTTGCATAAAATCTAAAATTCTGTATCTGGGACCGCGAATATTCCTCCCTTCCATTCCTGCTGCACCTACACGCACAATTTATGAAATGGTGAAGAATTTATAAATAATAATATTCATAAGTTGAGGGTAATGAAGCCACTATTCAATTGTGGCGGACAAAGCAGCGTCACGGCTAATAATTGGGTTGATGGAGTTTTACTCTTCTTCTGTACATTAAAACGTAGCAAGTAAGCACTTACAAGAATTTACTACTGCGTTGAAGTCGTTAAGAAAGAATTACGAATTTCTCCTGGCGTGAAGTCGGTACCTCAACAAGTTTACAGAAGTAAGAATATTTTTGCATGTTATTTTAATTTGTTCAACCCACACCTAACGATATTGTACTATTTTCTATTATCATTACGGGTAAGTGAAATTGTTTAAGATAAAAAAACGGTGTATTTAAGAATGTCAAAAATAATTATTCATAAATAATTAGAAATACGACCTTCAAGGAGAGAACCGTTAAACTGAGAACAAAGTTTTAGAGAAATATAAAACTGTCGGATGTTCACACATGCTTAGGATCCTCATGAAAGGTTGGAAATTAAACATAAGATCCAAAAAGATATAAACAGTAAATGACTAAATAACGTCGTTCCCTGACTAAAATAGTAGTGTTTTCGAATAAAATAATGATTAAATTTAGTACAGTGCTTTGTGATAGGATTGTGTTTACAAGTTGACTGCTTGTAATTAGATCTTTAATTCTTGTATTCAGGGTTACCTTTGTTTTACAGGTTTATCAAAAAATCACAATTTTAATAATTACACATAATTACTAGAAGAAAATGTTTTACTATGATATTTGTACCCTCTGATCAGTCAATAAAAGAGAAGATTTTGATTTAAAAAATACAAGGAAATGTAAATTGTAAACACACTGAATTCATTGGGTTTTATTACTACTTATAATGTTGATTGTGTGAACCAGGAATTGATTTAATGTTTATGTAAATGCACTTAGAAATTAATTTATTAGGGAAGAGGTTTGCAGTAAAATATTTGTAACAAAGTTAAGGTTATCAAATTAATTGGCGACATGGGATAGTATTACAGTACAATTTGGCTACCCTGTTATAAACAATATATTGAATAAGAGGATGATCAGATGGAAAATTCATAACACCATCTGAAAATGTAGGTATGTGATACAAATAAATTTATAAATTCTGATGGCAACTTAAAAGAAATGCCTCGAAGATATTAATACATAAATTTTGTTCACATAGAACAGTTATTTGTAAATGTGAAGAACTGAACATAGTTAACAATTTATTATATAAAAATATAATGTATATAATACAAAAATGTCATCCACATATGTATGATAACTAATAGGTTTGAAATTATGATTTTGGAGACTACTACTCCAACTCTCTGATTACTATTTCTACAAGAACGACGTTTAAGGACATTGCATGTAGTTAATAATCCGCAGAGCCGTAAAGGATAACTGTGACAGCTTTCTCTCACAGGTATTTCTTCGCAGAGTAAAAATGGTGTTTACCTTCGGGATTGTTCAGACACAGAAAAGGGAATGCTACAACCCCAAAGCAAACTCATCTCCCGTCGTTCGGAAGAGCGTGTGAATAGTACCTAAAGGCAGACATACCTGATGCATGTTTTCTAGGGATTTTCCTGCATCTCTTTTACGTGAAACACCGGGTAGGGCCCTTAAACTATACCCCGGGGGCCCTAGTCAATCCTTGGCTATCTTGCTCTATCTTCCACATCCTTTCAATTCTCTTACTATGCTATTAAAGGGTAGTCGCTTATTTCAGAATCACCCTCATGTAGCCTGTTACCAATAAAAACCTCGTTATCTCTCTAATTTTAATGTTCTCACATGCCGAGGCTCCGTCATCTGTTTTAGGAGGTGTACGCACTGGGGTTGAAGACCTTGGGCATACCTTTACGCTGATCCCATACGATTAGTCAGCCTCCTATAGCTGATGGAAATACAGCAAATTCAGCTCCAGACATTTATAAATGCAACAGAATAATACCCTATAACCAGACCTACCTTATTCAGGTTTTATAGGGTTTTCCCTGATAAACTTTTAGGTGTCTATAATCCTTAAAATATATCCCAGGATCCCTTTTCAGCCCTTAGATACCTGGCATTGCCTTCCACATCCTCCTTTTTTAATTCCCTTCCTATGGAATTCAAGGGCAGTTGCATGTTTCAGGATCACCCTCATGTAACTTTTACTCAAAAAACGATAATCAATAGTCCGCCGACAAAAAGCTACTATAGATAAAAAGAAAGAGCTAAATATTGAACAATAACTGACTCTTAATATAGGATAGAATAACAAAATACGGCAAAAAATGTTCAGAAGAAATTTGTTCTATTAGTAATTACAACATGTTTTCTTTATCATAATTCCAAGAAAATATCACCGTCTCATCCCTTTTTTTGGGACCTCTTCGCGTGTTTATACATCTATATAATGTTTAATAACAATAAATACATATAATCAAACTAAGTATTAAAAACTTTTAAATTGAGTCCTTGATTTTTTATTATCTTAAATTTGGACAAAATTATGGGAATATTAAACACATGAGAAGAAAAAGAATTTTTTTTTGCTTTGGAGTGATTCCCGAAATAACAGTTTAAATCTAATGAGCTTTCTGACTTAAAAAAATTGTGCAAGTAAAAATAAGAACGATTCCCCTGTTCCTGACTTTCATCTAGACCGAACACAAAGTGACGCTTGTAAGACGTCGGTTAACACTGGAATATTACGACTTCCTCATTCATCATTGTTGATTTTGTGTATCACTTTACAGCGTGGAGCCTCCTTTCCGAAATTAGTTCCAGATAGGCAGTAACCGCGTTCCGGAGTCGGGGGCGGGAGTCGCAAGCAGCAGTAGCGTCCACGGCGTCGCGTCGGGGCTAAAAGCGGCGCTATAAAGCTCCAGGCTGACTCCTCGCGCCGCTTTGCACAACACCGCACCAGCCATGGTGAGTACGGACCTGCAGGCTGCACTCTAACCTCGCTCGCGTCTTCTACACTAGCTAAACTGACACCAAAAAGAATATTCAATTTTTGATTCTATTCAGATGAAATTCAACCAGTTCTGTTAATAAAAGCGTTTCTAGAAGGCGAGCGCTTAAGTACCGATGTTCCTGTTATTGATAGCTCATAAATATGTCCGGGACATACGCTAGTTTCCAAGTAGCACTCTTACTCAATCCTGTACCACGTGTTGCATAGTTGCGCTGTGACAGCCGGACCAATAAGTAAACAATTTTAAATTTTATAACAAAACCGAGAAATATTTTTACTTACTGACGAATTTGTGTTCAGTAAATTCGCATTAGGTAGTTTATTCATGACACATGGAACCAACTCCAACCTGTGGATTGTTTCTTAAGTAATGTTATCTTCTCTGATTGTGGAATTTATTTTCAAGTATATCCGAATAGTTTCAATATATTCGACGGATAGTCCTTGAAAATTTGGTCGCATTAAACGGAACAATTGATTGGGGCGTGCGTATTGATTACCGAGCTATTAATCAGTTCCTGAAGTAATTCATTACATATATCTACATATTTAATATATAGATATGGGTTATCGTGATTAATGGGCTAATAGATGCATAATAATACGAGAAGAAAAATTATAGCTTCCGCTAACAAAAAGTATTAATATAACGGAGACGATGCAGTTATCCGTATTCAAGAATTAGAATATTGTTTAACTTTCCTCTAAACCATCACAATTGCATAGATATACGCAAAATTCACGTCTCTACAGTTGTATCGCCTCTTTAATAAAAACAAGCACTTTTCGTAGGCTGTAATCGTAAATAGACACGATTATATCCAACGTTTCATTGGCTGCAACTGCGTCCACATATCGAGTTCAAACTAGCCGATAAACAGACACATTAGCAATATTTGTACAGATTAACTAAACTTTTATCGTTATTTACAAAGTTTCAAGTCAGTATTAACGTTTCTTAAAAGGACCTCGCTGATGCAATATTATTTTATTGTCAGTGAAATAAAATTGCTGTAAAAGTGAGTAGCAGTTACTTTAGTTTGAATGATTACCAACGTTGTTTTTCAAGTGTACATAACATGTACTTTTTCCTTAAAAATTAGGCCACACAGTTATTAAATCACTTATTACTTATAAAAAGTGAACAATATGTTAAACGCTGTTTTAAAACATTCACTGGAAGAAATAAAATTAACACATACAACTTAATTGAGCAAGTGTGGAAATTTATTAAGTAATTGTGAAAATATTAAAAATTTAATTAGAGAGGTAATATAAGTCATATCATAAAGTTATTTTTTTCCTCATAAATATACTATGTTGCTGATTCCCTTCTGGCTTTATACTACGCTTTCTTGACAAAATTGGTATTTATGTACTGAACCAACTTATTAATGGTTTTGGTTTTCATTTGTTTTCTGGACAACGTCTCCAAGAATTCGTGTAATTTATATTATGTAATGCATCAGTGAACAAGAACAAGCGCAAAATAGTGCAAAAAAGAAACTTTGGGGTAGTTTTCCAGTGGATTTAATTGTCATTCAGAGCGTGCCTGTGGTTGAGGAACACTTAATAGCATCTCACATGCTCTGAGTTCTTACAAATCACCTGACTAGTAAATATCAATTTATTATTTATTTAAAAAATGGAGCTTCATGTATCACATATATTACTTCTTTTATGCTGTTTTATTATCTTTTTAATGAGCCAAAAGTTCTAATACATCATAAATGAAGTATCTGTAAGTATGGTAGTTAACCTACGGTTATTCTACTTCCGTATTATTTTTCTCTTAGCAGACTAACGACTGAAACTTCGGTCAGCTTCGGCCAACATCGGAAAATGGCACCGTTGAAGGCTATTTTCCATACAAATAATAGTCAAGCTAAAAATAGCTAATATTGTGTTTCAAGAAGTTGTGTAATAAATCATGATTCTGTCAACAGTTCTTTAAAAGACTCTTTATAATTTGATTCTAAATACGATAGTTCCTTTCTATTTTTTACAGTTATATTTCCTGAATATTCTTTATCATCTATTTCACGTTATTCTTGGACGTAGGTACATCAGTATAAATACTGAATTATTTATAATACTTTTAAATTATATTACCAATTACCTCACGTTATATAGTATTACTGACTTTTTTGCTGACGCTGTAGTGTGACTTTAGTAGATTAAAAAAAATCTAATTTTATTAATTATCCCCTTTTGCAGCGGCAGGCGTACAAACCATCATTTAATCTTCAGAAACATTGTTAAACGGAATTTTTGCGTGGTGACATTTGTTCTACTGGAGTGTCGACGTCTTGTTAAACATCTTGTGTAACATGCTAGTTCCGTTGTGTAACTTGTCCGTCGCAACATATTTTATCAGACGCAACGATTCGAAATATGCTGACGGAATTGTTTTGATCGGCCAGAGGTTGAGCATTACAAATCATTGTAATGAGAGACGAATCACGAGGATATAATTAGACTAGTGGACAAAGTCAAAACAATGATTTATAAATACGTTAATAGGAGAACTGGTCTCAAAAGTCTTGGATACCTTCCAGTGAATACTGAAAGCTTTTAGGTAGAGCCAGAGGACAGTATTGAATAACGTGTGAAGAACTCTCAGCAGACTATTATACGTATACTGTAGTTTACAAACCATAAAATTAAATGTTAAAGATAATAGGATAAATGTATGTCTTACATACATTTTGTATGTATATATTGGGAAATCTACAATTGGGCAAATATATATATGAATATATTTTCCTATATTCTATTTTTTTCTGTTCCAACTGACAGTAACAATAAGAATTTTTTCGGCATTAGTAATTTGTACCCTCAATAATAAACACTGCATGGAACTGGAGCATTAGCTTTTAATTTTAACTCGATTAATTTAGGAAAAAACACTTCCCTTTTTACTTTTCTTTAAGATTTAATCCAAATTTATTTTTCCTTGAAGAGGTCTAAACCTAAATAAAGTTCTACTTCTTCTTCTTCCTGACTCTGCAGCCTATTCAGGGCCTTGGCCTACCGGCTTGACTACGGACTGACATCTTAAATGACACATTCCAAATTAGGAGTGACTCGTGGTCGGCGTATCTGGATCCCAGACTCCGTTACCATGACAGGATTCGAACCCGGGACCTCTCTGTTGTGCTAGCCACTAGAGGTCGCCACCTAAACAAGCCCAGTAGGTAAATCACTCCAAATTTGACCATTCCTTTTTACTTTGGCCGCAACATTGACTTCAAATAGGCCTCCCTATATTTATAAAATAACTGGACCATTAATTATCCTTCTGTCGAAGATGCAGTCATTCGAAAAACACCAGCATCCCCTTTTGGAAAATAGTTTATAAATATTAGTACTAGTATTTGACCGATTACAGAGACTCTTGGAAATACTCGTCGTTACAATTCCTAGATCAAAAATTTATTTTCCATTTTTTAATTTTACTTACGTTTTGGAATACTGACGCAATAAATTTAACAGTAAGTCGCGTTGTAACACCAGGTTCCAATAAACTTTATAATACACTTTCTTTAACTTCTAATGAGAGTTGGCAATACAACACCAATACTTGACCACAAGGATAATACGAAGAGTACCTATTTCGTGTTTGTTGCTTGACGGGAAACGTCTTTGCCTTACAGAAATTTTGATTTTAGATTGCAAGCACATAGTTTAGTATGTATGTTCCATATTGGAATAGGTATTAATTAGTAGAGTTATTCCTTTTCCGTATATCCATTATACGCCAATCATACTGAAGTAAGCACATCTCTCAAAAACACACGCGTTTTGTGATGTCAATTAAATAGCTCTCTATCCCAAAGTATTACTCTATTATCTATAAATGTTTTGATTAATTTCCACAGAATGATATAGAGGGGTACTAATGATCAGAAAATACAATTTGGAATTTATATCAATTTATCATGAAAGTATGTACATAATTTTATGAAAAATAGCATTTGGATATTTAATGTTTATTTTGCAAGTAAATCGTAGTCAACTTTGAAGGAGGAGACTGCATGAATGTAATTTTAGACGGATAAATTTAGAATGAAATTATAGATAAAGCTAGTGTTGCTCCCCGTGACAGCCGCGACATTCTCGTTAGTGGTATGTGCACTTCATCGAGTGGTAATGGCGCGATAGCTGAGATGCAGAGATCGCGAACTGAATTATGAGCGGAACACTGAGGTTAAACTGTGCGCGACTTAACGACCTCCTTAAAAAGCAAGCGACATCGATTCTTGTGTGATGAGATTTACAAATTGCAACTGTCGTACTTGTGGTTTGAGACGGTGATGTGAGGCTCCAGGAAATTTCAACTGCTCACAAAATTCTATACAGATTTATTCTTCACGCCTTGGGAATGAAAATGCAATAAGCGACTGGGATTAATAAAATGATGCTACAGCTCAAAATATTAATTGTGCGTTGCCTCTTTCATGGGACATCAACGAACAAATATGACAGATGTTTACGTCTACTAATTTAATTTCGTTGAGGTGGTTCTATATGCTTAACAATTGACACTAATTTTTCTTTAATACGTTATCATACCACTTCGTGAAATGTACGTTTCATTTTGATACAAGAGGAGAAAACTATTCTGTGTGAAATGTAAAACGGCATATTATACAATTTTAATCGATTTTGTTTAGATTATAATTTTTATAGGTATAATTATAATACTCATTTAGTATGACCTAAATGTGCCTGTGAAATTATGTTGGTGCAAAATGATGGATTGTTTTTCTTAAGCTATCTCCATCGCAACTGATATTTTTATAATAGCGGATTCTCGGAACATAAAAAAAAAACAATGTTCTACGAACCTTCATAGTTTTTTTCATTTCTGTCGACCTATAAAGTTGAATCACAGTTACATTTATAGCTCTATAACAAATGATATTGTGTGGAAAAGTGAAATCTCCTATCACGCAATATTTCTAAGAGCCCTGGCTTTAATTATAAAAAACGAATCCTTGGTCGCATCGAGCGCTTATTCTTCTCAGAAACCGCGTGCAGTTTTCATTTCCGCTAGCGAGTATAGCGCGCCTGGTGGCCGGAAATGGAAACCTTTGTGATCAGTTCTCTTCCGCTCTGTCAGTTTCATAGATTGCCTCCAGGCGGCATTGTTCACAACTTGCAGTAAAATCAGATTGAAATGGTAACTTTCAACACGAAATGTGTTTTGTTCTCCCACAGAATAACAGGGTTAGTCGTCAATCACTCCTCATGATAACACAAAAAAGTCACAATTATTCTATAACAATTACATTCTCTTAGAATGAAGCTTATCCTAGTTTTGAACTGTCGTTCTCCTTACTCAGACAATGCAATACCCGATAGCCCTTCCAGTATTGATGCTCATTATAACCAAAACTGATTTTAACTTCAAGAAAGTTATCAAAATCTAAATAAATTGCAAGCAGAATACTTCTGTGATGTCCCTAGTATCAGTGTAACTTGATTTTATTTAATCTTGTACCTAATAGCACGGAATCAATGTTTACAATAAGGTATTTCAAATTTAGTACCCCGTAATTAGCCTAAAGCGCATCTAATAGTTATTTAACAAGTTAAGCAATTTTTAATACCATCATTTTTTGACAATTCAGTAGAGGGGAAGTATTAAATAAATGACAAACCTGCTGTCTTCATTAAATGAAATAGTTCCAAACTTCAGTGCTAACACCTGAATTTATTTCAATCAAATTTGTAAAGTAGCTGAAAACATTTACAACAATTTATAACATCGCAAATGGCAGTCACAAGCTCTTTTATACATATAATTTAGTAGTAGTAATTGTAGGTCTACCAACAATTTAACGATATGCTGCCTGCGAAATACAGTGAATATTTCATTACATTTAATTACCAAGTTCAGAAATATGTATGATGAACAAGGTCGATCTAATGTGTAATCTATCTTAATAAATATTAACGCTCAAGTACTTCATAAGTAGTATACTACATTACAGAATTAAATTTAATAAGGAATATCTCATTAATCTAATTAGTAAAATAAAATTTTTACACTATTAAAATAAAATGAAACAACCATTACTTCTTACTTCAGAATATCTAAAAATATATCAATTTTGTCATAATAATATCGTTAGAGGATTCAATGAATTCACAGACTCAATTGCTTTTTTTTCGAAAGGACTAGAATACGCAAAGTAGTGAGTACTGAAATCTTTCTTGTTAGTAATTCAGGGTCGTCGTAAAGTAAATATTAATAAGAATTCATATGCAGGACGAGTAGCTACATTCAAGTGTAGTTATTATTCGTGCATTCAGTAAATCGCCTTTCTCGTCTATTCATTTTATATAGAACTTGGTATAGCGGTTTTCTGCAAATAGTGCTTTACTTGTATGGCACAGTCCTAAACGAAGAATTTTAAGCATTGATAAACGATCCAAAATATATATTCTCTTCTTCCTTGGCTCTGCAGCCCATTCAGAGTCTTGACTACGGACTGTCACATTCCGAATTTGGAGTGATACGTGGCCAGTGTTTCGATTCTCCAGAAGTCTTAATCCCAGTCTCCGTGACCATGACGGTATGAACGTCCAAGCCCTTGTCAGGATTCGAACCCGGGACCTCTGCGGTGTGAGCAGCGACGCTAGTCACTGGACCACAGGAGGTCGGCTTTCTACATTATATTTAGTTACTTATCTGTGATTATCTGTGAAATTGGAAGAAGTTATTAACCAAGATTATTTTAACACACACACACACACACATATATATATATATATATTGTAACATGAAAAGTTACATTGAACAATGCAGGCCAGCTTGCGAGTTGCAATTGTTGAGGAACTGACGCAACCCGGGCCAACAATGTGGTCTTGCGAGACGTTGGGTGGTCCGCAAAGGGAGGGGGGGAGTCGCCAATTTTTGGTGTTTTTATGAAAAATACCTGGCGCCCTAAAGGAATTAAGAAATCCTCGAATACAGAGGAACGACGGATCTGATACAATATATATATATATATATATATATATATATATATATATTGTAGCAGATCGGTCGTTTCCGGACAGCTCTTCCTCGATAATGGTATTTAATAACTTTAAGGGCGCCAGGTATTTTTTTGGTCACAAAAACACCAAAAGATTCAATTTAGAGTTTTAATTAATATTCAGAGCATGAAAATTATATGTCAATAGGGCGCGGTCACTCATTCATCCTTACTTTACGAAACACGACCTTCCTCTACTATAACCCCACTGACGACTGACCGTCCGCTTCCGCTTACATCAGCCAATCGACAATGTCTCCTCCACAACAAGGCGTCCCGGGGCATTGCTGCGCGCTCCTCGTCCAACACGTAGCAAATCGCAAGCTATAAAACCTAACTTGCATTGTTTTTATCTGGGACTGTAATTTAACATGTTACAATATACGTGGTTAAACCCGGAATTTCACAAACTCACTAAGATTTATAAGGTATTTCAAGTTTCCCTTAAACACTTTCATCAAGAGATTACTGTCGAATGAAATACTGTAGGGGGCTAAAGTAAATGGATTCCCATAGCACCGCCGGTCAACCAGCTACTTTGTAATTATTTTCAATAGGAATTGAAACAATTTGCTTTGTAAAGTAATTTTGTCGCTCTGTCATAATACTTCAAAATAACTCATACTGGAATGAATTTGAGTGAATCTTTACCCTAGTGGTTCCACCCCTCACCATTTTCACTTCCTCACAACGTACTATAATTTCTTCCAGATATGTATCTTCCAAAGATTTCCAATATATTAGTTCTCATTTTTTATTGTGTACGAATGGTTTTGTTCTACCACGTTATGTGTTTTATTTGTACAAAAACGTTCAATGTGAATGTAACTCATTAAATTTAATTTTTACTGAAAAACTTAAATAACTGAACTTGCCTTTAATTGGAATTATCAATTCATGATTGTCACAGAAACTTCGTAACCTTTATAAGTTATAATTTTAATTAAGAAATTGGTAAAAGAAAAAAATTAAACACATAATAAGACATACATCAGTTAAAATAAATTTAAATTTTTGATGGAAAGTATAAAAGTAACTTGGAATCAAAACTGCTCCAAGAAGCACTAGCATCTTCATCCCGATATCGCGCGACTTTTTACGAAGTGAAACCGATATTACTATTGACATTTAATCCCAATAAAAATTATAACTAATTAATCGCAATTGGTTTAGAGTTTATAGAAGCTAATGGATGTAACATTTTTCACTCTTAGACGACATTAATTTCACGAATAACAATTAACGTTATGAGCAGTTTGAGAGATAAATTTAATTATATTTCACCAAGTCATCGGTATATATTTATAACATTATTATTTATATATAAAGTGTTATTAATGCCTGTTTCGTATATAGGTTATGGTGTGACACTTGCCGCAATAATTATCGTCATGATTTCAGGATAAATATTAATATTTTACATTTGAACAATATGATATTTATCAGTTAGAGACTAAGAATTCTTTTTATTATTGTGCCATAAGGTAAATAGGCATTGTTGATGAGAAAATATCAGGCAAGGAAGTAAGACAATTAAAAATAGAGCTACTAAAAATTACACTAACTTTGTCCAGCTTTATATAGGACCGATTGATTTTATATATTATCGGTATTTATATATAATATATATATATATACCGATTAGCAATTTGAAAACAATATCCGTAACTAGAAACATTTAACAATAATTTTCTCATTTTTGTCAAAAAAATAAAAGTGAATTTATCATAGAGTTGTAAAACGTTGAAAAACATGAATTAACTTCTAAATAACTCATACTGGAATTAATTTGAGTGAATCTTTACCCTAGTGGTTCAACCCCCTTCCATTTTCACTTCCTCACAACGTACTATCTGGGGCTGTAATTTAACATGTTACAATATACGTGGTTAAACCCGGCATTGCACAAACACACTAAGATTTATAAGGTATTTCAAGGTTTCCTTAAACACTTTCATCAAGTGATTAATGCACGGATCGAGATGTCGACAGTGAAAATTATATTGAGGAGAATATTGGTTGAATAATTGCGGTAAATGTGCACGGCCGGGGCGGGCGTGGAGCAGGTGCTGCGAGGCGCGGCGCGGCGCCACGAGCGTGCGGCAAGGAGGTTCATTACTCGGAGGGGTGCATTATTGATAGCGAACGCCGCCCTGGCGGGACCCCACGACCTCTCGCCTACAACATATTTACATAGGCACAAATTACTATGTGCTCTACTTGCCCAAGGCTCTGTCTCCTTCCCGCAACTCAATTTTGCGCACTCAGCTACTTCCTAAGATAAACTCGCCAAAGAGCAAAGAGAAATGCATTTCCCCTTCAGTGCTAAATATGAAACGAGACAGTTGAAGACACACTAGCCTGAGGAGGTCGTGGTGAAATTGAAGCGGGAGCTGAGTCGTTTATGAAAACTTAATGAACGCGTCTGCCAAGGTCAGGCGTTCCGACTTCCGTGGCTACGGCATCCAAAGACAAAACATTTTCAAACCTAGATTCACCTTTCAATGAACTCTTCTAGGTTTGTTATACGTTTTTGTAAAAATGTCAACATACGGAATGAATAATTGTCTAACAACTGGAAATGAATGCTTCAGTAATACGAGCGATGTTGCTTTATTAATCAAGCCATTAGCGGCGTTTAGACTTGCATTACAGACGATTACGCGCGAAATTTCGTTCGCCCAAATAACTGCACATTTTTACCCGCGGGAAAGCTGCTACTTTGGCATGTAAAATGAATTTAACATTTATTCGAGCGTGAAAGCAGGTAGTCGGGTTCCTGCAAACTGAAGTATTAATTAAAGTGTTGTTTGTGTATGAATAGCTGATCTTTCGAAAGGTTATTTCTAAAATGTCGGAAGACCAGATAAGTTTATGAAAGGAAAGAAAAAACCAGACGTAACGTCCACGTAATATATATTTTGACGCGTATAAGTCCTTCGTGAATATTTAATTTTAAATAAATACATATATATGTATGTATTTGTTATTTAACATTTTGTAAGGGATTCTGTAACCTGTTGAAGCAAATATTTAGAATATAGGAGGACTGGGTCGGAAGACACTCGCAAACGCTGTAGGATTAATATATCTCGATCCTAGTCAAATAAGAACCTGCTTACCGCCGCGTACTAGTAGACCCCTCAAATTTGATCAAGGCATGGAAGCGGGGCTCTTGCGTTCCACAAAAAATCAAATCTCCCGTCATCAGAAGGTCATGGGAGTAGTACCAAAAGCCCGACCTACCGGATGCAAGTTTTCTAGGGTTTTCCCTGCATCACCTTTAGGTGAAATGCCGGATAGGACCTTACACTACAGCACGGGGACCCTAGTCAACCCTTGTCTACCTTGCTCTACCTTCCACATCCCCCCTTTTCAATTTCTTCCTATGCTATATTATAGGGGAGTTGCCTGCTTCTGGATCACCCTCATGTAGCCTATTATCGCGGAATAGTTAAGTTCGCGGTGGACGGCGAACAGGTTGTAAATTATTAAAGATCGAAGGTTTTCCCGGTGTATATTCTGAATAAACAATTCTTGGGTTTCCACCCGGGTTAAATGGAGTTTAAGCCACTTTCACTTGAGAACGATGGCAGAGTACGCCATCGAAACGTCGTGGCTTAAACGCCATTTAACCCGGGTGGAAACCCAAAAAATTGTTTATTCACGTTGTAAATTTTACAATACTCAGACTGGTGGCAAATTGAGCCAAATAGAAAGTATTAATAATGAAAAATTAATTGCATAAGTGTGAGAGTGCAGTATTTTATGTGACATGAAGATGTGGTCTTCTATTTAACTCAATTCTCACCACAGTCGCTGAAATTCGCCGCACTCCTCCCTTCTTTCTTTTATTTAGCATATCTGTAATTGTCTAAAATCCGTCAATACATAGAATCTCATAAGGCCAGTCGGAATCGAGTACATTTGTGTTTATTTAGGTAAACAACCCTCTCGAATATATATAATGCCAGCATTAATTGACTATGACATACCTATTTCCGATTTCGTCTTGTTGCTAAATCACAGCAAACGTGAAGATCACTTTTTGAAGAAAGAATTCGCAATGGTTCGACGAGTTCTATGTGACCATCCCAGTCCGCGGCGGATTGCGGCC
The DNA here is from genome assembly GCA_034510155.1 of Eucriotettix oculatus. Taxonomy (NCBI): domain Eukaryota; kingdom Metazoa; phylum Arthropoda; class Insecta; order Orthoptera; family Tetrigidae; genus Eucriotettix; species Eucriotettix oculatus. The sequence goes on from CM067376.1 coordinate 203,576,274, forward strand.
ATTTGCGACCGCGAACAGGCCGCTTTCTGTTTGTCAAAGCCTTAAAACCGACACAAATAGTGCCATAAAACTCGGTGTCAGATGAGGCGTTTGAGCTACTAGCTGAAAATCCCAGTTCACCTAGGGCCTCCAAGGAATATTGACCAGAATTCGCCCCACGTATGGTTCTTCCTAGAATTTGAAGTTTTAAAGGTGAGTAGGGACGCCAATTCCTTTGGAGGACCTGCGAAATATAAAAATCTGAAAATCCAATCACGACCTTAGCGAGATCCTTGCAAAAAATAGCACTTGTTTCAGCATTTTTTCATCTGGAATTGCGTAATACAGTCTTGCCTTAGATCCTAAAACTGTCGAAGTTGACCTCTAAAAGTGGACAATATAAGCTCATATCTCTGAAGAAGACAGATTTGCGGCTCGAGACGCGTTCCAACGGTCATTATCACAGAAACGTGATATAAAGTTAGGAGGTGTCGGAGAGCTACCCACCTGAAACCAAACCCAGAAACTGCTTCAGCACTGAACACCAGCAACTCGGGAGCAAAGGAAGGCCTTGCCTGTCGCTGACATGCAAGAAAGAACAAAAGCAATACTCTCTTTCTTTCACTCTGGTACGCTTAAAACACGATATACAACCCAAAAGAAAATAGATTGCATTTGCAGTAAACTCTTGCTATATTTTTATTTAATATCCCAAGACATCAGCTTGGTGTCCAATATATATTTTTTAAAACTATAAATTAAAAAATTTCAGTCAAGTATCAAACTTGACATTCACTGGCACCCACCCATTTCATTAAATAATATTTTTAATTCGTTATCTAGGAAGTTAGATGGAATGCCGCTGAATTAATGTGTGTATTAATCATAATTAAAACAATCCACATTTCACATTTGCACAAAATATTATTTCAAATACACTCCATTTGTTCAATGGCGAATTAATAGATAAATAATTCATTCAGTAAGTATGTCATTACAGTATACGCAATGTATCAGAGCTCAGCGATCTGAAATCGAAATGCCAAAATAATACCAAGCTACGAATCAAGGACCTTGCGCATGCATGTATACATTATCAAAAATTGTGGGATCATGATTTTTATGTGAGAAATATCTCCCCCCCCCTCTCTCTCTCTCTCTCTCTCTCTCTCTATATATATATATATATATATATATATATATATAAACATTTCATCGAAAAAAATCTGGATCTCGACCCCATAGCGTGACCTCTCGATCATCATTGACCAAATACTTTCTTCTGGCCTTGATCAGCCCTTACACTCACTCTCTCACTCTTCCTACTTCCTACCACAGGGAGTTTGTACACTACTTTTATCAGGAGAAAGGGGCCCATATCTCTGACACTCCTGGTAATTACTGAATTGCGTACCCGTTGGCCTCAAATTATTGCGTGCAGTAATATTTTTTGTGTGCTCTAGCTCTGTTATGTTTACTTCGCTTCTATTGTTTCTGTAGTTATGACGACAGTATTCGTAAATTAATCCAGCCATTGTGTGACTCGCTGAGCTTTTGAAGGAGATTGACGGGGTCCTGGCGTGCAACTAAACAATGGGCCCAACCAGTCTGTCTGTATCGAACGGCCAACTGAGAGACGTTAATTGAAAACCTTTTAATTAAGAGCCGACTGCAGCAGAGAATATTTCGCCTTATTTGGAACATTGTCTTCGAGGAGTCTGGCGCCAATAATTGTCTAGAATGTGTAGGAAAACAATAACTACTGCATGGTTGGAAATGTCGTCAACACTTCTTGCCTGAATTCTCGAAATAAATCCACAAACAATAATCAAAATGAATGCGAAAACTAAACAATTATACTAATTAGCCTGTATAACTATTTACGAATACTATTTTTCCGTTTCCAATAAATATTGTATTCATTGGTTTGTTTGAATAATAATAATCTTCCACAAATGGGTTAAAATGGTATCCTTTTTATTCATTCAATGAACCGTCGCACTTTCAAAAGCAATGTATTGGCTTTGTACTGGTCATCTTCTTCTTATCGTTATCCTATCTTCCCTCACAGAATCACAAGCGGCATTCTATTATTTAACTACACAGCTTTATTAGTCATATAAAATTACATGCATATATAAATAGAAGTTATACTCTATTACAGTATGATTCACATAAAATTGCCTACATACATTACTATGAATAATAGAACGGTATCTTATATACAGGGTGTCTTTTGTAATTATGTGAGATAGGATAGCATGACGACAATGGTAAACTAGTGTCTTTTTAAAATATGACGAATTATTTTGAAAATAAAAATAAATCTATGCTGATCTCTGGGTGACTGAATATTATTCATTAAATAAAATGTGTATAAGTTCCGTATGCAATTTTAAACTTTCAGCCAATTTTGTACACATGTTCGTTACGACCCGTAATCAAACACTTTTGGATAAGACAAGACTACCACCCTTGGGGGAAGGTGTAGATTTTAAAATATGTAAAACGGCCGACGTTTCCAACGACGGGGGTTTCCCGGTGTTTTTGAGTATAATTTCGGCATGGTAAGGGATCACCATTAGGAGTGGGACATAACATAAAAATAACTCAGAAACGACTAAGATTGTTGTCAAACCCAGGGTTGTGAAAATCACTGTTTTTAATTATGACATTCAACATACCAAATAAGTTTTAGTTCAGTCCATAGAAGTGGTTTCGAAAAGGAGCGAAACAAAGTTCCCAAGTACAATTGGTGCAATTTCGATCAAAATAATTACAAATGTTACTTACAATCCAGGAACAAGCACTCTTTGGATAAAACACCCATAATAGCATAAATGTAGGGGTTGCGAGTCTATTAAATGTTAGAGTACTGAGCAACATTTTGTCTCTTTTACGTTAACAAGAATATTTTGATTGCCTTAATGTACCGGGAATATCCTAGGGATATCATGAGTATTTTTGACTGTCTTACGGTATTACTGCTGTGTATCGTTTTTTCTATTTTATTAGAATCTACTCTATTTATTTAATATTCCAATAGAAGTTTTGATTATTTTAAGGTACTGTGAGTCAACACGCTGACTTTGATGACATTAACATGCAGGTACGGTAGGGAGTCTTAAAAGGAAAACCATCAAAATAGTGATTCTCTGGATGTCGGTTAAATGCATATTGACTAAGAATTTATCGGGTTCACTTAAATAAATACCCGGGTAACGCCGTTAACTCAAACTTATTTAAATATGGGGTTTCAATAAGGGCGGGTCGCGTTGAAATGTAAAAAGACAAACTGTGTCTGAAGTATTAACTAAATTCTATTGTTATGTCAATATACGATATGACATTATGTATTGAATATAACATCGTTAAAAGATCCGCGACGTCTTCTCACGGTGACACGGATCCCAGTGGTCCAATTTCCAATGACTGCCAGTCTGAATTTGAGCGGTGGCTGGATTATGTTACTTTAAGGATATCCGTTCATTGCGGCATATTGGCATAGATCTGCGGCTTCAGGAAAGCCCACAAGAAAAAGTCTAGCGGCGCCAAGTCGCACTATCTTGGTGGCCAAGCTGCGAAAATCGCTCATTCAGAATGTCCATCACTGTGTTGTATGTAGCGCCGTCCTGCTACAACCACATGCCAACATCATTCAATTTGGTCAAAAGAAATAGATTATCATCATTCTGTAGCGCTCGCCGTTGACGGTGATTGCCTCACCAACATAGTTTTCAAAAAAAGTACGGACCAATGACGCCGCCGGCCCAAATCCATATCAAACAGTAACTTTTTGTAGAGGTATTGCCACCTGGCGAACCAAGCTATTGTTGACGCGCTGTCCCACATACGGCAATTGTGCTTGTTAAGATGGCTATTCATGCAAACACGCACCTCGTCGCTTAAGTTGATTATTCCACAAAAATTGGGGTCATATTCCAAACGCTTAGAAGTTCCGTCAGCGAACGAATGGCGCTGTCTATGGTCATTAACGTTTAGCTCCTAGGTCAGTTGGATCTTGTGTGGCTGTAGGCCCAAGTCCCATTGCAAATTTCGCCAAGTTGAAGTCTCCGAAAGCCCTACATGAAAACAGTCTTACTGCGCAGATGGTAATAATTATATCATAATTTGTATTAAGATAATACTATTGTTATATGCGTTTATTTAACTCCTTTGACTCATGCACGTCCAGAATTATACTTGGTTGTATTTTTATTGTAATGCTGTGTTTGCTTTATAACTAATTTCTCTTATTAATAAAAGTTTCTTTTTTCTTTTTCAGACTGACGCCCTTGACGGAGAACAAGTTGCCAGTAAGTATTTCATTTAGTTCTTAATTTTATTGAAACAGTATTAAAATATTGGTGCGATCATTTAAAGAGAAAAGTGAAATTAAATAATAGAAGGATATAATTTCATTTTGGAAAAAATTAATTTCTTCTACTTAAAATTATATATCGTATTTAAATTATTTGGTTTACTAAACTGAAAAATGTTAATTCAAATGTGGTACTTTTTACTTAAAAAACTACTCCGTGAAAATGAAATTTTTTCCCTCCACCAAAGCTAATATTTTAAAGTAAAATTAACAATTCAGAGATATTAGCGTATTTATGAAATATATTTTTGCTTTTAGTGAACAGATCCAACAATTAAACAACTATAAAATCCAATTTAAAAAGTAAATAACATAATTTTTTGCTTAGCCATTCTCATTTGATTAATGAAAACAGACTGAACTTGATTAAAAATAATATTAAGGCACATACGGTGTTATAATTAATAGATTTTACTATAATTTTTTAAACAAATCCCGATTCAGTTTACGGTCTGCCTAAGTTGTATGGAATATTAATACCGACGATGACGCCAATAATCTCGTGCAAGTTACAAGAACCACAAAAATGTTCACTACATTATTGATGTTGAAAACCAAATTAGAATTTTATGATTTGTTTTTTCGTCGGTTTTGATATAATTAATTGAACCATCCCGATTTAACACTACGTGCCACAGAAGTGACAATAGAAAAATTTCTTATAACTAAAATATGGCGTTTCTTAGATTAAGGCTCGGGACATCTGCGACAACAAACATTTTATAATACATACGTTGAATTACTAATTTGTCAAATAAACGTATCGATCAGAATTCAAGTCTAAACTTAAGAGCCCCCACTTCCTCGGTTGTCAGTATTGAGCATTCTGTTTCGTCACTCTTAAACGTGTTTGTAACAGGCTGATTTATGGGTGCGTTGTGACAGGGAGATGTATGCTAACACGGAGAGGAGAGGTCTGTTCCCTTCGACGTTGAGCTATGGAGCTCTCCAAAGTCCTCCACGTGCACGTGGGCCTGAGTGGCCACTACATCTGAGGTGACGCCTGGAGAGGCGACGGCCAATTACAGGCGACTTAACCTCAAACTACATCCTTTTTTAATTTCTGATTTTTTTATGAGGACTTTAGGAAAAACGATTAATCAAAAATGGAAACATTTCAACTCTTTGTTGATCCAAAAAATATATACTAAGGATCAGAACGCAAGGACAGAGTTTCTATTACAATGGTGAATAAAATTGAAGCTGTTAACTGACAGCTTTTGTAAAATAGTGTAAATATTAAAAATTCAGACTTTTTGAATGCAAACTACATTCTAAATAGCTATTAACTGTAAGAATATTAAAGAATTCAAATTATATTAACCAACACAATATGAAGAGGTTAAGTATTTTACCATTTACATTTCTTTGATCAAAATTTACACATTTTCTCGGTGAGGCTTTTGGATACGACACGTATAAGATCGTTAAAGATACTTCAAGGTTCAAGAACCAGTCAGGTGTAGGATATTCATATGAGAATGGCATAAAAATTCCAAAATTTACTACGTTTTTTGCAGCCGCTTCACAACTTACTTGAATATGCTAATTCGGATAAACAATATTTACAACGTGAAATGTCTGACTTGGTCTTAGCATAATCACGTCTTCAGTTATTTAGAATTCAACTTCAATGTATCACTGCAAATAGCAGCTGAAATGCATCTGAAATCTGAAAACAGGATATATTCTCTTTCAAAACATGAAATATAAATTTATACCATAGTATTATTAAGTTTTAATATTGATATATGACTAAAATAATCAGTTGCTCGGTTATTTATTTATATTAACCCGATCCCCTTAACCTGGGTTTGAAGTATGACTTAAGTTGCACGTTGAATGTCGCAAATGATCTCAGCGACTATCCTAAACCCCGGAATAGACACAAATCTTAGTTGTTTTAGCTTTATTTTTGTAACGCCCCTCCACCCCGACTCCTATGGATACTCTTCTCTCATGCCGAATGAAGTCAAAGTGATACACTAATAACCTCAGATGAAACACATTTAATATCATGACCCAGAAAGCACTTTATTTGGCGCAAATAACGGTCGTTTTTGCATTTCATAATGATTTTTTTTCGCGTCGAAGGAAAATCCGTAAAGAAAATAGGCGAAATTGCTCCACCGCTTTATTTAACCCTTTCCCTTTATATTACATCCTAAGGGTCTGAACTACAGCTTGTTATGTGCTGAATATCAATATAATCTCAACGAACACCAGCTACAATAGACTTTATGATTATGTTATTGTAATTTTTTGCATTACTTCTACAGATACTCTCGTCCCAAGGTCAATAAGGTTGAAATTGTACACGAATAGCGTGGGAAGAAACACTGTTAACCTCATTGACCCATTTGTACATTTTAATATCGCCGCCTCAAGGGGTAGCAGTCATGTTTTCCGCAATAGTTTTTTTTTCGAAGTAGAAGAAACGTGTTCATTAATGTTGGCCGAAATTTCTCCGCACGTTGAGATTTGTGTGGGGAACATACGTACAAAAATACGCACGGTTTAATTTTTATTTACAGTGTTTTTCAATAAGGGCGGGTCGATGTTGAAATGGAATAAATAATCTGTGTGTGGTATTAAAAAAATAGTTTTTTTACTTGAAAGGCCATTTATGCTCTTTCAAATAATAAAAGGTGTTTCTTAATACCTGACACACAGATTCTTTTATTCCATTTCAACGTCGACCCGCCCTTATTTAAAAACCCTATATAATAATGTGCACGTTAATATTTTGTCTGTATTGAATTGAGTGTTGTCTGACATGTTTGTCATCACGTGTTACTAAAAATCTTTAGTTTCTATTAACATGAATATGTCATTACCCTTTCCTGAATCGGAAAGAAACGTTACGTCACTCGTACATATGATAATGAAGTGACAACTGCGAATGAGTACGGGAAGTTTTCATTACAAGATTCTGTACGCTTTCACCCATGTCTGAGGGGACTCTAAATAAATATAACATACTGAAAGAATCATTGCTTCTCTTTGCTTAAAATGTATTCTTCTTACTGACAACAGTTAATAAGTTATTTTATTATTTTATATACGTCAAAACACGTAATGTAACTAGATATTACATTATTCAAACATTGCATCCTTAACTACGTATATCGTTTTCCATCGACGAAAGAACATTTGTCATTAGCAATCAGCAGTCTGTGTAATCGCTAAATATATGTTAATCGATTGCAGGCAAAGCGAATTGTCTTTATTGCATCATTATGATCACTCGTTATGACGTTACTACCACGTGACAGGCGAAGCTATTTCAATTAAATATGTTATCCTCAAGCCCAGGTCACTAAAGCACTCAGCGGTACCCGTCGATAAATAACAAGTCCCAAATGTGAGCCAATCAGCAAAATGGAACTGCAAAATGTAATAAATGAACACTCTCCCGTGCAACTACGTATTAGCTGCACAGTTTGTTTCTGTTACAGTGTTTCTTGATTTTGTTGCTGCTGCTGTTGCTCGCCTATACAAGATGCTATAGTCACAGAAATTCAACCAAGTTTTGAGCCTAAGTTTTGAACCCAGTTTAGACTTGATACGTCTTTGTTCTCTCTCCTTAGACAATCCCAAGGTCTTAAACAAATTGTGACAATAAATACAAAGTAGATACTATTCATTAACATTCGACAAAGATGGTGTTGTAATAAGTAACACTTGTTAAGTTATTATGTTTTCCCTGCTGCACGAGCTTAGTGAGTATGTTTTGTTGTTCAGTGCTGAGGAGAGCCTTCTCCATGTTCGACTCGGGGAAGGCGGGTCGCATAGAGAAGGAGAAGGTCCGCACAATCCTCAACACCTTGGGCCTTATGATAGACGAGCTCGAGTTGGAGGCTTTGCTGGCCGAGGAAGACAGCGATGGTAAGATTATATAACTTATCGTATTATAAAATGCAAATCTTCAACCAGTCTAAACTCCAGTTTCCTTGACCGTGACAAGTTCACACACCAGGCAATTCCGGAATTCGAATCCGGGTCTTTTGAGACCGCCACATCACAGCACGTCTTATGTGACGTAATTATGAGAATCTGTAGGTTCGGAACCTTTTCTTTGTTTTTAAATTATTTAATTGGTACAATTTTTTATCTATTTATGTATACTATTTTAACTCTTTACAAATAAAATGGGAAACCATCATACCTATTATTTCCATGCAGTATTTCATTATCAGTAACTACCAAGTTTACAGTAACGTGTTAATATAAATGTTAGATAAATAAATTTTTGATTATAATATCATTTATTATGAAATAATTCAATATTTTCTCCTGAAGATACATTTACAAATGATTCATTTCTTAAATGTTTGTCCTACATTTTTCTTTCTTTTGTTTCTCCATGGCTCTACAGCCCATTGAGGGCCTGGGCCTACCGAGTCGACTGCGGTATGTCATTTTGCATGACGTTTGTCCTACATCCTTTACTGTAAAGTAAAGCACCAGTCGAGCGAGCGAAGATACATCCTATAATTTTGTATTTTATCTTATTCTCTCACTCAGAATTTCTATAATATTTTCTTGTTTTTTGCCTCAAGTCTCAAATATTATCTTCCTATATACACAAATGTAGAAGAGTGACTACATATCAGGTTGTTAGTAAACTTTATATCATTATTTACAGTGAAAGTTCACTTGATGTGTTAATAGTTTTCACAGTTTGGTAAAGTCTGGAACTCTCAAGGTGTAAAAAAAATACATTTTACCATGTTTGAAATAAAAATTTAATATTTTATGGAGAAAATCCGCTCAGGCATATTATAATCGTTGTCCCGTAACTTTTTTTAGGAGAATTTAATGGCTTCGTAGTGAAGATCGCGTCATAAACAAACATTGTCATAGACATGAAATAATTACAATACTTTAATTACGATTCTGTTGTTTGCAATCAAACTTTATAGTCGAAATTTAGAAACGAATGTTTAGTACCAACTACTGTAATACGGACCGCTTTTTTCTCTTTTCAGAAAATGGTCGCCTCAACTTTGATGCATTTTGCCGAGTGGCAACGCATTTCCTGGACGACGAGGATGATGAAGTCATGCAGAAAGAGCTCAAGGAAGCGTTCCGTCTTTATGACAAGGAAGGTGAGTACGAAGATCAATACTGGAACAAAAAGTGAAATGTAAAATAAGATTGAATGCTATTAAATCGTTACACAGTATTTTAATTTTGAGTTTGCTCTTTCCTATCCCTTTTAGGACAATGTTATAAGCGCTTTCTTTTACTTTAGCAACGAATTATGAATAAATTTTACTGATTTATGTGTTGTGGTATTCAGTCCTAAGACTGGTGTGATGAAACCCTGCATTATAACCGATCCTGCGCAAGCCTTTTCATTTATACGTAACAACCACATCCTGCATACTTAGCGCATTCTATCGTTGGTCTCCCTCTACTGTTCTTACACCACATATCCCTCTAATACTAATTTTACAAGGCCCTCATGTCTCAAAACGTCGCCTATTAGTCTTCCCCTTCTCTTGGTCAAAGTCCTCCAAATTGTCCTCTCTTCCCCTATTCTGCTTAGAACTTCCTATTAGTTACTCTATCAACACATTTATTTTTAGCATTCTCCTATAGCACCACATTTCAAATGCTTCTATTCTTTTCCTTTCTACAACTCCTATCGTCCACGTTTCGCACCCATATACCGCCACACTCCATACTAATATTTTTAATAATGATTTCCTAATACACATACTTATAGAAAAATACCATTGTTAAATCATACTCAAAGACTTGGTCACATTTTACTCTGATTTCCCTTCTTTATTGCTCTAGTATGAATAACATGTTAAATATTTGGATGGGATTCTTCTTCCTTTCATGCTACTCAGGTTTAATCCGTTTTCATTTATGCATTATAGATTATGAACCTTAAAAAATTTAAGTAAGAGGTAAGGCTTTTCAATAAACGAACTCATTGTTATTTATAATTTAAGATGGATAGGACCTTTCAAATTCTGAGAAAGTACATGCAATAAAACGGGAAAGATATATTAAAATATTTCTATATGAAGACATTGTGTTTCAGGAAATGGATACATCCCAACTTCAAGTTTAAGAGAGATTTTGGCAGCCCTTGACGATCAGTTAACTCCAGACCAGCTGGATGAAATGATCGCTGAAATTGACACCGACGGCTCAGGAACTGTGGATTTCGATGGTAAATAAATGCTTAATATGTAGCAGTATTTCAGACTACAATGTGAATATGTTAGTAATTATTTACCCCCAAGCAATAGCATTTTAACGGTAGAAATAAGTAATTTTTGAGTAATGAATCACCTGATATGAAAGCGGTTATCAAACTGACTTTATAATTAAATACAGCAATTGTGGACATTTAAAATTTAAAAATTCCCAATCACTTACTCTGTAGAACATTTCTTACTCCGTATTTGGATATTTTATGGAGTGATTTGAGACACGATTGAAATAATTATTTAAAGCTGGAAATAAAATTCAAATTTGTATTTGGAGCGTGTTTACCGGAACTGTTATTTTAAAGATTGGTCAGATTTTTCCTCTCGTACTTATTAAGCAGAAGTTCGGTTTGTATTAATTCTAGTCACCAGGTCTATCATTAATCGTCTCTGAAGTATAAATATAATTATTATGTAAAGATTGAAGTAAATTCGGCATTAACCATAACGCGAAAAGTGGAAATTTATCATTAGGTAGGGAGAAACGAAAGTAAACCATGCAGATTGTCAATTTGTAAGATTTGTGTCTCTTTCAAAAGTAATATTTCTGATTCTCAGCCAATAACTGTCACGCCTTCGAATTGTGTTATGGACGGATGATGAATGAGGACACAGACTTCATTGTCAAAATATGATTCCGTTCTATCGTCAACTTTTATAATCATTTAAATTTAGATTTTTACTCAATTTTGTAATTCAATTATGCATATTGGCACGTCAAGGGAAGTTATTATATCTGCGAATTGAAAAATAATAAAAATGTGGAAGTATTTGATACGATTCCGCCTAGCGGTAAAACCATTTTTTTAATTGATGGATTTTTACCCCTCTCATTCGCTCAGTTACGAGTCCGTTAGGTATTTGGCAAGTGAGTGGAAATCGCTTTCCATAATAATATTAATGGAGACCTGAAATAACTATTTGGAAACGGCGATACAATTTTTACAATACAGTTTCTCAGCGTTACTGAAAGTAAAGTTTGATGATAAAGAGACTTTCAGTTTTATGTACACTAATAGTAAGAAGGTTAGAACCACATACATTTCTCTCTTTCACTCGTGCAATAATTAACTGTCACATATAGTTTATAAAAATTATGTTATATACCACGTCTAATAAATAGTCTAATTTTGCGAAAAAGACTGATCGTGGTTTATAATAATGGCACTGTTTTCTTCTTGTTTCAGAATTTATGGAAATGATGACTGGAGATTAACGAACTAGACAGACTCTTAAAAGTATTATAATACATTTAATAAATTGCATTCATTCAAACGCAATTTTATTGATTGATTGTGTCCATTAAGTCCTTGTGTGGAATGCAAAAGTGGAGCATTTCTTATTCGCCTCATATTGACCGCACATAAACCCTACATGCAATGTGATACAACTTCGTCGTGGACAAACAAAGTAATTATACATGGATGAATGAATGATATAGATGATTGAAATTGTCGGATAATATTTTAGAAGCCAAGGGTAGTTCAGGGTGTATCAACAGCACAGCACTTTAAGCTTTCTGATAACAGTGGTAGGTTGCTAAAATATCCTAATTAATCGTTATTATAATTTAAAAAGGATAATGTAGGGGCGTCTGCTAATCCGTATGAATTACCAAGAGAAAAAATCGTATAATGATATTTTTTTACGTTTATTAAAAATTGAAAATTTTAGATAGCAGTACTGGAAGAATCCAGACAGAAGACAAACTTTAATGCTTATTATGAAACTTAACAATTAATCAATTTGTGTATGTGACTGCCTGGCTAATTGTTTGAGCTTCAGTCACCCGTCACAGAGTTGCGTTCGCACTGTGCTTAAGACTGTTCTTCTATATAACCTTGGATCAATGAACTGTAAAATTGTAATTTATGTGTACTTCTCTTTTGATAAATACTTGTATTTACAATTACAAGGTTTATCTTCAAAAGTAGTCGCTTACGAATTGAAGTAATCTATACCAATAAATAAATTTGAAGTGTCTGTCTGTCTCACTGTCTATCTCTCTGTCTGTTGTATGTTTGTTTCGAATAGACTCGGAAACGGCTCAACGGATTTCAATGATAATTTGAGGGTTTAAAAACAGAAGATTTAACTTAAATATTCGTGCATATTTCATTTCAATATATTGCAGGATATATTAATATACGCGCATTAAAGTCTCCAAAGTGGATGCTGGTTACCTATACTCTTGACCTGTTTATGATGCAAAGCACTCCATCTATTGTTGAAGTAAGATTCGGGCCGTTATTAACGTATTATTGATACGATGTATACGTAAATTTTTTTTATTAGTTATTGCTCATATTTATTGGCTCCGAAACGTATGATAGCGGGACCTGTTCAAAACCAACTGCGAGTTATTAGGTTATAAATAAATAATACCGTACTTTTATACATTCAATGAATTCAAATTTATAAAAATTCTGTACCTGATGTTTCGTTTTTAGGGCTTAATAAAAAGAACTATTTCCACGCGAACGAAGTCGGGGGCATAACTAGCATATAATAATTTAATGACTAATAATACAAAATTACTGTAAAAGGTATGGCTCATTTAGAATTATAGGGTTCGTCTTTAAATTAGTCATTAACAAATTAAAGTAATACATAATAATTTTATAAACAAGAATAAACCATAACTACATGTTATTCTCATTCTATTGAAATTTGTCATAAACGATATTGTGGAATTATTTCAAACGAAGGACCCAACTTTTCTACTTAGTAACTGAATATATAATATTTTGTTCTTGGGTGGAAAGTCCCTTAAATTTAAAAAAAAATTAACTACGAGTTAAGAAATAATTTGGTGAATTTTGAATGCAGATATGGATTGAACATTGAAATAAAGGTAATATTGTACAACCAAGCGACAGAAATGAGAGCCAGAATACCAGATCAGGAAAGTGTATGCGCGGCATTGCTAATGTCTAGAAAAACAGTTGTATCGTTTTGCGTTCTGCGACGATCCGCCTTATGTTTTTCGATTGGCTATAATTCCTTAAACTGTTCGAAAGCCATAAGACAACTTCTCTCAGGACTAAAATGTAAGTGGTAAATGTGTTTTAAAGTATGAGTAGACTGTGCTGCCATATGTGTCGTTCCAAAGTAACCTATTGTGATGAATATGACGCACGTAACTTATATGTAAAAACATTCAGAAATGGATACCCATCAAACGTTACTTATTACTTCTGGAATTCAAGATTTGTGGATGAAAACAGAGAACAAATTACGGTGCTCCTGGCACTATCCCATGGTTCTAAAGTCGCTTGTAGAAACTCTTTTCCATTTCGTATTCCTATTAGCGGATACATATGTCATTTAACTTTGAGTATCTGTGACGTCAGTTCGCTCCGTTAACCCGAAATTAATTTCCTTTCATGCATTGATAGTTAGCAGATTATGTACTAATTTATAAAATGTGAGATTAGGAGATCGTAAACATCGACGCCATCTTCCTTTTTTTATTATGGTGTATTTCTCTATATTTAGAGTGTGAATGGTACGTGGCGTCATAAACTGTTACGTGTTGACAAGTAAAATTTTTAAAAATATATTTCTTCCCTCGTTTATGCTAGGAGCTTCTCACCTCGCCAATGTTTTTCCTTGTGTTTTTAATAATATGTGTATCAAGTTTTTCCGCAATATGTCCACGCGATTTAATTTGTATAAAGTATTACATACAAACACATATACAAAGACACTAACATTTATAGATTTTTGAACAATTGATTATAATTACTTTTGTAGCAATTTTTATCTTCTTTATTAACGATTAGCAAGGTCTTTAGTTATAGTATGTTAGTAACTACCATTTACTACGGTTAAATAAAAATCAAATAACTTCATAAAATCAGCATAATGAAAAGTATAAAGTAAATAGGCGGATATTTTAAAAATGATTCTGTAATGTAGATATATTATCATAAAAAGCAAGTAAGTAAATAGATTATAAAGCGTTTGAAATATATAATAATTAAAATTTTTTAGACAGAACCAAATTTATACAAACGCAATTTATCTGAAATATATATATATATATATATATATATATATATATATTAAAACAATTGAGAACACCAACAACTCTCAGAATGACACAATTAAATCAAGCAATATTTATAATACGTTTTCTTAAGTTGCAATATTAATATTTTAGTAAATATAGAGTGAATTTGCTATCTTTCCTAACTGTCTTATTATATGAGATAATAAATTTATAATAACTTTTTTATATCATTTAGGTATTAAGTATTAAGACATTCCATCTAAAGTTGTTTTAAACATTCACCGAGGCTTCGATTCTTGTTCTATTACTTTCGAAGGGACAGATTGTAAATCATTGTATGGACTGCTCAGTTCCTCTGTGGCCCAGGACTCTTTGAGTTTTGCCACAACTGAGAAAGTGTAAAATTGTCGTATAGCCTTAAGGAGACTATTTCAAAATAGTGTAAACTTTGTGGTTATGTTCGTAAATATTGTTGTATTTAAAATATGGCAATTGATGTATTGAATATCAGGTGAGTATTCTCATTTGTGTACTTCTTTTTGTTTTTTTGTATATTACTACTACAAAATGTGTAAAATGTTTAGGTTTTCATGTTAAGGCGTGATTTATCAATGTTTCTCTACAGAATACTAACCTGAAGAATGTACAAATAAAAATAAGTACCGAAACGTTGTGTTTTCCTATTTGGAAATTGTTAAAAATAGTCTGAAATTGGTCAGAAATTGTTACTTATTATGTAATAATTTAATTAGTGACAGTCGTAATCGGTAATACAAATTAACCTAAGCTCTCCTAGGGTGGTAATGTTAAGCTGATACCGCAGGATTTGATAATTTATTTTAGACGGCGCTTAAAATCGGTGCAATGAAAAATGTATTGCATACATTACTAAAATAATCCATTAGAAGTACGTATTGCAAACTCCTTATGCACGTCTCTGGTTCACTTTTTCTCATCCCAGGACAAGTATTTACCCGATTACCTCTATTCGTAGGCTCGATGTGATTCTCTTTTGAAGATTACCTCTCTTTAAAGGTGTATTACGTTTCGACGCTTCTAAATATTTGTAAACTGAGCCGCAATCGTTATCTTCCTCGTTACCGTGAATGGGCTGTGCGCCTAAATGGCTACGTTTTGCGTTAATAAAGCGGCCGTGAAAGGAATTTTTGAAAGTATACGGAGTAATTTGTGAGGGCGGGATTTTAGCGTCGCTTCACGAGGTAGGCAACAAACGGGCGTGTAGATCCCTGTCAGCTGAGCATAGCCGCTAAGAGCTCATAAATCAGGCGAAGCTCCACTCCTCAGGGGAGATTTGCGCCCGCTCGCTGCGAAGGCAATTCTCCCACAAATTCTCCCCAAATGAATGGCGAATTAAAAATGAGATGCCGAATTCACATTTACTACTTCCACCTGGACTAGAAACCATCAATTATGATAAAATACTCTGGAAAAGAGCTTGAAGTCCTTTTAAGAAAACAAAAACACCAGACGTAGACAATTATAAAAAGTGTCACATAAAGTGCATAATCTTTTATGGTTATGATTATATACGTTTAGTCAATTATTTACAACGATTTGAGTGAGCAATGTTACGAGACGTCACAATTATTGTATTTAATTTTATATTTCTACAATTGGAATTAAAATTTCTACAACAGATGTCAGGGGAAGTCGGGGGGGGGGGACGCTACACTTATTGTTTGACAATTTTTATAAGATCCTAGAAAAATAATCACTTCATCAAACTAAAAAAATATTTTATTTATTACTTACTTAATATAATTTAAAACAACGAATTTAGATTTTTGATGAATTTTTAAAAGGAATCATAAATTTCAGGTTCCGACTCCCCACCCTCTCCCCCGAGGCAGAACTGGATAGGATGTTTTGTATTTATATTTAGTGCAGTAAAATTTAATTCAAGAAAAAAATTTACCCTCTTTTTGTTTCCTTTATCATACTTATTTGGCGTCCAGTTGACCGGTTTATCGATTTTTCCAATCGCAAAGAGATTTTTTTCATTTCAACTGCATAGTCTTCTCTAGCATTTCTCACTTTTGTCCGTACAGTCTTATAGGATGAGTCTGCCAGTTTATCCTTATTTCCTTTAGGAACACAACTTTTAGCCTTATAAAGCAGTATCCCGTTACGCCCCGCACATAGTTTCAGTTTAAGGCTTTTTACGGAGCCTACAAGCAGATTTAAACCTTATACGTAACTCATATGCTGCAAAAGACATATTTTAGGAATATATACCATTAAACGCCGACCTCCTATGGTGTAGTGGCTAGCGTTGCTGCTTCACAACCCAGAGGTCCCGGGTTCGAATCCTAGCATGGGCTTGGATGTTTGTCTCGTCATGGTCGTGAAGACCGGGATTAAGACTGTTGGAGGATCGATACGCTGACCACGTGTCACTCCAAGCTCGGAATGTGTCAAGCAAGATGATAGTCCGCAGTCGATTCGGCAGGCCTAGGCCCTCAATGTGTTGTAGAGCCCAGGAAAAAAGGAAAACCAGTTAAGAGTTAAAAACGAGTAGTTTTTGAATTACCTCCTGTCGAAATGTATTAAAATTTATAAAGTCACAGATGTAAGATGACAAAACAAGAGTCACGAGGTGCAGTCAGAACTTGGTCAAGTCGACTGCCAGGACTTCTTCCTTGACTACTTACAATGTTCCACCCCTATTTACTAACCTCCAGCACTATCCAGTAAAAAGAATAGCGTATCCCGTTATCCCGTTCCGTCCCGACTTCCCTACGTATATATTTTATCGCCAAAATTCGAGATTTTCATTTACATCTACACATGTTAATCACATTTTCTCTAACGAGACACATAATATGTCTGTTGTTGTGGTATTCAGTCCTAAGACTGGTCTGGTGCAGCCCTCCATGCTAACCTATCTTGTACAAGCCTTTTCATTTCCTTATAACTAGCACAACCCGCATCCTCCCTAATCTGCTTAGCGTACTGCATCCTTGGCCTCCATATTCTGTTCTTACCCCACACACTTCCCTCTAATGCTAATTTTACAAGACCCTCGTGTCTGAAAACGTTGTCTATTAATCTATCCCTTCTCTTGCAGTATGATTCCTTTTCCATATTCCGTTTTAACTTTCTTCGTCGCCTGTTCTATATATAACTTAAACAGCATGGGCAACAGACTGCATCCTTTTCTTACTCCTTTCTTTTCTTGGTCTTCTATTTTAATTACTGCTCCCTGTTTTCTGTAGAGATTGTGTATATATACCGTGGGTAATATTACAATTTGATTCTACGATTACTTGCAACTATTCCCAGCACTTAATTCCGTTGTTATAAAATCGTTTTCGAAGAATGTTTCCCTCCTAATTTGATACATCTACATGTATATTAGGTCCCCTGATCGTGTAAAGTCGCTAATGACCTTGCAGTAGATGCGACAATAAACTAAATAGTATAAAAAGTCTCTCTCCAATATGTTTTATTTTACTTGTCATGATCCTACGATACCTCACCAGAAGGAATGATATTACCACGCTCATAGGGCAGATGTTGCGACCGTAAGCAATAAGTCGCCATGTCAAAGGTTCAAAGTCTCATCAAATTAGAATGCATGCAAGAACAAAATAATATCACAGTCATAAAATTTTATTTTCTGAGCTTCGTTAGAAATAAATATCGCACTCTATTATATCCAAGTTTTTTCTTTATGAACTTTAGAAGTTTATTTTCCCAAATCGCATTTATCATTCAAAAATATAACCACGCGAATATATTTTGTAACGATTCTCCAAATATGTTATAATTGTGTACTCAGAAAAGCGCACTCTTATATTAAGATTCTATACAATATTCGACATCTTTCCTTCCCACAGTTATATGTCTTAAATTCGGAACTGAACAATAAGACAGTTAATTTATTGAAGGGGAATTTCTATGCACGATAATCAATTTATTTGATGGACAATACAAACGTAACGGAACGGAACGGTACGAGCGTAACTTCGCGGAAGTGAAGGGGCATCACAGAATGGAGAAGCAACAATGACAAACCACTACGTCCCCAGGTCTAGCTAGCTCAGTTTTGACAAGTGTATGCACCGTCGGGTATACAACCCTTTAACCCATTCGCTAGCCGCCTCAAAACCTTTGGCCATTTAAGACTTCACGTCTCTTTCTACTCAACTCCGTAGCTACTGAGCTACATCACTTAGTGTGGTTCGTGCCAAAAAACCGTCATTAGAGGACACTCGCATGCACGTTTATCAAGTCCTTAATCTTTGGTACAATTATGAATAAACTTACATGGAATACAGTATATTCAAAAATAATTAAAATATTGCCCAACAATGACACCAAAATTGTTTGGATCCCAAAGCACTGTATTTAAATTTTTGTGTCTAGAATAAAATGACTTAAAACTGACAGCTTAAATGAATGTTCTTATAAGAGGTATATACTGAAATAATAATATGACACAGTAATTCTTCAAAGATTCAAATAATTATTAGTTAATACATTACCAATCTCTCTGTAAAAGTTCTAAGAATATTTAGAGAATATAAAAATATTTACTAAAAAATACTTATACGCCCTTTTATTATGTGATTTTATTGTAATCACATTGTTCTGATTTCAATAAGTTCTGTATTGTGTCTGTAATACTGTAGATATATTTCAGTTCCTTCTAATTCACAGTTAACTTAAGTATTTAGAACATTAAACTATTAATTAACAATGTTGAGATATATAATCAAGACGTTATCAGGAGCGTGAACACAGAAATATATTGTACTTCCAATTAATTTTTACGTAATAATAAGAGAACTCCGTTCACATATACAGGTGGGATATGTTCAGAAAAAAAGTCATTAACTCAAAAGAATTGTAATCAATGAGCAAAAATTATTATGTTATTGGTAGAATATATTATAATTTGACCGTAATTTTGGAAAAACCAGTCAAAAACTGCTTGAAACTTTGTAACAGTTAAAGTATGGTTCACTTGAAGAGAAATACTGTAATTGTATTCAATTTTTCAGATTGATATCGACTATTGTTGAAAGCTATTATTAAAATAAAAACACTGTTTGGAGGCTGGTTAATGGTTTTCAATTATCAATAATTAAAAATAATATAACGACTCAATTACTTTAAAATAAATGTAATCTTTTAATTTAAATATGTTCATTACAAAAGATTTAGTTATTTCACGATAGCTCTAACTTTGATACTTAATTAATTTCATTCTTGTATTGAAATGTTATTACCATTGGAGAAGTATTTAAGTGTTTGTCAGACATATGAACACGTGGAATTCAATTTTAATTATAAACTTCTCGTAGCATAAGATTAAATACACTTTGATCACCGAAAAAAAATAAAACAGTGCACAAATCTCCTTATTTGTTTCACATCATGATAACATTCTTTCGCTACAAAGTCATTAAATAAAATCGGAGCAAAAGTTCATTTGGCATGAGGCTATGGCTATTAACTACTCAGTAGATTCAATTACGCCCTCTGAGCCACAGTGCCACTTAATTCTACTGTCAGCTAATAGATGTCGCTACTTGGCAGAAAACAGCAATTTGTTACAAGGAAGATGCAGAAAAGAAAACTTGCCATTCTCAAATGGGAACCAACTGGTTAAAAATAAAACAAACTACAAGTATAAGTAATTGACAAATATCAATCTCTCTGTATTTATGGTTTCAGAGCAAGTTGCAAAATGCGGTAATGTTTCTTTTTTCGGCTCACATGCCAAACATTCCCCACATTTTTTCATAAATACAAGATTAAATTCAAGAGTAAATCCAAAAAAACTAATTAATATCAATCATCTAATTCTGCATGAGCATGTAACTTCTAGTCTCAAGGTGTTTATAATCATTACATAATGAGATGCAGCGTCATTCCATTAAACTCTATGTTACTAAGTCAGCTATTCACTAAGCTAATCTAACTGAAATTATTTTACTAAGAATAAAAATGTATTACAAAGTATAAAAATATTGCGGAAAAAAATAAGGAATTCGAAATTGTCAACAAGTTTAACATCTGCTCGGTGAAGTTCGCATCGGGTCATTTTGTACTGTGTCAGGTGGGTTGTACTGTTGGGATACTCACTTGATGGGGCGCAGAAATCAACTTCCTCACACTTCAGTACGTCGATACTTTATTTATGTGGCTATTTCTATAGTAGTGAAATGTTTCCAGGTTGGCTGAGATCGTGTGTGTTTGATGTGATGTAAACAACCCGATGCAAACTTCGTCTGAGCAGATCAAGAGCAGAAGCGGGTGCAGTATAGTACCAAAGTACCGTACCTGAGTGATGCTCCTAAAGCTACTTGTACTGGCACTACTCCGCGCCTGCAAGAGAGACAGACAGAGAGAAGAAGGGGGGAGATAGAGAGAAGAAAGAATAGAAATTAAAAAAAAGTCAAAGAACATTTTGGCGCAAGTGTCCCTGTTTCAATCAGAGCACCGGCACTTTCAAATTTAAAAACATAGCACAACGAATTAATCGTTCAGTAAACGCAAGGATAATAGAGAAACAGAAAAAGGGAAACAGGGACCATTGCATCATTAAAATACGTAATCACACAAATTTAACGTAGAAAATAATCAATACTTAATAACATAGAGTTTTATGGTTGAATATTTACTTATGTTTTCTCTTGTGAGTAGCACGTCTGAAAAGAAGCTTAAGACAAATATCACGTCAAAAGGCTTACAAAATATGTTGCAAGTGAAAAATATATAAAACATAACGTTTCACATTGACATTCGCACACTATGAGTCATCAGTTTGTACTTACTCTTCTCCAACTGTAGGAAACTGCGGAGTATTACAAACATAATACAATACACTTTGTTTTAATTTAGAAAGAAGTACATTGGTAATTATTGCTTTGTTTAACGGAAATAAGTTTATTTTAAAACCCAGACCGCTGAAGTACTTGTCAGTTAAAAGGCACAGGTAATGGACACAGAGTAGAGAAACATGACCAATGTTAAAACGTATTACATTACAGAAAATTCGTTTACAAGAAAAATTCAAACGTGAGACATTTAAAACTAAAGTAATTATAATGAAACTACGTAATAATAATTAGGACATTAATATACTGAAAATAAAAGTTAAAATGCGAAAAAACAGTTACCTTCTCTTCTGCACAGTCTTTTCCTACATTACGAACAGTTCAATTGACGACTTTTTCACACGTGTTATTTTATCGAATACAGTAAAATTTTTCAGATTAACTGAAAATTGACGTATTATCGTATTATTTACTTACCTTTTTCTTCTTAACGGAGCCGAAATCATTCTGGACTGGTTATTTCAAGAGTTAATGCTAGATTTTGTCACAAAAAAATTTTCTGTGGTGTATAATATTAAAAATCTAGTAATTGTTTTCTAATGTCAAACATATAACGAATAACTCAATGTTGTGATAAAAAGCTCCTTTCGCAAATAATTAAAAAATATAATAGTACTGGGTCCAATGAAGGCCAAGCAATACAGCAGTGGTTGCTTGACCATTTCTGAAAAATTGTACAAACGAAAGGTATCTACAGTTTCAAACTTCAGTGCAAATTTTAACTTGATGATTCTAAGGTAACTTAAAGCTTATATACAAATGCCCTAAAAGAAATAGAAACCTACAAATGGTACCTTTTTAAGTAATTAGCATACGAAATTTGTACATTTGCAATCCATAAATTTGTATTACACAAAGCAAATGAAAACATAATATTAGCTAAGTAAATTAAGGATTAATTAATAGGCCAGAATATATTAATAAAAATTCAGTTTATTTAAAAATGATAAGAGAACGCAGATAATCATAAATACCTACAACAGTAAAATGACTGTCAATTTTTAACTATACTTAATAAAAATTTAAAAATATTAGTTTTTGAACTACAAAACTAATGTAATGCACGACCAACTCCTTAGTTTTTCTGAGTTAGTCAAGCAAGTAACAAGATTTTTTATACCAGTTGGTATGGATTGATCACTTAATAACTTTCTTGCAAAAATTTATTTTGAAGCCGTTACCATTTTCATAAGCACAGAATATTTTTTAAAAATTATCAAGTAGTTTTATTAGTTAATTTTCGACTGATAACACTTTGGGGACAAAATAAAAAAAATATGCAAAGTTATTTTGACTTGATGCTTTTCATAACTCCCTGTAGAAAATTATCATTTGACTTTTCCTTCAGGGAAAGGATTTAATTAATTACCAATAACATTCTCTGTAAGAATAAAAGACAATTTGGCACATTAAGTGATAAACTTTAGCTAATAAATTTCTATAGAACAATTTAAGACAGTCCCAATATTATTTATTGCTGCTCTTATAAAAGCGTGCTATGGTTTTGTAGCAGTAGAAAAGATTTATTTTCAAAGAATTAAAAGTAGCTTTGGAACATTTAACATTATTCTCGAAGGCAGAAACATTTCTGTGAAACAAAAACTGTTTATACAATTAAAGGTGAGATGCCTGTTTCAGGATCACACTCATATAGCCTGATACAAAAAAAACTAAAATTAAATCGAAATCGATTGATCTGTTTGTTGAAAACATTAAAACACAATTAAATCTTAAGAGTTTATTCTATTCTATCTCAAAATTATTTTGCTCAAAACCATTCTACCGCTGTATTACAGTACGACAAAAATAATATGAATGAGTCTGACAGGATTATTGTGATAAGTAAAGAAAGGCGGCTAGACAGATGGAATTGATATTAGAAGACAGGATTTTCGGGTTCCTAAACTCAAACATAAACTGAAATCACTTAATTATAAGTCATATGCAGTCGAAATTATTATTTTATTTATATTTTTTGTTAAAAAATTTCTATTTTCACTAGATAAATATTTTTCTGGTATATTAGTCTTTCGACTTATATTGTGAATCGTTTTACAATTAGTAGAAAACGGAGAGAAAGTTAAAAGCAATATACTGGGTGTTCAATTTATCTGAAGACGTTGAAATATCTCGAGAACCACACGTCGGATAAAAACGTGCTTAATGAAATATGTTCGTATTAAAGTGGGACATCTAATGATATGAAACTCGACCCTAACGCCCACCCCCTGGGGGTGGGGTAGGGAAGAGTTAAAAAATTTAAATGGGAACACCCTTTTTTATTGCAGATTCGGATTATACAGAAAAAATTACTTCAATTTGACCTATGGATTAAGTCATTTCGATCACAGATGGCGTTGTAATCGACAAAAATAAAAAAGGGTAAAACTAGTAAAATTTGGGGAATTTTTCAAGAAATAGACACGATCATAAAAATAAGATATTCTTACAAATGGTATTTAATGACACCATGACTGTCCATCCACCCTCCTCCCTCTTTAGAATGTTGGGAAAGCGAATTGTCAATTATTTTAATTGGAAACCACATTCTGCGAAATAATTTCCATGAGTAATGAATTCAAATCAATGGTATTCGACATTAGAAAATCAAGGTTTCCTATAAAAATAGTTTCCCAACCTTGACAAAATTCGCTTTCCCACCCCTATTTTTGTCATTTAAAGATTAAAAAGGTAAAATTATTCAGACAATTTCAGAAGACTTTCAGTACGCACCATCATATTATAAACATTTTTTGCATAAAATTCCAGTAAAAATACATTTTATTTCATATAAAATCCAATTATTAACTTAAAATTATGAAATAATTGTGACGGTGATCATTGTAACTTACGTTTCTCCATCGTCACTATAATCTGTTCCAAAACTAGGTCGGACAACGATCAATGTTAAATACTTTTCGGTTTTTCCAGACTGTATTACCAGTCAACAGCTCGGAATATTTAAGGATAACGTTCTGCCAACTCAGAGTTTGTTCAACTTAAACTATTTTTAATTACAACGGAGTCACACGTAATTAAGGTATGTGTGTCAAATATGTTTATTATCTTTCTATGTTTCGTTATCTATCTTCAATAACAATAGTATACAATAATTAAAATTTGGATTCAATCTGAGCAATAAACTTAATAACACGTAAAAAAATTAGACATAGAATTCCCCAAGTAATTTAGATGGCTGTTATCTACGAGATTAACGATTTGGATTTTCGCGTCCTCAAATTTAAGCACTAGAATTTACAACCAAAAATTGGATGTATTTCAAACAAATGAATAAGATTTTCCACTATGATTGTATAA
The DNA here is from genome assembly GCA_034510155.1 of Eucriotettix oculatus. Lineage (NCBI taxonomy): Eukaryota > Metazoa > Arthropoda > Insecta > Orthoptera > Tetrigidae > Eucriotettix > Eucriotettix oculatus. The sequence goes on from CM067376.1 coordinate 203,601,069, forward strand.
TCTCAAACGGAAAATATGTGAATATATATTTATACAAAGATCAAAATTAAAGCGTAGATTGTAAAATGGAAAGTTTTAATAATGGATAGCATTCTGTCAAAATTTAAAATTGTCAACATAAATATTTTTATACACGAACTAATGTATGAATGATAATAACCAAATTCTCATTCTAAACCGAACCAGCATGATAATTCATATGACACACTATTACTTGTATCGATATACGCAACTGAATGAAGTGTCACTTAAAATTAGTTTATTCCCGACAAACTAAAACATGACAGACGGGTATTAGTTTAGTTAATTTTATGTTGTAGACAAATCATGAAAAATCTTTCAGACGATGTCATTATTATCAACTCTTCAAGAACTCCTGTGAGTGGTAATTAATATATGATGAATACGCACTCTCTGTCATAGTGTTTTATGACATTTTTGGTACGGATGTTAGAATAGTCACCGTGACAATATGTAATGAACGAATGGGTGGCCCAATAATTGAATATGAAATAAATAATTTGTATTGATGGACAGAAATGTGTCCAGCGACGGTGGAGACTATCCAAAAAACAAGCGGCTCCGTTGAGGACCAAAAGAGGACCACTGGCGTGAGAATTCTAGCCGTGAGGGATTAGCGATGTCCTTTGGGAAAGCATAACTGATCGGGCATACACCAGTCTCAAGGACTGTTTTTCCTCCGGCGGAGTTACTAACCACCGCGAATTTTTTTGAATTTGATTGGAGGTGAAAGGATCTGGTGGCGTGGCCTCGGCCTTAATGGTAGAGATGAGAGAGTAAATTCGGCGGGGAGACACGAGTGGAAAGAAATCAATGGACGAGAACTCAGAGATGAGTGGTGAGTCTGAACTCAAAGTCAATGGTGGGTGAATCTTTGGAGACAGTTGTCGTCGATGAGTTCTCAGCAGTTAATCAGGCCATTAGAGAAAGAATACATTGAGAAGAAGATCTGTGAACAGAAACCGGGGCTCTTGCCCGCCCCGTAAACCCGTGCCGCCAGACAGGAAGAAGGAAGGAGTTAACGACAACACTGGTGAATTCCTGGAAACATCTTCCAACCACAAGAGTACTGCTTCCTACCAATCAGATGTGTCAAATACTGTTGCATCGAAATGCCATTGACGAAAATTATTACTTTACAACACCATCCACATTTCATGACCTAGATTCAGACTCCCTTACAATAACTAAACTGAGTTAGCCGAATTATTTTAACGATCCTACCATTGAATTCTTTAAATGTGTAAAACCAAATTATTTTAATTTTTACTATTAAATTTAATTAAAACCTTGTTGTCGTATTCAGTCCTAAGACTGGTCTGCTTCAACCCTTCATGCTCAAGACCTTTCATTTCCGTATTCTACATAGTCCCTAATTTGCTTACCGCACTCCACCCTTGCCCTCCCTCTTCTGTTCTTGTTCCACACATTTCCATTCAATGCTAAGACCCTCATGTCTCAAAACGTGGCCCATTAATCTATCCCTTCTCTTAATCAACGTCCTCCATATTGTTCGCTCTTCCCTGTTTAAAACTTCTTTATTTGTGATTCTATCCACTCATATGATTTTCAGCACATTTTGAAGGTTTCTATTCTTTACTTTCTGCAACTCCTTCATTGCCTATGCTATCCTACTCTTCATGTGTACTATACTTCTACCATCCCTAGTTATTACACTTCCTAATTTCCTTCACATACTTCAACATATTCCTTTCCAATCTAACACCCTTTGTTATTACACTGTTTCCCATATAACACTCCATTACCTTGGTTTCCTCTCTATTAATCCTCATATGGAGCTCTTTCTCCAGGACCACGTTCAAGACATTTGTTATAGTTTCCATGTCTTCTTCTGACTCCCCTAATATTACACTATCATTGGCAAGCCGTAAGGTATTACAGTATGATTCCTTTTTCATATTCCGTTTTAACTTTCTTCATCTCCTGTTCTATATATGAGTTAAACAGCATGGGCGACATATTGCATCCTTGTCTTAGTCCTTTCTTGATTTCTGCTTTCTTTTCTTAATATTAGATTCTAATTACTGCAAAATGCCTTCCGTAAAAGCTATGGATTAAGCTAGGTTTACACGGGCAGTGATGTTCGTCGAAGTTGGGTTTACTGTGCACTGCCTACCGTTTACATATTGGGCAGATAACTGCCCACTTCTTGACTGACAATTCTGTGCTACAGAACGGGCAGAGAACTCTGATGCATGTTTATACTTCTCTGCCATTTCTTGGCAACTACGTCAGGTTGGAATGTTGATGATGCATAGTGTCAATATATTGTTTATATCAAGTTAAATATTTTTCCCCTTTGTGTTTTCGCGTACGCATAATGTCCATAAACATGAACTAATCACTTTGTATTTGTGATAGAATAGACGTAACGAGGAAGAGTTCCTGAAAAAGTCAAATTCAGTATCACGCTCCTGTACTATAGATACATAAAAATGAAAACAGTTGTTTAGTAATATTGCTTTATATTATTACTACAGAAATCAAGCAATAATAAAAACAGCAAATGTACTTTGAAGCTGGTTTTCAGTGTTTAATTGGGTCGGTTTCTATTACTTGTTGTTTTATTCCCCTTAAAGTTGTCAATTACTGAACAGAACGAAATGAATTATTTTTCATTACGTGTGACAGTAGTATGTTTATAGCTATACATCATTCTTTTGCGTATTTTTTTTCAGTTAAAGTTTGTGCCGTTGGAGGCTGGACAATAAATATTTTTGGAAAGTTAACCTAAAAATTTATAGGCGATTAGGTGCAACAAACGAACTCTATCCTAAATTATTTCTGAACCAAAATTCTGGTCGCTGTTCACAACAAATATTCACTTACTCCAATCGCACACTATACCAAACTGCACGCGTATTGAAAATGCAAAATACAAATTGTTTACCATCGCGCAATCGATAGTCAACCCTGCCTCATCGTTCACAATCGATAATTGACACTAACTGGCCTCCGATGATAGCAGCGTCTATGTCGGTGGAGGGGGAACGTCAGTCATGACTGACATACTGTTGACACGCTCCAAGAAAAGTGAGGCAGTGCTCTCGTGTCAGCGATGTATAGGCAGTTGTCAGTGCAGCACTGACGTATGTTGACACGCCACTGACATCACTGCCCCTCGTTTTCTGGCAGTCATCACTGCCCGTGTAAACCTAGCCTAAGCCTTCTTTATTGATATTTCATCCCTGTCCTCTTCAAAATCCTTAATTGTGTGTTCCAGTTTATATCATCAGAAGCTTTTTCTAAACCTACCTTAACCCTTTCTAAATAAAAAATTGAAAATGATTCATAATTTTATGTTAATAATTGGTTTATCTATGACTTAGGTTGTATATTTTTACAGTAGGAATTTTATGCAAAACTGTTTGTAATATGAAAATGATGCTAGCCAACGGCAAGAAATTTTCAAAATTGATATAAATAGTCACTAAGGTAATTTACCTTTGTATTTTTCTGTTGATTAAGGAACATATTTATATTGCAGGCAGAATTAATCATAAAAGTGACACAGATCCTCAGTAATGAGAGCGGCTCCGGGATTCCCCGCGGCTGTGATAAGGTAATCCGAAGGCAGACTGGCCATAAGTCATGGGCTTCTTATCAGGGGAGTTTCTCCTCTGCAAGGAAGGCGCTCCAGCTGCACGGAACAGCTTTTACTCATTGCGCCTTTGAGACATGCTACTTATTTTCAGACAACTGTCTGCGTTTCACGCTCACCTGCCACATTTCGCGTAATTACAACTACAAGAGGATCGCATATAATCTGCACATTAATTGCATAAAATATTAAATACGTAAATGGGCAATACTCATGTTATCAGATATATGATGAAATTATACTGAAAATCTTTGAATTTAAAGGTCATATGATCATATGAATACAGTTATAAATAGAATGTAGCAAAACAAGAAAGTATTGGCTAGATCAGAAAAATTTACAAATCTGCAGTTCGCCTGTAATTTTTCTGTATACTAAAAAATTAGAAACATTTCAAAGATAACGGAAATTATTACTGTAGGCACAATAATCACGCCTGACAGAACTTAAATTTCATTTAGTCGTTGGAATTTTTTTTGTGTAGTAACAATGAAAATTTCAGGTATTCATAAAAATTATTATACAGTAATTATTTTATTAAATGAATGTACCCAGTAATACTTGTTAGGGATATAATTTAATAAAATAAAAAATCCTGACGATGTTACGAAAAAAGGAAATATACGTCACGCTGGTTTTATTTTTATGTTCAAATTTTTATTATTAAAATATATTTTGGTCAATATTAAGCTGGTGTATTCATTTATTTCCATGAAATCATATAGTATAACTGCTATATTTTGTTTGATTATTAAATAATAGAGTTTAATGGTTTTATGCATATATACTTGCTACATTTTGTTATGCTGCTTTTAACCTTGTATCCTATACACACAAAAAAGCAGTGTTTACTGTACGTTGATAGGAATAGAGTGATTCTCTTCATGCATTAAGGAATTCCAGACCGACGACATCTAAATTTCTGTTAGCCCGTCACTCTGAATTTCGCCTGTCGGACCGATTCCGATGAAACTTTCCATCGTTGTTATATGGACCAGAGAGATGAGTTTTAGAAACAAAAAACTACCTTCGTTCGTATTGACATTAAATGGTTGCCGTTACAAATCCTGATTTGAACTGGTTGTTCAGAGATTTTGTTCAGCGTGTAGACACGACTGAACAGTTTTACACTGAAGCGTAAATACCTTTGAGATTTTCTAACTCATTACACACTATTTTAAACAGTTAATAGTTAAAGAATTGAGCTTTTACGGAACATATCTTTCCTGCCAAGAGTAATAGAGAAGTTAATCTTATTAATAGACTCAACGCCTAATAAAAACTATTAAATAAAAAAAACTTGATTCTCTAAAAATGAGTTATGAGAAATACTCAAGCCTGTCCACCATGGACTAATATTTATGCCAAATTTATTATTAAAAACTTCGGCCAATGTTTTTATTCCCATGCGAATAAGGTGCACTAACTTACTTAATTTTGTTTGTATACTAGAAGAGTGGTGAAACTGAAAAACAGCAGTTACCATTCTTGAGAATTAAAAAGTTTTTAAGTAAATGTGTTTTATTAAGACATGGACACTCCTTTGGGGGGAACGAAATTGCCGTAAGTCAACACTACATAAATTGTCGAGCATCAACACACTCAACGTTTTAAATTATAAATACATTACTTATTTAAATCTCCGTGTAACTAACTGATTTCTTTTTTTTCTAAGGATTACCAGATTTTGGTTGATAACGGGTAAAATTTACTTCGAACTCCATTGTGCAGACTGCAAATTCATACATAAGATTAAAAGGACACTTTCTAATAAATGATTCTTGATTAATCAACCGTCAGTTTCTTGATTGAGATGATATTTCCACTTCTATATCCTGAAAAAAATATCATGAACAATTTTGCATGAAACCATTAATACTATATTTTAAATTATACATGTTTAAGTTAACTTATTTTTATTATGTGAAGGCTTTCCCGGTGTATGTGATTAACAAAGAATTATCGGGAAAACATTGTATAAACACGACGATTCAAAGGCTGTCACTGCCATCATCATTCAAAAGTCGTGTTTCCACGATGTTTTCGTCCGGTTAGAATTCCGTGAATTATTTGTTTATTTTATTATATTTTCCATATTACACCACGGAGTAATAATTTATTTATACATGAAACTACATTGCATCTTACGGCCATTAAATTAATCCTTTAATTGGTTGAAAAACGGACTCATGACTTAATCTTTCTGGGAGGAATCAAACATTTAAGCTACTTTAGTCGACTCTCATCAGGTACCTGACGTTCAAGCTTACCTACAAATTACTAGATAACATTCTTCACAGCCTACATTTTAGGACATCAGTGAATAACGAATATTATCATAAGTACAAATATTTTAATTTAAGAATAGAAGTAAAGAAAGAGATTCTTCAAACTGACTTTAAGACATGAAATTATGAGATGTAATTATGAATTAGTAAATTATAGGTGAGCCTGAGGTCCAGATCAATAGGATGGAAGAACTTGGACTCTGTTAGGTCTGCTGGTAGATTCTCCCGGGTTCGGTTCCAAATCCCGTCGAGATTTTTCAATTTTATTCTTCTAATACAAATTTCTAAGAACTGTAAAATCTAAGATTATAATGTTATTAGAAGTCGGAACGTATTACTGTCTTCTGAAGAATTGCGCTTACCAGTCCAACTGAAATGTACTTATTTTTTAATCGACGGATATATTTTGTTAATTACCTTGCTACGGTTCCTTGGGGCGAAATCCTCCTTGGACGTCTTCCTTCGCTTGTCTTTCAGAATCATTCGCGCTGCTGCGAAAGCCATCTTCGATTCTTTGTCTTACAATAGGCACTACAGTTTAAACAACATTAACATGCTCCTTCGGGCCACCCTGACAGAAGTACTGCAAAGATACGACTGCTATCGCTCTTCACCCGAGTACCCTTCAACCCGTTTCGTTTTTAACTAACAATTAAAACTATCACACGTTTCAGTAAAATTATTGCTGCCGTTGGACGTATAACTATATATTGCTCTCTTTGTATCACTTCTTTATATTGTACACCAAGTTGAAAAGGACGTGTTGTATGTTTCGACGTATACGGAAGGACAGCTTCAATTGCATCTCCGGCAACATATAAAACAGTAGAAAACTACGACCTGTTCGGGAATGGTGGGCTATTCTGACCAGTCTGTAACTTATTGTCGAGGGTAGAGGCGGCTGTCGCCATCTTGAGCACACTGAAACAACCAGATAACATCCATATATTATCATCACTGCAGTAAATCACGAGATGAATCAAATGAAATCGTCCCAAACCGCACTGGAAATATAAAACGGTGAACTGCGGCACAATACGCTGGAATTTAAGTTGTTTTATATTGAAAGCATAACTGCATTCTGTTGAAAACAGTGAAGCTCTTGTCTTTCATGGATCTAAATTCGCTGAGGAATTCGTAGGTGGCGTCGAATGACGCTGGATGAATATTAAAGCGTTTTTTGTTGTTTATCGATTCTAACATAAATATTTCTGTCGAAACTGAAAGGGGAGTTGCCTGTTCAGCATCATCCACGTACAGCCTGTTAACCCCCACCCCCGCCCCTTTTCCACCCAAAAATTCTCGCTATTCGGAAGGGTGCGAAAAGTACCCAATAGGACCTACCTGATGCAGTTTTTCTAGGGTTTGTCCTACATTCATTTCTTGCGGATACCGTGTAGGATCCTTAAACTACAGCCCGGAGACCCTGGTCAACCCTTGCGTGTCTTCCTTTCCATTCCACATCTCCCCTTTCAAATTCCCTTCCTATTCTATTAATGGGAGTTACCAGTTACTGGATCACCATTTTGTAGCCTGTCACCAAACAATGCTTACGTTTAGTAGTAACCAATGTCACCTACGCTTATAAGTATTACGACAGTTCTGTTGCAAATGTTCTATTGAAATATACTGTTGACTATCAGGTTGGCTGGCGTTACCCAAGTATTAATTTTAAATTAACCCGGAAAGGTATTTAATATGAATTATTACATAAATTCTGTGACATTAAATACACCTTAAGAGAAACGAAAGTACACTTAACTGTAAAAAATACGCCCGGCATTTCAAACTGAATTAGAGTAAAAAATACAGAAAGTATTCGAAAAGAGTAAAAAAATACTCCGGGTACACCATTAGAGTCAAATTAATTCCGGTACATTAGAAAAGTACTGTGTACTGATAAAGTTGTGCTTATTAACATTTTACAAATAATTTTTTTTTTGATGGCTAAAAATAAACTTTACGAAAGAAAATTTATTTACAGGGCATTACCACATTTGTGGAATGTGAATGTAATGAGCAAGTAATGAGATAAAATAAAACATTACGGACACTGTCTGTCTGCATATATAGAGAGAAGTATCAATAAGTCGCAATTAGTAAAAAAAATTATTTTGCATAATTTCAGGAAGAAATTGTTCTTATTGGATTGTTTCTTAAGAATGCCATGGTTTCCTTTTTAATTATTGAAATTTTCAGGTTTCTCAGCAATTTTTGAACAATAATATTGAACGTGTGTGTCGTCCCATCAATATATTGTGCTATATAGAGGTGGGCAGCCGAGAATCGATTTAAAGAAACGATTCTTATAAATAAAAAAAGATGTCAGGAAGAAACAAGTTTCTTTTTCTCCTTCTTTCTTAAAACTAAAACAATACAAATGGCCAGACAACTTGCTTTCTTCTTGTTCAACATGATGACAGTATTTTGAAATATTGCTCAATATATTGAGTCAATATTCTTATTCTGCTGTTGATTTCCAGGATTAGGTGTTACCATATGATCCTTGGTCTTCCAACATTTCGCCTAATAGTTTATATTCCAATTCCTGTTTTGGAAACCTGTTTTTAGGCATTCTACACCTATTTTTGTACTAGATTATCTTATATATGATCACCTGAACCCTTAGTTCCTCTGTTATTGAAGCACTCCTTAGTTAAACTATTCTAGTATACCCGTTGACTACTCTAAGAAATTTCATTTCAGCTGTCTCTATTTGTTTGAGCTCTTTTTGTTTTGTTACACAGCATTCTAACCCATAAAACATTATAGGGATTGCCATCACCTTATAAAATTTAATTTGAGTTTCTTTTCTTGTTAACGTTCTTCTTATTTATTACTGTCCTACTTATGTTCTGAAATGGTATTATTTATTTTTGATATCTTTATCCTCTTTAATTGTAATTTCATATCCTAAATATTGGAGAAGAAATATCTTTCCGAGCGGTATTTCTTCTATGACAACTTTTGTTCTTATTGGATTTTTTCTTAAGAATGCCATGGTTTCCTTTTTAATTATTGAAATTTTCAGGTTTCTCAGCTATTATTGAACAATAATATTGAACGTGTGTGTCGTCCCATCAATATATTGTGCTATATAGAGTTGGGCAGCCGAGAATCGATTTAAAGAAACGATTCTTATAAATAAAAAAGATGTCTTAAACGACTCTATACAGAGTTACGGCTCACAGTTCGATGAATAGAATCGGGAATAAGTTACTTGAGTCGTAGATTGGTGAGCAAATTGTTTGAGTCGTTGAGTCTAGAGTCGGAATCGAATGTTGCGTTTCCAATCCCGGAAGGTCGCTAGGACGAGTTCAATGCCCTAAGCCCGGGAATACCGACATTAACCCTTGTTCCCTGGGACAGTGAACCAATATGGATGTCAATACATATTTAGAAGCAACTGCTGGTTTTTCCCGAATGTGCAATTGAGAATATAACAACAGTTAGGGAGAAAACATTTTGAGTTCTCGACTCGACAAGACGACAACGTGACATCATGGAAGACGATAGATCAAATTATCCAGACTTCACCTTCATTGTCCGTATATTGCCTTCACCAATTCTTAGTGGTACAAGAAGTAAAATTGCGGTTTAGAATCAAGTGTTCATCTTGTCAAGTACGTATTTTTAAATATATTTTTCTGATTGAATAGAGAAATTTGTAAAAGGTCTTTCCATACCAATATGTTTGGAAATCAATATTACATCATTTTTTAAAATTTTTTTAAAGGAGACTCAGTATATTTTAATTTAATTTTCGTTTTATATCATTTCATATTACGTTTATATCTTATTATATTATATGTACAATTTTTAACACATTATTGGTCAGCTAAAACGTTTTGTCTCAAGCATTCATCAAAATTTATCAATCATCAAAAACAAATACAAAATTATTTTTCATAAAACAATTACTTTACAATACGGTCAACGTTGAGATTAGAATCGGGTGGGATTCGGAGACCTGAAGAGTCGTTTAAAAGAACCGACTCGACAAAACGAATCGATCTGCCCATCGCTAAATAGTGCAATTTATTTTGCAATGTTAATGACGTCTACATGCAAGTAAATTGTAACTAAGCCGTGATATAATCGGTAGAAACATTTCACGTCGTTTATTTGTAAATCATTGTTTGATTACAACTTATCCTCAATACTTGGAACGTTATAGGCGGCAGGTAAGTTATTGATCGAAACAAAATCATGTTTGCAACGACTCTATAATCTTCGATTGGCAACTTTCGAAGATAGATGATTTGAGTGTAACTGGTCGTAAATACGATTCCATTACAATAATCAGATTGCGTTCTTAAAAGAAACAAATAAGAACATCATCCCAGGGAGCCCAGTGATTAATTATACTCGTCATCTCTAAGAAAACAGAGTGCTGCAGTTCAAAGGGATTGCCTCCAACGAGAAGAAAGGGAGAAATTTTCCAATTAAGACACACAGACTAAAAATATCCTGGAAGAAAGACTTACAGTTCTATAATAAATTCTAACGATTGTCGGGCTTCTAAATGGATGGAGTCCTTACAATTCGACGATTGAATGACTTACTCTGGAGACTGTGCTGACCTCAGCCGACTGGAAGCCAGTGAACTGTTTTGAGCATTGTCACATTGTGTTAGTAGTAGCTCAGTTCGTAAATTTATGTTCCTGTAAATTGTCTTGGTGAAATAGTAATTTAATTTTATAATAATATGAGTCGTTAACAATACTATAACCACATTCATACTGATTGTAAAATTACTTTCTTATTTTATGACGACGGTAAGAGATAAAGAGGATCAATAGAGATTTTGTCAGAAACTCTTAGCTAATGCGAAAATTGAAAAACGGAAACAGATAAATACAATTCGAAAACCACGTTTCTAATCATTCTTACCAGACAAATTACGCCAATAGTTTCTCCAGCAACAGGCAAACAACCCTATATTCAGAAGCTTGATTTAGTTTTCTGACGAGGTCACATTTGAACGCGAGTGGCTGTTCAATAGTCACAACCAGCATTAATGAACTGATGCAACTCGCGTGTCTCACAAACGCTTAACTTCCAACAGACATTTTCTGTTAACGTGTGGTCTGGTATTGTAGGAGATGTTTCATCTCGACCATTTTCTTACCATTAATGCTTTTCTATACATTCATGTATTTTTCTGATTGCAGCGGGGAGGCGGATGCGGCGCTTTTCAAGTTCTGTTTTCTTTTCTCAATTTCCCTCGTGACGAAGCGTCAATCACAAATAAATGCCAACAAGGAAAATGTTTGTTATGACGTCATTTACCCCGCCTTTAATTTTGTGAAATTACTTCCGTTACGCCTTTATATATATTTCTTCAACATTTAATATTACGTATCGATATCAAGCTTAAATTTTATATTTATCTCTTTAGTTACAGTCTTTTTTAAAAAATATTTTTAGTCAAACTAATGCTATTATATTTCATTATTATTATGATATATAATCTAATTATATGAAAAACATTAACGTGACTACATGTAGTTAAATTTATTGCTAACAGGTGCCACTCAGCCTGAAAATTCACCAATTAAGCATTTATCAATTTACTTTTAAGTCGAGTTTAGTAAAAACGTGCCATGCACTTCTGGAAATGTGTTGTTTGAATGCTTCTTAATGTGCAATTGTTTTTGAAAATTATATCCTACTGGTAATTTTGATATCTCTGTGACAGTGCAGTTTCACGTTTCAATAATTTTAGGTATGATTGCAAGTTTTCGGATGCCCAATTCCTAAAGGTGGAAGTTGAATACATCTAAAATGCAATAGTGAATTTTGATTGGCTTTTAATTTTATTTTATGAATAATTTTAACACTGCAGGATATAGGATTGTTTTTTCTAATAGCAGACGTACCGAAACTGATTTAAACGAGTGCCTACTGTTAACTGCTGGATGTTATCACTTGTAATTTCAAAATTGTGCCTAAGTGTGGGAAAGGTTTGTTCGTGAAATGGTGAGGAATCAAGCGTAGCCAATCTGTATTTTGAAAGTTTGATCTTTTCTCTAACTACGACGTGTAGATATTTTAACAGGTACGAAAACTTGTTGGTGCACTGCAACAAGGCCCAGCAGCAAATTGGTAATCTACTGAGTTTATGTGAGATACTTGCGACTATCACCGCTGGACTAGAATCTATAACTTACTTCAGTTGTAATTAAAAATTTCATGTTTACAACAGGATAATAAAGAGCAATGACGGTCGTGAATAACTCAAGTCGAGAGCTGAGAAGAGGGTTATTTTAAAACTATGGAGCAGGAAATGTCCGTGCGGGGGAGTATAATGATGGGTGAACTAGGCGCGTACTTGGACCGGGTTAACGAGCGTCGTTCTCCCGGCAGGGGCGCTGTAATGAACCGGGGTCTACACAATAAACGTGCCTCACTGACAGTGTTTACTTACCACCTGACAATCGTATTGACGCTTCTGGAAATTTAGCGCCTGGCAAAAAATATTTGTTCTCATCGAAACGATACCCGAATTTCAACTAACCGCCGAATATAACAAGTACTGGAAATTTAAATCATTGAAAATATTGAATATTTCTACACGTATATTGCTAAATAGCTGTTATTCAAATGATAACTTGGATTTCTCTTTGACAAGGTGATATTTTTAGAAAATCTTCCAATAACGAATTCACATAAATTAATATTTACGATGAGGCGTGTGATGCTTTCTCATAAACGATCTTCCAGGATATGTAAATCCTCTAAAATCGATTCTCTACGCGGATGATACAAATATAATTATTGCAGAACAAAACTTCGATAATCTTATTAAGAAAGTAGACAACGCTCTGAATGATCTAAATATTTGTTAACGTGAATAAATTATCCCTCAACCTAGATAAGACTAAGTTAGTTCAGTTTAGTGCTGATGCTAGTAATAGACCCGTAGACAACTTCTCAGCTAATGCACATTTCCTCGGCCTTCGGATTGACGATAAATTAAAGTGGAATGACTATATAGATCTGCTTGCCGGAAAACTAAGTTCAGCTTGTAATTCCCTGAGAACACTAATGCAACACGTTGACAAAAAGTACGTCAAAATGGTTTATTTCGCGTATTTTCATTCAATTATGAGCTATGACATCTCTAATTGGGGAAACTGCTCCAGGAGTAATGAAATATTTAAGTTGTGGAAGCGTGCAATTAGAATACTTTCTAGTACGAATTCTAGATCGAGTTGCAAACCTTTCTTCAAAAGTTTTCAAAAACTTACTTTACCAAGCGTATATATTTATGAAATATTAAAGTTTGTAAAGCGAAACACTAATTTGTTTCAAACAAATGGCGAGTTTCACGAATACGCGACCAGAAATCGTTCAGCTCTAAGGTCGGACAAGCATCGCCTTGCTCTACACCAGAAAAGTATTCACAATATCGGGATAATTTTATACAACAGCCTTCCGCCAGAGGTTAAAATAATACCTACAAAAGCTTCGTGAAGCAGAGTAAAACTATTTTTTAAATGGCGCGTTTTACTTGGTACAGGATTTTCTTAATCGTCCTTCTAGTATTTAAATCAAGGTTCCTGCAAAAAGTGTTGTATGAGCTGCCTTGTAAAATAGCACATCACATATCTTTAAAATTTCTATTCAGTTTTTCCTGCTCTTTTGTTTGTTTGTTTCATGTATTGCCTGGAGCTACGACAGAGGGAAGGACAGTTTCCTGGTCGCAGAGCTCCAAGTAGTTAAAACTCCATTGCATGTTTCTAAGTGTGTGCTTGTTTGTGTTTCCCAGTGTGTGTGTGACATCGTGTGTCCGTGTTGTGTTTATATTGACTTTTGTCTATATACATTTTCTTTTATTAATTTATTTTAAGTTTATTTGTCTTTAATTATGTACTTTATTTTGTTCATTTTTAATTTTTAATGTATGACGTATCCTATTTCCTCAATCGAGGATTAATGGAAACAACAATAAATCTAAATCACATTTCTCACAAAAGTGAAATTCAATGTAAATGAATAAGAACAGTCTAAAGGCGTATAATAGTACGCTCCAGTGTCCCAGTTTAAATGTCCATGACGAGAAAATACGAACAACGAAACACTTCTCCTGTAATAAAAGTATTCCGTTATCAGTACTATGACAAGTCTCCCCAACATGCTTTTATAAACCAAATTCGCTGGCAAAATAATAACGAATCGTGTCACGACCATTGACCGGAACTGGCTGCCAATAAATAATTACTAAACATGTTCGTATGGAGTGTATCGTTACCACCACAACAACAAACTTCGTTGGAGAAAATGAGTTTTCTTCGTAACACCCTCCGCCGATCAAAGCACAGATGCACGAACATATTACGATATTACTAGCCAACACGTTATATTTCATGCAGACATTTTATTTTTTCACACACTTAAACCAATAAAATTGTAGCAAAATTTGTTGCTATGTACGCGTGTTGAAGTGTTTAATTGGAGGGCACATTCGTACGAATCGAGCTGGTGACGATGCGTCTTGATAGTCAGTTATGCTTCTCCAATCATTGTCACCAGCTCGATTCGTACGAATGTGCCCTCCAATTAAACACTTCAACACGTACATTGCAACCAATTTTGCTAAAATTATATATATATGGCGTATGATTTTGTGAGAAAATATTAAAAATTGCTTAAACAAAAATGCTGCCTTTCTTCACCATTTGTTTCATATCCCTTACCAGTTTTTACATTTTTTTGTAATAGTTTACATATAGATGATTAACTTATCCGTTCTAATATAAGTTTGTATTTCCACTATGATACCACACGTAAAGTAAAAGAAAAATATACATACATTTTAACAGCAGGGTAAACCGACAATGTTTGCGACATTGAATGCATCCAAATATGTGTATAAAAAAGTGTTATATTGGCGGATATTGATATATATTTATCCTCTGCACGCATTCGCTTGAAAATAGCGACGAGGGGAAGTTTTGGAGCTATATCTCTTTCAGCGTCAATATTTTTCTTTGATAAAAACTGTGATGAAATGTCTACCAAGTTGCTTTCAACAGTACCACTTTGTCAATTAAATTCCTCATTGTGTGGAATTTCAGCAAACAGTTTCGCTATGAAAATGCAAAAAATCTCTGTAATTGCTGGTGATATCACCTGCCTGTCAAACAATTGTATAACGTTGCATTATTAATTATATTTGCTGAAATCGGCGGTAGTATAAAACTGCCGTAATACATATGAATATTTTAACTAATAAAATTTAATACTGGCCATTTATAATACCTATTTTCCTAATGATTATCCTTGTCCTATATCAAATGTTCTCATTATTAAACCTTATTTATCTATTTAAAGTGTAAAAAACCGTTAAAATTTTTAAATGTAGACAAAAATATAAATTAGTGGTCTGTTCTACTCAGAAATTTTACTTTGACTTCAACTAATGTTAATCAACTTTAATGATACTCTCAATAAGTTTTAAAATGTTAGAAAATCTTAGAATGCTCATGCGGTAATTATACAGAAACATTAATCTAAGAACTGGGTCGTTCCATATACAATATTCTGCATATATTTCAAGCTTCCTACTGTCGAAACTATACTTCCCATTCCATTTTTTAATATTTCTGTTTTTAGTGATATTCTCTATACAGAGATGATTTCATACAGAAGTGACTCTCACAAAAAGTAACTACCCGCCCTCCTGGTCGTAAGTTATATTCCAGATCTGGCTTCGTCCATCGACCGTATTATATTCTTGTAATGTGCTCCACCCAGTGCTATTTCAAACTGATTATATGTTTCTAACTCATTTTATGAAGTGGTATTATGGGGCATACTTCAAACTTTTTAGCGCTTTCCGTTTCTGGGAAGTTTTGCTCGTATAGTTTCACTACTTGTTTCTCGGTTATTACTTCTGATCGACGACCTTCTGTTTCTGTCGTCAGCATTAGTTATAAGCTTGCAGGCTGTGCTTGAAGTTGTTTCTTAGTTAAAATTAATTTTAATTGATTACTGCCAGAGCATTTTCTTCCACGGTACTAGAATTGTTTCTCAAAACTACTTAAATAAAAGTATCATTATACTCATAATTTTAACGTGCTTAGGCGAAATGAATACATGGATAGGCATTCGCCTATTTTACATTGTTGTAACTGACATTGAAATTCACAAAATATAATGACCCAGAAGTAAGATATGAATAATTTAACAAGAAAAAATTAACAAACTACCAAGAATGATTGACTAGAAGAACAACGTGTAATCTGCAACCCATGAACCACATGAGGTTATATGATAATAATTTGAAAACTACTATATGAACATAGATATACCTAAAGGAGAACAAAGATCTTATTAATATCAGATACATAAAAGTTGCCGAGACTATTTGTATCCGTTTGAACATTAATTGATTAACAATTGGATTTATTATGTAACATTGCAAGCATTAATCTCATAATATTTACTGTTACGTATTCCAATAAAACCTGTGGTTGCTGGAAATATGTTTGCCACGAAGCTATTTCAAATTGGAATCATGTTCGCTAAGGCGAGTTTTTAATACCCTCTTTGTTTGTCCCATAAACAATGCAATCTTAGCAGAAAATGTTGAACACATTTCTCATCGGTGTTTTGTTATTTTCAAAGACAATTAATTTTGTTATTATCTACATGTCCTGTGTTTTAGTGGTCAGCGTCACTTCTTCGCATCACAGAGGTCTCGGTTCGAACCCGGCGGGGTCATGGATACCTGTGTTCGTCAGGGTCAACTAAGTATTACTCCAAATTATGAATGTGTCATGGAAGATGACAGTTCGGCAGTAGTCACCGTACATTAAACACCTAAAGGGCTACATAGCCAAGAAAATAATTATTATGAACATGTTATTGCTGTTGACGGAACGTGAGCTCAAAATTAAGCCTCTGTTTCGCAAAAAGAGCTAATCAAACGAGTGGAAGTGATCAACGGTTGACAAAAACTATTGGGAACTTCAAACGTTTTCAGTTTTTATATTGATGGTAAAAATAAACTGGACGTCGGACTCAACGTATTCATTTAGAAGGACACAACGTTGAAAAAAATTTAACGGGCAGGCCACATTTCAAACACCCCTTATAATTTATAGTCAGGTAACTTATGGTGCTAAGTTTTCTGTTTCCACGCGATCGTCACCGGCGCGATAAGTCACTAATGAAGACTGCATATCACAGAATACGCTAATTACCATTAATACTAAAAGTAGGAATACAAATTACAGATACATAAATTTGCTGCAATTAC
Organism: Eucriotettix oculatus; assembly: GCA_034510155.1. Classification (NCBI taxonomy): domain Eukaryota; kingdom Metazoa; phylum Arthropoda; class Insecta; order Orthoptera; family Tetrigidae; genus Eucriotettix; species Eucriotettix oculatus. Next base: position 203,618,269 of record CM067376.1, read on the forward strand.
TCTTATCGTAACATGTTCGCCGTTCTCTCAGCGAGCTTAATGGGGATGTTTGCACGTAAACCTATAATTTATATCATTAACCTCGAAACCATACAGAAGTTCAGAATTTTCTTTCTAACTCATAATATAAGCCATTAATATATCATATGGGTAACAAGGGCCACGGCTATTATGAATATCACGTGTCATGTTTAAGATTATATGCGGGAAAAAATTATCTGATGAAATAAATATGAGATCGAAATTAAATATTCGATTTTTGAGTCAGCTCATTACTTTCTTAATTAAATCGGATTATTTATGTTGTGAAAGTTCTCCTGGAAAGTAAATAAGATGAATTAGAAATGCATTAAAAAATAGCTTTTCATTAAAATTTCGGGAAGTGCTGCAACCTGCAGGATAGGAACAATAGAATGAATACAATGGCTTCTAATTTGTTCCTTCCCATGTTAGTTCTCGTCTCACGGGACACCAGCGCGTCTGGGAGAATCTTCTTTTTTATGATTGTGGACTATTTGCCCTGCGACCCGAAAAAGCGGAGGCACTGGGTCGTGTACATTTGGGAAGTAGAGGCGAACGAATCACCTCCAGGGCCACTCATTACTGCAACAGGACACGAAACGAAATCAATAGTCGGGCCCTCAGCTCAAGATATGCGTTACCCGTCCAATCGATTGCTCCGCCGCAAGCCAAACTAATATAACGACCGACTTCCTCCACTTGACACAAGACTGCTAATAATCAGTATCCTTTGAAATTATTATTTGCTTCGGAAAACATTTTAAAGGACACCAAAAATACAGAAGAGGGAAATCACAAAATTACATTTTTAACCTAGTTTCATTAATATAATTTATATTACTAATGAATACAGTAGTATTGTTATGTTTATTAAATTAATGGCATTTGGTAATCATGTTATATGGATCTATAATTTCCGAATTCCATTGTTGAAGATAAGAAGATATCACTAATTTAACTTTTCTCCCACCTCACAACGTTAGATAAGCGCTTTATACAAAGATTATTCTACATTGTATACTATTAAAAATACAGGACTGATGTCAACGCTTTCTATTTACTACCTCAATAAGACATATTTATGTAAAAGTTTACAGGACATATTCGTGAAAATGGACTTCACTTAAATTATGTTACTTTCCAGTAATATACATTACAAAATGGCAGAATTTGAACTTTATTTCTATGCTACAAAATATGTTTTAAACGCGTAATCAACGGAGTACTGCTTTATTTAAAAACGTGGGTTACCTTGTGTAAAATCGCGTCGTATTTTCCTCATCCACTGCTCAAGAATTTAAAATGACTACATTATTGTCCCCGTATTTTCCCGACAATTTACTCCTTACTTCTAAATTTACGTCATCTGACACATCTAGTAACCAAGAAAAGAAATTATAAGAACACGATTGAAAAATTCAGACGGGACCAGACACAATCATGTGAGCTTCCTGAGTTGACTCCCAAACCGGTGGGAAATTCCTCCAACCTACAGACATGAAGCTTAGGCTGTTCTGATAAAACTCATTTTGAAATTAATACCATTGATGAATATAGGATATTAAAACTTTTCCTAGTTTCTTAGAAAAGAAGTAATCAGTCCACCTTAACCAACATCGGCTCATGTTTAACTTCCGTGAAACCCTATATTTGATTTAAATGTTCATATGCAATGTCAGGTACTTAAACCATAGAATGTACATAGCAGACGGTTATTTACGGATTATTCACTTCTAAAACAAAACTGATATAACGTGATTTTAAAGACTTAAATAACAAAGAAGATTACAGTAAAAGTTTTTAAAAAAATTTTCTTAATGACTATTTCACCTTGTGCGGAGTGACGACAATTACGCAAGCCAACTTGCGAAAATGCGTGCAGTTTTCGTAGTATTTTATGTGTTAATTGTATTAGATATTAAATTGAAATGGCTTCGGAATCATTTAAAAATGAACCTATAATAAAATTTTTGTCCCCGTTATGTACTTAGAATATATGAAACTACAGAGGAACGTTTCAAGTCCTGAATTTTGTAAGATTGGGTAGGGATTTTGTTTCATTTGGGGCTATTTTTAATTCAGATCACTCATTTGAAAAAGTTAAACCTTAAATTTCAGCTCGTGTAGCTAGGTAAATAAAATCTTATACGTCACGCTTACACTTATTTTATATTTTCCTGTGTTTCGTCATTGATTTGTGCGATTTGGTTTGTTATTGTAGGTTTCAGTGTGCATGGCGGTCCTTCATATATAACTGCTTTAAGACAGTCTCACACATAAAGATCACTCATGGTAAGTTCATGTGAGTGAGGAAGCGAGAGGACATCACCAAAGCAAGGTATAAAGGTATAAAGCTCTGGCTGAGCAACTGAAAGCTGCAATAACAAATTAAATCGCACTAATAAATGAAGAAGCACAGGGAAGAATGAACACAAGTTTGCGTAAACGTCTTCAAAGGTCTGTTATTGAAACAGGTCATCATTTGTACGACGCGACGTTACTTCCCACACACTAACATTTTAAAATCGCATAATTTAAACTTAGTTTCGTCATCTACATCTCGTTCTGGCGCAATGGAGAGATAATCATAAATGAACAAGTGAAATGTGATCAAAAGTACCTGATATTTAGAATTATTAAATGCTTTAGGTTTTTAAAGTTAATATTGATGGTGACAGAAGGAATGACAGTCATGCTTGTGTGCGTGTATTAGTTCTGCTCAAGACTTTTAGATCTATTCATTTATAAGTAATACCTATTTGAAATTTATGGTACTAATGAACCCTACGAACTTGCGTTGGTTAACCGCGACATTATGACATGGTTAAATAACGAGTTGCAATTATAAAATTAAGAAATATGATCGAGCCAGCTTCTGGAGATTAATGAGATAAACTGATAAAGATGTTGCAAGTAAAAGTTCTCCGAATATTATGAATGGAGAAATCTTTCTCGCTGAAGACATTTAATTTGCAGTTAGTTGATGAGAAGACAGTTTACATTTATATAACCTTTTACAGAAGAACGTAAACAAAGTAAAAGTTAATTTTTGCGAGGTAGTTAGTGTTTTACATCAGCATAAAGTCCTTTCAAGTCATTAAAACCTGTAACACAGAAACGAGCGTTACGAGTCACTTTAAAAACAAGCTCAGCGAAAATGTTTGCGCAGCATAACACATGTCCGCTAATGGTCGTCCACGGCCCCCGCTGTCGTTAAATCTGGCCTAGTGCCGCGTAATGGCTCCCTAGGCTAATCATTAATGGATATCAACAATCCCCTCGCACCAGGTGCGGCTGACCCGCCCATTACGAGCCTCAAATATCGTAAACACTTATGACCACGACTGCATCACTGTTTTGGTTCGCTTCTTCGATTGCTCGCTTAGGGACCCAGATCCAATTCCACGGACCGTCTCAGGATAGCTCAGAAATTTCGATTTTCTGACCGTACCGCTCTATTACACACGGACGTTGAATTTATTCATAGGACGCCTACATTAGGCCGGCTAACGTTAATGGACGGAGACATGATCGCTCTGATATCCATTAAATTGTATGTATCTATTTACCGCCTCTGGTGACTAATTTTTTTTGCTATTACGCCATATGGGTCAACTGAATTCTGTATTCACCTACAAATATGAAGTGTATTGTTGCGTTTACAATTTATTTGGAATCTTTACATTAGATACTTTAGAGCACAAATTTACAGATTATAGTTCTGTATATTATACTGTATATATATATAACAACTTTCGTGATGAATTTGTTATAATTGAAACATTAATGTTCGTATTTCAATTAATTATAGCATATCATTTATGCGTTGAAAATACAATAGTTTATTATAAATATACTATACAATACTAAAATACCGGTCGTTGTTTTATTGTTTTGTTTGTTTTTGTATTCAGTCTTTCGGCTGGTCTGATAAAACCATCCATGCTAACCTACTTTGCGCAAAGCTTTTCATTTCTACATGACTACCACATCTTCCCTAATCTTTTAGTATATTTCATCCTTCGCCTCCCTCTTCTGTTTTTACCCCACACACTTCCCTCAAAAGGTAATTTTACAGGACCCTTGTATCTCAAAATTTATCCCTTCTCGTGGTCAAAGTCCTGCATATTGTTCTCTATTCTCTTATTCGGCTTAAAACTTCCTGGTTAGTTACTTTATCCACCCATCTAAAGTTCAGAATTATTCTAAAGCACCATATTTCAAAAGCTTTTATTATTTTTCTTTCTGAATCTCCTACCGTCCACTTTTCGAGCCCATATAACACCACACGGACAGTTTTAGTAATGATTTCTTAAAATTCATATTTTTATTAGCCGTAAATAAATTCATCTTTTTGCGAAAGTTATTTTTGCCTGTCCTATCCTACTCTTTATTATGTATACTATACTTATATCGTCCCTAGTTATTATGCTGCTCAAGTAGTGGAATTACTTAACTTCCTTAAAAAATACCTATATTATAGATACAAGGATTTCCTTTTGGTTCTTAATCCATTAAATTTATAAGTCATATAAATATGAAATCTCTCACCCAACCAAAAATTACCCTTTACTGAAAAATAGAAATTTAGTTTGGATATGTGTACGCCAATGGTTCTCAGCCGGTGGTACGCGTACTCTTTGAAGGTACGTGAAAATCTAAAAGGGGTACGCGGTTTCCCAACACAAGTATACAAAATTAAATTGTGTCATAAAAGTTTGAGTAAAACTATCAGTAAAGTTGCAAGTAAATACGTCGCTCTTTCCTGTTATATTAGAGGCTGGTTTTGAAAACGAAAACAAGCAATTAGGAGACATTGCTGTGAAGTACCTTCTGCGGTTTACGACAACTTACTTGTTCAAAAAGTGGTTTCAAGCTTAAGTTACTGAACAACAAGTGAAGAAACAACCTTAAAGTTGAAGGTGATTTACGGCTATATTAAATATTGACCATGCTGGTGAAAAAAAAACACTAATAAATTTCCAAAACATTCTAATTTTATGTCAGATCAATAAAGTCGTAAAAAATCCGTTAAAATAAATTTCTATAAAAGAACAGAATGGAATTATCCACACGGACGCGGGAATCGAACCTAGGACCTCCTGCTCACCAGGTCGCTCTACCACTGAGCCAGGAGTGTTCGATACCAGAACCTGATGTGAGATCCATTCACCATGCATACCTGAAGCTCAGGTCATCTACAATCTACTAATCACATTCATGACATCATAAAACTGGTATCAGTGTAGAATGGACATTGTGTAAATTGATCAAAGCCGCAACTATCATTTGGTTTACGTCACTGTGCGAATTGGATTTGAATGAACGAGAGGAACTACCATCCAAAAATCGGAGGATGAGGACATGGCAGAGTTTCATTACCCTATTAAAAATCCATTGGAGCCAATTTTTAAGTTACTGGTTACATCAGGGTGATTCGGAAACTGGCAACTCCGCTGTAATATCATAGGAAGGAAATAGAAAAGGGGGTTGCAGAATGGTGAGAGAAAGGGGTGGCGGAGAGCCTACGGACAATGATAGCTCTATCTTCTTTTTCTGATTAAGATTTTGTTTCGAATTTATGATTAGCTCCAGCTATCTCAAGTCTATTATGATAGTACGAGTCCTAATGAACTCTTGTCAAAATTCCTTTCATGAGTTACCAGAAACTAACTATAATATTTGTAATACCCTCAGGACTCTGATTATTATTTATACAGTTAGTGACTACGTAACGTCTTCCAAAAGACTAGCTGAGAGTTAATTATAAAGAGAAGATGCTGGGACAATGAGCAATTAATGTGCAATTAATTTCCGTTGTTAACTGTAGTGACGCTTCAGATCAACCTCCTACAAATGTTTCGGGAGCTTATTTTTATTACTAGTACCGTTGTATAAATAAATTAATTTATCGAATAGAATTTAAAATAGTTGTACATAAAATTAGATAAAACAATTATCACAATTTTGTATTATCACCAATGTAACTGACATGTTAGTACCGTCATGGTCACGCAAACTGGGATTGACTGCTGGAGAATCTATACGCTTATCACGTATCACTAAATACTCCGAATGTGTCATGTAAGATGACTGTTCTCAGTCGAGCCGGTAGTCCAAGGCCCTCAATATAGAGCCAAAGAAAAAGAAGAATTGACATATGCTTCATTGTTTGAGAAGCGTCAGAATTTAACTTGTTTAATTATTCTCTGGTTTTCGTATTCCACTTACGGTTCCCAACCACATTTAATAGCTATATGTAAACATTATTACTTATTAACAACATATAAATCCAAATAAAATCGATTTAAAATTAATAAAAGGGAGAGAAGATTGGTCATAAAATTATAGATTCAGAAATTGATCTGGCCAGATGATATTTCATCAGAGGTTTTGAGGCTAGAAGGAGAAACCATAACAAAGAGTATAGTTTAACTATTTCAAATTCCAATCAATAATTCCGCAGTTCCAGAGGTCTGGAAAAATGATACCGTTATTTCTGTTAACAAATTGAGCCCTAGATCAGAAATTAGCAACTACAGACCAACAAGTTTAACGTCAGCCGCGTGTAAAGTCTTAGAGCGTCTAATATCGAAATACGTAAAAAAGCTCTGGGACGAAAATGGGTGAACATTCAAGGACCAACATGGTTTTCGTGACGAAGGTTGCAAAATAGATCCCATAATTATAGATTTTTTAAAATCCTTTGGCCTCGTTCCTCATTATCTTCTAATAGATAAATTCAACGATATACAAATACTGAACTGGATCAGGGAATTTTTGAAGGGAAGAAAACTCAGAGCTATGTGTCAATTCCAAACTGTCCGATCCTGACGAAATCATTTCTGGCGTGCCCAAGAGAAGCGTTATAGGGCTTTAACGCTTTAACACACACACATATATATATACATATATATATATATTGTAACGGCCCCGGCCTTTACAAGTATTTACAATGCCGGGAAGAATTCATAATATATTGCATTATGAAGTTATGATTTAATTTAAGTATTTTATTTTATTTCTTTTTACGTGACGGGTCAAAGATGTCAATTGACCGATGTTGGCAACCGTGACTTCTTCGACCTTATCGAGAGAGCTTTGGGTATCGAGAAGGAAGTTTCCTCTTCCAGACAGATGGGGAGTAGACAGGGTTGAAGGCCGACGAAAGGTGGATCGTATGGGGAGAGGAACGCCGAGGTCGGGAGCTGACAAGTGAAAGCCTTGTCGGATGGGTTTTATCTTACTTTAGAAGTGGTTTCTTATCTTGAAGTTTTTCAAGATGGTTTGTGGTGGCCAGCGAGGAGCATTCGCGAAGGTTTGGTTCCAGGCTACGAGGCCGTCATTTAACCCAGCGTCGGCTGCTTCTTCCCGTATCTGCCGTGGCGACTCAATATTGCTCGTTTCACCTTGGTGTCCGCCATTCAACAAGGAGGCGACCACGTGTGTGGTGGCTTCACTAGTTATACGTGGGAATTACCGAACGGTAAAAGATCGGTTCCATCGTAATAAACGTCTGATGAACGTGCACAAGATGCACTAGATTGTGAGGTACGTACTGTTTCAGTGTCACGGACGCTGAAAGTTGAAGAGACTTTGATTGGAGTGTAGCATGTGTATAAGATAAAGAAAGTTTGTTGGTAGTTTGTGCAAGTGGACACGTAGTCAACGTTGTCTAACATTCTAATAATTAAATTAATGTACGATTTATTGCAAAAGTTAATGTAAACGTAATATTATCTTCGGTTTAACCGAAAGTGAGAAACTTTATTGGTTATATGCAGGGAGCAATTATTTATTTTGTGTTTTTATTTAAAAGTTATATTTTTGTAACGTATGAAAATAATAATGTTTATTTATTTATTGTACATCGGTATTGAATATTTCCTGTGTTCACTCAGTTTGTCCATCCTGTTGTGACGCCCCGATACTTAAAGCTCTGCCCCTGTACCTGGACGGGCAAGCGAGAACCGTTACAATATATATTTAAACAAAATGATCGCTGATATACAGTCCAGAAGAAAATTCGTTGCAAACGACGTCATGGTTAAATTGGATATTAAACTTTCAAACGACGTAGATGCTCTACAATCATATTTAGACAATATATTTAACTGGTCACTGCAGAGTAAAATGAAAAGAAATACTTCCAAAAGTAAGTCCATTTGGTTCACAAAGTAGAGGAGTTGTGAGGATGTAAATTACCAACTAGTGGGTGAATCAATGGAAGTGTCTAATAACTTCACGTTTAGTAAAGATCTATCATGGAAGAAACATGTAAACTACGGACGCAGGTTTTTAAAGAAAATGTTGCATATTGAATTTTAGTGCGACCTTTTCTAGAGTATGTGGCAGCATGATCAGCATGTTGAGACGCATATAGGAATGAACACATTTAGGAATTGGGTAAAATTCACGAAAGGACATTGAAATTATCTTGTAGACTTAGGGGAAACGCGTTATAAAATGTATCAAATAGAGACACGTAAAATGAAACCGGCTTGGAGAAATGAGAAGATTTCTTTCATCTCCCACTTTGTTTTATTAAATGGATCATTCATCCAAGATTAGACAGATGAAACATAAATGATATTGGAAAATATTCTTTTCTAAATATAACCATTCAGGATTTGACTACTACCCCATGGTAGTTTAAAGATCTGTCAATTGACACAGATGTATGATCCAATAAATAATATCCCTCCCTTTTTAGATTGAAATGCAAAACTTAAGAATCTACTACCGTGATACGGTTACCCTAGAACCATCTATATCGACGCTTCAAGAAACCAAAATGGAGTCGAATGCTCCGTTGACGTGACAGACACTGACAAAACAAAAATATAAGGGTCACCACCGCCGAACTCCTCTCCATGTTCTTGGCTAAGGAACTATCTGGAGGCACCAGAGTTCACTAACAAACGAAGCGATCCGAAACGAATTAGGGAAAATATAACAAACATTAACAATAATAATAAATCACTATAGCCTGACTATCTGCATATCAATAGATAGAAGGGCAGATATCCTAGCTAAGATACAAGTCACTGGGATAAAAATATCAGTAACCTACCTATATGTTCAATAGGGGTTATAGATTTGGGAGCTACAAGGAGCTGGAGTTCATCTACATAACCAGGAAGTTTTGGAAAGTACCGAGACATACTATCTGTATTCACGAAGTAGCTCACCGAAAGAACCTATCGAGACGGCAACTGATGGGAACTCATACTTTCTTAATTTCCAGGCACACCACAGCCGGTATGCGACATATGCAAGAAGGCCATAACAATTCCGCCCGCCCTCTTCGACTGCCCCAGATACAGCAAGATACGCAGAACAGCCAGAGACCTCAAAAATGGGATTTCTACACGACGCCTGTGATCATTTTTACTCTGTTAGACTTTACAATAAAACTGATCTGTTAGAAACTGTTGTAAAATTCAAATTGTATTAATTTGAAATGTGTCTGAGTCGCTAACCACCAATTGCGATAATGCGACATTAAACCTAAGTAATAATGAAAAATGACATAGATTGGAATGTTCTTGAGCCAATTTTAATGCATTAAAATTACGCGAGAAAACGTCTAAGGGCCTGCGACGTATTTGTTTTGTGCGCATGGTCAGCGCTGACCCCTTCCTCGGACAACAAGACCGATATTTCTTCACAATATACAGAAGAGGGCTTTCACTGATAATGGGTGTCAATTTCTTAAATAAATGACATCCGTTCGTAATTCAAGGAAAATTTGCTTCCGTCAATTCAGAAACTACGCGTAAATAACTGGAAACAACTAAGGGTATAAGTAATAAATCCGGCAGTTAAAATTTTTCCTATTGGCTGCAATTATGTAAATGACAACCAGTGAGTGCTATTTGAAATTGCAACCAATTGGGTATTGGAAAAGGGAGGAGGAAAATTTGGGGCGATACGAGGCGAAACGGACGGAAAATTGGGGCAGAGAGGAGGATTAAATAGCGGGCCGTTGGGTGGAGCTTATGAGTTCTGAGGAAATGTGAAATTTTAGTAGAAGTTTCCACTATTTTGACCCAAGGCGCCATCGATGCAGCCGGATCATCACGATGCAGCCAATGAGAAACGAATCGTCTTAGCCGGCATCTCAGAGTTCATCAAGGAGACAGACCACCACCAGAGAAAAAAGCTGCAGTCTCCTACGGTATCGTTGACATGCAATTTCTAAAGTTAATATTGCCAGACCTATTTTCCACAGAAACTTTAAACCTTTTGGTTCAGTATGCAAATTATTAATGCTCTACGGCTTTCATGTTTTGTTCTGGATTTTACGAGTTTCATTAATAAAATTTTATTCTCGTTAAAATGTGTACTTTGATTTTAAATTCATTTATGTTGTTATTATTTGTTTTTCTCTTAAAAACATAATTTTAGCAATAATTAAATGTGATAAATAAAATAATGATTAACAATAAAATAAAAGAGTATCACTTCCTTGTATTTATTCCGCAAACGTGGTAGCTACAGGCGTGATCACGGAGTATAAAACAATTTTTAAAAATATTAGATAATTATGATAAGGATTAATAGAAAAATAATACTGTTGGTATTGAAATAATTTAGTGATATCGAAAATAAGGTCATATTTTATTTTAAAAAAGAATGTATGGTTATTTATATTTAAATATAATTCATCTATATAAATAATTGTAGTGAAAAAAAAGTGTACGGCAAAGAAAATAGGCGTAGAGACCAGTAGGACACATTTAATAGTTATTGTACACATATTTTCACACCTGAAAAAGTGCGGTCTTTTTCTGTGAAGGTGGGCAGCTAATGAAACAAAATTTCAATACACACGAACTGGGTTTTCGAGAGGGATATTCTATGAATGCATTATTTAAAACTTTTAAGCTCATGCTGCAAACGAAAAGTTCTTGCATACTCAAAAAATGCCACAAATATGAGTTCTGTGGTAAATTGAAGTTTCAGACTTTTTAGTGGGCCGCAGGATGCACAACGTGGAGGTAAAGTCTACTTAGTATCGCTTGCACTAAAAAAAATCGTGCGAACATGTGTGAAAGTTGATCAACGTTTACAGATGTTCCCACTGCTGTTGTGCAGGCGCAACTCAATTCAAACATCCTTGGGGCGCCTTGGAGTTGATAATTGTTCTGTAGGTCTGTTTACCAACCGGAATTATCAAATGTAAATAAACATAAAATTTACCGACTACTTCGGGGATTCGTTTATTCCAATCAGTGCCAATTCAACTGTAATTGAGTTATCACGACGCGATTTATTCAACCTGTGAAAATTTTCCTTGTTTTAGGAGTTGGTAGAAGAGTTTATCAAGCCGCTGCTCGAAGATATCGAGAGCAGTTCCTTAATCACCTACGTCATCTTAGGTCGAGTTATTCCCAAGATTGAAAGGAGTTGTAGAAGAGGCAGAACTTGTCGACGACAACGACCGCAACAACAAAGTATTATCCTGATGATCCACGGCCTGTGGCCTTATTGGCTATGATCCACATAAATCCTCACATCAATTTGAGAGAAATCGAACGGGAAGTAGAAGCAGGAGTACTACGGAGCACAGTACAAAACATTCTGCAATGTGACGACTACCACCCGTATCACGTAACGTTGACTCAAGGATTGACTGTGCGGGACAGGAACTGGGCTTTAGAAACACTGAATGAAGATCCAAATTTTTTTCAGTACGATGAGGCAACGTGCACAGCACTGGGTCGTTAAATCGACACAGTTGCCATTATTTGTCAAGGACTCAACACATCGATCATCAGCAACGTTGGGAAGTGAACGTGTTGTGCGGTATTTTTGATGGGCAAGTGATACTTCATCAATGGTACTAGAATTACTTGAAATTATTGCGTAATCATCTGCCAATTCTGATTAAGAACGTGAACTTGCACACAAGACAAAGAATGTGGTTTCAGCAGAATGGTGCTCACCCGCATCTTTAGATTGGTAGGGGTAGTTACATTTTGTGACCTCCACGTTTATCTGCCTCAGCCGCCAGATTTGCAACTTAAAAAACATTTTGTACTATTATTAACTAATTAAGAAGTATCATCACACGCTAAAATAATTAAATTAATTTGTCTTTAGGGTAGGACCTTTCTTTGCCTGAAAAGGGGGGAAGGACCTTAAATCTTCAAAAGATCGATATAAACCTTCTATAGGCATAGCACTACAATACACCAAGATGTTATTGCAATCTTTTTGGTTTCAAAGTAGGTAATGAAGCATCCTAAATCTTCAAGAGATAGACAAAAACTTTTTTTAGCATGTTCAGTATTTAACATAAAAAAATTAACGGCAATCGGATGAATTGTATAGGAACGCCTATTGGAAAATATTATAATTATTGAATCATATAAAACATATATATATATATATCTTCTGATAAATTAATGTGATATAAACATAATACTATTGAGAGAGTCGAGGTGGTACTCTGTCGGATATAAAGAGTCCAGGGCAGGGGAGGAACGCGATTGCAACGGTCTCGGCATCACAGTCAAACTGACGATGACGGAGCGAGACGGCGAAACGTTTCTGAATCTTACATTAAACTGATTTCTGATAATTGTATTTTGGACAGATTTACTGGGAAAGTCTTCACTCTCTAGAAAAATTAATTGTAGTGAGTAAGAGAAATTATCATTTTCCATTCTCGACATAATGACAGAAATAAAGCTACAAGTTTCGCTAGAATCTTACAACGATCATGAATCACATTCAGTTTTCGTTCATAGCACGACTTTTCGTTTATTTCCAGTTTACTTACGACATACGGAAGCAAGAAAGTTTAGAATCCTTCAGCGTCACATGGAAATTAGCCATTATTATTGGAAAGGTTATGGTCGTGGTGGCCGTGATATGTGGATGCGAGTGCGACGAGGGCGCTGAATAACTGATTGTGACCAGATGTCGGCACAAATTGGCCCTTAGTTAACTGCGGTGTTGCGAGAGCAGGAAACTGAATTCTGCATGACATCCGGACCACATGGCGCTGCGGAACGACGCCTGAACATCGAAATCTAATTAAATAACCACATCAACCTCGGACTTCAATCCTCGACCTTATTTGTCTTGCTCGAGCAATCGTGCTCATTTGACCTTATGAGTAGGTTTAGCAAGGAGCAAATCACAAAGAAATGAATTTATATCTATATAACAAAAAAGGAATTACGGTTGTTTGTAATTATTTACATATTTGAATTCGTAGACATATTTAAAATAAACGTGGTACACATATTCTTAAACCCCGTGGAAAATCAATGACCCGGTGGAAGGAACTATATTTAAAAAAATGTACCTACGCGTCAACACGTCATATTCATTGATTCAGGGAAATCCGTCATCTTTACAAGAGCAATACGACGTTAAATTGTTTATATTTCACAAGTTATATTCTGCAAAATCGACTAGTACCTGCTCAAGACTCCACGTTGTCCAGCTCAGAACAAAACTGGTTCGTCTTGCGGCTCTCTGCTGACGTTTATTTTATTTCATCGTCGGTTTAAACAACAAGATTTATTTCAAATTAAGTTGAAAATTAATCATCTCATTCAGATTAAGAAATTGGGAAGAGGCTCGACAAAAATATATAGTTGGTGTTGGTTTCAGGTATATTAAATATATTTACTGGGCACACAGTATATAATAATTAGATAAAATACAAAATTAGAGCTAAAATAAATATCACACACTATTTTCGTTTTGTTTTCGTCAGGTGAATCAAGATCCGAAAATGAAACCAAACGAAATACATGAAAAGCAAACAGGTTAGAATAACCATAAGTGAACATCCCATTTTTTTTAGTATCATAGTATCATTTTGAACGTTAATTGTAGTAATGGAAGGTTTATTATAAAGTATTTCTGATATATTTATGGAAGTTTACCATGTATCAACATCTAAACTCAATAATCAACTGAATATTCAGAATTGATGATGATATTCAAAGAAACACTTTGTCCGCCAATAAGAAGTTTGGTTTTGCATATATGATCCTAGATACGGGAATTCAGCTATGTGTTTGAATTAAATTATAATAGTTGTTGTCTTCAAAACATATAATCGCATTGTTGTAAATGACATTGTAAATTCACAATATATATTGGCCCAGAAGCCGATTATGTATTAACTATTAAAAATTAGACTACGTTTACCCCCAGTCCGTTGACCCCATCTAGTGTACACTACAAATAAATCAAAACAAAGATATACATAAAGTTTGATCAAATATATTATTTAACAATACAGTCGTAAAAGTTGCGGATATTATTAGTATATTTCTTGTATTTGAGGTTTTTTTGCTATTTGAATAATTAATTTGTTTTATTAAATAATTAACTCGTAATTTCTGGGTAATTATACTGTGTAATAACATATAATACCAATGTGTTAGAAAATGGCTATCTAATGTATTGATATGCTCAATAATTACATTTGCATAAGTATGTGTACAAAATGGAACAAACGTTTCTTCCTGAGTGTGACACAACATAGCGTTATACATATATATATATAAATGAAGAAGGAAGGTTCTTAATTTTATAATTAAATTGTATATAAAAAATAATATCTTTTTATTTAAATTGTGGGATATGAACTGTCACGTGTAGGTTAATAACTTTAACTCAGGATTCGAGTTAGTATATTAATTAATTAATTATTCAATCTGTAAAACGAGTCACTCTCACACTCTCTTCGAAGATCAAATAGATTTTTACTGTAATTGAGGTAACGATTGTTTGGCCTGTAACGGATAAAGGAAGGGTCACTCATTGGTGAAACACCACCCCCACAAAATCATTGAAGATAATTAGTATAGTAATTACATTAGAAAAAATTTATATCAACTGGGAACTTCACATTATTCAATGAGGACACAAATAACGAAGATTCATTGTAATGCTTTTGGAAATATTTTTACTATCAGAAAATTTTAGGTATTATAAGTAGACGTTCTAAATATTCTTCAAATTTAGATGGTCATTATTTACAACGCACACGTTTATTTTTGCTGTGAATTTAAGACTTTGACCTGACATTCCGGATAGAATCATCTTGCTTATGTCAAACAAATATAAAATTTTACCTTAAAATCATTAATTAAATTAAAACACTAGCTGTAGAGAATAAAGAAACCAAATTGAACTCATGGCAAAAATGTATACGAAGGTGCATTTAGTGTATCTCATTTTGGAAAGTATTTTTAAATCCCTAACATTATCAGTTTTATTTTATATAGTGAAATGATATTCATTGGGTGACTCAAAATGTTTTGTCTCGCTTTGCGTGAAACAATCTTAAAATAATTTGACTGAATCACACAGAGCTAAGTCTGCGAGAAGTATCCATTTTTCTTGTTCCTGAAATTAGCCTGCAGCTCCATTCAGCTGTAAGGAAGCGGATGTCTTTATTATAAGAAGTGGGCAAGTGTTTTGGCAATATACCAATTTTTTTTTCGCTCCATCTGCGGACAGCTCAAACTCTCCCGTAACATATCGCCTGTATATATCAACCGGAACATGCTTATTCAGCAGCGTCAGAACAATGCATCAGATAAACGGATAAAATACGGCTCATGGAAAGCGTGTTGCTACAGTAATAGCGACTAAGGAAGTACAAACGCCTGCTTACTTCAGTCCCAGTATAGCTTATGCTATTTATATGTATATTTTTTCATTTATAAATGGGAAAGCCATTAAATTGTATTCTAGATTTGATCAAGATTTCAATCATAAGTTCAACTTTTGTATCATGACGATTACGATTCAGAGCCTTAGTGAACTTATCTCTCTCTTCATATATCGAGAGAGAAAGAGAGTGTTTCTTGTATGTCTTCTGTGTTGGCAACCCTGACTGTGAAGAATACGAGATGGTCGTAAAGAGGCTCGCTGGTCCCAGCACGTGTTCGCATCTTCATCCTCGGCATCGCGATAAAAAATGTTCTCTCTGGATCAGATCCCAAGTATATAATCAGATACAGTTTTACTGTTTCAGTGTGGCGTATTCACAAGAATAGATTCCACCACAAAGGATTGATTCAATAAATATTACAATACATAGGCCGTATATCCCGTTTTACACTTTTCCGAATACTATGATTGAATTAATAATTAACATAAGCTTTGAGGTTACTTGAAATAATAATTGTTAATATTGTAAAATAGAGTTTCGTAGCATAAAGAAGTAAATAACAATAACTTTATACTTTCAGTACAGATATGGTGATTTACGAAAGAAGTTCCTCCTCCTAATTTTTTAAAATGATAAAAGAGGAATGTAAATGAATTATATGCTGTAAAGTATGATGCATCAATTAAATAGTAGAATGTACGGCATCCTGCTTCGGGTAGAGTATAAGTTACATAAAATAAGGTGTATGCATTGTACACTAATATGATTTTTTGAAAAAGAATTTATGTCTAATGGATATTTTGGCTACTCTCAAAAATGAATGTTGTACATAATCAAATTATTTTGAGTCAGGAACGCCACCTCAGTGGATCTGAATTTTGTCGCACAAACATGGAGACCTGCTGGCCAATGTCGAGGGGACAGCGACTTGCTATTATTACGCGTCAGGAAGCGTAATGAGACTCGGTCCAGTGAATTTCAGTGATGAAGTTTGTCTGTCTCTGCACAACGTCAACCAAAATTAAAGGGAGCTTTGCCAAATGAAATAAATTAAATTGCTGTATTCTTTACAAGTATTGAGTGGCGAATAATAAAACTATATTTTCACCAAAAAAATGGAAATGCAAAATATTTATGAAGCTAAATTGAATAAGATGACGGAGTTAGTCTTCAAAACGTTGTATTTTACAAATGACATAACCCGGGTGAAATCCCGAAAACTTCTTATTCAGTCCATCCACCGGGAAAGCCTACATTCTCTAAGCTAAATTGCTTCTCACACTTAGCTTAAACGGCTAATTGAACGTTAAATTGTTATAATTTAAATACTACGGTGAAATGCCTATTTGCAGCGTGAGATTAATTATTTAGACGTGGAGAAAATTGTTTAAAATGAAACTAACAACTACAGCAATGTCAAACAGTTTTGAAACACGATGACTTTTGCAGGGTTTTGCTTCGCAGGGAAAACTGAATTCAAACCTATGACGTGAAAGTACGAGTATACATTGATGTTCAGAAATACCATTCCCTCTATTTGACAAAGGTATTGAAATTTGTTGCGTTCGATTGAAGTGGAGTCCAGAAATGGAGTTTCCGGATGCAGACAGTTGATTGTTACACCAGTTACCATCAGTTCCCAACATTGCAAAACTTTATTGATTGGTAAGTCTTTCGTTGCCACTTAAAGAAGAATAAGGAGACGAGAGCACTCAGTCCATTACTAATTACATTTTTGCCGTAATTTTGCATGTTCCTCACGGCTGCAATTTCGGCCGTAAGTAATATGTGTGTCAGTTGTGTCCGAAATGAAGACTACCGGGCGTTTGCCTTTCTCCCAGGAGCGACGTATTGATCCCTGCCCAGCCCTGCGTTGCCGGCTCCAGACTCTTACAGATGCAAGACGATGCTTTGAATTGCACATTAACGCCCAGACCCGACAATGGGACCCTTGAACGGCCTCGGGGCACGAGCCGAGCCGCTCGCATTCCACTCCATTTCCTCTTCATTACCTGTAATTAACTCTTCCTCAAAAGTGGCGGAGAACGAGCCGTTTGTAATCAAAACACCGGTAAACCTTACAGACACCATAAACACTAGCGTGCGGAACCCTTTTGAAGCAAAAGCGTCGGAATCATACTCGTTCTTATTGCCATTGTGTTGAGAGCGAGCGGTTGACCGAAGAGAACAGTGCAAGTGAAACTAAAGTCGGTTTCTGCAATATAATCCGTCCACTTGTGTAATTACATCAAAATAAAGGAAAATGTAATCAATTCTCGAAAAGGATTAACGTTATTACAAGCTTTAACTTGCTTTCTCAGTTCGTGCCTAAATCTCGCAATCAATCTTCCGATGTCCAATTAAGCTGAAATTTTGCACATTTTGTTAGCTGGATGACAATACACGAGTTAAAAATAAAAATCAATTAAACTCTCCTTACGAAACTACCACTTTTAAGCTGAGGATCCGTACAAGTATAAGAGAAGTAATTACGAGAAAAGGCAATTTTAATTCTGCTTAAAATGACATGCAATTATATTGAAATCGCCTTAGGAATTGTGTGCTACAATAAATATTGAGGATGAAAGTTTGATTACATGGTGTCCAAAAGATTACGAAAAAGTAAAATATTTTTTATAAAAAGCGTTTTCTTTAGAAGTGGACCTAAGAGAAAAAAAATCATATTTCATGTTAAGACAGATAAGTAGGATTTTAATGGCTAATATCTTTAATTAACAAATAACCCAAGTGTCAATATTTAATTTAATATATAATTTGAATGACACAAGTATTGAAATTGAATTCAGAGGATAAGAAGGGGAAAATGTAGACCGGACCGTGAATCGAGCCGGACACCACGCAATTTCAGCCTGGGTTCTGTAACCACTGAGCTAGAATTGGGGAGCGAAGAGTATGATTAATGCATTGTAGGTTAGCGTGTGAAGACCTCGCAGTGCTCTGACTAGCTCAGTTGTTAGGATACCCGCTCGTTAAGCCGAGATTTTTTCATTCTGACTTTCTGAATTATTATATTGCTTCAAAATTTTATAATTGTCGGTCATAACCATCATAAAAATATTTGTACTGTTTAAAAATAATTTTTAAATAGCTGTTATGTGAATGTCTTACATTATTTCAATAAATGCTTAGAAATGACGTTCAAACAGGAGAAAACTTTTAAGACGATTAAAAGAAAGAATACTGAAATTTTCTTAGGAACATAAAATATTGAGACTAAAAATGGTGTTATAAATGAAATAATTAAATTAATCTGACAATATTATAAGTAAAAAAGATATATATTGGCCAAAAGCCAGAAATAGATATTTTTAATTTAAATTAAATTCTTCTATTTCTGAATTTTGGCCATTATTTCCATTTTATTTAAAAACTGTGTTATTCGTTAATTATAACTTTTTAAATTGAAATAAATGAGTATTATATTTCAGTTGCATAATATAAGTACATAAATTATGAATAAGGATGAAAATTATTCGACTGAAGCAGAAATCTTACCCGGAAGGACAGCTTAATATGCAGGGGCTTTTTACCACTGAACTATATCGTCCATATAAGGTTCCGTACGAATATCCTGCATGTCTCATTAGATACTTATTAGACAATAACCTTCTTCAGAATAAATTATCATCAAGATTAATAGCTGAGATTATGGTAAAAACTTTTAATAAAAAATATATAACATACATATATAAGTACTTTTCATCGTAAATTTTTTTTATCAAATTAAAGTACTCATAAAATATAATTTTAAGCCTTCATTAAATGACAAATATTTTGAGATAGCAGAAAAATAATTTTATTCCTTACAGTTGATCACAAAATTAAAGTCTGCATTTTAAAAAGTTCCTTAGGTCGCATTAGCTAAAAGATTTACTGGAAATATTAACTATCAGTTGAGTACACGCCAAGTTGTCTTCCATGGTTAAGATAAATGTATGAAAAACTCAAAATTCAATGTTTCAACTACCAGTGAGGAAAATATATATTTTAATTATGTTTTTTTCCTTAATTAGAATTTGGTGATATTTCTGTCGATCTGAAGAGAGAGTAATAGTACATCAGAAAGAACTAACACTAAGATAAGAAACAGACGTACTTAATGTGAAGGAGATTGATGAAATTAGCATAACAATATGTAAATGGCCTTACAAAACGAGATTAACTCGAGGTAACAAGTTATATAATAATGTATAAAAACTTTCAACAGTATATTACACTCACAGGAAGAACGACCAGTACGATAAAACACAAACCCCAGAGTAATGTTTCCCAACTGTTTTTCTCATGCCACAACTTAGTTTTCTGACGCCTCCTATGTAACATACCTCATTTATGGACTAATTACAACTTTTCAGAGTATAAAGTAGATCTTTGGAAGAAATTACTATTAGATGGTTATTACATATACAGTCAATTAAATTCAAGTATAGCAGGATTTATATGAGAGATTTTTGTATATTATTTTAAATTTAGTAGTTATTTTTTAATAATTTCAACATTGAATGTGACGTTACTTTTAGATTAATGTATTAAATTTAGTGAGATGCTTGTGATTGATGCTTGCTGTGGAGACATATTATATTTTGCTCAAATTTAGTCAGCTTTAGTCTCGTGTCTCCCTGTTCTGTATAAGTCAGATTTTCATCTAATGTGTATTGTTGTGACAGATTTACGAAATATGAGTTAAACGCAATAGCTGCTTCCGTATTCTTTCATTCTATCTTCGTGAAGGAGATTGATATCCCCTATATTTCTGTTACTTTTTCCTGTGACTTTGTTTACTAACTTCCGCGAGGCTTTAATCTTGTTGCTACATTTTTCGTTATCAAGCCTTTTGGCTGCTGAGAGAACTTTTTTGTACACTGACTAACTGAGATAGAAATGAATTACCAACCAGAAATCTCTTGCTTCTTAGAAGTGATAAACATCGCCTTAAACTTTAGCACTCCAGTATTAATTATTCCGGAATTAAATTATTTAACAGTCTTCCTACCGACGTAAAACAGCAGTCTTAGAAATTTTGTACATCGTATCGACGATACAAAGGAGTTTTGCATTTCTCAGGGAATTAACGATAGATTAATTACGGCGCGAAATGTTTATAATTTAAAAAATATATATAGTATTATACATCAAGAATAGAGGCAACCCGCATTAATGATTTGGAGTTCTCGATGCACTTATGGGTCATGAAACATTTCCCGTAGAATGTTTTTTTGCTATTTTTATATCAATATCTTATGAACCCTTCAAGATGTCGAAATGAAACATGTACGAAAATTTACGTCACAATTCCTGTTTTAAACCCTCAAATTTTCATTGCAATCCGTTGAGCCGCTTTGGAGTCTATTGAAGACAAACTTCCAGACAGATAGACACTTCAATTTTATTTATTCCTACAAATGTAGAAATATTGTATTATCTGATGTATACTTCTTAGTTAATGAATTCCTTAATCGAAGTGTAAACAATTGATTTGTACTACGATGCTCAACAAAAGTACTGAAATTATCAAGGACTAGTGATTTTCAAATTTCCAGTGTAGTAATGTAAATAAGTGTTTTATGCCGTGTTTTGTGATTGTGTTTCTGAGAAAAATGAGTAATTACACGGTCGGTATTCTGTGGCGAAATAAATGTTTTGTGCTTCTATATAAACAAATGAATAATAAGATTAGTAATTGGTCAATTAAAACTAATTTTCGATTGCCTTTTAAAGTTTTTATCATTTTATGCAGCAATTTCTTCTCTCTTCTTTTAAATGTGTCCACTTTTTTATTTGGTGTGATTGCTATTTGTATTTTCTAGGGTGTAATTGATCCTTTATTGTTTAATGTTTATTAAAACATCGTGAATTTGCTACATTTACGTATTATTTTCAAGATTATGTGCTTAATTAATGTGCTTGTTAACTATGTACATTTTTTGACTTGTCTTTTCACCTCAATATGGGATTACTGGAACGAGTCAATAAATCTAAATCTTTGTATAGGTTTGAGGCCATAGCGATGAGTATGGTGCATGCCGTAGTATTCGTCCGACACAGTACGTACTAATTCTTCATTACTCATAGTAAACAATACTCTCTGAGTAAATGGAAGTCTATATTACTCCAGTGAGACTCTATAGAAATTACAACATATAAAGAAAGCTTATTTAAAATTGCGATACAAATAATTTTTCCTTCTGTTAAGGGATAATGATAGCAGACGAGCCCATTTTTGAAAAGCCCCCTTGAAAATAAATTGCTCCCTGTGGGGCGTAGGACCCGCGGTTGGAAACACGGCCTCAGAGGTAGGAAATTAATTGAACAAATATTCAGAAGTTAAAAGTAAATCACTTAAAACTACCGCTATATTTACAAAAGATACAATACATATACAAACTATAAAAATAATGATTAAGGGAAAAAATAAAAAGATAAAAAGTTAAGACCGATTGTCGACAATATTTCAGCAAAAGGAGAGGTAGAGGATTTTAATTTTGTTTCTTAACAAGGCTACATTTTCACGCATTCAATAGTCAACAGTCACAGCTAACATTTATGAGCTGATGCAAACCCGCATGACAGGCACACGCACAACTTCCAAGCGATATTTTCTGTTAACGTGTGGCATGGTACCGTAGCAGTTGTTTTAGTTGGACCATTCTCTTGTCATTTATGTATTTGTCTAATGGCAAAGGTGAGGCAGAAGGCGCGCTTTTAGAATTTTAAATCTCAGTTTTCTTTTGTCAAATAGCGCCAAGAGGGAAAAACCCCTTACATCCGCTTTTTTAAGTTTGTGCACATCTTGTTCATATAAAAGCAGCAGCAGAAGTAAAATTTCAAGAAGAGACGGGGCTCTTCTAGAGTTGCAGAATTGCCAGAAAAGTTGCCTCAGTAGCAGGCAAATCGTTAATAACAATATTTCAGGAATAGGACCCTGAAAACAAATTAGAAGTAACAAAAATGTGCAAAATAAATGTAAGTGCTTATCAATCAACTGCGATGTTTTCCATCTGAATGAGGACGTGATTCATTTGGTAATAGATGAAATGTTACACGGTCCGAGCAAATTACCACGATGCAGTTTGAAATATGTAAAGTACCAGTTCACCATAGTCCTACTATACCCCATAGTGAAATTACACATAACTGTATGGCACTTTTATTACTAAAGGCATAAGTAAACCTTCAACAGTTTAAGTTTGACTTTCGTGAATGACAACTGAAGGGTTTATTTAATTCACACATAAAATTGGGAAATATACTAGTGGATAGTATTTCTTGATTTTTAATTATTTCACAGAATATAAGTATATTATTTAAAAATTTATATACATAAGAGAATAATGCGCTGGCTACTACAATACTTGCTCAGGTACTTCTTATAATTATTCTGTGAGTACAATTCAGCACTTTCTAGATGTAATAAGGACTTTGTAATGGTCCACTAGAAATTTTTTAATAATACGATTTAAAATGCATAAAATTATATTAAAAAGGAACTATTTAAGACAATTGTGCTTAAATTAAAAAACCTTTTTATTCCGAGTCATAACTTTGTTAAGAGAGTAAAACTTAAAGTATAAAAAGAAGTATAGCAGATCTCGCAACAGAAACGGACTGTGTGATAATGTGAGCAGACTTACTTGGATGTTAAATAAAGATGGTCCATTCTATATTGAGGAAATCATGCCACACAATTGCATGAGTAACAATGCATGTATAATGCTGGAAGCGTTACATAAACCATTCTTACTGAGAATTATACTTTTTGACAAACGATGAACCGTTGTTTGAAATAGTTAACATGTAATTCGTAATTCGGTTGATACTTTTCTATAACATACAATAGTTAAGAGTCACCAAACTGAAGTTACTACCATTCGATTTAAATAAATTTCACATCTTCACCTCATGCGATCAAATTATTTCACAAATTAATTGCAATTGTATGTAGGATTTTATTATTAACACAGAATACCTCACTCCTGTCATAGTATGTGGAAAAGCTACCAAATGCTGATTCTCTTGATGCAGATTAAAGAAACTATCAATTCGATAAGAGCTCTCCAAAAGAATTTGCAAGTTATTTTCTAATATTTCTCTGTCTGTCCGTTCCTCTGTTTCTTGTGTAAGGAATGATAAGTCGGCTAGCTGTCCCCAAAGCTGATGTAGACACGGGGAAGGGAATGCTGCAAGCCCACAGATATATTCAACTTACAACATTCTGGCGTGAGAATAGTACCCAAGAACCTTCCTGATGTAGGTTTTCTACAGATTTTGCTGCATCTCTTTTTGGTGAATCACCGGGCAGGATCTTTAAACTATAGCCTGGGGGCCTAGTCAAACATTAGCTACATACCTTCCACATCCAGCCCACATTTTCAATTCCTTTCTTATGCTATTAAAGGGGAGTTGCCTGTTTCAGGATCAGCCTAATGTAGCCTGATAACCCCCCCTAAAAAAACGTGTCCAAAATATAGTACTGTAGAAAATATGTATAATAATACGAGAAAGGGAAATTTAAATTAAGATTTATCATTTATAATTTTGGCTGAAAGTTGGAATGTATTTTAAATTTAATACTATGGATTGTTTTATTCGTTCTGAGAGTATAATTAGAGATTTTGCCTATTTTTAGGCTTGTGATGTTAATGAGATACGAAGTGAATTGAATTATTTAATTTGTCACTCAAGAATTATTCCGTTTCGTATGCGTTACGGCTGGAATTTTGATGAAAGCACGTGCAGAAACAAAGTGAAATGGTAGATAACAGTGGTAATTCACCAAATAGTTCTAAATACGCCCAGAAGTTTTCTGTCAAGAAATTGAAGACAGAAGTCCACAGTTCCATGGCTTGTCAACAATACCAATAACTGACAGATAATCAAACATTAATTTTTTCTATGCAATATTACTCGCATATAAACTTGAAAAATATCTCTATACCACGGGAAATCCTGTGATTAAGATCTGTTGTTAATTTAAAGACTAAGTTGAAATTTGCCATTTGTGATATTTGTAAATTAAGTTTGAGCCAATGATAAACTTAATTGGTCCAAATTAAATAATTAAATGTAACTTATAAAAGTAAAACATAACGACAATCAACTCTGTGGAATGTATAAAAAAATTATACTACAAATAGTTTAATTGACTAAGTAAGTTGCTTAATCCAGAAATTACTTAACGTACTCCAGCGTTAACTTAATGAAAATGTTAACTAGAGTTTACGGTCTTTCGTGTTGAACACGTAAACTAAAACTCGATACTCTTCTTATACTACGGTGTTCCATTATGGAATATCTCCAAACACCACTAAGCCGACTTAGTCATATAAAATCTGATTTCCTAAATGTAAATCGTATCATTTTTGTATTTATCAATCGGTCTCAATAAAATTTGTACCTTTCATTTCTTCGGCAAATGAAACATTGTTTTCTAAAAGGCAGGTATTATACTTAACTTAAAATTTTGAAATGAAATAGAGCCACAGTTATAAGTTAGTAAGCTAAGCACACGATTTCAAATTCTTTACGTCTTAACTCGTTTGCGACTGGCAATGATTGCTCTCGGCATAAATTAGACGAGCTGGTTAATGTCCCGAAACGCAGTGACATCTTGGTTGCAGTAAAACGCGTGAGTCAGGCTAGAAATAATTACTGCATAATTCAGTCACAAGTACTCCACCTCGATGGCACGCAATACTGCGCCAAACGCGAAAATCACGCGAATTTACGTATACTTCGGTCGGAACTCAGGTGAAACATGCTATGATTCATGAGCTCGAAATTTAATGAAATGAAAATGACCACAATAAGTATATATAAATATTTATTAATTATTATAATTTAGTGTTCTTGTTTATCGTACTTTATAATATTTTGAAAATATTTCGAACATTATAAAATGTCTAGAGATCTTGGTGTAACCTAATCCAGAATAGTAAAGCACGAATTATAAGTGGGTAATTCTCATATATCAACTTATTAATTCGCTGCATTCTAGACGTCCATGAGTTGTAGAGGATTATACACGTATTAAATTGTAAACACGATTAATTCTTCTTGTTGAAATACGTTAATCGAGTAGTTAGTTTACGTTTTGTATTCATATTTATAATACGGATTCTACAAACTGACTGACATGATTTTCCGTTTAAGTATAGTCAGTAGGTAATAACATAAACTGAAGTTAATTTTTTTTAAATTAAGAGTTTTTATTATTTTTACATGCAGATAGTGGATAACGAATAGACAGCTACCAAAATCATAAATTTGTACAAATTTATGGCATAGAACTTAATTATCCGAATTAAAACATTATTACAAGCAAGGAAGTATAGATTAAAACAAATAAGATTAGTAAAAATAAATTTTAGTGCACAAAGGCGAATCAAGGTTGAAACGAAGCAAATAAACATTTTAGGCTTTCCTTTAAGAGGAATATAGAATGAGAAAGAGGTTCAGGAGAGATAAAAAACCATTGCTAAACAAAACTCTGTTCCCTAGATTCTGGCACGTACGGTAATATTTTCCTCGCAAAACTGGAGCCAAGAAGAACGTGAATAAACTTTGTCATACCGTAGGAGAAGTTTGTAACATTTTGTGAGGGAACTGATTCTATTCTCATTGAAGAGTGTCATCAAAAGTTAAAAATCTGGTGGGCAGAACATTAGCTCTGTGTATTATCGAGATGAACTACAGAAAGGAATTCAATGATTTGATGGTTGAGTAATTACTCAGTAGTGGAGAGAAACAGATATGGGACTGTAATGTTGCGGATTAAAGTCTCCCGCGTACCTGGCAGGTACCGAAAGAACCGATAAAGTATAAAGACAACATATCCCGTCAAAGCCGCTGTTAATAGCCACAGTACCTCACCTTTGCAAATAATTATGCCTACAAGAATTTTGACCTCTGAATTCACTGAGGAAATGTGTCAGTTCTTTTCTTTGCGATCATGTGACCGGTTTTTTCACCTTTTTAATGAGAGCAGAAATATTATATTTTGTTAGTAAAAATATGACATGCTAACAGCTATATTATTCAATAGATAACAGAATTATTATTTTATCAAAGTTGTAGCTTTCGGTAAATAAATTAGTTAAAATTTTCTCCACGAGTAGATAAATTATTACGCAATGAAATAGACTATGGAAAAAATTAAAAGTCTGTGAAAATGATATAAATCACTTCCACTCCTTAAAAAAGAAAAATATACTGAATCACAGAGATCAAAATAATTCCACGTCATGATTAAGAGCTAATATTTGAATTATGAAAAGCGCAACAACAGAGAAAATATGTACTGGGAAAATCGTAACTGAGCGAAATCGTAGAATAACCAACGTAGCAAACGAACATTATAAAATTGATGTAAGTAATAATTTATAAAGTAAATTGTTAATTCGTAGATACACAAGTAAAAGCGAAGTGATGTAACTGGAAACAATATGTTTGGAATATAAATGTTAAGAAGAGGGAAATATTTTCAATTTATATGCTTGTATAACAAGCAAATTACGCATGAAAATTTATGAAAGTATTTAATTCAACTGCAATATAAATGCATAGTCTTTAAAAAACTAGATTTAATGTGACTGAAAATAGAACTTAAATTATGAGGATGTTAAAAGTTCATGTCTTTATTATTTGTTAGGAAAAACACGATTACAATTTTCACATAAGCTAGCAATTGTCATGATAGACTCCGTTATGTCCCATTAATGCTGTTGAAATGTCCGGCGCGAACGTGAACTTCTTCACACAATTTAATTTGAGAATTTTGTCCCTTCAAATTGTGCCGTAAGTTATTGCAGCTTCATCGTGATACCGAGTTTTCATATTTACTGTTATCTTGGAACAGAAACTCGGGGAAGTATATTTGCAAGAATAATGGGAGTGCGTAATCAAGAGTATAATATAAACTGCCACTGGTCAGCATGCGGATAATTTGTTTTCGAGTACCTGCAGAATTCAAATGTTTCAACGGTAATATCAGAGCTTCGTGCAGACGGTATTTTAAATTTATTTATGAGTTTGCCCCGTACGACCAGACGCCGTTACTGATACCTATCTCAACAGCCACGCAATTCGTCTGCAGTGAGCTCCAGTGACCTTCCAGGCAGGGGTCGATGATTCCACTCTAATGAACACTTGTCAACACACCGACACTCTATTTTCAATAGTTTCGCAATCAGAATGTCACAAGCGCTGCTGCGCTAAACTAATCACACGTGCCACACGACATGCGTTAGCTGGATGCGCTACATGAAATCAACAATACCATAACCTCGCATACACAATTGTTGCTTCGTTTAGCCGTTAAACGTTTCATGATAGATTTTTCATTAATAATATAACGGTGAAGATCATTTCACTCTAATTGTATGATTCGGTGACCTTATTCGAAGTATATAAGAACAATTAACGTTTGTATATAAAATGCTTATGAAGATTTAACGATTATACAATAATTTTGAAATTAGATTGTAACGCATTGTATATCGGACAAACTAAAACAGCTTTAAAAACTCGCATTAAGGAACATAAAAACAACATCAAATTAGACATTCAAAAGTACACAGTTGTGTCCAAACACATACATATTAATAATCACAATTTCGATTGGCAGAATGTGGAAATTTTAGACGAAGAAAATAATTACTTCTCGAGAATTATGAGTGAAATGTTGTATGTCAGGTGCAAACCTCATGAAATCAATTTTAAAAATGACACAAATAATTTGAACAAAATTTACGATACTCTTTTGTTGTAGTAGTTTAACGCCTTAATATTCTTCTGCATTGTTAAAATTTAACTGCCGAAAGCACTTATTGTTACTACATCATTTCGGCCGTAACCGTTGCTGGAGATGGTCCAGCACGGCATCATATTCTTCACATGTAAATTCAATAATCTTTTAGGTGGAGAGAATCAAGGAGGATGTGTTGCTAAATTTATAAGTTTTTAACCATATTTTTTATACATAAATTAAAATATTGTGACGTCACTTTTGTAAATAAATAGTGATATATTTAATGCTGACTTTTTTGTCGTATTTTTATTCATTGTAAATTTTGATCATGAAGTAGACGTATCGATCATCCACGGTGGCAATTGTTAATACATATGAAGAATTTAGTTTATTAACAAGAACCACAATGGATAGTCGAAACTTCCACTTTATGATCAAAATTTTTTCCAAATTTATTGTAGTTGGTCGAAGTAGTAGTGTACTTATTGTTAACAGCAAGGGTCACCAAAATGGAGCCAGCATTCAAATTCATATCTAAATTCTAAAAGATATTAGTATTTAAATAATTGCACTATTTATGAAAAATTGCCAAACTATAAGTTATTAAAATAGTATTATACCCTTCAAAATATTTAGAACTGCAAGTACGAAAACTGTTTTCAAAGTTTTATTTTTCTTGTATAATAATATACAGTTGCAGCGTTATCTTGATTTTAAAGGAAATCAGATAAATTAAGTACTTTTCTTCGATGGTACCAAGGAGAGCTGTACCTATATACTAAAGTTATAGTTTTCGAAGTGAGTGTATACATATACTGTGTAGGTTTGCGCTAAGTTATGTTGCGAAAAAAAATACAATAAATTAGACTTTAAAAAATATTTTCATTTATACTTATATTATTGTGTTCGCCACTGAATAATAAATTAAGACAAATAATTTTGTGTTTCTATTATTATAAAAAATTGTGCAATTACAGTGTATGATTTCTAAGGAAAAGAAACGTGGAGACAGACTTTTAGCGCTATTCACATAAATTTTCCAATCAGTTCGGAAATTTTAAAAAAAGTTCTGTCCTAAATTTCAACCTTCAACAGCAAAGTCTAATTATCGAAGCAATAAAAACTACTGTCTCTCTTTAAATTGCACATTTACTGGCAAAGAAAATGAAACCATTTGTTGAAGTTCAGTTTATTTAAGGAGCCATATTATTATCTCCTTGACGAATAGAAAAATTGAAACGGAATTATAACAGCAAAAAATACCTTCCAGCTACCAGCGATAACAGTAACTCCAGGAATTGTAATTATCAACTGACATTGAATCGCAGTCCATACATAGAGGGATTAACAATAAGTTAGCTGAAAATTCGCAATCTCAAACTTTGCATTAATTTTAAATTATGTTCAATTTGTTCGTTTTAATAAATTTAAGTTTATTATTTTATGTTTTGCTTTCAATTTTTTTTTACATTGGAGTTTTGCTTTTTTAGACTACTACAAGAAGATTCCCGAACTCTGGGTTACAGTTATCATTGAAAGACATGACGATATTTAACGAATAGAACTTCATAGTTACAATTCTTTCGTAATATGGCATTTCGTATTATTATAAGAACAATTAACAACTGTGAATAGCATATAAATTAAGAATTAACGACCCGCACATGAGAAATTTACACCTTTGTGGTCCTTGGTTAAAAGTATTCACATGTACCACAACTGACGGTCAAATCGTCTATAGTTTAAGTTTAAAATTATTCAAAACGTTTTGTAAATATATGATAGACAGATCGTTATTTATTAATTAGTATCGTATTATTTACCAAGATTCACTTCAGTGAAAGTGAAAAAAATTTGTTTTGAAGAAAGTATTTCCATGAACATTTCAAGAAATTGGTCTATCTAAATCTTACATGTCAGTAGATAAAATTAGTAATACTGTTTTAGACAAATAACTGACATCTATTCTAGCCAACCTAGACGTCAATAATTCAAATTCAAGCTCCAAAGGTAAACAATGGTCGATCACCCAGGAAAAAGTAATGTAACACTACTGTATTTAATACTCCACGTAACATTAATAACTAAGATAAAATAAAATTACACAAATAATTAACCAAACATTTGATTCGTAAATTATTAAAATATTTATATGTAAATACACTCGCTGTTAATAACAATACTTGGAAAGTCAAGGTATGTAATAGGATTTGTAGGGTCTAATTACCAAAATGCTATGATCTCACTCCACACTCTTGAAACCCAAATCGTCACTGGAGCCCATAGAATAATACTCCAAGATATTTTTAAAACCTAACTAGCAACAATTAGTCAGTGCTCTTCAGCATGGTCAATCATAAAGTAATATTTTTGCCGAGATGACTCAAATACATACCTTACTTAATTTAATAAAAGTTATCTTCTTTTCCCTTATACTAAACAGGAAAAGTAACTAACACTATAGATTATTGCTCCAGCCTCCTGAAAACTTAATTAAGTTTATCACTAAGCCCAGTACTTGGTGCGGACATTGTGGACATTTTGTAATTAGAACATTCAAAGTTCGACTCACACTTTGAAAGTGTTTGACTTGACCGAAACACTATTTAATTCAGCAACCCCGATTCTAAATTAATCTCATTTTATTTTGAAACTATAGAATACCGCAATGTTGACGTTTGGCTTTACCCATCATCATGGTTTCTGTTTTGTCAGAAATCAGCATGAAGCTGGTATTGAGTTAAATATTACTTGCTAATGACCATTTTGTTTCCTATTTAATAATTTAGAAACTTAGGTCTAATGACTTCAGCAATTGAGTGGAATCATGAGTCATTTTTGGTCGTATAACTGATACGAACATGTATGTAGTTAAAAATCTCTCGTATAGAGGTCACGATGGTGCTGTAGAAGTTTTCGCAATCGTTTTCACTTGTTATGTAGAGAGCGTAATGATTAATAATCACATGTCTGAGTTTCTCCCTTTTGATACTAGACTCAGACAATTCATCCTTAAATAAATGGCTAATAAAGTTGAGAAGTGTAATTTTGTATAATCATAGTCTACTATAAATTGTGGAAGTAAGGTAGGTTGGCAGTATCTTTATTCCTCCAATACCTAATTATATATATTAATATACAAACCTTTGTATTAATTAATGTTTTACGACATGTTCTTAAACATTCCACGAAGCCGTTTCTTTATCGCTTCTTGTTAAGTGTATTCAGATAAAAATTTCGCCCCACCACACAAGTTTATTTTTTTTCAGGAGTCTACAATCTCAGTCTTGATCGTTCTAATAAGAGCATTTGGCATTTCACCCTCGGAGATAACACTGAGCCAGCAAACCGCTGTTACGTGCCTGTAGCAAAGCTAATGACGTCCCGGGCTGTTGGAGAGGCTGCGCTCGCTCACTCTCTTTGTTCAGATATCGAATTGCCAGTCACACGTGGAGGGTGAACGAGCAGACTCAGGGAATTCCTCAACAATGTCCTGGTAATCACCCGACGCGGTGCACCTGTTCTACAGACACTTTAATGTACTTTCTCAACATAACCACTAAAGGTATTCAGAACCATAGCGTATTTACCACCATACACAAAAGCAAAAATAAAGATCCCCAAGCTTCACAAAATTAAAAATAATATAGAATTTTTTAAGAAATCAGAGAAATGAAATAACTGAATTTCTATAATTATACTAGTCATTACATGTCAAGAGGTCTGAGCAATTGTAAAGCGCCAGAAATTGATAACATTCCAGTGGAGTTGATAAGATCATCGTCCGAAGAAGAAATATCATTGCTGTTTGCGAAATCTTCGAAACAGGAAGAATACCACAGTATTTTAGTAAAAATATAATCATACACTTACCGAAGAAAACTAGGGCTGATAGATGAAAACAGCACAGGACAATTAGTCTACTATCTCATGAATGCAAAATATTAACGAAAATAGTATATATTGGAGAATGGAACGTCAATTAAATTCGAGTTAGGAGAAAATCAGTTTAGTTTTAAGAAAATTTAGGGACAAGAGAAGAAATACTGACTTTGCGTCTAATTTTAGAAGATAGGATAAGAAAAAACCGGTCTACGTTCATGGCATTTATAGATTTAGAAAAGCGTTTGATAATGTGAACTGGAACTCACTAATAAGGATTTTGAAGAGCACAGGAATAAAATATCGGGAAAGAAGGCAGTCAGCAGTAATTATAATTAAAGGGCAAGAAAATTAAGCAGAAGTCAAGAAGGGAGTAAGACAAGGATGCAGTCTGTCGCCCATGCTGTTTAATTATATGTATACAATAGGCGATGAAGAAAATTAAAACGGAATACGGAAAAGGAATTATAATGCAAGTAGAAGAAATGAAATCACTACGGTTTGCCGATGATATTGTAGTAATAGTCAGCAGAAGACTTGGGAACCATAATAAATGGCAAGAACGTGGTCCTGGAAAAAGAGTTGAATATAGAGGGAAAACCAAGGTAATGGAGTGTAGTACGGGAAACAGTGGAATAACAAAGAGTGTTAGATTGGGAAGGGATATATTGACGGAAGTTGAAGAATTCTGCTACATGGGAAGCGTAAAAACTAGCGATGGTAGAAGTATAGTAGACATACAGAGAAGGCTAGCACAGGCAAGGAAGGCTTTTGCGAAAAAGAGGAATTTACTGACGGGTAATATAAGCGTGAATATTAGGAAATTGTTGCTAAAATCTTCACATAGAGTGTAGCGTAATATGGGTGCGAAACGTGGACAATAGGAGTTGCAGAAGGGAAAAGAATAGAACCCTTTGAAATATGGTGCTATAGGGTAATGTTGAAAATCAGATGGGTGGATAGAAGGATGTTCTAAGCAGAAAAGGGAAAAAGCGAACAATATAGTGGACGTTGGCCAAGAGAAGGGCTATATTAATGGGCCAAGTTTTAAGACATGAGAGTCTTGTAAAATTAGAGGGTAGAGTGTGGGGTAAGAACAGAAGAGGGAACCAGAGGATAGAATACGCTAAGCAGATTAGGGAGGAAGTGGGATGTGTTAGGTATCAAATAATGAAAAGGCTTGCGAAAGATGGGTTAGCATGGAGACCAGTCGTAGGGCTGAATACCACATCACAGGTCTAATTTAAGGAACGATCACCGCACGACCATTTACGTTTTTGATGAATTTTTAAAATTTGTATAATGAAGCCTTAAATGGAAATCTGCAAACTTTCAGTTAGACATGTATATTTGTGGCTCAGATACGGGCGTTTTCGTCGTAGGTTTGTCGTTCGTCAGAGTCAATTTCGTCTCAAGAATGACAATTTTGAGCTCAAATATTGCAGCAGGTTTTAGAGAATAGACTTAAAAATAGGTTTACAAAGTAAACCGCATGCATACATTACGAATATAATAATGAATAACTACACAAATATCATCTCTGCCCAGCATGGAAATTTTTTCGGCAAATTTGGAGGTCCGTTTTGTGCAGGGATGATATTTGCGTAGCTTTTCGTTATTATTTATGTAATATATACATGAGGTTTACTTTATGAACGTATATTCAGGGTCTATTCTCTGATAACTGTCGCAATATTACAGCTCAAAAGTGGCATTTTTGTGACGACGTTGACTGTTTCGATCGACCGACTTCTACGAAAGATCCCGTATCTTAGCCAGATATGCATATTTAGAACTGAAATTTTGTAGATGTCCATGTAAGACTTCATAATACTAATTGCAAAAAACTTCATCAAAATCGGAAATGGTGGCATGGGTACCCCTAGGCCACTTGTAATGGAATGAGCCACTAATAAATATTTTCGGAAAATTATTATATAGAACTATATATATATATAAAGCCAACTTTTAAATTATTGGTTAGTTTTATTAGTTATATCTTTAATGAATAATAAAACAGTCAATAAGTCAGTAAATAATTTTATTACTAAATTATAGTAATTGATTTATAGTATATTATATAGTAATAAAATTATTTGCTGCATTATTGGCTGTATTTTTATTTATTACAAACTAAAAGTCAGAAAAATTTATTTGAGTTATATGTTAAAGGTATAAGAAAATTATTTTTGCGTAGTGTAGACCTGCCATACATCTTCTTTTCTCATCGAAAAAATAAATCTGTGTTATTAAACGAAATAAACTGTAATATTAAAGGAAGTGTAGAAATATTTAATATCATAGTTTTATTTTTTCTTAATTTAATTTTTATGTAATTTTTATTTATCTATTTATTATTTCCTTATGCCGTACTTGAAATTTATTTTTCGTGTAAGCCGGTAACTGTTACATTGAAGAACAGCTGTATAATGGAAGTGAATTAACAGATCAGAAAATAATATCGACAGGAAAATATGTATACTTAAATCCTCAAATGACTGTAAGTAGAAATACTTCGGATTTGATTATAGTTCCTTCCCAAGCTTTCAGAAAATAGAAAATATATAAAACAGTTGATAATCAAGTTTATCCTTCATACTTATAAAAAGCGTTTTGGGAACGCACATAAACCCTCTTAAGCTATTTTTTGAATCTTAATGCGTTATTTATGTTTAGTGGAATGCAGTTCATTTTGCTGTGACACAGTATAGCGAATTGTAGACATTGTTATATTAAAAAACAGTTTAATAATTTTCAATCTTTCGCCATGAAATAATCACCGTTTAATTGCGACAATTATATTGGTCGAGCATATGATTCGATTATTCTCTTGATCTTTTTTTCTCACTTTATGAAGCGTCCCATTAATTCCTGTACAACAGCCATTGGGGAATCTCACCACATGCACTAATAACGATGTATATTTGAAATGCTGTTGCATCTACAAACACAACGCTGAATCGCGGAAGCGTAATTGAAGAGAAACAACGAGATGCGGACGAGTGGTTGTTACGGGTCCATCTGTAGCCATAACACACAACGCAGTGAAATATGGAAACAAAGTGAAATGTTCAGCCGAACGCAGACGATTCGACACAAGCACAGATTCGCATTAATGAAAACAGATTACTGTGTTTTGCTCTTCTAAAAGTTGTCTATTAAGTAGTCACGTAAGTATCGGTACATCGCGAGGCGTAAACACCGTTCGTGGATGAGTTATCAATTCACTTTCTTTATGTACTAAAAATGCCTTTAAAGCTCTTAATAATATGGTGACTCCTTCATTTTTATCTGTAAATATAAGTTTCTAATTAAATACTCAATTCTTGTATAAATTCCTGTCGGTTCAAAGAGATTATCATTGACGTTTCAATGGGTGGCCACACACGAACAGATTTCATCGTCAGATATCTGTCAGATTTAACAAATCTGCCACGAAATCTGAAAGTCGTTTACAAGTCAGTGTAGGTCTGCCGACAATTATCTTACGATCGAGATCTGTGCAGATTCTCGTATGCGCCATACATTTGTCCTTTGCTAGGGGATATCTGTTTACTTTCTTCGTTAACTATCTGTAATTATGAAATAAACAAGGCAAGGACTACTTTATTATAATAATAATCAGAAATTACCAACACAATTAATAATATTAAGGAGCTATTTTTTAATGATTCAGTGGAATACTTTAAATAATATTTTATATTTCGTTATTGACATCAAACTATATTATATTTTTTAATTGTAATAATAATAACAATAAAAACATATTCTGGTTTATTGTTCACCACTACAACCAAAAATTGACGTTATAATATTTCTAAAATGCTTAAAGTCAAGAGAAGGGTTTGCGTAGCTGTAAAAAATTTGACACAATATTTGGAATACGGTGATAAGTCTTGACGACCGTCAGTTGTTCAGATCTGATCTGTACGTGTAAACGCAACGCATATTGATCTTTCGGACAATTATCTGCGCTCCAATCCGGTGATTCGTCGGCCGATCCGATCTGCCGATGAAATCTGCTCGTAATGGCTGGTCTTCAGACTGAAAAAGATGGCAGATCCAGTCATTGAAACGTCATTGATCGGGTTGGAAACCCGAGAGGAATTTATATATACCGTTCATTGGGAAAGACCTCATACTTTGATACTCACCTCTTAGTATGTAAGACGACACAAAAGATATATAGAATATTTTGTTTCATATAATTTATAAAAGCAACCTTCTGTGATCTAGTGGCTAGAGTGGCCGTCTCACAACACTAAGGTCCCGGGATCAAATCTTGGCATGGATGTTCTGTGAATGTCTAATGCATTTTCACAATCGCAAAACCCACTGCAGTGCTTCCGCTGCCACGCTTGCACGGTAGGCACTGCAAAGAGTCCATCATCAACCGGCAGAAGTTAACGGAAAAACACAGCTCTGTAATTTCCTTTGAAAGAGGAAAGGGTTTTCCGTTCCTCCCTTCTACCTGCCGTTACGCAGATGACCAATTAATTTTTAACGTTTATAAATAAATACGTTTTAGTCCATGTGTGAACCCTCTAGGGTACAATGATATTGACATAAATTCAAATTCAGACGAATGTACTAACCATTACTAAATCTTAAATTATGTTAGATTATTTAACTTTTGATATAATAATATAGAATAATCCAAAAAGTTCAAGAAGGACATCTGAAAATCATATGAGAGTTTAACTGCATAGTTCTGACTTTAAATTAAAGGTCATAAATATCTATATGAGTACATAAAATTGAAGTGTATATCTGGAAGTTTGTCTCGAATAGGCTCCGAAACGGCTCAACGGATATCAATGTGAAAAGTACTATTGAACTCAAAATTTTGTGACTGGAGCAGAAGTGCGCGATTAAAAAATAATTCAAGGAGCAGAAATAAAATAGGTTACACGTGCTAACAGTAAATGGTTTGTTGAAGTGAAGTTTTCAAGCAACGCAACTCGAGAGCGAAAGAAACGCGTTGGGGGCTGGGGAAAGGGTAATGTAACACTTCAACGTAAAGTCATTCGTATTCCTCGTGGGGATTACAGTTTCCGAAGAAAATTTGCCAGTTGAATCTGCAAAAGTGATCCATCTAATGTAATTTTCTATTTCGAGATACGGAACGTGTGGTTTGCTTTTGGGTATCGTTACCCCTCAGGGTTATCAATTATTTTTATGAACGGAAATATGCCTAAAAGTTGCAGATATAATGCTTTAACATTAACGTTCTTCAATGCACTTCTTAGTCTAGATAGTTCAAGTTTCGATTTAATAATGGGTTAAATATGACTGAACAGTGACTTCCTCTTGAATGGGAAAAACATAGAGTTTGAATGCCATCTGAGGGATACAATAGGCTATTTGACTACCTTTAGAAAATCGTCTAAGATGACGTCAATTTATGTTAACTATATCGGAGTTTTGCTGTTACTGTCCTAATTCATCCAAAATTTCGCGATAAAGTTTAACCAAAAAAACATCCAAAACGCTGCCTTGGCTGGGGCTCGGAGTCGTGACGTCACAAAATAGTAGACAAGGCTTTACCTCTTTCGTTACGATTTCGAATAAATCGCTTATAAAAGGTGTGCAGGTGACATGGACCAACGCAAGGTATTTCCAATGTATTATATTTGATTCTTACTCGTCGTGTTACGAAATTCATAGCAGGTAATTTAGTGCTGTAGCACCTAAAAAGAAGCTTGCGCCTCTAGGAAATAATAAATAGGTGATAGATCCAAACAAGTTCACTTTTACTTGATATGTAAGTTATGTGCCTAAATAGTATTGGTATTTGACGGTAGAGGGCAGAGATGTAGGTTACGTATTAAAATTAAAAGTGAATAATCTTATTTATTTGTTACTCATGAAACGGCAAATTATAATTAATTATATTATTAGCTCCTTTTAAAATTGATAATGTGTAAAGTTAAATAAATTAACCAATGGTAGGGAGAATTTTTCTCACATCCTCTATAAAATCTATTTTCTAACGCAAATTGATTCTCAATAAGGTTAAAATAAAATAATTAATATGAAATGCGTCTCCTAACTATCGCATATTATATAATAAACTTTTATTTCCCTATGGGTTCGGGTCCTGGGTCCGGGCAAGATTTTCCATTCTTGTCTTCCTTCTAAATTAGGTGTACACATCACCTGAGCTTCAATTGAAGCTTCCTGTAACTTCTGATAATTTTGCTCTTCTTAAAATTCTCAACCCTAATTTATTATTAAGACTAATAGCATTTACAAACACGTCATTTTAGCGGTTATTGCACAATAAAATACAATGAGACAATATTTGTGACTTTAAAATTATAGATCTTATTCGTAGCCACCAAAACTAAACATATGTTTGCTATTACAAAACACTCTGATCTTTCTAATCGTGTCAACTAGAAAACGATATCTGATGTCCTAAACGATTTATCCCGTTGGTAAAATCTCATATTAGGCAAAGCTGTAAACCGTCCGACCTGTAGACAATTGTGTCGACATATGAACTACAAAATTAATGTTGTACGTACTTTATTTATTCTAATAGAATTACTTAAAAATTCTAAAAGAACAGACTGTTTTTTTTGCCAACTTTGGGGGTAAATTTTGGTCAGGGATGATATTTGTGAAAATTTTCGTTGTCATGTTCGTAATCTACTTATGCGGTTTATCTTAGAAACGAATTTTCAGGCTCTAATCTCTAATAACTGCCTCAATATTGAAACTTAAAGGTGACAATTTTGAAACGACGACGTCTCCGACGAACCGCAGGCGAAGGCGAAAACTGAAATTTTGCATATGTCCATCTAAGGCTTCATAGAACAAACTGCCAAAGTTTAATCAAAATCGAAGATTAAAGTACGAGGTCTTTCCCGGTGAATGGCATGTATAAATTCCTCTCGAGTTTCCAACCGGGTCAAAGATTTTAACAGTGACGTTTCGATGGCTTGCTCTGCCATCTTCTTTCTTCAGACTGAAGTGTCGAATTCGGTGAGTGTAAGCATTTATATAGTCTGAGGCAAGTCTGTGCAAGCACAAACCGCCTGTGATTGCAGCGGAGACGGGCCACGTGACCGCAGCCACGGGGGACTAGAGCATGACTAAGCAAGTGGACCAATGGGAGACGCCTTCGCTCCCGCTTCCACATCTAGCTGTCTGCTTAATTTATTATTATTCCTAAAGAGCATTTTCATAGAAGTAATATAAATAACAGAGGAGAAGATAATCCTTTAATAATAATTTTTTTTGAGGAATAGGTTACATGAGAGTGATCGTGAAATAGACAACTCCCATTTATTAGTATAGGAAGGGAATTGAAAAGTGGGCGAAGTGGAAGGTAGATCAAGATAGGCAAGGGTTGACTAAGGCCCCTGGACTATAGTTATAGATATATAATTAAAAGTTATGCAGGGAAAACCATAGAAAACATCAGATACGTACAATGACGTCCAATGGGATCAGCGGACAACTCTTACCGAATGCTCCAGTTCTTCGACCTCTGTACATAAACCTCCTAAAATAGATAAAGGTGCCTCGACATGCGAGTACCTTGAAAAAAAAATGGAAAGAGTACGAGGCATTCACTAAGGTGAGCCCCGCAGTCAGTCTGGGGAGAAATACCTGCAAGAAGTATTAAGAAAAAGGATTGATAATATAGCAATTAGTAATAAATAACGCGTTAAAAAATATTTGTGCCAAAAGGTTACATAAACATAAAGATTGTTTTCATTTCCGCATGAAGAGCGAGTATTGATCAAGTTACAATCTTGGGTGGCTAGGTAAATATTAAAAATTACTGTAAAAGCTTCATGATTAGAACACTGTTATTTAATTTACCAGGTTGTTTCTAAAAGCTTTGATATTACGACACTATTGTTCAATTTACCCGGCAGTGCCTACCTATGTTATAGAACGAGTCAGTCTTACTCCAAGGTGCATGAAACGTATAAATATTTCTATCTACAAACAAATAGTATGCATTGAAACTCAACGCATATTTATCCTTAACTCTCGCTGTAACTGAAGAAATTTCGCAGAAGTCGTTTATAACGTAGGATTGGAGAGACTGCTTGTGAGGGGAGAACCCAGGGGAATCGTGATTCCGGGAAGTCCGGGAGACATTGTGGAAGAGTTTGATTGTGTGGCTGCAATAGAAGGCTCGTGGAATTGGCCGGAGGAACGGATGCTCAGTGTGAGTTGCTCCAAGGCAAATTAAAACACGCCACATTCGAATATCGCTTAGATAACTTCCTATAAAAAGTTTTGCACGGAATATAGAAAGTGGGTTAATTTCGTCATGAGAGATATCACAAAAAATATCATCTGACATGGCCCTTTAAGAAACAGATAATGCCTTATTAAACATAATTTATTCTAAAATTAAAAGCTGTTTTCCAGACTGTTTCATTGTTTGAAGTATG
The DNA here is from genome assembly GCA_034510155.1 of Eucriotettix oculatus. Taxonomy (NCBI): domain Eukaryota; kingdom Metazoa; phylum Arthropoda; class Insecta; order Orthoptera; family Tetrigidae; genus Eucriotettix; species Eucriotettix oculatus. The sequence goes on from CM067376.1 coordinate 203,659,013, forward strand.
TGGAGCTACTTACTTTGTTCTCTCAAGTCATCTATACCAAAATATAAAATTGAAGTGTCTGAATGGAAGTTTGTGTCAAATAGGCTCCGAAACGGCAAAACGGATTTCAATGAAAATATGATGGTTTAAAACAGGAGATTTAGTTAAATATTTGTGCACGCTTTATTTAGTTATATTGCAGAAGATATTAATATAATGAAATATAAAAATTAATATAAAACATTCTATAGAAAAGATTTCTTGTTATTGTACATTCAAATTTCAAAAAGTGTATGCGGGTTACCTATACTATTGATCTGTTTTAGCTCCGAAACAGTTTAACAGATTTCAATGAAAGCTTCAGGGATTGAAACAGGAATTTTAAATTAAATTTTCGTGTATATTCCATTTTGATATCTTGCAGAGTTCAGAACACATTAATATAAATATTTATAAATCCTTTGAATTGCCGCGCTAAAGCCGCCGTGAAAACCAACTGCGAGTTATAAGCCCTATTAGGACTTCCTATGCTATTCATACTGTGTTATTGTAAGCGTAATTTTGGCAGCATGAGAGGTGGAGTGTGAGTATTCTCACTCCATTTATTGATGCAGCAACCTATTGTTGTCAGAGAGCTAACTCCCTCAGAAAAAAATAAACGTCTTTGGATCGTCGATACGATGTATACGTAAATTTGTTTTATTTATCGCGTCAGCTAAATTTTACACGCTTATTTTCAAATGCAAATTAAATAAATATGTAATTGAAGTTTCTGTCTGTCTGGAAGTTTGTATCGCATTGGCTCCAAAACGTGTGAAAGTGGGACCTGTTCAAAACCAACTGCGAGTTATAAGGTTTGCCCTGAAGCGATCATAAATAAATGATACCATACTTTTTTATATATTCAATGAATTTAACTTAATCAAAATCCCGTAACTGTTGTTTCTTTTTAGGGCAAAATAAAAAGAGTTATTACCGTGGGAACGAAGTCGCGAGAATATCTAGTTTGAAGTAAAATTAACGTTTAGCATTGTCTTTTTTAATATTGAGACTATTTTTACAAATTAGGAGTCAACACTTATAATAGATTATTAAACTTTATAACTTTCAATGCTATCCGATTGCCCCTACCTATGCATAAAATTCCTCCATTCGATCAGGTCCCATGTTATGAAGACGTTTTCAATACATAAAAGTTACGAGTGAAAATATTGCTGGTGGAAATATATTCAAGAAAACTTTCAGCATTCTACCTACTAAAACATGAGTCCAAACTTTTATGGGTTCAACTTAAGTAGGATTAAACTTTCATGAATGCAGGAAATTCAGAGAAAATTATAGTAGAAAGTAGATTTTACAAAGCTCCTTAATCATCATAAAATTGAGAGGTCTAATATGTAAAATATTCATAAATGTATATACTTACAATAAGAATTCTTACAGTTTACAATGGTGTTCCATCTCAATTTAGTTATATATCAAATTTTAGTTTTAATTATTCATAATGGATGAGGAAGAAAACTGGTCAAAGTAGTAAAATATATCTGGCTACCAGCAAATTATATCTGAAATATATCGCTGACACTTGCAGAGAATCTATTCATATTTTGTCTAATATTTGCATGCACCATTTGTTACAACAGAAACGTTTTATATGGTGTTTGAAAAAAGTCTTGTTATAAAAATTTACAAGATTTTACAAAATTAACAGTTTTTGCTCCAAATTAATAATTGTTGTATTATTTAGTGCTTACAGCAATTTCAAAAAGTATTTATATCTTTTTTCTGGAACGGTACTGCTGTTATACTATTTGAACGGTCGGTCCTGTATTAGTACTTACAACTCAAATTTAAAGTGGCTCTAAATTATAAGAAACAACGTTTCACCATTAATCACCTACTTTTCATGTGTCAAAGCAGATTTTATTCAAATGTTTGATAATTAATAAAGAAGCGTTATTAAAAATGAAGATGACGTCCTGATTTCAACATGCGAATATTGTGGTAATAAACAGATGTTGATAAGGAATCCTTAAAAAATTGCTGCGGTTTCCCATAGGCACGCCACGTGGTTCAGAAGCTATTAAACCCTGCCCCTAGGATTGCCGCAAGCTCGCAGTACATTAGCAACGCGCTAATGCCCTTAAAGTGCAAGGACAGGCAAAATAACAGGGCGGATGAAAAAGCTCTCTTAGCAGAGAACGAATATATTTGCCAATTTCGCATTCCACACTATTTTTAAGACGAAAGTAATTTCAATATAATTCCCTCGTAATAGAATAGTAAAATATATTTTCTAATCGTTCACTTTTCCAACACGAAAAATATTTATTGACTGTATTTTGGCGGTTTTGACTCACTTATTTTCAATGAAGTATTAACGGGACATAATAGTTAATTACTGAAACCACAAGTAAAGTTATTAGTAAATGTTTAAATTTAATGACGCAAAAACGTTTTGCTCTTGAAGGATATTCCTCAACGTTGTCAGTAATTCCTCAAATAGACGCATCAAAGTGTACAAAATAACGTTTTACCTTTAATTACATTCTTAACACGTTTCATATGTCAAATCAGAGGTTACATAAGTAGTCTGATAATTAATAAAGAAGTGTAATTTAAAATGAAATGACTTCCTGATTTACATTTACTAGCACGTAAGAAGAATATATATACCGGGCGTAATAGAAGTAACTGCAGGAACGTAAAGGAGGAATAAAGGGAGTCCTACAAACGTTTTTCCATCTTTGCTTCTTTTCCGTGGAATTCGAGAAAAGTAAATGAGAAATATAATTCGAAAATAATGCCTCTGATCATCATAGCCTGACACAATTCTCCAATGGTTTCTTCAGGATTAGGCGAACAACACCAAATTCGGATGCTTTATTTAGTTTCGTGACAGGTCTTATTCTCACGCGGTGTTCAATTGTCACTACGAGCAGGTCTGGGCTGATGCAAACCCGCGTCACACACACACACGCACAACTTCCATTATCAGAGCCTTCCTCTCAACTTGTATTCTACTGTTGGACCATTCTTCTTGTCAGTCATGTATTTGTATGGTAGCGGCTTTTCCAATTATATTTGTCAGTTTTCTTCTTCTCCAACTGCGTAGTTAAACAGCGTCCCTGACAAAAGTGCCGAGAGTTCACTTACTTCTATAACACCCTACGTGTGAGAGGCAATGTAATAGGCTATTTCGTAGAGTTCTTGTTAGTTATCCAGAAATTGAGCTGCAAGGATACTGTTTACCGCTTTGAGTTATTAGTTCTTAATAGTTTTGTGCTTGTAAAAACGATTAGAATATCGCTGATTTCAATGACGTTTGTAGGAGTCATGAGCTAAGAAAAATGAACAAATTTACGCAAAAAAAGTGGGAATCTGCTGGTTTGGAGTTGAAGTTATCAAATGGAGAAACTACACCATCTTTGGGAAAATAGCCATAAAATATAATGCTGATTAACAACTGTAGGTTATGCAGCGTCGACCGTGATCTGGTTTTCATAATAATACATTTTTAGAACGAACAAAATAGTAAGACAAAGCAGAAATGATAGTTAAAAATAAAACACTAAAATACACGAATGGTTGTTCCTAGCACAAAGAGTGCTTTAATACGAAAAGTCAATGAAGAATAAATTTTAATGGAGTACGTTTGTAAGACATTTAGTTTCAGAGAAATAAAATATGAAATGAAGACTGAAGAAAGAGAGCTATTTGAGCAATTGGTGCTCTATGAAGTGGAATATGTATGAGAGGAACTTGGCCGATAAATGGAAGAATGGTAAACATATTTCAAATAGCCCCTTAGTAAGATGGAAGACCAATACTAATGAACAAAAAAATGGAGATAATCCATAGCTAAGAGAGTGGGAGGACTATGAGGAAAGGAAAGTCAGAACTAGAACCCAGCAGAGTTCAACAAGACGATATGGACTATGTCAATGAAAGCCGTCCCATGATGAAAGGATACGATTCTGATTCAAGTAATTAAGTTAGACTACACCGATAAATATTATTATTTACATTCTGGCAACACTTGAGTTAGTCATTATTGCTTTAAGCGAAGAAACTACCGTAAATATATCGCATAAAGACTTTATCGCATAACTAAAATTTCAAAATACTGTGTTGAATTGCATGAAATACTTTAAAATACTACGTGAAACATTGTAGTCTGGTATTATATAAGAATTACCCCAACAGGTATTTGTCCGACGAAAGTTGGCTCGTTCACGTTTTTCTATAACGGTTTATATCCACAAAAAATAAATTATTCCAACATACAATTATCTCGGACATAACATTTTCCCGATTAGTAACGTAGCCCGTAATTTCAAATCACGGAAAGCAATTTGCCAAAACATAAATTACTCTGAAGAGTACAAAATAATAAAATAATAAATTCACGTTTTAGTGTACTGTACCAAACAAATTCACGAAACTCCCTATTTTCTTACTAGCCCAATTAATCAAGCCGTTTATGGAAACTTTCTGTCGGGAATTGATAAACTTCGTAAAACACGGAGACGGGCAAACGCGTTCCTATCGGTAAAACGTATATTTCATGAGAACTACTTTCTTACGTTTGTGTTTCTGGAAAAGAAACCCGTGAGAACATTGTTGTCTCTGTCACTCAAACGTCAATCGGAATACTACAATCGGTCACTGGTAAGTCAGGCAGGTGTTTGCGGAGGTAATTATTGAATTATTTATGACTGTAAAATACTTTATGTTTAAAGAGTAGTATCATGAATCGATGACTAAAAATTTGTCTCTAATAACTATTTTGAAAATGATCATTAAATAATTTCGTAGATACGAAGAGATTATAATCCGCTGTTTCAGGTAAAGTTCACTTAGAGTTTCATATTATTCCTCGTAAGTGCTTTATCCTCGAAATTATTATTTACCTCAGAGAATTTTTTCCCAGTGATGGAAAAGTGAAAGAAAGTGTGAAGTAGTGTGATTATGCTTCTTTTATTTTTTCGTTTATCACTGGTATTGTGTGATGCGTTTATTTCCATACGTCTGGGATGTCAAAGGAGATAAAAGAGATTTGATACTCTATTACTTACGGTCACGGGTTCACGAAATATATGTCCTGGAGTCTAATCTAGGAATATAAGAAATTTGCACTATCGACAATATGAATAGTTTTACAGAGCGTTGATAAGGACTTGAACGCGTCCGATCCAAACGTTTCCATAATGCCGTTTACGCCCCCGAAAACACGATTTAAATAACTCATTATATGTGTTATCTGTTAAATGGAAGTCACGGCAGGAAACAGAAACAATCAAATAGAATGAAGACAAATTTTTATTTATATTATCCCAACAATACCCACTTTTGTCATGGTTCCCAAAAGCAGCTATCTATTTTACTGTCTTCTCTTTGTGTTAGTCGATATGAAGCATAAAAAGCACGCGTTAAAATGACGCGCCGATAACCAGTTATCACGCTATGGTGCACAAAGCCATAAATCAGAGAAATTCCAATTCAGGTCGAGCGGGGTGTTCTACCTGGACTAAGAAATAACTTGCCGTGGGGAAATTATATCGCAAAATATGGTCCTGCAATAACGCGACATGACTGTTATTAGTCGGGAATGCGATATTGATGATATAAAAACCGACCCCGTCGATTTTTCCATATTGCATTATTCTTCGATATGCATACGCTTTCTCCACGTTGAAAATTGAAAATTTTGCTAAAATATATGTAATTAATGGGAATAAAAAATAAACTTGTTTATTACTATTTCCTATCGAAGGGTTATTTAAATGGAATCAAACCAGTGCAATTGTCAATCATGTGACGGTCAATATCAGGTAAGTTCACTTGCATGAAAAATAAATATAATTTTCAAAATGATTAAATATATTAAACGAATTAAATGTTCTACGCAAGGATTACAACAAAAGCAAGCCAATAAATATAATGTCATAATATATTTAAGCCTGGTGCCCATATTGAATTAAATGTATTGGCAGAACATTATAATTTGTGCTTTAGTATTTGTTTATTACTTTAATTATTCTTACAATCATCTGATATTTTAAATTTGTCAAAATATATAACAATAAATACATAAAAAGTAAAAAGGAAACAATTTAATTGTGAAATAGTTGTATCTTTTCTATTTAAGGTGCATTAACAGTTTAATAATTTGCAACTCCGCTCTGATTTATAATGTTAATATTAATTGGTTTCCGTTAAGTTGTTGTCCTGAATAATTTGTGTACATGTTTTGTAGATAGAATAAGATTTTAAATCCCGTATTAGCGCATTTGTCTCAAACTATTAAAACCAACTACGTACGACTCACGTTCTCATCATGCATGATTTAATGTTTGCCTCATTTTCACTTTGTATATTGCTTATCTATTTGACGCAAAAGTCCTTTTACCTCATGTCAAAGTATGCCGTATGCTTTTTTCACTGAATATGACAATGACAGGATCTCAATGATAACGTTTGTCTCTGCTAATGAAGAAAACAGACGAGCCGCTCGCTATCATCCTGGTGTGCCAGCCAAAAGGACGGGATAATTGCAGCACATATGAAATCAATGATGGCATATATATATATATTATATATATGTGTGTGTATGTGAGAGAGAGGGAGAGAGTATTTTTCGTCATTTCTTATATTTATCAGTACGGAAGAAACAGTTCATAATCTACCCACAAAACCCGTATTTACAACGAGTCTAATTAAGACAGTGAGATTACGCAACAAAAATAGTCGAAAGTAAGGAAATGTAATTTATTTTGGACATCTCATATGGTTTAATAAAAAAAATTAAGTTGTAATAAATTTACTGTAAATAAAAATATACTTCATATTATAAAAATAAATAAATTTTGAAAACTTTCAGTCGGTTTTCATTTCATGAGATCGATTAGTTTCGTGTACAGTTCTTTATACACAGAAATCATTAAATGTTAACACTCCAGAAGCTCAGAACGTTTTAAGTGTTGATCTTGGTATGCAATTAATGAACTAAACGAGCACTGGGGTAGTATAATATTTTTAAAAAAATAATTCATCGCTTTGTACCTAGGGTAAGATTGATTATTATGAGGAACATATAATATTGCAACGTGCGTAAATTGCGTGACTTTGTTGAACCTACGCACGCCGGAACCACGTGGTTCTCGGCGTGCACGTGCACTCAGATCAATTAAACTTTTAAAAATCGTAGGTATAACTTGTCTATATCGGACGGTAATCAGAAACGCGATTATCAAACATTTTGCTATCTGCCACATTCTCCTTGTAGGCAATGTAACAAATAATCCATGATTATGGAATACAACAATAATTCGACTTATAAAAGTCTTACAAGTGCTGCTATCGTAACGATAATCAGAAGTTACATCTTTTTTACAGTACCGATTCAATAACACTTATGAATCACGTGTCTTTGTTGATAGCCATGAAATTAGAGCTTTCACTGAATTCAACAAATTTTGTGTTAACACTCAAAATTAGGCACATACCCTTAGTTTTATTTTTTTGTGCGCGGATTGAGAGTTAAGAGAATGTCTCGGCTGCACCGGCGCGGTTCATCAGTGGGGTTTGTGGACGTACAAAGAGCAGGATATTTACGTGTCACGGCGGTTCCTGGCGTCCTTACGGCGACGTTTAGCACAATTGCAGTTCGGTACCGCGGCACTGCCGGTGGTACATGACTTCGCACGACCGGCCGCGCGAGTGACGCCGGCAAACCCAGCGTCCCGGCGCCGGCGCGTCGATACTGACGTGCGCGCGCACACTACAGCCCCGGGGACATTAACGGAGTTACGCTATTAAAAATGGGGGATTTAGAATTACAAATCTAACGGGATGGTCCTCTATTGAGCGCCACTACGTACATTTAATGTTAATCAGTGTAGGTGGGTGTTGTGCTAAAAGGAGTGTAAGAAACGAGGACAACTCGAACGGGAATCTATAGGGGCCGGCTTTAAAATACGATAACATCTACTGAGGGAGGAAGGAAAGGAGGCGAGCCGTCTCAGGCTACCTTCGGTGCATTTATGAAATTTAAATGGAACTCGTGTAAAATATTGATAGTACTCCAATTAATTATAAATTATTTGTATTAATTGACGGTCCAGTGGGATTTCGTTGAATAACGCACTGATTGTTGTCACTTATCCTGCTCACAGTCAAAAAGTCTCCAACCAATTCCTACTCTTCTTTTATATACAAGATTATATCATGACGTTTCACAATTTTTAGATGAGAATAGTTAATTTTTTACGCGGACATGTTTTATTGGATGAAAACGTGGTGAAATCAGTAACCCAGACCGGCGATGCTTCACGATAATGAACTTCAAATGTTATATGTAGCGGCCACTCTTCTATGCCTGAATTTAAATATTGTGCACAGTCCCTTTTACGAAGGTTCTGTTTTTTGTCCAAAGATTTTTATGCAGTTGTAAATCATGGATAACTTGGGTCCATGGCTTTTTCTTTACCGTATTTCTTATAACTCATTGCTCCAGTATCAAACCTTTCTCTACTTAACGTCATCGTATATATGCTGCACTTTCTTTACATTCTACGATTTCGTTTACCTAATTATACATCCACCTAAAAGTAAAAGCGGAGAGATTGAATTTTTAATTTTTTTAAATGGTTGTTTACGACAGCTTTAAAAAATTTTCTATCAACGGTGTTGAACCCTTTTACCATTAGAGACCGCATAAGTTGATATTCTTATAAATACAACTATTGTGAAGTTATCATAGTTTTATCAATTTATAGCATTATAAAGAAATAATACAAGAATTAAGTGATTTACTTTTTATTTATCACAAAAGGTTTCAATATAAAATATTTTTGTATTCACATAAGGGTAATAACTTGTTGTAACATCATTCATTAATTATGTTTTGATGAAATCTAGATATTTAAATAACACTTCAAATAAAAAATACAGTAAAATAATTTCCAAACAAATAAAGAAATCTAATACAATATAATGATATTAAGTTAGAAGTAATAAACATATTAGTATAAATATTTTGAATAAATTTTTAAAATACAATAAAATAATAATATTAACAACAAAGCAAATATACGTGAAATAGTTTTAAATCCAATGGAAAATTTAAGCTAGTGGAATATCAGCATTGAAAGTAATTGAATGTTTGGATCAACCTTCGTAACGCGCAGTCTTAACTGATCTCGCAAATGAGGATCTGAAATTCGCTGCCTTAAACTAGTTTTAATTTTCGTCGTGGAAGACCCGAGCAGTATGTACTTCTAAAGGAGAAAAGTAATCAGAGTGCATTTTTTTTGTAGGGCTGGATAATAAATTGCATCTTTCCAGATTTCTGTAGGATCATTTTTAATGTCAAAAACGGATTTGAGAAAACTTAAATAGCCGCATTTTTGTACTTCCGTAGGAACCTTATTTTTAATGTTTCTTGGAAGATGTACCTTTGGTGCAGTCACCGAAGAAATTGATGGAATTTAATTTTAATCAATGACATACTTCTCTTCAGTATTCTACAATGTAAACTCCTCCAGCTCTTCCAGTATCCAGTACACTGCCCCACGATTTATCGGCGGAAACCGAGGATTTATTGTACTACCCTTTATGAAGGCCGCACATGAAACTCGCGGATTCGCACGTTCCCCATCTATGATTTTTTATTACTGTCATCGTACCAGATTGCAAATAAATGTCATTATTGGAAAAAAATATTTCACGCTGTAAACCATGCTCACGAAGCGTCGCAACAATCAAAGCAGATATCAACGGCAAACGTAATATTCACATTCAGCATTGAATATGCAATTTTAATTTGCAGTGCAATAATGTTAATTAAACAAGAATATTTTTTGGCTCACACGTTCTCTTCTACTGAACGGTAGTGTCAGTTTTAGTTTTAGATGTAGTGAGAGGAAAATTCGAAATGAAGTAGTCAATTCGTTTCTGTCTCTCGACTTGCACACGTCAAGTATTTTTCAGCATGTTTTCCCTCTCGTCAAACAAAAATGTGAAACGTATTTTTTCCCCTGATAAATGTGTGGTTGCTAAGCATTTAAAACTGCGGGACAGCGTTTGTTCGCTGCGAAGTCCGCAGCCGCTGGAACGCCATGATTCGATTGTCTGTATCAACGAGCCGGAAATAATATCGGCTGCCACAATCCATTAACGTGGCGTTCATGATATGTTCCTTCGGACAGTACCCGCTAACGTCTGTCAAGCAATGTTGTCAGCTAAAACTTGTAACCTGAGAATCGATTTCATTTGCAGACAGTAGATTATCTGTCAATTTATCTGCGGCTTGAACACGCGCGACCAACCAAACGACTTTCTTCCGTGTTTTTTTTTACTTCGGGCTGTCACATTGATAAACAAATATTCACACGTAACCCCGAACCCACAATAATGCATTAACTGAAGTGCTCAATTACTGAAAAAACTGTATTGATCTACCAATTAACTTGATTAAAACACACTTTACGCTTACTTTGTTCATTTTTCAAAGTGTAATGCATTTTATGACAAAGACATTCCTAAGTTATGAAAAAAATGTTTCGAGTGTTCTGGATGATTATTAAATACTCAACTTCAGGAACTTCACTGAATTATTACTGACGATATATGGGAAATATTTTAATTGCAATAGGTAATGCCATGCCATGCCCAATATGGCAGACGCTATATAGTATTAATGTGGAAACGAGTGATTAGTGATTAAAGACAATTAACTTACTTTGCTCAAAAAATACCACAAAAAAGGGGACACCGAGCTGACAACCGTTATTATAATTCATTATATTATAAATACGTGACTTTAAATGAGAATCCCTAATACCAGAATTTTAAATTGTTTACTAATAAATAGGAAAAAATATAGATTTTTGAATACGTTTGTACAAAAAATATTTTGGACAAATTCTTTAGTACATTATAAATCCTTAATTTGTCGAACTTGTCAGTTTAATATATTTACGCCTTGTTATTCGTATTCCCAACTTTTAATAAGATTAAGAATAAATATTAGAGAATGTAGGCTTTCCCGATGGATAGACTGAATAAGAAGTTCATAAGATACGACGTTTCGAAGGCTGTCTCCGTCATCGTCTTCAGGTAAGAATAAATATGAAGATGACTTATCGTTAACAGGGAAACTTTTTTTTCAGTAATGGGACGTGTGTATTGTTTTGAAGATCCAACTTGGATAGGTGACAGTTTAAAAAGGAATGCATAGTCTGAGGAACGAATTGCAGTCGCTAAAATGTTGCTAAGCTGTATTGTGTCGTCTACGTCTATAGCAATTATATGGTTAGAACATATATGTGAGAGTTTTTCACTTAGGATGGAGTTGCTAAACTCTATAAATTGGTGTTTTTTGCTGTATTAAAGGAATTCAACTTAACGAATCACCAGGAATGACATATCGAGAGTTGGGAAAACGAGCAGAGGCTTTACAAGAGATTTTACTGAAGTTTATTTATTCTGTAAATATTTCAGGATACAAATCATTTATACTGAAAAATGCACATAAAGATTAATAAATAAATAGCTTTACAGTTGTGATTAATGTTATCTCAATAAAAGAATATTGGTAGTCGTGTACATTTTTAAATTTATTATTAATTTCATTGAAGAAAATTATTAAGTATTTAAATAGAATAGAACTTAAAAACTCATTTTATATTTATACAATAATTTTAGTGTGACAGACTACACTGGTTAATCCACGTAGAGGAAACTCTGCTTTTCATAGTATAGGAAATGATTCAAAAGGGATGATATTTCAAGGGTTAACGAGGGTTTCCATGCTATGGTTTAAGGATCTATCCCGGAATTACTGAGCAAAGTTCCTGAGCTTGTGGGAAGCCCAGCTACGTATTAATACAAGTACTAAAGCTTTAGTTATATTGGAGCTGTAATTGGTAGAATTTAACGGTCGGGATTCATCCATCAATAAAACAGACTAGTTGATTCAACTTCCGTTTTATTAATGCTCTAAGTATTTATTTCTTAATATTATAAATTGACCGTACGAATATAATTTAACGTATATAATGAGTAATCTATTACAGTACAATTGCATTATTTTATACATCTTATTAAACCTATACATTTAAGTCATCAACTTTACTGTCATGTATAAATGATTCACGCATTGATTACATATGTTTACAATTGACATAATTACCCTCGGCTTTGGCTCATTATTTATTAATATTAACCCGGTTTCTCCCACCTTGGGGCTGACGTAGATGATAGGATAAAGGATATGAAGACCAACATCCAGACCCGCATGTACCTCTCGTTATAACTGCGGGACGTAATTCCTAAATATGACGAGTGAAGTCCGAAAACCCCTCGTCTAGGGTTCTCATGCCATCCCGTGAGACCGGTTCAGACACATGGCTTCCGAAAACGATATTTCCACTACCCATCATTCGATAATGTTCCGAGTCGGCCCCAAGAGTTGACAGGAAAGTTTATGCAGAATGGAATGAAGCTCAACCACCTGACTTTTTGACCGACCGGATGGAAATGCACTCAAACTTAAAAAATGAAAAGTCCTCAGGGCCGTTCCTTATCCAAGGGCTAAGGCTTCAGTACCAGGGCCTGGTTACGCTTACCCATGCACCGGAACACTAACACCACCTCAAGAGAGTTGTGAACCCTAGCCATGCTCCTGTCCAGTAGAACAACAATTTAACCAAAACTCATCTTGTCTACCAGCATTTCTCGCTGAAGGTTTTGGTCATCCTCGTGGCACTTTTCCCATTATACTTGTAGTCACACTCAGGATAACACCCGGGATAGACTCATCGGTATATTCAGCACTCCCACGCCTTAGATCCTCTCAAGCCTTTGGACAGTTCGAGACCCGGTGGCAAGAGTACTACTCTACTGCCTGTCATTGAAAATTACACGATAAACGGAGAGGATTAAATGTAACTGAAATTACATATCGAATGTCAGAATGGATCTCAGCGACTTCCATAAGTCCAGAATAAACACGAATCTGTATTGTTATATAACGCCGTTCTGAATAGGGTTCGATTTATGAACAAACAGCATCGGAAAAAATGCTATCGATCTCACTGACCCCCAAAAATCTTAATTCAATAGAAATTCAAGCCGTTTATGCATATTTTAAAACTTTTCGCTCTCTTCGAGTCATAAGGCACATGTGTATAAAATTCGGTCCAAATTGCTCCATGCGTTTACATTTGTATGCAGAACATATATACATACATACAGCCACTCAAACAAACAATTTTATTTTTGAACCACTCAGACTGTTTAACATGACACAGTGTTTAAATTTAATTAACATCTTACTCAAGAAATATTACTTTTTTAAGTATTTTATAAATATAGTCCCACCGCAGATGAATGAAGAGGTCACCCCAGGAAAAGAAGGACGTCCGTAAGGGTTAATTTTAGAGGTTCTCATAATCCGAGACACCAGAATTTGGGTCTCAGACTTTGGCCAAATTTACCCCTCCAAATATAACCCAGGCATGGAGTCGAGTATTTTGCGTCCCCTGTAAACCACTGTCCCCATTTTTCGGATGGCCGTGGGACAAGTATCAAATTCCCAACCCACGTGCCCCTGAATTACCGTGTAAGATACTTAAAATACAGCTTGGGTTCCATAGTCACCCCTTCGATTCTTTCTCAACCCTGCAAATTTCACTGTTTCCATCCCATACAAAGCTAATATAGGGGAGGCCACATTGTGGATAGCCCACACGTAGCTTGTTACTCCAAAAGAAATGCACATATTCAGTTATATATATATATATAATTATTTTTAGAAACATCCTTTCCTACATATTTGTATACACTATAATCACTCGTTTCCACATTAATACTATATAGCGTCTGGCATATTGCGCATGGCATGAAAACTATATTATATATTAGCTTAACCGAGGCTTACAGATTGTATAGGATCAAAATAAATCAGGTATTGGTAGGATTCTTGGGCACAATCTGAGCCTAGGTGTATTGTTTATGACAGTTCACGGATCTGTTAGCAGGTTATTTTTCGATGTTTATCTATCGTCCCCGCGCGAAGCCAATTGTTCCCTCATGTAAATAGCAATTAAACTCAAGATTTCATAAGAACCGTAACACATCTAGAAACTCCTCTCAACAGTTAAAACTCTAGATTTTTCAAACTTACTTCAAGAAGCTCTTTCCTTCCTACCACCCCTCTCTCATGGTTCATGAGCGGTGCCAAATTATTCACATGTAAATTCAATCATCTTTTCGGCTGAGGGAGTCAAGGTGTAAATAAATTTTAAGCCTGAGAAAGTCTCAAAATGGAGAAGAAACGTCGCTTTTGTGAATAAATAGTGATATATTTAATGGTGACTTTTTGGCCGTCTTTTTATTTATTGTAACTTTTATTTTTAATAAAGCAGCCAAATTAATTCTTACAAAAATACCGTAAACAAACTACTAGCCGAGACCTATAGATTGTGTAGATGAGCTCTGGTTTGAACCGTTCGCATACCTCACAGATGGGTTTTTCAGATCAAGAAAAAGTATGAATATGAGTCAGGACACTATGAAGTTATCTGATTCTAGAAACCACTATTTTCTGTCTTCTTGATATGTTGTGAAGATGACGAAATTTGAAATCGATTGATTTATAGAATCCGTAGTTCCTCCACTTTCCGCCTGCATACAGGAGAATCTTTGAAGTTTGGTACCTGTTCTGCCCTGGCAGCTAGTACATCGGCTGCTTCATTACTTTCAATTTCTGCAAGATCAGATATTCAGAGCAACATTATATTTTACCGCGTGTATTACAGGCCTCCGGGTTACTTATAATTAAGCTGATTAAACTTTTCCTGACCCTTGGATTTTTTATTATTGTTCGAACTTCCATAGAATATTAAGCTATCAAGTGGCAACTCCAAACAATACTCAGTAGTCATTGCTATGGAAAACGTTTCTGCTGTAATTCAAGACGCTATGCTATTAATGTACACTTTACTGGAGCTATTCGATAGGATTACCATATGTTGTTTTCTGTGCATCAGTAAAGATATATTTAGGGTATCCCGACTTTATAACGAGTTCATTGACGAAGAGTGGTTCTCTGGATTAAGGTAAGAAAGGTGTCCATTTGAAAGTTGGAGAATTTTTAGGGTACGATGGATGAAACAGAAATATGGTCAAACTAGGTAATATAAACTGTAACATCTGAAAATTCATTCTGAAGCAGCATAAAAAGTGTAATATTTTATGAGTGGTTTTGAATTTTTTATTTTAAATTAATAGAGCAGATAGAATAAATAATGAGGAAGTTTAAAGTTTATAATATATTTAACTTACAAACAACCAATAATATACTTATCTTCCTGCTCTTAAAAAGGATGTGCATTTTAGAAAATCAATTTACAGTTAAAATTCAATAATGATAAGACAAACTGATTATTTTTCAAAGGGGATGGTGGGCTCAAACACCTAGCATTTATTATTTCAAACATTAATCGTTGGAGACGATGACCGCAGTGGCATTTAGCAGACGGCCTTGAGGGGTTTATGGATCATTTGTACTTTACCAAAGACGTTGGAAGATCTGGTCGGAACCTTTAAAACCACTGACCGGGCCGCTTCTGGAATTGGATACCGCTTCTCTGCTACCGTTCAGATGTTTCATTCCGCTCAAACTTATCGAGATTTAATCTCTTTTTCATTAATTCCCCTTTCTCAGTCCTAAATCGTCCCTGACCTTATTAACAAGAAGTTTATAACAACTCCATGACAACTATTATCTACAATTTCCAACAAATAACTTCTCAATCTCTACGACAACAACTTGATAACAACTTGCCCGCCCAACAACCATTCTACAACTACCTCTGCATCTCTCCACAGCTAACGTCAAATACTAACTCCCTCAATCTTTTTACACCGCCCTTAAACCTCTGATTTCCCCTCCTCTATTCGAAGTGTTCGAGTTGCCAATACGGGGTTCATACGTCTAGCCCCAAAGTCACAAAAATTCACATACCAGGCCATTCCACTTTCTATGGTAAATTTACCAGACGTACCAATCTGTTGGGATAGAAGCTTATCCACCACATTCATGACACGGGCGTGGGCTCAACGCGGCTGCTTAATCCCTCACTTCGATAGATGTTTTGATGCCAGGTCTTCCGGTAGTTACCTGAAGGGGAACGATCCTTCGACATTTGCAGCTCCAAAAAAATTAAGTTTGATAAAATTATATAATTAAAATGAAAAATAACCTATTTAATAATTTATAAAACATGTTAACAGAACAAATGGTAGGAATAAATTTGGATTTACTTTGTAATAAGGGTTAGGTTGACATATGCAATTTATTATTTAATTGTATTATAGATTCGTATTATCTTATGTATTCATTAATTAATGTAAATTATTATTCAGACCAATTGTTTATTATGGATAGTTAAATGCTATAAAAGTCCCACGTTCATTCTCTTGCAATATCAGTGGGCTCGTTATGGCATGATTATTTCATTTCGGGAGGAGAGAAATATCGGCCTACGGCTTGTTGTGCCCTCTCTAAGGTAGGCAGCCCCATTGATTGCTCTTGAGCCCCAATGATGAGGCCGATCGCTCTGATATTGGAATCAAGGCCCGATTCAGCCGTGTTCTGTGGCTGCCTAGATCATTCAACTCACTCCGTAAGCCATGTTTATTAAAATGAGTATTTCGAGATATGGTTCACGTATTTTAAGCTGGCATGTTTAAATTATTAATTTACGGCAGCTTTTTTTGCGCATTAAAGCAAAATTATAGCATCACTAAACGGAAGTGTAACTTTACTAGTCTGCTGTATGCAAGCGTTTTCATTCAAGGAAAAAATCAAATACGAATATTAATACTTTCTGCGCTAATTTATATTACCTTATAAACGAGTAAAATTTTATCGCGATATTAAAAGGAGTATAAGAATTTTCCTATAACATATTCAGTGAATAATATAAATCTCAATTCTGTATTTTACTTACACAGGATACTTACGAATTAAACTTTTTTTTTTGTATTATGAGGTAGAATAAGGCGAAGTGTTTGCTCGTAAACACATCTTGAACGCGTATAACCAAATTTTGATAGGAATAGCGTAATTTAATTCCCACGTTTTATATTCCTAGCATAATAAGTTAACTTTTTACATTTCCTTTCATTAATTTATTTAAAAGTATTAAAATATCTTCTAGAGCATTGTTTCTCATTATAATGAAGAAAATTAAAACAATTAAATTGTGTAATACGGCAGGAAACTCGCTCCTGTCGTTTATTCTCTCATGAAGATACCGTATCAAACGTTTGATACACGAACAGGAACAAGATAACTGGTTTGAATGTACCGAATTCAAAGATAAACACATACTTTGTTTCTTTTAATTTGATTCGAAAATCCAGTTAACTTTTCGACACGGAAAAAATAACAATATAAAATACTCAATGGAGATTTGAACGCAATTTTTTCAGCATTTCTCCCTGCATTTTATAGCGCAACAAATCTCAACGATAAAGAATAAATATGGTTCGGTGTAGACCGTATCTTATGTAATGATCTAACAGCCCACACAAAAGGCTAGCAATTAAGAGTCTCGTTTTTAATTTCTGTCGGAACAGTCTGTGTTCAATTTGGTTCCAACATTAGTATTAAAACCGTCTGGCTGTGACGCCCTTGCATGTGAGAATGCCTTAGCCAGATGAGCTTAAATTTTATTATCGTCGTAACTGAAATAAAATGACCTTTATTACTAAACGATTAACTAAGTTAGGTCGCAAATATATTATACTATTTTATTTTAATATTAAATCACCAAGTTAAGAGAAATTAGCTTCGCATTAGAACATATTAAAATAAATTAATTTTTATATGAAATGATTATTAAACTTAAATTCTAAGTCACTCACTGATTTTGATGTGTTATACGGTCAGTCAGTTATAGTTTCGTTGCATAGAATCTTGCAAGCAGAACAAAATTATCGCTTAAAGGCAGAGGCCTAACGTAATTTCTTTACGGTATCATAGCGAGAACACAGAGCGAGAATATCGGATTAGCGAGGGTAGAAGCTATGTTGTCTTTTCATTAAACCCGCATACTAGCTCTTGTAGGCGATAGAAGCCTCCAGAATGGAATTAGAAGACTGTTACACTGACAGTCGTTAACTCCCTGTTATTCTTCACGATCAAATAAACGCCTATTTTTAAAGTTATATATGTTTTAAGAAAAAATCTAATTTAATTTAATCATTCAAGTTTCGACACATAAATAACGGAGTCACTCTTACATTGTGACAAATATTTATATGAACTTACGTATGTACGTATGGCGATTTTCCTGAAAATTTTTCAATTATTATTTTACTTTTAATTGTTCTATGTGTTCAGAAATACACAATCAAATTCCTATCTATAAAATATGTTTCATGCTCTTTATATTTACAATAATCTTAGCTCACCATTACATGAAGTGCGTGTTGAAGGACATACGTAACATAATCAGTATTTCGCCCAACATCACAGTACATTTTTTCCTTATTAAAGTCCTATATAACTTTTCTCAACTTCGTCCATAGCTTTAAGTCCTTTGGTTCTTAATTTAACACTGTCCGTGCTTAAAGAATGAAACTGCAACTTTCCAGGCATCAGCCAATTACTTCATTAGCATCAATCTCAGTTACATTCCATGAAGTCTATATTTAAAATGAAGTGATATCAAAATTTATTTGTAAATGTAATCCCGCTTAAAATTATAGTAAAAGACATTAAAGCTGGAATGAATAAGATAATAAAGTATTGCTAATTGAATAGAACGTAAATATGCTTTAAAAATAATAATTAATTTATTTATATAAAAAAATAATAATTTCATTAATGGACCCTGCGCACTATTACAACTTCATACATTAATTAAAGGGGACTATTTTTTAATTTAAAAGGGTTTCTCAGGGTTAATTGATTACTGGGGTAACAGCGTGCAGAAGAGATTATCGTTATTTCTTGACGAATATGTAGATCTTCCCTCGTCTCTCTATGCAGGTACTAGGCGATTCTAGGACTACCTTGTATTAGATTACTCTTATTCCACCTTCTAACTTCCGTCTTCCTTCAGGTTGAGTTGTGAACTTACCCTCTGTCGGCAGAAAATGCGATGGACCTGGTACTGCCAGTGATTGAGGAAAACCCAGTTTTCCTCCTTCTTCTCTCCAACACACAGTTCAAACAAGTCCTTCTCATTCAAGAGCAACAATTCTCACCTCTCTTTCAACTCTAGATCAACATCTTTCGCTTCCTCCTCCCTTTCAACTCCCGTTCCACTCGCCTGCTTCCTCCTCTTTTCAACGCCCTGTTCTTGCCACCCAGCTAAACTATTGTTTTACTCCTCCCAGGGAACGTGCTATCCTACGTGTCAGGTATTCGCCAATCTTCACTCGTCCTCCGTAAGGCGCGGGAACTCCCTTCGCTGACGAAGACAATATTGTCCTTGGGAAATTTTGAAGGATGGACGTTCCTTCAGCAAAACAATCCTAATCTTCTAAAGCTGCAGACAGACACTTTTTCAGCGCCGGGAAAAAACACTTCTTACCTGCATGGCTCCCAGTTAGAATATATTTGATGGATTTAGGTCATTTAAAATATAAAAATTTGATTAAAATAAGGGTGGGATTCTACTGTACTACAGTGATGATTAAATCAAGTATCAGTGAAGAAATAGAAGAGAGAAGCCAGGAGATACAAAGATGGTCAATTAAAGGCATAAGCATAAATGAACTTTTCTATACAAAGTTACACGCTTAAGAGCTACTGTTGAATTTCCCAATTAAAATTAAAACTTTTATTTGTGTCGATTAATGTGTAAATTAATATTTAGGCAATATTAAATATAATTTAATTTCTCAAAATTAAATTATCAACTATTACTTTATGAACAAGTAAAATTTTATCGTGGCCTACCCCATAAGGAGTATAAAAAATTTCCTATAAAATATTAACTGAATAATATAAAACCTTTGTTAGATAATATCGCCGCAACGTATGATAGGAACAATCCGTCGCGTAATATGTCCAACAAGTGGTTAAATGTTGACATGATCTTTTTGTGTCTCAATATATAGGTCTGTTATTACAACGAAGTGATAGTCATTGTTTTGTCACAAAATTTTTAATTTTAATTTATTGTGACCGCGATAGTATGCAGGTGTAAAATGTTCTCCTTTATTTTAATTAATTTATTTGGAGTATTTGGACATGTAAAAAGCAAATTTAAGTTTATATAAATCAGCTAGTTTATTTAAATATGTAAATCACTGTTTTATTGAAAGTTTGATCACTGAAAATCGATCGCTCATATCGACGCTTTGTTATCTAAGATTGTCGAGCGCGTGGGAATGTGACGAAAAAGAGATTGACTATTGACAATTGCGCAAAAAATTCTAATTTTTGATTCGCTAAAAAGAAATGTGACAAACTCGAGGTTGGAGACATCAGTATGCATCACAAAATTCTGGACTTTAAATAAATTCCGAGAAATGATGTGGGTTGCTACTGGAAGAGAGACAGAAGAACCCGGAGAACGTAGCCGCTGTCCGCGTACGCGATTTCTAGATGCACACGGCCCAGCGGACGACGGGCGACGGAGACTCAGGAGACAAATGAGAAATATAAGAAACTGTTAAACTATTCAACGTTGTTTATTACACTAAGTTCTTTATAGAACGTAAATAATGAGGAATAAAACGGGAAATATTTACTTGGATTTATGTCTACCACCTACTTCATTATAAATGTTTGGCTGATAAAATTTCTATTTTCGTTTAAAAATCTTAATTTATGTATTCATATAGTACATATTACGTATCAATACGCTTTTAAGTAATAGGAAGAATATTGCAGTTCTGTTATAATGGGAAATTGGAAGCTCTTGAGCTTACAATGAAATACTTGGATGTCCAAAGTTCGGTTTTCTAATAATTTGTCTGAGATTTATTTGTCTTCATTTCGTTAATTAATGAATCAGTTTCAGATTGAACGTAAAAGCTGAGTAACACCTGAGAATGAGCATCCTACGTGCTGTGATTGACTATCTTATAGTAGCAGTAAAATGTGCACATCGGCCCTCCGTCAAGAGAAACTATCATCAAATTATGCACACCCACGCCCGTGTTGTCAGCAAAGATCGACGTTATGATGGATGTGAATTTCGTTGACACCTTAGCTTCAATATATTCGTGAAAAGCAAGAAAGTCTATAGGAAATATGTTGAATGTGGTTGTTATGTGGAAATGAAAAGGCTTGTACAAGATAAGTTAGCATGGAGGGTTGTATCAGACCAGTCTTAGGACTGAATACCGTAACAACAATATTTAGAGCAACTAATAAAATAGTGCGTTTAATTATCCGATTACATTACGTTCTTTTACCGTTTAAATGTTGATGTAATGGGTAATAAAAACTTCTTTACGGTCACTGTTCTGCAAGTTATTCTATTTTAAAAGAGGTAGCTTTCGGCAGTTATACTGCTTTATTCATCCTAATAATATTCAAGTCAATCAATATATTGTTTATAATTCAATTATTAAAAAGCTTTATACAATCAGATCTAAAAACACTTGAAAACGGTATAAACATTTTTACATACCTTGTACTCATACACTATTTTGTAATATCCTTATTTCCCGTACTAAGTACGTTGTTAATATATAAAATATTTGTGTTTTCCTACACGTCGTCCGTTACAAACTGGCGGGAAACCTCAGCATATCGGTCGGTTGATCGATAGATTATGATTAACATCGATTATTATTTTTGTATGTAATATAAATATATATATACATGGGTAATTATATAATGACTTGTATATATTTAATTTACGTGATTATATTGAATATTATTGTAATTTATTGATGGTCTCAATGTAATAGGTTCCTATTTCACTTCGTTCATTTCTGAAATTAATTATTTGATCTCTAAGGATATTAATAAAATTTATTCTGCGAATCTGGGTTTGCTTTTAAAAATTTTCATGTATAAAATACGTGTTTTGTCGAATTCGAATTCATGATTATTAGTTTTTTTCGTGGCATGATGATTCTGTACTATTTTTTGATTTGGCTTTCAATGTTTGTTTATGATTGTACATTCTGGTTTTAATACAAGTTTTGATATAACCAATATATGATTTATCGCAGTTTTAAATGGTATTTTATATACTACATTTGTAATATTGTCTTTTAGTTTCGTTAATAGGTTTCTAATATGATAATTAGGTTTAGAAGTGAAAATGAACTCATTTACATCAAATTGTTTTAAAATATTCACAAATTTATACGTTAATGTCAATGAAACGTATGTACGTAGGTTTCTTTAATTTTGGTAATATTCTCTGTAGTTGGTGTGTTAATATTATCTTCATAATTATCGGGTTAGTTGTTTATTGTCAGTTTTTTGTTATTGACTAGTGTGAAATATTGTTTGATGTTAGTTTTTGAAGATTTTATTATTATCCTGATGAATTGCAACCGGTTTAATTATGTCAGTTCTAGATAAAATTTGGTCATTTATAATGGTTTTTAACCCATAATTTTTTAATTAGTTTATCAGGAAAAAAACTATTTGTTAAAATATTTTCCATATTGATTTTAACGTTGTTTAAAAAACTTTGTCCGTTAATTAGAAATTAAGATGTTCAGAACATTAAGAATCATAAAGGAGGGTGGTTTGAGAAAAAATTTAGGATGGTATTGGACGCATTAGGTTTAGAATACCATGTGGTATAAAGCTTATTATTTTCATTGATTATCGTCATATCTAAAAAATTAAGTCTATTATGTTCTTGTGTTTCTATAGTGAATTTTAGTCTATTCTTAATTGTGGAAAACCACCTCTTTTAAAATATAATAACTTGCAAAACAGTGACCGTAAAGGAATTTTTATTACACATTATCCGATTACTTAAGAGCCAAATATATTCTCGGTACCATAATAATGCCTTAAATACAGCTGGGATCTTAAGAGAGTCAAAATATTTTCGGTACCCTAAAATAGTAAACCTGATTCCTGATACCCTTATAGAGTCAATAATTCTCCTATTTCCTTTATAGAAAAAAAACGCTCCCAGTATCTTGAGATAATTCCGTTGTGTGAAGATTGTAAAACATAGGTCAGTTACTTTAAGAGAATGAAAAATCCAGTGTTTCTTCCGGATCATAAGTATTATGAGAACAAAGTTTGGTAGACATTTCTCCAATTGTTTTGAAAACAAGGTATCCCTCTTTTCACCCTCTCTCCTAAGGTCTGATTTACATATTAACCGGTTTGTTGAATCTCTTAATTAAACTCAGTAATTACTAAACACCGGATACGATTCCAATCTCTGTTTTTTTTTCATGTAACTCACCACCACGCTGTCCCACACCGATTGGGGTTGAAATTATACACAAACAACATCGGGGGAAAACACTATCAACCTCATTTATCCCGGAAAATATTTATTCGACGCAAATATGGGCAGTTCTTGCATGTTTTTAAATTTCCATCTTCGTCCACTTTCTCCCCAGGATGCGGAGGTCGTGTCTTTCCCCCACGGTATTTGTTTCTGGGTTGCAAGGAATACGTATACAATTTTTGGAGGAATTTATTGCAATCTTTTAACTATGCATGCGGAACAAACACCCAGTATTAGTTGTAATATGAATATAATGAGGATTGATAATTAAGTTACATTGAGTAACATCATATTACTTTTGGTTGTACAAACTCGCAAGGAAAGCCAAATCATCCTTTTTCATATTTTCCACCAAGCATAGTAAGTAATATTCTTTTGCTAATTTTCTTTCATGAAAAAACTTAGCAAAGCCAGGTGGTGACACCTATCTTTACGTGTTGATGCCCGGGAAAACGCTCTCGATGCATATTCTTCAACTCAAATAAACAGTCACTTTCGTGAGCAAAAAGTACCCATAAACCATAAGCCTCAATTTATTTTCTTTTACGACGCACTTCTGTTACGCCATTTTTCTTTATCTTATTACTATTTGCTTGATGATGTATGCTTTGTTGAAACACTTCATCTTCGGAAATTTGTCCCGCTACCCACTCTCGTCTCTCGACAAATTGTAGATATTTTCAAACGACATAAAAAGTTTTGATAACATAATGAAGACAAATTCTAAGGCCACGTGTAAATAATATCACTGACTCTATTAACGAATACTATTAACTTGGATAGAAGCTGAAAACACAATTGATATTCAATCTCAAATTAAGACTGTGTTAAGTTCCACGTTTTTTTAAAAAAAATAATTGATCGAAAGTCAATATGACTTCAGTTTTCCATTCGGAGTTTGCCAAAGTTTATTATGACCACTACAGAGATTAGAATTTACTGAGTAGTCGAAATGGATTTCATTTTGTATACCATTCATTTTTCTGGTACAGTATCACGTTATATTATTTAAATTTTCTGTCCTTCTTTGTGATATTGTAGCAACCGGCCAAGTTCTGATATTTCCATAATCTTGTATGCGAAAGATCAGCTAAGGCGTTAAATTTACCTAGTATCGATTTGGAGGATATCGAGAATCATTTACGGCAGCAGAGCCTCAGGTGGGAAAGCAGAAAAGCGGTGCATGTACTTGAGTAGACTTTCCCATTTTAAAACTGCGTTGTCCTTTCGAAGTTAGTGTTCTGATAATGTAAGCTAATTCTTGTGACCTATCACGTTTCCGCCACTTCTGGATGAGATTCTGAAGTCAGAGCTAAGTAGTTCATGATAAGCGGCTATTGGGAAGCCGGAAGCCCAAGTACTGATTACTGCGGCAGCTCACAGGAAAGACATTTCCTGCAAACTGCAGGCGGGACATGCTAAATTTTGCCTCGAGGCTGGTTTTGCTGCTGTATATGATATGAACTACCTTGGCCTTTTTTGGGTGGGGTAACAGGCTACACGAGGGTGATCGTGAAACAGGCAACTCCCTTTAGTTCCATCAATTCTTCCAGTCATTATCGACAACGATGTATTATGAACATTTGAAACTTTAACAATTCAGCGACACCATAAACTTCTGAAGTAATCTTTTCTTTACTATTATGATACAACTGTCTGCAATTTACAATAAAGGAAATTCATAATTGCGATTCCGTAATTTTATAGTAAAATAAAATGCATTTTAAAGTCAAAGCTTTTCGAATACATTGTACATAAATTAACAACCTTAAATTCAACTATGGTTCAGTAACAACGATAAATGCAAGTTCTAAAAGACTATTTAAACCATTAGCCGCCACGATCGCAACTTGGGGATTTTTGACTTTGACGTACACTACTTGGCGCCAAAAAGATATTTCGTACGCCTGACAGTTTAGTTTCAGTCTATATGTATAAGTCAATATTGTGTGTAGGAGAAACTGTGTTTTTTTATTTATTTTATTAAGATATTTACAATCTGTTCAAAAGAACATTTAGCAAATTGGATGGACGAATGATACATGAGGAGAGAAGTGGTCCAGTGATCACGCTCCGTGATACATGAATACAATAAAATTAATCTTCACAGATCTGTTGACCGCTTCCTCTTCAATCTGCGACGAGAGGTTAGCTCATTTTCTAGGTGGCTGACCTCTTCGTTATGGTGTCCTGAGAGATTTTGACGATAGTTAGTGCTGATTCTGTGTATTTCCTCTTCTATAGTAGGTATGGCTAGGTCTTCATGTATTGTTTTGTTGCTGACGAACCAAGGTGCGTTTAAGATGGTACGAAGGATTTTTGACTAAAGACGTTTAATAATTTTTGAATTTGAAGGCTTGGTGCACCTCCATAGTTGGATACCATATGTCCATATGGGTTTAAGAATAAATTTATATATGAGTATTTTATTTTCTGATTTTAATTTGGAGTTTCTGCATTTGTCGAAGCTTGCTCTTGATGTGATCCCTTTTGAATGTTAAATGCGGTTTCCACGTAAGTTTAGAGTCCAATAGTAAACCAAGGTATTTGACTTCGTTGGTGATGCGTAATGGTGTATTATTTATTGAGACATTTGGACAGTATGTTTTCCTGGTGGTAAAATTTACTTGCACTGATTTATTAGGATTTACATTTATATGCAAAAAGTCTAGCCATTCTTCAAGGTTATTTAAATGATTTTGTGAGAAACTGTGTATTGTTTGCTTCGTTTCTTTACAACAACAAACAAACATATTTGAAATTCGTCTGTAAGTTGAACGGAATAGAATTGTCATATTTGAAACATTATATTTTTGGTTTGGTTTTTATATTATAATGAAATACCGTAGATAAATATGTAATTTATAAGTTATAGTAACGATCTGTTATTTAGTCTTTTGTTTTTTATTGAAATGATTTTATTATATTAGTATATGATGACGATACCCATTTGAGGATTGTGGCTGATATAAAGTTATTTTCTCCCTTATAGAATTTTTTTTATTTGGTGAAAGATGGGTACTTGAACTTTTTTATGCTTGCTGAATTATAAGATGCTGTAAATCACCCTAATTTCTCTGAAAGTGATGGATGATGATGGTTCTGCTGTTGACATTGTTGAACATCTTCCTGATAATGTCGATATTCTTTCGGAAATCAAAGACATTGATGAGAATACTTTAGAAAACAGTTGACCCTGAGGTGTTCCTGGCTGACTAGAAGTTTATTCCAATGCTTCTACAAGCACAGACCCAAATAACAGCAATGTAACTACAACTGTACAAAAACTGTACAAAATATTTGTAGAAATACTTGGAAATGATAATGAAATAGAGAATGTTCTATCACAAATAAATTAGTCATTAGAAGGTTTTTGAAACCGTATTTGATAGAGAGATAATCGGACATACGCCGCTCAAAATAACAGCCTTAGTTTTACTTTTTCAACAGGATTTTTATTGCAAATTTACTGGTGTGAAGTTGTAAGAAAATGCTTTCCTAGAAATAGATATTTGGAAACCTTAATTTCAGTGAAAATTTCTAGCTCATCACTAATAAGGCACCAGGTACAGATTTCTAAATAAATTCACTAACAAAGTTAATGAACCAACGATATCTCAAATTTGTTTTTTTTAATTGACGAACAAATGGTTCGGTACTATGGTAATCATTATTTCATTTATTTTACGGGAAAGCCAATTCGATTTGGATTCAAACAATGGACAATGTGATGTGCATAAACGTGATTCTGTTACCACACTGAGAAAAAAATAAGTTGTACACAAGGAAAATAAATGAAGACTGTGAATTACAAGGTCTGGGTGAATCTTTTATAATAAAGAACGTAGAACTTCTCCAAAATACTTCAAATTATGTATTTTACTTTGATAACTTTTTTACTAGTTTTCAACTAATAAAAACGTTAAAGGAGAAAATCATATTAGCTACGGGAACAGTTCGGATAATTCGTCTAAACAAGTGCCCTATAAAATCGGACTATGAATTCAAGAACGAACTACGCGGCAGTTTAGATTACAGATTAAAATATGAATAATGAAATATTTTGAGTTGTGTGAAAGACAAGAAACGTGTTAAAGTCTTGTCAAATCATCATACAACCGTTAAACAATGGAACTAGATGGTGCAAGTCTCAGAAAAACAAATAAAATTAGATCAGCCCTAATGCATAATTAACTATAATAAGTTTATGTGAGGTGTTGATTAACTGGACTGGAATGTTAACAAATACGGGATACAAATTCGTGGAAAAACATGGTGTTTTCCTATTTTTAGATTTAGATTTATTGTTGTTTTCATTAATCCTCGATTGATGAAATAGGATACGTCATACATTAAAGATTAAAAATGAACAAAATAAAGTACATAATTAAAGACAAATGAACTTAAAATAAATTAGTAAAAGAAAGTGTATATAGACAAAAGTCAATATAAACACAACACGGACACACACTGGGAAACACAAACAAGCACACACTGAGGAACACGCAATGGAGTTTTAACTACTTGGAGCTCTGCGACCAGGAAACTGTCCTTCCGTCGTAGCTCCAGGCAATACATGAAACAAACAAACAAAAGAGCACAAAAAACTGAATATAAATTTTAAGATATGTGATGTGCTATTATATAAGGCAGCTCATTCAACACTTTTTGCAGGAACCTTGTTTTAAATACTAGAAGGACGATTAAGAAAATCCTGTACCGAGTAAAACGCGCCATTTAAAAGAATAGTTTTACTCTGCTTCACGAAGCTTTTGTAGGTACTATTTTTAACCTCTGGCGGAAGGCTGTTGTATAAAATTATCCCGCTATTGTGAATACTTTTCTGGTGTAGAGCAAGGCGATGCTTGTCCGACCTTAGAGCTGAACGATTTACAAACATAATAGGCACAAGAGCTGTAAACGCCTGCATACCGTATTGCGATGCTATAAAAATCATGCCATTATTGTAATTTAGACAAAATATCGCCAGAACGACTCCTTATAATCCTAAAAATCACAGTAAACCTTCTCTACAAAACCAAGTTTAAAAACGTGTTTCCGAAAGGGTAAGGACGGGCCCAATAGAGTATTACTTAGAAAGAACTCTTCAAGAAAATTAAAGAAAATGCGCAGAGTACAGAACAAATGTAAGAGAACAATGTGGTAAATACAACATCGGATTACTTGTGGACTGTATGAAAAAATGGCATAAATAACAGATATTTTTGTATGTATAAGATAACGCATGTAATAAAAGAAATAGTTTCTTATTACTTTACTTCATGTAATATGCCATAATCCACATTTGGACATATCAAATATTTTCAAAACAATTTATGTTACACAACTTTTTCTGCGAAATTATAACTTATCCGGCCAAAAGTTTCAAAAAATAATTGACAGTTAATAGGTTAAGTCATTACTCAATTTATAATGGTCACTTTTAGTTGGTGGAAAATTATTTCTAAAATATGCTATTGCGGTGAGGTGATGAACCCCCAAAAAAATAACTGGCAATATAATCAATCTTCGTGAGAAATTATAATATCAGTTTTAAAGCAAACAAAGCGATTGATGGCCGTCGACTTAGCTCTATTTAATGTCTTATGGAGTGAGATAATAAATTTGTAGGCCAAAAGATACTACGATCAGAACACGTGGCCGACATTTCTGGGTGTATTCGTAAAAATATTAATATATCATCAGAATTCCTTTTTTGTTGTTGTGGTATTCGGTCCTAAGACTGGTCTGATACAACCCTACATGCTAAACTATCTTGCGCAAACCTTTTCATTCAAGCAAAAATAGCACATTATACATCCTCCATAATCTGCTTAGCGTATTCCATCATGCGTCTCCCTCTGCTGTACTTACCCCACACACTTCCATGTAATTCTAATTTTTCAAGACTCTCAAGTCTCAAAACGTGACCTATTAATCCACCCCTTCTCTTGGTCAACGTTCTCCATATTGTTCGCTTTTCCCCTATTCTGTTTAGAACTTCTTCGTTAGTTACCTATCTGATTTTCAGCATTCACCTATAGCACCACATTTCAAAGGTTTCTATTATTTTCCTTTCCGAAGCTCCTATCGTCCACGTTTCGCAGCCATATAACGCCACGCTCCATAAAAACATTTTTAAAAACGATTTCCTAATATTCACACTTATATTACCCGTAAGTAAATTCCTCTTTTCACGAAAGCCTTCCTTGCCTTTGCTATCCTACTCTTTATATCTACTCTACTTCTACCATTCTTAACTTCCGCCAAAATATCCCTTCCCAATCTAACACCCTTTGTTAATCCACTGTTTCCCAAAGTACACTCCATTATCTTGGTTTTCCGTCTATTAATCCTCATATTGAACTCTTTCTCCAAGCCTCCGTTCATACCATTTGTTATGGTTTCCAAGTCTTCTTCAGATTCCCTTAATACTACAATATCGTCGGCAAAGTCTAGGACTAGTATTTATTTTCCTTGCAGTATGATTCCTTTTCTGTGTTACGTTTTAACTTTCTTCGTCGCCTTTTCTATATATAAGTTCTATATATAAGCTATAAATATAATTAGAAAAGTAATGTTTACATATGAACAATTTTATCATCTAATAACGATACCTTTGTGGGATAGTATAATCATTATTGTCGTTTAAAATAGGGTGAATAACACCAGGTTACCAGATTTGTATTAATATGCTATCACAACTTTCTCCGTTATTGTAATTCGTCCGAAGTTATGAATCGCGCCTTTCAGCTAATTGTTAGTTGACCAAACAAAGGAGATATTTTAAGGAACGCTCGCCGAGAAGCTGCCATGGAAATTCGTTCTCTGGTCCCCCGGCGACCTTCGTTGGGATGAATCTTCTCCCCCCAGTCCGGATTTATGTGTTTCAGAGAGCTAGAATTTCTCTCAGCCAACCTCGGCCCAAGATGATTCACAATTTTACTCAAATTACGCCATCCACTAGGGTACCCCATCCTGCGCAAAGAAATGAGTCCCTTTCATCTAATTCCTTTATTCTGCGTTCCGTGCCTTTGAGATGCTTTCGCTATGAAATAGACAGACTAATAGGATTGGAAAATGAATTAAGTGAAATGTTTTGTATCAAGATTTTATGTTACACTGAAATTCATGGAGATTATAAAATTTTACCATTTTTAGCTACATTTTGAAGTTCTTTCTTTTGCCTGTGTTTTACACCGTCTATTAAGAAAGAAATAGGATAGGAATATATTTTAGAATTTCATACGAAAATTTATTGTTTATCAAACTTTGATATCTTAGTGCACAGCAGACATTTATAGTTTTCACACAAATCTTATTGACTATCTAAGAACATAAGACAAAAATTATAAACCCATATAAATTTGGCGATTTATGGGCATATATCACATTAATACTAACAATTGTACTACCATGTTACTTTATAGTCTGGATTTTTACTGATAATTGGCAAGCCCATAATCTGATTCATAAGCTATCTGTAATTGATATTTTTGTAAATCTCAAGATTTACTATTAACGTCATATAAAATTAACTGTAAAGTGCATCATCATATTAATTACTTTTCTTTTTTAAATATAATTAATGACCTTATGTAAAAAATAATTTTCGGTATGATTTACATTAATTACTAGACGTTTGCTTATTAGTAAATCTTTCTGATTTTTATTTCCTCTTAATGAGCAGTGTTTTTCTACTAAGATTACTACTGATAGATTGCTAGTGATAATAAGTTTTAAACATGATAACATTAATTTTGTTTTACTGTATTCCATTTAGAAATAATTTTTAGTTTCAAATTACACATTGAATATATTGCATAAATATAATAATTAGCATTTAAATAAAATTCTGGTTCATTTTAAATTATTTCTGAAAACAAAATTATCATTATTATACTGTTTTAATCGATTAGAATTACAGATTGAGAATTTTAGGATGGAAAAATACGGCCAGAAAAATCTACCCGGGTCTCATGATGCCGGGTGTTCTTTATCATTGAGTCGACTCTTGATCAGTCGCGAGATTTCTGCGTCCATTATATATACCTGAATACCGGCTCACCTACAGTTAAATGAATCACGTACCAAGGAGGGGTTCTGGGTTTTATTCACGTCTGATCCAGATTTCTCCATATGATCCCTTAATTCAATTTCACAAGCACTTGCTAAAAGAAATTCTTTGTAATTTGAATTGGTATCATTATACCTTTGATTATTTTATACATAATATCCGTTCTTTATTGAAGTTGTAAATTTATGTCATGCTATAATGTGATTCAGTAAATTGTAGGTGATGCTGCATTAAGGTATATAGGATGGATGGAGAAATCTGGCATCTTAAGGGGATCGACTCGGATAGCTCAGTGTCAAAGGGCACTACGTACCAAGGGGTGGATCTGGTAGGTTTTCTGTTGTTTTTTTTACTTCCTACAATCATAATTAAATAAGTATAAATCTAAAACATTATAACTGTTAAATAATCATACTTTTGATTTCCCGGGTTCCAATCCCGGTCCTGTCGTGCTTTTCCCATTCTTATCCTTTAATTCAATTTCATTGCCTCTTTTCTTCTGTTTTTGAATTGAACTAAAATTACGTGTAATGTTATATGACATAAATATGATATTAAAGACCATCTTCATTATTAAAGTCATATAAATAATTAAGTGTAAGTTTACAATATGTATAACTAATACCATTAAAGTAAGTAGTATATAGATCAGATTATTATTTTTTCTTCACAATTCGTGTACACTGACTAAGAATACAAAGGCAATTAGCTGCAATAAATTACTAAATTGATTACAGAAGGACAAACCAATTTTTGTGTTATAAGAAATCTATTCATGCAGCTCTTATGACTTACGACTTATATATACTATTTCAGCCACGGTTTACATTAGTATATTATATTTCTCGTTAGAGCAAATATGACAAGCATATGTCGATGTAATTGCAAATCTCGAATCTGGGCCATAAGATATATACGGAGGGAAGTCGGGACGGAACGGGACAGCGGAGTAGAACGGGATACTCTATTTTTTTTACTGGATGGTGCTGGAGTATAGTAACTAGGGCTGTAACCGGTCAAGAAAGAAGTCCCGGAAGCCGAAATGACCAAGTTCTGACTCAGTCTTTTGAATACGCTCTTATTTTCGCGCCTTATATCTATGTATTATAATTTTTTGCAGAATTTAGATAGAAGGAAATCTAAAAAACTGCACTCTTTTAACTCTTTAATTGTATAAATTCGTAGATGTATTTAGTTACATATATATATACTATAAACGTAAGTGCGATGCGGAAAGGGATACTACTGTATAAACAAAATGTTATGTGTTCCTAAAAAAAAGAAGGAAAACCTGACAGTGAACGAGGAGTGAACTATAGGATCATGTATCCAAAAAGAATCGATAAAGAAAAACAAGAAACGGGAAAAAGTTTGATAAAGCGCTCATACATACATAAAATAAATTTAAGAAAGAAAACACAGAAGGTGTTAAGAGTTTTCTTAAAATCAATTTAACTTTATTGTATAATTGTAATTACTAAAAACTTATCCCGTTCTTCTTCTTTTTAAAAACCCATCAGAAATCTAAATTCGTTGTTTTAGATATGTTGATATAGGATTAAGTAAATAATAGAATAAACTTAATGAAGTTATTTTTCTATAATTTTATAAAACTTGTTAACCAATAAGTGTCCCTTGTAATTGATGGATCAGTTAAATTTAGAATTCTAACCTGAGCTTTGAAGAGACTGCCAAATCTGGTTTTATGTTACATCTTCCCCTACTGCGATTCATGTTCGTGACGCATAGAATCTCCATTTGATTGATTGACCGAAGGATAACGCTCATGGGCCATATTTATACCCAGTAGCATCACAATAGATCGTTAACTTTGCCCAGTGGCTTCTCAATTGGATCGGACCGTTCTCGGAATTCAGATTATACTGACCTCATTTGTTCCTAATAGAAATTCTAAATTTAGTAAAAACACTGTTTCACAGTAACTTTTATTGTCTGGTGATAATTTCCAATTTCTCCATACATTTATTAACCACAGAAGTTGATTAAAAATGTAACATTCTTTTCATTAGGTTGATCAAATATTTTTCCTTTGAGTGATCAAAATTCAAAGTGTTGAAGTTGATATTATAATAGTGAATATAGTAAATAATTACTTCCTAATTAATTATTTCCTCGGTATGGAATAATTTGCTTCTTCATGAATTAAAATAAACGGCTAACTATAACTCATGCCGATACACTGATAGTACCTGGAGTAACAATAATAATATTTGTTACAGCTGGTTATTAGCGCATTAGCACTTATCGGCTTCATTAATTATTTTTACGTATTTATTTGTTAAAGGGCGGTCCGAGATGTAATGGACTTATGTGACATTACCAATCAACGAAAGCCAAGGTGCAGAATTGCTAAAATTGGTATTGTTACCATGATATATCACAGGTCGAAAACGTACAATATCGATACAATAAATATGTAGACATTGACGGTTATTTCGTTTTGACTAATTTTAATATCGATTCTTGCATAAAAACCGCATATTTTGAGCGTTATCATTCTCTGCATGTGAACTGCACACACTGGCATCGAGGCAAAAGCCTAATGCACAATTAAATGTTGGAATATAAAGTAAAAACGTGTGGTTTTAATTAAATGAATAAAACATTGACTGCCACATTTATATGCATTGCCAAAGTACAGATTAAAATTACATTCGACGAAACTAATTGATTTTCCGAATAAAGAGCCGTTCTTCCCAATGGCTGATATTGGGATAAATAACCTGTTTGTCATCCTAAATTTAATTACTTCCTATTATTACCGTAGTGTGGTTCTGTTGAGTGTATATCTGATTGAACTAAACTCATTTTAGATATTACCATTGCATCCTTTGTTACGTATAGAACATATCATTATAATTGCAAGTCATGATCTTTCACAGGAAGGGAAATTTGGTTCAATAAATTTAATATGACACGTTATTAATTCTACAATACTGCTAATGTCAGTTTGACGCATTTCATATAACAACTTAATTTAAAAAGACAAAACATAACACTTAAATAAATTTGATCGTTACATATTTTGCGCAGCAATTGAGTCTTTGTAAAGGTGAAATATTTGGATACGAATGTGGAAGTATGCAAGGTTTGAGGTTGGGAATCGTGTTAAAGGAGGAGTTATGCAATTGATATATCATATTATATCGAGTTTCTTCTTTCAGGAATTGCTCCTATTTTGTTCCAGTAATTTTTGTCAACAAAACTAAATCGTGTAGGAGTTGAATGAACTTTTTATGTTTCTTCTGTCAATAGCATGTTAATTCTTTGACTATGCCTTTAATAAATTAATTTTTTCGGGACATTTGATCTCTGCAACGGAAGCTGTAATCTTAAAAAGTAATTACTTACTTAATTCCGTAATAGGTAATGGTAATATTAAATAAAAGCCTTTAACAATTTATCTTTTAATAACAAAAATTATCTCCCTGCTTTAGTTGCGAAAGGAGAAAATCCAGGCTATATAAAATGGAAAGAAAACACAATAGACGCTTCTTCTTAGAGGACTGCGAGCTCAAATGATGTGTGAAATTTCCTTCTTCATATAACACAGACTTTGGTTCACATATTGTCTCAATACTTTACCGGTTCTTCCGTGATCTGTTAGGTAATCCAACTTTTCAGGTAATGAAGGCGCCACTCTCTATCCTGGTGTATTGTATTCCCCTTCACAGGTTTGTCGGACTTCTTTGAATTCATTCTCGTGGTGCGGAATCACGGAGCTCTTTCAACTAATACTTCCTTTGCCACTGCCAGCTGCAATGTCTTTCTGCCATCTCTCCACCACTAAACAAATTTCCTTCTTCATTAATCTCCAACTGCATTAATATCCAACGTTTCTTTCTCTCCTGCCGTTATTTCTGCTCTACAGATCATCTTCTCTAGGTCTCTATGAGCCAAACTTCAACTTACCAGATGCTAGATTACTAGATAATGAAAATGGAATTCTTGATGTAACATATATCTATATTCAGTTATAAACTCCACATATGGCGTGACACAGGTAATTTCCAATCCACGAGAAGACTTTATTCATGCTGCCAGATTTATGTGGAAAATTTGGCCTGCTTGTTTTGGCAGATGTTTCTGCTTCCCGGGCTTTCTCTTTTAATCTGAAGTTTGATAAAAATGTCCTCAATTTGTGTTCTAGATATTTCGCTGATGCGACCCATTCCAACTCTTCTATCCACACTCGTCTTATATACATATGTTATCTATCTCTTTTCTTTCCTCCTCCATCAGAACATACCTTTCTCAATCCCCCAGTACGCTACCTAAAATAAACGTAACTGAACGTGCGCACCTATACGGTGAATTTTGAGGAAGAGTCACAATAAAGAGGTCAATGAGTCGCACTGGTCTAGCCAGTCCAGACGCGAACATATTACTTCACGAAATTGTTATAAAATTTAATATATAAATAAAGTAATTATTTGATTTTGCCTATTTGCAGTACAGTCCAGATCGAATGGCTTTTTTGAAACTGTATGCGAATACTTGAAAGGCTACGCTCACATGACATCATTTCTATAGTAAAACAAATATTGGAATTATGCTTGTGTATATTTCTATAAATTGCACTACATTATATAACAACACGATACTGATACACAATTCATAAATCACACATTCACTAAGTGACATAATCACCGTCTTTTGTCAATGACCACTTCACAGCGTTCATGTAGGAGATTTATGCCTCTCTGTAGAACTGTTGTGGTTTCGCGTTGAAGAAATCTGTCAGCCAGTTGCAAAGAGATGCTTAATCAAGAAACTCTTGTCCCTGAATGCTAAAGACAGGATGTAAAATATGATGAGTCTGGTGAATGGATGCTTAATCAAGAAACTCTTATCCCGGAATGCTAAAGACAGGATGTAAAATATGATACGTCTGGTGAATATGGAGAGTCAGGAAGTGGTTCAGAACCAAGGTCAACAATCGCATCTGGGGTGATTACAGCCACACGCGGAAGTAATTTATCGTGGAGTAACAAAACATACCAGATGTTTTGTTTTCAATAGCAACAACGAGTCGTCTCAGCTGTTCACGAGTTAATTTAGCGTCTGTGATTCTGCTAAAAGTTTAAGAAGTCAATGAGATCTTGGTCCGCAAGTATGGACCGTACTCTTCACCTGTTCGAAACTTGGACAAAGAAACTAACTATGTTGTGAAGCAAGATTTATTTGGTACAGAATATTTGTCTAATACAGAACTGTTTCCATACTGAGCTGTCGCATCTTCAACAGCTCTACTTTTAAATCTTACTCTAAGGGAGAAGTGACAAGGTTCAAGGGGTACAACGTTCAGAAAAATAGGATGACTGACTAAGGCTCTCCTATCTTAGCTATATGTTTAGCTTCACTCAACTACAGCCAAACTTAGTCTCATGACATGTTTAACATGTTTAACTGAAATGTACAATTAATATTTTACAGTGATTTATCTTACATACATATTAATATTATAAAAGGAAGGGAATAGGGTTCTTTATTATGAATGATTCTATAATCTAATGACAAATGAAATTTAGTTATCAACGCTCAAAATCGGTAGACTTGATTTTGAGGCTTAAAATTGGAATCTTCAGAAATTTCCAGTGATGAACTTAACTAACGCAGCAGCAGCTGCCGTTTCATTTCTTGTTAACAATCAGGATTTGGACATGATGAGGTCCTAAGTCATTAAATCCAGATATTCTATCTCGGTGACAAATATGATGTTTGGAAACCTAAAGGGTTAAACTAAAATATAGTTTAATAGTATTTTGATGTTGAAATATCAATCATTCTTCTTTTGGGTTGGCCAAGGTGGGGTCCTAAACTGCACCATGTGCAGCTTATACGTAGTTCATACAGAAGAATGCCATTTTGTTCCCACAGAAAGTTTTCTTCCGGGGGTTGGACCATTATTTTCTCTTCTTTAAGTTCACGTAAAGGCAAAATTTCTCGTCACTTGTAACAACGTTCCCAAGGAATGGTTTGAGCTTACGACAAGAAAAACGTTTAACACATGTAGTACTCATTTATACGACTTACCCAATGAATCATATGGCGCACAATAATGTGAGACCGCATTCCATTATTTTTTGTTAATTCTCGCGTTGTATAGAAAGACGTGGTTCATCACAACAGTCGATTTCCTTCTCGGAAACACGAAAAACTATTCCCAATCCACTCTGTAATCAAATGTTTCTCTCCAGAACTTACCCCCAATTCTTCTCAAGGCATCTGCAACACACGAAGCATAAACTATGTCGAAGGCATGCATTTTTTGCTACTTGACGCTGATTAGCCTTGAAAATAGTTGAAAAAAAACATTAACAGCATGCTAGCTGCTATTTGAAACAATCAAAATAAAGGATAGGAAAACTAATGCAATGGTGCCAACAGAAAGTAAGAACGCCAAGGTCTTTTGCATCGACCCAATACTTTGTTTTTATAGTTTTTTAACAATAATTCAAGCAGTCGTATATATATGTCAATGTAATTTATGTTATTGTATAATTCCATATATATGAATATATTCTTTAAAAAATCTATTTAAGGATTAACGGAAAAGGAATCCAATGAAAATGTATAGTTCAGTAAGATACCTAAACGTATTCGCTTATGGAAGAATAAAACAGATTAGTTCCGATAGTTGATATAAGATGAAAATTTTGCAGTGAACTTGTAAGGTATAAATTGAAGTTCAAATCTAGGTATGGACAATGCACACACTGTGACATTTCCTTCGTCATATGAATTATAAACACTAAGATTTTGATTATTATGTTCAATATTTAGAACAGAAACATCGATTTCGCGGAAAAAATGATTTTGTATAAATATGGTTCATATTCTTCTGATTGATAAAATAGCAACTTTTTAGTAAATCAAGCCGAGATACAAATTTAAATTAGATGAACAATATTTAAAAAGATATAAAAGTTATGTAGTTGTAATTTTTAATACACTACTGTTAAATAACCTTTTCATCATAAATTAATCATTTTATATTAATGAAAATAATTGTATATACAAGAGCTATACCTAACTAGAAACATAAATTGGATATTGAAAGCTGAAGAGATAATATTTATAATATACTGAATAATCTAATGCGGGCATAGAAAATTTATATGAAACAAGACGATAGGTTTCGGGATGAAACTGTATGAAACATTATTCAAGCAGCAAAAATGTTTTTAAATTCTAATCTTTATACTCCCGAAAACGTATGTAAAACTTTGGGACAATGAACAACACTCACAGTAAAACAAAAACTTTCTGTTGAATTTGTGTAGAAACGTTCATTTCTGAAATTATAAAAACGACTTTTATAGCGTTTCATGTCTTATTAGTTATATTTCCAAAGTTATGTGCCAAAAGATGTGTAACGTATATACATTTTGATGCAGTGTGTTCGTAATTTAAATTAGATTCAAGAAATTAATTATTGAAGAAGTTGCGTTATATTTTATTAATATGATCTAATTTATTTTAATATTTAGATTTGTTTCTGACTAATTTGACTGTTGTATTCATCTACAGCATTTCAATGAAGTCAGATAATATAATTGTTAAAGTATACAGTGTATTTAAGAGGTTTACATAATTTTTATATCAATGAATTTTACAATGAAGAAAATTCCGGCGAACAACAGAATATGCTTCTTGTATTTGTGTAAATGCATTTGAAAGAAATATTTTAATACTGTAAAAAATAAAGAAACAGGGACTAACTAAAATATTTCATTATTTAATCCCACTCTTGAAAGACGTCTTAAAAATTAATTGCAGGGAAATGTGTCTAAAATGCGCGCAGGATGAGTATTTCTTCCCTTTCAAGCAGCCAAACACAACTCTGAAACACCAAATAAAAGCTCTGCAACACAATGGAATGCCTGACAGATTTCTCAGCTGCAGCAATTTCTGTACTTGTAAACACGCAACAATGAACTCACAAAGTTAAAACCTCCAAGGCATGAATTTTTGTCTGATGAATACTATGCTTCGTAAAAGACTGGAGTATCATAAAGTAAAAGATTTCAAGACGCGAAAGCATTTGAAATTAGTGAAAATGAAAATTATGTGTTTGTCGAGAATATGGTTTATTGTACATATAAAATCGTAATAAAGAACGTCAAAAGTATTACTATAACGAGACATATTTTATGTAATGCGGTAATGATGGTTATAATTACTTTTTTCAGAGTCGTAAAATAATGAATAAATTTTGCTCCTCGCCGAAACTGAAATCAAACTTATAATAATATTGGCGAATATGTATTTAATAATATTCCTTCCCTTTATTTGACAGTTTTTTCTTGCTAGCTGGTTGGAGATTACTGAAAAAAGTTAAAATTCACTCTTATTTAAATGTGTAATTTTGTACAATACTTATGTAGAAATTTCCCCTATTCTAAGACATATAACAACTTACGTTTCGAAACCTTTTAGCTCTCATAATCAGAAACCACGATTCGTGTCTACTCTGCTGCTTCTAACAATTTTGTCACAATAAAAATCTTGATTTGTCTCTACTTTGCCTTAATCACTGTTAAACTTAAATTACAGTTTGTTAAACGTTTAAACCTGCTTTGTATAATGTCTTTAATAGCTTTCAATGGAGAAATATTGCGCAACATAACGGTAGTTTCAATTCTTACTACTTATCTCGTCAACGAAAAAAGCTTATTTTTAAGTGTTCAGCATCCCTAAGAAGGTATTATAAATATCTTCCAATAATTTCCTATTGGAAAATAAATTAAACAAAAAGTTTCTTTGTGCTACAAAGTCACATAACGCGATGTTTTTTTTATATATGTTCAAAGAACAGAAACCGATAGATGTTAAAGTCATAATTTTTTAAACATGAAAATAATAAATCACGTAGGGATGCAGGTTGTTTCAAAAAGGTCTCCCCAATATTTATATGACGTAGCTAGGAAACAGTGAGACACAGAAAGGTGAAACAAGCGGTATGTTGTACAGACAGGTATGTAATTTATTATATACTGGTTCGCAGAAATAGTTCCAATATTGACTAATAGGTAGCCCACACGTTCATGATGCTTTAAATAGTCTACAGAAGTACAGAAAATTCATTTCAGGCTCATGTAAGGGAGTTGTATTGAATTAGCTATTATGGGAAATTGAGGAACAAGATGTCGTATTCGTTGTACTGAAATACTACCAATTAGGTGGAAGTTCGACGATGACAATGCGAAGCTTTAAAAAATTAATATTGAGAACAAGTTGGAACGGATGGTATGCGTGGCCGAGCATATGGCCGTGGTGCAACTGATCAGTCCGGATACCTCGAATGTGGAAGCGGTCAAAGAAATCGCTGAGCGTAGTCCACGGAAATCCATGAAGCGAGGCACTACTGAAGCGGGATTGTTAAACACCACTACTTATAAAACGATGCGAAAGAGCCTGAAGCTGTTTCCCTGTAAAATACAGTGTCATCAAGCGATAGCAAATATGGCTCACAGGCAAAGAGTACACTTCACAAGATAATCGAAGAGATGTCGACTAGCTATGGTTCACCGATGGTGTCCATTTTCATTTAGAAAGATTTAGTGAATCAACAAAACTGGCTCATAAAGGGCACGGAAAATCCGTCTATTGGAAATCCACTGCAGTATTCAAAAGTTACAGTTTGGGCTGTCCAGTAAAGGGATCATTGGATATTGCAGTTTTACAGCAATCTGTTGCCACATTTCAAGCCGTAGAGTAGTGTTTCACAAACTTTTTCTGAAATGGAACACTTTGCAAAATCGGACATTTTAACGGAACACAGCTTATTTTTTAGGTTGGGTATATACTACTACTAAAAATTAAAAGTTTTAATTATTTGTTTGTAATTAAGTTTTAAATATAAAACTGAATATAATATAAATATAAAAATATAATTAATTAAAGCACTTAATGAATGACTTTGATGATTCTGGGGCTCACAATTGCATATCTTGTTGATATGAGGTACAATAATTGTATGTTGAATTCTAATATCAGGTGTGGCGTGGAGCCTGCTTCTGCACTTTGACTTCATTGTATCATAATAAGAAAATTCCATGTAGCATAAATAGGTTGTAGAAAACTGAAGTTTTCAGCTTGTATTGAAATATTGGGAAACTTTTCTGGCAAACTCTCCCAGAAATAATTTAAAGGCTGCTTTGTATTTTGGATTGAAATTAGACTCACTGATTAAATCAGTTATATTTTCATAACAGCTTGCACTTAAACTTCCTGGTTTACCTGTCATGGGAAATGGATTCTGAACCCAGGAATCATCCTGACTATTTTTCGGAAAATATTGCATAAGAATTGATTTCAAGTTATGTAGATGTTCTAAAAATATAGAGGAAAATTCTTCGACTATTTCAAAATTAAATTCATTCATAAACATTTATGCAGGAGAACAATTAAAATCATTGGATTCAACTGATAAAATCCAAAATTGTATTTTTTAATAAAAAGATACCATTTTATTTATTGTATTAAAAACTGTAATACCTTTTCCTTGTAATGATAAGTTAATTTAATTTTGTAAAAGTATCTGACATGTAAGCAAGTTTTATCAACCGTGAAGGATTTGTTAAAACTGGAACAAAATGTTGTATTCAATTATTTTGTTGTAACTTCAAAAAGGCTAACAGCATTTCGAAGTTGAAAAAGTCTTAATTAGTAATTTGTGTTCACTATCCATTTCATAGCACATAATTTTATTTAATTGGGATTGAAGTGGTTTTGACTTTACATAGTTTATCACTTTCACGGCTTCATTCATAACACTTTTTAAATTTCTGAATTTTTTTGTCACCTGTATTCTTTCAAAAAACACTTTCAGATCCTCATTCGCTCCACTTGCTTTATTTTTCAGCTTTGTGAGCTTACCTAATGACTTAAAAACAGCGTAATTTAACACCTTGAATTAAGAGATATTTTTTTAAATTGATCATTCCGACAATATATCAAAAGCTTCAGAAATATGTAAATTAATATATACTTTTGTAACAATATTTTTTTGTTTGTTTCCAAAAAAAAGTATTATCTTTCGCGCACCAATAAAATTTTCCTGCTGACCTAGATGGTGCTGAGAAAATGCAATTTTCGCGCTGTTGAATTACATTGCACAAATAAAGGTGGTTTATTTGTTGGCCATAGCAGCTCATAGACAAGTTAAATAAAATACATATCTGTATAATTCTTGGGCCACGGCAACCTCTACCTCACTCGTACAGAATTCTGCTTGACTGAAAACGTTCACACGTGTTCATTGTTATCCATGTTTCCTATCGTAGAGGGAAGCAAGAAACTGGGTTTCTTTGTTTGGCAACGTTGTTGAATCGGTTCCGAAACAAATTGATATACAGCGAGGACATTGTTCATGAACAATATTCGCAAACGTTTGTTCAGTTTGTGGACTGGACTCGCTACTAATTTTTGCGGAACACAGTTTGGCAAACCTGGCTCTAGAGAATGTAGCATGATCACACCCTATTACTGCGGTGTTCGAGTTCCTTGAGTAAAACTTCAAATAACTGAGACATTGCTCTGAATTATTCCCGAGTGAAAGACATTTGTACGGATTGGCCTCCATATTCCTCAGATTTGAATCTGTGGCGTCTTCATGTGGGCCTACTTGAAAAACACTAAGTTTCAGTAGAGACAACAATGAGTGATTTCGAAATTTTCCCTTCGGTTCCGTGATGTTACCGAACGGTGGCCATATCGTAACCATTCTATTGTGCTTTGACCCCTGTTTACGAAGCACATTATAAGACACTATTTAAAAGGCAGTGCTATGCGACTGCCGCGACCTCTTATAATCAAATTTGAATTATTTCTGAAAACCGGTGTTTAATAAATTCCAATAACTCTCTGTTTAATGCACCTGTGCCTTACTGTTTGGAATTTGTCATTTAAAGTTAGAGAAACATCCTGTATCACTAGATAATATATTAAACAAATTTAAATTAATGATTAAGAAATGGAAGATATCAGTACAAGTTACATAGGCTAATGCAGGAACATAAAGTACTTGCCATTGACTTTTATAATAGTATATTTTTGTCTGTCTGTAGACATTTCAGAGGGATCAATAATTTATGAGAAGATAATAGATTTGTTTTTATCTAGATAATCATTTTTTAAAATAGAATTGTAATTGCGTGCTCCCTGCATTCCGCAGGAATTGTTTTGTAATTTCCCTTAACGTATAATTTGAAGGTATAAATGGCCTTGGTTAATTTTCAAAGTTGAATTATTGTCGCTCCACAAGCGTTCTTCCGGTAGTATTATGTTGCTGTACGGAATTATTGATTCTGGAAGCACAAAGCTACAGAGCAATTTTAGATAGATTAATTGCTAATGTCGAGGAAACCTCTGTGCCTTTACCTGAGGCCAGACAGGCGTAAAATACACGGAGTTAAGATGGAACAATGAGAACTTGTGCGTGCAATTAGGCGCTACGTCGCTGCAGTACAATAGGAAATGACGTGGCGCGTGGCCATTGTCCTGCTAGCAGCTCATTACAGTCATCGCCATTAAGCGGGACAGCATCACACCCAGGGGTCACCTCGTCAACTACAGTAATTGGTAGACTCTCAGCTTGCGGAATAAATCAACTAGATTTGTGCCACGTCATCTCGGAGACCTCGACATTTACGCGAAATTATTCGCGGCGCACTTTTTCCTCCTCACTGTATCATCACACTGACTTTTACAGTAAAGCATTTAAAAAACAATTATTCTTTTCATGGTAAATAGGTTACGTAAATAAAGCAATAGTTGTTTTAGTGCATTTCTACATATACAAAAATGATGTCATTCGAAACCCTTACTTGAAATTTTTAAATTTTTATACGGAAAACTTTTACTTTTTCTGCTTTTACGTAGAGCCGTATGAAGGACTTAAGCAATATGAGTTTACCATGGGATATCTTCAATTATTCGATATGATAAAAATCAATTATTAATTCTTCTTTTAACGT
This sequence comes from Eucriotettix oculatus, assembly GCA_034510155.1. Lineage (NCBI taxonomy): Eukaryota > Metazoa > Arthropoda > Insecta > Orthoptera > Tetrigidae > Eucriotettix > Eucriotettix oculatus. The sequence continues at coordinate 203,703,547 of CM067376.1, forward strand.
AATTTTATAGTTTCATTCATTTGTATTTTATTTACATCTAATGAGGCATCACCAAGTTAAAGCATTGAAAGCTCAGGTTGAGGATTTTCTGATTGAACTTTCTGGCCAAAAATAGTCCGCAGGTAGGTAAATTCCCAGTAGGCACCAGTACTCTGTGTATCGAGAGAACAGATTCACTAGTCAATTAGAAACTTGTTAACAGAGTTGGCTGGTGGTGCTAAGAAAATTTCCCGCCAATAAGGGGGAACATACGAAAATTGAGAGATGGGAGGACACAGTTCCAGGAACGCAGAGTGACCGAGAGAGGCACGTTTTGGTTGGAATTGACGGAGAGTAGTTGGTCTTGGAGAGACGGCGAGTTGGGACTAGCAAGATTGGAGGGAACGTGACGGGATGAACCTGACTTACAAGGTAAGCCGTTCGTTTTTTTCTATTCTACAGCTTTGCAATGCTAAAGTTATTATTTTATTTATAAATGTTGGGGATTTCAAGTTTCTGTACTGAAGACGTGTAACTTTGGATAGATTCTCATTGGCAAATATTGTTAGTGAATTCCATTTTTTGTACAGATTATTTTCTTTTAATGAATGTAGGATTTTAGGTTTTAATTTAAATTGATTTCACATTCGTGATAGTTCTACACGTGGCATCCTTAAATTCATGCAATGGGTATATTTACTTATTTTGATTAGTTTCCTTCCCTCTTCCTTCCATATAGTAGGCGCTTAATTCTACTCCTTAACAATATCATACCTCCAGTCTCATCTCTCTCTCTCTCTCTCTCTCTCTCTCTCACTCACTCTCTCTCGCTCGCCATCTTGCTTTGTTGGAACTATACGTCACCCATTGTTTCAGTTCAGTCAACAGTTTACAGCTGTTTATGACGAAGGTAAGGTCCAGAAGACACAAATATTATTCGAAGCAAAAACCGTGATAATAGAACAGGTTTCGTGTTAAAGAAGCAAGCCTTATGTTATAAAACGTATACATACTCTAACACAAAAACCATGCGCAGTGTTTTCGTCCCTGTACGGAGAAAAGGTTACCAGTCTATTGTTTTAAAAAAATGAATAAAAGACCTGACAATAAATTACAGACAATTAAGTATGATTAACAGTTACCCAGAATTGTATTATAACAAAGTTGGAATTTGCGAAGCAGCTTTGCATCTTTTTCTTACAGCTTATTAAAGTAGATATAGTCAACGTTTATACGCCGAAGGATAAAGACGCAAAGTTTCGTCAAAACGTCCAGTTATTCTATCTTTTAAAAAATTTAAATGTTTCTTATACTTAAATTGTCTGAAAATAAATGTCAACTTTTTTATTTTTTTATCAGTCCAAAAATTATTTATAGTTTTACTTGGCGCAAAAGTCCCTGCCTATTTTAAATAAATTTAACACGATATCAACAGGGGTAAGTGGACGCAAGGTCTTTGGTTTAAACAAAATATGAAGCGTTTAGTCTAAATGATTGAAATAGCAAAATAACAGGTTCGTTTATGTTGCTACTAATTATGGTTACAAAATGAAACCACATTAAAAAACGTAAAATAAGGTGAACTATTTATTTATTGTGCAGCAAATATTAACGAACTCTTTCTTCGATGGTAAAATATGATTGAACTCAAATTCTTACCAAACCAAAAGTAATCTGATTTATTTGAGCTTAATTATGTGTAATTAAACTTTCCAAATGTCAAAGCTGTATTTTGAAAATCTAGTGTTAGCGATATTATTATACGCTAGATAAAACGAAACCCCTTGCTTTAGCCGTATCTCATCTAGCGCTTTAAGTCATTTCTGCTTCTCGTGGAGAGTTCACTATTTTTTGCCTCTATAACACTAAACTACACTTTATAGTCCATAAAATATTTGTTGCTGTTGCGAATGCCAGCATGTGCAGAATCGAGAAACTTTTGATCGTAACTTTCAGATACTGGCAGCATAAGAGTCCCTGTTTCGGAAGCCTCTACCATCTTCGTGAAAGTCTTGTGATTTCTATGTAAATTCAGGGCTACGCGCATAAAATGAGGGAACGCTTCCTTATACATTGACACCGACAACTACATCATTCGAAAGAGGTTCACTAAAAGATTTATAGACTTTTAATACAAACCATTGACGTCTACTTAAAATTTAATGACTTTTTTTTACATACTTCAGAGGTTGTCACAATTCCGATTCAGCTCGTCCGCTATAAATTAAGATGTACGCCACAACTATTGTATAAAATTAAGGGTTATAAAAGGTCGTATACATTACAATAACAACAACTCTGAAATATTTACTCATACCTGACGGAAAATATGGGTTTATGCATTTTTACCCTCGTCGAAATAATAAAACCATTATTGTTATAACACATTACTAATAAACGTTAAATGATGGTACTGGTTAAGAATTTCTACTAAAATTTATATTAAAGGTTAGTAATGAGCTTTGATAACTAATTTTTTGGGGTAACGGGCTGCATAACGCTGTTCCAAAACTGACAACTTCCCTTTAATATCTTACGAAATATTTATCAAATAATTATATTTATGTAATTATAATAATATTGCAAGTTTGCTGAATACTGTTTTCACATATGAATATTTTACAAAAAACGGTTTATTATTTTAAAACCAAGAGCCTTCAAGCGATTCATGCAAACTTTTGAATAGACAAGTTCATTGCAACTTTGAAGAAAAATATTTCGTGATGTATTTGTTTTTGTTTTTTTATGTCACTGACCCAACTGAAGGTCATACACTTGGTTCTTACGTTATAGGCATTGATAGTTGCAACGTTAATCAATGAATTATTCTTAAGTTTATATCTTTCTTCAACTTTTGAGAAATTTTTGCTTTAATAGTTGTACTTACAGAAACATATATATTACTTAAGTAACATTTTGAAACTTAATGATAAAAATGTCTATTTTTATAAATAGGATTGATGAAAACCCCTTGTGGGTAAAACTATTTGTTTCTTTTATATATTTGATACAGTGAAACCAAACATATTCTTCTCAACAACACGTTTTATGTACTTTTTTTGATGCAGCTTAATAAACAAAATATGTGCTAACAAATTTCATTCAATTCAGCACAACAGCTTCAGGAATACCCTATTGTTCACAAATATTTACAAGTAGCTATGCCCGCGCCTTCGTTCGCGTGGAACTTGGACAGTTAGCTCTATTTATTTTACCCTACAAACGAAACGACAGCTACAGAATTTTGATAAATATGAATTCATTGAATATATAAAAACTACGATATCATTTATTTATGATCACTTCAGGGCAAACATTACAACTCGCAGTTGGTTTTCACGCGTTTCAGAGACAATTATAACAAACTTCCAGACAGAAAGAAATTTCAATTACATTTTTAATTAATTTACTTTTAGAAATCTGCAATTACTAAACATTAAAATTTACCTGACGCAACAAATAAAACTAATTTACGTATACAACGTATCAATGATCCAAAGAAGTTTTTTTTCTCAGGCAGTTAGCTCGCTGCTAACGATAAGATAATTACTGCGCCAATACAGCTGCAACCATAGATGGAGTAAGAATGCTCGCCCTCCCTTTCTTTCATGCTGACGTGATTACGTTTATATTAGTACAAAAAGTCCGATGAATGGTATCGGAACGCCTAATAAGACTTACAACTGGCAGTTGGTTTTCACGCTTGCTTTCGCTTTAATGGATATATATATATATATATATATATATATATATATATATATATAGTAGATAGTGCCTGTGAGAGTTTCTCTTGCAGGCATTTCCCCTAGAGTGACTGCGGGGCACACCTGATTATGTCTGGAATGCCTCGCACTAAATCTGTTTTTTTTATCAAAGTTCTCATATGCCGAGACACCTTCACCTATTTTGGGAGGTATATGTACTGGGGTCGAAGACCTTGGGCATATGGTAAAAGTTATCCGTTGATCCCATTGGATCAGTCGGCCAACTGCTTCTTGAAACTGGTGAAGACACGGAGAAGGGAATGCTGCGACCCCACAGAAACTCGTCTCCAGTCATTCGGAAGGGCGTGAGAATAGTACCCAATGCCCGACCTACCTGACGCAGGTTTTATAGGGTTTTTCCTGCATCTCTTTGGGTGAAACATAGGGTAGGATCCTTAAACCACAGCCCGGGGGCTCTAGTCAACCCTTGGCTACCTTGATCTACCTTTCGCATCCCTCCTTTCAATTCCCTTCCTACGCTATTAAAGGGGAGTTGCCTGTTCAGGATCACCCTCATGTAGCATGTTAACCCAATAATAATAATATATATAGTATCTTTTGAACTCTACAAGATATCTAAATGAAATATGCACGAAAATTTAAGCTACATTTGCTGTTTCAATCCCTGAAATTTTCATCTAAATGTGTTTGGCCGTTTCGAAGCCTATTTGAGACACATTTGCAGACAGTCACTTGAATCTTCTTTATTGGTATAGATTAATATTTATAATTTCAATTTATTAAACCGATAATAATATAATAAAGCTCTACCGAATCGTAATATATCTAGAGGCGCGTTCTACCCTGCGTGTCATGTAGTAGCGCCGAGATTACTCTTTATGGTGACAATTGAAAACAGTTGAGTTTCTAACAGCCGAGTTCATAATTTACATTATGATTGCTTGACTTGCCGTTACAATCTGTAAGGTTAAATTAAATTTGAGAAACGATGGATTCATTTTGTAGTTGAAAATCAAAGTCCCGGTGATTTATTTGTCATATCACCTCCTTAATGGCAGATACTTAGCGGCTGATGCAAAATAACGCGAAGAAGCATTTTTGCAAGTAGGGGTTTGCCAAGTTTTCATGGGGATGGAGCTGAAGGTCACTCGGGGTGAAGTAAAATACTGTCACTTGGAATGTGCACACAGATGAGTTGGCGGAGAAGTTAATTTACACTTTGCACTTCCTCAGACTAGAAATGTTAGGAAATGTGGACGGGCGTTTTCTATAAAGGCAAATCAATATATTGTTTACGAAATGTTACCTTTTAATTATCTTGGCCCATGATTTAATATACTCTAGACATTACCGTCAAGAACTTTTTAAAGTAATACTTTCAACTGAAAACTAATCAAGTTTTCAATAAAATACAATATATATACATATACATATATATATATTGAGATTTTAGGGGTTTTGGATGTCATATAATGTTTCTCGTGATTTATTAGAAAAACAAGCTATAGAGAAACGTAATACGTCAAACTTTAACGAAAGGCTGTGCAACTCCAGGAAACCGGTTAATAAGTCCTTCTTTCTACTCGTGGTCAGTAAAATGAGATTATTAATTTAATCAAAAATCTAAAAATTTCTAATTCTTATAACATGTGTGGAATCAGCAGTAAGCTGATTAAACATTGCTGTAATGAAATGGCAAGTCCAATGCAATTCATAATTAGCTTATGCTTTTCCTCTGGTATATTTCACGATGCTCTAAAGGACGCGAAATTTATACCGTTACGCAAGGGTTCCACAACAGACTATCTACGTTTTTGCCCTATTTCCCTCTTGCTTCTTGAGGAAGCAATACATATGAGAATTGCAGATTTTCTTACATAATTTAAACTTATTGCTACATCGCAGCATAGTTTCATTAGTGGAAAATCTACCAACAGGGCTTCATATGACTTCTTTCAAGTATTCATGACGCATTCGATGAAAGGCTTAAAGTGACGGGAATATTTCCAGACATCGCCAAATAATTTGATTTAATATATCATGATGGTCTGCTCAGAAAATTAGATTTCTTTGTAATCAGAGGAGTTCCTCTTTCATTACTGCCATCATACTTGCAAAAGTTGCGACCGAAAACTCGGATGGAAATGAGTGTCTGTCAGCCTGGAAAACAGTTACCTGCTCAATTTTTGGGCATCATCTCCATTAACGATTTTGGTTATTTAGATCCCTTAAAATCAGTCCTCTACGCTGACGACACAAATTTGGTAATCACGGACGGAAACGTTGCTCTAGAAAGTTGATACTCAATCTTTGGTTCCCTGCGATCAAAATTTCTCTTAATCTGGCGAAAACAAAATCGTTAACTTCACAGAAAACACAAACAGTTAATCTCTTAATTTGGAACACTTTTCAGAGCACAACTCTTTTCTTGGTCTGCTGGTTGACCGTAATTTGCACTGGAATCACCACATAAATGAAACTCTAGGGCCAAAAAAAAACTTATTTACATCAAAATTGTTAGCTCGGGAATCTGATATACCTACATTAAAAATAATGTACCACACGCTTCAAATTTTTAAACCCCAAAACGGGCTGAACGAATAATATTAGGTGCGGAGTTGCAATTCTTCGTTTTGTAAACTTGGAATTATAACTTTGCCTTGTGCGCATACTTTTAAAGTTTCTATGGGGCAACATCAAACCTTATGCACTAAATGGCTCAAGTCATTTATAAGACATTAGAAATCGCTCTCAATTCCGTATTGAAAAACATCATCTAAGCCTTTCTTAAACACGCATTCGTTATTTCAGTATAAATCTGTACAATACTCTTCCGAAGAAGTAAACATTTTAAAGGTACAATATTTATTTATATTTATATTATTTTGTTAATGATTGGAGCGTATTATTCGCTGAAAGGGTTCGTGGGTTGGGAGGACAAATTAGATCCTCTTTACTAAAACAATATTCTTGTAACCCCGGGTTTCCCAAACTGTGTTCCGCGGGACCTGAATAGGTGTTCCGCAAACATTTGGAGTAATGCTCTCTATACTATGGATTATAATATCATCTTATAATACCACTTAATCAGTTCGTCTGACGGAAACTCCGTTTGCATCGAACGGGAGGAAATCGCATCTCAACGTTGAGAAACAAAGAAACCATATTCCTTGTTTCCCACTATAATAGGAAACATGAGTAAGTAACAATGAACACGTGTGGACGAGTTCAGTCAACCAGAATCTTGTACGAGTGAGATAGAGATTGCCATAGACCCCAATTATACGGTTAATAATTTATTTAACTTGACAATGAGCAGCTATGACCAAAAAATAAGCCAACCTTGTACACCTTCGTTTGTGGAATTTAATTCAATAACACATAATTGCAGTCTGTCAGGACCATTCAGTGCAGCGGAGGTCCGCAGGAAAATTGTAGTGGTCACTTCAATCCAAATTATTTAAAAAATTGTGCAATTACATGGCCAGTGAACACAAAACACTTTTATTACATTCTGAAATGAGATGGCTATCCAGAGAAAATGAACTATTATGACTTTTTTACCTTCGAAAGTTTCTTGAAGGCACAAAATAATTCAGGACAATACTTTGCTGAAGCTTTACATTATCCTTCATTGTTGATTAAACTCGCACATCTGGCAGATATTTTTACAAAGTGCAATAAACTTATCATTACTAGCAGAAAGTATTATAATCTTTCATACAATAAATAAAATTGGATCTTTTGATAAAAAAAATAGAATATTGGATTTCATGAATTGAATGTAAAGTTGTTCATTGGGTTCCTGCCATTCATGAATGTTTTAAAGAATTAAATTTTAAAATAGATGAAAAAGTTTCCAAAATGTTATTAAAACATAACTTGAAGTAAAATCTTTTGCAATATTTTCCGAAAACTAGTAAAGGTAATTCCTGGGTTCAGAATACTTTTTTCCGTGACAAGTCCAAGTGACTAATAAAATCGAATTGATTTAATCAGTAAAATGAAATACAATCATCAGTCTTATGTGATGACTGGGATAGTTCAAAAGAGTACCCCAGTATTTCAAAACATGCTACTATTGTTTTACTTCCGTTTCCTACAAGCTGTATTTTCTTATTACGCTGCAATGAAGTCAAAGTGCAGAAACACGCCCGACGCCACACCAGATATTAGAATTCAATTTACAAATATTGTGTCTAATATCAATAAGATATGCAATTCAAGACCCCAAAATCATCAAAGCCATTAAGTGCTTTATTTATTTATATTACATAACAGGTCTATATTTAAAAATAATTACTAAATTAAATCTTATTTTACTTTTTACAACTAGGAATCACCCATCCTAAAAAAATAAACCAAGTGTTCTGTTGGAATGTCAGATTTTACCTAGTGTTCCATTGATGAAAAATTTGGTACTATTTTAGAATTATAATCTACTGGAATTTAACAGCAGACATCTCCATATTCGATGAGAATCGACGCAAGATTTGCTGCTGCCTACTCCGTCGCCGGATAATTGAAGATTAATATTGTTATAATGTTCCAATTACTGTTACGGAAGCATCTTTAACGTCGTTTCAAATTCTTAACATTTTTTTAACAACTTCAAGAAATCGATCTCTTTACAGGCTCAAATGGTCAATATTTATGTTAATTAATTATTATTTTTATTCTTTATTATTTGACGTACCCTATTTCCTCGGATGAATGAAGATGTGATATATTACAATTAATGGTTGAAATTAAGATAATTTACCAATATTGTTTTCGTTTATAAATAAAATTGTTAACGTGTTTTGAGTGGTTAAATCGATGATATGAGTAAAGTATTGTACGTTATTGTAAAATTGTTTGCAAAACATGGCATGTACATGTAAGGAACAAATATCTAATAGAAGTGTTATTGTCTAATTTGTTTAAAGATTATGATTTTGTGATTCTAAAAACGCAACAGGTAATTGATACATTTATTAACTACGCAAATGACTAATAAAATTATTTTAATAATAATTATTGAACATGAATCACACTCATGTCGGTATAATTAAACAAAGTCTACAAATTCTACATTATTCTTCGTAATTCGATTGGCCATCCTGGGATGATTCAGATTCACCGAATGATTATGACTGCGCCAAAAGCTATCAAATTGAAGTACTAAATAAAACTGGAAAGGTTTTCATTACTACTAAATATCATAAATAATTCAATACCATATAGATGGCCAATCGAATTACGAAAAAGAGATGAATTTGGATACTTTGTTAAACGATGAGTGATAATGATTGAGTGTGATTAATGTTCAGCTATTAATATTAAAATAATTTTTGACATTAATATAATTAATAACTGTACAAATATTATTCCTAAATTTTTCTTAAAATTCTAAGCTTTCGAATTACGGGGGCCTAAATTGGAGGGCTTCGAAGATTAAACTTTTTATTTTGTTTTAACTCAGGGTCCACCTTGGAAATAAAGGTATCTACTGATAGATCTCAATTGAGTCCGGATTTTGCTAGAGGCGGAAAACCAACGAAAAAAGTGAAAAATAAACAGAGGTTTGTTGACATTTTCCCTGCTGTGACATACATACTGACGTTTGTACTGACGAAGGGTTTTAGTATTAAAGATTGTCAAATCTTTTAAAAAGTGTAATTGGAACAAAATAACGCATGACAATAAATTTACTGTTTTCACTTAGTTCGCCCATTAACAAATTCAGTGATAAATATGCACGATATATATTAAAAACATTCTAATATTATTAATCATTCTTTTATTGGTCCGATACTGTAGAAAATATTTCTAAATATATATTGAACATTAGATTCGTTAAGTTTAAGCTGAGACACTAGCAATTTTTTGTCATATTCGTAACACATTCAATAAGTTCAAAATATATTTTCATAATGTTTCATAATTTTTTAAATATATGCAACAGGTAAATTGAGTAATCCAAATACAATATTACTATAGTATTTTAAGTTGCTCAAGAAACCTTCGGGATTAATATTCGAAAAGCTCGATTTTGATACTTGGAAATTTCTTAACTACGAAGAGAAAGGTCTTGTAGAAGACCAGTAAGTAATACAAAGAAACAGAGAAATTCAGTGAAAAAACAACACACGATTCATAAGTTACGGATTTATAATAATTAAAATTTGCATTATATAACTCAACTTAAGTGTTTTTAAGTGTCGTTTTCTATTCTGTCTCAATGGTAACATAGATGGCGCAAGTCTCAGAACTAGGAGAATATAACATTTTGTTCCGTAGCAGTTAATAATTTCAGGTAACGTTAATAGCGACTAATTAATTTTGCGAGGCAGACTTGGCCAATATTTGCCTTCATTATCTATGCAGAAGAGCCCCTGCTTCGGACTTGGCGTAATTGCAGAGCGCGGAATCGATGCTCCCGCGTCGCCCCGTCGATGCTGATGAATTATGTAGGCGCACTTATGACAAGTCAAGCAATCGTCCTGATCTCGCATGGCAACTAGCGTGACTTGTTTCCTTTCACTGCACACACACACTAAATTATTCCGACGCTAGAATTTTAGCGGTTCGAAGTGGAAAATAGCGCTAGCATTCACCTCTTTTGTTAGGCGCTACTTTTTTCCTTTGGTCGACCAGCATGGGCACAGAACCTAAAACCTTATTCGTATTTTGACACCACAAAGATCATTTTAACGTGCAATGGCACCAAATTAGAGTCTGATTCCAGGAACTAAATTAAATAACTCCAGAAACTATCCCAGGAAAATTATAAGGAATTTTTATTTCCACTAAAAATTGTCTTCAAAAGGTCCCTTTAAAGTACTGATCTTCGTTGACTATCGACAATCTGCTCTAAAATGATGAGTTCATCGGATAACCATGAAGATGATTAGACCGGGTACCCCACATACATTTAAAGCGCAAAATTTGGCTATTTCTTAACATATGTTATTATGTATTGTAGATCCAATAATTCACGACAGAGAAAGGAAGTTGAAAATAAAAATACTCTCAAAATTAAAGTTAAACTCCTTTATTCCTAACATTTTCCATTTAAGACAGTTGTAATTAATAATGAATTGAAGAAAAGTCACCAAACTGCGTGTTCTGCATTTTTTGACATGCGGTACTCAACTGATGAGGGGAATTTTAGGGCTTCGCAAATATTCACAAAATAAATAAATTATTGACTCTTTGACGCTACATCGCTTACAGAGATTTTATAGCCTACCCTGACTACAAGACCTTTCTCCCACACGGCAAGGTCTTTATTTGGAGCAGCCACCAACCCCCAACGTCTAATCGTCAAAAATAATCGTACCCAGAAAATTCGTCAACTTAAGCTCCTTCTGCAAGAAAAATCTCCCTTACTCCGACACAAAAAATAATTACTTATTGCTAATACGATCAATTTGGTATTCTTCTTATGGACTATGGGGTTGCCGCAAAATATTCACATCAGACAAATTAAGGTGACTAAAATTCAAAAATGTGACTCTGGAAAGTAAAGAAAAATATTTTCATCATAGCGACTTGGGCATATCATCGGCGAAAGCAGCTATCATTCATATGTATGAATTCCATACGACAAAAATGTCTGGACATCAGTTGATCATCATATCGATCCCGGAAGCTCACTCATTTAACCAGTAAACAAAAAGACTAAAGCGGAAGAAGCTCCATGATTTCATTATCAAATTTAACCAAATGTATGCATAGAAAATCAGTGATTTCAGTTAGTTAATGGACTATACCAATTTTCACCTTCCGTGTAAATTGAATTATGTTTACTGTACTCTCTGCCGTATCAAGTGTACAATCTTTGGATTAAAAATTAAATAATTTGTTTTAAAAAGGATAATGATGGACAGCGTGCACATTCTCCAGTCTCGACAGCATTCTTATTCTTCGCGCCTGAATGTGAATTATTGAAGTTATCTGCATCTGATATTGATTGTCGAAGCGCTTTAGGGACATTTTTCACTCCCGCATATGAAAGAGGTGATATTATTTGTCGAGATTATCCCAATCCCGTATACGTGAAGGAGACTGATTGGACAGACGTTTATACTGCCTGATCCAGGTATTATCTGACAGAAGCACAGTTCTTCGGATCAGCTCGTTTAAACTACCTTTTGGTACTTTACCATGTTAGATATTTTGGACTTAAATTCCTCTTTCCCCGAGGACTCAGTGTAACATTAACCTCGCCGAGGCAACGCCAGGAAAAGCCTGCGGCTGGACTCGGAACTTCACGAGTTCTCACAGACGTGCCATTCTGAGATCCGACACCAGACGCCAGACGCCGACCTCACACGTTCCCATTTATGCACCACTCCGAGTTTCAACACCCGTGAGCCGAGCCTGGAGATATAGCGGGACGCCTCCCTAATTTTATGCCCATGTCTTTGATTTTGAACGATTGAAATTCAGCGAGAATATTTTAACTCGGAGACAGACAGGCAAGAGGTTGCAATTTCCCGGCGCCAGGTTGATAACGTGCATAACGCATAAAATTCGCGATCACACGTCACGTGGGGTAGCGCCTTCCCTTGGACTAGGGGGAAATAAGATTTTAGCTGAGAGGTGAGAAGAGAGTGGAACAAGTCGTGGAGTGGAACAAGTCGTTGAAAGGGAGGAGGAAGTTAGAGAGTTGATCAAGACGTTGAAAAGGCGAGGAAGCAGGGAGGCAGAGTGTTGCTCGAAAGTGGAAAGGAACAGAAAGCCGAGGAAGTTGGAGAGAAGATAGAAATGAACAATTAATAAGGCATTATTGATCGAGAGTTGAAAGGGAGGTAGCACTGTTGTTCTCGAGTTAGATGGAAGAGCAAGTAAGGAAATACTTAGAACTGTAACAAAACACATACCGTGCTATTTCACACAGCAAATTCTTCATTCAATTCAGTAAATTTAGAAATGTTTGTGGTTTATAACGTAAAAAATTAATACTCCTTTCTCTATATAATGAACTTATTAGTTAAGTATGCGTCGTAAATTAACAACCCCAGTTCGGCAATATGGGTAGACATATATTCTCAAATTAAAGTGAACCAAAAAATGAAAAACTACTTTATATGGACTATTTTTATATTTTAATGTCTTATGAAATATCACATTGGAGTATTTCCACGGGTAAATATAGTCCTCCAAGCCCAAAAGGTGTAATTAGATATAATATAAACTGGGGGATTTTGATTTTAATTTAAATTTTAAACTAATTATTTGGTTTGATTATATAAAAACAAATTAAATTTATTTAAAGAAAAAACCAATTACAAAACTTAGGTTCCAATTAAAAAATTTACCACGACAATCTGAGCTTACAATGTATCTCATAAGGATCATTTTGTGGGGATTTTTTCAGCAGAACGACAGTCACGACAGTGACACAGACACGCACCTGTTCTCCTTTGTGAAACGATGGCTTATTCCTCTCTTGAGTAATTCAGGCTGCTTGAGTAGTTCTTCCGCGTTCGTCAGGCGGCTCCTTCCAGTGATGATTTCTGCCGTCGGTACCTGGTCTGCCTTCTAGTAATTCTGTCTTCTGCCGTCTACCTTCTTTTCGGTTTGCCCTCAGATTAGATTGCAAACAAACTTCCCTCACTTTCAAACCAATTCTTCCTAATTACAATGTTCATCTCCACCTTCATACTTCCATGTTCCATTCCCGACTGATCAACTTCGATTCCACAACTTTCCAACTTCTTTCTCCTAAACATGTTCATGTCCGACTGCCGAAATTTCCCCCATCCATCTTTCCAGGTCATCCCGTTCACCATGAGATGTATGGCACATCACCTGACCCCCAGCCACAATCAAAATCCTGCTTGGTCCGCGGTTTCTCTCCTTAATTTATGGAAGGGGACGCGCCCTTCAAAATTCCCCCAGGTCAAGGAACTGGACTCATGTACCATATCTTTAAGTCACTTACGGTGATTCTGGCATGTAATGCACTCCGATGTCTCGCCTCACTGGCCCCTTGATGTTTACTTGTACTGAGTGTCTTCAATACGGGAATTCTCCAAATGGCGATTGCCACATAACTCAGTACATAGGGAATGGACCTTATCTCGTTGACTTTAGGTTCTCAAGTTCCGAGGCACTTGGTATTTCACCGTGTCGTAGACCTTGTGCGTACGGTAAAACTTATCTTCTGATCCTATTTTACGAATCGACCAGCTGCTCCTAAAATGGTCGTGGCACAGAGAGGGTTATGCTGCGATCCCGCAGAAAACTCCTCACCCGCCATTCGGAAGAATGTGAGACAAGTACCCAATAGCCTGACGTACCTGATGCAGGCTTTCTTGGGTTTGCCCTATATCTCATTCAGATGAACCATCCGGTAGAATCTATAACTATTGCCCACACTCCACAGTCTCATATTTTGTTAGTACTGCACATTATACAAAAAATTGTAACTCATTATTTTTTATCTAAGAACTTTTTGTCTCAAGCATTAGTCACAATTTATCAATCAACTGAAACAAATTTTAAAAAATTTTCGTACACAAAATATTTTATAATTATTATATTTTTTTTCTTAATCTTTGTGTGTATTCGTCCCCACCCATTACTTACCCAAATTATTAATGTTCAACCTAGAGAATAGAATCGGGTGGGATTCAGAGAGCCGAATAGTAGTTTAAATCAATAGACTCATAGCAATGACTATGAAAGACTTAACGAAAAGAATCTATATACCCATCGCAACAAAACGTAAAGCGATTGTAGTGTGAAGTTGGAACAACTTAACATATGTTGCTGGACCGCATACTAATAGAAATAGACTAATACAAAAGAGATATTTTAGGGGGAAGCTGTAACGGAAATAGAACATGACGTAGACTTAAGTACAAGTTTAAAAAATTTAACCATCAAAATCTCAGACATGGAATATGAAAGATTAAAGTATATAAACAATTAGCCAATAATAATAGTAAAAAAAGAAAATCAGGGACAAACAAGCATGGTACTGTGTCTGAGCGTGTAAGAACAAAGAAGTAACAAAGTATTACGAATTACGGCCCTTGAAACTTGTTGGTGCAAACCGGATAAAACAATAACCAAAAATATTGCAACAAGGCAAGCAGTTCTGCAACCCATACCTTTTGAGAAGACCATTAGTATGGGCGCTACGGAGTCCCGGAGCTGCAATTTGTCAAATTGAAAAGTGGAGATGCAGGAAGGAGGGTTTACGAATTAATCCAGGAATGTCTCCGATCTCTCAAGAGAAAGGTCAGGAGACAAGAATGTATGAAGAATCTCCTCCTATCTTTCCAGGAATTGGCAAACAGGTAGGTAAAAGACCGCCCGTGCCCAGATACGATACCTAAGACAAAACAAAAACTTAAAATAAAATAATAGTCATAAAAAATATAAAAACATGAAAATAGTTATTATGTATATGAAACATTGTAAATAGTAACCGTATGGCATTCCTTGGTAAGTTTCGCCTCTTTGGAACGAGGATGAGAAACTTACAGTGACTTGTAAGTAAAACAAATACGTTGAAGAAATACTACAAACTGACATATTGATATTTGTAGATGTTTGTATTTTTTGTATTAGAATTTACACTTTGTTTCCTTTTATTAGCTCGCAAAATTAAAAAAAATGTTATGTATAGTTTTAATTTATTATAATTAATATAGGTATCAAGGCTAATAAAGATAAATAATGTAATCAAAACTATTAGCAATCTTTAATTTTTTTAATTTTACTATGTGCAAATATAGTAATTCAAATGTTTCACACACAAAATAATTATTTAATTCATTTAATAGGTTGACAATAAGTCCTGGCGTTTTATTTGAAGTGAAAATTTGGTATGAGAAATGTTTCGACAATGTGTTTCTGGCATGAGCTTGGGTGTTCATGTCATCATGATCACGGAGACTAGGATTAAGACTGCTAGAGAATCGATACGCTGACCATGTATCACTCCAAATTCTGAATGTTGCATGTAAGATGACAGTCTTTAGTCGACCCAGTAGGCCAAGGCACTCAATGGGCTGCAGACCCAAGGAAGAAGAAGTAGGATGCCTAATAGACACAAAGAAAAATATTATGCAATTTGGATAATGTAATACGACTTTTATCAGTGCCCATATTTACGTAAGATTTCATTTAGTTAGGTATTCTCCATAGTTCCAATAATCACGTCGAGTTTCCTCATTAGCGCATATTCGAGTTATTATTCGCCTCTTGCTAACGACGTCGCGCGTAGAGGAACTCCAAGTCGGTGTTATCGCCATCTGGAGGACTTGGAGTGATCTTTGGAAGCGATGACAATCTCGGGAGTGTTTTGGCGAAGCTGGTTACGAAGGAAAGGAAATAATGAAGAGACTTATCAACTTCACGTTGCATCCTGTGTGAATTTTATATAAAATAAACTAAAATCGAAAGAAATATTGACTAATTTCCACAAAAAATGTGAAAAATAAACAAACAGCATATCCATATTGACTTTCATAATTTTTTATTACAATCGAAAAGTATAATGTTATACAAATTTTAAAAAGCCTATGTTTTAAATCAGTCGCAAAATTTAATACATCAAAAATAATTTTGATTTTTACTATAAATTTTACCTAACATTGGCACAGAAACTTTCGACATATACCAAAGCCATCTACAATTTAAAAAATTAATTAATTCAAACTGAAATGAGTAGGGGGATATTAATTATTTTAGTGCTATATTAATATTTTAAAATTGAACTTTTTTATAATAAAAAAGAAAACAATTTACTTGACCAAAACAAATTTACATTAATCTTACAATGTTGCTATTTTCAAACTTTACTCCGGCAATTATTTATTAATTCTCACTACATATATATATACATAGGATCGATACGCTGATCACGTGTCACTCCAAATTCGGGATGTGTCATGCAAGATGACAGTCCGCAGTCGACTCGGCAGGAAGAGATATATTTACATTAAAGATTATACAAATAAATTCCTTAAAACTAATAATTATATATCTCTAAACTCAGGGTGGTGTTTTATGGGTCTTCTCATAATAAAAATATTACCATACAAAATATACTCAGAACTGGCAGTATAGAAAATCAGCAGTCACATATGAATTCGTTCACTTAATTCTGGACACATTTAAACTCTTACGCGTCCGTTTTATCATTTCATTAGTTTCAATATAATGCTGTCGATAAGCTGCAGCAATACGTAGCAGATCAATTTGATCGGGTCTTGTGAAATTCTTCGACGCAACGCCGGTTTCCTCATTATAACCGAAGCACAGCCGTTTCTCGTCCCTTGTTCAACGCAGAGCAATTCGCTTTCCCGTGTATTTTTATAAAACAAAGAAGCGAAGGAAGTTAAACCACTGCCCCACCAATCAAGCAAGATTTTCTGGCTGTTCGCCAAACAGTGATACAATGAGGAACTCGGAAATTCGTTTCTGCGGTAAGGAAATATCCCTTCATTTAGGAATTGCCTCCAAGAACTTTATCGTAGAAGCATATTTTTTTCTGATACTCAGACTGGTGTAAATAAAATCTCTTGTTCCCTTGTGCTGACTTCATACTTTCTCATTTCTTAGCTGTTGGAACATGCAGAATGAAGTGAAAATGAAATTAAAACACAAATCAAATCACTTCATCGTTTAATTTAAATTGTATATGTAAACACTGGAGAACGTATTGAAACTTAATCCGTTACAAAATTTAGTATCTTTCACAAATATTAATTTCATGAGAGAGTCTGTCATTGATTAAGTAACATTACCTATAAATGTAAGAGTTGGAGTAATATTGACGTCGAACGAAGGCTTTCCTGGTGTATGTAGTTGACATCGTTTTCTCGGGCTTCCAACCGAGTGAAGACACAGTAATGACACACCATTTCGGCAACGCTCAATGCTATCATCTTCTGGTGAAGACGAAAGTATTGGCTGCTGTCGAAACGTAGTGTAATTATTGCATTTTCACCCGGTTGGAAGCCTGAGAAAACCTTGTCATCAACATAGAAGTCCCTTGTAATTCATTCAATAAATATTATGGACTGGTTACTTTAAACTAACTTATTACAAAAAAGTATTGTTTCTTTTTATTTGAAATAATAATGGGCAAATAATGTTATGTTTGATTGAATTATGCCTCAAATTTGATAAATATGCATTGTTAGGATCTTACCTAGGAAAAATGTGTTATATTTCACCATACACTAAAAGTATGTTTAATAATTGATATATATATATATATATAATTCAAAAAAACCTTATACAGCAGAAAAAATATCCCTCGAGCGTGTCAATATCTTAAAAATTTAGATAAATCAAAGATAACGTATGCTTTAAATTTTCGTAAAATAGCTGTTTAAGCAAAATTTATAATGTAATTAGAGATCAGTACAGCCAAAGGTTATGAAGGCATTTCCAGTTATTGGCTAGTCGATAACAGAAAATGTCTTCCTAATATTCTGATGAAGGGGGCGGTGCCTCCGAAAATTTAAGAAATTCAAACCCTGCCATCTGTGAACCTCAGTAAGTCACCAACTTTCTATCTCTCTTTTCTGTCCTAATTAATTGTATTAATCAACCTGACAATGTCATTTCCTGTCGCATATATATATATATATATATATATATATATATATATATATATATTTATGTTTTGTTGCATTTACTAATATCGCGGATCTCTTCCACTTTCACATTAGTTTCAATCTGGACGCCAGGTAATTTTTTCATTATACAGAAATTAATTTTCGATTTCAATATTTACGAGAAATTAGGCATTACATATTATCAATCCACCTGTGAAAGCATACTTTCTGAGATCTTCACATATACAGCTTTGTAAGACATACCCCTCATTTAAGCGATAGTGCTCACGCACCTTATTTTGTCAAAGGTTTTCTCGGATGATATCAAAATGGAGTAGACAATTCAAGTTGAATTGTCTAGTTTAATATTCGGAGTCTGATTGTCTTGTTACATTACTCCGCCTCCCATTTGAACCGAATTACACGATACCTTCTTTCCGGTCAGCTAAGTTTTCCTTTATTAAATAATATCTTAATTGCAAATCCCTAGATGCATTTTGTTTTAGAAATGCCACAGACCAGCAAAATGTAACGAAGTATCTGAAAATAAAATTACATTAACATTTGGTGTACATATATAATTAGAAAACTTGCATGCCAACCGTTAAACGCCAATACAAACTAAGCATAACGCGCGTAATTTTTTTTACAATGTATGTACAATAACCCACCTATTAAAATAAATATGTTAATCAAAATTTATCTCAACATTTTTGTATACAAACCTCTATGCATTATGCACATGACAATGAAATTATTCTCTCCCGGATTCCATGAAAATTCAACATGAAATTGCTTTAACGATTGTGAATATTCAACATGTTCAGTCAAAACTTCAAAAAATTTTAACACTGCTGCCACTAGATAATCATTTGGTATTTCTGAACATTTTATTCTTTTAATGTTTAACCTTAGTCTATTTGCATACATATTGAATATACCTGGTCTCTCTTGATTTAATTGCTTAAACACCTAGTTAAATTTATTTATTACACTAGGCTGGGTTCCCAGGATGTTTATTTAAAATTAATGAAACAAACCGTAATATCTTGTTAAAAACGTGGTACCTTAACGGATTTACGCAGGGTAAATTAGAAAAAAGTATTAGTTTCCGCCCGGAATCGAAACGGGTGCCATGTTATTATGAAGTGAAATTTATAATCGTTGCAATACAGAAACGCCTGACGTCATTAGCAGAAACATTGCCTTATTTAAAAACGAAAATCAACCATTGGTGACACGTACGTTAATTTTTTAACTAGAGGTTTCTCGCTCTCTCTCTCTCTACATCCATGCTTTTCCTCAAAATTGAGGAATATGTGTACCAAATTTGATTTGATCAGTCCGTGCGTTTAAGATTGTATAAAGAATTATAAACATACAAACATATCAAAGTCTTATAAGTCGCTGTACAGATGATAGAGGCTCCACGTAAGTAATAGGACCAAGGCAGCTTACAGATAATTTGCATCTATTTAACGTAAATGTATTATAAAATAATGCACGTGAATTTATATCGGATGTTATTTTACTTCTGCATCCTTGAATTCTATTTTTTTGTAATCAGTGTAATTTTTTCTTAAAAACAAACTTTCCTTTTCAAACTCAGAGTACAATTTTTCTTTATTTTCCTAGACATTATTCTCCTTTCCGAGATGTTCTTTTATTAACATGTCTTGAAACTTCCTTTGTTTTACATTCACTATTTTTCTAAAATTTGTTCATTCTTAAATTTGCGATTTACATTAATGATTGTTTACTTCAAGGATCAATTGATCCATTTCTTCTATCCTAATATTTTATCTACATCAACTTCAACTATTCTACTCACAATTTCTTTATCTGACCTTTTCCTTCAAATTTTAAATTAGACTTTAAGCTACAGTTATATCATTATAACAACTAAACTCTATAGCCAGTTATTTCTTATCTGCTATTCTCCTTAGTCAACTCACATTTTACATTCAAACAAAACATTTTTTTTCATTTATTTATTTTCACTAATACCCACCTCCACTTTCTGCCGACTTTCTCGCTCGCTAACGCCGTATGGTTCTCCCCCGTAGATTTCGTCGAGATGATCTCTTTCCACAAAAGCCCCACGTTGGGTGCCAAAACTGTAAATTTTTTCCAGTTACTTCGGCAACTAAGTTCAGCTTTCTTTTTATATTTTCTTGCTTTCACTCGAATCGCGGATCACTTTCACTTCCAGCAATCAATGATGTAATTTTTTTTCAGGATCAGCATATTCGATTAATGCAATTTTATTTTCGGACAATTAGGCATTAAATATTATAATACTCTAACGTCTCCTTGCTTTACCATGTGCGGAAGCGAGCTTCCCAAGACTTAGACATATATGAATGGAGAAAGACAAGATTGGAGAAATGTCGACCGGACCTCCCGATTTACGTCTTTCTACGTCGCACTGCTTGCACCGACAATACCAAAACTGTAATAGAGTGCAACATGACTGCCGGCCTGAGTTCGATTCATGTTACAATATATTGTGAAGGTGGGTTTTGATAATTTTGTTTTGTTTGGATATTAATTCCCGCGCCCTTTTCTTTCCTCTGGACGTGCTTTGTGGCATTCTACCCTCGTCACGAAATGGCCGGACATTGCGCTCTGAAGGGGGAAGCCCGATGCAGTCTTTGACGTCCGGTAGGAATATGGGATGGGGAAGGAAGGAGGGATGCAGTCGTTGGAACCACTACGACAAAGGCATTTTTGACCAGACCTGAACTGAAGGACGACGGCAAGCAGAGCTGAAGGAAAAGACGAATCGAGGAGGCTACACATCTGACCTGGGTTCCACAATTACTCGGCACCTACTGAAATAAACATTTTTGTGACTTTCTTTGTTTATTTAAAGCGTCAAATAGAAGTAAACGTACCCCAGAGAGGTTCGAAGTACCTAACGAATATTCCACAACCACAAGTTCCGTTACTATATGTATTTCTGTATATCTATATATTAAAACATAGTAGTAATGAAATTTACGTCTATTAGGGATTTTTCCATTGTGATTATTACATTAATCACAGACTTCATAAATTATTCTAAGAAATATACAAGTCACGAACTATATTAAGGTCTTCTGTAAATCTTGTAAATTTTAATGTAAAATATATATACTACTGAAGCTTGTATCAAAATAAAAAATTACAGGGAAAAGAGAGAAATATAGATGACTTGAAACTCAGACAAAACTACTCTAAAGCAGTAATTAAAGTAAAGATACCATTAAATTTAAAAGTACCTATTTAAGATACACGAATGAAAAAAGTGTTCGAATGATTAACTTATTTCCATTGTCATTTACATTAAAATTGCTCATTATACTTCCTAGAGACAAAGTATTCTGGCCAGTCAATATAAAAAATAGTCGTGAGAGAAATGAGAAACTTGTGTAATTCTCGTCTAAGTTACATTCCCTAATTTTTTATTACTTTAGTGATTATTTTGGATCTTTCTTCTATCTATCTACACACAAAACGTACATATGTTCGCAAGATATGGTTATAAGTTCGCATGCTTCATTGTAAACAACTGAAGAACTTAAAGAAATTTCAGTTAGGTTTGTATAAAGGAGAACATGAAGGTGTAATGTACGTAACTGAATACTTTCGGTGGTATTTCGTACCGACAATACTTCCGGCAAGTCAGTTTCAAAACATCGTGGACCGGCAGCCACGCCTCCGAATTATTGATCGGTTCTCCACAATGAAAGCGGGAAATGCTGAGCTGCCTCTGACATCTAGCAACACTCTGTGGAACCTCCCCAGACCGTCGCTAGAGCCATCTCAGATCCGGACCTGATACTACTACCAAATAATTTTTTCACAAATACGCTCATTTTTATATCTGTATAATTGTAGCACACAGAGAAAGAAAGAGAAACTATGTATGCATGCATTTACTACAGAACAAAATTGCAATAGTCGCATAAACGCTGTACAAGTAAAGGTATAACACAAAATAAACCACAACATATGAGCTTATATGTGTCGACTGGTGCTGATATGCTATATCACGTCAATTCATTTAGGAACAGTTACTTTTTCGTAATTTTAAGATCATTGAAAATTTTTGCAATGATTCCAAGGACTACAAACCTGCCAGCCTTTCGGCGCACTCGCTCACATAATTGCGGACAGCTCATCGTAACTGTACTCATCTTTTATGTTCGTAAAATCTCTCCTTGAATGAGAGATATTCCCTCACCGTGCCTACCCGTAATGGTCAAGAAACTGCTTATTTTTAGTGCTATGGAGTATATAATTAGGGTCGTGCTTACTGTGTTACAGAGAGGCTTTCGCATCACGCGGCACATAAATGGAACGGCATCAGCAATGAAAACAAAATAAATTTGATAATTAAAAATTATTATTTTAGGTTGGTCATATTTTAAAATCAAAAATAGTTGTAGAGCAGTTTTCCCAGTATTTAAAGCAATCCCAAGCATACGTTATTTTAAAGGAATTATCATCTGAGGAGCAACATTTCGAATACTTTCAACACACTGCCCTGCATCATTACAGCCAACATGTGCGGCTTATTCCTAAAATGAACTTTATTTAAAATATGTACAAAAGAAAAATACTTTCGTACTAAAAATATGTATCAACAACGTTTCATCTTACTATTTTGGTTTTTTAAAAATTAGACACAATTGGAACCTGTGTAGGCAGAATTATGGGTAAGGTAATTTTTCGCAGAGTATCGCTGATGTAATACTATTAATATTTTACATAATTATGCGCGTAAAAGTAGTGATATATTTGCAAATAATATTATATAGTACATTTGTAAAAACATTTATTTGATAACATATATCATTTATTGCACCTAATGTTCTATTCCACTGTATACTTTCAGTGATAAAAAGTTACATCAATAACAACGTTATCTTTTAAATGTAATGTAATTCAATCATGTTTCACCTTACTCAAACAAATTTCAAAATTGACGTTCGGCATATTCTATGGGCCATCTGATTCTCAATGCTGTAAATAATCGTTGCGTATTATTTGAAAATGCAAAATGTGTAAGAAGAAAGTGAATTATATTTATTTAATTGGTTTCCATTTTTTCCCCGTTTTAATTGAAAGTTTAGTGCAGTAATTCTTAATACTAAGTATTATTAAGCACTTTGTTTGAGTAAACCAATAAAAATTTTAATTTTTCAAACTATTGTAAGAATTTTACAAATAAATCAATTAATTTTTTTATTAAGTATTAATGGGCTATAAGAATACATTCCCGTTTATGAGTCACTGTGGTAACTAAAATCATATAATTGTAATTACATATTTTGAATTATGCCAGTTCCGTTGCAGTCGTCTTAAGACGTTATTGTCTGTAGAGGTTGTTTGTGATTCAAGTTTCGTGTGTTGTCTAACAAAATTTTGGAGGATAACCTTCATTAAATGATAATTTTTAACCATTGTGATGAACCAGCAGGCATTAATGATCACCCTTAATAATTTAGATCGGTCTCTTAGAATTATTACAATGTTGGATTTACCGGTACAGCCCAATAATCCAATCCAATAAATTTATATTATAATAATGATGGTTTTATGGAATAGAAGATTGTTTTATAAAGACATTTCCATTTTTTTTAAAGCCAATGGTTTCTCTTTTTTGGTAATTTTCGTAAATCTGACAGTGAGCGGTTAAAGAATCTCTGCATTATCTACATAAGTTAGCGGACAGAGATTTTTTCGCCACATGACATGACTCTTTTTCAATTCTTTCGTTTCTCTTTTTCTAAAGCAATAATTAATAATAATCCATGTATTGTAGGAATGACGAGGCCAGACTGATATTTGTGTCTGAGGTAAGTCTCGCCGTATCGTCTGAAAAAGTGTTTAACACAATATTTTCGGACGTTGGGAAAGCAGAGGTGAACAATAAATATAAGAGAGTATCCTAGAAGCCAGCCATGCGGAACTCCTGTATCAATACGATGTAAGAGAGAGATATCTTGTTTCATCCTCGTAGAAAATTTGCGGTTGGTTAAGCACGATTCCAGCAATTTCAAAAACGTCGGTAAATATCTTTTTTCTTTTACACGATTATCCAATATCGTAATCCAAGACTCCGTAACGTGTAAGAATTTGCTGGACAGAATTCTTTAGTATTAAATGCTCAATTAATGTACTTTATTACACGGTGGCATTAATTAAGTAAATTAAGTATGTGTAGAAAATTAGGATAAATAGTTTCTTCGACACTATAGGAACATTGGGTACAGGAAAAATAAATTATACGTATGAGCTTCAATTATTGTGACTATAATATATAAAGAAGCAATGTCCTTATTTAGTATTAATATTTGCCTGTCAGTCAAAAGTTTCTGTTGAGAAAACGTCGACTTCCAGATTAACTTCTTTTTCAAGAGGAAATTTAAACAACTTTCGATTAAAAAATGGTCTTTTTAAGACTTTTAAGAATTTACTGACTTTTAGTGAAACGGAGCGTGGCGTTATATGGGGTGGACGATAGGAGCTTCGGAGAGGGAAAATAATAGAAACCTTTGAAATGTGGTGTTATAGGAGAATGCTTAAAATCAGATGGGTGGATAGAGTAAATAACGAGGAAGTTCTAAACAGAATAGGGTAAGATCGAACAATATGGAGGACATTGACCAAGAAAAGGGATAGATTAATAGGCCACGTTTTGAGAAATGAGTCTTATAAAATTAGCATTAGAGGAAAGTTTGTGGGGTAAGGAGGCCAAGGATGGAATACGCTAAGTAGATCAGAGAGTGTGTGGGACATCGTAATTATGTGGAAATGAAAAGGTTTGCGCACGATAGGTTAGCATGGAATAATGCATCAGACCATTCGTAGGACTAAAGACCAGCGAAACTGAAAATACTAATTCCGTATACCGCAAAATAATGTTACTAATTTTGGGTCGAACACTTTCACAATAAATATATTTGCCGCGAAAAATTCCAATTTGGTTTATAGGATATGTGGTTAAAGCGTGTACGTGAGACGTGTTTACCTGTACAGTCTGTGTCTTTAACAACGGCACCCATAATAATTTCATTACCTTGTCAACCGCCTAAAGAAAAACACGAAAATAAAAACGTGCGTGTCTGTGAATCTTTACATAATGGAAACGTGAATACATCAACAATATTAACTAGATACTATTTTGTTATTATTAATATTGGGAATGAAGTCATAAAATATACAAATCTTAACTAAAGCTACTTTAGGAACAAGAACGCATGTTGGCAGCATTGCGTATGTGCCCGTCGGTCCATATCACAAAAATGAAGCAGTTTGTTGAGCTGAGGGTTGGTAAGCGGGAATGAAACGCAACTCTGCGCATGCGGAATTCGCATTACGGGTAGAAATTAATGTGCTCAGCACAGAATAGCCACAGCTGCTTGCACTAGCAATACCGAGTGTCCGGCAAAGCGGACGGTTTAAAAAGATCTAAATGAGATTCAGGCTTTTAAAAAACAATTATTATAAAGCTTCTTAAAATTAAGGAAAAATTTCCAAACCTTAGTTACGTTTGTAATATATGATCACATATGAAGCAGCCATCACTGCTCTCTACACTCGCCTGAGATGATTGAGGATCATCATTGGACTACTGTTGAGCAAGTGTTACAACAGGATACGATTTAAGTATTTCGACTCTTCTTTCGAACAAGTATGAGACATCTTTGTTTCAAAATAAATTATTTTTCTGCATCGCCTTACAAAACATTCACCATAATTCCTATAAGTTAAAATAATATTTTAATTATAAAAAGTAGTACGTTTCGATTTTCGACGTTTTGAGCTACGACGTGAGAAAGTTATCATAGGAGTTTTCGTTATGCTCCTTGCGAAATAATTAACTTTAAGATATATTATCCACAAAAGAACTAATATAGCTGACCACACAAAACGGAAATATATCTGAGTAGACTTGTAGCATATTTATTACGTAACGTGTAAAGAAGTCGGCGAACAGTTCGAAACTTACATGACCTCCTTTGTGAAACGCCCAATTTATTTTCTCTATTCTTTCGCATCCAGTTTCCTTTTTTCCCCCCTTTCAATTAAGTTGTATTGATTTCCTCTGCCATTATCTGTCCATTCCTCTCTGTTATTTCAAGATTATTTATCTTTATCGTTGAGTCCATAGCTCTAATTCCATTTCTCAGTAAATAATTAATCACACGGATACGATCGTATCATGTTTCCCCAAACGTAGCGTGCAACTTGTATGTTTTGTTCATTCGTGGAGTGGTCTGAACATTAAAAATTTATGTGTGCATGTATTACATTCACATTCTCATATTACATAAATTGTTTAATAAAATGTTGATGTAATGGGCAATAAAACTATTTTTCGGTCCCTCTATTAAGTCATTTTATTTAAAAAATGGTAGCTTTCGGCAGTTATACTGCCATATTAATCCTAATGATGTAACAAATCCATAAATATTTTGGTTAAAATTCAGTTCTTAAAAGGCTTTATAAAATATCTAAGCTCTTAAGAAGGATGTAAAACTTTTACATACTTTGTACTTACAAACTATTTTATATTATCCCTATTTTCCGTACAAGGAACGTTGTTAATATTTAAAATGTTTGTGTTTTACTCGTTGTCCGTTACAAACTGGTGGAAAACCTCAGTATAAGCGAGGTTACTCATCATTCACTATCGATCGGTTGATCTATAGTGTATGTTAAAATAGATTATTTATTTTCGTGTGTAACCAAAATTATGTATATGGGTTATAACATTTTAAAAATAAATTATATATATACATTTAATTAGCGTATAATATTGAGCACTATTATGTTCGTAATTTATTGATGGTCTCAATGTAATGGCTTCCAATTTCGCTTCCTTCTTTTCTGAAATTAATTATTTGATCTCTAAGAATATTAATAAAAATTGATTCTGCGAATCTGAGTTTGCTTTTAAAATTGTTCAGGTATAAAATACGTGTTTAATCGAATACGAATTCATGATTTTTAGTTTTTACTTGACAAGATGGTGCTGTACTATTTTTCGATTGGCTTGCAATGTTTATTTATGATTGTACATTCTGGTTTTAATATAAATTGTGGCATAGCCAATATATGATTTATCGCAGTTTTTTACATGGTAATTTATGTACTACATTTGTAATATTGTCTAAAACAGTATTGTCTTTCAGTTTCGTTAATAGGATTATTAGGTTTAAACGTGAAAATGAACTCGTTTACATCAAATTGTTTAAAAATGTTCACAATTTTATATGTTAATGTATGTACGTAAGTGAAACTTATGCACGTATATTTATTTTTAATTTTGGTAATATTTTCTGTAGTTTGTGTGCTAATATTTTCTTCAGAAATATCTGGTTGGTTGTTTATTGCCAGTTTTTTGTTATTGAATTGTGTAAAATATTGTTTGATGTTGGTTTGTGAAGATTTTATTATTATCCTGATCAATTTCAACTGGTTTAATTTTGTTAGTTCTAGATAAAATTTGGTAAATATTTAGATTATGACCTGATAAAATGATAAAACCTATAATCTATTTTAATTAGTCTATCTCTAATGGGAAAATCTACTTTGATTGTCTAGGCATTTTATAACGTTTTCAGCAGATAAAAATGATGCATAAATTTATTCATATTAAAATTTATTGTCACGTCCTTGCAACGTTATTAGTCGGCGTTGTTCCAGAGGGTCAGCGACGGAATATCAAGTGAGTTCATTAGTAGGCAGGTGTGAGTTACATGATTAATTGCAGGGATCTCACTGTTTACAGCACATCGAGTGAGCGTCGATTTGTGACACCGGCAGTCGTGACCGGCTTGTCCTTTATTTCTCGGAGCCCCAAATTACTCTGTATGCATAATTCAGAGGCACCGGTTCGCCTAAGTTGGCAGGCAGGCGTGTGCAGCAGCTGTGAAGTTCCGTCAACTATCGACCTCTCGCCTCAAGACGCAAATCTGGCCGAGGGGCAATTGTGCACGGTGACAATCAGCTCACGACCGAGCAAATTAATCTTCCTACAATGAACACAACTCGCGTACCGTAAACCTGAATCGCTCCTGATTGCCTTAGTTAGACTTCGCGTCCGCTACCAGTTAGCAGCATGGTCAGGTTCTCAGTTACACGACCACCAAAATTACTCTCATAGTCAAACTACATACATAGACCAGCTGAGATAATAACATTAAAAGTCTCTTTATGGAAGTAGAATTTAATCATAATATTCCTTGAGTGACTTGTACCCCCGGACGAAGACAAATTTCGATAACTTTCAAATTGAATTGAATTGAATTTATTAATACTGCAATTGAGTAGCACTCGGTGGCAGTTACAAAAAAATAAACTTAAAATAAAATATGTTACAAATAATAATTACATTAATATAATATTAATTAAATTAAATCCTAACAAAAAAGGATAAAAAGTACCCATTATTTATATATTGTTTCGTCGCACTACACTACACTTCCTAATTCTTCCCTGAAACACGTTGCCATTGGCAGGGAATGTTTCGAAAACTTCTGCAGGTAAATTGTTCCAATCCCTTTTTAAAAATGAAAATTTTCCAACGTCAGTTTTAAAGCTACACTGCCCAATTTTACAATGGTGATCCCCTCTACTGAAATAATTTACTTCTAAAAACTTTGATGCAATATCTTCCCAGGATTGTTGGCCCGGGACGTAAATTTTGTCGTCGTTTTTCTAACATATCCCACCCTAATTGACGAACCTTCTCGTTTCCGCTTAACAAATTTTGCCGCCCCCCTCTGTACCCTTTCCAGTGCCTCGACCTGATATTTTCGGAACGGATCCCAACAAATACAGCCGTATTGTAGTACTGGACGCACGAGAGATTTGTATGCAAGTTCCCGTGTTTCACAGTTTGCTTTTTTTTAATATCCGCATGACGAAATGAAGTGCCTTCCATGCTTTCCTAGTCACATGGTCTATTTGATATTCCCAAACCGTATTACTGCTCAAGTATATACCCAAATACTTACAGTTACTTTCTTGTACTATTTCATTACCGCTGAGCTTATAATTAAGTACTATTTCAACGCGACGCCTACAAAAGATTATTGCCTTGCTCTTGTTACAATTTATTTTCATTTTATTAACAAGTGTCCAATCTATTATTGTGTCTAAATCTTTTTGTAGAAGTTCTTCATCGATCACAGCTTTTATTTTCCTATATATTACGCAGTCGTCAGCAAAAATACGCACCTGAGAATTAATGCCTGATGCTAAGTCATTTACGTAGACTAGAACCTACGTGAGAAAAATTTCAGACTGGAAAATATTATGCATGCACAAAATAATTCCATTGCGAATCTTCTCTGTCATTCCCTGTTTTGGATACTTACTTGAAAACATACCGTAACAGCCATGCAGCAGCCTAAAATAAGGTTTCAGGAGAAACAACAAATAGCAAAACTTCGCTCGTTGGTCAAGTACCGTTAGTTCGGGTTATGTGAGATGTACTGAGTTGGCTGCAAGAGTCGTGGAACTCAGTTCTTTCAAAAGCAGCATAATATGTACGAACTGTTATTTAAGCTAGAAAGAGAACTCAAATTAGGTGATTAATTCAAACGAGATAATCGAGTATGTTACACGGTGAGAAAATGTCTGATTTTTAGTGTGATTAATTGAATTGAATTTCATCTTACGGTCATACAAAAAAAATTGAACTCTTTTTATTTTCAAAGCAAAACAATTTTCCCAAACAATTACGAATACGTGACTGTTATAATTTTTGCATTACACACACACACACACACACACACATATATATATATATAAACAAGTGAATGTAATGTGACAATGCCAAACTAATTATATTATTTGTATAGAAATTGGGAATAGAGAAATGCTGACTTTCGTTAGATAGATATTTGGCATCGCCAGGGTGGGGATCAATAAAATGTCTAATTTTCGAAGACCTGAGTCCCTTTCTTCTGAATATTATGACTATTACAAAGGCAGTTAGAAGTATTTGGAACTGAAGGGCAAGAAAAGAAAGGAGTAAGCCAAGGTTAAAAATGAATATGGAAAAGGAATTATACTGCAAGGAGAAGAAATGAAATCACTACAGTTTGCCAATGATATTGTTGTTTTAGGGAAGTTTGAAGACGACCAGAAAACCATACTAAATGGCATAAACGTGGTCTTGGAGAAAAAGACCAACATGAGGTTTAAAAGAGGAAAACCAAGGTGATACAGTGTAGTATTGGAAATAGTGGAATAACAAGGGGTGTTAGATTGGGGAAGGATGCTTTGAAGGACGTTAAGGAATTCTGTTACTTGGGTACCTTAAAGGCAAGAAAGGCTTGCTCACAAAGAGGAGTTTAAGCATGAATATTAGGAAATCATAACAATAAATGTTCGCATGGAGTGTGGCGTTATATGGGTGCGAAACGTGGACGGTAGGGGTTGCAGAAAGGAAAAGAATAGAAGCTTCTGAAATGTGAAGCTATAGAAGAATCTCGAAAATCAGATGGGTGGATAAAGTAAGTAGCTAGTAGGTTCTAAGCAGAATAAGAGAAGAGAGAACATAAAGGAGGATTTTTCGAGATTGGGGAGAATGTGGGACGTGTTAGTTATGTATAAATAGAATATCTTGCGCTGTATAGTTTAGCATGGTGGATTACATCAGGACAGTCTAAGGAATGAGGACGTTACAACAACGACTCAAATACCGTTGCACCAGCCGTTAACAATTAACACCCAACAAGTGTTGAATATTTGGAGAAGTGTTAGTGACCACCAAAGCGAGAAAGAAAAGTCTAAATGACGGGGTTCCGGAAACGAATACTATATGAAAGCTGTACCCTTGTCCATAACGTCTGAATAGTCTGATTGCGAATATGTCTTAAGGGCACAGGTTCTCTAGCAGACCATAAGGCGAAGCATATGCCACATTTACATTTACAGAACGAAATAACTGGAACAAGTGTGCGTTCATATTCTTGTCTGTCACTACATGACCAACTGCTAAGGCTATCATAGCAGCTGCAGTTCATGGAATGGCTCTTGCAGAAGTCTGCTGCAGATCCACTGTTTTCGTCGCAGCTTTTATTTATCAGCGAGGCAGGGTTCTCAAGGGATGCCATTGTGAGCATTCATAATGAGTATGTGTGGGCTGATGTAATCCCTATGCAGTTGCAGAAATAAGGCATCTACATAATTTCTCCTTCAACGTATGTCCTGACGTTCTTCGTGACAGATTACTAGGAACATACATCCTACAACGAAGATTAAATGGGGCTAATTAACATCTATTTATTGTGAACATATTGCCTTTATTGTTACAGAATGTATCATATAAGTAAGACAACACGTGGAATATGCATCTCCTATAGTAAGTGTTATGAATCGACGTGAGTTGAACTTCTCATGCACGCAAAGCATGCACGCAAAGCATGTTGCCGACACCTTCAGTTTTTTTGTTAACTGAAAATAAAAATATAACAATCACTCACTAGTATCAAGGGATGATTTGGAAGAATTTTTAGCAACGCATTCAATAATTACTACTTTGTTTGACACGTTGAAAAGCCGTATACAAATATGAGCTACGCACGAAAACGTCTCTATGAAACACCCGCGTCTTCAGCAGAAACGCATTGGAAAATTGAGCTTGTTTTGTAAGCTTTATTGGTAACATAAAAGAAATTCACGAAAGTTTATATAATTTAAAACGAATCGATATCAGATTAAATAAATATTAAATAACAAATGCCGTTACAATATTAATTTGCAAAATAGATATGTAACTATCAATATGAATAATAGTATTGTTAATTGCTCTAACATGTTTCTCTTTGAATCAACATATAAAGTATTTTTATACGTTCTTACTGATAACGATCAGAGAGTGTGCTGTTCTCTATTTCATCCCCACTTAGTGAATATGGTGTAAGTTATCAGTTGACAAAATATCGGATTAAAACTCCGCATTAAGTTACGTATAAAAATTAACTCTCATAATTGGCTTTACTGCCACAGAAACCTGACTTCTAACAATTTTAGGTTATTATTGAAGAAATGTTCACGCTTGTCTGTTAATTGCAATTGGTCTTTGACAGAAAGGAAATAGTTTATTGATTGAAAAATGGTACTGACCACAGGAAAGAAACTGGTGGCAACAGGCTCAACTTTTGAAAAGTTTTGAACGAGTGAGTACTAAAACAAAAATCAATTCCAAGTATAACCAAGTTACGAATAAGGGATACCATTAACAGAGATTAAAACAAGAAGTCCGCTCAGATATCGTAAGTGATTAAAAATTAAATTTCAATAAGCAAGTTAAGCTTTTTCTCTACTAAACATTTTTAAATTAAAACCACTTCTTTAGTTACAAATTGTTTTATACCATAATAATTTATTATGAACTTAAAATGATATTAAGTACAAAGTGAAAATTCTAAGTTTGAACCTCAAATGGGTTACAGAATTACGTGTTTGTCGAGCTACTAACAGGAACGTAAGACAAACACTGAACCACAAATAACCGCATCTTAATTTTCAAATAGCAAAAATTTATTATTTCACTTTTTCATGAAGAAGCTACCCGAGGATATCCATGTCGTGGTCTCTCCCATTTAATAACAGGAAAGTATAGACTGAGGGAATGTGTAAGGGTATGAATGGTAATCAATAGGTGACTAGGGTCTCTGAGTATTGGTTATGGAGTCTACCGCAATTAACAAAAATAATGCTGGGAAGAAAATATTAAAAGAAACTGCATATGGCAAGTCGGGATCTCGGTACTTGTCCCACGGGGTTTAATCAGAGGACGCAGCATTTCAGGCTCCCTGCCCTCACCATGTTTGGATCTAGCCGGCCGACTGTATCAATTTATAATAGCAGACACCTCTTACCCAATGCCCAACGTCTGCGATCACAGGGCCTGCACCTCTCAAAACTGACCGAAGGTTTCAAAACCAGACAGAGAAGTAGGCATTCCTGCAGCCAGCTTTCTCCGACTACACGTCAAGGTAGTGTCATTTCTCAACTTACTATTTTCAGCAAGCGTCTGATGTTAATGTATATAATCCTATATGTACCAAATTATAAAATGTTTGCTGGAAATAAAATAAAACTCTTTTTATTCAGAAGCATACCCACCACTAAAGAAATGTTTGTAATATATGAACTAATTCTAAGTATTATGAAAACGCTTTAAACTATAACTAATTAGAAAATACAATACTAGAAGTAGTATTTCTGCATCCATAACCTGTGCCTCCAAGTATCCCAATGTACTTTTTCTATAAAACTTGGAGTATGTTAATAACAATTAAAGAGTCCGTTAAGGGCTCGTTGTAAACCAGTAATGGATTTACTTACCTTGGGACCGCCTATTGCTACGTAAAATAAAAGCTGATCTGTGTTAGCGTGGCAGATGTGACTGCCGCCTCCCTTGGCGACTCCACTTACCTGAAACACATAACATGGAAATTGCATTAGCGATCGTCCTGGACGAACAACACTTATAATACTACGGAATGACAATCATAATTAAATCTGTTTTGTTTCGAACAAGTCTCAGTGCGCTATTAACTGTAATTAATCTTATTATACGCCGCCCGATATAAGCGTTTATTTTTTTTTCTTTACTGGGCAGTTGTAACCAGTATTAATCCGCACAAATGTTCATTGAATGTTGACTCACTATTTATTATTTATAACTTGCGTATATTTGTGTTGTTGTAGTCAAATGATCAAAAATCGTAATGACTGAAAAGGCATTTGATTTCGTCACCTCCTTTGTGTGGTGGTTGTTCTTAAAGTTCTTACGATTTTGAATCACCTGACGAGGGCAACAAGGACTGCAGAAACGTTCTTTGGAATTTATTTTATCACTTGATATTGTCTATTAACTAGATACTTCTTTGTCTGATAATGACTTCAATGATAGGATTTGCGCTACAGATAGTTGTCGAAAATACTGCTGCATAAAAAATTTCAAGCAAAAAAAATCATTTAAACGGCAAAATTTTCTATTGACAATTTGGTCTACTGAAGATTTAATATACAATAAAGAATATTTATTAAAGAATGATCGTAATTATTTTTCTAGAAATATTAAAATATGTGGTTTTTGTGTCTTAAGATTTGTATCAACTTCCCAATATCTTATTCTGTTCTGAGAATATGTTCCACGGTTAACAAAGTGTGTTTAAAAAGTTTTTTTATTATTTTACATGAATGAACTTCAAATAATTATGAACATAAAATTGACGATAATTTTTTAATAAACAGAAATATACCAGCCTTTTTAAACACAATTCAAACGTGCTCAATATACTCCAGAGGTGCACAATATAATTCTCTACTGTATTCAAATTCATCCCTCACTCTAGGAATGAAGTCTTGAGTTACTGCTTCTACGGCTTTTCTTATATGTTTTTGGAATTCGACCCTAGTTGTTGGAAGTGGAGATGCATAAAGTGATTCTTTTATAAACCCGGGAAAGAAAAACCTCATACAGAGACGTCCGGTGACCTTGGAGGTCAGTGTTGTAAGGCGGAATCACTTTGACCACTAAGGCAGATCAGAAGTGAAAGAAGACAATCTTCTAAAAGTCTCGCACGTACAGGCTGCAGTGGCCCGTGAAACTCAAGAGTTTCCTCTTTTTAACAGTACATTATTCAAACATATTGAGTTAAAATCTGAATAGTTATGAACTTCTGCATATCACCTGGCATTGTCTTCTCTAATGATTTAATGATCAGATTTATTGTACATAGTCTCACGAGACTTTTCTAGATTCGTGAAGAGAAATATATTACTTAACAATGATCGCACTCGAAATTGTATTTTTATAGTATATTTTATAGCACAGAATTTATCATATATCTCAGAAATAAACTTATTTGTATGTACATAATAGGCCTCTGCCTACATAGATTCTTATAATCTATTCTAATTTTATTTTATTAATTAAATAAATTTTAGTTCTGAATCTCTTAGAACATTTACGTCAATATTACGGTTTTCATTATTCGAATCAAGGATGGGAATTTTTTTCAAAATACTCCTTTATTTTAATTATAATTATATATAAACTCTTGCAAAGTATGCTAATATTAAATTATAATTTATATATATATATATATATATATATATATATGTGTGTGTGTGTGTGTGTAAATTTACTAGCAATCAGAATCTTTGCTACATTCTTTAACCAATGTGTAGGGAAATGCTAGATATAAAAGCAATATATTTGTCCTGTTGAGATTTAGATCCAGTAATACATCCTCATTATATAATATAATATTATATAAAATACCTTATTCAATCTTCGAGCGTTTATTAGCTTTAACAGTTGTTGCGGTGGAAAGATTTAATATACTCTTCGCAGTAGTAATTTTTCTAGTACTTTGGAGATTATTGGGAGTAGACTAATAAGACGGTATGATGGGGGTTTTCTCCCGGTTTGTTTATCATCTGTGCAACTTCAAATGTTTTTGGCAAGTAATTAAATCTTATTAATATTTATGTATGTATAATATATATGTATGTTAACAAGACTATTCCCTTTCAAGGTATTTCCTTCCATGTTTGCTGTAATGAGGCCTATATTGCGTGCTTTTCTGGGGTTATTCGTTTTATTTGTTCACTCACTTAAATGGTTTTATATGTCGTGCGAGTAGCTAAATGAAAAAATGCAAGATAAAATGGAAAACGGAATTATAAATCAGGAAACAGTGCAGAAGCAGAATTTAAGATACTAAATTATTATGCTTCCGTGTTAGCTTACGCGATTAATATGAATAATTTAGTGGTCTTGTGTCACTTCACAATTCCTCCTTCACTGAAATTTATATTTACAGAGTTTTACTACTGTTTTTGTTCCAAAGTAATTTATGAACGTTGTCCTCGTAAATTATAGCATTTTATCATATTTTATTCACTCAAAATATTATTTTCTTACCCGTTGGATACAGACCTTTTTGAATAGTACTATTCTCCTTTCTATAAATTATTACTCACGTAGTACACTGTCTGAGTAAAAACGAAGAAGAACTACAGAAATAGAGGAAGAACGAAGTACAACAGTACATTTTCTTAAATAAAGTTAACCTATTTTATGGAAACAGATAAAAATAATAACTTAACGTACAACCTTTCTTCCACTAATCGGTGGACCTACTGAAGAACAACTTAAACTAAGTCTATAGGAACGAGAAGAAGCCAGCCCAAGTCAGTAATTAATTCTGTGACCACGGCGTAAGATAAAAAGTCAGATGTCTCAATTGGCAAGAATGTGATAGATTTTACGTAGTGAGTCAGAGTACTTTGAACATTAAAGGTAAAATTGTTGTTAAATTTCTGTAAATCATTTCAGAAATGAGTCTAGTCACGGGTTTCCCAAACTATGTTCCGCGGAACACGGCTGTTCTTCACTGCCTGAATAGGTGTCTCGTAAAAATTAGGACAGTACTATTTGGTTGCCCGGCGATGCCCGGAAACTACAGTATTTCATTCGACAGTAATCACTTGATGAACGGAACACCTAAAGGAAATCTTAGAAGACCTAATCACTAGTAGTGTGCACGTGCAATTTCGGGTATATAATTCAGAAGCAGTCTGCCTTAACCATGCGTCTTCTTCTTCCTAACGAATCCTCCATTAAATCCGCTTGAGTATTCCTATTTCATAAACCACGAGTCTTCTGTCTACAGGATCTTCCATTAAAATAGAATTAGAACCTATTGCATTGAAACTGCTAGGTTGATATTTATTTCGATGGCTCATAAAGTACTTTATGTAATAGCCATGCGTTTTCCTCAATATATTACGGTTATAGAAGTAGTAGGTAACAATAATCTCCAACTACCTTATACAAAACAATAAATATTAAGTATGTACGTTATTATTGTTTATGTAAATCTATAACTAACCATATGCAAGAGAAGTATTAAGTAACTACTTCCACGCAATTCAAACACCTTAAGCTAAATAATACAATGTAATTGTTACTAAGGAAAACTGGTATGAAGTGTACTCTCTGAAACGTGGTTTCTTTGACGAACCTAAAGCCGAACGTTTCCATGGATTTCCGAGCGTTTCACGGCTATTATCTAATATATATATTATGATATTATCATGTTATAATATATAAAACTCCGTTTGCTTCGAGTGGGAAAAATATCGATTCATTTCTTACATCTGTAACACACCATGTGCTTGCAACTAATTGACTGTATTGTTTTCCCCCACTGACAGGCAAGTCTTGTTAGGCAAATCAAAGGGGTGTGTTGGTCCTACAACCTCAACACAGCGCAGGTACAAATGGATGGGAACAGTGTTTAATAACAATGTTACCAATGTATCTCAACAATTCAAATTTGTTTCTAGTTTGTTACAGAACCGTTTTATCTGTGGGGCGAAACACAAATACCCTGTTCCTTGTTTTCTATCACAACGGTAAACATTGGAAACAACTAAAAAGTTTAGACAGTTTCTAAAACACAGTTCAGTCATCAGAATCCTTGCATTTAATTTTTTTGACTACTTCGAGGTTATTTTGTTAAAACGTAAGAGTGCGATATAAATTGGCACAGCCCAAATTTAATGTACTTATTGTTTTATTTAACTTAATAATGTGCAACAAATGAACTAACCTTACATACCGTTGCTTATGGAAAGTAATTTAATTGCAGTTTATCAGAACCAACTGGTTCTTCCTCAGCTAGTTCTCTGGATGTGATAATCATTTGTATATCACCGAAATCACTGACTTGGAAGTCTGTGTTACAGAACTGTTTTTGAAAACAGTATTTAATAGTGGTCCAAAACTTTTCTTAACAGTGTAGACAGCCTGGAAACCAGCTATGCTTACTGTCTACGTTTTTTATTTACGTTTGGCAATAAGTAATTCAGTATTTCCTCTAAAAATAAAATTTAATCGACTTTGAACTGTTAACCAGTTCCACGTTATTAGGTCTACACGGTTTACATCTTTTGCGCGATATATAAAGGTTGTTTGATAAGTTTGTAAGCAAAAGGAAATTATTTTTAGAAAACTCAACAGTCTCCCTCCTTGGCTATATACTTTGCTCAGTGAGTTTTCAAGTTTTTAAACCCATCACAAAAATTGGGTTTTGTCAAACTCAGCAAAATACTCGATCATTTCCTTTCTTGATGAAAATTTCTTTCCACGAAGCCACATTATCAGGAAAAAGAAGAAGCCACTTGGTTCTAGGTCTAGTTAATAGGGTGCATTTTGAGACCAATTTGAATCTCAACTCTGTAACTTTTGCCATTGAGACTGCTGCTGTGTGTGCTGGCGCATTGTCCTATAGTTTCTTGCGCGCCGCCAATGTTGGTCGGTTCTGAATCAGTACCCGTTTCGACGATCCAACAGAACAGCATAGTAGAGCCAAGTTATGGTTGTGCTATTTTCCAATAAATCTATGAATATTATACCATGATAATTCCAAAAGACTGACCATAAAATTTCCAGTTAAAAAAACATTATTTGCCTTTTTCGGCACACTTTCACCAGTTATTGTCCATTGTTATGATTGTTTTTTTGATCGCTGAAATGTAGTGGTGGTATTTTTAGTTTAAATGTTTTTCCAAAACCGTTTTCGATCCAATCATTGACAGGAGCTACACTCATCTTGCACAAAACGTTTTCTTGGTTATTTTATTTCAGTTGAAAACACTACGGCATCAGACACCTCACGCACTTTTAGTCAGTAATGTAAACTTTTTACATGTTTTTCGTCAGTTGTGACCTATATTCGATGGCCGGAGCGAGTTTCATCTTCTGTGTTTCCGCGACTTTGTTTAAACTCATTAACCAAGAAGTGGATGGTATTCATTGATGGTGCAGGATCCCCATAAATTTCAACCATTTCGTGATATTCCTTTTTTTATTATCTCCGCCTCACTAAACATCTAAAACTACAGAAAGGTTCCAAAAATTAATTACTACTGGCATATGTTTAAGACTTTTAGGGATATCTTTAAAAGTATCATGTTTAACACATTTAGTGCCAAAGTGAAAAATTGCCCGCTCTTTCATAAAAATTTTCAAGACTTATCGATCAAGCCTCGCTTAGATTTTGAACGACTTCTTTTCGGGAATTAAAAGAACCATTTCAGTTATTCGATACATTTTGGATACATTTTCACACATTTCCTAATATCCAATTAAAATTGAGGTTTTTTAATTTTTATACTTTTTTATTCTAAGCATTATTTCCAAAAAATACTTACTTAAAATATGCATGGGTTTATATTTTTCGAAAAAATAAATGAATTAAATTTGCCTTAAAGTTACTATTTTTATTGAACATTAATTTCATCAAATTGCTTACAACGCCGATTTTAGTTTATTTTGATTAAAAAATCGTATTGCATAATTTAAATACTAGTCAAAAACCATGCATGAATTTTGGCTGAAAGTAGGAATTTCAACAAATCGAGGCCAAGTAGTTCTCCTGATACGTCTATCATCAAAGAAAAAATAATCCAAAAAATAGTGATTTTCTCAAAATATAATATTAAACAAGAAGAGTCATCTATAAACTTAACAGCACGTTGAAAATCATATAAATTTTGGTTGTATGACAATTCAGATACTGCTTTAAGTCATAAAGTATTCCCAAACAGTTCTTCGACTCCAGCAAAAATTCGCTCGCCTTTCGGAGCAATACGCACTAATTATAAAGGAATAGACATAATTTTTTAAAAAGACAGCTTGACTCACTAAAACAGTCCAAACTTCAAATAATTACAATGACTGACTAAAAGTGAAAATACAACAGTGGCATCTTACCGGCGAGTAATCGCGGTGAAAGTTGTACATTTGAAAACATAAAACTATGTTTCAGAGACATGGTGTAACGATTTATTTAAGAATAGACTAGTTAAAAATAAATTAAATGCAACTAAAAATTAATACTGTTTCACGGTCCATTACAGATATTTCTCCTGGCATAGAGAATGAGTTAATTAATTGTCTTTTTCTTTTTATTGTGGAGAATTAAAAAGACGAGTAAATGCATTAGTTAGGCATTTATTTAGCAGGTATACAGTAAAGAAAATATTTACGAACGTAGTGAAATAATTAACTAAAATTTTGGTTAGTCGGCGAAGCAATACGATATCTTAGCTCAGGGTAAAACGTGGACGAAATACCCCACTAGGCGTCAAAGAATGAGAGAAACGCAATAGTGTACCTTGACTGCATTCGCCAGCGTCGTCTCTCTCCCAGCTTCTTTAAATCACGAAATGTCCGTCACTCTTGACGGAAGAAAGTAGAATTTTCTCTCCGCCTGTCTTGACGCTGTGATTCCCCTCACAACCGATGTGAGAAATTACGGTTTCTTTGAACTTTCTAGTCGATCTTCCAGGCAACCACGTGGTTTTAAAATATTTCATAGAGTTCCAACGAAACCGTAATACGGGAAAATCCAGGTATGTCTGGTTCGTGTCCAAAAGCCGACAGGTCGGCGCCGTTTCAAGTTCCCAATCTTAGCTAACATGTCAAATAAAATTCAAGAAATATATATTCTAACTCTCGGCTATGATACAGGTATAAATTTAACCAGCTGAGATTTTTTTCTAAAGGCATTTTCTGGGAAGAGGGAGGAATAACAGACGACATGAGTGGGATCCTGATGTAGGCAACTTCCGTTTTTAGCATAAGAAGAAAACTGATAAGGCGGGATGTGAAAAGTTTCATTCTCAGTATAACAAATATAAAACAAAGCATAAAAACATGTCACAGTCATTATGATAGCCAATATTAATCTTCTGTCGTGAATTTAATCTTATAATATATTCTTTTATAATTTGTCGTGGACGTGGAAGGTAGAGCAAGGTAGCCAAGGGATGTTACGGCTCCCGGCTATAGTTTAAGGATCCTAACCAGTGATTCACCTAAAAAAGATGCACAGAAAACTGTACAAAACCTGCATCAGGTAAACTTACACAAATCATAAACGACTAAATGAAAATAATGAAACTTTTACTTCACTGAAAAGCATGTTACAAGCATGTTATAAATGCGCTATTGCGCTACAGCAGCCAACGCGCATTCCAAAAGGATGAATTTACAGATAACACAGGAATGGCATTTGGTTGTTACACACATGATAAAAGTACTGAAGAAAATTTACTCATGTGCACTGCAGAGGAAGATATTAATGATTACGTTACAAATAAAGAGATAGGTTGGGAGGAGTGGATTGATAATTGTATAGACGGTGTTCGAGCAATCGTAGGAAAGATGAAAGGTGTATCACGTAAGCAAAAGTTGCTGCAAAAGTCACCAGCAGTCAATGTAATTTGCACAGGCAAGCACTGGTGGCTAAAAATATTTCCATAAATAAATGTTTTTACGGTTGAAGCTGCGAAAGTGATAAATTATTTAAAATCAGAACCACTTATTTACAGATTATTTAAATTTATTTAATGAAATATTAAAGTGAGCAACTATCCGGAGGAAACTACACTATTACGATTAAATGAATTTCGACGTTAGTTGTTGGCCTACTTGCTAATTCTAGGCAACTATTTGCTGATATTTTAACAAATCGTTCATGAATGATAAAAGTTGCATATCTAGCAGATATTTTGACCTAGTACAATTAAGTTAACTTATCATTGCAAGGGGAAAAGAGTTACAATTTTTAATACAAGAAATAAATATTATTATATTTCATAAGTTGAATTAGAAGACCAGATAAGAAAAAACCGGCCTACGTTCATGGCATTGGTAGATTTAGAAAAAAGCGTTTGATAACGTGAACTGGAACACACTATTAAGGATTTGAAAGAAAACGAATAAAATGACGAGAAAGAAGGCTTACACATAAACTCTACAGAAGACAGTCAGCAGTAATTAGAATTGAATATGAAGAAAGGCGTAATACAAGGACTTAGTCTCTCGCCCATTCTGTTAGAACAAGCGATGAAGAACGTTAAAACGGAATATAGAAAAGGAATCATACTGCAAGGAGAAGAAATAAAAACCTTACGCTTCGCCGACGATATTGTAGACTTATTGCAATTAGAAGAAGCCTTGGAAACCTTAAAAATTGGCATGAACGGGGTCCTGGAGAAAGAGTTCAATATGAGGAATAATAGAGATAAAACGAAGGTAATGGAGTGTAGTTTGGGAAACAGTGGAATAACAAAGGCTGTTAGATTGTGAAGGGATATTTTGACGGAAGTTATGGAATTATGCTACTTAGGAAGCTTAATAACTATGGATGGTAGAAGTATAGTAGACATAAAGAATAGAATAGCACACGTAAGGAAGTCTTTGGCGAAAAAGAGGAATTTACTTACGGGTAATATAAGTGTGAATATTTGGAAATCGTTGCTAAAAATGTACGTATGAAGCATGGCGTTATATGGCTGCGAAACTTGGACGATAGGAGCTTCGGAAAGGAAAAGAATAGAAGCCTTTGAAATGTGGTGCTATAGGCGAATGCTGAAAATCAGATCGGCGGATAGAATTACTAACGAGGAAGTTCTAAACAGAATAGGAGAAAAGTGACCAATATGGAGGACGTTGATCAAGAGAAGGGATAAATTAATAGGCCACGATTTAAGGCACGAGGTTCTTGTAAAATTAGCATTAGAAGGAAGTGTGTGGGGTAAAAACAGAAGAGGGAGGCCAAGGATAGAATCAGCTAAGAAGATTAAGGAGAATGTGGGCTGTTTTAATTATGTGGAAATGAAAAGGCTTGCGTAAGATATGTTATTATGGCGGGTTGCATTAGACCAGTCTTAGGAGTGAATACCACAACAATAACAGTTTGAATCCAATAATTTGAATTGTTTTCTTGATTGTTTTGAAAGAATTAAATATCAAAGTAGATGGATAAGTTTCCAAAGTATTTCAGATTTTCTACGCAACTTGAAATGAATTGCAAGATGTTCCGAAAACTAGTGATGTCGATTCAGGGTTCGGAATCTTGATTTGAGTGACACTGAATTCTTGAGGCATAACTTGAATCTGTTCCTTATGTTGAATGAAATAATTCAAATAGAAAAAGTCAGTGAATACTCAAATATTTGTTAGTAAGAGAGTATCGTCACGGAAATTATGATAGCTGTGGACTTCTGTTTCTACTATAAATTGTAACCAGCTTTTTATTTACTTAATACTCTTCTCTTAATATTTCAGTTTCAAACAGGCATTCTATATCCAATTGAAAGTCGTTTCTCATTTTTTGCATAGATAGTGATTTAGAGACTACTTGTCTTTCTCTTTCAATTTTGATCCAATTCACTATAATATGTATGTAATTATGTTTTATGAAAGATTATATATTCTGAAGGAGATTACAATGGGCCGAGTTTTTAATAGTTAAAACTTCAGGTTACTCCAATATACTCTTAGTTAATCCCTGGAAAACAAACTAGTCTTTTCAGTTCAACTGGTTTGATTGGTGTGTAATTCTTATAAAACTCTTACAATTTTACATCACCTACCCAAAACCGGGATTGATAGCATAACGATTGTCTATTTCTTTTATCGACTGAGTTGAGCTGTTTAATGTCTACTTCACTATTTATCTGTTCATTTTTCTGCTTGATATGCTACATTTTATTTATTCTTGGGCACAAATTTTCTTTAGGTGTAATTTAATCAGAATTTGTGTTCATATTCATTACGAGGAACCTTCAACATAAAATGTTGCAAAACAAGACTATGCTGACCATGTAAAGCTGACGAGACAAGAAGTCCCTTGGCCAACGGGGAGAGCCACTGGGCGAAGGGGGTGGAAACAGATTTTCGTGTAGCCACCACCATAAAGCTGAAGAGAGAAGCCATACGTACGGAAAACCTAAATCAAGTTTTCAGTATTTCTTCGTAAAGGAATTATTTTCTATAATTTTCTTTATCTGAAATAACCACGCTCTCCTACAAAAAGAATCCTATATATTTTATGAATAAATTTATTTTTATTGAAATTATAACATAATCTATCATTAATGTCACAAAGTTACAATAAAAAATATTGATTTAATCTAAATTAATACTATAAATAATATAAAAATAATGGCCAAAAGTCATAAATAAAATAATTTAATTTGATAAACGCAATGTTGTGTATAAAATTGAGGGTTTGGATTGTAAAGGTTGTAATATTTGTCAGAGTAGACTTCGAGAACATTTAGCAAACTTTAAGCAATCAAGAAAAATTTTAGATATAGAAATTAATTATTATTATTATAGATTAATGTGCAAAATACTTGTTAAAAGTTAATTCTTTAAATAAAAAGAAGCAGGTACGTAAAATATAAATTCAATATATGACTCATTATAATTGTGATTTACATGTGAATTCTGAAATCTTTGAGTGTAATTCTTGTACTAAAAAATTTGGTTACAATAATGTAGGTTTACGATCTTTTTCAATGTTATTGTTTACTCTCATTTCGGCCCCAGTCGTTGCAATATTTTTTATTATTATTCATATAAAAACGACGTTACAACATAAACAGGAGATTTTGCGAAATTTTAATTATATCTACAACACACAAAATTTATTTATTTATTTTCAACCAGGTATATATACATATATATATTGTAGAATGAACTGAGGAGGTCTCGAAAGTTAGAGCAATTTCTGACTATTTAACCTGAAGGGACTTGATATGACATATTCAGAACAGATAACCGTTGCAACGGGCCCCTGCTTTAACAT
Organism: Eucriotettix oculatus; assembly: GCA_034510155.1. Lineage (NCBI taxonomy): Eukaryota > Metazoa > Arthropoda > Insecta > Orthoptera > Tetrigidae > Eucriotettix > Eucriotettix oculatus. The sequence goes on from CM067376.1 coordinate 203,748,529, forward strand.
ACTTAGTATGCAGCACACCACCACAATCCAGAAGATTTTTTTAAAAAACAAATAACGTTAGAAGTACAGAACTTGAATATTTTCTAAGTTTTGTAGCACTCGTTGTGCACTGTTTAATAATAAATATTTAAAGGTAAAATAGTGACAAGGACAGTTTGTATTTTTTTGGTTGATGTGTGCGATAGGCAGGAAAATCCGCTATGGCAGCTAGCACCAAGCGGCTAATTAACCAGTAGTGCTGCGTATTGGGGAACAACTCGAGCGGAACCCGATGCGCTGTTGACCAAACATGTTTATCTACTCCCACACTCACGTAATGCTGACTAGAGGCTGCTGAAGTTGGAATTATGACGGCTTAAATTAATTACCGCTATTTATAACCATCAAAAACGAGGCTCGAATCAACATCAGATCTCATGACTAATGAATATGCCGTACAGCTTGTCATTAACTTCGGTAACTGGAGAGAAGTGCGACTTAATCTCTCCCTTTTTGCTTAAATGCTGTATAACTATAAGCCTACAGGTGTGCTACAGAGAAGAACTGTTTTTATCGAATCTGTGATAAAGTAACGTAAATACATATAAATTACACAAATATACGTTAGATGCTATGTGACGGTAAAATAAATATTTTTATGGAATGATATTACATGACGTAATAGACCGAAGCAGCAACTGCTGTTTGAAGAAAGATTTAAGTGACAGAATTCTGCAAAATTTCCGGAGTGTCTTCCTTCATGTAAGATAGAAGTAAACGCGCAATGTAGTTATTGTCAATATCTAAAAAATTAATTTACTTAGTTAAAATTACATTCACAGAACTCGTCTGATAAAACATTTACGAAATTTTATTACATTAATTTTTCACGCATAAATATTAGTTTTGTCCTTTCCTCTAACATTTTGCCACCTAATAGACGAAGAAATAAGCCGTCAAACATTATTTCATATTATTTTGCCTCCAATTTTTAAGCATTTCTTATATTGATTCTATAATAAAAATGGGAGATGTTAGCAAATTTTTTCAAATATTTTAGCAACGCATATTCTTTTAATGAAAGGATAGTAATGCACGTACCTTGTAGCAATTTAAAAATGGGTTTCCATTATTGAATTAAATTTTATTATAAAAATTGAGGAATATATAATATATAAAAATATCAAAAAAAAATTAGAATAAAATTAAGATATATATATAATACCACAATGTTATCAGCAAACCTTAGGCTTTTTATTTCTTCTCCTTGCATTTTGATTCTCTTTCTACATTCATTGTTTTACTTTCTTCATCGCCTGTTCTATGTATAAAATTAATTTTAATATTTACAAGAAAATGCAAATATTCTAATGCCTCAAGCTTAAAATAGCTACAAGATTATTAATAATATATGACCCATAAAATCTGTGTGTTGCACATAAGGAAATTTTACATTTTATATTAATATTTTAAGGAGGTTAAAAACAGACAAAAATTCGTAAAACCAAACCAGGAATAATTTAATACAACTACATGTTTCGGAGCTGACCTTCTGTGGTTTAGCGGCTTGCGTCACTGCCTCAAACACGAAGTTCGAATCCTGGCAAGGACTTGGATGTTTGTGCCGTCATGATAACAGGGAATAGGATTAAGTACGCTGACCACGTATCACTCCTAGTTCGGAATGTGTCATGTACAGTTCGCAGTCGACCCGGTAGGTCATTTAAACATTATTTTAAACTTACAGACGTTGATAACTATTACATGTTACACTTTATACACTATTCACTCCTTCAAGATACCATTCTGTATCACTCCCTTTAAGTTTATTTTGGACTACCTGAAGAAGACGAGATTAAAGAAATCGGCTAAACTACCAGGGATATTTTGCACTCCCGTAAAGCATAGGGATATTTTAGGCTTTCTTAATATGTTGTTGTTGATGTTGTATCAGTCCTAAGACTGGTCTGATGCAACCATCCATGTTAAACTATCTTGAGCAAGACTTTCCATATCCAGATAACTACCACATCCCACACATCCCCAATCTCCTTAGCGTATTCCATCCTCTCCTCCGTCTTCTGTTCTTATACCACACACTTCCTTCATGCTAATTTTACAAGACCTTCGTGTCTTAAAACGTGGTCTATTACTCTAAACCTTCTCTTGGTCAACGTCCTTTATATTGTTCGCTCTTCCCCTATTCTGTTTAGAAGTTCATCGTTAGTGATTCTATCCACCCATCTGATTTTCAGCATTCTCCTATAGCACCACATTTCAAAGGATTCTATCCTTTTCCTTTCTGCAACTTCTACCATCCACGTTTCGCACCCATATAACGCCACGCTCCATACGAACATTATTAATACACTGCGCTGAATTAGCTGTCCAGTACAGTTTCTGTTTCACGTAGAGTACCATAAATCATCATTGCAGTTAATTTTAAGCTTACCACCTTGCGAAATAACCTGGTGTGTCCTTATCAATGAGTTAATGGTAAAGAAAAGCCACGATGCCAACTAACTCCCGTGTTGATCAAGGGATTAGTATTGATATTATTCCTTTTCCAGGTCATTATAAATTTATACGTGGGCAACGTCAGGTGCTAGTATATATTATGTTTAATATAAACTCAAGTTTTATCACAAATAGAAAAAAATTCTGACAGTTATTCTGAGCACGCAGTCATTGGGCTCAGTTATTAATTACTATTTCCTTACAAGCTTATGTGTCAATCTATGAAGGTGCCTTATTTTTTCATCACGTACTACTATTCACTTGAAACTCCGCCATCACGTAAAGTGAGAAGCGCCAAGGACATTTTCATTTCGCGAATGGAGGGACCTCTCTTTTCAAATTGATGATTGATTCATAGCCATCGTTAATTATGCTTCGGTTGGAGCGTCCGTGACTCCCGTAATTGCTATTGGCGTTATACGAAGAGACCTTTAGCCTCATTACATTGTTTTCACCTAATTGGTCATGCGCTCTGTTGGACAGGGTTCAATAACGCGAGGTCTTCAAAATTTATTACGTTGTGCCTCTATTTCAGGGACCTTGTGATGAAAAAAAAAATCGAGAGATAATTGGATTCGGAACCCTCTTTGGGTGTTTCGTAACAAACACATTACTTTAATTATTTCATTAAAATTGATTACTCATTTATAAATACTCAATCGATATTAGTTAAAAATATTTGCAATTTTTATTAGTATTTAATCTAAATTCGCGGTCTCTAAAACATGCAACAACATATTGAATTTAGTAATAATTTTATATGCATAATTATGTATACAATAAGGTAAACCTGTTTATTGTAATTTACGATATTTAATCAAAGTATTTGTAATTGTTTCTTTGGTGGTTAAAATGTCTGAGTTTATGTTACTCTATATAACAGACTAGTACTAAACATGCTTGTCTAAGTAACGCACTAGTGGTCAATTGTGCATACGGGCTATAAAAAGAAGTATTAAAGTGTTTCAAGAAGTTTTACAACAGATTTATGCTAAATAAAGTACACACATTCGTTATCCCCAATTAAAGTTTATTTAACCGTTTGTTTATAATTAATAAATCCCATTGGCGTTAGAACTAGAGTTGGTCAAAAAGTATGAGTATAAGGAACATGATCCCAGGAAATTATTCTCTGTGTATTTTTTATAGAAACACTGACAAAGTTGGAGTATTTTTAATTAATTAATAAATAGCCATTAGCAAGGGGCCATGACTTTCTAATTCTTATCGTTAGAACTGAAAATAATGGTTACATCGGTCGTATGTGCCTTGCCGGCACGACCTTGTTGCTTTATGTTCTTGTATTTCTTGCATTATTGTTACATTTCATGTTCTTGTTATTGGATATTATTCTATTTTTATTATTGTACCTCTCTAATTATTTCATTTATCTTTTGTGTTATTTTTTTATTCATATAAAACACTTTTATCGTACAGATTATCAGTTTGGACAATAATGATTCAGTATAAGTAGTATTAAAATAATATAAAATTAAAATAGAGTATAATTTACATGTTAACGTGAAGGTAGATTAGTCCATTTAATTAACCTGCTATAGCAGAATGGGTTGGTTTATTTATTTTTGTTAGTATCTGAGAGGCATACGACGTGGGTGGGTGAGGGTAGACAGGCGGTGAACTGATTATTGGAGGATATATGAGGATGTGGTCTGCGTGTATGATGGTAAGGTGGGTTAGGGTGTGCCTGAATGATCAGGGGGAAGGATGACGTCAATTGGGAGTTTTCTTTTTAGCCGACGGAAGTCTTTTGTGTAGGTTCTTTTTTGTAATTTTTGTAATTCACGTGGTGTGGCGCTGTTTTCACCTCTGGAAGCCGACCGTTTTTTGCGTGGACAAACAGAGAAATGTTCTCCCTCTCTTTTGCAAGGGTGTTCGAACTGAACAACTCTCTCTCTCTCTCTCTCTCTCTCTCTCTCTCTCTCTCTCTCTCTCTCTCTCTCTCTCTCTCTCTCTCTCTCTCTCTGTGGTATGGGCTTCCGACTCGTAAACAGGGAACTAAGCTCTGCCATGAGTCTTCTTCTACCCGGTGGTAACTCTCCGATCTGGAGTCATCTTATTGGCTGGGCTGTCGTTGCTGTCCCGCGGTTCTTCATTGTTCGCCGTCTTCATTGACGAATATTTGTGTACGTATGCTAGAGGACTTCTACCGTCGCCCAGGATCCTCGTGCCTTATCTGCTATCGCATTTTTTTTTCTGGCGGCCGCGCTTCTCGCCCGACATAGCGATTACTGTTGTAATTTCCTTCCAGTAGTATGGACTACGGTACAGCTACGGGCAGCTGTCTTTATGTTATTACTTTGTGTATAATGTTTTGTGAAACCTCGTTTAGTATATTATATTATGTTTACGCTCCAGGTGAGCTAACAGCTAACAAACATCGTGACTGTGTGATTCCGGTCGCATGGTGGTTAATTATTTTCATCGCAGGATATGTGGCCATCTGAACTTTGCAACATTTTGAGATTCCACTGTGCTATCACGAGTAGGGATAGAAACAAGTAGTTAGAGATTATTTTTCGGGAACATTGAGTGTTTTGAATATTCAAAATTTTTATATTATTTTTCTCTACATTACATTATACCTACATTATATTTTATTTTATGTGAATATTATCTTGTTTCATCTCGCTATTACGTCTGAATCCCTTTTCTCCGTCCTGAACTTCCGGAGATATCCTGCGCAAAATGGTTGCCTCGGCCATTAAAAAAATTAAAACAGGGAAAACCGGCGCAGTATTCATTTCCTTCATTTAGTTTTAGCTCATTTGACCTTCATCTGACAGCAGAGATTAATGTAGATATGAGATAAATGGTTCCATCTAATTAAAAATATACAAAGAAAATTTTATAATATAATTTAAATATTACAACAAAAATTATTTTATAAAGGCAAAAAATCCTTTTTTTAAATTTTAACATATTGAGTTTCTTATTTTAAATTTGATTTTCTTCATAATTAAAAACTAGATTTTGTAAAAATGAAAATTTTTTACCAAGCAATTAAAATTAATTAATTCCAGAGATTCTAAAGAAATCAGTAATACTGAGTAAGTGAGTGATCGCTGATTCATTTCGGTTGGGAGAGTGGAATGAGGGCTCCACATCATTGAGCCGGTGCGGTAGCACTCTTTTTCCCGAGTCGCCGAGCGCTCGCTCTGTAAAGGGAGCCCTTTGAATCAGTTCACGAGCGGATCGTCCATCTGCTGTATAATTACAACCGTACTGCTCTGTATTAGACAGCACCGATCAGGGTAACATGGAAATTTCTCTATCCGTAGTTAGAAGCATTTCATCCCGAATTTGCTTAAATTGAGACAATTTACTGTGCATTAATGCTAAAACCAATTAAAAGAAATTGATGAAGTAAATGTTTTGCATTCTCTACTAAGTATTAATCTTATTCTTTTAAAATTCCAAGAGTTGTTCGTTGAATTGGATGCAGAAACAACAAATTAGAGTGACAGGTTACAGACACACACACACTGTTTGCAAATTTTCAAATTTTGTCAAGTTATTGGAAAAAAACCTGCTTTCTTACAGATTACATAAAAGGGTCATTACTAAGCATAAGAAAGAACAATACTCATATAATACAGTTCCGTTATCTTCTGTTTTGTGATTTAAAACACAGAAAGTTTTCAATTTTATTTGTATTGTAATGAATGGATATGGCAATCGCAATTTTATTTCGTTGATGGGTGAAGAATTCACCATATTGGAGACAGGCATTCAAGTAAACTCCAAAGCGCCAGAAAGGCGAGACATGGGCTTCAGAAAGTGCCAAAAACACCGCTCAGTTCTTTGACCCCGGGAATTTTGGAAGGCCAGAAATTAGGGAGAGAAACCGCGGGCCAAGCTGAATTTTGATTGGAGGCTACTGGTGAAGTGATTCGCCATGGATCTCATGATGGGGTGAATGAAGGAGATGACCTGCGAGGGTGGGGAGAGAAATTTTGGCTGTAATGGATGGAGATTTGAAGAAGGATGATTTCTGGAGGGGTTTTTTTTTTTGCCTGGTGGTTGATCCACGGCACGACTAGTGGGGGTATAGACGTTTATCGGACGGTAATGGAAGATTCGAATGTAGCCTGAGACTGAGGGAAACATGTTTTATATCTAATCTGGGGGCTAATTGAAAAGAAGATTACAGCAGCGAGCAGAGGTGCAGAGAATTTCTAGGAAGAACGCCATGCACCGACGGCAGAATTCACCACAGGAAACAGTCATCTGAAGAATGTGGAATCTGCCTGAATTTCGATGAAGGCAGGATGAAGCCACCATTTCACAAAGGAAAAAAAGGTGCGTGCCTGTGCCACTGTCTGAGATGTGTCATGACTGTCGTTGTACTGCAAAAATCACCACAAAATGACCCGTATGAGATTCATTATAAACTGAGTTAGCCGTGGCAAATTTTTAAATTGAATCCTAAAGTTTAGTTATTATTGTAGTTTTCTTTTGTCTTGCTGTAAATTAATCTAATTTGTTTTTATTTAATCCAACCATATATATATATTTTTTGAATTAAATTAAATTCCAACCCCTAAGTTCATTATAGCCTTTAAAAAATTTTCCACCTAGTTTTGAACCCTGTCCAATGCTTATTTCTGTTAGGCCCTGTAGGGTTCCCAACACGCTGCTCCACATTCAAGAATATGTAGTAACAGGGACCTATAAGCGATGGCTTTAGTCTTTTGCATACTTTTCAACATTATTACATTTCCCAGTTCTGAATTTATATATTCTCCCCAATTTAGGCCTTTGCTCAAGGTTACGCCAAGATATTTACTTTTTTCTACTTGTAATATGTTTTTGTTCTTTGATTTACATGTCACTTAAAAACTTTTCTTATATTTGTAAATATAATCTTTTTATTTTTAGCGCGTTTACTTTCATCTCGTTTTCGTCCGACCAACGTTGAATTTAATTCAGATCTGCTTGAAGAATATTGGCATTTGAAACTAAACTTTTCTATAAACGATACAGTCATTTATTTTTATTTTTTAACTTTTGTTTAAAGTCGCGCCAACAGCTAAGGTCATTAGCGACTGTATGTAATTTTGGGGAACTTTATATATAACTAAGGGAATCAGAGTATGGTCACTCAAACAACACAACGTACAAGCCCGTGCTAGGATTCGAACTCGGGACCTCTGAGGTACGAGGCAGCGTTGATAACCACTACACTAGTGTTGTCCGACGGTGAATGTCTATGGTCAAATCATTTATAAAAGTTGAAAACATTAGTGGTCCGATTACGCTTCCCTAGGACATCTTCGACATAACTTCAACAGGATCAGATAACTCTCAATTCATCCGAACTCAGCTTTCCGTCATCCAGAAAGTCGCGAATCCAGTTTTTTACGCTCTTGTTAATGCTCGATTTTTCCAATTTAATTAATAGAATATGATTCGGCATTAGATTGAACACTTTCAAAAGATAATTTCTGTAACATCAATTCTTCCTCCTCATCTATCACATCGGATACTGTCGATACTTGACTCTCGTGCGAATATCATGGCCTAAAAGTGTGCTATCCATTACGTAACCACCCTATTTAGCAAGTTTTCATCCTCTGAGGAAACGTTGACAATTTAATTTAAGGCGCTCCTTTTAGTTTTATCCCAATATTTGTTTATGACGGTCTTCTTTACTTGCAAAGAAATGTAAATACACTGAGATTAACCTTCCCGCAGTTATGAATAAATGAATATATGCAATCTTAATATCCAGAAATTGTATTAAATTCACATTTTTAATGCTTACCTTTAAATTAAATTACGTTAATAAAATTAAAGTATTATTTTTCTTTACTTTTTGTCTAAATTTAAAGCATTGCCCTTTCCTCTCCATTAAATAGCCAGTCCCTTTTCTCACTATTGAAAAGAAAATTAAACTTAGTTTTTATGTTTCTGGTTTATATTTCAACACTCAAATTTTTGCGGTCGTACGTGAAATACATGTACATAAGAATCTGCTAATTATGAAATGCAGGCTGAAAATGAAGAAAATCGAAAAAGGAATTAAATTTAAAAGATGAGAATTAGAAAAACTGAAACAAAAAAAGGTGCTTCAGAGTCTCAAAGAAGATATCAAGAGTAGATTAATAGAGAAAGGAGAAAGAAACAATATAGAAAGAAATGGACCCTCTTATCGCATAAATGACTAGAGCAGCCGAAGAAAAAATAGGAAGAACAGCTCAGACCAATAGAAAAGCATGGATAAACCAAGAAATAATAAAAATGATTGAGGAAACGCGTAAATGTAAAAACGTGAGAGATGATAATTGTAACGGGCAATACAGGAACTTTAAAAAAGAGATAGATAGGAAGTGCAAAGCAGCCAAACGGGCTTGGCTACAAGAGAAATGCAAAGCGGTTGAAGATCTTATGGAGAAAGGAAAATAGACGCAGCTTATAGGAAAATCAAAGAATCATTCGGAGAGAGGAAAATATTAGGAAGAACATCAGGAGAGCGGATGAAACCCGAATTCTGGATAAAGAAGAAAAAGCAGAAAGATGGAAGGAATATCTAGAAGAGCTGTATCGCGGTGGAAATGTACATGAGTCAGTAATAGAAAAAGAAGTGGAGGTAGATGATAAGGAGTTGGGGAACAAAATTTAAAGGGAGCTGACAGACTTGATCAATTGCAAAGCGCCAGGAATTGATAACATTCCAGCGGAGTTGGTAAGATTATCGGGCGAAGAAGCAATATCATGGCTGTTCAGGATAGTTTGCGGAAGTATACAAGAATATTTTAGTAAAAACATAATTATACCAACAACTACAATCTGGATGCGAACAGCATAGGAGTATCCCATGCGTGCAAAATATTAACGAAATTAGTATATAGGAGGACTAATGTCAAGTATAATGATTAAGAAAAAGACCAGTTTGGTTTTAGGAAGAATGTAAGGTGAAGAGAAGCAATATTGACTTTGCGTCTATTTTTAGAATAAAGGATAAGATAAAATCGGTCTACGTTCATGACATTTGTTGATTCATAAAAAGCGTTTGATAATGTGAACTGGAACACGCTATAAGTATTTTGAAGAGCACTTGAATAAAATATCGATAAAGGAGGCTTATAAATAGCCTCTACAGAAGGCAGTCAGCAGTAATTAAAATTGAAGATTATGAAAGGAAAGCAGAAATCAAGAATGGAGCAAGCCAAGGATGAAGTCTGTCGCCATGCTGTTAAACTTATATATAAAACATTCAATGAAGAAAATTAAAAACGAATTATACTGCAAGGAGATGAAATGAAATCACTACGGTTTTCCTATAATATTGTAGTATTAGGGGAGTAATAAGAAAACTTGGGAACAAAAATAAATGACACGAACGTGGTCCTGGAGAAAGAGTGCGATATAGAGGGAAAACCAAGGTAATGGAGTGTACTGGAAACAGTGGAATAACAAAGAAGTGTACGATTGGGAAGGGATATTTTGACGGAAGTTAAGTAATTCTGCTACTTGGGTAGCATAATAACTAGGGATGGTAGAAGTATAGTAGACATAAAGACTATGATAGCACAGGCAAAGAAGGCTTTTGCAAAAAAAGAGAAATTTACTTACGGGGAATAAAAGTGTGAATATTAGGAAATAGTTGCTAAAAATGTTCGTATGGAATGTGGCGTTATATGGGCGCGGAATGTGTAAAGAAAGGGAAAGAATAAATGTCTTAAAAATGTCGTGCCATAGGAGAATGCTGAAAATCAGATAGGTGGATAGAATAACTAACGAGGAGGTCTAAACAGAATGGGGGAAGAACGGACAATCTGGAGGACGTTGACCAAGAGAAAGGATAGATTAATAGGCCACGTTTTAAGAGATGAGGGTCTTGTAAAATTATCATTAGAGGGAATTGTATGGGGTAAGAATAGAAGAGGGAGACAGAGGATGGAATACGCTTAGCAGATTATGGAGGATGAGGCATGTGCTAGTTATGCGGAAATGAAAAGGTTTGCGCAAGATATTTTAGCATGGAGGGTTGAATCAGACCAGTCTTGGGACTTAATACCACATCAATAAGATAACGACCTTGTGATTTAGAGCACCATTAATATTCTTTATGAAAAATGAATATTTCTTCCTTTTTATGTAGATTATTTATTCGTGACATCAGGCCAATTGTTACATATTTGCTTACACATGTTATTACAAGTAGTTTTTTCCACGCGTTTAGCTCATATAATGTATATTGGTTTAAAACAATGATCTAAAACCTCATTAAGTATTTGCTAAAAAAAATTTACAATTAATTCTTGAAAAGTTTGTGAAAAATATACAATGAACTATTTAATTTAGTCAGAAAGGAAATTTTACATTGACTCAAAGTGTTCGTTTCCTCTACGTTCGCCTAAAGGTAAAGGGATTCCTTATAGCTTGAGGAATTTCTCCCTTACTTCTTCGCCTTTTCCAGCTTTTGTTCTTTTCTTTTTAAAGCGAGAACGCAGAGCGTTATCTCTAAAGACAAGAAACCAAATTCAACCAGTGCAAAAATACTGAAAGCCTGTCTGTCATATAAGATTTACTAATACATCCATAAAATAGTTCCGAATTCTATTTGCTTTCAAATTCTGATTGTATATATTTACAATTACGTTCCTCGGAAAAATGTCTGTATTAAAGTGCAAATACTGCAATATTACTGTGTTCAATTAAAGCCAAATAACAGGACTCTCTCTGAAATCACATTCAGTCAATTATTATTTTTGCCTAGATTGACTAGATGTACAGAATTCGTGGTGTCGCACAAATGTTCACAAAATCAATTCCCAAACTAAAATAATTTCATTACATACTTTAAAACAAATTTTCTGCAGAGCTAGGTTAATTTTTTTCTCTCAGACATATTGAATTCACGCTGAAAATATACGGCCAAAGCATATGCATATTTATTCATTTCTGTCGGAAGCTGTAATTGGAAGTTAAAAATATATATCGTGCTCTTCCAATATGACCAACAGTAACAATTAATTGTATATTAAACTTCTTAATATTGTTTAAATTATGTTAACTGTTTTATATATAACCATTTTTATTAATAATGTGACAAAATTGTTTAATTTCACTGGTTTTAGAAAGCTAAAACGTAAGTCAATTTCTGAGTAGGTTTCGCTATTATCCATTCAAATTCTAAATTTAAAGTTGGAATAACTAACGAAGATCTATTGTTGAGATCATTCTTTAGATATTAAGATAATAGTCGTTTCATATCTGATTGTGGCATTTCCGTATCGGATTGTAATAATATATATTCTAATGGCAGGAGATTGTGAAGATTTCTGCGAGTTGTTACTGGTGAATAATTGCTGGTTTCGTGTATTGAATGAATTAAACCGTCTCTGTGACTCTCGAGGAAATTATATTAGCGAATGACGCTAAAATGAAATTTGAAATTTTCAACACGTACATGAAGCGTAATAACGTATAATTCTCACATAGTCCTATGGTTTGGTATTTGAAAAATGAGTTTTCATTTATTGGGAAAGAGCGATGTGAGTAACGTGTTAATAAATTTCTAAAACTAGACAGAGCGAATAGCAATTCCCTTCTAAAACTTTTTCAACTGAACAATCCGAGTTATATAATAGTGTTTCAACATATAACTAAATGTAAATGCAAAACCTAATGAACCTACCATCCAAAGTTTCAGATAGAGAGATTCTACTACTTCGTGTCACAAACAAAAAAAAAGTTACATAATGAATTGGACCAAAATAATACCATAGTACAAATTCTGTAATTGATTTACATATCTCAAATCAAATTAATCCTCAAATTACAATTATACAAGTTTATATGGCAATAACCAATATATATATATATATATATGCTTACAACTCAATGTTTTTGATTGAAATGTAATGATATAAATTCGTAGGTGGCGTACTTTTCCGTGTAAACTCCTGCAAATTTAGAAATGAGATCATTGTCAAATAACTAATGATAATGTTCATTTAAACTTTCAGCATGAAATTTCTCAAAATTTGTTCAAATAGTTGTCAGGACTTTTAATAAAATTTAATAAAACCTTTATGCTCTCAAAGACACAAATAAATAATTTAAGACATTTCCAATCAAAGACTTCGCGTCCAAAGCTTAAATAAATTATTATTTTTTGTAATTTGAGTGTTTATAATCGTTTCCTATCAAAATTCTTAAATAAACTATTCAAATAATTTATTGTGAATTAAAAAGGTGTCTTTCCAATAATTTAATTAGTGTTTCATTTTAGAACTCCATTCGGTCCATGCATATAAAAAGATCCTAGGAAAAACCATTTGTATTCTCCTCCAACATTTGCGAATAGAAAATTATATTGTTTTAATATTTATTTGGTAAATATATTGATATATAACTTCGCATCCAACTCACAATATTGATTTCGAAACATGGGCACTTTTCTTAATCTTTCGTATAAATTAATATTTGTACATAACATAAGTAAAGATACTAAGATATTGTGTAAATAAATAATCCACTTTAATTTTGTCTTTTGTTGCTCTAAGTTAGATTTTAGGGGACTCAAAAAGCGTTGTTTTTGTTTGGTTCTTATGGATGCACGAGAGTCGATCCTAGAGGAATGGGGTTGACAGTCACACTCCGAGAACTGCTATTGCCACTCTATCTATATTAAAATATTTTTATTTTTAGAGGTACTGTTAAAAAAAATGATACACGACAAAGCGTATTATGATTTGGAGAACGTTAAAACGTCACCGCTTATCGTTGTCCCTGTGGGATTTTGCTAAAGACAAAGTGTTCGTGTCTCCGCTTCCCCTTCACTTACCAGCAACTGAAAAATTAACATAAACGAGAAACTGCATAGATATTTGCCGTTTCATCCTCCTGAGGGTTAAACATAGAACATCTGTAGAACCCTGGATAGCTATAGTTTCGCTGTAAATTTGAATTATCAAAGTAAAGTAATTACAACGTTCGCAAGTAATGATACACATATCTTCAATTGTATTTTTCATTAACGAAAGGAAACTTTCAGTTAATTCTAAGTTTGTCTCAAAGTGGAATACATGCCCATACATTGTAATAGCGATTATTGCACTTAATCACTTTTTTTTTCTCAATGAAAAAAAGTAATTATTTACAATATTTTCATGCATAATATCCGGTAATAATGCATAATTCGTGTCTATGTGTCATGACTTCTGTTTGCACCCTTTATCCCCTTTCAAAATATATCGATTGGAATTGTCAGATTTGTGTCGTTCCAGGGATACCGTGTAACAGAAAGGTTTTCTGATTAAGTAAAGCAACGCTTTAATCCAAGTAAGTGAGGTTATGGAGAGATTGCAGCGAGTTAACTTCTTCCGTCTGCCGCCCTTCACCTTGCTAATATCCATTACCGATCCATATAGCTCAGTGGTTTACGACCAGCCGTAAGTAGACTTTATGGCCGCATCCACTGCCTGCAACTAGAATATCGATTTAGAAGTCTATCAACTCTAAAGTGAATCACTGAAACCCTCAAGGAAAATAGGATATAGTTGTCGTAAAAATGGCATACAATCTGTCTCTGCGTAGGATACAAAAAAATATTATGAATAACCACGTCTCTTCCTTAAACCGTTACATTACACAGAAACAGTTTGATCAAGTCGCAATATATTCTAATTCGTCATTAGGCATTACGGCCATGTTGTTTCCCAAAACTCTTAAAATGGAATAGGTTCACACAACAATGCATAGCGGAGAAACAGTTTTTCTCATAAAAATATATGGCCTCTTATTACCTCGTTTCTAGAGCCGACAATTAGGCTATACATCACCTTAATTTTATTTTCATTATGTGAACTTATACGTTCGTTCGTCGATAACTGTCTTATCTTCTTTCCACTGTCGCGACACCAAATTCCTGTCATGTAAATACTTCAATACATTTAATATTCTATTCCGACGAGGACATGAATTGCTAAATTTTATGGCTGATGAAGTCTCGAAAGGGAGATGAAACGTCATTAATTAAATAATAATAACCTATTTGTAAACTTATTGTTAGAAAACTATGTTTTAATTACAATATATACGTCGTAGTTATATTAATGAAATAGTAATAAAATTATATTATGATTTATTGGCCGTCTTTTATTTATTGTAAACATAAAGTCAGAATACTATGTTTGAATTATTAAAATATATTAATTTTACTTAACTGACAAACCGAAAGATTATTCATTTAACCTTTTATTTGAATTTCTGTGCTTCATTTGTTGAATTGTAAAACCCTGTAACTCGGGGGTATTTAGGTCATAATTTAAAATAATTGTCACATTACTATATTGCTATTTACTGTACGTATTCGAAGTTACATTGATGGCATTGTGGTGGCTTTTTGAATTTTACTGCCTGCATTTTGTTAGCCTGTTGCAGTGGTGAAGCCTGGTTTAAACCATACAAGTCTATTCATACATATCAGTGACGTGACAGAGTCCTGAACAGCAACGTGATTTGGGATTTGGATTTTAAATGGGTTCAGTGCTGTCGACGTGTTGCTTCCGTGAAAATTCACATTTAAACATAGTTTTCTGACTTAAAGTTTGCAATAAATAAAATTATTATATAGTAATAAATTTATATGCTGAAAATTCAGATAATTTTTTCTCTTTCACGAACGTGATTGTCGCCAATTTTGTTTGCATACATTTTTATATGTTTCCTGTCATTTCTCTATTCAAACTGATTTTATTGCTTAAGAAACTGGTACGACGATAAACTTATACAGTGCTGCATTATCTCTGCCCCATCTTATATAAATGGAGACATAGTTCAATAATACTATATGTAATACAATAGAATATGAAATACAAACAACTGTTAACAAGTAAATGTATATTTATTTAAAACATTATTATAATTTGTTAATCACGCATTTTACAAGCAAGGAGTGTCTCAGCATCAGGAGTATGTAATGTTTAAGGGTATTTTGATTTTACTTTAGTTAATAAATAATAAGAAAGTTTAAAATTTTATAATGTATTTGTCAAAAAAATTATGCACTTCAGACAATGAATTTAAATTTATAAATTAAAACTAAATAAATTGATTTTAGCACTCAGGGGAAATGGTAGATACTCTGAATACGAATTGTTGGTGGCAGTGATTACTGTGACATTTAGTCGACGGCTGTAAGGTATTTATGGTTTCATTTGTACGTTACCATTGACGACGTCGTAACTGTAGTAGTCGAAGAAGCATCAACTGAACTCGATGGCCGCTACCACCACGTTTGAAAACTGGCAGAATAACCCGTCTGTGCTACCACCGTGCATTTCACGTCCGCTCAACAATTTAACTAACTTTCTTAAATCTTATTAACCACTGTCTGACTTATTCATCGCAACTTCAACAAATGCTATCTCTGAAATTCCCTTAACCACTAACTTAAAATCTCAACCAAACTTGACAATTCCTCTTTTTACCTTCTCAACAAATTTAATAATAACTTCTGTCCGCCCCTTACATTCTGAAATTCCATTAACCAACTCTTTCTCTGAATTCTTCATCCCACTTCAACCATTTCTTAACGAAAACTAATAAACCAGTCTTTTCCATCAACCTTGAAACCTCTGATGTCCCCTCTAACATGAATTACTCACGATTTTTACCAATAGAAATTCTTATTACATTTTCGAGTTCCCAATATGGGGTTCACATGTCTTAATTGAAAAACGTGAAACCTCACGCACCAGAAGTCATTGAAGTTTCTGTGGGAAAGTTTAAGACGTGTAAAAATTTTGAGATCGAAACTCATTCCCCGACAAATTTTCGATCATCAACAGACATCCCATGAGTTTCGCAGCGCGGAAAATCTAGTTCAACAAAATTATTTAATAAAATGAAATAAAGCAATGTCCGTTATAACTTATTATACACATGTTTATACTTCTGTGAAGTATATATTGAACATATGTCTAACAGAAAATGTATCAGTCATTCGGTTCCCTCCTTGAAAATATATTTATTACAGTTTTCTCCAAATTCGTACCTGCTAAACGTACTTATACGTATTTTTATCATACTTTTTACTAAAATTGTGCAGTAATGAATTGAACGAAAGTATAAAATTCACGTTTATGGGTAGGGCCTGAATTCGCCGAATTTAATTTCTAATTTTTGAGATAAGATTCCAAAAGCATTATCTCCTTGCACGACTCAAACGAATGCTAACTAGTACTTCCCGTTATCCAAAATTTCCCCTGAATAAGGCACGGCCTTAATTTAGAGCGATATTCTGTAATATATATATATATATATATGTATTTTTTAATTTTTATTAAAAAAGTAAGCATAGACTGAGAACTAGACAAGGCGCCTGATTGTCGCGGCCTGACGACGAATCCTAATCCCCTTGCGATGGCGTTTGTCCATGGACGATACCTGAGTCTTCCTACACTACTGTGAGAACAATTGCGTCGACCAATCACAATTAGTGGTGTAAGAACATCGACCAGAAGGTTTGATCAAATCTATATTTCTCTCAGCGGTATTGCTGTGAGGGAAATTCATTCTCCTTTCTTTCGTTGAAGGAGACTGACTGGTGTGACGGTGAGGAAATCATTATAGTGTGTCCAGACGGGGAACCAGAGAATCTGGAGGAATGGCGACACCTACGAGTCAAAGTACGCCTAGGGAGGATTCTCCGTCCACGTTTGAACCTGTGATAAGAGATCAAATTTTCTTCAAATCCCTATACTTTTGTAAATATTTTCTTAATTATGGATGCAAATAATTATCCAATCTTTTTTTAATTACCATTGCAACCCGACTTCCGACTGGCACCCACTCCCCTACAATCTTTCTAAGTCGTTTATCCCCTCGCTCTTCCTCTTTCTCGTTAAAATCAGAGCAATAATAAAGATATGAGTCTCTGAAAGAACGTCTACTATTGACGCGAATATAATTTCAATTTAAAAACAAAACAAAAACAACGTCATTTTGGGTATTGAAATTCACTGAGATAAAACGGGAGCAAAACTACGCAGTTTTCTTTTCTCTTTATACGATAACTTATATCCGAGGATATTACAGTTGTTTCTACATGGTATATAGTATTTATTCGTCGAGTAATAATTGAAATGTCCAGTGACAAACAATTTTATAGCGAGAGAAATGACTGAGCTGTGAATATAATTTTGTTAGTGCGGTTATTAATTTGTTTAGCTTATGATTAACGGTGAATAATAGAATTTATGGCAGTAGGGGTACCAGATAACAGGGAACTAGAGGAGGACGTTTTTTTTAGTCGGAGAATGAGGTGCCAGCTAACTACGGGAGAGTGGGAGGATGTAGTCGATTGGTAGTTTTCGTTTGAGTCTGCGGTTCTGTTGAGGAGGAGGTGGATTCCTGTGGTGTCTTTGGAGTGACTGATAGAGCTTTTAATTCAGGAGGATATGCATGAATTTATTGTGGTGGATATCAGTGGAATTTGGATGTCATTGTGAATTACCGAGTTTTGAAGGTACCGTGGGTAGTTGGAAATAATTCTAGGGATTCTGTTTTGCTTGGTTTGAATTTTATTTGAATTGGAGTTGACAGTTAATCCCCAAATGGAGCATGCGTATGACAATATGAGGCGGATTAGGGAGAGGTAAATGAGTCTTTTGGTGGAAATGGAGATTGGTGCGTTCTCTTGAGGAGTGGAAAGAGTAGTTTTATTTTAGTAATAATTTTGGATGAAATGTGGGTAAGATGAGATTTCCAGGAAAGTTTGATGTCTAGAGTAAGTCCAAGGTAAATAATGAAGTTTCTTATTGGAATTTGGGAGCCAAAAAGATAGAATGAATGAGTAAGGGAATGTTTATTTTTGATGGTGAATGGAATTATTCCAGATTTGTAAGGGTTTTATACTGACCGTCCAGTTTTTTGCCCAGATATCCAGGTTGTTAGAGCTATTTGGACGGTGCGAACACCCGTTGTGAAGGAAGAAGTTTGATGGAGAATAACTATGTCATCGCAAAATAATATTGTTTTAGTGGATGGATGACGGGGAATGTCATGAGAGTAAATGTTAAGCAGGAAGGGGGCTAATACGCTGCCTTGTGGGACGCCAGAGGAGATGGGGAAGGTTTTGGAGAAATGATTGTTAATTTTGACCGAGAACGAGCGGTTAGTAAGATAATTTGAAAGGATTCTGAAGAGTGTGTCGTTAAGGTCATTTTTATAGGGAGATGGATGATGGACTTTGTCGAAGACTTTCTCTCCGTTAATAAACACACCAATGCAGGAATTTAGATTTTCGAATGCACTATTGATAAAGGTGGTAGCAGAATATAGTTGGTAAATGCACGAATGTTTAGGCCTGAAGCCATGTTGAGCAGATGGGATAAATGACGATAATTGATTAGAGAGGAGGGGAAGGAAGAGTTTTTCTAATAGTTTTGAAAGAGTTGGTAGGAGGCTGATTGGTCTGTAACTTTCGAGTTTGCTTATCATGATAATATTGGCATGCTTCCAGGTGGTAGGGTAGTAGGATGTACGTAGGATGATATTGAAAATTATTATGATGAGAACAGTTTTTTCTTTGTTAGTGTCCTGGAGATGATTTACTTTTGAGTTTATTGATGGTGGTGCGTATTTGGCACAAAAAAAATAGACCGAACAACGTCAGTATTTTTTGTCTGTTTTTTAATAAGACTTTATAATAATTCAAAAATATTTTATTAATCAATTAACAACGTTTACGTACTTATTTGTATTTTCATCAGGTTGGCTATCTTATTAATACGTTTAACATTGTCTAATTTTTTAACCTATTCCTTCTCATTTCATCGATTTTTCCCCATACTACATTCTAATTTTACGCCCTACCAAGTGTCGAATGTGTGCTGTTCTTAAACATTTCGCTCCCACTGCTACAGTCCTTCTTTCCGGTGAGGATCAAATTGCATTACATGCCGCCCTTGCCAATCTCATCTCTAACATGGGTTGACGGCGTCAAAGTCCGTTGCTAAATTAATTCTACGTCGTTCTATAGAACAGAAAAAACATTTTTTTGCGATATGTTCTACTACAGACCTACGATGTTCGCTACGGAATTAAAGAGATCAGTATTTGGCCAATTTTCATAATCTATTAAGAAAAGTATTAACAAATCCTTTTGCATATCAGCCATAGAGGAAGATAATAATAAAATATAAGTTTGAGTAAGGACATTATGTAATGAAAATAAATATAACAAATAAAAAGTAAATTATTGGGCACTATAAGCAAACGTTCCACTCCTAACCAAATTAATTTAAATAATTTGAAGTGCTATGTGAGATATAGATTTCCTGTAGGCATTCAAGCATTCCACGAAATCAAGTAGCGGCAATATATGAGCAGAAATGCATACCTTGCATGCTTGTGTTCAGCTGAACAGGACATTGCAATCCGGCCAGAAAAGTTTCCAGCCCGTTATTAGAAGGAAAGAAAAGAGTTCGAGCTTTAAAATGAAAGCTTCGAATATATATTCAGTTTCTTGTGAAATGTTTTCATTTCGTTGACAATAAAATTTGAATAGAGGGTGTTACTAATAAATAATCAACATGACAATCAAAATGCTTCTTAAAAGTCAATTTAAACAAGTACTGTCGGAAAGCCACCACTTACTCAAACTTTCAGTCTATTTATAAAAACACGAACGTAACTGGCGGCGCTGTAGGACGTGATATATACCAAAACGGATTAAACATTTTAATTAATCTTCACATTTGTATTTTATAGGTACTAAATAAGGGGCTTTTCTGATTTCAAGTCAAGAATAAGGATTAAGAAGAAAGACAAAAAACATGTCAATTATGAATACAGCACTTTTATGTTTCCAACAATATTAAATATTAACGTATAAATACACAAAATTTCTATGACGTTATTTGTATCTAAAGTATCCGAAATTCACCTGACGACGATGACAGAACACACCATCGAATGCAGTGTATTAAAAAATATTTAACCCGGTTGGATATCCAAGAACGCTTATTCATAAATAGCTGCGAGCCCAGCAGTACACTGGAATTTATTTATATTAGCACGCAACACTATTTAATTCGACAGAAATCTGTTTGGCAACATATAATTAAACCATCAGATAGAGAGTAAAATTTTTGAAAATTTACCCCTACTTTATTAGCCCTGTGAGTAACTGAATTCTCAAAGATTTTCATAACCCCGGAATAATCAGGAATCTTGAATGATTTCGAGTTATTGCCTTCAACGTCCTACTTCGCACCCTCCTCTCTCACCAACTCAATTGTTTTGCGATATATTCTTTAAAGTCCCTCCATTCCCACCACTCCCATACGTAATGGCGTTGAAATCATACACTGAAACATCAAAAGAATCAAATAAATTAACCTAGAAAATATTCATGTGACACAAATATCGCTGATCCCATTGGATCAGTCGGCCAATTGCTTCCAAAATTATATCGAGGCATGGAATCGAATTTGTTGCGTACTCGTACCAATTCAGACAACCATCATTAGAAGAGCTTGGGAGTAGTGCCAAACGGCCTACTTACGTCTTCTCTATGGTTTTCCTTGCACCACTTTTAGATGAATCACCGGGTAGAATTCTTAAACTACAGTCCGGGGGCCTTAGTCAACCCTTGGCTACCTTGCTCTTCCTTCCACACCCAAACCCTTTTCCATTCCTTTGCTATTATAAGAGAGAGTCACTAAAGCGAATTACCCTCACCTAGGCTGCATTTCTAAAAAAGACACGCTTACGGGCAACTATATTTTTGAGTTTTATAAAGAAGAAGTTTTACATACTCGCTCTCGTGTCACATTTTAAGCAATGGCAGAAGATAACTGTATTGCATGATGATGAATAATTTTTGAGGACAGATATCACGCATCATCACTCAGGGCTCAAATAAAAACATAACTTTAATAAGATGGTGATAAATAAAAATCCGTTTCAACATGCAATGCAAAATGGCCCACTGCCCTATAAGTGTAGAGGTGATAAGTGGAGCTCACTTGAATACGAACTTGGTAGTGTTAACGGTATTCAGAAAACAAAGACGCAAGGAAACGTATTATGGGCAGTTACCATAAAAGTTAAGGGTTGATAAGTACAGGGTGTTGGAAGAAGACATTGGCGCTGTCTCTATATCCCGTTTGTAAGCGTATATTGTGTTTTGAAAATGATACTAAGCTAACTTCCAAAGAAACGGGGTTTTATTGGACTTATAAGTAAGTAGAGTAAAATAGTTAGAAATATGAAAATGTTGTGTCACTACGTATGCAACAATGAAATAATTTTTGAGGACAGATATCACGCATCTCTCAGGACTCAAATAAAAATATGGCGGGCAACGCAAAAGTCCCACTAGTAACGAAATTGATAGTATGTTCTCTGTTCGCTTACGGAAGAATTTACCACCCCATAGTAATTGCCCAGACAATAGTAAATATTTTCCTGTGGATGAAAATGGTAATTGACCAAACTAACTAAATTGTATTCACTTGCAATATTCTCTATATTTGGTTTCCCGTAAGCCTTACAATAGTCTATAGGTTTTATTATTGTTTTAATTATTGACTACGGTTACCTGCTTTGTCTTTGAATTCAATAACATTTTATTTAGATATTTAATTCGTACTTCTTCTTGCTGTTTCAGCCAATGTCGGATAAAATGGCTGATAGAAAACATTGTTTACATCTTACGATAACATATATTATTTGGTCGTTCTAGTGATTATCATACTGCAGGTACGGAAAAAATTAATTTTTCTAAAGCAATGACAGTTGGGATATAATAAAAAACGCACAACATGTTAAACCACAAATCATTGACTGCTATATGTATTCAACTGAAAAAAAGAAGTTTGTAATATATTCACTACATATTGGGAAGATTATTGCAGGAATATCACATTTAAAATAATCTTTTTCTGTTGAACACAGAGGAAACAAATAATTATTTCAGAGGTTCCTCCTTTCTAATACTTTTCATATTTTACGTGAAATGGAAATGTGACACCCACTTCATATTTAAGTTCAGGTTTTCTATTTTACGTTTGCGATGACAAAGTTTTACCGCGGGAATACGGATATCCTTATTTTGAACCGTAATGTTTGTCCTGAGACGTTTAGAGGGTTTTACATTAGCATGATGCACCCGGCAGCAAATATGTCACAGTGTCTGCTAACTCGTATTGCGAAGGTTGGCTCAGCTTCCCTGACAACTTGAACCTCTGTAACGTATGCGAGCCTGAAGCTTAGATTCGTAGATATATTGCATGTTAGCATGTCCAATTCCTTCTTGGAAACATTGAAGTTTCTTTATATTTTAGCCCAACAAGGTCAACAATAAATGTGGAAATCTTAAAAATGGAAATTTTTAGTATGCATTATGTGAAATATACAGTTCTAGTATTTCTGATTTTAATAGTAATCTACAATTTGGCGTAAGACCGGTGGCAGATATATAATTAAATTTATATATGTACATAATACTTCCAATTTAAAGTAAACCATTGTCACTTGAAATGTCTATACCAAGACATATATATTTACTTAACGCTTCACTTCTCTTTGGATTCAACATTCAAATTGGACCATGCATTAACATTAATTTATTTTATTGAGGATAGTCACTTCACTTCAAACGTTTTCTGAGATTTATCCTAATTTATCTCTAAAACACTCCCACAGGTAAATTTAGGAATGAAAATTTGCCAACATCTGTTTTCTTTTCCTACATTTCATATTGACTTGATGACCCCTGTATAACCGAGCTTCTCCATTTTTTAGGTAATTCCAATCCACATAAACAGTGAATAGCAAATGCAACCTTTCTTTTTCCTCCTTTCTGACAATAACTTCCATCCTGATTGTTCTACCTTTTCGTTCCTATACCAGGCCCGACTCGCACAAAATTAGCAGCTATTTTCTGAACTATCTCTAATAATTCTATTTCTTTTGTTTCTTTCTATAGGAAACGCAACAAACCGCCCCGTATTCCAAAATTGGTCTCTCTGAGCTTAAATATGCCACCTGCTTCGATTTTGAAGTATCCTTTTTTAGATTCATCATTATGAAATGTATGGAACTCCGCGCTTTTTGAGTCATTTTGTCCGTTTTGTAGTTTTGTTACATGCCATTTTACTGTATTCTCAAACTTCCGTATTTCATACAAATTAATTTGTCTAATTATGTTAATTACTATTTTTATTGGTAATCCCAGATTTTAAATCACTCACGAAATTGAAAAAGTCTTAACTGTATTTTTTGGGGGTTAGCAGGCTATATGAAGGTGAGCCTGAAGCAGGCAACTCCCCTTTAATAGCATAGGAAAGGAATTGAAAAGGTGGGATGCAGAAGGTATAGCAAGGTAGTCAAGGGTTGACTCGAGCCCCCGAACTACCGTGTTTCAGCTAAAGAGATGCAGGGAAAACCCTTGAAAATCTGCATCAGGTTGGTTGGGCAGCGGACACTATCATCACACCCTTCCGAATGACAGGAGACGAGTATGCTTTGGGGTCGTAGCATTTCCATCTCCGAGTCTCCACCAGTTTTAGGAGGCAGTTGGCCGACTGATTCAATGTGATCAGCGGACAACTTTTGCTTTATACCCAAGGTCTTTGGCCCCAGTACATTTACCTCCTAAAAGAGGTGAAAGTGTCTCGGCATGTGAGAACATTGATAAAAACCCCAGAGAGAGTAACACCGTAATAAGATTTCAACAATGGCCACAAAATCCTAAATTATCTGAAATTATTTTTGTTATCAAATTATTAGAATAGTTACTACTCCATCGTATCACATTTCTTCAAGATATAATCCCAGTCCATCAATTTGGCTTTCGACCTAAGCACTCTACTATCCAACAGCTAATGCTATATAAGTATTCTTGATGGCAAAAGGTACTGTTCAGCAGCATTCCTTGATGTGAGTCAGGAATATGACAGGATCTGGCAAACAGTTACTGCCGGAGACTTACTATAACCTACTAAAATCATACCTTGGGAATCCATATATGTCATATATCCTTAGGATCTTCCCTCAACCGCTAGTACAATTACAGCGACGTTTGCTGACGACACGGTTATTATGGCACTTTTACAAGACCATCTTAATTTACTTCAGGAATGAACAGATGAATGGAAAATCTAAATCCTTACAGGTTACGTTCACTTTAATAAAGCAACAATGTCCAACAATAATTATCTCTTGGTATCAACGCATGTAAAATATCTCTGAATCCATCTGGACTCAAAAATTAACCACGAAAGTGCATATACAAAAGAAAAGAAAACAAATGGACTTGCGTCTTGGAGAACTATACTAGCTACTCGTTAGAGAACAGAATCACTATATACAAAGTTATTATTAAGCCTATATGAACATTTGGAATCGAGCCGTGGGGATGGGCTAGCATGTCCAACATTGCCATAATACAGTGGGCAAAATGGTATGCTCCATGGTATGTGAGAAATCAAAGTCTACACCAGGTACTAGGCATCTCTTTCATCCATGATGTTATTCAAGAGAGAGCAAATAACCACCATACCAACCCTCTTATACAACCACTGCTGCAATACAGTAGACTAAAACTATGCTGGCCAATTGACATAAAAGACGATATTTCGTCTCCTTCTGAGATTTCATCAGGCACAAAATTTAGCAGTTCATGATATTGACTTCATGACTCCTTCAGCCGAAATGATTTTTAAATGTATGAGAGGAATCTGGTGTCTGAGACAATCTCCCGCGACTTATAATTGGTATTATTACATGTATTTCCTCTACTGAAAAGTAATGAAAGGTCTACCTGATATAGATTTTATAGGATTTTCCCTGCATCACTTTTAGGTGAATCGCCGGGAAGGATCCTTAAACTATGGCACGGACGCCTTAGTCAACCCTACCCTTGGCTGCCTTACTCGTCCTTCCCCCCTTTAAAATTCCCTTTCTATGCTATTAAATGAGGTTTGCCAGTCTTTTTATCATCTTCATGCAGCCTGTCACCAATAAAAATATTTACTCTACTAGAAACCAATGGAAAATGAAAAGATTTAAATTTCCACTTTAGATAGTTATTTATGGATTTAATAATCTACAATAGACCCGTGGTAGATAAATAATTGTTCGGCAATAAACATAATTTAAATATGTATTCTATCAAATCAGCATTACATTATTATTATTTGATAAATTTGTAGATTGTAAACATCTAAATGCATTTTTAAACTTTGTCAAGTTTTAAAATAATGCAAAATGATTCATTAGGAAATTGCTAAATTTATTTTAATGTGTGTCACGTATTTTTCACAAGTGAATTCCTCACACAGAAAGGAAATTGTGTTGTGTCAGTCATACATTACAGAGGCAAAGAAAATATTGTCTAATTTTTACAAATAAAAGTAATTCATTTCTGAGCTTACGCGTAATGTAACTTCTCAACGATAGTTAAAATTACAGTTGGAGTAAAAATAATCAACGAAAACTGCACAATAAACGCATTCTGAACCAGAATAAGGAAAACACAGCGTCGTTAATTTTCTCTGACCCAGGAAGCATACTCAGTTGCGCAATTAATTGTCAATGCCTGTTTTATTATGCAGGCGTTATTTGTTATTGGTTCCAACAAATGCTAACAGTCCGTATGCTACAGCGTAATCGAAGCCAATTATCAAACTAACAACGATCCTAATTACATAAGATCACTTCAGAATGGATTTAGTAAAATGGTAAATGGACCGTATTTAGCTAGCCAAATCCTTTGATTTACTAGGTTTTGGAAATGGCTGCGGTGTCGCAACAACACGAAAATATACCTTCAACGAACATCCCATCACATAGTTAACAGTGGAATTTATTGTTGTGAAATGTAGGTGGTCCGCCTCTATAACTTGCAAACAAATTTTTTGTTATCGTAGTTTGCCTTTTAGCCAATCTATATAAATAAAAAGTACCTTTTATATTAATTAAAATCGCGAGGTTTAAAATTATCTTTAGGCTTCATGCATCTGGAGTTATAAACGAAATGTTATTTAAATTCCTGTCAATTTCATTCTGTGTATTTCTCAGGATATAACGCTCGAACCAATTTCAATAAATGATATCGGTTTTATATAAAGGTTTAACAAGGTTTAAAGAAATTCGAAAGTGTCATCCGCCATATTCAAACAAAATAAAAGGCATTTACGCTGAAGTGTATATCAACTTAAAGGCAATATAAAAATTTTATCCACCATTATAAAAAGCTGAAATTTAAAATTGACTCTGGTTCCTTATTTAGACCAATATCTGTGTCAATATAAAGAAAGGAATGAAATAAAAGTCATATTTTAAAGCAAAGCAACCGAAATAAATTCCTATGTATATATTTTCAAACTTTTATACAAATGTTCTTCATTCTAATGTTTTTAATCCTTCATCTTACGTACATCAATAATTACATAGCGTTACCCACCCTATCTATCCATCTGAGATGTGTACAGCTGTATGCCGTCAATTGTAAACAGCTTAGTCAATTATCTAATCAACAGTTAACGCTTTATTATCACAAACATTGAATAACTCCATTCAATGTTGCACTAATACAATGCGTTATAAGTGACGTGTTAGAGAAAAAATAGAATCAAGCCGTATTCTATCAATAATACACATCTCCGACAGATTTTATTCTCAAATATTGTTTGCATCATTTAAGTTATTCGGTACACATAAATTTATTTTAAAAAATTAGCTCCATAATTCCCAGCGAATATACAGCAGACACCAAGTAAATCTTCATATATGAAATATCTTTGTGTGTGTGTTCGTAATTCTTTTCCTCCTTAACCGCTTGATCGATATTGATTTTTCTTTCTTCTTTTATTTATTTTGACTTACGCATCAATAGATGCAAACGTTCATTGCGTCGTAGCTTGGCATTGTTTTGACATTTCGATTTCGGATCGCTGAGTTCTTATGTATTCCGTGCATTGTAATTGCATACATACTAAGTATATTATTTATCGATTAATTCCATATCGAACAAATGAAGTGTACAAATGGGAAAGGTGAATTATGATTTATATTCAGTTCATTCAGCGGCATTCCTTATAACCTAAATAAAACATTTTATTTGCAGCGTTCATTTGTGTTATTTCGATGATAGGGGAAAATGAATCGATCTATCTGATAACAATGCCTACCCAGAATATACAGGCTGTTTCATAATTAATGGTATAAATTCATACAGTTGAAAGTGTACGAAGATTTCGTCTCGTCATAGCAGCAACATGTGCCAGTTCTTTGTTATGTACCATATCCTCAGCCATTACTCTAAGGGAATATCCTCAAGCAATCCTTTAAGGTGATGCCGCAGAAACCGAGGTAATTCTGTCCATTCAGTTTGTTTGGTAACATGTACGGCCATAACAACACATTCAACGAAAAACGTCTCGAAGACTCGTGCCAGCATGTGGGTTAAAACCTAGATGACTCCAATCGTGAGAGCTTTGGTAATTAAACACACCATACTTCGTCTGTAAAGCGAATGGTATCCTACAGCTTATTGTTGCATCCACTGACAGAACTTTAATCTAGGACCAAAGTCCGACTCACCGAATCACTGAAATCGATTGAGGTGCGAGTACATAACATTGCGATGCATTACTCTTCCAACACTTCTGTGGCTCACTCAAGTAATTTGTGTGGCAAGTCTCCTAGTCGAAATTTCTCGAGAGCATTCGACTGTTTCCTGCACCATATCTTCATACCTTCAAGCTCAGGTTTAATTCGTGTAAGGCGCAATTTGTGCAAAGCTCCCAGTTTCTGGGAGGCGTTGATGCACCCTTGTAAACGTTCAACTCTCGGGGTGCCTTCAGACAGGGTATGCTTCTTGGTACAAGCTGCAGCCATTAGCCCTACCATACATTAAATGTATATGTTCCGTGTTACCATCAACATTAGTACAACTCAACTGGCACCAGTTGCACTCTTAATATGTCCTGTACTGTTCTGTCCATTTTGTTTACAACTTCATGACTCGAAAATGTAAACAAAGACCGCACCACTGACAAGAATGTGGTGCTTAAATGGAATTAGGTCAGTGGTGGCTGATAACCACTAGTCTTAATTATCTCGCAAATGGTTCGTTAAAGGACTTCCTTTATTTTTGCTTCAAGTATTGTAGGAGGAATGCTTGTGGGAGTTTTCTCTCGCAGGCATTTCTCCCCACACTGCGGGGCTCACCTGATTATGTCAGAAATGCCTCGTACTCTCTCTGGGTTTTTTCAAAGTTCTAATATGCCGAGACACCTTCACCTATTTTGGGAGGTATATGTGCTGGGGTCGAAGACCTTGAGCATAAGGCAAGAGTAGTCCGCTGATCCCAATGGATCAGTCGGCCAACATCCTCCTAAAACTTGTGAAGTCATGGAGAAGGGAATGCTGCGACCCCATAGAAAACTTGTCTCTCGTCATTCGGAAGGACGTGAGAATAGTACCCAATGCCGGGCCTACCTGATGTTGGTTTTCTCTGCATCTCTTTTAGTGTATGATGTTTAAACTATAGGCCGAGGACTCTAGTCAATCTTGCCCTACCTTTCACATCACCCTTTTTCTATTATGATAAAATCAATAAAACAATTTACTTTGACAAAAACAAACATATATACAATAATAATAACAATTTCTTAATGCTTCAATATTTACGCCGGCACTTATTTTCAATAATAACTACACATATATATTTAAAAAAATTATTTATATTAAATTCTTAAACACTAGAAATTTTAAAATTCATCTCAGGGTCGCATTTCTGGGCCTTCTCATAGAACAGAACTAATCCGCTCAAACCTGGCAGCAAACAGAAAATTACAAAAAGTTACAGAGGCAGTAGTTTACGTAATCGGCTTTCCACCTCACGTGTTCGTCCTCCCTCCCGATAAAAACTACCGATCACCGCTCTCGCACCATCTGGCCAATTCTCATCACAAACGCTCTCGAACACCAATCTTTCACCAATTCACTTTCTACCAATCTGTCTCTACACCAATCAATCACCACAATCTCAACATCTGTCCACCACTCTGTTCATTCCATTCTCTACCACCAATCTCATCAATATGTCTAATTCATTCTTTACCAATAATCTGCTACCAATGTGTCTCCGTCTGCCTCTTTAAAACCTCGCCCTCACTTCTGCGACACCTATCATCAAGGTGACAGGGATGGATCTCCTCCAATAAAATCTCTGGTTACACTTGGGGAAAACACGCCGACCGGTCGCCGATTCTCACACAATTTTGGGAAACTCCCGAGACGAGACGCCGCGTCTAGATTTTATGGCCCAAGTGTCAACCGCTGTCTCCTTTGTTTTGATTCCGCCGCCAAAGTCCGAGTAAATGTATTTTTTCGTTACAACCCTCATGTAGTCTCCCCCTGAAAATTAAAGAAAGGTCTAACTGATTTAGTTTTATAGTGTTTTACCTGCATCTCTTTTAGGCGAATTGTCGGGTAGGATCCTTAAACTAGTCAACTCTTGGCTACCTTACTTTATTTTCCGCATCCCCCTTTTCAATTCCCTTCATATGCTATTGAACGGGAGTTGCCTGTTTCAGTATCACCCTCATGTAGCCTGTTACCTCAAAAAAATATAGTATGGTGTAAATTCAACTATATGCGTTTACGCCATTAATTATGATGCATGCTGCATAAACATCGTATACGAAAGTTAATAAAAGTTCACTAATATTGTAATATTACTTGCAATAAAATTGCAGTTATCGTAGTACTACTTACAGATAGAATTAGTCAAATTGCAGACTAAAATAAGTGATAAAATAGAGAATACACCTTTTCTGAAATTCTTATAGCATGTCATCTAGGATATGGCCAGCGATGACAACCAACCTGTTGATTTAAAAATGGCCTTCACAGGGATGGACCAATCAGAAAAGATTGAATGCCATATGTAGGACCCAAATTTAACTATTTTTATTTTCAAGTATCATCTAAATTCTTCCACTACCATTAGTATTCCAGTTTATATGAGCAATGTTAATTTCCAACGGGTAAGGAAGATGGGAGGTTCATTCACTGGATAGTTCACCACTTTAAAATAGTCTTAGTCGTAAAGTAGTTTTCAGTAAATGTTACTTTGATTATTGGCAAACGTTGAATTATATCAGTCATACAAACATCTGACATAAATTTTAACATTAAATAAAAATATAAGTCAGTTAATTAGTTCTTAATACAACGTTTCATCTAACTTTGTGGACTTCTTCAGGTAGCTAGAACAAAAAATTTATTGAATCCATATTATTGTTGAATAAATACAAATTTTGTAAATATATGAAGAGTAATTTTCAATATAAAGTAAAACAAATGACAGACAGTTGTTATAATAGTTTAATCTTTGTATAAATTCATATAGTATTGTCAAAATTTAACGGCGTAAAGCACTTACTCATCATTTCGGTCGGTACCGTCGCGGGAAATTGTACGCGGTACCTGATTTCTCATCATGTAAATAGTTCATCCATTAAAAAATGTAGGTCATTAATTTTATTTCGTATTGAAAATTTCACTTCATATTTTAACATAATCTGTATTTTATTTGTTGACTTATTTGGCTGTAATTTTCTTATATCAACCATACTTTGATCTTCATTTAAGCTTTATGGCGACCCGTTTAATATTTGTCGTCAGCTTAGAACGAGGTTAAGAAAGAGGGAGCCTTTAAAATCGTAATGGGAAAACAGTGGGATGTTTTTTGAAAACTTCTCAGTAATGAGACCCAAGAATGGCATTTTCTACTACACACATACAATTGTAGTCACTTTAAATGTAGGCCCCTCTCTGTTTAAACCACACTGCATCCACGCGATGTTAATGCTAATCCGATGAATAACGAGGTAACCGCAGCATTTTCACATCCTCAAAAAAAGACAATTTTTAGACTTTATCTGTGCAATTTCGCGATTGATTAAAATATTTTATTAGTATTTAATTAAAACTGACACTCCTAAGAAGGTTTCTTTTGAGATTCATAGGTTTAAATATATTTAGACGATGTGGGTTTCTGCGGAAGAGAATTGAAGATAGCTTATGCCGAGTAGTTTTATATTCTGAGACACAAATTACTTTCCATTCCGACATTCCTACCGACAGTAACCATATCAGAGATTTTTCCTTTTCTCTGCCACCGATTGTCTAATATTTTATTTTCTCAATTGACACTGTGATTAGTAATCTTTGAGAATCATCATGTACTTGAAAAATTCAGTGGCTAATTAGGGAGATGCTGTTTACCGTCGTCGTAGGAAACTTCAGGTCGCAGACTAACGTTTTATCTCGAACTAATACATCAATGGTTGCAGACAAAATTATTTCGATGTGTGAGCTGACATATGTTGACATTGTTGTGTGTAATGATGCAAACAGCTGACGAGACGAGGTGAGAGGAGAGGAGACGAGACGAGATGAGAGTAGGCGAGGCGAGGCGGTCCTGTTGGACGCACGCTGCCCCAGGGATCCAGGCTGCGAGAGCAGCGCTGCCGTTGCTACGGAAACCACCACAGCCGCCAATAATTGCAGGAAACACTGCCACGCCCTCCTTTCTGCTTCGGTCCTTTCCTTTTCTACCTGATTCATCTACTGGCCTTTCTCTACTTGGGTCCCATCGATCTTCCACTCTGCTGTCAGAGTATAGAATTTAGACGGACAGCTTCAAAGTTGCTTCCACAAGATGCCCTCAAAACGAAATATATTTAGAGTTATAAAATACAGATAAACACTTAATATTCTTAAAATGGAAAAGAAAATTTACTATTTAAAAGTATTATTTCGTAAAATCGTATCTCATTAGAAAGCGAACAGAAATTAATTTCACGTTGAAGAACATAATATAGAGCTTCAACAAGAGACAAATTTAGTTAATTTATTTCAACCCGATAACAATTCACTTATAATTATAGTGCAAAAAACTTTATAATTAATTAAATTGATGTCATTAATCTGAATCTGGTGACGGGCCCATTAAGACGTTTCTGCACACGATAAAATGCACATTTCTCAAAGCATACTCATTCTCTACAAAATTATGAACAAAATAACAACTATAAATTTTACTGTAATTCACCTAATTACACTTAATATAAACCCAAAAGTAAGCACATAAATATGACTGTACCATTCTACCGGAAGTCGGGAGATGGTTAGCGGTTTCACGGAATTCATTTGTCTATGTGAGTAATTACCCCTTAAATCAAATTTGTCGCTGAAGGGGAAACCATTTGTTAATGTATGATTCCGGTTCCGACTTACAGAGCGGATACATCATCCATGAATTCGTCTGTGATACCGACGCGAAAGTGACGTTAAAGGGGACAAATGTGACTCGCTGAGGAGAGAGTTGGAAAGGACGCGTTGTCTGAAGAATGGACAATGTAACAATGAAGACGTAATAGCGATGTGCAACAGATTACTACACGCTAAGGAGGAAGTTATTAATGAACTTAGCGAAAATTAGCAAGGATGTGAAATAAGTAGCCCTTGTAATTGAGGACGCGTTATGTACACTCTTGACTTTTCATTATCCGCTTTGCAATTTATTTTTAAAGTAACGAAGGGACTAATAAAGACACTTCAATACCAAACACAAACATCTGTCAATCTGTAGTAGTGGAAGGAAAGTGAGTTCTGTCGAAACGAGAGTATTACTCGTCAGATGTAGCTTGTCGTGTGTAAACACGATGCACAGTCGACAAATTTCCCAATATTGAAGCTCACTTTACTTCAACACTTTCATAATATAACTTTGTACTGTAAAACTAATTCTGTTAACATTGGCGCTTGAAAATATTTTTTCCGTTCAGGAAATGTTGTACACCATATTAAGGATCTGGCATGGTAAATTGATGTTGCCTCAGGCTGTATATCTCATTTATAAGAATACAAAGAACAGCAGGGTAGTTCCTGAAACAAGGATAAGCAGTTCATCTGTTTTTCAATGGACTGAGCTTTTACTAGAGTTTCTGGAGCAACAAAGCGATTCTCTGCTTCCGATAAACAGGTGTTATGCAGATAGACAGCAATAATGAAACCATGTGATTCAAACATAAGACGATAACAGACTACTTTTCCTAGTACATTAGTAATTTTCGTTGTTTATTTACTTGTCATCCTTTATTTTAGTGTACAATATAATGGTTGAATTACTTACATTACTTAAGTGTTACACTATTAAGATATTAGAATAGTTAAAGTTAAATTGTACTTCATCTAAAAATTTACAGTACAACTCTTTCAACTATAATAGTATGTGTACCGTACTTCAGAAGTTTATAATGAAGAACGTTCGGCCTGAATCACAAAAGGTTAACTTAAGTAGGCTTTAATGGTAAAAAAGGGCAGGATGGCTGACGTTACCCGATAATCCATTTATATTAGCCGGCCGAAATATTTAATTCAACAGTAATCTCTTTGTCAAAACGTGATTAAACCATCTGATAGTATGGCACATTTTTGAAAAATTACCTTTTCACGTACAAATGAACTCTGAAAATAAAATGTTTTATTTAGGTTACACGGAATGTCACCTATGTGCATAAATCGTAATTAAAAAAATGCACCTTTAAACATTTACACACTTCAATTGTTCAATGTGGAATTAATCGATAAATAATACCCATAGTATTCACGGAATTACATTGTAATCCGAAATAGAAATGACAAAACAATGCCAAGCTTCGAAGCAGTGAACTTGCGCATGTATTGATACGTATATCAAATCCACAGTTATTCAATCAGTAGACTGAAAATTAGGGATTACATGTAATTTTTATGTGAGAAATACAAAAGAATATAATAAAAAAGTTCAATAAAGTCGGTCAAGCCGTTTGGGAGAAGAATTACGGACACACGCACGGCAGAATTTTGTATATACAGATTTGTGGTTTGTGTATGTGTACCTTGGTTTTTACACTGTTTTTTATTATTCGTTATTTCTCCCCGCCCTTACCTCGGATAATCGGAAATTGTTCTGAAATTAAAGTCGAAGGACTGATGCTGGTTACTTTAGATATTTGAAGTATTATAATAATTACGACATCGTTCAAAAGTCCATTACTATTACTATGGACCTACATGTTATGCTTCTTTCACTCCCCTACCCGTTGAGTGTAGTTGTTCACTAGTTATCTCACAAATATTTACGTCAGTAAAATACAAAGCGAATTACATTTTCAGCTATTTAGGTATTTCTTATGTTGCCCTTTATCAACAGATAATTCCATACTTTCTTTGTATAATTGAAAAGTTATTGAAGGATTCCGTAGAGAACAGTATTTTTATTGAAGAACCGTGTGCAGTCTCAGTATAAAATATTCATTTTAAATTACAGGAGCATTCGATAATCTTAAATATTTAGTCGTTACATTGGCGTTGGCCATATTTCATATCTACACGCATGTTAAAATTTGTTAGACGTCTTATGAAATAGGCTGTTAAATGAACTCATAATTATTTTAAATATTTAAAATAATTTATTTTTAAAGATTTAAAATAATGTGATGAAAACCTAAATCAAATTGACGACTAGAATGATCATCATATATATTGATGGAGACGTGAAGATAAGTGAATGATTTTGATATATATATATATATATATATATATATATATATATATATATATTTGTTAGTAGTTTTGAAATTGGTGAGCTGTTAATGTTTACAGTATATTTCCGTGAATGGTCGGCAGAACGATGGCGATAAAGCACTTGCCCATCGAAGCAGCTCCGTGACGACCGACCACTGAGAGGTCGAGTTGTTTGAGGATTTAAAGACTACGCGATTGATTTCGCAGGACAGTTTCCTCGTGGGAGCGAGGGAACGCTGCAGGAGCCCGGCTTCTGAGGACTCGCTCTGGGCGACGCCCTCTCATGTCGCACTCCGTCAATATACATTACTGATACCGCCACGGGCACACACCAATACAAACGATCAACATCTATTATGAGTTAAACAGCGATCATGATAATAGAGTCATTATTTATGTAGGCTAACGACTTTTGCGTCTATAAATTAATAAGTTATATTTCTAGAAACGAAACTTTCTACCATGATAGAGAATAATATCATATAATTCGGTCAATGATAAAAAATAGGTGAAAGGTTTTGTAGAGTTTTTTATACTTTTATCGTATTATAGTCGGTAAATAGAATTTTTGCTATTATTACGTAAAACTTCGATAACTGCAGATAAATAAAAAACTATTTGCATAACAAGATGCAAATAGCCAAATACTAAGTTAACAAATTATAGTCCCTAACCTCAAACAATAATTTAGAAGAGGCGATGATCTGTGCACGTTGTACGAGTCGAACAACTTCGACCTTACGATACTTTCGAGTTAATGAATTTGATATATATTTTTCGGTTAACAGGCTATGCGAGGGTGGTCCTGAAACAGGTAACTTCCCTTTAATAGAGTAAGACGGGAATTGAAAAGGGGGGATGTGGAAGGTAGATCAAGGGAGCCAAGGGTTGACTAGGGCCCCGGACTATAGTTTAACGATCCTACCTGGTATTTCATCTTAAATAGATGCAGAGAAAAACATAGAAAATCTGCATCAGGGAGATCGGACTTTTGGGTACTATTCCCACGCCCTTCTGAATGACGGTAGATAAGTTGGCTGTGGGGTCGCGGCATTCCCTTCTCCGTGTCTCCACCCGTTTTAGGAGGCAGTTGGCGGACTGATACAATGGGATCAGCTGACAGCTCTTACTGTGTGCCTAAAAAAAGCTAATAACGCGAAAACATCCCACTTTTCTGTAAATTACGAGCTAAGATTAGCCGTTGACATTAATTTTGATACTCAACATCTAATTCAAGTTTATACTTCAGTTCTATAGTTGAAGTGAAATTCACTAGCACGAAACCAACCTAGGTTCGTGTCTATTCCGGGATTTGAGAAATCGCTTAGTTTTATAATGACATACAACATGCAAGTAAAAACTTAGTTTAGTTCGTCGTAGTAGGGGAAATTTCGACCAAATCTGACACACCTGGAACGTAGATGTACTGCGTCTGATTTGCCTTGTATAAATGCTTTTCAGGTTCTTTGATGTTGATAGAGGACGATTTCAATTATTTTTATACCACATCGATACTTTTTACCTAAATCTAAAATTAACCGGTCGATATTCTTCCATTCAGATATTCGAACTAAAATAAATCTTTTTTCTCCAAGGCTTTACACTCCATTGAGGGCCTGGGCCTACCTAGTCGACTGCGGACTGACAAATGACACATTCCGAATTTGGAGTGACACGTGGTCAGCGTATCGATCCTCCAACAGTTTTAATTCCGGTCTTCTCGACCATGATAACTGAACATCCAAGCCCATGCCAGGATTCTAACCCGGGACCTCTGGGTTGTGAGGCAGCAACGCTAGCCACTACACCACAGGAGGTCGGCAAAATAAATAATGAAAATAGAAAAAGGTTCTAAAATTAGTTTTCGTTAATTTTTTATAAAGATATTGGCTGGCAAAGCAGCATTAACAATTCACAGAAAAACCTACCCCCACTACAGAGAATGAATACGAAGTTCCCCAAGAACTGAAATTACTGCCCCCTTACACCATTTACAAAACACTTAAATTTTAAACATGAACATTATCCTACACCCTGATTCTAGTATAAAATCATAATATTAAACAAAAATAATTCTACTCTCTACAACACTTCCTGTATTTGCAGTAAAGAAAATGTACTAGACATGAATATTATTGTAGATAGTTAGATTCCTTTTAGGATATGGCTCGTTCCAAGGAAATGTACATATTTTGTATTAATCTGCACCGGGATTGGCAAATTAACGCGGGAACGTTGACCTGAGGGAGAGTTGAGCTTTTAGCACTGTAAGTGCAAAATCAGCGATGACAAAGAAGTACGAAGTTTTTCGTAGACCTGGAAGGACGTGCCTCCGCTTCAATTATTTCCCCGACAAGGGATAAAATGACGAGGACTCACTAAATTTGCGGGAAATTGGGGCATGTTCTTTCCAAAATTATAAACTGTGATTGTTGGTCCAGATGGGAACAGAAAATGATATGGTGACGAAGAATGTGGCAAAAGAACAGTCGGAGCAGAGAATCGGAAAAGCGAGGAGTTTTCTGTGTAGTGTGGGCGATCTGCGTCTTTAGTCTCCAAATAATTGGTGTAGAGAAGCAGAGAAGAACACAGTCCGAGCTGACGAACTAAGGAGAGAATAAATCTCTCTGGAGTTTGGACAGTCTAACTTCAGAGAATGTAAACACTCTCCTGGGCAGAAATACTTTACTGTCAGGAGATTCAAGATGGAAGCCAGCCATCCACATATCGCATGTGTCGTGGAAACAACGCCTGGGCAATTAGTTGCCGATTCCAGCGATCTGGGAGCTTAGAGACCATCAGAGGACGACACAGGACCGGGAGTTGACTTCATCGCCTTCTTCCACCACAAAACGAGCATCTGAGACGAGCAACTAACAAGCCATCCCATATTAACAGCCAAACCACATTATACGCCTAATGTTCTCACGTTCACGCGGTAACTTCGTTTTGTTTTAGATACTTTTAAAATTGTGTGTACATAAATTATTTTTCTTCGCATAATTTTATGGGGTCAAATTTAACAGCGCGATATTTAAGCTTCAACATGTAATTTGGTGTAATTTTTCTAACCACCACGCTCAACATGCCAGTTCATGTGGCTAATCGATGCAAGTTAATATTGTAAATTGTGTAAATATTATGATATAATATTAACTAACATAATTGTTGTAAACAGTTTTGTTTCCTAATTTTTTTTAATATACATAGTACAAAAATTAATCGTATTTAATAACCCACAAACCAAAAATTAATGTGGTGTTTTAATTTAATTTTACGAAATAAAATATTTGTAATATAACGAACATATACATCTGCTCAGGCTTTGGTGACGTGGAATCACCTGTCTCAGCGGTTGGCACTTGAGCCATAAAATCTAGACGCGGCGTCTCGTTTCGGGAGGTTCCCAAAATTGTGTGAGTATCGGCGACTGGGCGGCGTGTTTTCCTCAAGTGTAACCAGGGATATTATTGGAGGATATCAATCCCTGCCACCTTGGTGATAGAAACTAAAGAAGTGGGGAGCAAGTTTTAAAGAGGCATTTTTGGCACAGATTGGTGGTGGAGATTAATATGTGAGAAGTTGCAGATTGTGGGAGAGCGGTGAGATGGAATTATGAGATAGATTTTGGAGGAGATTGTTCAAGAGCGGTCACGATTTGGAGAAAGGACGAGGAAGGAGCTGGAACTTTCACTAAGCCGATTAGGTAAACTACTGTTTGCTGCCAGGTCCGAGTGGATTAGTGTAAAATAGTTTCTGTTCTATGAGAAGGCCCATAAATGCGACCGTGAGATTAGTCTTAAAATTGTTAGTGTTTAAGTTTAATATAAATCATTTTTGTAAATATATATGTAGTTTTTTTGAAAATAAGTGTCAGCATAAATATTAAAACATTAAAAATTGTAATTATTATTGTGAATATGTTTTGTTGTTAAAAGTAAAATTGTTTTATTGTTTTTATTATAAAAGCTTATACAATATTTAATTATTAATTTATATCTCCCCATATATTCATTATAGTAAAACAAAGAGTCTTTCCGCCCATCACATAGTAAGACCTTATAAAAAATAGTCATTAATGGCAAAGTGGGCTATACTAGATTATTTACTCACTTAGTTGAAAGGTATAGTTTTCGAATGAAAGAAAACCAAACAAATGTAAAGAATCAGAATTATTAAACTAGTTTTATAGGTTTCATACACAGGTTGCCGATTTTCTGTCGTCCTTTTTTCTATATTCTTGCATGGAATCTCTTTCTCTTAAATAAAATTTCTCGTTCTCTCTTCCAAACTGAACTTACCGAGTGTTTAGTATTCGTTATTATTTTAGTAGAGTTCGTTTGTTTTTAGATTATGCAATATTTCCTCATTTAAAACGAAGTCATCCAGACCTATTACCGTCAAAAAAATAGTT
Organism: Eucriotettix oculatus; assembly: GCA_034510155.1. Taxonomy (NCBI): domain Eukaryota; kingdom Metazoa; phylum Arthropoda; class Insecta; order Orthoptera; family Tetrigidae; genus Eucriotettix; species Eucriotettix oculatus. The sequence goes on from CM067376.1 coordinate 203,788,073, forward strand.
ATTATTCATACCATCTATGCAAATATAACCTTGCACAAAGATTACTCTACAAAATGGTAGAATTATCTGGGGCAGTGCTTTTCAAGACGTATAGACATATATTTTTTCCTCCATTCGTATTTATGTTTGTCATTTGTTACTTCTCCTTAAAATATTGACACCAAGTGTCTTAAATTATTTAATTTTTAATCGCTTTCTCCTATGAAACCTGTTAGGAAAATAATGTTAGTGCTGAACTGTATTAAGGATAATATTGTTGCAAATGATCAAAAGACTCATAGAAATTCTTGTAAACTATGTAATTGTAAATATAAAACGATGTCTGAGATGGCAATAAAAAGAAGTATGTGTCATCACATGAATAATGTTAAAGAACACACGAAGAGAGATACAAATGCATATTAAGGTTATTGTATATGAAGGAGATTGGAACGAGGTATAAGTTTTACATGTTGAAAATTCAAGTGTCAAAATAAGTATTTTGAAGGGAACCTATATGGTTAGTGATCTTAATCACCTTGTAACTGAAATGAAAAGTTGTTTTGACTATGAACAGTACATGATTTAAATACTATAAGAAAGTATGTCCCTGCTAAATATTGAATTGTATATTATAACTCATTAAATTTTAATTTTTATATCTGAGATTCTTTTTCAAAATCATCAAGTAATTTTATGTTTATACAGCGAGTGAAGAACCATGCTTCCATTTTATTTAGAAAGGCACAACGCTTTAATTACAAATGTAAACATTGTACACAAGCTTTTAAAATGACGTATTCAAACTGAAGTTGCAGTACCATTATTCAAAACATATCACACTAACGTTTATTGTCCTTAGAATAGTCCATTTTAATCTTCCATCCTGACATACATAATATAATATATTATGTTGAATATTTCTTCGACAATCTCAGATTTATATAAACTGTGCGGACAATTGTTACAAAAATAGCATAATTCAAATATGTATCCTTGATTTTCCGAAATTCAAAACTGTTTTTTTTTTGTTAACAGATCACATAAGCGTGATCCTGAAACAAGAAACTCTCTTTTAATAGCATAGGAAGCGAATTGAAAAGTGGGATGTAGTGTACCATTATTTGTTGAATTTTCACAAAACACAAAAGCCTGAAAGAACAATTAAAATTTTACTTACCAACTACCGTTCCCGAATATTATCATTACTGACGGTTAATTATACTTGTAATAATCGCATTTGTATTTAATTGTTATTAAATTAATTACGTAATGTTATTCAAATTATTCTGTAATGAGATTGTCTTGTCGTGTGTGTCGAGAAGGAGTTTAAATGGCTCGATAAAGAAGAATTGTAAACGAGCTGTCTATCGATGCCGTTGAAGATTTTTACAATTGCTTTTGTTAGGAGATTATAGTAGATTATGTTTCTGTTTGCAGGTGATTACAGTGTAAGTACAATTTTTAACGACATTAGATTACCCGAAGCTGAAGAATAGCAAAATCAGCTTAACGCCCAAATTTATGAAAGAACAGGGAAAGCCAAGATCCAAGTTAGGTCACAGGTCAAGAGGCGGGGAACTGGATTATTCTTGCGAGAGCACGCCATTTTAAGAGGATCAGAAATGCGCTTCTGTTCCACTGTGCGCGGAATTCGGAGGGGAGTTCTCACGCTGACTTAGAATGGCGGTCGCAGGAACAAGACTTAACAAATGCCAGATTGAGCAAAAGCTAGTTAAACGTACGAAGGAGAAAATAAATTCATTAGGCAATATAGTGAGAAATGTTATTACGCCCATATTAATATATAGAAATTATCTAAACAGAATTTATTTTATAAAACCTAATATGATGGAAGTATAATTGTTTTTATTTTTACCATACTGATGATAAAAACTTATTACGCCGAAATCCCAATATAGAACTCGCGCTCACACTCTCATATATATTCAAGGTTCTCACATTCCGAGGCACCTTCACCTATTTTAGAAGATGCATGCACTGGGGTCGAAGTCCTTGGGCATAATGTAAGATTTGTCCGTTGATCCCACTGGATGAGTAGACCAGTAGCCTTCTAAAACTAGCGGACACACAGAGAAAGGTATGCTGCTACCCCCCCCCCCCCAAAGATGACTTATCTCCCGTCATTCGGTAGGGCGTAAGAATAGTACCTAAAAGCCCGGCCTACCTGATTCTGGTTTTCTAGGGGTTTCCCTTCATATATTTTATGTAAAACAACGGGTAAGATCCTTAAACTATAGCCCGGGGGCCCTAGTCAACCCTTAACTACCTTGTTTTACCTTCCACATCCCACCTCTTTTCAACACCTTTCCTATGCTATTAAAGGGGAGTTGCGTGCTCCACAATCACCCTCGAGTAGACTGTTACCTAGAAATAGAATAAACATACACTATTTATACTATTTAAATCATGATGATAAAAACGTAAATTGAAAAACATAAAATTTAAAATACACACATAACCAAGTTTAACAAAAATTCTCACTTATGCAATTGACAAAAATTCTTCTAAATTATATTGATTAAAAAATCTTATCTTTGGTTTTATAACTTTGTCTTTGGCAAATGCAGTTTGAAAACTGCCGTGGTTATTTGAGATATAAGAACGATTTAATGATTTAAGAAATTTTCCCGTACTTATTATCATCACCATCTGTTCGTTTCTATTTTTAAATGTTAAGTTTCAGTTCATAAAATAGGTCAAGAATCTATTGAATTAACGCTGCTAGGTTTCATAGAAGGAAAAGATTATACTTTATGACAATTTATATGATTATATTAAGTTTTAGTTTATAAAATAGGTTAATTTATAGGAGTATATAATTCATAAAATTAGAATTAATAGTAACTAACTACTTGAAATCAAGTGTACTCTTTGTACCGTGGTTTCTTTGACGAAACTAAAACTAAGTGTAGCCGATGTCTCCGAACGTTTCACGAAGAGTGTTACACAGGGCTATTATATATATAAAATATATATTATATTTAACAAGACCTCGCCGACAAACATAAACTTGTGCGCGCCAAGTACCGTAACCAAACCGGACGTTGTCCATCAGTGCCGTCAGACCTCCCTCTGTCTTGACAGTACGCGATTGTGTTTGTTTGATTCTTTTTCTTTTCGTTGTAGTTTTGTGGTTGTGAGACGTTAATAAACATGGAATACGAGTATCTGAACATGACTTTTCCAATAAAATGTTATTTTTGTACCATTGATTGTATACAGTTCCATCCCTAACCAGCGACGACCAAATCTGTTAAAAGGTCGCAACGATTTCCATGGTCTATTATCTCTATAGGTTTGTTAGTGCGGTCTTGTAACACTCCGTATATATGACATATATTTTACGTCCATCAGCACACATTTTAAATTTATATAATAGAATAAAGTTTTCATTGGCTATTCTACAATCTGACAATATTACTTGTTAGGTTTCTATGGCACCAGAACATCAAACTTATTGATATGTGTTCTTTCACGTATTACGAACCAGTTGGGTACTCAGTGTTGACCGATTTTTATTTATATTACCCGATACAATTTTAATTATTGGTCAATTCGTGATTAAGCCGGCATCAAGAACATTAATATATGAACTTTTACCTATTTACGCCTATTGCCCTAACAGTGGAATGTTAATTTCAGCATAACCCATATGATGACTCACAACACCACAGTCATGTCAAACAATCTAGTGAGGATCTAAATCAACCTTAGTAACTTAATCTACTAAACCTCTTCATTTAATTCTACATAAATCATAATAGAGGCGAAAGTATTCCTGGTATTCTAAGAGTGTCAAATATACTCCCATAATCTCGGTGGAGTTAAAAAATACTCAATACGCTAATCGACTAAAATTATACTCCAGACACTTCATGAAAGTAGAATTCGTCCCAGTATATTAAGAACAAGGAGAATAAAAACAATCAGTACCTTATTACAGTCAAAACTATTTCCGGGAACATTAACAGTTCTTTAAGAAAGGCAAAATTGTACATGGCATTTTATGAGTGTAGCATTTAGTTGCCATACCCTAAGACAAACATGGAAATAGACACGAATTTTGGGTCAATTGCATCTAATAGACATTCACTTGTTACAGCCTTCTGAGAATGAAGTTGCAATTTAAGTTACATGTAAAAAATCAGAATTAAATTGAATTTAACGTCTCCAATCCCGAAATCAATTTTCTTGCTAATTTTATGTATCGCCCAACCACCACAACCCCTATGTCATGAAGACATCAAGACAGGGATGAAAATTATATATAAACAATGTTGGGGGAAACAATATCAAAGGGATTTACGCAACAAAGTATTGATTCAACTCAAAAATCTGTCAATTTTGCTTATGAATACTCCCCTACCATGAAGTCAGGGGTTAAAAATGTAGACTAACAATGTCGGTGGAAACAATATCGAAGGAATTTACGGGAAGATGTATTAATTCAACTCCAATATTTACCAATTTTTAATGAAGAAAATTTCCGTCCGCCATAGCTTGTTATGAGCTGAACTACAATTTAAAATGCATATTGGATGTCATAGTTACATCCAGACAATTAGACACTAATGCCAGTTGTATTTTTATGTAACACTTTCCACCCTGTTTTAGCGAAATCCTCCCGTGCCAAATTGGCTTCAATTTGTATACCAAGAACATGAAGAGAAATTCTATGACAGACATTAAGCTCTAAAAATATTCATTCGACTCAAATATCAGCCGTTTATTTAAAAATTCAACCCCCTTCACCCCGCCTCCCACCATCCCAGCTACGTATGATTGTCGTGCCTTCCCGAATCTCGAAAAACAAGCGTAATTTTTTTTATCGAAATACCTCGACGTGTATAAAATTATACGGGAAACATTGTCTTGCACCCCCGTTAGGGTCTGAAGTTCAAATTAAGTTTTAGTTTGAATGTCAAAATTAAGCTCAGTGACTCGCATAACCTAGGTTTCTATGACGATTACATCGATATTTTTATTAATTTCTTTTTGACATCTTCCAGCCATACCGCTACGAATACTTCCCTCCCACGTTGAAACGGTCTGAAATTATACACAAAAAGTATCGGGGGAAACAGTATTTTAGTTATTGAACGCGTGAAATATTTGTTAGACATTAATATTTAAGAATATACGTCCCTCAACCCCCGCTCCTAGGATTGGTAGTGGTATTATCAGGTAATCCTTGATTTGCGCCGCGAGGAACATTACAACCAAAATTTATTGAAGTCTTTCCATCTTTTTAATACAGTATGGAAGTTATTTTCGCCCTTCTATCCCCCATTTAGGCGATGAACGAACTCTTAAATCGCATGTTAAATGTCAGAATCAAGCTCGGCGATTACACTGCTTTCGACACCAAAATCGATACTTTTCTCGTTATCCTCATTTTACGCCCCTCCTACATCACCCCTATGAATTAACCCCTCCTATGTTGTTAAGCTGTTAATATTATACACAAATATTGTTTGGGAAAACAATCTGACGGAAATGTCAGTCGTTTTTGGAGATTTAAAAATCTCAGCCCCCTCTAACCCCGCCCCTAGGTACGACAGTGATGATTCCAAGTTGCAAAGAACATGTTTACAGATTTTTATGCGGACCACACATACATAAATACAGTTAATTTTACTATAGACACTACAGATAACGAAAAAGACATTAAATTTCGAAGTGGTGAAGGGAACAATTTTATCCCTTCAACACTTGTAATTGTATTGTTTATAATAAGTACCAACGACAACTTTTACGTTTCGTTACCGTAGAAACGTAACGTGTAAAATTCATAGTCAAACTTAGGAAACGTTTATGACATTAAGACAAACGTTGTTGCCGGTTTGCTGCTCCTAAAAACAGCGAGAAGAGGGTAAGTTGTAATCTTAAGTAAATACAAAAATATGTTAATGGTTGTTATAATATGTTATTATTAAAAACAGTCCGTAGATTATTATATGTAATTACCACTGAAAAGTGGTTATTATGCATTCTCTAAAAATTAATTTTATTATAATCATTTAATCATTGTAGGTAGGATCGATACGCTGACCATGTGTCACTCCAAATTTGGAATGTGTCATGCAAGATGACAGTCCGTAGTCGACTCGGTAGGCCCAGGCCCTCAATGGGCTGTAGAGCCAAGGAGAAAGAAAGAAAAAAATCATTTTAGGTGCTCTGCAGTATTCTTGAAGACATCAAATTTATTCCCAACATGTTTCCTCATCCAACCATTTGAACTTGTCTTGACTATTCGCCTAGATAACGATGATATCGTAATGGAGCAGCAATTTTAAATAATATAATTAAATTAATCTGACTTAATATTATAAGTAAAATACAAATAAGGGCCCAGCTTTCGGCACCTCTTCAGTTCATTAACATTCATAATCTTATGAAAATTTGGTGTTGGTACCGCAACATCCATGGCCTGAATTGTTTAAAATTATTATTAAATTGTTTTGTTATTAAAACTATTCCTTAAAATTCTTTCGGTCCCGGATGTTTTATTATTAAAAATTATTTCATTAACATAATCTCAACGTTGCTAAAATAGAAGATAAATCCAAAGAAATTCATCGAGTTATAGTACAGAAGACGAAACACAGTTAATTTTCTTGGCGCAACTATAATATTTGAATGACGTTTTATTCACAATTTTACTCGTTTCATATCAATAATTTTCCTATTTTTTTTTTGTATAAACTTTTGTTAACTTAACCTATAAAGTGAACAAGTCACTTTGAATGGCACTTTGCGAAGTCATTACCTTGTAGTATCGACTCTCATACGAAAATTTGTTGGTGTAGATTTGGTGCATGGTAGGTATTGGTTTTACCCATCTCGTCAGGTTTGTTGTTTGGTGTAAGTTAGTGGTCTCCTGACAAGGTCTTTGAGGCGATCTTGCGGTAGCCGCTCCCGAGACCAACTTCACCGTGGCGCTACGTCGAGCGCTTTGAACCTGTGCGGCTCGGCGAGGAGTATTCTTCAATTTAGTAGGCAGATTACATTTTGCCAGGAGATGACTGCTCCACGTACGGGATATTGGACTCTAAATCCTCACCCTCAGTATAATATTCTCGGGACAAAGAATAGCGACGTGCGTTGGAAAGACACGCTTCAAATATCTGGCAAGGGCTTTAAATACTAAATATAGTTCATAGAAACTTCAATTTCCGAAGATATTGAAATGTGATTTCCAGACTTCAGGTGGATATTCGAATTCAATAAGGGAAGTTTTATGGTTCTAATCAACTTATTTTGGTTTACCATAATTGTTTGATAAAATCTTGTGAAGTTGTAAAACTACGTCTTTTCGATCATATAATTAGGAAACGTGAGTCCTTCAGAAACTTATTGTTTCGCTCGTACTTTTTAAAAATAACATATGGCAGAAACCCTGTTAATCTACCACTACAAAACTGCTATCCCCTTGCATCCCCACCCGACTGGTTGCCGATTGGGGCGGCTAAATCGGATGCCATTTAAGTGATGGTTTTAAACATAAGAATCAGCTTCTTCCCAAAAAGAGTTAAGTGCACAAGACCATAACTATTTTATTAATTGAAATTAAATTATACAGTATCGTAAATTGGAAAAAATTAAATTCTTTCCTCGCAAAGTTATTACACTAGTCCTGATTATGGGTTTGCACAGTGTTAGTATTTACAATGAAATGAAATCGCTGAACTTTTTCTGTTCCTTCTTTTCCGTAGTTTCTAAGGCAACATCTCTTTATTCATTTATAAATAAAACATCGACAGCAATTACTTAATTCTGTTCTTCTCTATATTGTTCTGCTGAATCAAGGGATTTCTTCTCTTGTCATGGCTGTTCCTTTTTTACTTTCGCCATCCCTTCTTCGTTATCGTCTACAGACTTGTCTCAGTTTCCATATTCCTCTACAGCAACAAAGGTCGTAGGCTTTCCCGGTGTAATTGTTGGAGGAAATATTCTCGGTTCTCCACCTGGGTCAAATTTAAGGGCCTGTCTTCATCTTCCACTTAACTCGTCAAAACGTCGCAACTATTGCATTTAGACCCAGGTGGAAACCTGAGAATGTTTCCTTCCTCCACAACAGTTTGAACTATCCATTCATCTGAATAATCTCCAATTTTCAGTATATCGTTATCCGCCACCCGGTCTCCTTTATCAATTTCTTCTAAATCTTCCAGTCCGTTTTCGATTGTACAACAACTCGTTTCCGTTTTGCACTCATTTTAACGTACAGAGATACATTTACATAGAATGTTCCAGCACGTATTCACGACTAAACTGCATGAAATTATGTGATTTGTTGGAGAGTCGAATTCTGTGTCGAGTACATATTTCGGCCGTTCTCATATGTGCGGCCGGTTAAAGCAGCTGCCGATTGAAGTACGCCAGGTAAGAGAACTTTTACTGATTTTGAATTCTGCATCTTTACAATGAATAATTGCCTCTAAATTCCACACATGTAAAAAAAATACCGAAGTAAAATCAAAGCAATGATTTAATTTAAGTTCTGAGACATAAAATTAATAATTTATTTGAATCAATGTAATATGCACGTGTTCAGATAAGCAAATATTTGTAGTTTATAATTTTACTAAATAAACTGTTTTATTTTTAACGACTTTAACATTCAAAGACATATAAGTTCCGACAGGTATTTGTGTTTATTTTAATCACAGACTACAAATTAATTAAAAGCGCTATTTTAAATTATCACAATATAGATAGAATATTAATCAATTGTAGCACACAGTATATACGTAATATATGTTGCAGTATTCAGTTTTTATACTGGTCCGATGCAACCCTCCTTGCTAACCTATTCTGTGCAAGCCTTTTCATTCCTACATAAGTACCACATCCCACAACCTAACTAATATGCTCGGTGTATTCCATACTTGACCTCCCTCCTCTTTTCTATCCCTACACACATTCCTCCAATGCGAAATTTACAAGACCTCATGCATCAAAACGTGGCCTATTAATGTATACCTTCTCCTGGTCAAAGTCCTTCATATATTTCTCACTTATGTTATTCTACTTAGAACTTGCTGCTTAGTTACTCTATCTACCCATCTAATTTTCAGCGTTCTTCTATAGCACCACATTTCAAAAGCTCCTAGTTTTTTCCTTTCTGCAATTCCTAGAGACCCCGTTTCACGCCTGTATAACGTACTAACTTGTTATTAATGATTTTCTAATATTCATATTTATATTAGTCGTCAGTAAATTCCTCTTTTTTGCGAAAGCCTTTCTTGCCTGTAGTATTATACTCGTTTTGTCTACTATACTTCTACCATTCCTAATTATTATGCTGACAGAATTCCTTAACTTTCTTTAAAATATCCCTTCCCAATCAAACACCCTTTCAGTGTTTCCCATACTAAACTCCATTACCTTGGTTTTACCTCTATTAATCGTCACGTTGAACTCTTTCTACAGGATCACGTTCATTTAATTTATTGTGGTTTCCAAGTCTTCATCTGACTCCCCTAATACTACAATATCATCGGAAAACCTTAGGGTGTCTATTTCTTCTCCTTGCAGTATGATTCCTTTTAACTTTCTTCATCGTATGTTATATAAATAAGTTTAACAGCATGGGCGACAGACCCATTCTTGTCGTACTCCTTTCTTGATTTCTACTTTCTTTTCTTGCCCTTCAATTCTAATTACTGCTGACTGCTTTCTGTATAGGTTATGCATAACTCTTCTTTTTCTAAATTTTATGGTTGTCCTCTTCAAAATCCTTAGTAGTGTGTTTCACTTTAAATTATCAAAGTATATTTCTAAATCTACGAATGTCATGAACGTAGGTCCGTTTTTATTATTCTATGTTCGTTCATCTCTACATGGCCTATCATCCGGATTTGCTTGCCAGTCAAGTTATACGCGCTATATATTTATATTATTGAAAATACTGTTTTTTAGGTTCCAAATCATAATCAGATGATTTATTTTTTATCAAACACAATTTAATTTGTACTTGTTTCAATTAATCAAAGGTTAAAGAAACATATTTTTATTTAAAAGCTTATTAGCAAATTTGGAATCTAAATCAAATTATTAACGTCACTTTGCACCAATTAAAATAAAATAAATTCTTCATATGAGCTTAGGAATCATGCTCAGAACAAGAATTAAATGTCACCGTAGAAAGCGGTAAAAATATAACGGAAATCGCCTACTGTAAATAAAAGAAATATTACTTATTTTCAATGTCGCTTATCAAATAAATTCACAGTTGCAAGTATTTTTCTAAATACAACAAAATTCACATAACCTAAGATTATCGACAATTCTCACATACACGTAAATGACAACAAATTATAAAATTATATTATTTTAAACGTCTTATCATAGGTTTTTATCACCTGGAATTTGAAAGATATAACAAGGTAAAATTTAAGTTTGAAGTATACTGCGTTCCTGTGAAATATTAGTCACGTTTGAAAACGGTCCTAAATAACATTGAAATATACAAACTTACGTGTTTTTATAATCATATTTCAATACGTTTGTATTTTTAAGGATATAATTGATCAAAATCTAAGGTTAACACACTACAAAACCAAATTGACACCATATTATTTGTAATTAAATGTGGCCGATTTCCATGTATTATACGTGTCATTGAATAGCGACATCCTGACTTTCGCGGGTTCTGAAATATAAGGTTTTTAATTTAAGCTTTATTTGTTTACTAATGTATTTCCTCAGTTTTACCAATTTTAGTTGAAATATATTCACTAAATGCAAACCTCATAAAACATAATCAAACAATTATAGATACAAACAAATATACATCATTCTTTATTTTGTTGATTTATTTATATAACCTGAATTTGTCTACGTTTACAATATAATTATTTAACAGTTGATTTTACATGCGCATTTATTACTATCTCACATTTTACCATATTTTTCATATGATTATACTGACGTTTTTATATTTTAATAATTTCTTGGAATCGTATAACAGAATACCACAGGCGAAACCCATTTTATTTACTGTCTCATTTTATGTAACAATAAATCTTGAGGAATAATAATTCTTTTGATGTATAAAGAATGTTTTTGTAAATAAAGCAAGTTAGCAGACGGTCGGATTTACAGGCCATTTTTATTTTCTATTTCATCTACAAGCTTAGCATTTGCGTTGGTATTATTGTATTCAGAACTCGCTGAAGGTTGTTGGTAATGCAATATTACGGAATACGTGCAAATATTACTAACGTTTCTACATATTCCCAGAAACCAGGCATGTTCAAAGGCGAAGCCTTGTATAACATTTCACTCATCTGACTGCTCTTTCATGCAGAGGCTTCATTTAAACAAAGCTCAACTGATGTTTGTTGAAATTAAAGTTTCCTTCTGCTTTATTTTTTCAATGCAGAAATACCGGTAAGTATAATGTAAGTGAAGTTTTATATTTTTGGGAGACAAGTACGTTTAGCCTTCTGTAAACTATGGATAGTTTACAGAATTTAAAGAAGCAGTTGGTTCAGGAGGCTATTTATTAAGTGTGATGCAGTCAGACTTATTTTAAAATAATTGAAAGAAAAATGCAATTATAAGCTACCCGTTTGTCACAAATATATATAACCGAAAGCTTAAAATTCAGCGGTAATATATAAACGAAATAAAAACATTGATTTTAAAGTAGAAATAACTAACCATATGTTTTACTCTAATGTAATTTTTATGTATCTAAAAAATAAAAATGGGTGAATATGCGATCCTCGTGTAATTCTAAACGTGTGCACATATCACTATCTAAGAAAAAACTGTGGTATCAGACACATCTTTAGTGCTAATAGTACCAATATGTTGAATAATTTGTTCCCGGGATCGCTGAGATTAATAGTGATAAATTCTTCTCGGATCTGTTTATCAATCTGACTGTCTGTTGTTTGTCTCAAATAAACTCCGAAATGGCTCAACGGATTTCAATGAAAATTTGAGGGTTTAAATAAAGGAAATTTAACATAAATATTAATTCATATTAAATTTCAATAATGATATTAATATAATTGATATATATATATATATATATATATATTCTACGTGAAGGTTTCTTTTCTATACGTTCCTTAAAATCTCCAAAGTGAATGTGAGTAGCTTATACTCTTGATCTGTTTATGCTTAGAAACGGCTTAATGGATTTAAATGAAAATTTCAGGGATTGAAACAGGAATTTTTTCGTGTATGTTTCATTTCAATATCTTGAAGATTTTAGAAGATATTTATAAAAATATTTATAAATCCATTGAATTGCGCGAAATGCTCATTTTTATTGGCTCCGAAACGTTTGCTAGCAGGACCTATTCTAAACCAGCTACGAGGTTTCCCTGAAGCGATCACAAATAGATGATACCGTACTTTTGATATATTCCATGAATTCTGTACGTTGTTTCGTTTTTAGGGTAAAATAAAAAGAACTATTTCGGCGTGAAGTCGTAGGGTAGCTAGTTGAAAAATAAAAAGAATGTCATGCTTTAGAAACATGCATTTACATTTCTTCCTAGCGAGAAGAGAGTTGTTTTATCACATCATCGTGGAATAAGACTGGTTGGGTGGGGAGTCAATTGCGTACTAATCCATCCATGTCTAGAGTTTATTTAGGCAACCAAAACAATTAACAACGCAGGGTGATTGATCCGGGCTGTAGGGCGGAAGATCCAGTTTTCAGGACATTTCTTCCAGTTTGAGACAGACAGAGCTGCAGTATAGAGCCTCGTGTTCCTTATAGGAGGGTCAATTTTGGAATCTGCTAGTTAAGTTTTCTGCGACGAAATGCAGCCCTTACCTCGCTCAACAGCTTGCAGTAGTAAGCATCCTGGATTCTGCGTCGCTCATTCCAAATATCAACGTGTAAAATGCCTCGCCGGTCGAAGAAAACGGTTGAAGTAATATTTCCATCCGAAAGTAAAGTCTTGGGTGCCTCTCTCTTCCTCCGTCAATCCATACTGGCTCGTTTGGACTGTGGAGTGTGGTGGTACACCAACTTTCGTCCCAGGAGACGATCCGACTCAAAAGTACATCATCCGCTTCCGTTAACCTTGCTGTAAGCCACCAACAGACCTCCAAAACACTCAACTTTTGATCTGCGTCAGAAGGCGAGGAATCCACCTTGCAAAACCTTTATGGAATTCCTTGTAGTTTGTGATTATCGCTTGACGGGTCCCATAACTTATTCCGACATGTCCTGTAATTTCAGATGATCAACGCTTACGTCCGTAAAGCTGGTCCGAGGACGGTGATCGTGTTACAGATTTTTAAATCGTTCTCGTCCTTCCTTGAACTCTTTGCGCCAGAAAAACACAGGAGTCCTTGAACAGTGCAGTCAATCTTTGGAAAATTTCATCACTTGGACTCCTTCACAATCAAGGAATTTAATTGTTTTGCACCGGCATGGCAGACGTTCTATCGAGATGGTTGGAAATGGCGAATTACCAGGTCTCTCCAGTCGTATTAAACCCAACCAAAAATACGAGAAACTCGGGCCCGGGTTCTACCAAACGTAGACGCTCAGGAAAAAATGCCCCGTTTATATTTAATCCACGCTAGTATATGTAACGAAAAATGGCAGAAGTAATACATATATATAAAACTTCACCAGTTTTTCGTTACACGTTACTAATTCATAATAAGCTACTTACACATATTTTTTTTAAAAAACCTAAATGCTAGTATTTGATATGAATTTTTGAGTATTCATCGAATTTAAGAGCGATAAATGGAATTTTTATATTATTCTCTACTTTTACAACTATTAATTAAATATTTTGAGATCATAGGGCTGATCTGCTAATTTTCAAACGGTATTCTGAAAGATGTATTTATTGTGACCTAATTATGGCAAATTATTGTCCAAGAAAGAAATAAGCGAATGGATCTAGAATCCAAGGTGTCACAAGCAAATATAGATATAATCCATTAATCAAAACAATTTAAGTCAATCATTAAAACATCAATATTAATCTAGTTAATATTTAAAAATATGCACTTATTCTGAAGACACAACATACATTTCCATGCAACTGTCTCAGTTCTGCATGTTCTGTAATATTTTGAAATGCTAATAATTGTTTTAATAGCACCTAATCTATGGTCAACAAATTATGTAGAATATATTTATTTTCATTATTTTTATGCGTATAATATATTAAATATCATACATTTCATATATATATTAAATGTATGATATATAGCTTTATAGTTTAACTATTAAAAAGGTTTTCATTAATTTTAAAAATTTGCAATAGCAATGACTTACTATTTTTTCATGTTTTGCAAAACAGAGGAAGACATAGCCCGAGTTAATAATTGGATTAGTCGAGGGCAAATCCGTAAGCATAATTCAGTTACACGTCTACCAACTACTCGATTATTCCCCGAGGCACCGAATTAGACTCAGGACAGGATTACCTAATAATAGAATATAACTGCAAACTATAACAAAGAAGCTCAGATTAGGACATTTGAGAGCCATTCAGTAGGTGGAGTTGATGTAGAAAATCTAAATATTCAAATAACATTGGGTCATTCTTATTGCATATAAAAATTCAGAAAGGTGGGATGAATTTTATGGATCTGTCGAACAGCAAGTTCATATATTTTTACCACTTCCCGATACTATCTATTTAATAGAATCCGTTTTATGTCGCATATTTCTAAAAGAAGTGCAGATCAGATATCGAATCCGGAGCAAGAAACAGAAACACGGTATTTTCTCGTGTACAACGTTTCGTCCACAATTTTGGAAATTCAAGTAAAAGTATACATTATCATGTTCCCTTTATGAGAAATGTGATTTCAATTTATTATCAAATATGAAATATGTTTACTACAGCGATTCGGCAGACTAGTGTAACAATTAGTAGAGAAGTAGATATTAAATATATAAGAAGACTTCAATACGGCATAGTCAAAAATATTTGAAATGATATTTAAATTAGCTCTTTTCCACATCTCACCGTTTGTCCTTATGATTCATTTTACAAATCCATTCGTTTAGGTGAAGATATTTTACGCAGGGTGAACAACCCTTCCTGCAAAATTAATAACAGAGAAGCCATTTTGACGTTACTTGTAATTTAAAATAGTTCAATCGACCCCAACAGATGGCATCCAATCGTTGTGTTTTTCCATTCCTGAGAAAGTCATTGTAAAATTAATTTTTTTTGTGAGTCAAGAAAAGAATTCTGTAAATCACTTCTGTAATCCATTGGTCCACGTAAACTTAAACATCTCAAAATGGCTTCACTCCATATTACACAATACTTTTATTAACATTACTAATTCACTGATTTCTGTTCACGAAAATTCATCATTACAATAGTACAAAAGGCCTATGTACAAGATCTGTACAAAAACATTTCCAGATAGTGCTTAATACAGCAAACAGAAATTTTAAAACTGCAAAGCCTTAAGATTGATGGTGTAGTACACGACATAGCTGTAATGGAAGGGTGGGTAAAGTGGCCGCTCTAAGGGAAATTGAATTTTCATGAAACCATGGCTATTAACAGAAACTTCTGGCACATACATATCGAATCTACATACTGTAAGGTATCACTCCAAGTATTTAAAGCTAAGGTAAAAGTATATTTTATAGGATATATAAACGTTTTTCTGAATGCTTACATAGTGGCCACTTCTCCCGACCTATTGGGGTAAAGTGGCCAGTCCTCTGCCACTAGTCCCAAATAGACTGTTTAGTTTAAAAAATGGGTAGACTTATAGTTTTTATTTCACCATTGATTATTATTAGGAGAAAAGTAATACACACGAGAAAGAAACGTGTTGTAATATATTTTTGACACAAAAAGGTCAACAATTGAGAAGTATTGTGACGTGGATTTTATAATTTATAAATGTATTAAGAAATTAGAGTTATATTTAAATGGGTTGGCGCTAATAAATCTTAACTTAGAAATTTGAACAGTTTTATTGTTAGCAAAAGTAAGTTTCAACAATATTACAATATTTAAATTTAATGAATTTTATTTGCTTAGCTGAGTCCTAACCAAATACATTGCACGAGACTTTAGTAAATTTAATTTACTTCTACTCAGGGCTGTATTAAGCGCATAGCAGAGCGAGAGATTATTGCCTTTTGGATCCTTACTTTACATTCATCCTTCACTAATTTCCTTGTTGACCGGCAGTCCTTGATTTCACGTAAAGGCAGCTTCTGGGTCAGCAAAGAAGCTGCAGTACTAATGTGGTATCGTTTCCTTGTTATGCTCGCAGCCAGATGACCTCACCTCTCAGACTCGAAGGCAGCCAGTCCGACTTTCCGTTTTCTCGTGCTGAACTCTCACCTACAACATTCTTTTCCGAATGATCTTTTTCGAGGTCCTTTCAACCTCAATCTCACTTCTCATAAAACATGATTAGTCATCCCGCTTTTTCTATCTTCCCCAGGTCCTCCAATAGGGTTGGCGTCTCTCCCCTTCCTCTCCAAAAATTCAAAATTTGGGAGGGGGCCACCCTCGCAGTCTTTTGGATCAACCACCTTGCTAACCTGGGCGGATATGGGTTTTCTTCGGCCAGCCGCAAATACCTTTCAGACAAAGACTGCGCCTGTCAGGCGTTAAGTTATATGGCTGTGTTTGTATTGCTGGTTTTTTTTTCGGGAAAGAGGCCTTGCGAATAGTTCAGGACTGTTCTCTGCGGAAATAATATTGTAAAATTAATTTATATGAATAAAACAAAATATATGACGAAATTTTATACGCGTCACAGTATTAATTATTCCTAATGACGTAAATAGAGAAATCAACGACTAACTATGGGTTACTGTTTCAGTATTTACAATCTATCCACTCGGAAACAATATTAAGTCATGTACAAAATTCGCACTTGAAATAGTCATCGTCCTCATCACATCCAGCGCACAGCCGAATGTGTTAATGCTCCGACATCTTATCCATCCTTCATCCTTTAGATCTAGAAAAAGTTTCCTTGCAGTAAAATCAGTCTGTCATCTTTAGTATAAACTCTCTTAGCGTTTGGTGCAACTTTTACCATATTACCTTTATTTTGTTTTAACCTTCAATTGTTATACTATGCATAAAAATGGAATTATTTAATTCTTATTAGGATAAAAAGATTTAAAATGGACTGTCGATAAGTGGCCAAAGTGGCCACTATTCCCGACGTATAGATAGTGTGTCCACTTCACCGGTCGGACGCCATGTAGGTATCACTGGTTCACAAGCGAAATAATACAACCGAAAGAAACAACACTGACTTGTATATTTATAAGCTAAAATGCATTGCGTGAACCATGATATTGCAAAAACCTTTCACTTTACATAAAAGTGAAGCAATTAAAGTAAAATACGTAACTTACCTTACATCAAACAATCGAAAAACCTAAATTCACAGAAAGTTGAGCCTCCTTTCTTTGCCAATGTCACTGATGTCACTAATGGTGTCGATTATACCTAGTTTGGCCACTTCTCGGTAGAAAACAGTACTGTTGAAGACAAAAAATTAAGCAATGGCCTCTTTTTCCAACCTGGGCACTTTACGCATGTTTCCCCTATATGCAATTAAAACACTTACTCATTACACAACTTTTTATCGAGTAACAAGCTACATGCGGGTAATCAACGTGCTGGTAACTGTCGCTTAATAACATAGGAGGGGGTTGAAACGCCGGATGCGTATGGGAGAGTGATTAACAATTACAATATAAAGTATGTATTAATATCTTTTAATAGAAAATACGAATCCATTGGAGACCATCCAAAAATATCTCATTTATAAAAATAAAGTAACTAGAGTCATTTTGTGTAATTTAATAAATAATCTCTATTTTTTTAATAAAGAAGAAAAATGTATAGCATTTTTGTTAATAAATTATAAAGTCAAATTCACTGGAAAATCATGTGGAAATCAATAGAAACAAGGTAAGATTCATTGCGTGAATCCGATGTGGAATCCGGTGTATATATATATATATATATATATATATATATATAGAGAGAGAGAGAGAGAGAGAGAGAGAGAGAGAGTAACATGCAGAAAAGTTGACCTTCAAGCCGCTAAACTATTGTTGTCGGGCGTTTGACATGCCGACAGAGAAAGTCGGCAAAGGTGGATGCCGTGCTAAAAGCTTGGGTTTGTGCAAGGCCGCGGATTTAATAGTTAGTCGTTGACGGACACTCTTGGAGTGAAAACGGTAGTGGGTACGCGATAAATCGCGAACGTACGCAAAGGGTTTCGAACACGCCACAGAATACAATGGTGAGACGCTAGCAAGAATTGGTATGTGATTTGATTTTAATTTAGATGGCGACAACGATACGCGAAGTGTTAATTAGCACGCCCCATTAAAGTATTCGAATAAATGTATTGTTGTGTTGCCGAGGCAAGAAAGCAGTGAAACACGTGGCCCATTACAATATAAACACACACACACATATATATATATATATATATATATATATATAATGAGCGGTGAGTGATCAAAATGTTTTGACTGAACGAGTGGTTCCGATCTGATCACTACAAAGAACAGATTTGCCCATCTCTAGTCAGGAAACCAGTACATCTCTGCTGTGTGCGAAAGTTAGTTTATGGATACCCATTTCTGCACTAGGGATTATTAGTCTTTGAAAAGAACCGAGGCGATATTTTGTTCTTGAATTCTGAGCGGTACACAAGTGCCACATGAATTTCTTCTTCCCTAAGCTGCTAGATTTTGCAGCATATAAGAACAAAAACTGCTTGAACTACATGACGTTTAACTAATGTTTGATGGCATAAACAAAATTTTGTAGAAAACCAAATTCGCGTAAGAGAAATGTGTCTGTCAGTTATCGCAGAAATACTGATTTGATTAGTGTACACACCTGGATAATATTTTATGAGATTATTTACTTGAATGTTCACCAAATATGAAGAAAAAATTAGATAATTTATAATTTCCTTAAAGTAACTAATTCGAAATCTATTTTCTTATGCCCCACATTATATAACGTCGATAACCTTTGCCTTCTCCTTGTCCTGAATGTTACCCGTGAGCTTTTTATGTACACCTGTTTATTTACTTTCGTGCTTATGTATTTCGGGATTATTGTCCATGAATGTTGATGGATTGAGCACAACGGTAAACTGAAAGCTACATACAGAAGGTAAGGTAAAGTGTGACGTTAGCGCGCTTTTGTGCAGCGGCTTCCCCTAGGAGTGGTGCTAAGTGCTGCGGACAAGCGGAAACAATGACAGCAATTCCTCTGGGATGTAACACTCCAACGACACATACAAGACTTGTGACACAAATTGGAGAAGCGTCAACAACAAAGACCATCCTGCATTAACCTGATTACCCTAGCCTCGGTGTCGCTGGAGTCCGTCTCGGTCTTGAGACAGCGTGGCTATGGACTTGGCCAATCTCTTCAAGATATGTGCGAACATGTGTTAATCGGAAATGTTGATTTCCCTTCGCATGTCTGTATAAGAATAGCATAGTTTAGTAACACCCTCAAGTACTTTAAATGAATTAAATTGGTTGAGAGGCTTCACTATAATTTCTCATGTATTTATTGAGCAAACCGGAGAAACTCGTATTCATTTATCAGGGAAGGCAACGAACGGACGTGGAATACTCCTTCGATAATAGGACCGTAAAAGACGAATGCTTTTCCTTGGAAGTCTACTAGTGACTTTTCTGGAGTGTCAAATTATTTAGGGACAAAATTGAGACATGGTTTAACTTAATTTATTCAGGTTTATAATTAGTGTTAAAGTATTTTTATATTGAATGTTTATATATGTATAATATTTTTAACTTATATTCCTTTATTGTAATATTAAATGTATGTTGCCACCGGGCTCAGCCCATTGTAACGTAATAAATCTATCTATCTATCTACTTATAATCATTGCTCCATTTGCCTATTCATTAAGTTAATGATTAATACATTTTAAATTATTGTTCTAACTTTTTGCATAAATTCCAATGAGAAGTAATTATTCATAACTATCTGATATAGATTTCATTAAAAAAAGTAGCAATGGTGATAATAAACAATTTGATTTTAAATATTATTTTAATGTTATAACTGTTTTTTTAAAAAAAAATTCACCGACCCTCAGGCATTACGTTTTAGAAGGTGCGTTTTGTACAGTTCTCTGCAATATTTGACTGCCTTAAACAGGTCGTAAAATCAGTAACGTATATCCCTGGTTGTATAATGCTGAGAGAATTTCCATATTAATAACTTCTCTGATATTTGATAAATAATATATGTATATTAATACGTGAGTTAAAGACTTGTACCCCTATTTAAGCACATTACGCGTACGGAGGAGTGTGAGATTGGACATGGTTAAAGTTCATATAGATAAGGTTCATATGGATAAGGAGTGCATAACTATAATATTTATGTATAATATACGTTATAAATACATTAAATTAAATAAAAAGCACTCAGTGTTTACGTTCAAACACACAAATGTATTTAGTCAAAGATTCGCAATGAGTTGGGTTATCGCTGAAATACTACGAATGAATTGAACGAAATGAAATAAAACATGCCTACATTCTATATGTGTGCTTCATGTATTAGTGAAATACGGCTATTATTGTTATTTATTATGGGTGGTTTCAAAAAAGTAAGTACATTCATTTGCCTCGACATTGAACATACCCTGGTTGGAGTAAAAGACAAAGAAGAAGGGACATTTATTTTCCTACATACAATACTAGGTCAATTGCAAATAGTATACAAAAAGGTGAAATTATTTATAGGGATACTTTTAAAAGATCACTTAATGTCATTCCAAGGATGTTTAATTCATTTGATTGTGGGTTGATGGATTGACAAAGCAAGTTTGAAGTAACGTTAAACTTAAAAATTTAATAAACTACGGTCGCATTTCGACCAACCACAAGAATACTAGTAGTATTAAATTGACAAGAAGCGATTGCGTATGGATTGCCCGAGTCGCAGGTCCGACAGACACAGAGTATTCAAAGTCCCTACCTACGTCGCTCAGATCAGATTACGGATGTATTTAAAATACGAACAATGCACTGCTAGATTGTAGCCAACGTTTGCGGACTTTTGTTAAAACTAGCCTCTTTTACTTGGCCTTTATCTAATACACATTGGCGCAATATCAGGAAAAGAGAAATAAACGGCACGAATTGTGGCTGTGAAACTTGGTATCACTTGAAACTCAGAATAGAGGACAATCAGCATAGCCTATTTCAGAGGTACTCACACAATAGATAGCAAGAATTTTAAAAACCGATAAAAACGATGTTAAAATTCTTCCTAGAAAATAAAGAAATTACCGCTTTTCCTGCTTAACCATGTCTCAACACTACATTATACATATAAAACGATTCATTTTCATTCCAACGAGAAATTTTAAGTTTTATTATTATATTAATTCCAACGATAATTGTGGCCGGTTCTTAGAATTGTCACTAGGTATGCATAATCTGAATGTTATATAAAATTATAATTTTAGATACATCTTATTTTTCTCATAGTAGCAGTATTCAGATTTAAATTGGCAACCTAGAAATCCATATAGACACAAGCTCATGCTACCGTCTTGCTATTAAGTTTTTGATTACTTTCCTCAAAACTAAATACCGAGGTAAGGTTGAAAGAATATGCAAAAAAAAGAATTTAATATAAAATATAGACATTACTTAAGGGGAGGACGGTGATTTAAAATTGTACATAGTGACGTGCGGGACACCGAGACAAGTAATTCGATATAGAACCCTTAGGGTCCAAACGGACAGGAAATGTCCTTAAATTGAACCACAAGTTTCCATGACGTCACATTCGCTCCGCACCACTTGCTCCTATGGTGGATCCATACCACACGTATGAGTACGAATAATAAAGTGATAACATCTTTTCCGTGTTGCCTATGTGACGTTACTACGTACAGTCTTAAACAGTTACCGTCCTCATCCTGTAGATGTCTTATTGGAAAGTATTCCAACCTTTCTTTATATAACTAAACGTTTGTGTATATAATCAAATTATGAAACCAATATGACTGTATGCACACAAGTTTGGGGGTTTGCAAATTAAAATAATATCAATCAAATACTGATGTTTCAAAATAAAGTTTTTCGTACTATGATGAAAGCTCCATTTTCCATCAGAAATTCTGACATCCAAAACACCATGGTTTTAAAACTGTAAAAGAAGAAACATTTGCGGGTAAGCACGAAGAAAGACTACATAGGCATGAAACTGCTGAAGTTCTTCAGTATGTGATAAATGATAATAATAATAATATTCATATTCCGTATATCCTGTAAAGAATCTAAGCTTCAAGGATGTGGAATGAGTCAGGGTGTACATTTATTACATTATTTTATTATATAAAAGATAAATATACTTATAACTAATTTTTATAACCAAATAGAAAGGCGATTCCAACATTATAAACTAATTACTCGTCTCCGATTCTTCTATAAATTCCTTTACTGAATAGAAGGAGTGGTTAAGCAAAAATGAGGATAATTCAGACTTAAATTTACCTTGGTTATCGGACAACTGTTTAATTCTATGCGGCAGTCTGTTGAAGATGGATATCCCAGAATAATGCAATTGACAATGTTTACATTTTTTGTACATATTATTTTTGTTCCTTGTATTGAAGGGATGAATATCAGAATTATTAAAAAATAAGTGCCTATTTGTGATTACAAATAACATCAATGAATAAATGTATTGGCACGTCAAAGTGAAAATACCTAACTTTTTGAACAGAGTTCTGCAAGAAGTTCGTGAGGTAACCTGACATGTTGCTCTAATAACATGTTTTTGACTAATAAAAATTTTATCTATGCCTGCTGAGTTGCCCCAAAATATAATACCATATGATATAACAGAATGGAAATATGCAAAGTATACTAATTTTCTTGTTTTTAGATCACTGAAGGTGCTCTTACAGCATATGTAGCTGAGCTGATTTTCTTAAGTAATTGATTAATCTGATCAATCCAATTTAATTTATTATTTACTAAGAGACCTAAGAATTTAACAGAGGATGTTTCATTTACTTTTTTGTTGTCGTATTTAAGTGTTACAGATTGTAAAGTTGTGTCGTGTGTCTGAAATTGCATGAAATGTGTTTTGTCACAGTTGTTTGTTAGTCCGTTCACATTAAACCATGTTAGCAGGTTAGTTAAATTATTGTTACTTGC
The DNA here is from genome assembly GCA_034510155.1 of Eucriotettix oculatus. NCBI lineage: Eukaryota > Metazoa > Arthropoda > Insecta > Orthoptera > Tetrigidae > Eucriotettix > Eucriotettix oculatus. The sequence goes on from CM067376.1 coordinate 203,811,270, forward strand.
CTCTTCTAGTGTGTCTTTGTTACTTTTTACTATTACACTAGTATCATCTGCAAAAAATGATATCTTTAAAAGTTGAATCTATGGTATTAGGAAGATCATTTATATATATAAGGAATAATAATGGTCCTAATACTGATCCCAATGGGACCCCAGTTTTAATAATTCCCCAATCTGATTTATGTATTTCACCTGTGCATGAGTCTTTTAATACTACTCTTTGCAGAGGGCGGGAGTGCCATATGAAGTCATACAACAATAATGAAAACTTAAGGACGTCATTATACTAGTTTACCTAACAAGTAAGTAGATATTAGAATTAACTAAGAAAAACTAATCGTTGTCTATAGACTGGTATTCGTTTGTGGAGTATTTCTAGTGGGTAAACTTCCAACACATAGTACAAGTCTGAACACCCCTGACCTATTATATTAAAAAATTCGTTATTTAAGTATATTTGCATTAATAAAAGAAAACAATAAATGATAATATTTTATGTGACATTATAAAGTTAAAAAAATTAGTGCAATATCCTGAGAGTAATAAAACATTTTAATTAGTTACTAATTTATGAAGCATATATGAAAGCAAATTGAAACGTTTCTTCCTTTATTTTGGGACTTTTTCATCTAATACAGATTAAAAATAATAAAATATCTTAGTATGGTTTAATTTGTTTCTTATAATATTTAAGTTAAATTAATGGCCAACGACATACAGTATAGTTACTTTAAAGGTAAATAAATATATTACTAAATCTGACGTTTTTCAAAGTTCCATGGGACGAGATGAAATGTTAAAAAGTCAAATACGATCCACAGGACGTGGGGTAAACGCGGCGTTTTTAATATGTTTTTTTTTAATTTAATGAGTATGCTGTCTATAATTAACCATTAATTTAACTTAACAGATCTGAAACTGTTAATTTCTATAATATATTATTTGATGTTTGATGTGGTCTAACGTCCTGGATATTGCATTTATTTTGTAACTGACGAAATAATGAAAGGAAATGAAGCAGAACCAACTGATTGGAATCACTGAAATATCCTCATTGACTTCCTGCCGAGAGAAAACTTTCCATGTAGATTCTCTATCCGATACAGAGACCCAGAATATACGTGAGCCTGTGTCCGAATTCGTATATAAACAACTGAAACTTTTACAAATTATGCATGTTACGAATGAATGAAGATACTCCCCAACTGTGATTCAGCCAAGTAGTTTGCATTGTGTTAGAAACGGATACCTCGATAGCTCGAACTCTGCCAGATTGAGCAATCATATATGTTTCTCCTCTAATCAGACTCAATTGAAAAAGAAAACGTGATGTGATGAATATAATTTTCCTATCCCGAAAACATATAAGAGTATTTGTTGTTGTGGTATTCAGTCCTAAGACTAGTCTACAACCCTCCATGCTAACATATCTTGCGCAAGCCTTTTCATTTATTATAACTAGCACACCTACCATCCTCCTTAATCGGCTTAGCGGATTCCATCCTTCGCCTCCCTCTTCTGGTCTTACCCCACACACTTCCCTCTAATGTTAATTTTACAAGACCTTCGTGTCTTAGAACGTGGCCTATTAATCTATCCCTTCTCTTGCTCAACGTCCTCCATATTGTTCGCTCTTTCCTTATTCTGTTTATAACTTCCTCGTTAGTGATTCTATCCACCCATCTGATTTTCAGTATTCTTATATAGCAGCACATTTCAAAGGTTCCTACTCTTTTCCTTTCCGCAACTCCTATCGTCCACGTTTCGCACCCATATAACGCCTCGGACCATACGAACACTTTTAGCAACGATTTCCTAATACTGACACTTATATTACCCGTAAGTATATTCCTCTTTTTCGCGAAAGCCTTCCTTGCCTGTGCTATCCTACTCTTTATGTCTACTATACTTCTACCATCACTAGTTATTACGCTTCCCAAGTAGCAGAATTCCTAAACTTCCTTTAACAACAGTACTTAAAAATCTAGACTCTTTGGTAATCTTCCTGAAGCATAATGTAAAGCATTAATATTTGTTTTGACATTTTCATTACGAACTAATTGGTATTATTGAGTACAGAAAAATTGTGATTTTCTGCATGATGTTGACTGGTGAGTGTAAAATTCTGAAAAAGTCTGTCTGTAATTGATATTTAGTGCTTCCTGTGAGTCTTGTAGAGCCTATTAGATGCAAAAAAAATAGCCTTACATGCTCTCACTGCAGCTAGAGTGCCATTCCTGAATATCCCGCCATTGTTTCAATAACTATAAAAAATCTGGACCCCACTCTTTAGCATTCTTATTACCATTCTATTCATGTTATCACTAAATATAGTACTTAGAATTTCTGTATTTAGAGCTAGTTTATACATGACAGTCATAGCTTTGCTTCGCTTTCAGTCACCCTTTGTTTTCTTAGAATTTGGTTGGCTGATTACAGTGGGACGTGTTTGTTTATCTTTGCCAGTATGTGTGAGAATGGATAGCAGCAAGCGCGAATTCAAGTTTGGCCAATGTTGATGTCGGTCCATGTTTGCCAGATGGAGTGCAGGCGGGTGAGGTGCAATCGGATTAGCGGCGGAAAGGTTAATCTCCGTGCTTTTGATGAAAGAGGGCACTCAGAACCCTGCTCTGTAATGCGCCAGATTAATACCGAACGCCTGCGGACGACAGTCCATCTGCAGTCGCCCCCCCCCCCCCCAGTGGCCACAATTATTTTACAAGTTTTACCCACTCTCACACACAAAAAGAACATTGGCTTTAATCGTGTTATTGAATTAATATTTCCTTTTACCTTTAATTAAGAACTCGTAGAAATTATTGGTATTTCGCTTTCGATACAAGTACTTGCAGTAGTCAATAATTATTTTTACTATATAATCGAGTGATGATAATTTTTCAAATATTTTTGAATAACCCACCTTTCGGGACGGTTGGTTTTCATTTGTTAGTGTACAGACATTCGTTTTCATTTATTCAGTGCGTGTTTTGTTGTATAGTCAGTCTTCCGTCTACTGCACGTGAATGGTACTATTAGACATATCTTTCAATACTTATAATTTGCCTAGTTCAATTAGTGTGCTGTGAACGATGAGGGTGAGTTCCATGGTAAAGCTAAACGCAAGTCAAAACACGAAACGTCAGTATAACGTAAGTTCGTGTCATTACTGATTTCTTCTCTACACGTCATAGTCAAATTCACTTCAGCAATGGATCGAGAGATCTTAGGCTGGAAGAGGGGGGGCAGTTTTGTAAAATTTATATTTGATTAGAATAATAATTAATCAATCATTTCAGTAAATTTTATTATATGTCTATTAAGGGATGTTTAAAAAATGTCTCCCACATACATCATTTTCTCTGTCTTAAAAAATATAATATTATTCTCTATTTTGTACTAAATATAAAATAACACAACTGTAGGTTACATTAATTATTTAACATTTTTTATTTATTAGTCAAATATATTTTTTCATTAGTGAAATTCTTTCACATAATTTCGAATTAGGGGAAGTCGGGGCGCAACGGAACACTTATTATTTAACTATTTTTTGTAAAATTATGGAAAGAATAAAAATCACCATATAAAAGTATAAAACATTAGCTTCATTAGTTCTTGGGCTTCCAACCGGGTGAAAGTAGGCATTGGCCACGACGTTTCGAAGGTGGACACTGCCATCGTTTTCAAGTGTTTACTAAGCCCAAGAACTAATGAAGCAGCAGATACACCGGGAAAACCTTCGCTCTTATCTTATACATAATTATATTCAGCTAAAGAATATATACCATTAAAGAATTAAAAACGAGTAGTTTTGTAAATTACCTTCTGTCGAAATGCTCCAAAAGTTATAAATTTAGAGATATAAGGTACCAAAAGAAATTCACAAGGTGCATTCATAACTGGTCAAGATGGTTGCCAGGACTTCTTCCTTGACGATTTACAATGTTCCACCCCTCTTAACAAACCTCCAGCACTATCCGTTATAAAAGGTATCCGGTTCGACCCCGCTATTCCGTTTCGCCCAGAGTTCGCCTATATACTATGGTCTGCTAAAATTCTTAAATATTTCGTATTTTTGTGTTTTTCTTCCATGAACACTTTGAACGGGCACCTTTCCTTAAAAAACGACAGTATTTCATCGACAACAGTGTTTTCAAAAACTTTATAGTGATTTGCAACGTTTCATTTGCAAGCTAATTATTTCACGTAAAGCATCAAAATTATCTTCAGATCTTCTTACTTCCCTTGTAGTTTTCTTTGTCTAGCATAACACCTAAGAAAGATAAAGTATCAATTTCGTATAATTCTTTCTATATGTCGATCAACCACACTCTTTTAACTGTAAAGTACGAATGTTCAAATCGTTGAAACTAGATCTCTCATTGGTTTCAGAAACGTTTCTTCTTGGCGCCAATTCATTAGTGCATTTAACAATTACAATCAAACAGTATTATGTAATAATTCTGGAAAATTTGACTGTTATAAGCCTTCCTTTTTCCTGGTGGACGTAAGCCCTAATTTTCATGAATAATTTATCACGAGGATGTTCTTTAGTATACATTCGGCAACTTTTAACATTGTCGAAATGACTAATGAAGGAGGGGAACTTCCTCTTCCACCAGTAATACGAATTATAATTCGTTCTTTCTAATTCTTCATAAAAGTTAACTATTTCTACATTGTTAATTTATCTCCAATTTCACTTAAAATTTCGTTCAAGGTAGATACATGACATAGTCATTGTCATCATCGTCATTTGCCAGTTAGGGCTAAATGTCACTATATATATATATATATATATATATATATATATATAGAGAGAGAGAGAGAGAGAGAGAGAGAGAGGAGTAGAAATACGTGATGTCTGTTTCACTCTTCACTTACACTTTCTTCGGAAGAATAACGACTCTAAAATGCATTTGTACCCGTAACGACCTCTAGTGCCCGAATCATCAATGTTAACTGGAAGTAGCTTCATACAAAATACGGAAAGAAGTAACACTGATGGAGGATGCTTTACGCTCACCATCAAATCTCTTTTAAAAATTTGGGCTATTTTATACAAGATTAAAGTATTGAATGACAGAAAAAAAATTATATTATTTTTGGTAAAAAAACTTAGTTATGACCTGATGCTGGAGAAACATCAATAAAAATTCTAATTCTAATAAGTGTTTAACCCACCATGCTATACGGATGGATAATAGATAATAATAGTTTTTGAATACAGAATTATTTAACAGTAATTAGTATTATGTAAGTAAAATGAATATCGCGTACGCAATTCTAAACAATATAGAAATTGTTATCCGAAAATACATTTTCTGTTGTCCATTATTGGATAATTCTTTGGCTGCGTGAGAGATTTCATATTTGCATGAAATATAAATTTAATGAAAATATCGTCCATGTAGATACAATTTAGGGTTTGTGCCAAAAAACTAACGACCGACATATTATGGTTAGTACATTTTCAATCAATGCTGTGTACGGATTCAATGAACTATTTATGTTAATACCTCAGTTTTCAGTTATGACAATTAATCGCGAAAAGTATTATATTTCTTTTAAGATATAAATTATCCCACAAAATACATTAAATTTTGAAAACTTTCATTACTTAACTTGGGGGGAGGGCTGAGGAATTGAATGGATCCGCCACTGTATATATATATATGTCGAAAGAGTAGTAACGAGAAGTTAAGATTCCGATTACTAAAAGAACGGTTTTACCAATCTATAGTCTGTAAGCGGATAGTTACTGTATTATTCAACTGCTGAGGATGCATTGTAGCAAGGTGGCGGGAAATATTAGTCTGCGATAGCAAGTAAGCTAACTACAGAACGAAAGTACATTTGACAAACTGGTTCATGCTTTTAAGTAACATACTCGCTGGTTTACTTATCAATGCTTCAATGACGCTCTGCCCCCCTCTGTACATCTTGGTCCGTCTCGCTCGTTCTCTATTTTGGTTTGCACTGTGGTATAACAAGTTTCATCTCATTAGTTCCATTTTAAAGTTAATGAAGCTCAAAACGAACCCCAATATGTCTCGACAAGTATTTTTAGGTGTCCACATAAGATGGTTCATGTTTTTGTGATACAAATGGGATACGAAGAATTCTAAAATCTTAAGCGATTTAAAAATCTGTATCAAAATATAAATAAAGATAGATCATAAATTTACTGGAGCAAAAGAAATGCTACTTTCTACTCAATTCAGATAGTTTAGGAAAAATATTAATTTCTCCCTTTAGTTGATAATTTTTTTCCCATGTTTATGGAATCGAAGATAGTCATTTTTTTAGTTTTGTATTTATTCTGATGCATAAAATTAGTAATTACAATATAAACCATTATATTCCTACCTTAAAATGAACAGCGACATGAACAGCTAGTATGAAAGTATTAAATTTGGTTTACGTCAACTTACTAAGACCTTCTCATTTCTTCTAAATAAGACTAACTGTGATTCATATATTACTGTAATTAAGAGCACTTCTTGAAAGAAAAAAAATTAAAAGAAGATATAACCTAAGGTTACTGTTCTAAATAAGGTAATAAATTTTCTTCTAAATAATATTTAATTTCCTGAAAATAAATGCTTCACTAAACTACTATCGCACAAAAATAACATTATAACTTATAAATTATTCCATGCTTCAATTCATTTCACCTAAATTTTTAATATATTTTTTTCACTGTATAATTTTTTAAATGCTTTGTTTAAGCACATTTGACCTATTAGTTTTTTCAGAATTGAATATCTTGTACGTTTTCTGTTCGTAAATTGTTTCAGTTCTTTTTCATTTTATTCAAGACAAAATAAATTTATCATTCCCTCCTTATAATTCATTTTGAACCTATAAAGTACAGACGCTTGAAAATTCAAAGGGCAAATACTTTCATCGCTAATTCAACTGTTGGTAAATATAAGCAATAATAATGTATTACATATTCTATTTCGCCAATTACGAACTCAATAAATTCAATATAATAGGTAGCATGACTCAATTAGCCTGTTTGGTACTTTATGTTTGGAAGTTTCTTATTTATTATCAATATTTCCAGTTAATGTTCTATAGAGAATCATACTACTAATGTAATTGTGATACTAATAGATATAGCATGATCATGGAAGGATATTAATTGCTCTATTAATGGTGAAATAGAATCTTGAAGGTTTATATTGTTTCATGTAGCCTTTTGTAAAGGTTTTCCAGGTTCACTTTTTAATTACACGAATTTCACTCCTCCACATTTCGATTGTTGTAATTTCATGCATTACAATAACTCGTTCTTCATTTTTTACGAAGAGTATAAATTTTGCAGAATAACCGTTATGATGAGCTATGTGTCTGGCACGCGGACTTTCTAAAGTAGGTCACAATAATAGCAAAGAAACAAGAAGTTATAGCAATGGAGTTAATAAATATTCCGTATCACACAGTTTTATTTTTATTCTCAGAGGTGTTGTTTCCTATCTCTGTCTCAGGAGACGTTATCTATGATTTATTTGCATGTAAACTGCATTTGGGACCCACCTAACTGTTTAGGATTCCTGAAGGAGGGACATGTTCGTGGTTTCTTTCATATACGAAACTCCTTTCAAGCATAATAAATATATCCACTTGTTACAATTCTTTTAAGCAAAAATATACTTTCTTGTTAAAACTGAATTAATTATCATAAATATAGCATGTGTGTCTTACAAGGAGGTATTGAAATGATATAATCAAATCTACTTAACTTAGCTTAGCTTCTGCGTACAACACTTTATATTAAAAATATGCTGGTCTGTGAAAGTGTTCAAGATTATTTCCGGGTATGTAATTAAATGATTTCAAGAAATATAGCTGAACACTTTCATCCACGATAAATCATGAGTTATAAAGTTTAAAGAAAACCATGCATTTATTTGCCATAATAGTCTTGAAAGAGTGAGAAAAGAATTGTGTTATAATACGTATATAGCTAAAACGCTAACATGTCAGTTGGTAGGCTCGTTTGGACTGAAGAACCCGGTTTCATAAGTTTTCATATTTTTATCAACCTAGCTTTATAGCAAATTCAAAGTAAGAAGTGGGTGATAAGAGTAAGATAATGAAATTACGATTAAATTTCTGTATAAATATCATTGGTATTAATTATTCAGTTTCAGTCATATAGATCTAAGTTAATTTTATGACAGGTCGACCATATTACCTTAGTAAATTAAAAGTAGTTCAATTCAAAATTCTCTCCGGGAAATGATTTACAAATCCCTATCATAAATTTAATATTTCCCGACAGTGCATTCCCCGCCCTCCCAAATAAGAATATAATAATGAATAAAAATAACTTCTCCCTCCACTCTAAACACTAAATCTCCTCCTCTATACATGCATAGCATAGAAGCGTTCCCTACCAGGCCTGGATATTAAATGATTGTTAATAGTTATCCCCCTCCTCACCCTCCTGAAATCTTATTTGTTGAACCTAATATAAAAGTTTCAATATTTTTTAAATAAAGTAATTAATGAGACGACTTTCACGGACAAGTTTTTACTACGTAAACCGACTTTTCAGTACCTCTTTGTACCCTCGTCAAAGTTAACAATTCTGTGAAATCAAATGTTCGTCATGAGACCATGGAAGCCAAAAATTATATTACGAAAAAACGTAATAAAAGGCAATATATCACTCACCTATCTTCTATTTGTGAAATACGTTAACTTTCTGAGTAACCTTCTGACGCCCTTTCTATGCCAATCAGTACTCTGATTTTCTTATTGTATTTGTCTTAAGATTATGCTGTAATTTTAAGATAAATCCTTTTTTTAATTATTCTTGAACTAACGCCTTTATCATTTAATCCACCACAGTCATTGATGCTTTTCTAGAGTGCAACCTAGCTTGTTCTCCGAACCATTCTGAAGTTTATTTATATCTTTATATTTTTCACTATCTAAATATTTCTGGTGGCAGCGAAAATCAAAGTCAATTATATTTCATAGACGACAATCCCGCTTGTAGGATAGGATGTAAATCATATATTTTTTGTCTATCGCCAAGAAAGAGAACTAGGACAAGACCATCAATATTCTTCCAAGCACTCAAGCAGAAAATATGAGGCAGGGATTTGCGATTTATTTTATACAAAATGTCCCGAATGCAACTTCATTCGCACCTCAAATAGAATGGAAATATCTTCGATCCAAATCGCTCCCATCGTTCCAGCTAAGATATATATTCAGGCACCTCTGTGGTGAGAAGAAGCCAAATCGCGTCTATATTATTCCCGTAAAAGGCGACTAATGATTTGTTATGCGTCGAAATATTTAAACAATTAATTGTATAGGGCTGTTATTAATAATCATATAATTTGTTCCAAATCGTTCGCAAATGTTTCCAAGCGTTATAACCTTATTCCATCCACATCAGGCATACAAAAGTTATTCATCGACGTTAACTGCAGTTCCCAGTACGCGCGCACAGCTCTAGCTATTTCAAAATTTGCATTGTATAGAACCATTTAATTGTTGACTTTAAATTGAGGTAACATAGGGAATATAAAATATTTAAATCGATTATTGACAGGAACTATCGATTGTCATAATCAAAGAGGCGAGAATATGGGAATATAAAATGTCGCAATTGTAAATGTGATATAAAATAGTAAGCTAGGAGAAAATTTAATTCTATAAGTTTATGAGGTTTCAGTGCTGAGTAGTTTCTGATTAGATAAAAGCAGTCACTCTTGATAAATATTAATTGATTTCTTATTTAATACTACGGTCAATAAACAAATGAACCAGAAACTGAGTTTTAAAATGGATAATTATTCATTTAATATAACGGCTTGGTGCAGGATACAGTATTAAAATCGACAATAATATCTTGGTCATTGTGTTATTATACCGGTAACGGCAACAATCACTTTGACTACGCGTGATTAAATCAGTCTCTGACCACTATTAAAAGTTACTAAGAGTCGCTTATCCGCTGCGTACGTGCGGCAGTGAAGCCATGAGTTCCTGAAAAAAACAATTAAGAATATCAATAAGCAAATAAAATGTTAGCTACATTTAACGCTTGAAGGATTCATAAGGGCATAATGTATCCAGTTGAATATTTTTTTTACCAGATAGGGAGCGGGGAAAGATCGTCAGAACACTACAAAACACCAAAATTTCATGGTAATCGGATGAATGTCAACGCATAAGAGACAACAATTACATGTCGCAGTGCAGTTGGTCGAGAAAATGTATATAAAGCACAGGGCAGCGGCGTATATTGCCGGAGGAAGAGGGAGGCGCTGCGGGAGTTTCTCGTAGACGCTTCAGCCCAGAGTGACTGCGGGGCTTACCTGATCATGTCGGGGATGCCTCGCACTCTCTGGGTATTTTTTTATCAAAGTTCTCATATGCCGAGACACCTTCACCTATTTTAGGAGGTATATGTACTGGGGTCAAAGACCTTGGGCATATGGCAAGAGTTGTCCGCTGATCCCATTGGATCAGTCGGCCAATTGCCTCCTGAAATTTGTAGAGACACGGAGAAGGGAATGCTGCGTCCCCACAGCAAACTCGTCTCCCGTCATTCGGAAGGGCGTGAGAATAGTACCCAATGCCCGACCTACCTGATGCAGGTTTTCTAGGGTTTTCCCTGCATCTCTTTAGGTGAAACACCGGGTAGGATCCTTAAACCATAGCCCGGGGGCCCTAGTTAACCCTTGGCTACCTTGCTCTACCTTCCGCATCCCCCCTTTTCAATTCCCTTCCTATGCTATTAAAGCGGAGTTGCCTGTTTCAGGATCACCCTCATGTAGCCTGTTACCCAAAAAAAAGGCGTATATTGCCTCATATTTATATTGAAGATTAAATGAAGTTACGTTGTTACGGTGAACCCTCGCCAGACTTATTTATTTTAAACTATGCAGACCCAATGGAAAAAATTAGTAAATTTATGTGATTAGGATAATTTAAAAATTAATTAACGTACCAAAATTTTACAAAATGCGTACTCCACATTTCCTAACTAAAGCGGTATAAGAAATAGCATTTCTACGTATTTTTAACTTTTAATAAAGTATATTCTAGGGATTCCAAATTCAGAGTACTGAATAGCTTTTATTCAATGATTATGTGTTGTTAATAAATATAAATATATATTTTACAGAATATTACTTTATTTTTTATTACGAAATAAATTAAATAATTATAGTAGTAGAAATAATTAGGAAAAAGTAGCACCACTTGTGCGCATGTAGTATTTTCCCAAGTTAACTGAGACTAGGAACGTGATATGGTTGCAAGAACGTCCACATTGAACGCGCACAAACGAGGAACATCTTTTGAAGAGCTGACTTTTTCGTGTTACAGAAGAAAACAGAACGTTAATTCGTGTTTGCGGAGTGTGCGCCAGCTCGTCGTCCACACCGGTCAAACATTTGGTTGACGGATGTATGCAAACGTTTGGGAATCTTTCATGCGCTTGGTTAACGGAAGCTACCAAAATTAAACTTAATTAAATGAAAATAGCTTCTTGTTATCATATTTGGATTTAATAATCCAGAATTAAATACATCTAATTATGTAAGTTACCTGCAAGAATTAATATAGAATCTCGTTCATATTTCTCGTTTCTCTGATGGTACGTAATCTTTACTGATGTTACTGCAGCGCAGTATTTTAAAAAGATCACTGATCTGAACCTAAAACTTCCGTATTTTTGTGATGCCGTAAAGAATATAGTGTCACTATCTTTCTAGTCGTTCTGTGTTCAATAAATTATGTAAACAGCAAACATAATTACAGAAATAAGTGAACTGAGTTAAAGTTTCAGAAAACTTTCTTTTTCTTGTGCCAAACGTGAAAAATAATATATCTTCTTTTTTCTTAAAAACTAAACATATAGATATGACGCTAACTTGTTTCTCGTAAAGGATTCAAAATGCTAAAGTAAGTCCTTGAAAAAATACTACGAATAATAATGTAACTATGAATTTCTTCAAATATTTACTTTTCAATATTTAATTTGGACGTAGAACTACATTTCATCATCGAAGTGATTTTTTTTGCCAAATTCAGTTCGGAAGTTTGCGAACTTAGACCAACTTATCTTCGTCATACAACAGCTTCATTATCATAAGCTTAAGTGGGAACAAAAACTTTTCAGTGCCATTCACTTTTGCGGATGTAAGATTTACATCAATTACTATTTCATAGTATACGCCGTGCGTTGAAATTTTGTCACCAAGAAAGCAGGGAAATTATGGGATCTTTTATTCAATTAGCCCTATTAGCTGCTAAGCCGCCCGAGGCATCGTTGTTGTCGGCCTTGTTTGTCGCGCTGACAGAAAAAGCCGGCGTTGTTGAGGAGTTCGCGAGAAGTGGATTGTTTTTCTCTCATTGTTCGAAATAAACTTGTATTATTTAACTAACCTTATTTATCTGATCAATCTACGTAATTCAGAATCGACGGCAGAGGGCAGCTGTGGGTAACGAAATACGTAGTCCGATTAATCATATTTCCCGTTACATCATACTTCGACTTGGTGGAAGAAGCACGAATGCGTGAATACAATATTTCAAGTTGATGAGCCAGAGTTTTAGTTTGGGGAACGTCTCACTAAAAATATTTTGGATCTTTAATTCGTGTGGCTGGACATTAAGTTCATTCTATCACGTTTGTTAACGTATCATAGTGCAGATAACTTCCCCAAACTTGACAATGTGTGATTCCATGATGCTCGGACTGTGCAGGTGTGATTTCAGGCATGTGGGGAATTATTTGCCTTGGTTAGGCTATCACAGTCACCAGATTTAAATACAATCCAGCATTTCAGCGACGAGGTAAAAAGAGTCATCCGGCAATTGGATCTACAACCATTAAATCTTGCACAGCTGCATAATGCTACTCATCTGGAAAATGACGGATTCTTCGAATCACTTTATAAAATGTGATGGAGTGATTCTAAGAATAATCGCCGCAGTGTTGAAGGCAAACGTTCAGTATCCAGCAGAAAGTTTGTTATTAGCCGTATACACTTTAATATTGGCTTTTGGTATATTCCTATGTGATAGTTGAATAATTATTCATTCAGTGTTGTAAACTGTATTACGCGTGTGTTATTTATTCGACGTTTTTATGATGGATAAATTATATTATTCTGTGATGCCACTTCCGTACTGGATTTTCTCGAAAACGGTGCTTCGTGTAACTCTAAAACCACAAGTATGATCTCAAAATTTAGTTTATGTATGTGCTAATAATTTCTGACTTAATAATGGGTGAATAATGGTTAATGCTTTCGTTTTACATAGCCTCTGATATGCTTGTGACGCTTTGAACACTGTTATTAACATTTTTTATTTGATATGAGCGATAGTCTAAAGCTGACCGTGGCATACGAATTTCAAAAAAATAAAGTACTGTACATATTTAAACTGCAAGCAAAGCCAAGTGTCAGTCTTAAAGTTATAACAATTAGAGCTTTGCGATGTGTTTCCTTGCAATTGTTTTCACTACTTTCGGCCCCAGACGTTGTGGCAGCAACATGAATTTTTTTATAGTTTAATTGTAAATATCTACAACATATCAAGTTTATTTATTCATTTACTTGTTTATACTCAAATACGTATATTTAATTACATAATTATTTTGTAGATGAACTGAGGAGGTCCCAAAAGTTGGGGGACAAAACGTTTTCAAATAAATTTTTTTCATTTATTACTTTTCATCATTCTTTGTTTTTTATAATAATAAGTCAGATTAATTAAATTACTTTATTTATAATACTGTACATATTATCCTTAATAAACTGTATTCACAAGTAGTAACAGTGGGAATTAAAACATGATATCTTTTCTAGTCTGGGCTTCATTTTTTTAGTTGAGAAATAATGACCACTTAACATTTTCATTGATTAGATTTATGCATTTCTACAACTTACTAATTTTCGTTGTGACGCTTAGTTTGTACGTAAAACTTAAAATTTAAGTGGCATTGTTGTTCGTCTATATATATAAAGTATTATAAATTATAATATATATTTACAACTTAAAGGTAAGACAAAACAAAAAATAATGACTCTGCGTTTAATGGATGCTTATGTTTAAGAGCTTTTCTTAAAATACTTTTTCATAAATTAAGAAGTCTACCTTCCGTTTTCAAGTACTCTTAAAACAAACGTTTCCCGTTATACTTATTTAATTTGCGCGTCATGGGCTTGGAGATTAGAGTTGAGTTCTGAGAAAGCTTCCGAGGGCAAGTTGGGCCGTTCTTTGTAAGACTGCAGCATTGCCAAGCGACGCGTGAAATGAGTCCTCGAGAACTCTCTACGCATCTCCATTCCTTACTCCGCTAGTTTTTACTTGAATGTTTCCCAAAGTTTGAGAATATTTTAATAATTAACACACAGTCCACGTATTTCAGTTCTCGAAGTTCCATATATGAGAATTGTCGAACCATTGTTGCGAAACACCTCCCGTTTTTGAATGTAGATGGATGTCAGCTGTATTGTTTTAAACCTCTTTCATATCAGTTTTCACAAGTTTCTGTACCAATATTAGGAACTGATGAATTCTATAATTACGAAATTATCGTAATATCCAAAAGATAAATTTTTAGGTTTATTACTGATTTGCAACCTTTTTGACTATTGAGTAATTCTTACTTTACTTTCTCAGCCGATGAAATCTTAGTAAGGCGATAATTACTCGTAATTTAGCTAATTAAGTTATTCATACGTCAGGGAATAATTAAATTATATAAATACTTTAAAATATTAATTTTTATTAACAACAACCAAAATTGTTACCTCTCTACTCGAATTTACTTAGGTCATTGCGGGCTGAAATACCATGGCCATAATATTTGTAAATAATGACTACAGAGGCACTATGAAATTGACGGCTTTGATATTGTTTATGTAGCCCTGAACTTCCGGCTCAGATATCTAGGCTGTTTCGTCATTGGCTAGTCTCCTGATACGAGTATCACTGATTTCTCCTACCTCGCTGGCCAACGTGTCCTTTCGGATCTGATCAGACTCTCCTTTCCACAGAATTAATTACTGTATCACTTTTCTACACCACCACTGAGCGAGTACTGTCCTAATGTCCACTTATAAAACCACTAATTACAACAATACAACTTGTAATTATCCCACCTTACCCAAACATCACTGATGTTTCCTTTCTACAGCTCATTTCATCACATTAGTAAGAAAAATGTTCCACCCACCATATTTCTAACTCTCGATTATTCCAACACAATCCCTGATCCCACAATTTGCATTGCGGAACAACGAATCTCATTTCAAGACCATGGAAACGACTGTCCCTGTGGATTTCTATTTCCAGTGAAATTTTTCTCGTACGTGCTAAAATATTTAGAGCAGACATTTACTTTTGTCAGATATTTGCAACGGTCGTGCTTATGATTATGACTTTTACAGTAGTTATGTTTATGTGATCGCGTATATATTCGTCCCTTATTCACCTTACGCTTTGGCGACGATATTGTAGTATTAGGTAAGTAGGAATAATACTTGGAAACCATAATAAATAGCATGAACGTAGTCCTGGATAAAGAGTTCAATATAATGATTAATAGAGGCAAAACCAAGGTAATGGATATTAGTATGGGAAACAGTGGAATAACAAAGGGTGTTAGATTGGGAAGAGATATTTTGACGAAAATTAAGGAATTCTGCTACTTAGGAAGCGTAATAACTAGGGATGGTAGATGTATAGTAGACATAAAGAGTAGAATAGCATAGACAAGGAAGGCTTTCATGTAAAAGAGGAATTTACTTACGGGTAATATAAGTAGGAATATTAGGAAATCGTTGCTAAACATGTTCGTATGGAGCGTGGCGTTATATGGGTGCGAAACGTGGACGATTGAAGTTGGGGAAAGAAAAAGAATAGAATCCTCTGAAGTGTAGTGTTATAGGTGAATACTGAAAATCAGATGGGTGGATAGAATCACAAACTAGGAAGTTCTAAACAGAATAGGGGAAAAGCGAACAATATGGAGGACGTTTACTAAGAGAAGGGATAGATTAAAAGGCCACGTTTTAAGACACGAGCGTCTTGTAAAATTAGCATTCGAGGGGTAAGAACAGAGAGGGAGGCAAGGAGGGAATGCGGTAAGCAGGTTTGTAAGGATGTATATTTTGCTAGTTATAAGGAAATGAAAAGGCTTGCACAAGATAGGTTATCATGGAGGGTTTCATCAGACCAGTCTTGGACTGAATACCTCAGAAACAACAACTTCATATTATTTGGTAATATGGGCATATTATGTACCGATTTATTTACTTATATTGTGAATGTTTTAATTAACTATTGGCTTTGTTTGAATCCGTAGTTCGTATTTCGCCGTGACGGCTTACGAGCAGAGCGCCCTGACTCTACGAGCAAGCTCCAGAGGTAGAGAATGAGCCATGGCTGAGCTAGTCAACTGGAAACATCGTCCAATCAGCTCCTTTCCTGCTTGTCGCAGAATTCACCTACAGGCACGTGGCCGCCGTGCCAGTTCTTCTTTCGTCTTCCCTTACCTACCATCTTTGTAGACCGCAACCACGAGGTGTCGCAACCTTACGACTTCAGCTCCGAGTTTGTGCCTGATTATTCCAAGCCGTTTAGCGGCATCTAACGCCGTTCCACCCGATCTACGCCTGTCGTTGTGATGTTAATGTGACTATAGCAGAGATCACGTGCCCACCTTCGTCTTTGCAACGTTCCATCGACTTTCAGCACTATACAATAACTGGGCTGTATGATCTTTGTAGACTATTATTATATAATGGTTCGTTGCACACTCACGAGCATGTCAAACGTTCGACGATGTTATGTGCACATTGTTCCAAAGCCTTACAATTTATGTGGTACAAAGCATTGTATAAGATATGTTGACAAAGTTTCTCTGAGTCATTTTATTGCACAATGCAGTGTTACATTTTAATGTCTCAATTATTGTATTATTGTGACTAATTTTAAGTTTGAAAGACTCAAATAGGGGAAATTATTTAGTTTAATGAAATGTTAATATATTAAGAATGAAGTTCCAATATAATTACAAAAATTATTATTTTGTAATAAACAACTTTACATCAATAATACAATTTTCTCATTTTCAAACTTTAAGCCGGCTATTCTTTCTTACTAAAACACTATAGATATTAGAGAATGTAGGCTTTCCCGGTGGATAGACTGAGTAAAAAGTTCTCGAGATTTCACCGGGTATAGATATATTTACAAAAAATGAGACAAATAATTAATTTTCTTACAACTAACAATTTTTGTTATGGACAATTTCTATACTTCGCCTCGTCTCCTCTGACTATCTGTCCAACAACGTGTTCGTCTGCGCTGAAATCTCACAATCTGCCACTATTATCATCTGATCAACCGCTCTCGTCTCCTCAATCTCTCTTGCGTAATTCTCATCTTCACCCAAAAATCTCTATGTAAACATTTTTAATACCTCTTCTCCACTTCTTTAATTCATATCATCAAACTGATCGTTACTCTTCTCTGGGAAGAAAAGTTTGCCTCTCTCCCCCACTGTTTTTGGGGAATATCCACGCTTACTAGCCTACGTTTCCACATTCCAGCGGTCGCGGGACAATCCCCGCTGGCGTTCGACTGTCTGGCCCAAGAATTACTATTCACCGGGAAAACCTTCGATCTTAAGTAATACATTACCTGATATAAATTTCAAACTGTTCCTTAATTACGGACTCAATATAGTTACGGTTCAAGTTTCATCGTTGCATTAGCGGAATCGTTCGGCTACTTTTAAGCCATAATCATCTGAAAAATACTATACAAACATTACATAATTTTCAGTCAATGATCAGAAAGCGTTAAGGAAAGTCTGGGTGATCATCACCTGTTTGGTTGCCTATAAGTACTTTCTTTTGGCCAGATTTCCAGAATCAATCCCACTTCAGCCTTTTTTTCCCATTGAAAAAACTGATTACGAAACTTTACTTTAGAAAGGTAATCAAGAGATAAAATTCACAATTTAGCAACACGCTCTCTATGTAAATTCTTTTACGGAGTTTCTTCCATATTTCTGGACAGATAAGTAATCAAATTGTAACTGAAATTTATTCATATGTATTTATTGGCGTAAATCAGCATAGTCATTATTTAATTAAAAGTTTGACATTTTAAACTAAAGCGATACATAATTACTCTCCATTAACGTGAAAAATTAATTTTTTTTATTATCTGTATAAAGGACATAAAATATCCTAATAATCTATTTTTTGTTTCTCGTGTTAATGCCTCTTTTGAATTGCTTGTTTTGATTTAACCAGAGGGAACGTGAAGTCTATCCGGTTATATATTATGAATTAACCAATGCGGTACACAATTGTGCGAACGTAGGCCGCGGAAGCTCCACATTCGGTTCGGTGGCAATACTAAACGTGAAATAAACACACGCACTTGCCAGGGATCGAATTAGGATGTGAAAAAATAACCTCTACAATTCAACAATTCAGCATAATAATTTCCTGATTAACAGTATTACGTTTTAAAATAAAGCTATATATAATTACTCTTCATTAAAGCAAAAAAGGATTTTTATTAACTCTGTAAATTGCATATTCATTTAAGAAATCATGGCTTGCGGTTATTACATTATTAATGTGATTACAAATTTTCTGAATTATGCGAATTGATAGTCATTAATATTTTATTGCTGAGCAATTATATAATTTCATTTAACATAAAAATATGATATATATTATTGCTGCATTGAACACTCATAAGAACGCTGACTCTAATAACTAACATCAGTATTCGAATAAAGAAGAAATTGCTTGATGTGGCTTGGAGTGAAAATATGCCGTTTTTGTATGAGGACAGTGAGGTTGTGATGTTGACATTTGGTGATTGACGTCGCCACATACATGAAAAGTCTCCCGTAGTCCATCCAATACAGCAGCGGAGTGACAGCGCCTGAGCCCCAGAGAGAACTCTGTGAACCAAACTTTTCAGTCATCAGGGGATCTACGTGACGAGTACGGTCACTTTACCCTTTAACAACGTAAAATGTACGTACATGCTAATGAATAAGTCTCTTTAGAATTCGAATGGCCCGGCGGTAGAATCAGAGAGATGGTGAATACGAGGAAGTTCAGAACAAAGATACATATGACTTCCGAACATTGACTGATGAACCTCGTCAGTAATTTCTTGATAAGAAAATACAAGAAATGGAATATTACATTCTATAATTAAGTGAAGTGTATGGAACACAATATGATATCATAAACCACAGAAAAGAGAGACATGACTAGTATTTATCAGAAAAATTGGACTGAAATATCATTAAGTGAAATTAATTTAGTGTCAAAACTTGACACCATGATTGACGATAGAAAAATACTAATTAAGCGTACTTTAAATTAATTTTAAGTTGTTATTGTTGTAATAATCATTCCTGAGACTGGTCTGATTCAACCCTCCATCCTAACCAAAAAATAAACATAATTTCAATGTATCTACTTTGAAGAGTATTTTCTACTATCAGTAGCATTAATTTAACCTCATTCAGTCATTTCTTATGTTCTTACTTGCTTACCTCCATTTTACAAATTTAAATTTCCATCAGATATGACCATGGTTATCTAAAATTTCCTTTAATTCGAAAATGCCAGAGTTTTCAAACTATTATTTATCAGAAAAAGCAAAATTTATTTTGCGCAAATATGTCAGCATAATTTACTCACAAAATATTTTCCGTTCCTTAAACATATATGCTTAAGCTTATACGACTTACAAATTATTTGGTGTTCTTCAAACTTTTACACGTCGACACGTATATGTAATATACTATAGGCAATAAATATAAAATATAAAAAATATTGATATCTTCTTAATACAGACTCGGTAAATGCGAGGGTAAGTGAATGATATTATTCAATATTTTTGTTTATATAATTATTCTTTTCGTTCTTTGTTCATATATTCTTCTAAGAAGTAATAATTATAATTTCATATTAATTCACAAAAGAAACACAGAGATATTGAATTAAGTGATTAATTTCACGTTCATTTAAAAATTTCATAAATGTGATAAACTAGAGCCAAGAGGCTTACGGACCTCACAACAATGGCTACAGTGCTCTAGTAAAACTTAAATATTTAGTTATTCCTAGACGCTTGAATTTGGGTGGTAGTGGGTAAGGAACCTTATGTTAAGTGGAAGAGATTGTAGTAGCTTATCTCTGAAAATAAATTCTCTGATTGTGTGTTCACCAGCCGCTAGATATCACCTTTGTATTTCTCTGTGGTAGGTTGCAGCGTCATCACATCAGTCCACTGTTTGGGCGAGAAGATGCGGCGCCACACTCTGTTTTTGCACCAATCTTTCAGTCATAAGCCTACTCTTGAGTCACCATCTTCACATATACATACGCATAATCATTGAATGCAATTTTGGTAAAATTTAAGGTAAAGCGTGTGGACTACATGATCACTCTCATGTAGCCTATTACTAAAAAAAGGTATTGCAGAGAAGATGCTCTAGGCGTTCTCTATTGCAGATATTTTCACCCAGATTGATTGCGGGGCTTACCTTTGGTGAAGGTTCGTCCTCTCCGGTTTTTTCAAGGTTCTCAGATGCCAAGGCACCATCATATATTTTGGGAGGTGTATGTGCTGGGGTCGTAGACCTTGAGCATACGGTAAAAGTTGTCCGCTGTTCCCATTGGATCAGACGGCCAACTGCCTCCTAAATTGGTGGAGACACGGAGAAGGGAATGCTGCGACTCCCACAGCAAACCCATCTCTTGCCATTCGAAAGGGCGTGAGATTAGTACTAAATCTACCTGATTCAGGTTTTCTAGGGTTTTCCTTGCATCTATTTTAGGTAAAACACCGGGTATGATCATTAAGCTATATCCCGGGGGTCCTAGTCAACCCTTTTCTACCTTGTCTTACCTTCAATTCCATTCCTATGCTATTAAAGGGAAGATGCCTGTTTCTGGATGACCCTCGTGTTTCATGCCCCCCAAATGGTATTTCAGCAGTTTTGAAACTAGGAGGTGACGCCATGACAACGTACATAATGCGACTATATCAAATGTCAGTCGATGTTTCCGTAATACCGAAGTATTGGAAAAATGCTACTGTTATTCCTTTTTAGAAATCGTTTCCTAGATAAGAAACTGAAAACTACAAGATGATAAATTTAATGTCGGCGGTGTGTTGAATTTTAAATGGGAATACTTAAGAAAGCAGCGGGACGAAAATGAATTTATTTTCAATGGCAAACATGGATTTTCTCCTAGATAATTTTGCGAATGTCATTTAACGATATTATGCCAAGAATGTTGCGACAAAGTGGCAATACTTATATTGATGCGATAATAATAGATTTTTCTTAAGCCTTCGACCTCTTTCAGCATCATCTTCTAATAGAGAAATTAAGCTTTGGTGTGATTGATTTACGCATACTGAATTATAGTCGAAGATTTTTTTAAGGAAAGGAAACTATAATTTAGAATAAAGTCCGAAAAAAACGAATTCGATTTCGATTTCCAGTCCAATATATAAAAATAAAGTTAACTGGCTGGGGCCTGCTAATGAGCAGTATCTCCATTTCGTGTGTCAGGTGATTGTATCAAAGCAACTATATTGTACAATTGTACAGATAAAGTTAACCAATAATTTTAAAAAAATTAACTCGAACATTCAGCAAATTCTTTTCCTTGCGTTAGGCTCACAGCAACTCGCTGATTAGCTCTTTATGCCTCTTCTTGTTCAAAGTAAGCTTCTCTGTAAGAGAACACGTTGAGAAGTGACATAGATTCCAGGCACGTCTCCGCATCCCATACGCTCAAAGCTCGAAGATCCTTCTTCCCAGACCCGTTCTTTCACGGCTCCCAATAGGATTGCCGATCTTTTGTATAGACTTAACTTCGTTAAAATAAACGAGTCTCTCTTTGACTACAACTCCGTAATTATGTAATATTATTACTCATAACAATTAAATTGAATAGGAAAAACATCTGCTATATATATTACGGAATGTTCGATTAACAACAAGAATAGATATGAATACACCACGATTGACTCTCCATACGATAGCGACAACTATCCAATTATAATTTCCTTGCTACCAACTCCCGAAATGATAGATGGCGCTCTGAAATAATCCTTCAACGAATAAAAACATCATATTCGAGTGCAACAACATTGACAAAGTGTGGGCTGAAACCATTGCTCCATTTTCAAGACTGGACCTCTGAAAAAACACGAAAGCAATATCGAACCTCGTAATATTCACAGCCGAAACTCAGCTACGTGTAACAACTAACCTTTGTAAGATCGGTCGATAATAACACTCCCCTTGTTGATTCTACCTAAAATAATAAAATAAATAACCTTTTAACTAATAGCCATAATCAAATTTCGAAAGTGACTTCGTAACATTATTTCCGCGTAGATAAACATCCTTCATATCATAGAATAATTGACGTGTATTTAAGTCACACATGGCCGGGTGGACAGGAATTCTTTTCTGCCGATCTTTTAATTGATTTTATCGGTTAGTGATGTCAAACTGGGTTCGCATGTGTTTATTGCGGGACATTCTGAGAGAGAAACGCACTCCAGCTAAGTGAATATTGAATTAATTGGGTTCTCTCTTAACTGCTCCAATCACTCCGCTAAATAATAAGATGTTAAACTGTGAAACTGCAAAATTGCTACAAATCCGTAAATTCAAAAATTTCGACCCTTGAAAAGATCAAATATTAAATCTTCGGTCAATCGCCATCCTAAAATATCTCAAGTTAATAAGAAAATTCGTTTTCACATTTCTCTGTAAATGATGCAACTTATTAAAATATAAAAGTTGTACAAAATCATTAGTTTTTTATTAAAAAATTGCGATATTTTATGTATGAGTTATATACTGCTTATACACTCCTTTTCAAATAAATATTTTAAATCATTGATGTTAATAGACATAAAAAATTTACTATTGGCGGTTAATAATGGTAAGGATTTTGATAATCGTTTCTTTTTCAAATGAACTTATATTTTAAACGTTCCGGTTAAAACACTTCAGAATCGTTAATATTTAAATCACAGTTATCGATTTATTGAAATGCATAATAAACGTTTGGAAAGTTCAATTCGGGTAAGAATAAATTTTCAGAGTTGTTAATATGCACCAGTAAATATCTCTGTCATTCTACTGTACGGCTGTGAATTTAGCCAGGCACTACTATGTAACCATTCCTGAACAATGTGAGATAACAGCTTACGGTAACATTAATTTTCAGTTGTCACTCCTCTTTTACAGTTTCTCTGTTAACTCCGTATCCGATATTATGTATCTTTTTAGTAGCACTTTATGACTGACAGTATTTTTTTACTTAATTTATTTTAGGTCGCATCAACTATAGAGTCATTAGCTACCAACATAAATTACATTAGTACATATGAACAGAACATATAATTGTGATAAATATGTTACATAAGGTGAAAAGTTAAGTTATATTTTTACATAAATATTGATATATTTTAAATGTTTTAAAGCTATTTTAATTGCTTCTACTGATAATATCTCTCCTCTGTTTGTAATACTTGGGGCAATGGAAGCACAAGCTCCGATGTGGTGGAGGTTCTCTAGAAAAAGAAAGCATTTAACTTTAAA
Organism: Eucriotettix oculatus; assembly: GCA_034510155.1. NCBI lineage: Eukaryota > Metazoa > Arthropoda > Insecta > Orthoptera > Tetrigidae > Eucriotettix > Eucriotettix oculatus. The sequence goes on from CM067376.1 coordinate 203,834,944, forward strand.
TGTTAACTATTTTAAGAAACATACAAAAATCCATTCAACTTGTAATCCCGATATTGTGAAACAAACTATATATATATGTAGTAGACGTATTTTATTATCTGTATTTCTACCTATAATATATCGGTCTTATACCATTAATTATACAAACTTTAATTCCGATAATAAAGCTTTTAATTATACTGTACCGCTACAATATTTTTCTCTAATAAATTGAGGTTTTCGTTTCCGTACAAACGACTGCAATTTGTGGTCAACAGATTTATATTGTGGTTTTCTTCAGTGATTGTACAGATCTCGTGAGGGCATTGGTTAACCGAAATGACTGTAAGGCTGTCATCATCTCTATGGTCCGTATACACTTGAAATCAATCCAATCGAAAGCATGAACTTCGTCAATATTTAAAAATTTATATCACGTTAATTTCTTCTCTACTCAGAAAAAAAGAAACTGATAAAAAGCTTGAATCGATACAAATTGAATTGCGTATATCACGTCTGAAAAACGTCGACATTTTCAATTTAGATATAAATTGAGATTCAAAAGTTATGTCTATACAGAAAAATAAAAATGTATATAACAAATCATAAAGACAAAATTCCAAATGACTTAACAGAAGTACCTTACAGGATAGATTGTGAAGACTCTTGAAAAAATTATACATGACATATTGGGACAAATATGGGGACTTGAATATATATTTTCAAAAATAATTTCAAACTAAATAGAAATCTGTTACTGCATCAGTTAGAATTCAAGCATATAAGAGATTGTTCAAAAGTAAAATTCTACACAAAAAACCAAACAACTGAAATAAAAACTCTAGAATCAATACATATATTAACGAAAAATATGGAATGAATTCCAGAAAAGAACGAGTTTAAATATCTGTAATGCTTAAATTTGGAACATCGTGGTTAATGAATCTCTATATATCAGTTTCAAATCTCGATATCTATCGAGATTGAATAAGTCAAAATTTTATACTTAAAGCGGAATAGAATGGACTGAATACTGGAAAATCATGGAACTAAATCGATCACCAACTAATCTGCATATCAAGAAAAAATCATGCAGCTCATAAAAGAAAACCTATATGACAAAATATAAATCTACCACAGTGTATCCGTAATATGTAATTCCGTTTGGTATAAATGTCGCTCATGACCCTGCCGTTTGTGCAACATGTACTGCGGTATTCAGTCCTCAGACTGCTCTGATGATGCTACCACATCCCACTCCCTGTCCAGCTTGTATATTCCATCCTTCGACTCACTCTTCTGATCTTACCCACACACTTCCATCTAATATGAGTTTTACAAGACCCTCATGTCTCAAAATGAGGCCTATTAATCTATACCTTCTCTTGGTTCTCTTCCCCTATTCTGCTTAGTACTCCCTGGTTACTTAATATATTTCACCTAGCACATTTCAAAAGATTCTATTATTTTGCTATCGTTCATGTTTCGTACTCATATAACGCCACACTCCATACGAACATTTATAGTAATGGTTTCCTAATACGGGCTGAAGAAATGTTTGGGGGCCGATTCGCGAACAATCCTCACGAGAATTTAGTGTCTCAGTAATAGAGGGAAACATGTGAGGTTGTGCGCAATATATGCTTATAAGGGTGAACCACAAAGCCTGGAAAGAAATAACAAGCCATCTTACGAAACCGATATTTCTAAAAATGATCAAGCGTTCAAAATTATACAGAAAGGGCAACGCACAGACGTAGGAAAATTTTCATTTATTTTAAGTCAATACGCGATTGGAATTCCTTGCTTGCAGAAATACTGACGACTTTCCCGGGTAGCGTAAATCAATTTAGGAATAGGCTAAGAAAACTTAAGTGAGTAGTATTTTTAGAATCAGTGAAGTGATAATAGTGAAGTGTAGTAAAGTGATTTCTGTGTGACTCCTTTATTTTCTTTTTCAGATCAAAATCTACACTTGAAAATTCTTCCTTAGTGTGAATTGTGTTTTCTTTTTGTAATTTTATTTGTGTTTTCATTGAGTATAACTGCCACCGGGCAAATTCCCAATAGCAGCTAAGTAATAATAATAATATTAACCGTAAATAAATTCCTCTTTTTTGCGAAAACCTTTCTTACCTGCACTATTCTACTCTTTATGTCTACTATACTTCTACCATCCGTAGTTATTGTTCTGCCCAATGATCAGAATTCCTTAACTTCCTTTAAAATATCACTTCCCAATCTAACACCCTTAGTTATTCCACTATTTTCCATACTACACGCCATGTCGTACTCTTCCTCCAGGATCGCGTTCATGCCATTTATTATGGTTTCCAATTCTCCTTCCAACTCCCCTAGTGCCATAATATCATCAGCAAACCTTAGAGTTTTTATTTCTTCTCTTTGTATTTTGATTCCCTTTCCATATTCTTTTTTAACTTTCTTCAACGATTGCGACCTAAAATAAAATAAATTTTAAAAAATTATTCTAGTGACGTATTTGTTTAAAACAATTTGTATTGTTACAAAGTTTTAAACGTGTCAATCCTTCAGACTAGAGGAACAACTAACATGAAAAATTTAAAAAAAGAATTGAAGAAGTTGGTAGATAGGATTGGATTTGCCCGAAGAGTATCCGAATTGTTTTTTGGTCGTTTTATTCTTACGGTACTTCGTTTTCTGTAGCAATCCGTGCACTCAGAGAGATTCACGTAATAAAGATTCAGGAAACTATTTGAGAGAAAATTGAAGATATTTAAGCTATATTTAATTGCATTTAAATATAAAAAAGTTATATCTATTGAAAATGTGTTAAAAATATTCTTTCTTTATATAAATGATTATGGCTTATTATGACGGAAAGTCCCTGCAAGAAATTTAACGACTTTAATAAATAACAATTATTAATAAAGCAGTAAGATTTGAGACTTATTTAAATCCAAGTATATCTATTTGAATACTTAAGTAATTTTGAATTAGTCGTAGTTAATATATGTTCCTTGAAGAACGCATATTAGTAGTAGGACGAAAATTATTTTGCACCTATTAATATTCTTAAATGTTCTTAAAGTGTGGTACGTGAAACATGCGTAATAATGAATAAATTTATTAAATAATAGTAAAAAATATTGGACTGTTGTATAAAAATATGTAACTACATCGTAACAATTGAGTGTTACAATATTATCATAACGTCTTTTGTATAACAATGTAAAAATCAAATGGATTTACTAATTTATGTCTGAGGTCGTGATTTACTAATTCTCGTTTGTAAATTACAATATATTATTTTTAAACCGCATGGATATGTTTACATGTTTTGTAGAACCTTTCTCCAAACAAATTGTGAAAAATTCTGAGCTTCGTAATATTTAATCATTTTGTCACGTATTTTTGCTTCTTAGATATAGAATCATACATTCTTTTGCGTCTTCTATAATTGCTCCTTCTCTTTCTCTAAAACAAGAAGCAATTTTTTTCATAACGTCCTTGAGAAGTTCTCTTAGATTTCATTAACACTTTGTTAAGCTGATAAACCTTACTCCTATAATATTCACTTTCATTAATATTAATGTGTATTTATTCATTTAATATATCAACGTTTTGGTTAATTTTTTTCTAAATAACAAACTTTTCCCATTGTCCAGTGAAATACATTCGAGTTGTGTGTTCTGACCTAGTCATTGGATTTATGCTTATTAACTCCTTTTTTACCCTGTTTTACAACTTAAAATTTACTGGTTATATAAAAATTTCATTTTTTATAAGTACTGTCAGTACATGAATTCTAAAAAATTAATCTAGATTAGAGTATATAAATATGAAAGTGTGTAAATTGGCAATATTTTACAGAACTCGATGGATTATAGCTTTCCAAGTCATAAACATTTAGATTTAATTAGAAATAAAATAAATTTTAATTTGATTTCGTTAAGTTACCAGGACTATTTTGACCCATTTAATATTCCTAGCTTAATATTACTAAATTAAGATTGCAGGAGTGATTTTAAATCCTCAAGATATCGAAAAAACTGATAGTCTCAATGTCACATACATCATGTGTTGACGAGAAGATTAACTTATATGTAGAACAGGCGAAGACGAAAGATAAAACGGAAAATAGAAAAGGAATCAAAGTGCAAGGAGAATAAATAAAAACCCAACGGTTTTCTTAGGTTATTGTAATATTAAGGGAATCAGAACAAGTCCATAATAAATGGCATGAACGTGATCCTGTAGGAAGAGTACAACATGAGGATTAAAGAGGGTAAAAATGGTAATGTAGTGTATATTACGCTACTTGGGCAGCATAATAACTAGGGATGGTAGAAGTATAATAGATATAAAGAGTAGACTAGGAATGCAGTCGCAAAAAAGAGGAGACTACTTAGGGTAATATTAGTGAAAATATTCGGAAATCATTGCTTAAAATGTTGGTATGGAGTGTATATGGGTGCGAAACGTGGACGGTAGGAGTTGCAGAAAGGAAAAGAATAGAAACCTTTGAAATGTGGTACTAAAGGAGAATACTGAAAGTCACATTGGTGGATAGAATCACTAACGAGGAAATACTAAACAGAATAGGGTAAGAGCGAACAATATAGAGGACGTTGACCAGTAGAAGGGATAGATTAATAGGCCACGTTTTAAGACATGAGGGTCTTGTAAAGTTAGCAATAGAGGGACGCGTGCGGGGTAAGGACTGAAGAGGGATGACAAGGATGGAATGCGCTAAGTAGTTAGGGAGGATGTGGAATGTGGTAGTTATGTGGAGATTAAAAGGCTTGCGGAAGGTAAGATAGCATGGAGGGTTGTATCAGCCAGTCTTAAAGCTGAATAACGCCACCACAATAACAAGAACATAAATTACGAATTTGTAGCTCTCACTTTCGATATATATATAGAATTTTAAACTATCTCACTTTACCAATACATTTGTATTCCCATCGTTCCAACGTGTGGCCTTGCGCTTACTTCACAAGCCGAAGTATTGAGTTCGGCTACCCTACATGTCGTTAGCTTGTTTAATACTGCGATGTTACGTCCCAAAGAATGATGATGAAGTTAGGTAACACAACTTCTATGCACTCTTCGGTATTAGAACCAAGGACCAGTGAGTTGCACTACACCATAGAAGGTCAGTTAGAAACTTTTTAACTATATTACTGTTCCAAACGTTCTTCATAGTGTTTAATTTATGTACTGTTCTTTCTAGAAGTCGTGCTTCATTATGTTTGAAAATATTAATTCACTCTAATAATTTTCTTTAAAATATTTTAAAGTAAGAATTGACGTTTCTTAAACATTTTGTGATTTATTAAAGCCATTTGTATGCGACATTTTAGCCGCAATACACATAAAAATATATCATTGAGACAAATTATGTTCGTATATAACACTATTGAAAATATGTAAGTCTGAAAAAAATAAAAACTTTTATGAAACTTCGAAATTTTTTCTTGCATTTGTTCGATTCTTGGTGCTGACATCGTCCTTCTTGTAGCTGCACTCGATTTCAGATTTACTGCCACTGATATCTGATATTGGGAGAAGGCTCATGTAATATATTGACCTGGGGGGAATTACTTCTCACCGTCAGTTTCTCTACAGTTTTTATATCATTTATCGACAGTTACGAAACTTCATTTTAATACTATTTTGCACTATCGCAATACTTTTTCTTAAATTAACTCTTCAAATTTAAACCTAATATTTTAGGGTTCCTTATCAATGAATTTTATTTCACTTACGAAACACATTTTAAGTAACAAAATTAACATAATTTCATCTCGTCAACAAAGCGCAATGGAAATTATATATAAAAAATTACGAATTGAAAAATGAATACCTAACATCTTAAGATGTAATAGATATTTAAAGTAACTCAATACCGAAGAATTTCGGAACATAAACATAAACAATGATTAATATATTGTTAAGATGTTATGTAGAATGAGTATTTTTAAGTTCGGACTGAAATTCATTGCTTGAAGAAATAGTAGTGACATAATTAATGATGCGGAAAAATAATTGTGCATATAAATAGAGCTTTTCTTAGAGATACCTCAGTTGTTGTTGCTGTATTTAGTCCTCACACTCGTCTAATGCAACCCTCCATGATAATCAATTCCGCTTAGTATTTTCCATCATTGCCTTTCCTGTTCTGTTCTAACCCCACATACTTCCCTCTAATTCTAATTTGACAAGTCCTTAATATCTCAAAACGTGGCCTATTAATCTAGCCATTCTCTTGGTCAAAATCCTCCACCTTTTTATTTCTTCCTTATTCCTAGATTTTCCTTATTTTGATATGATTATGAGTATTATTAATTACTTTAGCTGACTTGGAAAACGCATATTTATCAATATTCCTGATAAGATATCATAAACTGATAAATAATATAGATCTATGTATTTCTATATAAATTTAATACTTAACGTCTGATGTCAATGTTAAAATGTATTTTGATCTAGATTGCAGACTGGAATGGCTCTTGATACTTTAAAAATTTGCAATTTTTACGTTTCGACCAACCTGCAGGTTTTTTCACAAAATATCCATAGCTCGTGTTTGACAAAGACTTGCATGCAAGCAGGCCGATTAGACCGTTTTCGGAACATTTTCAAAAATCTTTGTGTTCTTAATTCAAGTTATTTAAAATCAACTTGGCTGAAACTTATTCACATTTCGATCCGTCTGCTATCTTCGTATAGTTTCTGTATGTTACTGTCCAGTTAATATAAATTAATTATAAAATATTTAAATGATACCTAATATTTTTTTCACATTCCATGAATAATTAAGCACTAATCTAGATGTTTCCAAAATTCTAATGTCAAATAGGATGTTAATTTAAATAAATAAGAAAAATCTGAACGTAAATAGTCTCGAGATGAAATACTAACTTATGTATTTATCGGAATATATTGACATTTATTCATCCCAAATTATAATTAAATTGTTACAGTAATTATAAAAATAGATAAAATTGCGCAGTATAAACGAATTTTATACATAAACATACCTGTAGTTAAAACCAGTAAAGATTGATAAAATATATGTATTGTAATTTACTTTAACTTTTAAAAGTTAATATATATGAAAGATAATTTTTACTGTATATTTTATCTACCCTTTTCATTCTTGTAAGGATTTTGTTACATATGATGTCAGAAGCTTCCAATTAATAAATCAGTGTTTCCTCTGGAGACTGTTCATAGTAATTTATTTTTCTTCATTATGTATGAGTTTTATCATTTTCGATTTTTTATTAAGTAATTTCGAGGAACTTTACTTTTCTGTAGTTAAATTAGTTTTACCCATTTCTGTGGGAAAGAATTTTTAATTAATACATTCATTGTGTTCAATAGAACTGTTGTATTATGTATATAAAATGTAGTTGGTAGAATACGGTCTCCAGAGGTTTATCAAGTGTAACTCATTCAAGAAAGTTTTGACTTGACATGACATTAATCTTAATCTCTTCAATGACGGATATTTTTCAACAAATATGACACAAATGCGTTATTTAATTACCTACAGGTAGATATTGAATAAAATATATTCATTTAAGTGTTTTAAAAAGTTACTTATTTTAAAATATTTTCTTATTATATCTTTCCTAAAAACATTTCACGTAATTTTTGCATAATAATTAAATTAAATAAATATAGTCATAAAAAAGGAAAAGTTGAAAGTTAATCATGCGTTGTGAAGAAGACACACTCTCGCGACAAAACTACGGACTTCTATGAAGATATCTCATCCAGATCAAGGAAGAAGAACAAAAATTGACATACTAAGAGTTAACTCGGCCGCGTCACTTTTTGCTCGACAGCTCAGGACGTGATAACTCATCCGAGACAGGGAAGGGGTTAATTATTTAGCATACATCTTAAACCACAAGTATAGTATTAAAAAGAGCCTAAAATGTCTCTGGTATTAATTTCGTACTTCGTCATAATGCATTCTTCATTATCGGACCGCAAGGCAACATTAGAATATTGAATTTTTATTTTATAAAATAATTAATGATGAAAAAGACGTCTGGTTAAAACATTATCAATTGTGTTTTTTTATATAAACCTCTTGAGATTCTTTTTGGTTCTTAATATTATTTTACCTATAAACACATCCATTTCGGTTTTTTTTGTGATGAAAAAGAGAGCAGTTAGTGATCACTGCTGCTCTGATCATTTATTTATTGCATTTATATTGGTCTATATTTCTTTACTTTATAAAAATTTTCAGTTCATTTCCGTAAAACATGACAGAAATGCATCAATTAGCGTTCTGTCAGAGGAACGTTCACTACGAAGAACCTTTTCTTCTTTCACGGGTTATTATACACACGGTTTGTTTCCGGTTGTCTTCCGCCGGTTGATGATGCACCTTGCAATACTCTACTGTACTAACCTGGAAACGAGAGCTCTGCAGTGATTTGGTGATTAAAAAATATATTATACATTCTCAAACATCAATGTCCTTTCCGGGGTTCGAACACGGAGCCTCTTCTGTCACTATACCACAGTATGTCACTATTTTTTTTTCTCATTGGCAATTTAATCACCATTTGACTTTGTTAATTTGTTACTCAAAATCATTTTGCAAGCATCTTATTTGGACTTATATTTGAGATTACCAATTGTATATAATATTTATTGTAGAATTTCACATTTTCAAGTAGTACACTCAATTATTCATTCAACATAGGTACTTTATCTGCTGAAATGTCTTAGTCATATTTACATAAACTAGTTGTGCTTTTCTGATACTTCCTGTTTTCATGAAAATTTCTTTCTGTATTCATACTTTGTCGTTTAAATTTTATTTAATATGAATTCTTTACGGTCCTTTGATAGGGTACGTATATGTAATTAAGAGAAACTTCCTCCATTCCTTTTTGTCACTAACTTTAGTCCGATTAATATGTTATCAATAATTCACTGATCAAGTTTAGGTAAGTGAGCTTTATAACTATAGGCTGGGTAAGTTGAAGTACTAGCCCAAATGTAATGCTGAACCACTGCGTGTGGCTGGTTTATGTATTCAACCGCCTAAGGGGTAGAGACGTCGTCCACCGCCCCTTTGAAGCAAGGCTTGCTCACTTGTCATCAACTGTAAAGTGTCTTTCAAACATTATTCAGAACTAAAATATTTACACTTCCGCGAAGCATAAACTTTATTTAGAATATTTTACGCTGTTACTCCTTCAATTGAGCAAGGATTGTAATGGAGCTCTTGTCAAATCATTATTACCTCTACATTCAAACTGGCAATAACAAAAATAATGAAACCACAAACTTAATAAACCTATTAGATTTCGCGATTAATTCTGTATATTACCCCAATTCCAGAATGCGTCGGTCTCAATGGAAGGCCATTAAACTATTGTCAATTACCTTAGGTAATTTATAAATGCAAATAACTGTAAGGTTTATATGATTGGTGTACCATACTCGCGCATATCAGAAAAAAACATTACTCCAGAATAAAAACGCGCTTAACTGGGTAATAGGTTGCATGATAGTGATTTTGAAACATGCCAATTTACTTTAATAGCATTAGAAGGGAATTGAAAACGGAGGTTGTGAAAGGTAGAGCAAGATAGGGTTGACTTGCCCCACCCCCCACCCCCTCGACCTAAATATTCTGCACTTCACTCATGAAAATAAATCAGGAATATAGCAGTCGGTTTATTTGCTTCATTGAATAGTACAACTACAATGTAGTATTATGTAGCGTTTTATCTGCAACATTCATCCCTCTGTTATGATTCGCAAACAGATATCGAGCTTGAGAAGTATATGTCTTATGTTTCCGATGGAGCGTGTTTGCTCGTAGATTTCGTTTGTCAGATATCATACCACAAAATCATAGGGTTTATAGCTTGACTTAGTCATACGTATAACATAGTTTTTGTATTGAAAGAAACTTTAGGGTAACAAGCACAAGATTATAGAGAAGCATATTGCCAGTGTGCTTAGATAATTCTGTAATTAACATTTTAACAACGCTGCGATACACTTTATATGCAAGACATAGTGACTTTAATATAGTATAAAATAAGCGTCATTTAGTAGAAATTTGTAACATGCACATAAATGAGAGGTGTATATTCCATTCCGATGGCAGAAAGAGCGCAAGAGTTATGTTGGGAAATCTGTTGTCAGCTACTGTCGAATGATGGCTGCACCTTTGATACCTTTACCAGACAGGAACAGCGTGCGGTTATCCGTTTCTTGGGTATTGAGGGCGAAAGACCAACAAACATTTATCGGTGTAAGGGGATTGCTGTGAATCACTTATGCATGTTTATGAGTGGAAGGGGAAGTGGAGTGTCAATTCACTCGGAGTCAACCTCGTCATTTGTCTGCGGGTAAAGTTATGTTCACGCCCTTCTTCCACTGTAAAGGTCCAATTATAGAACATTACATTCCAAGACACTATCTGAACAGAATATAGAACTATGAACTGAAATACAATACCGATGTACTCTTTCAGTATGATAACGCCAGGCCACACAACGCTCATGCAACAATAAAAAAAATTGGATCTTCGTATCGAATGTCAATTCCAGATCTAGCGCCGAGTGAGCTCATTCCTCAAGGAGACATGTTTCAAAGTGGTGAAGTTGTTTCATTACCGATTTACATATTTTCTTCATAAAAATATATTAAGGTTACTTTTTGATTCTGTCTCGTATGTGGTGAATCAATATAATAAAAGCTTTAATTAGAAAATACTTTAACAGTAAAAGGATAAGTACATTATATATGCTTCGCAGATAAAGAAAATTCATGGATGCAGTTGATAGTAAAATTCGAACTATCTTCCGGAATATATAGTTATTCCCCCCTCTCTCTCTCGGTGAGTCATGAGAGGTGCATGTTCCGGGTTCGGAAACCTTGAGCAACGGTAAGATTTGTCCACTGATCCTATTGGATCAGTCCACCAGCTGCCTCATAAGCTGGCCGAGGAAATGAGAGGAGAGTTCTGATACCCCACTGAAACTTGTCTCCCGTTATTCGAAAAGGTGTGTGACAAGTACCAAATTGAACCGACCTACAAGATGTAGGTTTTCTACGGTTTTTCCAGCATCCCTTTTAGATGAATACCGGGTAGGATGCTTAAACTCGTTGGCTCGACAAATTTGCGTTCCAAGTTTCCTAATATTTTCTTGGAAAGAAAATGACTTTAGAGGACTTTTCTCTGGCAACGCTCAATTGATAATTTTGACAAAACATTGAGTGATGAAAATTTTAAAGCTGGACGTCCCCAGCAAAGTTCCTCCATGCACGTTGGTTGGCATCTTTATCCACTAATTTTGATCTATTTATCTTCGAGGTGACTAATTTCACACTCCTGGAGCTTGAAATGTAGGCAAAAAGTTTCTGATATTGTAAATCAACGTTGCAGTCTGTACCGCTCCATAACGAGTTTAATTCAGAGCTACAATTGGTTTTCAATTTATGAACTGTAAAAAAAAGTAGCAGCGCCGACCAAGCTGAATGCTTTAGGGTTGATGCACTTGCCGAAAGGTAATAAAATTTTACGAGTTCTTGGAGTACACCGTCGCTAGGCGTCTGAGCAGCTGATTTCGTGTGCATCTTATGTTCAAATCTTTGTAGATGGAGAAAACCATTATCATTCTACACAGACTTTGCTCTCTCCATGGGCAATTTTTGATAATAATTTCATTTGATCATCAAAATCACGTTTAATTTAAGAATTAAATGCGACTGTGTATGAACTCTTAAAACTTTTTTATCTGACACAAACTTTTTTTGAAAGCACTAGCTTGTTTCAAATGACGACAAACAATCAAAAATCTTTTCAAATTAATAAACAAATTAATTTAAAAAGCTGTTTTAATAAGTTTGCTAAAACTTAAGACTTTATTTTCCAGAAAGTATACGAATAAGGAGTTATTTTAAGACGTTCTGCATTTAACCACTTATCTTCCCCAAAAGTAGTTCGCAAGTTACCACTTTTAGGCCTCTAATCTTCTATATTTTTTCATATTATTAGTGTAATGAGTAACAGTTGATTAATTATACTATTTATTTCTTCTAGTTACTTTTATTTTCTATCACAACTACACTATATGTATATATATATATATATTTTTTGAAAATTTATGGATATAGAAAATAACTTCATAAAGTATAAAACATAAGTTTATTCTATTACTTACGTGATGTAATATCAATATAACATAAAACAACGATTTTAGATTTTTGTTAAATTAAAAAAAAAACAATTTTCCCCTGGGGCATAAGAGGATTGGATGTTTTGTTTATACAATTAATGCAATAAAATTAAATTTTAATTAAAAAATCTTAATATCTTTTGTGTTTTTTCTTATACATATTTAGCGCACGATTGATTGCTACATCATTTTTCCCTTTCGAAAAACGATTTTCTGTAACTGCACAAACTTTGCTAATATTTTTCCTTTTTCCGTTTATTATTTTTCTTAATCACTTATTTCTGGGTGAAAAATCCTGTAGCTCATTCTTATAAGTTGAGTCAGTCAGTTTTTCCTTTTTTTCTTGAATAACACAACACATTTTGCCTTCTACTGTAGTATCCCGTTCCGCCCCGCACACTAGTCTCACCCAGCCTTAATACAAGTAGATTTAAACCTTATACGTAACTTACATGCAACCAAACACACATAGTTTACGAATATATACCATTAAATAATTAAAAGCGAGGAATTTTGTGCATTACCTTCTATTGAAATGATGAAAATATTATAAAGTTGCAGATGTAAGACGGCAAAACAAGAGTTCATTCCAAGGAGGAGTCAAAACTAGGTCAAGTCGGCTGCAAGGACTTCTTCCTTGACCAATTACAATGTCGCATCCCTAAATACTAAACTCTTTATCGAGTAAAAATATAGGGTATACCGTTCTACCCCGCTATCCCGTTCCGCCCCGACTTCCCTTATATATCAATTAATTGTCGTTATGTAATTTATACAATAATTATTGTTCAGTTATATTTTCAAAAGGAAAGATCAGGATAATCATCTTTCGTAGCTGACTTCATACCCTTCACAATTTCTTAATTTGAATTAAACTGTAATAAATAATCAGGTTGGGACATTTTCGAGAGGATCTGGAATCGAACCGCTCCGTATAAGTTCCTTTACCAACTAAACTAAGATTCTGGTCGAGATCTCTCCATTCTGAATCTTTATTTCACTTTAAGTCGCCATTTGTTTGAGGTTAAAGCTTCGCTTTGCTACCTGAAGTGATTTATTTGAATTCATTAGTTACAGGTACACAATATTCCTAATTTTCATTTATGAATATCACTATTAATCGGACGTCCGTGTTTACTCAATACGTTTAAATGACATTGTTTCGCACTAAATTAAGAGAAATTGTTTCGTTTGAAGATTATGTACAAAGTATTTGTATTCACTTATCAGACAGTAAAAATTTTGCTACGCATTAATATAAAAACACTATGTGTGAGACACGAAAATTCAGTGGGCAATAAGGGATGAAACGCATTCAACTTTGTTTGACGGGTTTTTAAGAAAACCTGCAGTAGTACTAAGGCCGTTTCGTGTAGAACTTCAGTGGGACCTATTCTAGAGTATGGGTCAGCATGTTGGGACCCGTAATGGACTGAGCACATTCAGGCACTAGACAAAATTAAAAAAAGAACAACAACAAACATTCAAATTATCTTGTGGACTTGGAGATAATGAGGTAGAAACTTTTTCACATAGAAGGAAACGGGCAAGACTTGGTGCATTATTCAGAGCACACAACAACGACCGGCTTGGAGAAATATGAACGGTATTCTTTTACCTCCTACTTACTTTTCTAAAAATGGATCACGCGTAAATGAGGAAACAGGAAACAGAGAACTGATATAAGAAAGTTTTCATTTATAAATAGAACAATTTGGGACCAGATCAGGCTAGCGGCCTGCCCAAAGACTTTGAAACAGTTCAAAATAGATTAATTATTCACGATAGAGATTAATATAAGAATACTAATAGGGTTGGTATTAAGAAAATTAAGTGAAGCGTAAAATTAAGTAATATTTTAAAAATAGTATGGCGTTGTATATATTAAATATAATATTTTAGTAATTAATGCAGTGCAAGGGAAAAGGTCCAGAGAACAGTAGGACACCATTACTAATATATATATTTAGATATACATATAATTTAATTGGGGTAATGGAGCGGCATGTCTCTTGTTTTTCCCCCTATTTTTCTAAAACTTTTTTTACCTTAGTTTGTGTATTTATTAATTTTATGTATTTTAAGTATTGTCACCGTGCTATGCCCATTGCAATTACAATAAATTTATATATAACTGTTTCAGTGAAGTATAAATGCGATCAAAGAATCATCTATAAAAGTCGGTTGATGTTTTCAACTAATTTCTGGATTAGATTTCTAATAGAAATGAAATTTACTACACAAATTCATTAAAATTACATATCGGATACCGAACTGTAAATTTTTTAAATTTCATTTTATGATTGTATACACTGCACTTCAAATATTTCTTCATAATTCACCCATGCGAACAATTACGTTTTCTCAAATATATAGATAAACTTTGTAGCCAATTCCACGAGCTGTAACACAGTTGGTTTACCTCTAAACTTAATATTACGGCTCATTATTTCAAATATGGCCATAATGTCCTGTGGAACCTATGGTGAGCTAATTACTGCGTAACGCACGAAGCAGAACAATGTTTGTCCGTGGACAATGAAGCAATCACCATGTGCCAGTGATTGCAAATACACAGCTCAACGAAGAGCTAATACAGCTAAACACAAACTATAACACAATCACTCTAAGAGCAGTGTTGCATTATTTACGCTACAACGGATGCAAAAACGCGAGGTACAACTAATTCTAAGCTCAAACGAAGAATTAGGTTTTCAGTGGATTCCTTAAAATGATAAATCAAATACTTGAAGGGTAAATCATTATAAGGCAACAGAACGAGTACGATCTTGATTTGTGAACTAATTAATACAAATTTAAACAATATTTCAGCATCAAATTCTCTTTAATGCTAAATACGTGATTAACGTAAAATATGCACTTACCAAAAATGACAGTTTTTCTAACAGGAGAAAAACTGGGGAATATCGACTACTGTCAAAATTAGTCTTAAATATGAATAATTATACCGTAGAATTTATAAATTGTTAAATGGTGTGTTCGATTTTTACAATAATTAATTTTGAAGCGTCTTCGACAAAATAAATGGTTTGAATCGTTTTTATTTCTTGTAATTGAAGGCAAAGAGTAAGGAGCAATATAAGTAATATGACAAGTATTGGTAAGTTGACAGAAAGTATGTTATCATGCAATACTGCTAATTTGTAACTGGGAGAATTAGAGTAACACCTGACGACGATGGCGGAGCTTGCTGTAGAAACGTCGCGTAAGCAAACTTTAATCCGGGTCGAAACCCGAGAATTGTATTTGAAACAAATTCACTGGGAAAGCCTTCGATCTCTTGAGTAACACAACATTCAAAAATATTATTGTATTTGTACATCTTTGTCATCCATTACATTAATCAGTACGCTTTATATATAAGAAATAAAGTCAGTCTCCATACATAATAGAAAGTTCTTATCTGTCATGAAGTATTATTATCCTAAAAATCATATTTTTATTTTAAATTATAAATTATTTCGATGTTACGAGTTTTCATGTATTAAAATTGATTTAAAAAAAATTGAATTCAGACACATTAAAGAGCAGAATGTGGGACACAAATATTAGTGCTACGGCAATCTCCTCCTAAGGCCAAAATAATAACGCAAGCTGCAGTATTAAGGGAGAATCTCATCAGTCCAAGAAAGCTCTTAGGTCCCGACACAAACCCAAAGCTAGTGACGCTGACCTCTATCTACAATTACGACCCAGGCCCCGAGATTACTTCGAGTGTTCGAGATCACAAGCTGACCTCGAAAAGTAGCTAAGACCACACTTTCAGAATGAGTAAAAAATGGTGAAGTTCGTTGTATATTGTAACTCTCATTTTTCTTATTTTAAATAGTTGTCTAGGTTGTTCTGAAATAAAACAAAAAGAAGGGAATAATATATTTGAAAATTAATGTATAAGGCTCATAACGGTTCGCGGTCAAATAACGCCTAATTATATAATTTAATATCATTAATATACTTAACTTTAACGTCCATTAATAAACGGAGAAATTGTCGAAAATTATAAGGAAGGTCTGGTTTCAAAAGTCAACCTGTCAGTAAACAATGAAAAGGCAGGGGGGATGAATCAAGAGGAATATCGTCATCGTCCCCCTCGTTTAAGAATCACTTGAAAAAGATGCTAAGCACGCATCAAAACATCGCCCTATCTATTTTTTAATTATAAGTGCTAATATTTGTCAAATAAGGTCGTACCTCTTTTTTATATACCACAGACGTTCATTTTTTACATTATTACAATTGATATTATTAAAGGAAAACTAACTTTATATACATGTTATGTTACTAGCGCATCATTCTGTAACATGCAAATATTAATTGAAAATGTGCTGAAAAATACATTACACGTAGGTCGTTTTGTTGGTATAATCCTTACATTATGCAATATTTTGGTTCTAAATTCATTAAATTTATAAATCATACAGATTTGAAATCTCTCTCACAGAACCAAATAAATATTGTTCATCAACAATAGAAATTTTTACTTTCGAATAACAACTAGGTGAAGTACCAGGCGTTCACGAAAATAATAATACAGGAATGTAATTAAAAATGAGTTTATTACAAATGTTGAAGGGACACTACAATCTATTTCAGTTGTCAACACCAACCTTTTTTCAATCAATAAGTGGCGAAATATCGACAAAATGGAAGTTTTTTACTGAGAAGTGTAATTATAACATATTTCAGGTGGTGTGAGAAGAAAAGGTCTTATGACCAAAATTGTGGAGAATCGATTTTCCAATCAACGATGTGTCATCAGAACTTTTTTTAAATCCTCAATTTTCGAACTGCAGGGGTCTAAAGTTGGAGGGGTTCCAAAATTAGGTCTTTATTTTGTTGTAGCTCTGGGGATGGGAGGGGGGAGGGGTGGGGTTGTTCTACCTTGGAAATAAGGATATCTACTGATACGTCTCGCTTACTTCGTTTCTTGAAGTTGAGTAGACGCTTTGCTAGAGGCAGAAAATAACAGTTTCAAAAAGTGGAAAAACTGATGTTTGTTGACATTTTCACTATTTTCATATATATAAAGTATTGTTGTTATCAACGTTTATTTAATTTAATAATTTTACCGCGGATAAATGTCACTATTAAATACATAATATTTTATTTGCTTTTCCAAATGAGCAATTACTATATATTAAAATGTACTTCGTGTGAAAAATGAAACTAATTTACGTATACGTCGTACCGACGATCCAAAGAAGTCTATTATTTATCAGGTAGTTAGTTGTCTGTCAACAATAGGTTAATAACGACACAATATTATAAAACTTAAAAAAATAGCATTATAGATCAAGAATGCAGGTAATCCGCAAAATTTTTAAGAAATCTGTGTGTATGGGACACGAAAAGTTACGTTGATTGTTTTTCACTTTTTCACATACATGAATTCTATATCTTTAAAAAATTTGAAGATCATGGCCAGCTTCGAGCTGAGAAAACGTATGCCAAATTTGGTCATTTTCTGATCACTAGTTTTGACGCCAATAGTTGTGACATAAAACCTTACGCACTGACAAAAGTTTAAAGATATAAAGGTTGTTTCGAATTGTGTACGCAATGTTAATTCTAAATAGAAATTAATAGGTATAAATAAAATAGACTGAAATTATTTATAATTAATTATTATTAGAATAATTATTTTGCTAATCTATACCAATAAATAAAATTGTGTCGTTCTGTCTACATGCTTGTCTAAAATAGGCCCCGAAATTGCTCGACGGATTTCAATTAAAATTTGAGGTTTTAAAATCAGGAGATTTGACTTAAATATTCCTCCATATTTTATTTCAATATAGTGCATATTAGTCTCCAATGAGAATGCGGGTTGCCTATGCCCTTGATCTGTTTATGGACCGAAGCACTCCATCTATTGTTTACGTAGGATTCCCGCCGTTATTAATTTATTGTTGGCAGAGAGCTAACTCCCTGAGAAATAATAAACTTCTATTTGTCGAGTCAGGTAAATTTTATTTTAATATTTAGTAGTTGCACATTTTTATTTTGATAATAGACTATATGAGGGTGATTCTGAAACAGGTAACTGCCCTTTAATAGCATAGGAAGGGAATTGAAAAGGGAGGATGCGGAAAGTAGAGCAAGGTAGTCAACGATTGACTAGGGCCCCCGGACTATAGTTCAAGGATCCTACCCGATGTTTCACCTAAAGAGATGCAGGGAAAACCTGAATCAGGTAGGTCGTGCACGCCCTTCCGAATAACGGGAGACGAGTCTGCTGTGAATTTGCAGCATTCCCTTCTCCGTGTCTCCACCAGGTTTTTAGTGGCAGCTGACCGACTGATCCCAATGGGATCAGTGAATAGAATAACCCAAGGTTTTCGACCAGTGCATACATCTCCTAAAATAGGTGGTGCCTTGGCATGTGAGAACATTGAAACCCCCAAAGAGAGTACGAGGCATATCCGAGTGAGGTGAGCCCCGCAGTCAATCTGGAGAAGAAATGCATGCGAGAGAAAACTTCCAAAGGCATTCATTTTTATAGGAATTGAAACGTATATTCAAAACCAACTGCGAGTTATAAGGTGATAATCGCCCTTAGGCGATCATAAATAGATGTTACCGTACCTTTTATACATTAAATGATTTAATCTTTATCAAAATTCTGTACCTGTTTCGTATTTAAGGAAAAATAAAAAGAACTATTTCAGCACGAGTAAAGTCACTGGGGTTAGCTAGTCAATTATAAATTTTACAAATTTCCCCCCTCTCCATCCACGATACTTCTCATGATCCGCTACTGGTCAGTACGAACTGTGTCGTAAAATATGCATATTTTATAGAAGACAGCGTTCATGACACTGAAGCCAGGGAACTTGGCCGTAACTAGTGTTATTTTAAATATCATGGAGATTTCTTATTTTATCTTACTCAACATATTTTTCAATTTATTGAATAGTTTTTGTTACTGTGTCAAATTTTCTACACCTTCTCTTCATTTTCATGAACACTTAAAATTCTATAAAAATTAGAAAACTAAAAATATATAAATTTGTTTCTTAATCTAGAGTTGTAATGAAAAATGTCAATCTTACAACTGTCAGGAAGTAATTGTAAATTTCTAATTACATATATTCGCGTGTGATGCACAGCCGGGAAGTTTCGTCTTGTCCCGTGCGACTCTATGATAGTGAAAAATGTGACTGTAAAAGACTCGCCTCTGTCCAGCTATTTCTCTCGCCGTTTTTCAGGCGAACCCGAAGAACGATTAATCGGTTGACCTCCTCGAGATGAGGAAGTCGACTTGAAGGGACTGGGTGACGGATGGCTTGTCACATCCACTACTACTTCAATACGCAGCAACCAAAGATTATTTTAGACTCTGGCTCACATTTAATATAAGTAATATAACATTTCTCCCATTTTAACTGGATATTCGTGGTTTCTTGCTTCGGTTTAAAAAATTCTTATCTCTTCTCTCAGGGAACACAATAGTATTTTGGAATTTTACCACATCGATCTTACCTAAGAACTCAGCTTAGCTGATTGCCTGTGAGCTCATCAACTCAGATCTGTAAAGCTAATGAGCGATAAAAGATAAGTGTTAAAAGGAACAAAGCAAGCCACTTTCTTAATAAATTCGAAGAACTCATTTTACTTAATTCACCAGTCACCGAGGCTAGGCTTACGACGAGATACAAGCTATTGATACGTTCCGTTACCTACTTTAACATCACAAAATACCCGCATCGAATACTAAACCTGTGCATTTTCTTGGTGTTTACAAGGCATCTTATCAGTTTGTACCAATAAAGCTTGGTTTACTATAAAAGGCTAACATTTATCATAATTTTTCATCCGTATGCCGAAGTATTTAACCTCGTCATTTCGTCGCATGTAAAACAAAAGAATGTTCAAGAGTATTACTGTGCGGTTAATCTAGAAAAATGTCAACATGTCAGACATGTAGAAATGACCAGTTACATTACCACGTTAATCCTGTTTCTTCATGTATCGGGAATAAAGCTTGTTTTTAAGTGAACAAGAATCAAAACAGGAAACAAACTTTAAATAGAAGAAAATATAGCTAAACGGGTTGCGAAGTCAAGCGCTAATGTATATTACAGCGTAATTTTGTTGCAAAGTATTTTCTATTAATGTACAACTTCATTATTCACCGTGAAATATTGTTGAAGAAGTAGAATATACATCCGGATAGCAGTTACATCAGTAAAACCTAAATAAACTAATCAATCCATACCAGAACCGTTAAAACAAATTAGAAACATTAATAAAGTCAAGAGCATAGTGTAAAAGAACAATTAATTTGAAATCAGCTCTGGTCTCCATTGTTTCAATAAAATATTTAAAACAGTTAATAAATTCATCATTTTATGTTGGTCCTGTAAATTTAGTAATAATTTTACTTTTAAAAAATTGTTTTTTTATTTCACAATAATCAGTTTGACATTATTTATCACCGCTTTTTAACCACTTCAGCTACGATTTCATTTGCAGTTGATAGAAAACCTAGAGCAACAAAGCTAACACCAATATAAGTAAATGCAACTGAATGTCATTTTCAACTTGTAGAAACTTCAATTCTCCAAACAAGATTTGTCAGGTCAAAACATAACGAATAATAGCACTTTCCACAACTTTAACTTTACATTCTGTAACATACATCTGTCTCTTCATGGGATTCAAGTTGGCATTATTACGCCTATACACATTAAAAAACAGGCATTCCTAAGAAATAAAACCTTACGCTTTGCCGACGATATTATCGTATTAGGGTAGTCAGAAAAAGACTTGGAAACCATAATAAATGGCATGAACGGGGTCCTGGAGAAAGAGTTCAATATGAGGATTAATAGAGGGAAAATCAAGGTAATGGAGTGTAGTATGGGAAACAGAGGAAGAGCAAAGAGTGTTAGATTGGGAAGGGATATTTTAACAGAAGTTAAGGAATTCTGCTACGTAATAATGATAGAAGTATGGTAGACAAAGAGTAGGATAGCACTGGCAAGAAAGGCTTTCGCGAAAAAGAAGAATTTACTTACGGGTAATACAAATGTGGATATTAGGAAATCATTGCTAAAATTGTTGGTATGGGGCGTGACGTTATATGGGTGCGAAACGTGGACGATAGGAGTTGGGGAAGGAAAAGAATAGAAGCATTTGAAATGTGGTGCTATAGGCCAATGCTGAATATCAGATGGATGAATAGAATCGAAAACGAGGAAGTTCTAAACAGAATAGGGAAAAGCAAACAATATGGAGGGCATTGACTGAGAGAAGGGATAGATTAAAAAGCCACGTTTTAAGACACGAGGGTCTTGGAAAATTAGCATTAGAGGGAAGTGTGTGGGGTAAGAACAGAAGAGGGAGGCAAAGGATGGATACGCTAAGTAGAATAGGGAGGAATGTGGATGTGCTAGTGCTAGGAAATGAAAAGGCTTGCGTAAGATAGATTAGCATGGAGCGTTGCAGTCTTAAGACTGAATACCACAACATAATATTTTCCCTTCTAAATTAATTTCTTTTATAATCCGAAAATTTTTATTTCCCTATTACTTTTTCTGTTCATAATAAGTCGCTTTTCTAGTGGTCAGAAAATAGTGTACACTACACATTATTTTCAAAATTAATTTACACAGCAGTGTAAGTAAAAATATTTTATAATTAAAGTAAAAGTATTTAATGACATGTTAACACCAATATCTTCACTTCCACAGAATTTTCCAAGTCGTACTACGTACAAACATATTCCGTGTGCGCTTCGGTACTGGTCTCTTATAAAAGCAAGTGAATTAAGAGCGGACAATATATTTTAGTTTAAATGGGCAGTGAAATATTATAACTCACTTTGGATTTTAAAATTAATTTAATTTTATTTCTTCTTCCTAGTTGAGTAATTGATTCTGATAAGTACAACTTACATTTACTACAACCGATATCATGTATCTTGAATCCATGTACTCAGTATTATTTTATTTATGTTTTATTAATTCAGTATTTTACCCAATCACTTCAGTTACAGTTACGTGAGCAATGAAAACTTTGGAGCAATAAGCCGTGGCTTGCTTGAATGCTGGTGTTCCGCCGTCTCAGAAACCGTTCTAGCAATCGATAATCCGTGGAATTTCACAGCTCAACTTCTGCGAACTAAGTCATTGCACTGCTGCATGTCCCCATGTGGTGATATATTCCAGCCTAATAAGGACACGAATTAAAAGTAAATAAAAACTGGTCAAAAAAGAATTTCTCTTGATAGCTAGGACGTAGGCTAGCTCAGAACCTTGCGAAAATATTTGAAAATTTTATGAAGGTTCTCTGTAAGTAAAAATATATTGTAAGTGGCGACCTCCTGTGGTCTAGTGGCTAGCGTTGCTGCCTCACTGCCCAGGATCCAGGGTTCGAATCCTGGCATGGGCTTGGATGCTTGTGCCGTTATGGTTACGGGGACCAGGAGTAAGACTGATGGAAAATCGATACACTCACCACGTATCGCTCCAACTTCGGAACGAGTCATTCAAGATGACAGTCTGCAGTCGTCCTGGTAAGCCAAGGCACCTTAACCGGCTGCATAGGGACGAAGAAGAATATTATGTGTACCAAAGAAATTTACAAAAATGTTTATCTCTCGAGTGCAGCACACACGCTGCGTCGTTTTAATACGACGCGTGGGCCGCTTACAGTTAACAGGAATAATAATAATAATAATCATATTCCGTAGATCCTGTAAAGAAGCTAAGCTTCAAGGATGTGGAATGGGTCAGAAATAGTTCTCGGGTTTCCATTCGAGTGCAGGTACGATGAAAACGCGACTTTTTCTTCAGCCTGAAGATGACGACAGAGCACTTGGTCGTCGAAACGTCACGTTTACACTGCTGCATGTCCCCACCGGTAAAGCTTCCGCTCACTTGTTAACAGGATGTTTTGGAACAACGGGCATCGATGGGGAATGGGAGAAAACCCGGATGAGTTCTGAATATTCCGTCTGTTGTGACTTCCTCCTTCCTAGTTTTCCCCTTTCCTCCATTAGCTTATTTAAGTCTCCTGAATGCTGATACGACTTGGAACAGTTTGAGGGGAGTATGCATAGGGGTCTAAGACCTTCGGCGTACGGTATGAGTTGTTTCCTAATCCCATTGGATCAGTCAACTGCCCCTCAAATTTGATCTAGGCATGGATTCAGGTTTGTTGCGTTCCCACAACAATCCAGTCTCTCGTCATGAGAAGGGCGTAAGAGGTGTAGCCAATAGCCAGATGTACCTGATGAATATTTTCTAAGATTTTCCCTGCATCTCTTTCGATGAAACGCCGGGTACTATCCTTAAACCACAGCCCAGGGACCCTAGTCAACCCTTGTCTACCTTGCTCTACCTTCCGCATCTCCCCCTTTTTAATTTCCTTCCTAAGCTATTAAAAGAGAGTTACCTGTTTCAGAATCACCCTCATGTAGCCTGTTAACCCAAAAAAATGTTTCAGGATCACCCTGATAGCCCACCCCCCAAAAAACATGTATTTGTATGTGTACCACATACAACTTTAAAAGTGTGTACCAGTTAATTTTCAGTACGTTCTATAATAAAAAATTAGATACCCGTAACGTTCGATTTCATATTATTTCACTGTTGTTGTTGTTGAGGTAATCAGTTTTAAGACTGGTCTGATTGCAACCCTCTATACTAACCTATCTTGCACAAACCCGGAAACGAACACTTCGGATGAACACGATCACCATCCCTAGGGGCGAGTATACACCGCTCTGGAAATTTTCAAACATGCAAAACGACCAATATTTGCGTGGAATAATTCGGGCTCAATAAGATGGTGTTTCTCCAGATGTTGTTTGTGTATAACTGCAAATTCATTCCACATGGGAAGGGAGCACACGGTACGGTCAAAGTTGAGAGGTGTTACATACAACTGACAAGAAAATATTATTCCGATTCCTGGATTATTGAAGACACTGAATTCAATTCTGACACTCATCATGCAACTTAAGCTGTACTTCAGGAAGGAGGTGATAAGGAAAGCTCACTAAATAAACCTAGATTGGTGTCTCCTTCGGGGTTTAAAGTCAAAGTCAATTATTACATTCAACATTCACCTTCAGTGTTTCTCCAACCTCTAGATAAGTATAACAGCCCCAGTAGTTCTGGTCTTTGTACTATCTTAGGATTATCAAGGAAGTATAGTGTTATTGAATCTCTTAAGATACTTTATTGTCTCTCGTAAGGTAATGATACTATTTTATACTTTCTTGAAACAGTGTAATAGTTTACAGTCTCCCAAGATTTTGTTTAATTCTTTCCTCTTGCCCTTGCAGCCCATCGGGAGCCTTGTCCTATTGAGATGACGGCGAACTGTCATCACCCATGACACATTCCGAATTTGGAGTAATACGTAGTCATAATATCAATTCTCCTTCAGACTCTTATAGTACCACGAGTATTTTGGAATCTCTTAATATTCGGCAGGCTTTTTGGCTCCACTTTGGCACAGAAAAACTTTCACTCTCTCAAGATTTCGTGAGTATATTTGACTCTCTTAGTGAATCCGGAGTATTTAATGTTCTGGATAATTACATGTACCAGTTCTTAGACTTCTTTTAAGTTACTGTTCTGTCATGTATCGGCTTAAATTAACATTACGTCTACTTGGAAAGGGATAGGACCTGAAAATGTGAAGGTTAAAAAAATATGATTCTATCGATGACATTATAATCACGTATCGAACAAGAGATTCTGGTCGGATTAAATACTTTGCCGGTCTAATATAAAAATATATACCGGGTCAACGAAGGGTACCCAGCAAGTTTTATAAATAAAACTAACTGTTTGTGATTATGTATGTATGTTGCGCATACAAATCACATTTTAAGTCTAAAATATTTACTGCGAGCGACCCAATGCGTGGTATTTAGATGTCGCAGCGTATGTGCCTCACTTAAGATATGATGAGAGCTTACAGTAGTCGAAACGTTGCGTGTTAAGCGCTGTGTTACCCGTGTGGAAACCCGAGAACTGTTTCTGCAGCAACTGCACCGGGGAAGCCTTCGATATTTAACTAGAAAATTATTGATATGGTGTCGAAATAGGTGAAATATGAGTCGCTGAGTCTGATTTCGACATCCAACAGTCCTGTTAAGTTGCAACTCATCCCTAAGAAAGGTTTTGAAAGGTGTAAGCCAAATTCCGCATCCTGAATTCTTACAATAGTGAAGAGTGTTCATATGGAGTGTGGCGTAATCTGGTTGCGAAACGTGGACGATAGGAATTGCAGAAAGGAAAAGAGGACGTTGACGAAGAGAATGGATGGATTAATAGGCCACGTTTTGAGACATGAGGATCTTGTAAAATTTGTATTAGAAGGAAGTGTGTGGGGTAAGAACAGAAGAGGGAGGGAAAGGATGGAAATCGCTAAGCAGATTAGGATGATGGGGGATGTGGTAATTATGCGGAAATGCAAAGGCTTGTGCCAGATAGGTTAGTATAGAGGGTTGCAATCAGACCAGTCTTAAAACTGATTACCTTAACAACAACAACAGTGAAATAATATGAAATCGAACGTTACGGGTATCTAATTTTTTATTATAGAACGTACTGAAAATTAACTGGTACCTCAGTCCCACAATAATTTTAATAAATATTATATTAGCATTAATGATAATGCAGCTTTTCAACTTAGCGATAAGAATATAAGTAATCATAAGAATGATGTAATTCCTGAATTCCTTACGCAAATTTGTAACTTGAAGTATCTTCTCGAACAATCTCGTTAGTTCTTCAGTTAACAACATTCCGGCGAATCAACCAATATGGAGCAGTAGCGACGAAGTTAAACACTTACTAATACGTTATCTCAAACAATTTAAAATAACATCAATGAAATTATTGTAACGCAATTCTATTAATCTCCTGAAATAATGACTTCCTTCAACAAAAAATATAAATTGTAATTTGTAAATTGTAAATTGACAAAATCAAAAATTCAGTCTCACTAGTTTATTCTTTATTTATAGCTTTCGACATAGTGTGATATCTCAATATATCAATTTGCGTTACATACTTAGAGCGTGATAGATCTCGTGAATTACACAAAGATATCAGGCGTCACTCAACCGGCATGCAAAAAAGTGCAACGCAATATGATACATTGAGATATTTATTTACTTGTATACATTAGACGAATATGGCACTTTATCGAAAGCTCCTGGTGTTGAATTAAAGAATAAACAAGTGAGACTGGATTTATTGTTTTTGTTAATTTACAAATTGGATAATTATCACCAATCTGTTTTATATAACTATTATGAAAATTTTTAATCACAAATTAAGTGAAAAAGTCATTTTCGGACCATTGTTTCTCATATTTTATATACAGACGGTTGATAAAAATTATGAATAGCTGAATCTATGCTTAACCATTCCTAAACTGTCAACTTAGAAGTATTCACAATAAATTCTGATAAGGTGAGTAATGTATAAATTCTCTACCAGGCTCATGTGAAGATGATTCCTTATACGAATGTATTTTACCGCCTAAAATTACCATATGCGTGTATATAAAATATGTTATATAAAATAGATAGCTGGGTGGCCAGCTTTGCCCGTTATTTTTTTATATTAGCCCATTTCAGTTTTTAATTAAACAGTAATCTCTTCGTCAACACGTGATTAAACGATCAGATAGATGGTCACATTTTTGTAAATTTACCATTTCACGCCACCTATCACCGAATTCTCACAAATGGACGCAGAAAATAAAATGTTTTATTTAGAAGGTTAGCTGGAATGCCACGGAATGAACGAAAGTGTGTTTAAGTAGTAATGCAAACAATACACCTCTCACATTTGCATGAAAGATTATTACAAAACACTTCATTTGTTCAATGTCGAATTAATCGATTAATAATACACTCCATATGCATGCAATTGCTACACAAGGAGTATATCAGATCTTAGCAATGCGAATCTAAATGTCAAAACAATGCCAAGCTACGACGCAATTAACTTACGCATGTATTTATGCAAAAGTTAAATGCTACCGATTATTGAAACGGCCCCACTGAAAAGTTGGGTATATATATACACCCAAATTTTCAGTGGGGCCGTTACAATATAATATATACATATGTATAATATATATATATATATATATATTTGGTCGGAAAATTTAAAAAAATGTATTTTGACAAGAACGCCACCTACCGGATCCAACTATAGCTAAGATCCATCCAGGTGACCCCATAAATACAACAAAGATTTCATCAAAATCGGTGAAGCCGTTTAGGAGGAGAATAATTACGAACACTCGCACACCGTAATTTTATATATAAAGATGTAAATGATCTGTATCTTCTTAAATGTTAGAGACGAAAGTTTTGATTATTCGTGAAGTTGCGGAAAGGGCTATTCCTGAGTGGAGATGCACGTTGCGCTTGACTGAAGCACCTCCAGACGCTAACTTCGTTAGGCGGAGAGGATTTCCGCAGCGCGCCTTCACGCCTTGACCGGCTTTCAACGTCAACGGGGAATTTTACTCTTCTTTGCTTTCACCGCGCCAGAGAGTATTACTTTCCCTGTTAAGATGCATTATGTTTCGTAAGAGCGACTTCAAAAAGAGTGTCCTCTCTTAATAAGAGTTTTCATATTTAATAGAGTGTGACAGTCCATTAACGTTTCATCTCCCCTACCTTTATATATATATATATATATATATATATATATATATATATATATATATATTGTAATAACCAATTACTTCTGTAAATGGTTTTACTTATCTTATACATTTTGTTTCCATTAATTTCGCTAACCTTTACTCCGACCTAAAACGCTGAGGCACCACAGCTGACTTTCTGCCCTCAACGACCTTCCAAAGTCGCTGAACAATGAGTCTCTTCCGTTATCTGGATATGCGCGGATAGACACTCAGTAGTTGGACTTTGTGAGGGAAGGATCTACTGATACCTGATTTACGGTTTTAGTGAAAATTAAGAGGTTTTACTCCGACCACGGCATTTGGTCAAAGTATACGACAAATTTGAATTCTATATCCAACCAAATCGTAGTCGAGGACATATGAGCTGCATGCAATCCGAACATACCTGTGTTTCCAGCCCTGGTAAACCCGCTAAATTGGCCGGCCTACGCTCGATTGGCTGTGACTTCTGTTACAGAACTCCAAGAATCAACAGAATTCATGAGATGAACTAGTGTCACTTATATGAAATTTCTATAAACCCACTGTATACGCCCAAACCATATGAGTTAAATTAAAACAAAATGTTCTGTTTCAATTCAGAATTATGAATTATTTTCAAGGTTTCAAGGTTTTAGACGTTTCAGAAAATTATTTCATATCTTGATACCACCCGAGTAGATAAACTCAATGTGGAGATTTTTGAGTGTCTAAACTTTCATGACTTAAAAATGTAACACCTGAATCTGTTTTAGGAGGTGTAAGTACTGACGTCGAAGACCTTATGCATACGGTAATTGCTGTCCGCTGATCCCATTGGATCATTGATCCCACAGTAAATTCATCTCCCGTAATTTCGAAGGGCGTGAGAATAGCACCCAACAGCCCGGGCTACCTGACGCAGGTTTTCTATGGTTTTTACTGCATCTCTGGTTAGATCCTTTAACTATAGTCAGGGGCCCCTGTCAACCCTTGCATACCTTGTTATGCTATTAAAGGGGAGTTGCCTGTTTCAGGATCACCCTCATGTAGCCTGTTACCCAAGTTATATACTTTCGTTAGTATTTAATTTTCTGTCACACGTCACTTATTAGTGCTGTTATTTATGTATTTAATTATCATTATATTAGTGTCATTTCCCGATTGAAACTATAAATAATGATATGTATGATAAGCAGAAAACATTGTTTCATATAATTGTCTTATATTTCGATAAATTTCGACCACATCTAAGCAAAACAAGGAAACGAATTTTAACGTGCGCCGCTCGTCATTCTAATCATACTGTCTATAAAACCTTTTACATCACCTTTAAGATTTATATAAGACTGTTGCGTCTATTAACTTCCGCATAACGAAATTTGCAAGTGAAATGAAGTTCATAAACAAGCTACGCTTCCTTTCATTTCGCAGGCGGGGTGTGGAATCCGCAACACCATAGTTTAGTTCCCTGCTTGCCCTTTTTATAGCTCAATAAAAAAGCAGTCGCAAGGTATTCTGCATTGCAGGCTGTGGAACGCTTGATATTAATGCTCTGGAGGGATGCCAGTGCCCACACCCTAACAGGTAACTTTTTTGTCCGTCGTGGCTTAGTTCCGATCACAAACAATTATGGTGCACTCCAGGAATTCAACAGACGACACCACGTGGTTTCTTATAATCAGATTGTTCATTGTTTTTCTTTAAGATTAATGGATGCCAAATTACTTTCTCTCATCTTTGAGTTCTTTAATTAAATAAAATTATAAATTAATAAAGTTACAAAGTAAATTTTTAAAACTGGTAATATTTTTCTTACTGATTTCTAGCTACTTTTGTCATATGTTAAAAATATTGTCAATTGAAGATTATTTATTTAATTCTTCATCAAAAATGTATAAGTTCAGGTTGCATTCTAACGGCGTAGTAATGAAATCGTAGGAGAGGCGACCAACCTAACCCATGGATCACTTGTTTTGTTACGTGGGCCGAATTCCAAATACAAACGACACAAATTGCTGAATGGGTAACAGTTGATTGCATTTACCAATTCCACAGTTGTTTGGCGAGAATCGACACGTTTTAATTGGCGTGATCAAAGCGAGTCGATATTTCTGCATGAGGTAAAAGTACTCATGTCAAAGCGGTTCTGATCTGAATAATTAAGCC
The DNA here is from genome assembly GCA_034510155.1 of Eucriotettix oculatus. Lineage (NCBI taxonomy): Eukaryota > Metazoa > Arthropoda > Insecta > Orthoptera > Tetrigidae > Eucriotettix > Eucriotettix oculatus. Next base: position 203,864,976 of record CM067376.1, read on the forward strand.
TTTTCTTTTTTAAGTTTCCGATAAGATACATCTACTTCCTTTTTATTTTTTTATTAAAATTCATTTTAACGTCCCATTAACATTTAAAGTGATTAGGGACTTCCGTACAGTTACCTTTCACTCTGGGGCATTTATGACAAGATGCTAACAGGCTATAGTTGTAGAACCATTTATATCTTGTTATGAGGTAGGAACGTGAACAATTGTTTTATGGCTCTTTCCGAGTGGGCAAGTTCCACCTCTCTGATCTGGTGGACATCAGGGGATGCATTATCCTAGTCAGAGTACAGGCCAGCAAGGATAGTTTTCTTGTTCGATGCACACACAGTGACACTTAGCCAAAAATCGTTATGATGTTTAATAGTCCATACTCCATGAAAATATAGTTACTTCACGCTAAATTAGACGCACAAACAAACTTTCGACAACATCTATCAGACAGTGAAATAAGCTGGAAAACTTTCAATATGTGATACATTTTGTTAGTTTTCCATTGTTTTGGGACATTGAATACTTCCACGGAGTAAAGCGTCATGAAAACAACAATGTGGATTGTAAACTTTCAGAATAATGTTCGTCTCCTTAGGTATAATAAGATTAAGAACTGCGGAATGTGAGCCCAATATTTCATACAAGTATAGTCCTTTATAATTCGATCTAACAGACGGTGAGAAAGCTGTCTTCGCTTCCACAGCCGAGGTGGACTGTTTTATTTTCTTCTCTAGAAGACTTCCTTACTCAACAAAAGTCTGCACTATTATTTATTCAGACGCATGTCTTTTGGACTAAATCGTTATAATATTTCACCAACCATTTATGGTTGGTTAAACTTAATTCTTTTACATTTAATTAAAATGATTACAGCAGTACTCAAAATATAAACATATTTAGCTACACTGTAGCGATTTGTTATTTTCACTTACCATTTGTGCTGAAAAAAAACTTTAATATAATAGTAGTCACCAAAGCTTAAAATCACAGCGTTGAGTATAAGAAAAATTACTTACAATTATTTTAAATTATTGTTTCACAGCCCGGTAGTCGTTTAGAATATGAATAAATTAAGTTTACGGCTTGATAAAAACAGTTAGTGCATCCTCCACTTTGTTCTGAATTCATATATAAATGTGGCTATCAAGTTCAGTTATAGCTATTAATTTTGAATGTTTTACTGCAAGCTAATATTACATCGATTGTCAAAGGAGTATTACATGCCAGTTTATGTTTGGCGGTTTTATAGAACATGCATGCTGGAATTAAGCTTTACAAGTTATAAATAATAGTACCTAGTAATTTAGGGTGTGTCATAAAATAATTTCCATGCGGTTTGGAAATATAGCTTGTGTACTAAGTGGCTCCCAAAGGAATACTTTGTGGTACCCATGTATATATATGCCCAGGGGGGATTAATTTCATTAAAATTAATATGATCTTGCATTCAGTAGCGCAGCGGTAGAATAAACAGAAGCAAGCACTAGTTCCTGTATAGCACTTTAGGGCAATTTTCATACATGCACAATTTAGTTGCAGAGCAGTCAGCTGGAGTTTGAAAACTATCACAGGTTTCAGAATTGTTCATTTTTTTATATCACTAAGTAGCTTTACAAACACCAATATTAGAAGATCAGGGTCTAAAAATTGCGACCGAGAGGAAATTAAAGCCGGATCCTCCTCTTACCGGGCTGGGGTTCTTCCAACTGAGCTATCCGAGTCGACTCCATTCGGCCAAGATTAGTCAATGCTGATCTTATAATTCAATTTCATAACTCTGCTTCATGGTAAGCATTTCCCTATTCTTGAAATAAACACCAATCTTTGCAACTGGTTCGATCACCAAATATTAAGTTATAACAGTAATTGCAAATATATAATCTTTTGACAAACTAAAATTTTTTTCTGCCTTTGTTATCGTTGCAGACGCTAATAATATGTTTTGTTTCAATACAAGAAACTTGTACATTTAATTTCATTATAAATTATTTTAAATTATAGATATAAAGTGTGCGTTTATCCTAACGTGTACGACACAAATGTTTGAAACTTTTATACCTTTTGTATTACAACTACAGCTGCTTAACATTTGATTTTTCTTAGAAACATTAAAATAATTTATTTGTAGTAACTGAGAAGAAATGATGATATTGTAGTAATAGGGGAGTCAGAAGTAGACTTGTAAAACATAATAAATGATATGAACGAGGTCCTGGAGAAAGAGTTCAACATGAGAATTAATAGGAGAAGAGAGTTCAATATAGAGGATTCTGATCAAGTGAAGGGATAGATTAATAGGCCACATTTTGAGACAATAGGGTATTGTAAAATTAGCATTAGAGGGAGTTTTAGAGGTAAGAACAAAATAGAGAGGCGGAGGATGGAATACGCTAGACAGATTAGAGGGGATGTGAGATGTGATAATTATGTAGAAATGAAAAGGTTTGCTCAGAATATGTTAGTAAGGAGGGCTGCATCAGACCAGTCTAAGGATTGAAAACTGCAACAACAGAAATGAGATTAACATTTATTTTATTTGTGAAAATATTTTTAACCATAACTTCAATGAGAATTGTACTAAACACAAATTCCCTGCGTAATATAAAACACATTACAACACTAAAAAACTATAAATTTCACACATTTATGATACGTTGAAAAAATAGAAATGGTATGCTTTATTACAAAATTCTATCTGACAGAAAAATTGACATTAATGTTTCTTGTGCTTTAACTTCACTGCTGGAAAGGAATGACTTAAGTGCTTCACTCGTTATCCTTATCACATCTTTTTTTGGTGGTGGAGGGGTTAACAGGCTACACGAGGACGATCCTGAAACAGTTAACTCCCCTTTAATAGCATAGGAAGGGAATTGAAAAGGGGGATGCGGAAGGTAGAGCAAGGTAGCCAATTTCCTCAACTTTATTAAATTCTTTGCAATTACATAACTTGTCTACAATTTTTTTTCTGTATGTTTCATATACCAGAAATGATACAAAAATATTTTTTGAATAATATCCAAAATAATTTTCTCAAGTCATTGCTTTGGATGTTGCCAATTTATGTATTATTGTAACGGTAGCCATATCTTTAACTATTTTTTATAGTTGCATCGACTGCTATGGTCATTAACATTAACCTGTAAGGTTTTCACAGTATGGAGAGTGTCACACACAGCCTCGACGCCCTTGCCAGTATTCGAACCCATGACGTATGTGATGCGAAGTAGCGACGCTGACCACAGGAGGTCGGGTGAACGACTCTCTTCCACGGAATATTATTTAATAACAGACAACGTGTAGTTGCTATCTTTACCCATTACATGCATAACAAAAGAAAACTTCTTTCGTCAAAGAATTGACAATCAGTTGTATTAATGAATGAATGAATGAGAAACACATTTGATGTATTCTGGACTCCGTACTCCTAGATTAAATTGTACTTTGAATTTGATCTAATGTTAGTTATTTCGATCGTCATTTGCATACACTTCTTAGCGAAAACTTTAATATCTGAGAGGTGACATCACAGAACTTCACTAGGAGAATATTTTTGCACATATTTGCACATTCTTTTCATTTAAATTCCTTCCACCTTTATGCTAGGTATTTCACATTCCTCCGGTATTTCTTCGGGTCTTGAGGAACATACGTACCATGTTTTTTTGCAATTTTAAGCTTCATTCAAAACAAGCATGAAAAATCATTCCCAAACCAATCCTTACGTTTGTCAAACAAATGTTTTAAAGACACGAACGTGCTCGCGGACACTCTGAAAACACGAGCGATCAATCGTTACAGTTTTCCGCTGTTACCACTAACTAAAGGAATCCCTTGAAAGCGTATCACAGCCCTTGATTTTATTAGTAAGTTTGACAAAACAAGTGATACTATTTTGGAATAGGGTATATAATTAATTATTTCATTCTTGGCTCTGCAGCCCATTAAGGGCCTTGGTCTACCGTGTCGACTGCGGACTGTAATAATGTAATATTGCGTAAAACATACATTATTATTTAATAAACCATGCATCATCAGTAATCAGAAACCATTCAGTGATGAATACTTTAAATTTGGAATTATTAGAAGATATTTAACAAATTATAAATGCGTTTTGTTCACGTTCAGGTATTCGGAGAACGGATTTGTGAATTGTGAGTACTTTAATTAAGGTTTTAATTTATTGTTTTTGGGGTATTTAGTCCTAATACTGGTCCGTTGCAACCATCCATGCATCCATCTTGTGCAAGCCTTTTCATTTCTACATAGCTACCACATGCTCCCTAAGCTTCTTAGCGTATTCCATCCTTGGCCACACACTTCCCTCTAATACTACTAATACAGGACTCTCGTGTCTTAAAACGTGCCATATTAATCTATCCCTTCTCGTGGTTAAAGTTCTTCATATTGTTCGCTCTTCCCCTATTCTCTTTAGAACTTCCTCGTTAGTGATTTTATCCACCCATCTCATTTCTGGCATTCGCCTATAGCATAAGCTTCTATTCTTTTCCTTTCCGCACTCCTATCGTCCACGTTTTCGCACCCATACGAAATTTTTAGCAACGATTTCCTAATATTCACACTTATATTACCCGTAAGTAATTCCTCTTTTTTGCGAAAATCTTACTTGCTGTGCTATCCTACTCTTTATGTCTACAATACTTCTACCATCCCTGGTTATTACGCTTCCCAAGTAGCTACCCTCTATTCTCCAGGACCACGTTCATGGTATTTATTATGGTTTCCAAGTCTTCTTCTGACTCCCATAATACTACAATATCATCCGCAAAGCGTAGGGTTCTTATTTTTTCTCCTTGCAGTATGATTCTTTTTCCATATTCCATTTTAACATTCACCATCGCCTGTTCTATATATAAGTTAAAGAGCATCCAGACTGCATCCTTCTCTAACTCCTTTCTTGATTTCAGCTTCCTTTTTTGATCTTCAGTTATAAGTATTGTTGACTGCCTTCTTTCTAGATATTTTATTATTTTATTCTTATTTTATAATATTATTTTATTCAAAATCCTCCCAGTTCACATTATCAAAGGCTTTTCTAAATCTACAAATGTCATGAACGAAGGCCTGTGTTTTCTTATTCTGTCCTCTAAAACTATACGCAAAGTCAATATTGCTTTTCTTGTCTCTACATTCTTCCTAAAACCAAACCTAACTCGCATTCTACACATAAAATAATTAAAAACCTAAAAGAAATTCGAAAATTAATTTTAACTGACTAATTTATTAATCTTTTTATTCACTTGCTTATACGACAATACAAAGGCATCACAACAACTTATTTCATCACTGAATACCGAATTATAGTTGGTCAATTTTTAAAAGAAACACAATCACAAACACTAAACACTTGTTGGCACTACTATTCTGGAATCCTTGATCTCGTTAAAAGACGCCGAATAATGTATTCAACAGAAAAGAGACAAAAAAATGCATATGTTAGTCAGTATTAAGTTTTTTGAAAATCACTATTCCTTGATAATTTCAGTACTTTCGTACGGTATCTTAGTACAAATCGTTTAACACTCCGATTAAGGAACTCATTAACTGAATAATATGCACCAGACAATAGAACTATATGCTGCTTTTACATCCGTAGGTAGACTGTAAAATAGTTTAATTTTAAGATTTCTAAAATATATGCACCTGGTAATGTTATTATTCCAAGTTTTATAAAGATATAATTAAACTTTGCTGGTGCTCAAATTTTTACAACAGTTCACGAATACTTCAAATGCATGTATCTAGGACGTGCCTTCAATGGTAACTAGCAGATCCCAGCACGCGCAAATCAAAATTTGGAGTGACGTGTTAATCATTAATTTAATATCAAAGCTGATTGTGGAAGTGCGGATAAGAAAAAGATGCTACTTTGCGTTCCTAATTTTCTGAAGAATAGAGGTCGTAACGGTGCCATTAGTCATATAATTTTTCGCATCAATTGAAATCCTATTGATTGGAGCTAAAGTTTTATAAAATAAATATTAAATTGTTCCAAGCCAAATGTCACAGCGCGTTGTGTGGTATATTTTAATTGTTGATTTGAAATTGAGATAACATGGGGAATATCTTCTTCTTGTTATAGCGTTACAGCCCAGCGTTGGTTTTCGCCTCTTCAACAAGTTTCCTCTATTCTGCCCTCTCCAGCGCGATTCTCCGCCATCCTCTAGCTCTGAGTGATTTTATGTCGTCTTCCACATCGTCCATCCACCGCTTTCGTGGCCTTCCAGTTGGCCTCCATTCAAAAACCTTTTTCGTTGTTCTTCCTGTATCCATTCTAAGGACATGACCAAGCCAGGGCCATTCTGCTACTTTTTATTATTCTCACAATTTCAGCTCCTTGTATAGGGTAATCCAGTTCAGTGATCGTTCTGTGTCTCCAAAAACCATTATTATCCTGTACTGCCCCATAGAATACTGTGTTTAAATATTCTGAGCTGCTGCTCATCACTTTTTATTAATGTCAATGTTTGAAATCCATAGGTTACGTCTGGTCTGATTGTTACCCTTTAAATTTTCATTTTCAGTCCTCTGTTTAACCACTTAATGGCCAACAGTTTCATAAACGCGTAGAAGCACCTATTACCGCTTAGGATGCGCAATTTTATTTCATTTCCCAGATAGTCAAAGTTCTCCACTTGTTCGAGATTGAAAACTGCTGCTGATAGTTGATCCAATTGACTATTTTCCTTCCTACTGAACCTCATATACTTGGTATTTGTTTCATTGATGACAAGTCCTCTGGCCTCTTTAAACTCGCATACTGTTATCTCCAGAGAAGCTCGTCTACTAACGATTGCTACATCATCCGCGTTTGCACATATCTGAGTTGACTTTGTTCCTACATATTTCATAGTAGAAAAAGCGTCCCCTTACCTGACTCATTTACTAATGTTAAACCATTTACTCAGTTCTCCATCAACTCGCACTGCAGTCTTGGTACCTGCTAATGTTGCTTAAATAAGTAAAACATAATAGAAGATATACCAAGTAGTAGCAAATCACTTAGCATTTCTGCTCTGTCGATACTATCAAAGGCCTGCTTATACATAGAGATTATGAAGTTCAATATTATACTCATACGCCTTTTCGTGTGTTTGCCTCAACACAAATATCTGATCAGTTGTTGACCTGCTTGGTCGAAATCCACACTGATATTCTCCAAGAATGTCTTCTGCATATAGAGATAGTCTGTTGTATATAATACTAGAAAGAATCTTATAGGTCACATTCAGATACGTAATTCCTATGTAATTCGCGCGTCAAGTCTTGTCCCCTTTCTTATATGTTGGTTTTATTACACCTAGAGTCCACTCTTCTGGCATTATTTCCAGATTTCATATCAACTTAATAAGTTTGTGGATTTGCTTATGGAGCCCAATCCCGCCATTTGTTAACAGTTCTGCAGATATTCCATCACTTCCTGGTGCTTTATAACTTTTTAGTCAATTCACCACCTCCTGTACTTGCGGTAGTGTGTGTTCATGTACCTCTGGAACTACAGCAGTAGTGGTTGCTCACTCCCGATAGGTTTCACCTCCATTTTCGGTCTCTATTCTTGAGTTCCTTCTTTAATTTCCTTATAAAATTTTCTGTTTTCATTCTTTTGGTAGAGTTCCTCCATTTCCTCTATTTTTATCCTAACGGCTTCCCTTTTTTTCTTCCTACATGCCCTCGCTGCCTCTATTCTTTTTGCATTATATAGTGCATGATTTGATCTCGTATTTCGATGTATGCAATTCAGTCTTGCTTCCACTACCTGCCTGCATTCATCATTGTACCAATCTACATTTCTAATTCTCCATGTTTCCCCCAATATTTCCTGTGCTGCTAACAAAATGGCATGTTTAATGGAGGTTCATTCTTTGTTTATATCTATATGGTCTCTAAAATCTTTAATTTGTAGCTCCTGTCTCATTCTTTCCTGAAACTCTTGGAGAGTCGACCTATCCTTTATTTTTTCTGTATTCCATTTCTTTATTCTGCTATTTCCTTAGGCAGCCACTGTAAGTTTCTAAAATTAGTATTAGGAGGAAGTGTGTGGGGTAAGAACAGAAGAGGGAGGCCAAGAACGTAACCCGCTAAGCAGATTAGGGAGGATGTGAGACGTGCTAGTTATGAGGAAATGAAAAGACTTGCATGGCTAGCATGGAGGGTTGCATCAGACCAGTCTTAGGACTGAATACCACCACACACAACATCATTTTATGTAACGTTTTATCTCCACGTTGAAGTATGAATATATATATATATATATATATAATTTTTATTTGGATTTTATTTAATAAATGTGTCTTATAGGTCTCCTTCTTGTGTGTTTGAGATTATTCTTTATTTATAAATTGCACAGTTTGTTACGTTTATGGATAATTTTCAAGATTATGCATTTTATTAATATGCTTTTAACTATGTTAATTGTTTTTTAAATTTTCTTTTCTCCTCAATTGAGGATTAATGGAACCAACAAATAAATAAAATTATAAAACATTGTTCGTCATTCGCGCTTAGTGTAGACAGGGTTTAAGAATCTATGCACAATATAACTCATTATGTAGATGAACTGATGCACACTCATTTAATATTTTTAACAATACGTTTAAACTGAAATGAAGATTCACCTCTATATACGCGGTTGCTTTATGGAATAAGCTACCGCTGTCTATTCCCAGATAAGCACGAGATTTCTCCTTCCTTTTACCCAAGCACAGGCTTCCTAAATGGAAATTCCTAAAGAATAACAACTCAAAGTAATCATGACTGAATAACAGAATATCCAAGCTTTCGTTATACAACAAATATTACTGTATAAAGCAATAATTGAGCCAATATGGACGTACACCATCGAACTGTGGGATACAGCCAATAGGTCTTACTAGGAGATCCTGAGCAGATTTGAAACAAAACAATTAAAATACTTATGCAACACGCCGTGGTTCGTAACAAATATAGATATAAACAAAGAACTGGAAATTTCAACTATGACAGAAGTTATCAACGAACGAAGCAAGAGTCATCAAGCGAGAATGAGCAAGCACTCGAATCAAGAATCAGTGATCATGTTGGACAATAGTGAAAATATGTGTAGGCTAAAGTGCAATAATATTATAGATGTACCCTTTAGATTCTCATAATTTACAAATTCTGGCATTTACAAATTGTCCCAAGTGAAGAGATTCAAGTCGAAAACAGAAAAAATGCTTCTATTGAAGCTCAGATAAAAAGCGAAGAGAAGAATGAAAAAATGTCAACCAAACTCAGCACTTGAACCGCGAACTCAGTAGAGAAAAAAAATTTAGATCCAAATACTCACAATCTATTTCAGGATTTAATGAAGAACAGATATTGTATGCAAGCCAGTCAGAGGTGCAATAAATTACTTCTGTCTCAAAACGGGCTTGTGCGTTGATGAATGAAATAAAAATGGCTGTGCGTTATGGATCTACTTATATTTCTTTTAATATTTCAGCAGAATATAATTTATATTTTCTAAAGTTGCCTGTTTGGGAATGTCATGTGTTATCGTCATGGGTCCCGGATGTATGGAGCACCTAGCTATTCAGGGAAGTAAACAGAACGCCATTCAATGGACTCACGTGCCACTTTCGGAACTCTCTTCAAAGACAGCCGCCCAAAGCTGCCTTCATGGTTTCCATTTAAAACTTTCAGACTGCCAGCGGCTGACGTATACAGGGATTAGGTTTAATTGCCTGCTGGAAGGAGATTAGCGATCTGGATTACCCTCTCCCCTCCCGCCACTCCCATATTACCGCCCAAGAGAATTCTGTGTGAGGGTCACCAAATCACCCCATCGGATTAAATTGAAATAGTTCAAATCGTTCAACGCTGATAAATAATCAAACGCGCGGGAAAAGATATGTGAAAAAATGCCTGTAATCGATCAAAGGGGCAATCCTAACAATAAAAGTGATCGTGCATTCATTTTCTATGTATTAACGTTTACAGCAGGCCTGATCTATATTCATTAGGTATTTATTATAAGACATAAATCGGTGGTTTCTGAATTATTTGTAATTACTTACTATTAATAAAGATCACTTATGAACTATAATAAATTTTCTGTGTAAATAAAGTATTAGTACTGACCACATATTCCTAATAATTAAGTGATTTTAATATATATTATGTTTTATTCGTTAGGGAACCCGATACCGATAGCATGTACACTTAATTGGGTTTCATATAAAACGTCGTTTCTTAATTACACAAAACCGTTACAACGTTTATAATCGTATCTAATAACATTCGCCTATTTGAGAAATAAAACCGGGCTTACAAGTTCCGTGCTTAGAGTTATCTTTAAACAAGGAAATGACCGGACTATTTACTATGGAACTTATTACGTTTTTACGATTCCTCTAATCAACTTTTTTTTATATAAAATTCGTAACTCGACTTGGAAGGAGAAGGAGATCAGGGAAGAGAGGAGAAGGAAGATACCTAGATAGAGTAGTTTGACTCAAGACAGAGAAAGTAGGTCTGGAAGAAGTGAAGGAAGGAGAAAGTTAAATTCATATTCTACCACAATAAGAAGATCCACATAGAAAAGAAGACGCTATTAGGAACTTAACGAAAGCAAAAATAAAATACCAAGCCCACCAGAAATTTTACCAACTTTGTCAAAATACTTGGCAGACTTACAAGCATCTTCGTGAAGAAGGAAAGGTCTGTGTAGAAAACAGTGTCTTCCATGAAAGACGAAGAAAATTGCCACAGCCCGTACCTACTGCTGAGAAAGCCACGCCAACTTATCAGAAGCCGCCTAGTACCTGCTCAAAACGCCAATTCTCCGAGCATAGTATAAAACTGGTTCGTTTTCCGGTTCAACATAATAAGCGAGATATTGCTTCTCCTTTGTTTGATTTTCTCTACGAATATGAGCCTGGTAGTTAATTTCAGTCTCGTGCCAATAAATACACTAAGGGCAGCCTCATAATTTTTTCAAAATTTTAGTCGTCCTAATTTTTCCGTTTCTTAGTATCGAACCTAAGTGAAAATTTTAAACAGAAATGAAATTGATTATAAAATTAATTTATCAGTTTTGTACATATTATGTTAATGATCACCCCTCTTTACACCTTTTATACTATTACGTAATTTTATTAATATTTATTTAGTAAAAAATTTGCTCGTTTTTGTATTCAATATCCATATTATCATAATTAATAACTGTTTTGACCTTTGAGTACATGAATAATGGGAAAACGAATCTTTCTGAGATATATAAAAAAACATTGAAATACGAAGATATGAATACTGCTTTTATGTACTATCTCAGTATTTTTAATTCCACTGTTTACAGTGAACACGACATGGGATCAAAACTAAAAACATCGCATTTTCTGATTACACATATGAATTGCGAGCTCGTGAGAGCCGTGGGTGACGTCACGTGTTTCTCAGCCGGAAGCTGTGCCCGATAGGATGTCAACTTGCATGACAGTGTTCATTTCCCCGGCACACTCACAAGCCCGACGCCTTTCATACAAGTTGTAATACATCTAGCGCACATGTGTTAAATTTTGCGTTTTGGTTGGGGACGTCGTTGTGAACGACGCATATTCTAACCATGTTATGATGATTATTTGAAGTCATAAAATAAATAAAGATAAATTTCGTGGTTTCGCATTGCACACGTAGTTTTGTCTTTGAATGTAATACATTAATATACAAAATATTTTTTTAAAAACCATAACATCCATTTTATTTATAAAATAAAACACATTAATATGGGTCTCAGAAAAGACTCCGCAACTTTTAAATGGCAAAACTGAGAAACACAGACACGGAAAGGTGAAACAAGTGGTATTTTGGACATTCAGGTCTGGAATTCACTACATACTAGTTTGCAAAAATTATCTAATATTGGCTAATCATACTTCAGTGACTAGATTTCAACTCCATTAATTTTCATGGATCGTGCTCAATTCACTCGAGACTTTCCCAGCATCTTCATTTGAAAACTCGGAGAAGCGGAAACAGAAGCTATCTGTTTGAGTTTCTTTTCAAACGATGTTTAACATTTTGCCCTGCACATTTTAATTTTTCCTCGATGGCGTTCACGAGGAGTATTTTTACTTCCTTGTAATCTCGGAAACATGAGCATACATTTACTAGCTATGTTCAAAAAATCTGCCTTGTTCATTAATTCATGTACGATCTCGTTTACCATATTTGTGGCCACATCGTGCAGTAAGCATTATTGATCTTTTATATTCGTTTTTATGTTCATTGTCAGTTCAACCAATTTGTGCGACCTGTTTTTGTAAAACAGGAATAAAACCTGGAGGCGTTAAATCGGGAGACGTTGGGACTAAATTGCTTAGTAGATTATTCGTTTGGCAAAAAAAAAAGCTGGCTTAAGAAATGCTTTGTTTCATTCGATGTGTGACCGTCCTGTAGTAACCAATAACAATGTTAATCGATTTTAAGAAAATAAATAAACTGTACAAATAAATAATCAAACAATAAAAGCCCACGCACGTTGCACATTTAGCACATATTAGTTTAAAGTAAAATTTAGCTGGAACATGGAAGCTTGGTTTACCGAGATAGCTGCCGCAAAGGAACCGTTATGGTAAATACCGTGACGCCCCTAAAGGTGTTCCGTCGTATCTAGCTTTGGAATGTCACCTTTGTGGGATATTCCATAATGGCCATGGTAGGGTGGAAAGTATTGAGTGACTGCGAGTTACGTGAGCTTGATGACGAATCATCAACGAGTTGATTTCGAGGATAGCGATAGCGATCAGCTCCGAGAAGGGAGATGAATTTTGAATGCGGGTCCAGGAACTTCGCTCCCGATGTTACTTCAAGTGTTGGCGCGAGACAAAGTGATTAGTAAGCCGCGAATCCATGTTTCCGTGTAACGCACCGGTTTTCAACCAAATTTTAACCACGGTTAATCCTGGGGAGAGGGAGGTCTCATGTCCTCTGAGTACAGGCTGGCAAATGAATGTTTTTCATGTTCAATAAATTGCTTTGTTTAAAATACGAACAATATTTCATTTCAAAGGGCGAAAATCACTCACGAGTAATGCATAAAATACATTATTCATTACTCTATTAAAAATCTCTGAATTACCTAATGCAGATTTTCTAGGGTTCCCCTATATCTCTTTCAGCTGAATACTGGGTAGGTCATTAAATTACAGCCTAGGGATCTTAGTCAGCCCTTGGCTACCTTGAGCCAATTTCCACGACCCCCCTTTTCAATTTCATTACTATGCTATTATAGGGGATTTGCCAGTTACTGGATGACATTCATGTAGCCAGTCACCCAAAAGAATCTCAGAAGCTTGTTAATGCCTGTTCACTTATCTTCTCAAAGTTATTTATGGACTTCTCTATCCAATTAAAATAACTCGTCAGCGTGTTGCTGTCACTTCCCTCCTCCCCCCCCCTTCCCCCTACAAAACAGTCTAGCTATTCCGCCCCTGTCCTCTACAAAGCAGCAAAGTTATAATTGATTTACATAATGTATAAAAGTATTTGTCATCATTTACATACAAGTGAAACCACACAATAATTCACATTATTGAACGCTAATTATTAAAAAATGTCCACATACAAGGTTTTCTTTTATCGTGCCCCTCACGCCGGCCTCTTTTCTCAAGTTCATATTATTTTCATCATTCTGGTAGGTTTACAAAACGTATTTTAATCGGCTCCTCCTAATCTATCTCATTTGGTTTACGGGACAATAATGTTAATAAGTAAAGTTGAAAATAACAATATTTTAATTATTTGATGATAACTGGAATCCCATGAATATAGTTACAGAAAATATGTATAAAAATGCTGAGATAAAGAAAGATGAAATGATTATTGTGAGGAGGGCGTAGAAAATGTGAAGAATAAGACTGTAACGTAGAAATTAGATATTTATAAATATTTAGATATTGTGAGTAGTGACAATAAATACTTACAAATAGCGTGGTTGACTTTTTAACGTTACAAGTGATTAAGACCAGAAGGTCCTTAATATTTTTTTTTATGTATAATTGAGTTAAATTAAGTGGGAAGTTTCGTGGACTCTTGTGGTTTTATTACATGATTGAGTACGAACGTTATAGTAATATAGGTTTAAACTGTGTATTTCTGTGTTCCAACACTCTTCACTTTAGATAGAAATAATAGGACCCACCATTGTCGTAATACGACCTCCAAACATTTTGACGGTGCAAGCGGTTCCCATGAAATACATGAGGTTTTTGGTTGACCAAATTCTTGAGCTTTGATTATTCACATTTCCAATAAGATGAAAGCAAGCCTCATAACTAAAGAAAACACACTCTAATCTCCAATTCGCTTATTGTCAACAAATGACTAGACCATCTACTGTACTGCACACAACGAACACGATATTCACAAAATTGTAACTTCTTCATCACATCCTGGCAAAATAATGTTCTACGATCAGCAATCGTTCCTTTTTGGGAAAAAACATGCTTAGGAAGCTGTGAAAACTTCAGGAGAGCAGATGGTAAGCAAATTCAAGATAAAGGAGAAAAGGAGCAACATCTAGAAGAGCTAAATCATGTTGCAAATCTACATCAGTTAGTAATGGAAGAAGCAGCGGAGGTGAACGATAAAGAGTTGGAGGACAACATTATAAGGTCGGAATTCGATAGGGCGCTGACAGATCTAAGAAAGGGTAAAGAGCCAGGGTTTGATAAAATTCCAAGGGAGTTGATAAGATCATCGGACGAGGAAGGAAAATGTCAAGTCTGTTAGCATAGTTTGCGAAAAATACTTAACAGGTAAAATACCTGAATATTTTAGTAACAACATAATTACACCTAGATAGAAGAAGACTGGAGCTAATAGATGCGAACCTCACAGGACAATTAGTTCAGTGTTCCAATTTTTTTTTGGTTAACATCAAATAGAATGCGAGTTAGAACAAGATCAGTACAGTTTTACGAAGAATGTACGGACAAGAGGAGCAATATTGACTCCGTGTCTAATTTTAGAAAACAGGATAGGGAAAACAGGTCTACGTTCATGGCATTTGTAGATTTAGAAAAAGTCTTTGATAATGTAAACTAAGACAGAAGAAGACAGGCATGAAGAAGTTATCAATAACCTCTACGGAATTCAGTCAGCAGCGTGCGACGAAGAAAGTTAAAAAGTAATCATATTGTAAGGAGAAGGAATAAAAACACTAAGGTTTGCTGATGGTATTGTGGTATTTGGGGGGTCAGTAGGATAATTAAAAGTCAAAATAATTATATGTTCGTTGATCTGGAGAAAGTACAACATGAGGATTAATAGAGGTAAAATCAAGGTAATGGAGTGTAGTATGGGAAAATGTGGAATAACAAAGGGTTTTTTGAAGGAAGTTAAGTAATTCTGCTACTTGGACAGCATAATATAGTGATGGTAGAAGTAATTTGGACATAGCGAGTAGGTTACTACATGAAAGAAAGGATATCGCCAAAAAGACGAATTTACTAACAGCTAATATAGTATGAATTTCAGGAAGTCTTTACTAAATATGTTCGCATGTTCGTATGAGTGCGAAACGCGATTGTTATGAGTTGCAGAAAGGAAAAGCTTTTGAAATGTTATGCTATAGAAAGTATGCCGAAAATCAGATGGATGGAATTACTGACCAAGAAGTTCTAGGCACAATAAGAAAGGGAAGAGAATTATGGAGGAGATTTGACCTAGAGAAGGCCATATTTTGAGATATGAGAGTCTTGTAAAATTTGCATTAGATGGAAAAGGGCGGGGTAGGAACAGGAGATGGAAGCTAGTGGAATAGTGGAAGAGGGAGGCTGTGGAATACGCATAGCAGATTAGGGAGGGGATAGAATGTGGTAGGTACGCGAAAATGAAAAGGCTAGCACAGAATAGGTTATCATGGAGAGTATCTTCAGAATAGTCAAAGGACTGAATACAACAACAAATTGCATCCACTCTGAAATGCATGGAGAAAATTCAACCAACCTTCGTACACATGTGGTTTACAACCAGAAAATAGTCTCTTTAGCTGCATGACACCTGTATTATGCATAGGTGTATGGGATGAAAATTAAAGGAAAACGCCCACTATTGCCGTTGACACTATATTTTTTGGGATAGCTGACATTAATAGTCTATATCTCTCTCCTCTAAATAAATAATCAGTAAATCAATCTCTCTGTCTCTTATTTTACGAACAATTTTGGAGAGATCTTACGATAGAAATTTAATTAATTCATCTGCAAGTATAATATAAACTGGCAACGATAAACAATCAATCCAGACCTCTCCACTCCAAGCAGGATCCATTTGCGATACCTGCGATCACTGAGTTCGCTTTCCTTGATGCACAGAATGTTTTTAGGGTGTCAGTGATAATGATAATTATCCAATAAATGGCCATTTCAAAGGGGGAATGCCGAAAGGAAAGGAAGCCAATATTTTAAGTACGGCCATTCGAGTATAGTTTAAGGATTCCTAACTTTCTTAGTGTGACAGGCTACAAAAAAGTAATCCATTAACTGGCAACTCCTCTTTAATAATATAGGAAGGTAGTTGAAACGGTGAATGTGAAAGAGCGAGCAAGGAAGGCAATAGTTAATTCGGGACCCAAGCTAATTTTTAAGGATTCAACTACAAGAGATGCAGGGCAGAACCCAGAAAGCCTGCATCAACAAGGTCTTACGGCCTTCCGAATGACGAAAGAGGAGTTTCATGTGAGGTCGAAACATTCCCTCTTTTGTGCCTCTTTGTGCCATGTTAGAAGGCGACTGGTCAACTTATACCATAGGATCAGTGGACAGCTATTTCCGTATGCCCAAAGTTTGCGAACCCGAAACATACACCACTCAAAACTGTCAGAAGTGCCTCGGCTTGTAAGAACCTTAAGAACGAGAGAGAGGTAGGTACCTCAATAGATAACCCTCATAGCACCTTCAGAGAGAGACATCTGCGAGAACTCTCAGCTCTCACAGGAATTTAGGTTTCATAATTTGGCAACTAGATTCCGTTGCGCTAGCCCAACAGTTCAGAATCTGATTGCTAACAACTGTAGAAATGAAGACTGTAGTTTTAAGTAACAATATCAACAATAATCACAAAGAATCTTCCTTTAACCAGATACATTCTTCGATTTATGTAATTAGTATTTAGTGCATCTCATTAATTTATGCAGAATCTTAATATTTGTTTAATTTTTTATTTATTCCTGTGTTAACAATGTGGTGAAAATTTTGCGAATAGTCATTCTTAAATACATTGTTTGCATGGCCAGGTTTAATTAATGTACCGTGTTATTTAACGTCACGACCAGTGAACTCTTTACATAATGATCAAGAAACTACCTCGAGTTGTTTATCTTGTTTAATTAAGATTAGTAGAAGACAAGGTAGAGCAGAACAGACAGCAGCAGACGTTCCCATGGCATGGCAGCATTGAACCGATCGCTTACGTATTTCAAATGCTCCTCAGTATTATAGATGACATACCTGTTTTCTTTTTTTAATTGTTATCAAGCTCAAAAAGCAGTATACTGCTCAAATTTTAAGTTTCACTGTGTTGCCAAAGAGAAAAAAGGTCCCACAAGACAATGTAGCTGTTCTTGTTCAGCGTGTATTGAATCAGATTATTTTTACCTCTTTGATGGTTCTTACATATTTTGGAAAATACTCAAATACTTAAACGCATAACATTTTCATTGTGACAAACGCGGTATTCTAGATAACACTTTTTCTACTCTGAAATATTGATTCAGTAGGCGCAAACAGTTTCTTTCAGTTGATAGACCAGTTTACATGGACATAAAAATATCATAATTAGTTACACCCTAGTGTGAATCAAGTAATTGAACGGTTGTGTTGGCAATGGAACATGCAACCCAATTTATTATTCGGAAGTAATAACATCCTACACGACTGGTAATCATATTATTAGAATATTTTCAGGTTTGATTAATGCTCGTTAACTAATATGAGGAGTTAATCAGATAGCAGAAATAGGCTAATGTAAATTTATTAGTTTATAAACAGGAATCATACCGTTTATTTGTAATATTGAAACAATTACTAAAGAAAAAATATCCCTAAAATATGTTGGAGTAATTTTCCTATAACGGAATACAGTAAAAGAGGTGAGGTTAAATCCAGTATCTTGTCCTGCCAAACCAATTTGTTTGTCGGACATGCCTTTTCTTTGTTGAAGCCAACAAAGTGTGTGTCAAACCACGCTTCGAAACCTTAAAATGTTCAGCAAGTTGGCTCAAAGGCCGTGATTGCCGCGAGCCACATAGCCATAGTTTTCAAGCCATGCTCCTTCAAAAGAAGGAACTAAACTAATACCAATTTAAAATCATGCTGCAGCCATTTAAATGCGCATTATAGGGTTTATGATTCGTATGTGCGTTTTAACGCGTTGAACATTAGTAAAGACTCTCTGACATTAAATCTTCAATAATTTTCAATGTCATATAGCACTGGTGTTTTTTTTTGGCTTTCTTAAAATGCTGGGAGTATTTTTGTCTCTCGCAACGTACCTGAAGTGTATTTAACTCTCTTACGGTGTCGGGAATATTTTCGGCACTCTTAACGTACCCAAGAATAAAGTGTAGAGGGTCTTTACACATTTTTCAACTTTCTGTGGTAATTTAAAATACTAATATATTTATTGATTCACGTAGGATACTGTGAGATATCATGCCGGTTATGATGTAAAGAACATTCCATCAGCGTAGGTAGAGAGAAGGACGCAAGACGATAAATGGTCAAAAAACTGATGTTCTCGATGTCTAATTATTCACGTGTTGAACAAGAGATTAGTGACGAATTAAACCGGGTTAAAATTCTTTCTAAAACCAAACTGGCCTTTCATCACTCACATTCTAATTGATATTGCATCCTCATATATACTATTTTCGTTAAGATTGTGCACTAATGTGTAAATAATTACGGGTTTTATTTAAGTTATTTAATAAAATTACTTGGTATACAATATAACAATTTTATTTATAAAAAAAATCATTTAAAGCAGTCCTGTGCGCTTTGTAAAAGCGCTCTTATGAAGAAATAAATTACTTACAGGGGTATTGTTAAATATCGTGGTTAATTACTTATTGAGGTAACTACGAGCATCAGAGTTTCGTTCACTTGACGAACCTGTTTATATCTTCATTCGTGTCTCGATGCAGGTTACTAGGAGACCTGAACTTTCTCCTTCCTTCGGATTGAATTGTAAATTTTCTCTCTACTGGCGGAAAGTGGGATGAGCCTGGCACTGCCGACGATTTCCTCCTTATTCCTTCTGATGTTCCTTGTTCTCACTACCTTCTCACTAAACAGCAACAATTAACACCTCACTTTCAACTCTTGTTGCACTCTCCTCCTTCCTGCTCCCTTTCAACATCCGTTCCGTTCTCCAGCTTTCTCCTCCCCTTCCACGTCCGTTCCACTCCTCAGCTTTGCCTCTTCGCCTTCTCAATGTCTTGCGCCAGTCTGAATATTTTTCGGCTCCTCGCCTCCCAGCGAAACTCGTTATCCCCTTCTCCACTAATCCTCATGAGTCCTTCGTCCAGCGCGGAAATTTTCCATGACAAACAGAACAGTGCCCTTTGAAAATTTTGAAGGGTGAATGTTCCTTGAGCAAAACAAACTTAAATTTATAAACGCGCAGTCTAGCACGTCTCCCGTCCGGCAGCCTGGTGTCGGGAAATTTCACTTCTTACCTGTCTGTCGTAAAGCCATAATAATCTTTCTGAACCTTAAGATCATTTAAAAATCCAAAAATTCGAATAAAATTAGGGAGTGTTTCTACTACACTAAACATGCAATACTAAACTAATTGTCCTTTGCAGTTTATCAGGTATAAGGATAATTATGTTGTTCCTAAAATCTTCTGGTATTCTTCCTGTTTCGTATATTTCGCAAACTATCCTGAACAGACATAATGTTCGGATGAAATCTTCACGGTTAACCAACCGGGTCATATAGCCTGATGACTGCGACAGAAAATGGCCGCAGAAACGTGTGTTTGTAAAAGCCAGACCCGGTTGGTTAACCGTGAAGATTTCATCCGAATTATTCACCAAGGTAGTCATGATGTTATATCTTCGCCAGATGATCCTATCAACTCCGCTGGAATGTTATCAATTCCTGGTGTTTTACCGTTATGCAGATCTGTTAGAGCCCTGTTAAACTACAAGCTTAAAAATCCACTTATTCTATTACTGACTGATCTAGATTTCCACTGTGATGCAGCTCTTCTAGATATTTCTTCCATCTTTTCGACTGTTCTTCTTTATTTTGAATTAGCTTCCCATGTGCTTTCCAGATTTACTTGCTGGTCTATTTTCCCTTTCAACCGCTTTGCATTTCTCATGGAACCAAGTCTTTTTGCTGCTTTGCACTTCTCATCTATCTCATTCTTCAGTAGTCTGTCCTTGTCTTTACCATTTCCATCTATTACGTTCTTAAATGAACACCTTTCATCAATTCTTTTATTCATTTCCTTTTGATCTGAGCTATACATTCTACTTTTCGTTGGCTGATCTAGTCATTTCTTCCTTCAAGTGTGCCAATTTCTCTTCAATATTGTTCCTTCCTCCGTTAATCCACTTCTTTGAAACTCTGAACCACATCCTGTTGTTTCAATTTTTCTAATTCCCGTCTTTTTTTTTCATTCCTTTCTTAATTTTCTTCATTTTCAGCCTGCATTTCATAATAAACAGATTATGGACTGAGTTCACAACTACTTCTGTATACGTTTTGTAATCCAGCTCCTGATTACTATATCTCTGGCTCACCGTTATGTAGTCCCATTGGTACTCCCCTGATTCTTGCACGTGTATATTGTATGCAAATGGATAGCTATTATGTTCCTGGGTCTATCCATGACAAAAGGTACTGAAAAAAAGTTATTGCTTCACCGGAAAAGACTTAAAGCATTAGTAAAATTTTCATTGTAATTCAAACTATTTTTTATAATTTTTCCTGTTTGGTTAAAAAATTGTCATCTTTTTCTTTTGACCGCATGTCAGTTTTTACTTTTGCTGGGTTCAATTGTTTTCTTAATTATTAACCTCTGGATTGCCCTATCTTTAAAAAAAATTATGTTTCAAGTTAAAAAGAAGAAAATTTATTTCATATCCGTTCGTTCTTTCATGAATTTAGAACCAGGTTTTTGTCGCTACTAATTTGTGTTCCATGCAAAATTCAACTAGCCTGTCTCCCCTGTGAAGAATCACCAAGTCCATAGACCTTAACGTTACTATTACTGCGTCCCAATAACCCATTATTATCATATTCTCGTTTCCTTTTAAATACTTCATTAATTCTGCAATTTCTTCGTAGATTTTCTTAATATCTTCTCCCTCTGCAGCACTTGGGGACATATGAACTTGTATTATTGTGGTTAGCTGTAGTTTTATATCTAACATTATGGTAACCAACCTTTCACTATATTGCTAAAAAAATTATTTTGTTGTTGCAGTTAAACTCCCAAAATCAGAGCTTCAAATCGTTTTTACGTATACCACTTTAGCGTGAGGAGTTGGAGTTTTCTCTCTCAGGCATTTCTTCCCCAGATTGACTGCGGGCTCACCTCAATCCGTCGGGAATGCCTCCTAGCCTCTCTGATTTTTTCAAAGTTCTCACATGCCGAGGCACCTTTACCTATTTTGGGAGGTGTATGTACTGGGGTCAAAGATCTTGGGAATACTGTAAGAGTTGTTCGCTGATCCCATTGGATCCATATAAAAACTCTTAAATCTGGCGGAGACACGGAGAAGGGAATGCTGCGAACCCACAGTAAACTTGTCTCCCATCATTCGGAAGGGCGTGAGAATAGTACCCAATGCCCGACCTACCTCATGTAGGTTTTCTGGGGGTTTCCCTGCATCTCTTTAGGTAAAACACCGGGTAGGATCCTTAAACCATTGCCCGCGGGCCCTAGTTAATCCTTGGCTACCTTTCTCTATCTTCCGCATCCCTCCTTTTCAATTCCCTTCCTATACTATTAAAGGGGAGTTTCCTGTTTTAGGGTCACCCTCATGCAGCCTTTTAACAAACAAATAACACTTGGGTGATATTTAGCTTCCAGCGAGTATTTTATATTCCTTAATTTGAAGAAAAGGTGTACCCTTCATTAAATAATCCAAACTTAGTGTAACGATTTAATATTTGGTTGAATAATTAAAGAAATTAGTAAGAGAAATTTATATTTGTTTCGTCAGGCCAAGAACATAGCGAACCACACGAGTTAGTAAAAGTATTTTCGACTAAAAGACCTATCAGAGACGTAAACAGTCTTCATTTGGAAGTCAAATTACAACAATGTTTAAATGTATTCGAATCGTCTCATTAGCCTCGTTGTAATTCTCTATAAATAATACGTATACATAAATATAAAAGTTAATAACATAATAATGTTAATACTACTCTTTTGTATAGTTTGTCATCTTGTCATATTCTCCTGTTTTGTATCATCACAAACATCCATATCGTATGAAAATTTTAATAGAATGATTGAAATAAGAGATAATACCGCATGCGACAACGGTTCTTTGTAGCAAGTGGAGCACTGATTCATTGTCTCAAGAGACATTTCCATAGACGATACTCTTTCAAAGAAGAGTCTCGTGATGGAAAGAAGAAGACAATTCCGTCCCTCAAAGATAACGTCTTGAAACTGAAAGCATTGCCAGGAACACTCTGATCAGATACTGAGAGCTTCATTTCCAAAAGTAATTGACATTTTTGGAATTGTTTAGCCAGGATGCGAATTAGTTTTCTAACTAAAGAGCACGCAGAAGTTAGACTTATTTAATTTAAAATTACATCGCCCCATCGTCTAGACCAGTGTTTTCTAACCTTTTTGATTCCCCCTTTGTAACGTATGCAATTTTTCATATTCAAAAATTAAATTATGAAACCTATTTACAACATATTCAGGACAAAAAAGCTTAGGTTTCAGGTAGAAATCAATAAAAAATGATTAAGAAGAAACGGTAAGTAAATTTACAAAAATATAATAGGTAGCTATAGGTGAGGTACAAAATAATTTATAGGAAAGACTTTTCTATATTTTTACTAATTATTATACACTTTTTAAATAACTTCGACACTCTATGACGTCAATTCTGGATTAGTCAGACCCTTCGTTTGATATATTAGTCCCCTTCAGTTTCAAGTCTCCACTGTTCGTAGTGGCATGTGCCCATAGTGATGCACATTCGAAAGCAAGCGGCCATTAGGCGTAGTAAACAATTCTCTGAGTGAATCATAGTTTTTATGATGCCAAACATTTCAGTGTGGCACTTATCAAACGATTATTTATAATTTGTATACCAACAATATTTTCCTTACCTTGACGTAGAAGCGACTTTAAACTTCGAATAAAATAAATATTTTCCTTTTGCACAAGTATAATCATAATAGGCGGTTGATTTAAAAATTCTAGACGAGCTCATATTCGAAATGTCGTTTAAACACTGAAATTGTCCTCTTGTGGGGCGTGATCCTAGATTTTTTGATGACCCTTTAGTGCTGAGACTCGCACACTCAGCAATCCTTAAGACGAAAAGACTGTATTACTATTTTAAACGTTATAATCGTAACTACTTCCCTCGCTTTCAATGGCTTAACCACTTTCAAACAAATGTTTTTACTTTATTATTCTTCACTACGTAGACAGAGGAATACTATCATCAGACCGTTACCAAAAGTTAAGTTGACAAATACCGTTATAAATGAGAATCTGTGTGAAAATTAGCATCGTTATTTCCGATCATAGAAAATCGTAGTTGAGTAATAAAATATTTACTAATCCGACATAATTACATAATTCTCCGTCAACCATAATAAACTATTATAGTACTATGAACAATGTAAAATCTTATAATTAATTAATTTAGTCTTATTCGTTGGCTCTGAAGGCCATTCAGGGCTTTGGCCTACTGGATCAACTGAGGACTGTCATCTTACAAGACACATTCCGAATTTGAAATGATACGTGGTCAGCGTATCGATCCTCCAGCAATCTTAATCCCAGTTTCCGTGGCCATGACGGCACAAACAAGCCCATGCCAGGAATCGAACCCGAGACTTCTGTGTTGTGAGGCGGCGACGCTAGCCAAAAGACCACAAGAGATCGGCAATTTAGTATTGTTGCTAAACTTTCTGGAGAAGAGCTGAATGTTTCCTCTATAATTCTAATTAATACATATTTTAGTTTGTATGCGTTATTTTCTATTTCGATGTTTTATTGTTTCATAATTTATTTGGATAAATGATTGCTGGTGTGGAATTCGTTATACCTTTTCGTCTTCTCCATAGCAGGGAAGAAAAATCCATAAAAAATTTTATATTTGGACATCATTGTCTCTTATTATCTAGCCACAGGGGCACGCTACCTCTCAGATATGTACAGTGTTTGCCAAAGTCGGCCAATGTTTAACAAAACTGACCGAAGTGTTATTCCGTAGTCTGATAATTTCTTAAGATTAACGAAATCTTTTTAGTTGTAAGATAATGTATCGAAACAAAGAATGACAGAGACAGGAAAACTGAAATATTATTCATCAATAGACATCACACTGACGAGAGTTAAATATCTTGCATTCAGAAAATAGGAACCTGATTTAGACGTGTTAAATAATTTATTTAATTTATATATCCTTACTATTCTCTAAGAAAATTAAAACGGAATATGGGAAAGGAATCATACTGCAAGGAGAATAAATAAAAACCATACGCTTTGCCGATGATATTGTATTAGGGGAGTCAGAAGAAGACTTGGAAACTAAAATAAATTGGCATGAACGTGGTCCTGGAGAAAGAGTTCAATATGAGAATTAATAACGAGAAAACCAAGGAAAATGGAGTTTAGTATGGGAAACAGTGGAATAACAAAGGGTGTTAGATTGGGAAGGGATATTTTGACCGAAGTTGCTTGGGAAGCGTAATAACTAGGGATGGTAGAAGTATAATAGACACAAAGAATAGGATAGCACAGGCAAGGAAGGCTTTCGCGAAAAAGACGAATTTACTAACGGGTAATATAAGTGTGAATATTAGGAAATCGTCGCTAAAAATGTTCGTATGGAGCGTGGCGTTATATGGGTGTGAAACGTGGACGGTAGGCGTTACAGAAAGGAAAAGAATAGAAGCGTTTGAAATGTGATGCTATTGGAAAATGCTGAATAGTCACTAACGAGGAAAGTCTAAACAGAATAGGGAAAGAGCGAACAATATGGACGACGTTGACCAAGAGAAGGAATAGATTTTTAAGACACTAGGGTCTTGTAAAATAAGCATTAGAAGGAAGTGTGTGGGGAAATAACAGAAAAGGGAGGCCAAGGATGGACTGCATTAGGCAGATTAGGAAGGATATGGGATGTGCTAGTTATGCGGAAATGTAAAAGTTAGCGCAAGATAGGTTAGCATGGTTAGCAGTCTTGCAAATGTGTACCACAATACACACTATTCTCGCTAACTGCCAGGCGATATTGGGGTAGTATTTCTTTTGAAGGTTAAGCTGCTAACATTCGTTTTAAAATGCAAAATACTTCATAAATTAGTTTTTCTGACATTAGAAAACATTCGATAGCGTATTTAGGGAAAAGTGATTAATTTAATTTATTTCGGATACTAGTATTTCAATTCTGCTAGTTCAAGCATGTAACTTCAAATGAAACACTGTATCCATATGAGGTAAACAGTGTTTGGTCATGCATGCTTCCGTAAATTGCGCCATAAATCTGAGCCCAGTTGCAAGGTAGGATATTATCAATCTTAACGTGAAATGTATGTGTGTTAGGGTATACAATGTTATTGTATAAACTTTGACCGTCTCGGAAAAAATTCAAAGTTATTCACGAATATAACAACAATTAACTCCTGTTTAGTTTATTAACAATGACCCTAATTGACGGTCGAAACGTGTAGTTCCTGTCAAAAATTCTTCAAAGTTTTGTGTAAATCATGTTATGTAGGTGATTTATCATAAATAACTTTAATTAATTTGATCATTAAACATGTTATTATGTGATAATTTACGTACGTTTTAAGATTTACGGACTGAAATATCAAAATATATTTTCGTATTTAAAAAAATACAGGCGTATCAAAGTATTGAAACCTGAAATAATTATTCATAGTTTAAACAATTGGTAGATCTAATTCATTAGACCATTAATTAGCAAATTTAATTAGACTAAAGGAAATTATCATTCTTAAATTTTCAATAGTTGCGTGCAATGAATTGTTCATTTATCGTAGACGAGTAAGGGTGTTTGGAGATTAGCGACTTCACGGTTTTCATTCCTGCCACTTTATATTTTTAGAAGAACAAATGACACAGTTATTACGGTTTATTGTAGCTTTTCCAATACTTGCTTTAAAAAAAACTAGTACAACTTTTCTGAACTTTATGTTCTACTGAGCGCCATCTGGCCGGGAAAGAGTCGATTACTTAGTTTAGGAAACAACAGAGAGAAAGCTTCTGAGGAAATAATGTTTCATTGCCAATAAAAGTTCCAAAATCTACCAGCATTTTCTTTTTATTATATCTTCCAAGATATTTTCGTTCACTCGTTGTTCAGTTTTATTCACTTGAAAGTTCATTTTCAATGAATACGACTATAATAATTTGTATAGTTTCGCGTCTCATACGTATTTGTTGGATAACGAGAATAGAGCACACTTGAAGTCGTAATAGAGCTACAAATATTATTTAAAAATAATGAAAATTTGGCTAACTGCTCGTGCTCGTTTAAGGCGAAATTTAACATATTATATAGAAGGTATGGCACATACTTTTCTTGGAGCTGAACCGTTCAACAGTGAAGCTTTGGTAATACTGATAATCTTTTGTACGGTAATTAGGCATGAGGATGTGTTAACTAGGGCCCCCGGGTCAAAGTAAACTCACACTATGCCCAACATCAACGTCCCGTCATCGATCGGAAACATCACGTCAAAATATGCTTAAAGTGTAATTTAAAAGGTACTGTTCACATAGA
Organism: Eucriotettix oculatus; assembly: GCA_034510155.1. NCBI lineage: Eukaryota > Metazoa > Arthropoda > Insecta > Orthoptera > Tetrigidae > Eucriotettix > Eucriotettix oculatus. Next base: position 203,891,980 of record CM067376.1, read on the forward strand.
CCGGCATCATTCCGGAACGTCAAGGTATTTCAAGAAGAATAGTACCTGTTCTAACACGTCCACTTCTCATCCATTCGAAAAGTGTGAATGTAGAATCGGAACCATCCCGTCAACTTTAGCTTGCCGATCTGGGTACCTACTTCTCTATGTCTGTCAACAAAGTGTTTGAGTCATTTTAAGGAGAAAATGGATGACTAAATACTCATTGAATATGTGCAGTAGTATGAAAAGTTGAGCAACATGGCCCACAAAAAAATATAGCAACAAAACATGGCAGAGGATAGGGGAGGAAATAATTACAACAGTTTGCTAGTTATATTACCTGAATTTTTTTATTCTAATGAAAGGCAAAATTTTTATTATATCAGAAATGCCAAATTGTTGGCCGGGAGAATAAGTATTTAAGTAGAGAAAATAAGACGCTTTAAATAGTTTGTCGAAAGCAAAAACAAATATTCACAGCAAATTTATGATACCCCAGCCAAACCTCTCAGCAGAAACATGAACGTCTTCGCCGACACAGAAGACTGATTTTCCTCGTTGCTCGAGGTTGCAAAAATCTCTTATTTTCGCCAAATGAAATCACACCCATAGCTGACTATCTGCCATCTACGAAAAATTTCCTGAAGGCATTCCTGGTAATGTAGAGAGTACAGGACCCAAGCAGGAATACGTTCTATATATATATATTAAATTTTGTTTATATTTAAATAATTCAATGTCCTCTTATTTACAATACGTGACACAGAAATCACTAGTGAAGAATCTATTGATGGTGATGTTATTGTGCAGAATGTCAATAAATATTTATCTGAAACTTTTTGAGGAAACGAAGCACAAAATACTTCAATTAATCAACCTATTTCGCTATCAACGGAAACATCACTAAATCCATTACTTTATTTCAGGAAAAAATTAGAAACCCAAGACCTCTTCATCAGTACTATTGAAATATTTTATTGAAAGCAGAGAAAAATCTAGATCAGTAACCCCCCGAAATGTTCTATCCGGCACGCAAGAAATAATTCCTAACGTAACGAATAAAAAAAATACAAGTTGTATGAAAAGTAAATATTTTCTTCTTTATTCATCTCTTTCATTTTTAATCAGTGGCGACATACAAAATTATTGGCTTAACATAGATATTGTAATGTTATGTAGAGTTAGAGGCCCTGGCGGTTGATAACTTTGTAACGAAGAGTAAAATCGGCAACGGAGGCTCCTCGCAGTAGCTGCCTGCCCCTTCCATCGTGACTAGATATCAAAAAAAGTTTCTTGATTCAGACATGTCTTAGCGTTGTTGGCTTTCTAGTTTTACTCTGTAAAAAAAATTATCCCTAAGATGTTTTCTAAGAAACGTAAATTTGATTCTTATTGCCGTGTTTATAAAGATGAATTGACTTGGTAGTACTTTTCATAGTTTTATGAATAAACCACTCTAGCGTGACTTATGATTGTATGGAATAATGGTAAGAATAATAAATTCGGAAGGTAGGAATGCGCAGCAGCTAGCCATGTGTGCCTGACTCATATCATTTCTCGGTTTAAAAATAAACCATAGACAATGGAATACGCTGCTTCTCAGGTACGAAGAAATGGTCCCATCTTCCTTCGCTAAGCGGTGCAAAGGTTCTTTGATATCAGTCCCGTTCACCCTACGCTGACGTGACGTAGAAGGATAAAGCTTTGCTGATTGGTTCTCCCATCAAAGTGCGGAATAAGTAGAAACCAATCAGAACCTTTTAATGATCACTGATCCAGTGAAAGATTAGGCGATCAGAAATTCTGTGGTTGATGAAGAAAGAGGACGTCTGGTGTGTCCTTTCCCGTGGCCCCCTTTTTAAAAAGTTTGCCCATCGCTGTCCTAAAATGATCGACTTGCAACCAATACAAAGATCTACATGGAAGTCTTCCTCAACTCTACAAGATCCGTTGTATCCTTATTCCCTAACCTTAACCCCAAATTCGACAGATCCATCAACAGACACTTCTTATGAATAATTCAAGTCATAAATATGATTCTTTTAGTTACAAAGTATTCAGTTCTCTTCTTCTATCTAATATTATTGTACTCATTGCTAAATTTTCTTTATGAAAATTAACTCTAGTGATAAACAATATATTTGCCGGTTCTTGACGGTCGTGTGAATAGGTAGCCTATAATTTATGCAGGCTAGATCTTAAGTAGGGCTCTTAGTACTTGTCTATAACGCCCATCCGATTACTAGATTAGAGCTTTCATTCCTGTCTCCATGCCTCTACTAGTTTGGAAAACAGGTGACCGAATGTTCCGACAACAACAGAGGGCAACTTTTACCATATTCCAGACCTCGGAACGAAACAGACCAACGAGTCTCAACTTTGGAAACTTTAGCTGAAAACCAGAAAAAATAAAATCAACCCCTAAAATAGCCCCCTCCATCACTCCGACAAGATTCCATCTGTGAGAGCTAAGACCAGACCCAACAGGCTTCACTTACGGATAAGCTATTTTTGGTTTTATGTATCAGTTACATGGAATAATACTTCCATTATTAATCCCTTTTAACTGAAAAAAACGAGTTAATAATCAATGTTATTACTAAAAATGTCATGGTAAATTTCTAGAATTGTATTTAGGCAGTGTTAGAAAGTGGTTAAAATGATAACATTGGTCGCAACAAAGGATCTGTTGATAATAATAGAATTACACTTATTAAAACTAAAAATGTTTTAGAAACAAGTTATTTTTCATCTGAAATTTTCTTTACTCATTTCATTTGTTTAATATAGGGGAAGAAAATTATTCTATGGAGGAATGTGCTCAGCTGAGCCATAAAACAATGGAAGCTGTATTAATATAAAGGGATTTTTAATATTTTAGAAAATAGATGATTACACGTTATTACTAAATTTATTGATGTGTTGATTCTAATTGTAAGGTACGTATCCATGATTACAACCGTTATATTAGACTAATAAACTTCCTTTAAAATTGGATTCAAAGGTTGAATAGATAGAATTATGGACAAAAGTACAATATTGTGAGTTTTACTCGAAACCCAACAACTCGACTCATAGAAGTTTATAAGTCTTCGGCACAGACGCGTAAGTATTCTATTAAAATTATGTTTTTGCTTTGCAATGCTCATAATCGATAAATTTTAGTTTACTTCAACATTTCGTGTATTACAGGATCAGAAATTGATATCACTAATTTACTGTCTGTTACGCTTTGTCCGCGTTTCACGAGGAAACTGGCAGATGTATTTCGAGGAACCCTTATTTAATTAATTGGCCTACATAGACCCATAACACGTTTTCTTCTTATATCAAACAGCTATCTAGCACCGGGACACAAATTGGTGAACGTTCCAAAACTTGATTTTATGTGCTTGGACAGGGGTTTTGTTTGTTTTACAGAAAAATCGCTGAATGAATTTTCCCTGAAGCGATAAATTCTTTTGAGACAATCTTAATTTGTTGTCAATCATTTAAATGCATAACCCCTGTTTACATTTCTTTTTTCAGGACATGTCTAGAATAGCCAAGAATATGGCCGTACAATAATATTGTAGTTAAAGTGAAGATGTAAGAAATAGTATTGAGCCACATGAACTTGATACTGGAAAATTGAGTTATAACCAATTAACTCTTTAAAAGTGTAGACTAAAACTTTTCAATACTATACGCCATACACACATATTTATACCCAAAACTAAGACTATAATATCGTCCTCACTTGAAGTGCAAGTAGCCAGCTAAAGCACTATAATTAGTGTATTTTATAAAATCTTTAGAAAGTTTTGAATGGACAGGTCTTTCTACCATCGATATTACTTTCTTATGTGCTTACATAAAGAAATCTTCTGCTTTAACATCAAAGTTATAAAACTTTCGTTTTGTTTCTTACTGAAGGATGTGACACAAACACCTTAAAAATTACATTTACCGAAAATCCCAACTCCCATTACAGCAAAATAAACTGATTTCGTCCTTTCCTTACACCAATAAGTACAAAATTAAGCACCACTCATAATTTATGGAAAGGGGCGACAGTAAATTAAGGTTGTTTATTGGTCCACTGTTTAGGGAACTAACGACAGAACAATTTCAATGAAGATGAAGCAGCTGTGTGGAATTTTTTTCAAATAATTGTAAAAAATAGTATCGAAATTTTGAATATTTATAGATTCGTTCTTTTAAATAAGTATTTGATTAACGTGTATCCTTTAAGTACTTAGTACCAAACCAAAAATCATAAGCGTAGTAGAATTTGAGTCTTTCTAGAATCATGATATTTTCTAGTAGAATACATAATGTAATAATAGAAAAAGAGTAAGTCCTCAATGTTTAAAAAATTGAAGCAAAGACAGGAAAGATGTAATGGACGATGAAGCAGGATGAACAGAAAACTGTAGTTATCGCTGCTACATTTTATACCTCATGTCGTAATAACTCGCATATTACTATGTGGATGTGACGAATTGGCATAATATTAAATAAGTACATCACTTTAAAATATATAATCCAAATATAAAGCAATGGTTTTGTCAGAATAGAGCAAATTGATCAACTTGCTTTACTTTTTATTTTTATATGGGAGACTTTTTCTGTTTGGGAATCAAAATTTGCGTGGAAGGGCGCAACGAAAATACTGCAAGTTGTGTCAGGTGTTAGAAGGACTCATACCACGGAGGAGGAAACGAGATATGAGTTCTATGTGTGGGAATGATTACATTAAAAGCTTTACATGACTGGGTCTCAGGGTATCACATAAAAAGAACGCTTTTCTGCAGCTCCTATTGTGAGGAACGTTAGATAAGATATTTAAAAAGTCACGGTTTTAAATTCCATCACCTTCAAACAAAGGATCTGAATGGCAACTTAAAATAAATAGACGGAAATTAGTTCATTAAAAATAATATATATCAATTAGAAATTCATGATTTTACAAATTTAAACAGTTCAAATTTATAAACTACCAATGACTATTTGCTTAATATACGAATTGAAACAAAATTGTATGCAAATAAATAGAAGTGAATTTATGAGCAATGGCCTCATTACATAACACCGAATACTACAGGGATTAAAGTGTGGGCATATGGTATGAAACTATAACGCTAAATATGCTACTATGTTTATATTTTATGAGATTAAAATTATTTATATTTCCTGACAACTATAATTATTTCTTTTACATGGCCAAATGATTTAGTTCAAATCTCTTGAACCTTCTGGGTCCAGCAGTTCAGTCTAGAGGGGACGGAATATATGTATAATAATTAGTGAGAGGTTGAAACAGTTTGGAATCCCCAACTTCAAATTATTTGAACTATTTTTATCAAATTTGGTACACAAGTTCATATTTTGGGTCTGTAAGCTACCACACCAATTTCATTGCTATATTTTGAATTAACGATCGAAGGCTTTTCAGGTGCATGTGATTGACGAAGTGTGCTTGGGATTTCAACCGCGTGTACACTTTGATGTTCCACGACTCTTACACCTGGTTGGAATCCAGAAAACACTTTGTCTGCCATATTTTGAATTGTTACTGAGTTACAACGCATAATGTTCAAAATTATTGTTGCCCATAAATAATTCCATTGGCGTAAAATTGATAAAAATAGTTAACCGATTGGAATGAGGTTTGTCCTCAAATTAAATTGCATTGTCCCCCCATGTATCAAATAACTTTTCTAAAAATGTCGCAAACTATGTTTAAGAAAGCTAACCTCGAAGAAAACTTGTATACAAAACTCTGAATTAAGTATGGTAAAGAAGTGTAATTTGTCTTGCAAGCTTTTTCCAAGCAAACATTTTCGAATAGTGGGTGTGGCGGATCCTGGGAGAAGGAACAGGAGGAATAACTACACCCCCCCCCCTCCGATGCAAGAAAAGCAATGTGATTATTAAAAAATTAATTCATTTTGTGGAACAACTGATATTATTAAAAGCATACTAAATTTTTCTTCATTATTAGTCATAACTAAAAATTAAGGTATTAAGTATTTCAGTCAATTTACATAGGGTATCATATCTTCGTTGAAGATACAAAAATTTATTAAAAATTACTCAACAATACCGCAATATGTCGGTCGTTACCTTATTAGTATAATTCCTTTATTACTGCTACATGATAACCTTTTAAATTTATAAATCATACACATATCAAATCTATCATCCAGCCAAGGAATTACCCTTTACTGAACAATAGAATATATATTTTTGGATAACAACTGTTATATTACAATACTTATTAACGTCTGTAAGTTTAAATTAATGATTTAAATAAGACCAAAAACAGACCATTAGTAAAAAAAATACAAAATAATTTAATACGACTCCATGATTCGACTGATCAGGATCCTCTTCAGGTTGAACGGAAGTTTACATGTAGATGTATTAAATTATTCTGATTATGGTTTTACTAATTGTCTGTTTTTGGCATCATTTAAACATTAATTGTTGTATTGTTTGGAGTTGTGTGCACGATGTTCAATCAAATTACGTATTGTTTAATAAATATTTATTCAAAACCGATAATTAATATAAAGTATCAGATATAAAATAAAATTGACTGAAATTATTTAGAGTTAGATTAATTAATTATTATACTAATCAAATATTTATAAAACTGTCTCCCCCTCCACTCCCCTGTTACTTCTCTGCATCCACTACAGGATGGTGGTGTCTTCTCCGTCATAAAAAATTCTAGTTTTTATGTGCATGAATTCTGGATACTGCAGAATTCATATGCTGAATACGACTTCCTCACGTCTTCAGGCCTACTGCAACCTATTTTTGTAAGAAATTTATATGAAATTTGTGCTAACGAAAATGAAATTTAATTTCTGCGTAAACCCTGTGGTGAAGTTTTCATAGAAGATGCTATAAAGTGCGCTAATATACATTCCTTTTGAACAGTGAAACTGTTTGGTATATAACATTTCGCATGGTTTCGTCAATTTTTGCTGAAACATTCAACTGAAACTATAAAATGGTATCTTTCCTTTTCTGTCGTAAAAATAAACTCATCTTGTTGACTTGTAGTTTTTATCCAGTTCGAGCTACGTTAGAATGAGCCTACATACATGAGGCGTCTAAATGGAATATTATCTGTGCAAATAATTATGCGACGCCGGCTTCCGTTTTCGGTACTCATGATACCTTAAGATGGCCAGTAGTAATACGATTCATCTCTGTCTCCTGTGGAATAAACACAGATAAAGGGGTTGGGGAAGTTTTGTAGGTATCGTTGTGGAGGCCTCGGAGCGGTATTAGTGAAAGCGTTTGCGGAGGGCAGGGGTCGCTGAGCCACAGGTGCTGCACTCACCCTGCGCATGACGCGAAGCGAGAAAGATGACGTCTTCATTTTCGTGGTAATCCTGGCGGCGTCGGCGGCTGTGCACTGAAGGGCGGCAGCAGGCTGACTGGCCTCTCCGCCGCGCACAGCTGCTCTCGTCGCCTAGCAACGGCCGGGCCTGCTCCGTAGCCCACCTGTCTGTCCTCACAGTTTCTCCCTCATCTTTCGTATCTTTTAATCGCTTTACGGGTTACGTTTCAGCTCCGTTATTGTGTTAAAATCCAATAACAGTAATACTACGTTTGAAAAAAGTTTAGAAATTAATTTAAAATAAAGAATACTTCCGACTGAGTATACTCCATAAACAGCGATGTTTTGAAAACCTCCAGATGTTTGCCTTCGTAACGATGCTGTGTACGGAGACTACCTGCGTGGAAACCGACCGGAAAAGCCTCCCTTAATTCTATTAACTGGGAAAAACTTGAATTTTTAATAATTATCAGTAAATTAGAAATTAAATTAAGAAATCAGTCAGTACTCTTTAAGCATGTTATTTTTTTTCTAGAAATATTGTTAAAATTGAACCTAATTCTTCAGCAGCCATTGTTGTCAAAAAATACTTTAGATTCTTTGCAGCATTTATTACACAAAAATATTTACCTTAGCTCACAATTTATTTTGGTTTCCGTAAGGATGCTTTCTTCCTTAAATGATAAGGGTTGTAATGGCATTTAATGGATCAATGCTTCTGCCACAAATGACTCGCATATATATATACTACCATCCTGTAGTGGATGCAGAGAAGAAACTGGGGAATGGAGGGGGAGAAAGTTTATGCAGAGAAGTAACTGGGGAATGGAAGGGGGAGAAAGTTTTGTAAATATTTGATTAGTGTAATAATTAAATAATCTAAATAAATAATTTCAGTCAATTTTATATATATATAGTAGTAATATACTATGGTGAGGGTAATTGAAATGATTAATCCGAACAAAAAAATTAATTAAATTATATTCAGATTTCACATAAAACTCAATATTTACAAATGATATACAATAAAACTCAGAATCTACAGGGGCAATTGGGCCTCTCAAACAGTTATATAATTGCAGCAACTGTAAAATAAAAGAAAATTGTAGTCAGAATTATGATGTTAAAATTTATAAGGAAATAAAAAAAAATGAACAAGTTTCACAATTATGTCTTCCACTCTACCAACAACTGGTTTGGCTGCTGCTATTGTATCGGGTCAACTGGCCAAATTCCTACTGCTAATTAAGAGACTTGGTTTCCAAATTTACATATGACTGTACACTACTTTATTAATAATTGCCAAACATTGATTATAACACAGGAATCAACAATTTAATATCCTAAATTGTTCTATTCTAATCACCACCAATGCAACATTGGTATTCAAAAACGACTTTATAACTCCACATAGGCTTATACCATATGTGCGTTGAATCCACAATCTTTTCACTGCCCACTGCTTGGCTTACTTCATGGCGTCCAGTCAGATATCCTGATGGAGGGACACACCTTCCTTCAAACAAAGTTTATAGGCGAGGACCTCCTTCACCACTCTCAAAGTTACGTCAGCGTACTCCCACTGTCTCAGACTCTCGGCGTCTACCCGCCGTATTTCTGTAAAATTACGTCTGCCAGAAGTAAGTCTTCACCCTTCACTCTCCCAACATCGTCTTCCAAAAGTACGTCCTAAAATCCCGTTTCAGCCAACTTGCTGAAACTGGCTTATGTGACCTGCTTGAACCAATTCCAATCAAGCACACTGTTTCCCTCTTTCGTCGAAATGTTGAAGTTCCTTCGAGAATCTTCTCGATCAAGGAGACCGGGGTTAAGACTGCTGGAGAATATACATATATATATATATATATATATATATATATATTGTAACGGCCCCGGCCTTTATATGTATTTACAATGCAGGGAAGAATTCATAATGCATTATGAATTATGAAGTTATGATTTAATTAAAGTATTTTATTTTTATTAATTTATTTTTACGTGACGGGTCAACGATGTCAATAGACCGATGTTGGCAACCGTGACTTCTACGACATTATCAAGAGAGCTTTGGGTATCGAGAAGGAAGTTTTTTTTTCCAGATAGATGGGGAGTAGACAGGGTTGAAGGCCGACGAAAGGTGGATCGTATGGGGAGAGGAACATCGAGGTCGGGAGCTGACAAGTGAAAGCCTTGTCGGATGGGTTTTATCTTACTTTAGAAGTGGTTTCTTATCTTGAAGTTTTTCAAGATGGTTTGTGGTGGCCAGCGAGGAGCATTCGCGAAGGTTTGGTTCCAGGCTACGAGGCCGTCATTTAACCCAGCGTCGGCTGCTTCTTCCCGTATCTGCCGTGGCGACTCAATATTGCTCGTTTCACCTTGGTGTCCGCCATTCAACAAGGAGGCGACCACATGTGTGGTGGCTTCACTAGTTATACGTGGGAATTACCGAACGGTAAAAGATCGGTTCCATCGTAATAAACGTCTGATGAACGTGCACAAGATGCACTAGATTGTGAGGTACGTACTGTTTCAGTGTCACGGACGCCGAAAGACGGAAAATTGAAAAGACTTTGATTGGAGTGTAGCATGTGTATAAGATAAAGAAAGTTTGTTGATAGTTTGTCCAAGTGGACATGTAGCCAACGTTGTCTAACATTCTAATATTAAATTAATGTAGGATTTATTGTAAAAGTTAATGTAAACGTAATATCTTCGGTTTAACCGAAAGTGAGAAACTTTATTGGTTGTATGCAGGGAGCAATTATTTATTTTGTGTTTTTATTTAAGTTATATTTTTGTAACTTATGAAAAGGAAATAATATATGTTTATTTATTGAACATCTGTATTCAATATTTCCTGTGTTCACTCAGTTTGTCCATTCTGTTGTGACGCCCCGATACTTAAAGCTGTACCTGGACGGGCAAGCGAGAACCGTTACAATATATATATATATATATATATATATATATATATAATGTGTGTGTGTGTGTGACGGACCAGTGATCGCCACTGTGTAACATTTTTTTGGCAATTTTTGCATTATCTTTCTTGACTCAGGAAAGAATTTCTTCAGTAATAATCGGACTTCTATCTCTAATTTTCTGAAATAACTCTCCATTTTCAATATTTCGTTTCCCAATTCTTTTCTAAAGAGATAGAAAAATTTATCGCATTTTTTTTATCCCAAATATTTCTTTTATTTTTCATTGTAATTATCTTTTTCAATACAACCAATTGTCGCGATAAACAGATGGCCAGAGTTACATATAACTTGATTAGTGGCACCTTTATTTTTTTCACATTATCTTTTTCTCTATCTCAAGAATGATTTTAATGAGTTTTCTACGCAATTGATATGTAATTATTTAGATATTACCAGAATCTTCCAACATAGACTCCTCCAAATCTCGATTGCCACGCCTTAAATTTATTCCTTTCTTGACGTTCTTTTATTTATTTAACCCTCTTATTTATACCTATTCCCGTAGAAAAATATTTCATAATTTACTGTTTAATATACTTTCTTTGAATTTGTTTCCGGTGAATAATTCGGATGAAATCTTCACGGTTAACCAACGGGTTTATTCCCCACTATTTTTCATTTGTTTTGAGAAACAAACCTTCGTGTCGAAGCACCGGAGGCGAGAGATGTTAGTCGCTTCGTTCCAGAAATTTGATGTGAGGAGTCCGTGTTGGACTTTGAAAAAAATTCACTTAGTCTGCACTTAGTCCGAGGACTGTCCGCCAGCCGGCTTTACTAGTAAAGTTAGCACTGAGCATCCGACACCCATAACTTTCGTGACAACGCAAATCAGAGCCTGTCCGGGATTCTGTGGAACTCCTACGACTTCACGCCCATCTTTGAGACGACTCAGGCGATTTATTGGGAAGCGGCACTTCTACTACTCAGGTGAACTCGATTCCAGATACTTTATGAGTTGAATTTTACTAACCATTTGTATTACTTTGTTCAAGTCCGCCGTGGTCAACGCATATAAACGGAAACGAGTATCGCCAGCGATCAGCTATTCGACCTTGAAGATTGTAATTTGTAACACTATTTTCACTGTTGCTTTTATCATAGATTATCGCGCAAATTATTGTAAGTAAAGTCGCACTTCCTAATTTCTTATTTCATGTAGGAAGGAAGAGTGTACTTATAAAGAACATATATATAAATAAGGGAGTTATTAAATAAGATTTAAAACAATAGGCAGATTTTCAATTTATTTAAATAACACAATGACATAAACTTTCCTTATACACGCACGACAAAAAATGTTCTAACATATGACTTGTTCTGCAGGGAACACCTGGGTTCTCTCGAAAATGAAAAAAAAAGCACAACACCAATAAACTAAGTTTAAAATATTAATAAGACAAAGTTTTAAAACCCTTAGATTTTTAGAAAAATTTAAACAGACGGATACTCTTGAAATAGAAAGTTTTACAAAAATATTATTGATGTATCCGAAATTCCTAAATAAATGCATTTGTTTATAACGTTACCCAAACTTTTGTATGATGTTTCCTTCTGTAACCGGCTGCTACTCTTACAATTCAAAGGTACAAAATAACATCACATAGATACGCGTTAGGTTTCGGGGCTCCTGTCTCCCAAAATTCAGTCCACTCCTCGTCTCATTCCGAGATCTCAACCAGGCAGGCAGACACTGTGCAAACACAAGTTCACTCCTCAACTTCCTTCACTGCTATGTACGCTGTTTGACGTCCACCACAGCTCTCTTAAAACAAATTCACTCCTCAAACACATGCAAATTCTTAAATATCCACCACCGATCTCAAATGTACATGTATGCTCCTTGCCGTCCACCGACGAGCGATTTCTCTTTCACATCGCCATATTACTCAAAAAACGTCATATGCCCAAAGTAGACAAACAAGGTCAGGAGATTAGGTTGACATCTGGAAAATTGTGAAAATTCCGTTTCTTGAACATTCCAGAACGGTCTGATCTCGTTATTCATTCCCGTAACACGTGATGTTATTAAGAGCGCGGCAGTGCGTTATAACGTAACAATCACTTTCTTTGAGGTATACATCGACCAGACAAGTCATTTGTTTGTCCCGACAATGGTTAAGGTAAGAAATCTGACTACAAAGTAATGTGGTGGGTTTCGAAACAGAGAGATAAATTATATTTTATTCGAAAGTTACATAATTTCCAAGTTACAATTTAGGCGTAATAATGAAAAAATAATTAAAATTTATATTTAAAATGTTAAAATACTTATTTAAAATGATAATTACGATCTATTTCAGTTCCTTTAGAATTTTTATTAGTGGACGTTACTTTAAAGTAATTTAAAATAATTTTTAATTTCGAAGTTACTATTGTATGACAATTAAGAATAGATTATTAGAACCATTTTTAATGTGTTGGAATTTTAACTATCCAAATAAAATTATTTAACCTGAGGTTTAATTGAATTTAAATGGTTTATTCAAACATACTTTTAAATCAGTGGCTATTAAATTTATTGACTTATTGTGTAGTATTATTAAGTTCTTATTTAACAATATGATTTAATTAAATTGACAAAATATGGTAAATGACAAATACAAAAATACAGTAAAGGCATATGGAAATCGGTAAATAAATATGGAAGTCTTTCCAAACATGGAATGGGCGGTTACAGAATAGATAAGAAATCAAACCTCAGACTATAAATAAACTGTCTGTACCAGAGATATTCAAGAATCAAGAAAGGAGTAGGACAAGGATGCAGTCTGTCGCCCATTCATGTTTACCTCGATGATTACAGGCGATGAAGAATGTTAAACGGAATATGGAAAAGTAATCATACTGCAAGGAGAAGAAATAAAAAACTTACGCTTTGCCGACGATATTGCAGTATTAGGGGAGTCAGAAGAAGACTTGGAAACCATAATAAATGGCATGAACATGATCCTGGAGAAAGAGTTCAATATGAGGATTAATAAAGGGAAAATCAAGGTAAATGGAGTGTAGTATGGGAAACAGTGAAAAAACAAAGGCTGTTACATTGGGAAGGTATATTTTGCGCAAGATGTGTTAGTATGGAGGGTTGCATCAGACCATAACAACAAAACAGTAATTTACACCAATTTTAAAGTATTGATATCATCAACTAGACATACATGCCGTCCATTGTGGTCCTTGTCAATATTTGAAACAAAAAAAAAGCATCTTTCGCATCTGCATAAAATATTATTTCAAATACTCTTTATTTGTTCAACCTCTAACTAGTCGATAAATAATACACTCAATATGCACTTAATTATAATGCAAATCGAAATTTTAAAGCAATTCGAAGCTGCGGTTTAATTGCTTTATCTTCGTCCCGTACAACTCCGCGTCATCGGGTCACGTTTGGTATTCAAAATCCCCTCAAGAGTGGGGTTTGTGATACGGCTTCATCCTCAGTACGTGGACGTCAAGGCACTTTCGTTGCCTCGAATAGGGATCGTAATCCTCGACTTCATATGTGACGTCTGATAAACGTCGTAGGACACGGTACGTGTCTAAGTACCGTTTCAGGAGCTTTTCCGAGAGGCCGACTTTGAAAAGGCTCGTATAAAACTGGTCGATGTCTTCAGCGTATCGTTGTCGGTCATTTCCTTAAGCTCGGAGCGTGCGTATACGAGACAATTGTCGGGATCAATTGATCAATGTAAGGCTCATTCACATAGTCAGGATTGAAAGGTTATATCGTGTCCATTGTCGTTTCTGCCTCGCTACCGAGGACCAGGAAAAATAGCGTGAATCACGTTGTTCCTTGCTTGGCAGAATTGTAGGCGAACGTCACAAATGGAAGTAAGGCGTTCCAGTTCTTATGATCGACCAGTGTTTAGTTTAACGTCATGGTAAGCCCGTTTGTTTGTGGATGGTAAGCAGTCGGCATTCGGTGCGTTATTTCACACAGTATACTTACCCCATGTATTAGTCTAGACTGAAATACAGTCCGCCGATGCTACAGCTTTTGTAACAGCCAACCGAGTTACGTAATCGGTGCAGACAATAATTCACTTATTTCTCCGTGTTGATGTTGGAAATGTTCCGAGCAGGTCAATCCCGATATGCTGAGATGGTGCGTCGGCCGGAGGATTCGGTAGTAGATATTCAGGTTGTCTCTCTACGTGGCTTGCATAGTGTCTAACGTCCTAAAGTTATCGCGGCCAGTAAAATCGTTGACGGAATCTATCATAAGTCTTGACGACTCCTACTTGTTCAGCGGTGGGTAAGTAATGGAACTACCACAGGATTTCTAGACGAAGTTTCTTGCGGATGACTAGCAACTATCTTCTTCCCAATGAGTCGTAAATTTTCTTGTGTAGTGCATTACTACATATCTCAAAGTCCCCTTTCACATACTGTGAATAGTTCAAAACTCGTATAATCTGATACAGCTTCGGGTCCTTTCTGTGTTCCACAAGTATGACCGTTAAATAGTTAAGATAATCCAGGATCTCAGTCTTTGGTTCTTCGAAAGGTTTCGAGAAAGACAGTCTTCATCCTGATGTTTTTGTCCACTCTTGTACTTTATCGTGACGTCATATACCTGAAGTCGTAGAGCCCACCTGGCGAGCCGCCCAGAAGGATCCTTGAACTCGGTCAGCTAGCAGAGGGAATGGTGGTCCGTTACAACCGCGAACGCTTTACCAAAAAGATACGGCCGGAATTTATTTATGGCCCAAACATCAGCAATCATTCTCTCCCTGTCGTTGAATAATAATTCCTCTCTGTCTTGCTGCGTGTTCTAATGGCGTGCTCTATGACTTGCCGAATATCTGCACGAGTACAGCTCCAAGTCCGTGGCCGCTGGGGTCAGTATGCAATTCCGTTGGGGCACGTTGGTAGAACAACCATAGAACGGGATCGGGTACAAAAGCACGTCGCAGCATGTCGATAGATTCTTGTTATTCACTGTTCCATATGAATTTGGCGTCTCCTTACAACAGCTTGTGTGGCGGCCGTGTTTTTCCACTGAAGTCTCTGAAAAAATGCCTATAATAAGTGCAGAGTCCAAGAAAATTCTTCAGTGTGTGTATATTTCTTGGTCAGGGAAAGTTTGTTATCGACCTGACTTTCTCCAGATTGGTAAGTACGCCTTCTCGCGAAACTAGATGACCGAAGATCTTTATTTTGTTTGCACTCGAATAGATACTTGGGATCAATCTCATCCTGCTGTATTCAGTCACTCGAGAACAGTTTGTAGTCGGTGTAGTGTAACGAACAAATACATCTGCTCGGGCTTTGGCGGCGGAAAGGAGACAGCGATTGGCACTTGGGCTATAAAACCTAGACTCGGCGTCTCGGCTCGGGAGTTTCCCAAAATTTTGTGAGAATCGGCGACCGGGCGGCGTGTTTTCCCCAAGTGTAACCAGGGATATTATTGGAGGTGATAGGTGTCGCAGAAGTGGGGACGAGGTTATAAAGAGGCAAATTGAGGCATTTTGGCATGAGATCGGTGGCATGAGATTAATCAGATTGGTGGTAGAGAGAGAATTTGAGTGATGTTGTGATTGATAGGTGACAGATTGGTGGAGACACAAATTGGTGAAAGATTGGTGGTCGAGAGCGTTTGAGATGAGAATTGGCCAGATGGTGCGAGAACGGTGATCGGCAGCTTTGATGACGAACCCGGAAGAAGTGGAAAGCCGATTAGGGAAACTACTGCCTCTGTAACTTTTTGAAATCTTCTGTTTTCTACCAGGCCTGAGTAGATTAGTTCTGTTCTATGAGAAGGCCCATAAAGTGCGACCCTTAGATGAGTCTTAAAATTGTTAGTGTTTAAGAATTTAATATAAATAATTTTTGTAAATATATATCTAATAGTTTTTATTGAAAATAACTGCCGGCGCAAATATTGAAGCATTAAGAAATTGTAATTATTATTATAAATATGTTCTGTTTTGTTAAAGTAAATTGTTTATTCATATCACCACAAAATATTACCATTTATATAATTAATAATTTATATTCCCCATATAATCTTTATAGTAGATGGTCGTCGAACGTTACCAAGAAGACTATGATGTCGTCCAAATAACAAAGGCACATAGTTCATTTCAAGTGACGCAGAAAGTTGTCAATCATTCTGTCGAAAGTTGTCGGTCAAGTACACGATCCAAACGGCGTAAAATTCATTCCTAAGAGTCCGTCTGGTGTAATGAAAGCGGTTTTCCCTCGATCGACTTCGTCCACTTCTATCTGCAAGTCCATGATGGGGGAAAAATTTGCGCTCTTTAGATAATCCAGTGTGTCGTCGATTCTCGGTAAACGAATAAAAGTCCTATTTCGTGATGATGTTAAGTCTTCCATAATCAACGCAGAACCACCAGTATTGTAACAACAAGGAAATGGGCAATGACCACTGACTCTGTAATGACTATACAATTCCTCGGCCAAGTATCTTATCTTCTTGAATTATACGTCGTTCTGCTGGTAATATTCGATATGCCCTTTGACTGATTGGTGAATGGCTTCTTGTGTTAATTTTATGTTTCACCTGATTACTTCGTCGAAACACGTAGAATAATCCTGAAGGTGTTCATGAAATATCGTTTGTTGATCCTTGGTTGGCTGTGGTACCAGAAGCTTATGAAACTCGAATCCTTCGTTACTCACCTCTATAAGAAGTCTTCAACTGGATGGATTCTCTTCCGTGACAGCCAGATATTCTTGTTCAGGCCTTACTAAGCGCATATGTTTGCGTAGGTACTGAGGTTCATTCTGGCCATTAACTATTCACAATACTTCAGTGCCATTCATAAACGAGATGATCGTCGGTGATGACTGGTGATCATTTCTTATTAGCTTCAATTATAAGATCAACCCGGCCATTTAATTTAGGACACGCGACTGTAACTTTGGTAGCGCTCGAAGCAGGAATGGTCACCTCGTCGAGCACAAATAACAGTCATGGTTCCCTGTCTCCTCCTTTTATGGCGGCTTGTAATTCTTCTGGCAAACGTTCTGACCGTTTACAGTCAATTACGGCTTGAGAGATCTTCTACAGGTCCCAGTCGAGGATGACGTCGTGGCTACACTGCGGCAGGACGATGAATTCGAATGGCTGAGTCTCTTATTAATGTTCAACCTGATGGTGCATATTCCGGCTGGTTGCACATATTTGCCGTCGACTACTCTTAAAACTATCCCTGTTATCAGCAATCTTTGTTTCCTTCAGCTGTCGAAAAGTTTGAGAGATAACAGAAAAAGATGCGCCAAAATCAACTAGGGCTAGTACCGACTTGTTATCAAGGATTCGTTGTTATAATTGTAATAATTGGCGACGTTCGTTGACGGAGGATTTTATTCTTGTGCGGCCTCACCTCCAGGGAAGGTCGCGTCCTCTAGTTTTTTACGCCACTTCGTCTAGGGGAGCGACTATAGCGTCTGATCTTGAGCGCCGCGACGGAGAGCGTCCTCACCTTCCGGCGGGATGCGGCGATGATCTGTATCGTCCGGGAAATAATTCTTTTTTTGCGTTTGGTTGTATTGGCGTCCGTCGTCGTAAACATCAAATCCTCGTCTAGTTCTCAGGTCGCTGAACACTCGTCTCCTCTCATTTTACGATGTGTCCAGGACGGCCACAGTAGAATCAGACAGGTCTGTTATCTTGCGTTCTCCAGACGTCTGTTTTCTTAGGGGCGTAAGTTTTCTCTTCCCGGCAACTTTTTTTGCACAATCAAACTTTTAGAACGACCTTTTGCCAAGAGGACGTCGGTGTGGATATTGGGCCAAAGTCTCGAACCCGAGTCACATTTCTGCAGTCCAGCTCTATACTCTCAGCGATGACTGTAGGTTTATAATATAAAAAATATTGGTCCGAAAATTAAGAACTAATTCTGTATCTCAACAACCGTGCCACCTATACCATAGCTAAGAACCGTCCTGGGACCCCACATATGCAACAAGAAAAAATCCATCAAAATTAGTCAAGCCGTGTAGGATGAGAAGAATTACACGCACACTGGAATTTCACATATAAATATATGTTCACTTTCATCTTTTCGTATTATTAGAATTTCCTTAAATGTCCATAATTTCAATGGAGATTATCCACGACTATTTTGAGGTCCAACAATACGAACCTGATTGAAGAGTTTGTCATACCCAGAGTATTAATAAAGGAATTATTAAAAAATAATTTATATATTGTATAATTGTATGTTTCATTTAATTACAATTAAATAGTGTGTAATTTTCATCAATCAAAATTAATCTTTTCATTTAATA
The DNA here is from genome assembly GCA_034510155.1 of Eucriotettix oculatus. Lineage (NCBI taxonomy): Eukaryota > Metazoa > Arthropoda > Insecta > Orthoptera > Tetrigidae > Eucriotettix > Eucriotettix oculatus. The sequence continues at coordinate 203,910,547 of CM067376.1, forward strand.
ATATTGAACAAATAACAATTATAAATATATATTGTAAATAAGTTTAATTTTGCTAAATTGATAAAAAATTGCACATAGAATGTTCAATATTTGGTGATATTGCAACGTCAATTAAAAATTGAAAGTTATTAATTTAAAGTAAATTCTATTTTCATTACAGTTGTTTATTACACCTTCACGCTCTAGCGTGAGCAATTTAAATATGAAAGTCATGGCAGTAAATAGTGTATTAGATGAAAATTGCTCCTCCAACGTAAAGAAAAGTTAAAAATTATGAATTAATGCAATATATTTGTAATATTACAATATACCGTATATAATCAAACAACATACTTATTTAAAAAACTTTAATTTAATGTATACATACCATTATGTAAGGGGGGAGGGATAACAATCTACATGATGGTGATCCAGAACTAGCAACTCTTCTTTATAGCATAGGAAGTGAATCGAAGGGTGTGATGTGGAAGATTTTGTTTAAAGACCTTTATTTTCTCGGCATCGTGATCACCAAAGTACGAGAAATGAGGTTATTTTCCTGTTTACTCGTGTAGCCAAAGTAACCGATAAATGTGTAATTTTACAACAAACACCTTCTAATGGCATCAATTTCGATGAAAATACCTATACTCAAAATCTGATCAGCTTTACCGCACATTCATGTTTTAAAAAATGTTGAGCAGAAATTAATTTATACAAGAAAGACTTTAATACATCAGTAAAGACAGGTAACATTGATAATTGTGTTCATTAAAAACCCTTTATTGGCCTGATACCAAGGCACCTATCAACGATCAACGTTATAATATATTGTAACCTAGATAGCGGCCCTGGTTTTACCGATGATTATGTTCCGGTAAGGAGGAAAGCTCCTGGTTTTAATATTGACGAAGAAACTCTAGTGAACTTTTTTTAAAAAAAATTGCAAATTAATTAGCGACTGTGCACGATTAGGTGAACTTATGTCCATGAAGCGGTATCATAGTAAGGTTTCCAGGATTCTAACTCGGGACCTGTGTGGTGCGAGGCAGCGACGCTAACCACTACACTATAGAAAATCGACATTAAGAACGTGAGGATAGGCCAATAAAGGTTTTTTAATGAACATAAGAAAGGGTTTATATTCGACATTATTCCCTTATTTCTCGAAGAGAAAAGGATTAAACTTCAATTTTTAATACGGAATTGGGCACGTAAATAACTTGAAATCAGAAGGGGGCAAGGATAGTTATTTTTTTAATATGAAGAAATTTTGTTTGGCTGGGAAGACCGAGAACGATGTGAGTGGTGAACGATTATTTCATCATAGCACTCAAATTTTCTGGCTGTCAAAAAGCCCAAGCACTTGCATCCGCTCTCTAATCTGCTTAGCCTATTCCATCCTTCGTCTCCCTCTTATGACCTCACCCCTCCCACTACCCTTTAATGCTAATTTTACTAGACCCTCACGTCTGAAATGTGGCCTTCTCTTCATTAAAATCCTCCAAATTGTTTCCCCTTGCTTCATACACAACATAAGTTAATTAATGCCTCGATTTTATCAAACATTTATGCAATACACTGCTCGAGATGGTCGATCATGTCACGAAAGTTAACAATCCGACAAACGCACTGTACATGTATTAAGTCGTAGGTCAACTGACGTCTTCTGTGGGTGAAAAAGTTCATGCTTGCATATTAATATTCATAATATCTCCGGCACGAGGCAATGAATGTTAAGTTTTCATACATTTTTGAAGCGTGATGCTATTAACGCACTGATGTAGTGTGTGTTTGTGATCGCATTCTAAACGCTCATGTGCAGGAGTTGGGAAGTCACCGAAATGAAAGTAAAGGTTGTAACGGTCAAATAAATATGCTCTTACTTTTGGCGGTGCGGAGTCAAAAGAAAGGATACAGCATTTGAGTCAGGGGCAATAAAACCCAGACATCACGGCGTGCATGGGGAGTTCCCCAATCTATGATGAAATTTGGTGGCATCGGCTGGTGTTTTCCCCAAGAGTAACCATAAATGTTATTTTAGAGATAGATTGCCAATAACGGGAGATTTGGTGAGAGATTTCGAGAGTGACAGATGATTGGCATTTTGGCAAGGGAAATTTCGAGCAGATGATTGGCATTATCGGACAGGTAGTCCAAGGAGAGGAAGATAAACGGAAATTCTTCCAGAATAGCGGTAACGGCTGTAATTTGGATCGAGTACGACCCAAACAGGAGGACGGAGCTGGAAGTTTCATTATGACAACACGGTAATTACCACTGTAACTTTTTTATAATTTCCTATATTGCCAGATTCAAGTAGATATTGTATGGTAATATTCTGATCTATGAAAAGGCCCATAATATACGACCCTGAGTTTAGAGATGGATAATTGTTATTGTAAAGTAAATATATATGTAGTGTTAATTAACAAAGAATTACCGGATTATCGTTTGAAAATATCAACATTGTAATATTGATGATGTAAATTTGTTTTGGACCAAATAAATTGTTTTCTTTTTTATTATAAAAAACCATTATTAATATATTAATGTTACATTAAAATTATTAATATATAACCACTACTAATTCCAAGGTACTATTTTGATGATTTAATTGCTTTTTTATTCTTTCCTGGTTCTGTAGCCCATTCAGGGCCTTGGCCTGCCGGGTCGACTGCGGACTGTCGTCTTACATGACATTCTGTAATAAGTGTTTAGCCTAGCGTTTCACCAACATTCTTTATCCTTGTCCCCATGACCATGACGGAGAAAACATCCAAGCCCATGCCAGGATTCGAAACCGGTACCTCTGTGTTGTGAGGCAATGCTAGCCACTAAATCACAGAGGTCGGCTTATTCGACTTTAACCTATAATATATGTTGCCGTCCGTTTGATTTAACACTTAAAATGAACCCTGGAGTAGTTCATGGTACTCAAATCAAAACAGTATTACAGTTAACCGTATTTTTTAAATATTCTGTACCAACGCAGAGCGAAATGCTGTTTTAACCATTTACATTCGTATATGGAATATTATGTTTTTTATCGCAAAATGCTGATTAGCAGGAATGAGGAATTGTCTTCCGAGCGTTCATATAGTTTCAGTGGTATATTCTGTGACACAAGTTGAAACTTCTCACGGTTATTCGTTAAGTTTGACAAAATAAAAGAAGGAACCCATGTAGTTGCCTGTTTCAGGATCACCCTCATGTAGCCTGTTACCCAAAAAAAACCACAGCCCGGGGTCCCTAGTCAACCCTTGGCTACCTTGCTCTATCTTCCGCATGCATATCGGACAAAGTACCCGAATAGCTAAAATTTTAGGGACAGTTTTAATGTTAGAGAACAGTCGGCAGTAGGAATTCTGGAGTCAATATTCAGAATTTGGAGGAGACGGGGGTGAATTAGTTGCCCGTATAATTAAAGTTGTTGTAAAGAGTCTAATAGACCATCAGCATATAAACAATTAAAAATTTAGTTGATTCATAATTTAAGTTTTTAAATATTGGGGAAGAACTTCGGGGTCAAAGTATTGCAACAGTGGGACCTATAATAATTGTATTGAAAGATCAGAGAGATTGACTCCATTCACATTCAGCGGTCATCTCATGAGAATATATTCTGCTATTGGATCTATTTCTGTAGGCGCGAATGGAACACACGGGTGAAGCCGCGTTGGAAAATTGGAGACAAAGGCCACATCTGAGAAAAGTGATCACCTGTATCAGAGTTTATTTATCCAAAACTGTTTGGAGGCCTACCAATACGAAGCTGGTGCAAGACCTTCTCATACAACCCGTGCAAAAATTTATAAACAAATTGTAAAATCTTGGTTTCAAGTTGTCCTTTTTTGTTAGGACACCCTGTGCAAGTGCGAAGAGCTAGCCTCTCCTGAACATGTAGTGTTTGATTGCCCTGGATATGACATAAATCAAGATGAACGGAATGCCTTAAAGGACATGGATCTAAAAGTTGTAATCAGGGATCCGTATTTAATAACAGTGCTCGAAAATATAACAAACCAGATATCCCGGATTGAGCTAGGAAGATATAACTGCAAACAATCCCTGTAGAATCTCACACAACCTTAGATGGAAGCTCCATGGTCATAAAGGGAAAAAAATCGATTTTCTATGAAAAGCGGGTAGAGAGGAAGACGGTTGTAACTGCTTCAAACAATTCGACACTTCTTTGGGTCCCTCAAAGATGTTGTGACTGACAACACCACTCTCCTGGACCGGTAATCCCAGGAACCGGAGAGTAAAACAGATATGAACAGACAAGGATATACACTCCCGACATCTTCGTATCAATTTGGCGGTAGAAATGAAAAAAAAATACACTTGAAGAAGCCAGCTTAAACCCTCATATCCTGGACGCCGGAAAATGAGGGAAACCGGAATTCCGGAGCTGGAAGTACAACCTGTGCTAGAGAAGTGGAGATGCAGGAAGGGTGGAGGAAGCGAACATTGAAAGACTGTCTCCTGCCTCCAAAAGGAAGCCCAGGAGACAAGAATAGAGCAATGGCTGACCTCCTGCGTCTCCACGCATCTTTACTGGTAGAACTTATGCAGGGAGAGCGTCTGCATAATACACAGTCTGCTCTACAGACCCCCTGCAAAAAATATACTTCCATATTTGATGTATATATATATATATAAAAGTATTATAAAAAAGTGTTAAAAAATCTCAGTCTGTAATGTAATGTAAAAGAAGATGGAAGCAGCTATGACTTAACATAGTTTTCCTCTCCCTTCAAATTAGAGCGCCCGCTCTTTCTTCCCTTCCATATTCCGCCAGCTGTGATCTCACAGCACTTTCCCTTCAATCCTCCCACTCCCATTCACCCTATACCCTTCTGTCTTTAGTTTTAGTTTATTAGTTTTATTATTGTTAAGAAAATAATTATTTATAAAATAAAATAGAATAAATCTGTAACACAAACATTGTAAGAAATGAAAATAAGGCCTGTTATAGATACTCAAGAAAACAGGCTATTAGTGTAATTAGTGAATAAAAAAAATGTCCTTTTTTGTTATTTTTTATTAAATATTGTAAATTTCTTAATTAATAAAAAACTGGTTTTGTCATTTATTAAATCCTGTCATTGACAATAATATTTTATAAATCTAATTTAAATTTTGCTAAGTTGCAAAATTTAATTCAATATCTGACTTATTGGCACACAATTAAATTTATAAAATAAATTCATCGCATTGTCAAAGGCAATTTAAAATTTTTATTTCATATATACGATTGAGCTATACACTTTGAGAATAAAGCATTGTTTTCTGTACCATGCTTGTTCCAGACTTCAACCTAGGGACCACATTATATTGGGCAATATCATTCAATTACATGTCATGTCACGACTGTCAAACAGTAATATCGAAAATGTTTCGCAGGTTTCATTAGCGGTCAGGATGGGGATGAAGGGATGGAGATTTCAATCGGAATGAATTAAATACACAAAGAGAAAAAAAACGCTTCATATATAATGAAAGCAAAACGTCAAAATAATATTTCCTACTGGCACAATTTATTTATAAACTTTGTAAAAAAAGCAGATGTTCTGAAATAAAGTATGTACTCATATCTATTATCAGTACCTGGTACGTATTATTGAAGAATACTCTTTCGATTAGCCTCGTCAAATTTCTTTTTATTTGTTTAGTAAGTACTCAAAATTCGGAGAACGAATAAATGAACGGAAGAAAGACCTTTACTTAACAACTATTTCCAATACATATGAGAGAAACATTTCATTATTGTATTCAATTAAGAGATCTGATATCTATTTTTTAGAAATATTCTGCGAAATTTTTTGCATGGCTATCCACACTTTATTGATGTCTCCTGGAGGGTGTCCGCGGACTAAAGTCTACCAATCATCTCCCATGCATAACCACATCTGGTGAACAGACTGATCATTAAATAACCTGTTTTGACCATTCCTAGTCGGATTACTTACTGTTGATTGCACTATAGCTGATAAGCCCCCTATGATAATGATCATTACTGAAATCAAGAGGGAGGATTAATCACCGATGATCGTCAACGTTCCCAAATGTGTAGCTATAAAACACCCAATTCTGAATAGTATTAAAAAAGATAAAAAGTTTTTTTAATTAGACATCTATGAAGTAATCAACATTGATGCCATAGTTTCTAAGCTAATAAACATACTCACCAATGCTACTAATGAGTCAATAAAAACATTTAAAATTAGAAAAATGGTTTTCGGGTGGAACGAATAGTGTAAGAGAAAATACCAAGATTGCAAGCACGATTTCAATAAATTAATAATAACAGAAGAAAAAGAAATGCAGTACAATAAACGAGAGCACAATTCAAGGAAGTAGTATAGAATACAAAATCACTAACTTAAACTATCAATCTGACATACTAAAAATACATGGAATTTAATCAACGCAATTCAAGGCAAACGAAAAATCAACAGCATACATTATGTAGGATTATTCTTGGTTTCATCACTTTGTAATGTTCTCCTGCTCTGTTTCGCGCCTCGACAGTTTCTTCGGATCCCGGAGTTTCCTCCGTTGTGATGGCGATGGCCCAGTGGAGCCCATTTAAATTACCGACATTTTGGCGGAGTGTTGCCGGAAAGTGGTTCACCGTGGCAGAGGCAGCTTTTCAACTTTGTCGCCAATACTTGACTAAATATAATCATGTATTAGTCAACCTTGATGAAGCTACTCTGGACTCAGTCATTGATATTGTGCAGCTGCCCCCAGCCGAGGATAAATGCGAAACTGTGAGACGCCGTCTTATGACATCATATGGTGAGTTGGTAGATAGGCGCCGACGTCGTCTATTACGAGGCAAGCTGACCACGGAAAGTAAGCCTAGCCGTCCTCGGCTTTGCATAGAAATAAGGACGGGCTGTACGCTGAGGATGTCCTCAGAACCTTGTTTTTTGAAAATGTGCCGGACATGAGTCGTGGATTGTTGGTTATAAGTTAGACTCAGAATTTGACGCACAGGCGAGTATGTCAGATAGGGCGTATGAAAAGCTGCAGGCCCAGATCGACTCGCTTTTCCAATCCTTCTTGCAGCAATGTACGGTTGCTAAATCTACACCCCTTCCTCATATTTCACCTCGCGTTCCGATCAGTTTTTAGAAGTGTGTCAATTTCGGTTTTGTGATTTTGTGAAACAATTCCAAATTGCAACCGCCGAAGATCATTCCATCATGAACCCAGACGTAATTCATCCTCACGCTGTTCCTCGAAGTCAACAAGGGAATGTATTGGTATCATAAGAAATTTGGTCCGCCGTGTGAGGCCCCATGGGGGGGGGGGGGGGGGTGGGGGGGGGGGGCCCGTGGGGGGGGGACAACAACCAAAAAAATAAGTGTGTGGGGGGGGGGGGGGGGGTAAAAAAAAAATTTTGGGGGGGTTGGGGGGTTAGGGAAAAAAAAAAAAAAAAAAAAATAATTGGATATAAATTTTGGGTTTTTTTTGGGGGGGGGGGGGGGGGGGTGGTGATGGGGTAAGGTTTTTATAAAAAGAAATATTTTTGGGTGTGAGTGGGTGATATGGTGGATGTGGAATTTTAATAGTATAGTTTTGAATAATTGGAATGAAGGAAGGGTGAGAATTTTATGGGAATGATTGTAGATTGTTTTTGGAGGGGAATAGGTTGTGTTTGGTTTTTTTTTTTAGAGGATGTGGGAGGGATTAGTAGGATATATTTAGGAGAAGATGGGATTTGGGATATTAGAGGGTATGAATAAATATTTTTAGATGTAGTATTTTATTTGTGAAATTAAAGGTTAGATGATTGTGAGTAATTTTGTTATTTATTAAGATGTTATTATTTAGAAGATTAATAAAATTTTAATATTAAAATGTGTTATATTTGATTTATAATGTATTTCGTGGCAAAGTACGACACTATATCACCACGGCTGTCCCTAACTCCGACTGAAGTTTTTTCAAATGTGGAGATTCCAGAATTCACCCGAGAGGAACTGCAAAGGGCTGTCAAGCGCATAAATATAAATAAGGCATGTGGCCCCGATGGTGTACCAAATATTGTAACCAAAGCTGCGATGAAAGCAAGACCAGACGTTTTCATTGACTTGTTCAATTCTTGTTTGAAAGAGGGTGTATTTCCTGAACCTTGGAAACTTCAACGACTGGTATTACTGCCAAAGCCAAATAAACCGCCCGGACTTCCATCATCATACCGCCCACTCTGTATGCTTGATACTTTGGGGAAAGTGTTGGAGCGGTTGGTATACAATAGACTGTTGAAGGCAGTAGAAGATAAGAATGGTTTTTCTGTCAGCCAGTATGGATTTAGGAAAGGACGCTCAACCATCGACGCAGTCAATTTGGTAGTGGAAACCGCTCGCCAAGCTATTCGGGGGAAGAGATGGAAAAGAGGCCCTAAAAAATACTGCGCCATAATCACCTTGGACATCAGAAACGCTTTCAACTCGGCAAGATGGAGTTGTATCCTCGAGAAATTGCGCAGGTTACAGGTGCCATCATACATAAGGAGAATTGTGACGAATTATCTCTCCAACAGAACTCTAATCTACGATACGGAAACCGGCGTGGAAAAGTACGTCATCACAGGAGGCGTCCCACAAGGATCGGTACTAGGACCCCTATTGTGGAACATTATGTATGATGATGTATTAAGACTTGAGATTCCCACGGAAAGCAAAATTATTGGCTTCGCAGACGACATAGCAATTGTCGTCGTCGCTAAGCACCGGGAACAAATAGTTCAGATAGCAAATGAGGCTATTTATGTGATTGGGCAATGGCTACGGACAATGGGACTGCAACTGGCGGAAGAAAAAACAGAGGCAGTTCTTGTCACTGGGAGAAATCTAGAGAATCCATCACCCTTACGGTCGGAAAATGCGAAATCTATTCGAAATCGTCTATCAGATATCTTGGTATAATGATAGATGATAGGATGTCTTTTAAACACCACCTTGATTATGTAAGACGTAAAGTATCCGGGACAGTATCTGCACTGTCACGAATTATGCCAAATGTTGCAGGTCCAAGACAATACCGGCGACTTCTTTTCGCGAATGTTGTGCGATCAGTGATCTTGTATGGTGCCTCGATATGGTGTACTGCTTTGACAGTAAAATCAAACAGGAGAAAGGTTAGTTCCGTCCACAGGCTGTGTGCACTACGCGTTACCTGTGCCTACAGGACAGTATCGGACGATGCTGTCTGTGTGGTGGCAGGAATGCCTCCGGTAGACATTCTGGCCGATGAGTGCCGCAGACTACAAACAAACAGAGGTCTGGAAGGCAAGAGGGTTGAGAGGCACAAAACATATGAAGAATGGCAACGCCGTTGGGATGAGTCCAATAAAGGCCGATGGACCCATAGGTTAATAAGATCAATTAAAGATTGGATTGATCGGAAACACGGAGAAGTGAATTATTATCTTACTCAACTCTTGACCGGTCACGGCTGCTTCAGGGCATACTTCTATAGGTTTGCCATAGATAATTCACCTGCATGCCCTGAATGTGGAGTTAATGAGACACCAGAACACGTGTTTTTCAGTTGCTCAAGATTTTCATATGGGAGACGAGCATTAGAAAGTGATATTGGAACCTCAATAACACCAGATAATTTGGTACCTAATATGCTGCTCTCACCTAATACCTGGAATAAAGTAAGTGCATATGCCTCTACAGTAATTCAAAGATTAAGAAATTACGAAAAAGAGAGAAATAATAGTGTTTAAAGGAGACAGAGAGAGCTTGACGCTACGACTGCTTCCTGTGAAGTAATGTCTAACGACGGTCCCACAGGAAGATACACACAGTCATCGTTGGAAAGGGAGGTGTTTTTAGTGGGTAGAATCCCACACTACTATCCAGTGCGGACCCTGAGATAGGTGTCTTTAGAAGATTTTCACCTGCCCTCGCAAAAAAAAAAAAAAAAAAAAAAAAAAAAAAAAAAAACAGTATATCAGCGTGCGCGTCGGTTAACACAGTATACACTATGAGAGGCACAAAATGAATTCGTAGGGTGATAGATTGGACCTCTCCTACGCACATGATCCATAAGCAGGATGGGCCTTGGCGTGCAGATATTACCGCTGGTTGAATAGTATGACAACATCTGACAGCTACCCTCTTCCTCACCTCCACGATTTCACTTACAACTTACATGGATCCATTGTTTTCTCGACCATTGATCTAGTTCGGGCGTATTATTACATCCCAATGGCGGAGGAGGATGTACCGAAAACGGTAGTTATTAAGCTCTACGAATTCTTCGTCGTGGCATTTTGTCTTCGCAACGCTGCGAAGAGATTCCAGCGGTATATGGGTAAGACGTTACGTGACTTGCCGTTCGCCTACATCTATATGACAAAATCCTGGTTGCATCTAAGGACATGGAGGAGCATGTGCATCTCCATTTAATGTTGTTTCATTTTGGGCTCACTATCAATCCACATACTGTATGTTCGTTTTCGGAGCTGACATTGTGCATTTTGTCGGTAACCTCGTTACATCGGAAGAGATTGTACTGCTATCTGCCAAAGTGGACGATCTTGTGAACTTTACACAACTTGCCACTTCAAAGGACATCCGACGTTTTTAGGAACATTAAATTTTTATTGCCCATGCCTCTCCAGTTCTATAAGGGCTTACTCGGTGTTTAGTGGACTATTCACGACGTAATAACACACGTTTGTCCTGGAAGCCGTGTCGCCTGTCTACCTTCCAAGATTCTAAACAATTATTGGTGAATTCAATTATCTTAGATCATCCAGTGATCAATGCTCCGTTGGAGCTTTGCCCTGATGCCTCAGACGTTGCAATTACTTCCTGATAATGAATGAAACCGCAGGGATATTTTGGCCAGAAATTTTTCCCACTCAGCATCGGTATTTAACGTACGACCGAGAAATACAGGCTTTTTACTCCCCTTTAAAATATTTTAGGCAATGGGTTGAAGTTTGAGACTTCAATATTAAGAGTGATCACAAACTATTGGATTATACAGTAAAAGAAAAGAATGACCCGACGTCTACGACAGTTAGATCTTACTGACCAATTTGCTTCTCGCAATGAGCTCGACGAGGGAATGGATAATACGGTTGCGTATTTGCTATTCTAGTTCAGCCGTTTGTAACTTCTCCCAAAATTGCACACGCACAGCGACTTCCGAAAACGTCCTAAGGCTCTGAAATGCTAACCTTTTCGTGCTGCCGAGTCGGATAATCTCTTATGGTGTGATGTGTCCACTGGGCATATTCTGTATTCGATTCTGAACACCAGCTTTCTCATCCAAGTAGACCGGCACAAAAAATCTTATTCGTCTGGACTCAAATGTTGTCTGACATCTCTAACTGGGCGCGAACCTGTTTGTAATGTCAATAAAATAAAGTCTCTAGTCATACTTCGTACTACAGCTGGATGATGTGGACTTTGAATTTATAATATCTATATTGCTTTGACTGAAGTAATAAAATAATATTTAAAAATAATAGCCAAATTATTCTGAAAAAATAATTAAATGAATAAGTATTTTACATAAAGTTTAATAGATTATGTACGACGTTTATATCAATCACTATCAGTGGTTCTCTTTTGGTATTTTCAGGATATTATAGTGACAATAACGTTTCGGACAAAATTGAATGTATACAAATCAATTCCCCTCATTAATAAATGTTGTCGTAACATGTGAATTCCACTAGGAAAATACAAGGAATCCTGCCACTGTATATTTAGCGAGGACAGAGAATGTTTTGTAAAAAAATAATTCAACATTTGTACAATCACAATTATTTATAAAATTTGAACATAGCAGAGATTTCGATCTCAACTCAGATGATATTAATCATTTCTCTATATAATAATCTATTCATACTCACACTGAATTCCGTCATACGCCAGTTATTCCTAATAAATCTAGCTTTATAAAAAAGAGCCAGTATAACGGACGTATGACGGTACTAATATTTTAATACAGTGAATCGATTACTATCACCTAATTAGAGATTGGAAGCTCCTGTATATTCGAAATTTAGAAATAAATTATTTTGACCGTCCAATGGTTAAATTTATTACATTCAACAACACGTGGCATTATTCGAGTGCGCGTTTCTATGTCACTAATTGATATCGTGCTGTTAATAGATAAAATACAAAAATTGCCAGCTATTTGCAACATAGAAATTGTGGACTACAGGAACAGACAGATATTTGAGGGAAAATTCCTGCGATTAAAGGATCGAAATTATTAAGAAAATTTCTACTCAAACGAAAAAAAGACGTAACGTCAATTATTTATTTTTAATTTTAAAGCGTCAAAATTTTTATTGGGCAGAATATTATTGATAAATGAACACGCTAATACTACAATTTCTATAATTCTATTTTTTCACAGTACTTTACCCTCCAGCACGAAATAATAGTGAATTCCACTAGGAAAATGAGGAAATTAGATGAAGTAAACTGGATCATTCCATTTCAAATCACCGAAAATCGACCCTCTCCAAATCTCATGAAGTTTTGTAAGGATGTAAACTCTGACCCCAAGTGAAACTGTGTAAAACATTTGAGCTCATTGTACCTTTGTTCATAAGTTATAAGCCCATCTTCAATGGGCTGTCACCTCGTTAACGCGTACGCGCCACTGTAAGGGCCAACTTTGATCCCTTGGCAAATCAGTTCTAGCAGCCAGATAAGTCTGTAATTCGGCTTATCGGAACAACTTATAGCCCAGAATATAGTGGTATGATCAATATAGTATTGCAGTTGGCTGTTCTAATAGCTGTTCAATCCAAAGTCGCGACAAATTTAGGCGTAATTTTTAAGGCCAATTACTCAGCAGCAAAAGATCTGTATGCAACAATAATTTGTAATATAAATGATAGTGTCAGGTTAAAAAATTTCGCGTCTCAATACCATAATTTTGGGTAGAGTGTTGCTAAAATACAATGAGATGACCTGTCACTTAATTTATCCAAGTTTGTTTCTGCCGTTTTTAACGACGGAAGAGAAATCAAAGACTTCTCATTTCTTCTAGTTCCATGTATGAAATAAAATATAATCTTATTAATACTGGAAATCCTGCAGTCTGCCTTTGTTCCGACAGTCAACAATGGCTCAAGTCGCTCCCCATGTGTACGCTGCTGCCGCTGGCTGTCGCGCGGTCATGTGTGCAAGGCCTTAGTCCCGACGATGTGAATGACCCTTACATCGGTCAATTAATGACGAAGGCCGAATAATCCCGACAAATAACCCGTATACGTACGCTTCAAGCTCAAGAAAAGGACCGACAACGAAACAACGCAAGACATCACCCAGTTTTGTACATGCCAGGAGATCTAGTCTGAATCTTTACTCCTATTCGCTAAGTCGGCCTCTCGGAAAAGCTTCTGAAACAATACTTTGGTCCGTGTCGTGTTCTACGACGTTTATACGACGTCAACTATGAGGTCGAGAATTACGATCCCAATTCAAGACGAAGAAAGAAAGAGCCGTGACACCGTCCACATTCTGATGATGAAGCCGTATCACGAACCCTACGCTCAAGGGGAGGTTCAAGACCAAACGCGGTCTGACGACGACGTGGAATTATACGGAGACGAAGATGTAGCAATGACGACTGCCAGCCCTAGACAAGGAAGAATTGGATCACCTTACATAGTGCCAACGACAAAATCAAGGGGACTTAGGGCAGCTCAGAACTAACAACACGACGCTGTTTTAAAAGAAGGGAGCAGTGTCAGCATTGGAAACCTGCAGTGGTGGATCTGGACTGCGGTAATGAGGTCTCGAGTCGAGTCCCACTCGATGCAGCCATTTTTATTTGTTTAATTTATTTACTTTGTTTACCTTTCATTTCTAGTATTTTCTGTTTCGAGAATGTTCTGTTTCTGGAATATTCCATGAATGTATAAATTGTACTGGATCCCGAACCGGAGTCAGTTTTACGCAGTACGAGACTTTGTACAGCACTCCGTTGTTAAATAAACGTCTATAACCTTTAAGTGTGTGTGTTACTGTATCTCACGATCCTACAGAAACGTGACCATTCAAGTATTTAAATTTACTTTTCATTCGGCGAATCTGTTTGGACTTTACCTGTTCAGAAATATTTCTTTAATTCAGACGTACTTTGAATAATAAATACATGTGTACTTCTGGGTACCTTCTCACTATCAAAGGCCAACTCTACAATATTTCCACATTTGTAATGGAAACAAGATTTTACACGAATTTCACTCATCATTAATGTCTCTACTCTAAGTTAGCATAAGGTAAAAAAAATTCATCATATTGTTCATAACGCGGACTAAGTTATAATATAACACAAAGTTTTCCAATGGTTGCTGGGTAAGACATAGATAAATTATCAGAATGCCTCAAAAATTATGGAAAGAAATTGAAAATAATAAAATGAAAAATATCATAATTTGAGGTGCATATCGACAATGATGATCTATCACAAATAATTTTATGCTTTCTCCTTCTGGTAATAGGACAGGAATTCTGTTTAAAAACTGAATTATTCGAGAAATTGGGCTATTCTTTAATTGTTCTGGGGTACCAACGTTTTCAACAAAATCAAGAATCTTATGAAAATCACTAATATTACTCTTGTGAGTATTTCTATGACGCGGAACGTCGGTCAATTCCGCAAAATAATTGTGCTATAATTAAATTAATTACTATATTTACAGAAGTGAAACTGGAGATGATAAGCTAAGAGAATTTGACACGTAACATAATAAATGTAATATTTATATAAACTTAGAATTAGTTATTTGCATTATAATGTCATAACACATACAAAAACTCTTCTAAAGCATACAGGTATTTATTTATAAGTGTAAGACAAAACTCTGAAGATGACATGCTTTTGCCCAACTTGATTTCATTGATTAACTTCCAGAACATAGGATACAAAGCACTCTTGGATCAACTTCGATTACACGTTCTTATATGAAACCATATTTCAATTAATCATGATCGTACTGTCTCGGGTCTTAAAATTCTTTTTTTTTACAGGACTTTCAGTTTTGTCTTATTCTTATTCAAAATATGCCTTCCCATTTAACAGCCTTTATTATTCCACTATTTCCCATAGTATGCTCCACCACCTTGGTTTTCCCAATATTATCCTCATACTCTTTCTCTGGGCCCATGTTTATACAATTTATTATGCTAAATAAGTCTTATGACAATATCATCACCAAACCTTATGGGTTTTATTTCTTCTCCTTCGAGTTTGATTCAATTTCCATATTCATTTTTAACTTTCTTCGTCCACTGTTCTATATATATAAGTTAAAGAGCAGACTGCATCCTTGTCTTACACCTTCTTGATATCTGCTTTCTTTCTTGTCCTTCAATTCTAATCACTGCTGACTGCCATATGTAGAGGTTATGGATAACACTTCTTTTATTCAATCCTCTTCAAAATCATTTATGGTTTATTCCAGTAAACATTATCAAACGCTTTCTCTAAATCTACAAATACCTTGAGCGTAGGCCTGTTTTTTTTATCTTATCTTCTAAAATTAGACGCAGAGTCTATATTGCTTCTCTTGTCCCTACATTCTTCCTAAAACCAAACTAATCTTCTCCTAACTCGCTTTCTATTTGACGTTCAATCCTCATATTTACTATTTTCGTTATAAATTTGCACACATCAGATTCTAAACCAATTGCCCTGTGCTGTTCGCATATATCAGCCCCAGGCTTCATGTTTTTCTATTGGTCCGAGCTATTCTTCCTACTTTTTCGTCGGCTGATCTAGTCATTTCTTCCTTCGAGTGTGCCTATTTCTCTTCTACATTGTGTGATGTTAGTTTTGTTTTACATCGTCAATATGTTTACAATAATTATGAAATTTTAAAAGAAAAAATAGTTAACTTTAATATACTTAATTTAATTATGGCAATAAGATCGAAACTGTGGTAATACAATATAAAATTATTTACAAAAGATTAATATAACTCAAACTAAAAGTTTCAGTAAAAATAAAATTACGAATAAATGTATTATCAATTTGGATATGTCGGTCAAGAAAAATAATCTATGCAGCTCCTAAACGGCTGCTCCCGGGAACGCGGATGAAAAACGATATTAATGAAATAAAAACAATCGCGAATCAAACGAGAATGGTTTTCAAGGAAAAACCGGGTAAAATGACGTTACCAGATGGTAACGCCTGATGACGTCGTTCTTCGTTCCTGTTCGTACGCCGTCTCCTTCAGATTAAATCCACATCTTTTTATTTTCTGTACTCCCACCATTTGAATCTCTCTTCTCCATATGTAGATAAAACTAATTTTTATACATGTTGCTTGTTCTGCCACTGCTTCCTCTCTGCTCCTCTCTCAGACAGCCTCCCTGCACCAACTCTCAACAATAATCCCCGGCAGACTCTGCTCAACAATACACTCCAGGCAATAAATAATGTAATCGGCCAGGTTTCACTCCGACCTGACCTTGCCCCATTCTCGCTTTCCTGCTGTACGCGACTCAGTAGAATACTTAACTAAATTATTTTTGCTTTACCGATTCAATGAAGGGAACATGAGTTTCTTTCTCCTTTCTCCGTTAATCTATTATTGATTCATTCTTTGAAACTCTGAAGCATCTCCTGATGTTTCAGTTTTTCTACTTCCCATCTCTTTGTTTTAATTCCTTTCTTGAGTTCCTTCAGCCTGCACTTCATAATCAACAGATTATGGTCGGAGTTCACATCTGTTCCTGGGTAGGTTTTGCAGTCCAGCACCTGATCCCTATTTCTTTGTCTCACCTTTAGGACAGCACCGTTAAAATCGCCCGTTATGATCAAATTCTCGTTTCCTTTGAAATACTTAATTATTTCTTCAATTTATTCGTAGATTTTATCAATATCATCTTCCTCAGCGCATATAAACTAAATTTCTCTAAAAATGCAAAAAGGAGGTCTACTGATGACTACAAGATTCAAACATATAAAATATTTATTTAACAATAATTATTATTATCGCGAATACAATTCCAAAAAATATAGCAAATGTTATCCGATAATAACAATTTCTATAGTTCAGTAAAGGGTAATTCTTGGCTGCGTTAGATATTAAGAATCCGTATGATTTATAAATTTAAGGAATTAAGAAGCAAAAGGTTGTACATTTAAGGGACAATCCCAATAAAACAACGACCGACATATTATGTTATTGAAAAATTTGTCTATCTTCAACGTAGATTTAAGTAACAGGCTGCATGAGGGTGATCCTGAAACAGACAACTCCCCTTTAATAGCATAGGAAGGGGATTGAAAAGGTGGAGGGATGTGGAAGGTAGAGCAAGGTAGCCAAGAATTGACCAGGGCCCCCAGGCTGTAGTGGAAGGATCCTATCCGGTGATTCACCTAAAAGAGATGCAATGAAAACCCTAGAAAACCTGCATCAGGTAGGCCGATCTTTTGGGCACTATTCTTTACGCCCTTCCCAATGACGACGGGAGATAAGTTTGCTGTGAGGTCCGTGTCTGCAACATTTTTAGGAAGCAGCTGGCCGACTTATCCAATGAGAGCAGCTGACAATTCTTACCGTAAGCCCAAGGCCTGAGATCCCAGTGCATAACCATCACCCACCCCCACAAAAAAGAGATGGAGGTGTCTCGGCATATAATACCCTATACATAAATAGATTGAAATACTTTAATACCTCAATTTTCAGTTCTGACTAAAAACGAGAAAATCAAATTTACGACGAAAGTTGTCAGTTTTCTGTTAATAATAAAAATTCACGCAAAATGTATTAATTTTTTAAAAATTGCATTGCTTTATTTGGGAACAGGAACTTGGAACATTTCCCTGTCGTCGTCCGTCACTGACGTGAACACCCTCATTGCTCATTGTTTCGGTGACAATGCCCCTTGAAGAGGCGGAAATTTTTGAGAGGCATATTGTAACAAATCAATCTGCAATATAATTTATTTACTTCATTAAATAAGCTGAGCACATACAAGTAACATATTTTTGCAGACCCTTTAAATTGTGTCAGGGACCACCAGTTGCTGTGTAGGTCCGAGCGGAGGCGTTTTAGGGGGTCAGTCGCCTCACTTAGTTCCCTCAATTCAGAAAGTTGTAGATGTTAACTGCCCATCAATTTATTTTATTGAAGATTTGTAGTTAAGTGTGTTTACGTCGGCAGTAAACTGAATACCTTCAAGGAACTGAAAGCTAGGCGTTCATTGTGCGCATGCGCAAAAGACGTCTCATCTTATTGGTTAAAAGTCAATCAACAGGTGTTATAGCAGGTAGACTGTCCGTTTCTTTTCGTAGCTTTCCTTTTCATTTAACGTGTCAAATTCAATATGTTTACTAAAACAAATTATCACGAAAGTATAGGTCGTGTATTGCAAGTGAAAAAATTAGCCGCCAGTAATGTTACGTGCTTGTAAATATGGCACTATGTGGTGTTTGTAGTTACAAAAAAGCGGTCTTCTCTATAGGTGTTGTAATTGGAGCCAACATTGCAATTTCATTACTGAAAATAGAAAATGAACAAGATACCAATTATTTTCCTATCAAGAGAACACAGTCTGATATCTATGCTGATTGGTTTCTGAAAAAGGACTTGTCTAAGTCATACGCTGATTATGACGAAGTAAGCTATGGTAATATTGCTCCAAACAGAGTGTTGGAATCTGAATTTCTATTCAATAAAATCCACGTGATTTGTGCCGTTTTCGTAAAAAAATTAATAAACGTGGAAGCTATTCGGTATACGTGGGGTAATAAATGCAATGAACTTGTTCTTTTAAGTCTACGAGACTTTCATAATTCTTCGGTCATACACGTCACTGCTAAAAACTCGTGGCATTTCCTTTGTGACTCCATCAGACACTTATGGGAGCACTTCCAGAATGAAATGCAATGGGTAATTTTTGTACCGGACGATGTATTCGTGATTCCAGAAAATCTTCGATACTATGTTGCTGCTCGTGATTATAGAAATCCGCACTACCTAGGACATGCCTTGACACTTTGGGGACAGACGTACAATGTTGGCCAGGCTGGGTATGTTGTCAGTAAAGGAGCTTTAAATGTTCTTCAATCGAAGTTCAACTCATCAGAAGATTGTTGTAATGGAGGAAAATATTGGAAGAATGAAGACTTCTACTTGGGTATGCTTTTAACCATATTCTTGTCCCAGCTGTTAGAAGTGAATAACTAATTTTTATATAACTATATACTTAGACTATCGTGTCCTCCAATAGGCATTCTAAATGTACTATTAATTTAGTTAAATTTAGTCTCTAACCTGCTGTAAAATAAATTAGATAACTTATCAACTGGAAAGTAAGACTTTTTGCACGGTTAGTGTGAAGTAGTTGTTGAATTTGTTGGAACCATAAATGAGATCAGCAGATTACGTTTTGAAGAGTGCTTTGTTTAGTTTTACCATGTTATAATGGTTTGCAATATGTCATTTATTTGGACTGTTATTCCAATGAATTATGAACAGCGTCTAGTATTTAAAGTTATAATAGACAACTTTAACCAGATTTCATTTTTATTCTAGCCATTTACATGCCATAAATATTAGCCATTAGCTTTTATTTTCAAGAACAACAAAACTAATAGTTTAAGTTCTTGAATAAGTGTTTTGAAGTTTTGAAGAGAAATATTGTGAAAAACTAAGACCTGTAAGTAATCAAAGTTCTTTTACAATCTCGAATTGAGCTAAAGACATTCACTTTCTGGGTGGACACTACCATCCAAGCTATCCAGTCGAGTTTTCCACCCTGAATGACTAATTCAGTTTCTTAGCCTTCATGGCTGAGCTTCAATTCTTGAATAAAATTTAATTGTTTGTATTATGATGCATATTTACAAATTAATGTATTTTGTAGTACACCCTAATTTCAATAAGAACCTAAAAGTTGTCAAAAGTATTTTACACACTTCCTGATTCATTGGAAACAATATGATAGCCTATTTTTATTGATGGTTAAAAGTTGGACTTAATTGAAACAATAATAAAATAATTATAATACTGGTAAAATATTAATGCAATGCATTTTCTTCATAGTTAAATTTTTCAGCTGCCCATTCTCACAAACATTTTAGTTAGTCCATGATGCTGCTTTCAGGGAAACATTTAGGAGAGCTTGGCATATCACCTGAAGACACCCGAGATGATGTAGGAAGAGGTCGTTTCCATGGGTACAACTTCAATCAATTGCTTTTCAAAGGCAAAATGTCTACATTAGGAAGTTATTGGAAAAGAAGTATTTTTCCTATATCAGAAGTATGAAAATATTGTCTTATTATAACTCTCATTTGTGAATATGTTACGTATCTAAACATCTGCATATAAACAACCACACAGCTGTTCATTCCATTAAACCATTTGAAAAAACCATTCATCTTGGCACATGCATGTGACACGAAGCAGTTTGCATTTGAATGCAATTTATATACAATGTGAAAATTTCAACTTGACTTCATATCACCAGCTATGAATAATGACTCTTATTTAGAGTAAACTACATGCTTGTCTCTTTGGAATCCCTTTTTGTGTATCTATAAACCAGTATTTTCCCACATTTTTTGGAGTTTAAATCTGATATCAGATTTATTTAGAAAGTAAGATCTGACAGTGTAACTGATCAAACATTTTTCTATTGTGTGGGAATTTTTTGTGAAACAAAAAAGAAAACAATTCATAATCTGGCTTATTTTTAGGGATTTTTCATCCAAAATATCTTGTGTACATTGGTGTATAACTATTATTTCATTGTGGTGCAAGATCTCTGAAATTTCACAAATCTCCTCCTTTACAATTCAAATTTGGTTTTGGACACCCACAGTACCGAGGAAAGTAAATTGTCAAATAAATTCTTAGTGTACAGGAAGAAAGAGTTATAAATAAGTTATTACTGGTATTTATTTTCCAAATTTATTTAATCATCATTTATGTGGAATATAAGGAAAAGTAATGACACTCTGATAAAGAATATTTCTCAATAACATAGGGACGCCAATGTTGTAGTGACACATCAATAACCTTTCATGGCACAGAGGCTGATAAAATTTATCTCTATAACTACCTCTTGAACCACCTGAAAGTATTTCGGGATGGAGGGCATATTGGAAACAAGGAACCACCAAAACAAAAACCAGAAGATGAGGTTTGTACAAATTTACTATTAGTCTGTAAGAATTTAATTTTTGTCTATTATTAGTGCATGGTTATTAAATAATTGCTCAAAATTTAAGTGTTGTGCCATACTAGTGATGGGTAGATCAATTCTTTTTGTCAAGTTGTTCAGAGTTGATTCACTCGTTGCTATGAGTTGATTCTTTTAAACAACTCTTTGGTGCTCCGAATCCCATCCATTTCTTTTATCAAGGTTACGCATTATTATTAACTTGGGTAATAGGGGGGAGGGGGGGTATGGAATTATAGAACAATATGTGTAATAGTTATAACATAATTTATTTATAGAAAATACAAATATATTTGTATAACTATTTTACAAAATTAATATTGCTATTTAGATAAAAGGAAAGTTTTTGGGAAGTGAGCCAACAACTTTTTCCATCATGATTTGCCTGGCTTTGAAAAATCTACATTCACAAGGAACTGATGTTGCAGGAATACAAAGTTTGTTTAGCACTAAAAGTTGACTATTAAGAAATTTTTTTACTCTCATCCCACTACACACACCCATGTTTCTTAATGTGGGAACAGTTAGAAGATTTGAGAACATAAAAATATTAATCAAGAAATAAAACAAAACTATGGTCAAGGACGAAAACAATTCTGGGAATAATATGCAAACTATGGATGTAGAGAAGGCATAAGAACAAAAAATCAAAAGTTTCGGACTTGATTGTTTTAGCAATAATTAAGACTTTGCCATACTGCCTGTTATAAGAAGAGATAAGCCTATGACTACAAAATTTCTTATGGGTGTTATTGTTTATTAGTTCTTGGAGAGTCAGTTGCTTAATTGATTTTTTAAATTTGAATTATTATATCTATATAATAATACATACTATTTAAAAAAAATTCTTAATGTGTTATTATTTACAGGTTTGGAAGTCATTTCTTAAAGAAGAAGGTTTTGATGGGAAGGATGTTTCAGCTGACGAATTTTATGAACTATGGAAGAATAAAATTTCAGCACCTGATGAGTTTAATCAACGTGTACGAAATGAAACTATGCCTCATATCTTAGAAAATTTATTTGTTTCAGCATTAGCCAATAATTCCATACGCTGAATTCTAGAAATGTACTTGATTTTTACTTAACTTTTCAGTGAGTATTAAGATCACAGTATTGATTAATATTTAGTAAACAACTTCCTGGTTTATAGATCATTGCTAAAATCAAACCAAACATCACAATATGTAATAAAAATTTGAAAATAAAGCCACATATTGAGACAACAGTTTGGTTTGATTTTAGCAATTATCACAGTATTCTTAAAAGAAAATATTGAACAGAATTCATTTTAAGAATTGTTATGTTTTTTATGACATATGAACCATTAATGGTTTTTAATGTGACTTTTAATTTGAATTCATTATTTATATTTGCAAAAGTAGTAAGTTCAGGTGTTACCATGACTAATGTGATCTATATACAAAATTTTGTGGCAAGTGAAAAAATTAAATAAATCACTAAGGGTTTGCCAAATGTTAAATATAATACTGATAACTCAATTTTGCTTTTGAATTATGATCTGTGATAATTCAGCAAATCATTACCCATTTTATAAAAAAAAATGTTCCAACTTATTTCTGAATATCATGTGTTTTAAATACAGAAATAACATTTTCCTGTCTGTTGTTGTAGTAGTTGTAGTATTCAGTCGTTAAACTGGTCTGATGCAACTGCCCATCCAATCATTAACTATGCAACCAGAACTGGCCAGAATTAGCATTTTACTAATAAGCCAAAATACTGAGTTAATGCAGGTGTGAACTATTTCTTTTTAAATAAATAAATCAATCAATATATTTATATATAAAAAACTTCAATTTTGAAACTTATCAGGTGTTTATTTAATTTTAAATGAAATTGAGAGATTAAAACAGATGAAAATTGAAATGTCCTCAACACTCAAGAATTTGCTGTTATCTCCTGATTTAATTTTAAAATAAATATACACCTGATGAGGTTCCAAATTGAATGAATGCAATATAGTCTTATTACTTTGTATTAGTTCTTCTGACAAGGAGACTTATTGACTTATTTATTTTAAAAACAGATATAACTATTTATTTATTTTTATTCTTACTTAGTAATATTTATCTCAGTGATTGATAAATAATATAAATTTACTAAGCAATTGATATGATAGGATAAATGCTTTGTACCGTTTATGAATAATTTATTTGTTTCCCCTGTTTTTTATAGTATAAGGAGAATTTACAGTATGAAATATATTTTAATGAACCTAATTTTTTCCATCTCTATTTTATGAAGTTATGATTTTCCAAGCATTACAAAAGTATAACTGTTCTAAAAGTCACAAGAATTGGTATGTCTGTTCATAAATTTAAATTAAACAATAATTGCATGGCTAGAGCCAATCTATGAATCTGTGCTCAAACAGGAAGGGATCAGAATGAAAACCAAAAAAAAAAATCATTTAGCGAGTCATCAATGTTTGTATTGACAGTTGTGGCAGCTTGTTCGAAATAAAAAGTTTGCGTTTTATCATATTTGCATTTCTTTTATATTTAATGTGTTCTTTCACTGTCACAACAAACTATATAACATGCACTACAATTGGTGACCCCAATGTGATATTGTGACACAATTCAATGAGGAAAAGTAGTCAGTTGTACAATTCATGCCAAGAACTTCACTGGTCTATTGCAAACTGGGGTAAATTCACTAAGTGAACAATACATAATTACAGTTTTCATCTTTCACTTGAAATACAATTATGGAACGAAAACAGCAAATAGAATTCAGAAGTTATCGGACAACTGGTTTCACCTAAAATGCCTCCTTCCTGCCAAGATCATCCCACTGTATGGTTCACAACCATGGATGCCCAGTTCCACACAGCTTGTTTCACTGCAGAAATTAAAAAATATCATTTACTTGCAGTATTGAACTTGGAAGTATTGGTTCATGTCGGTGACATTGTAGCTGTTCCAGCAGAAATAATCCCTTATATGACCCTTAAAGAAGACCTCCTTCAAATGTCCTAACTATCAGAAATCCATCAGTTAATGTAACTTTTAACCAGATTTGCCCTTGCTGACTGAAAACCATTAACCTTGCTTTGCGAAATGAGAGAATTTGTGAAGAATCAACCCATGGAGACCGAAGAGCTTTTGGTCACATGATACTAATGAAATGCAATCCATCCTTGCATCAGTTATGAATCTTTGTTGAATTTGGCATCTGTGGCAAATTGCATAGCAGTAGTGTTTCAGATGGCAACAATCACCTCAATCTCTTCACCATCAACAGAAAAATTAAGTGAAAAAATGACTTAGAATCTATAGGAATACAAATATCGCAAAACAGAAAGCAGACATTACCACGAAGTTGTTCCTAATTGTGAATTAGTGGACTTGGTGAACGCCGCAACAAGTATTGCAGGAAGCATCAAACTTTCACATCACCACGATTCCCAAGCAATTCTTCATACGTCAGCATATACTATTCAATTAACATAAATACGACATTTCATCTCCCTTTTGAGACTTCCTCAGCCATACTGCAAACATAATATTACAAGAAATTAAATATGGGTTCTATGTTACAATTTTTTAAAATATATATAATATCAGGTGCGACCCTTGTGCACTCATTGTTAAAAATGATACGAAAAATTTGAACAAGATTTACGATACTCTTTTGGTATACTAGTTGAACTTTTTAATATTCTTCTCCATTGTTAAAATTTAACTACTGAAAGCACTCATTGTTACCACATCATTTCAGCTGTAACTGCCACTGGAAGTGGTCCGCAACACCAAATTATTCACATATAAATACTTCAATATATTTAATAATATTTTCAGCTGAGGGGGTCAAGAAGTAAATGTCATGAATTGCTAAATTTGTAAGTTTTAAACTGTCCACATAGAATATTTTCAGTCTTTCTTCTTCTTCAATTCCCTTCTACGCTTAACATATATATTTCTTTAAGCATGATTCCATGCCATACATATGGTTCAAAAAGTGAATTTCCTGCCTTTCTCCCAAATATTTATATCCAATGTGTGACTTCATCACTTATCCAATATATAATTTAGTCAGTCGTCGCGACTGACCGATCACTGGAAATGTCTTCCTAACTTTCTGATGAAGGGGGCGGTGCCTCCGAAAATTCAAGTACTCTAAACCTCACAAGGTGTCTACCATCTATGAACCTCAGGTAAGTCACCTTCTTTCTATCTTTCTGTCCTTTCCCTATTAATTGTTTTAATTAACATGACAATGTCATTTCCTGACTAATATATATATATATATTTTTTTTAATTGTAACAAATGTTTGTAGTATGCTTGAGGAAGTCTCAAAAGGGAGAAAAATGTCATATTTATGTTAATTAGATAGTAATAAAATTATATGCTGACTAATTGGCAGTCTTTTTATTTTTTTGTGCAGAAAACTATGTTTAAATTCTTTTTTGTGTTGGTTTCATTGTCAATTCTGGCATATGCTACCTAGTTGACACCAGAGCAGAGATTTCAGCTTTAAGAGTCATCCTTCGAGTTCCATGAAACCTGCTGAAACAAAAAGTTATGCTGCTAATGTATTACCTGTCTCGATGTATGGCCATCAAGTCTGCTATCTAAACCTTGGCCTTTGTCTGAATTCTGAATGGGTTTTTTAGATACCAAAAGTGCCATGTGCCATATTGCGAGCTGACTTCCTCAACCAATATGACTGTGGACTCGGAAGCTAAGGAACCTTTACACACACTAGATATTATGATTCAACGTGACAACTACTGATCAGGGCAGACAATTTGAAAGTATTTTCTTTGGTAACATGTTGTTGTCATGTCCCTCTTTGTTTCAAATCCTCCTATCCAACTCCAGCACTAAAAAATTGTAGTTGTTGGAGACTCCAGCAGTCAACATGTTAAAGGCATTGTCACAATTATTGAGTGCTTATCGTATCCACATCACTGCTTATCACTAATGGAATCGTTGAGCAAATGCATAGATCTTTGAAGGCTGCTATAATGTGCCGTGTGTCCAGTGACACGCACCTTCAGTACTTTTCGGTCTTAGAACAAGAATCTGAGAAGACATTCAGGCCACTCCAGTAGAATTGGTGTTTGGCACTAATATCAGTTTACCAAGCAAATTTTTGGAGGAGATTAATGATACTCCTGCATCAGACATTATAACGTTTATGGACTGCCTCAGTTATCACTCGTGTACTATATGATGTACTCCAACTACTGTCTGTGTCAATGATAAGACAGGCAGCAATATTTGGGGTTGCAGGCAACAAGCTTTGTTTGTAATTTTCATTCAAACAGTCCTTTTATTATTTTCATGTAATACACATGTATGCATTCTTACTCATTGCACTGAGCTCAATAAAATTTGTGTTAAATCAATTTGCATTCACATACTTAATTAATATTAATGCACTACATTGGTGACCTTGACATTGAACATCGAAGATCAAGAATTACACATTCTATGTACCACATAGTGACCTTGAACAATTTCTGCCATTTCAACATATCCTGTTTAACAACTTTAAAGCAACTAATGTCAAAATCCTAGATGTTGACATTAATTATATTTCTTGACTTTTTTCTGAAATGATTAGGATAAGAATAAATCAATGTAACTAATGTTCAAAGTGGTTGTGATTCTTTAAGTAAAAACGTAAAATCTCTTACTTAGTTACTCAGGTTGATATCTTTAGTTCATAAATATGCACTTTGGTTTAACCTTGTCAAGTTTCATTAACTTGATATGGTCCATCAATTGGTCATATAATTATTGTTTTATTAATATTCTAAGAGTCTCTGCTCTTGTGATTAATAACTTCATTTGTGGAAACTATACTTCCTAAATGTCTTTAACACTTAAAGCACAGACAGTCTCGGACTTCTCAATATTTCTTTCTTCCATTTTTATTTATCTTTCCCTTTCATTTTTATCCCTTCATAGAATTTATATAACCTACTGTTACACACAAGCACATAGAGGGAAACAAAACTGTCGTAAGCATCTATGAAAAATGTTTGAACATGGAAAATATGAGTACATAAAAAGGTATCCGATATCCATGCCTCATCATAGTCTGAAATGCAGGATAGCCTGCTATATTCAATATATGTGACAGCAGAGTACATTATCTATGCAGGTACAAGTTGTTAAAGAGAACATCCAAAGTAGAAAGGCAGCAAGTATAAATTTGTGATTTTTGAAAATATTTCATGGGAAAATGTATTATAATTAATTTAAAAAGACAAATTCATTTTTATTGGTTCAAAAAGGCATTTTCAAAGAAATGAGGGTTTATTTAAATGTCAAAACTCAAAAAAACTTTATCCCTTGATTTCTCCAAAGAATTTTTATCGGCTTCTGCCTTTCTCCTTTGGATGGCAGTGTGCATGTTCGTATGTTGACCCAACATTATCAAATATATTTTCAGTAGACATTGATATTAGACCATGAATCAACTGATGCAACCATTTAACATTTTTTTCTTTTTGTTATCACAGGAAGAGTTGAGCAATAAACACACAACAGTAATAAGCAAAGGTTTCCACAAGTTGAGGCACCTAGTCAGCCTTGAGAGATGTATGCTCCATGGTCACATGTAACCAAAAAACCCACTGCAGGTGAAAGCTGAGCTGTCTGCATAGATTTCAGGGCCAAAGACCTCACCTGACAGTTATTTGTACAAGCACAGGTTTACACCACAATTTAGTTGGGTGTTAGTTATGAAAGACTACAAGAGATGCAATGAGAGTAAAGGAGTATCATTTAACAACAACATGACATGGCAAGATATATTGTGATGAGTGCCTTTGCAGATAGAGGAAAGAAAATATTCTAAATATAATCTAAATTATAATTGCCTTAGATGGCCAATCTATCTCATTAGATTAAAGTAATTCATAAGCAAGCTCAGAAAGACAAATTCAGTACTTTGACCCAAGTAAAACCAGGCAATCACTTGGTTTTTATTATGGATGCTAGAATTCAAATAAAAATATAGAAGGAAGCATTTTGTATAAGATTAAACAATGCTATACATTCAGTCATGTAACATTGCAGTATGGTGTGGAAAATGCACATCGATCAGTTGAAAGCATTGCAAATTCAAATTAAGAGGGAGAAAGCAGTTGAACCTGAAAGATCTACGTTGGAAGATAGATGCCAAATACAATCTCACTTAACTTCATTTAAACCGCGAAGCTTGCTCCACCTAAGCCTGACATGCCAAATTTAAGTAAATTATTCCAATGATGCAGATGAATAATTTGGTTGAAGGAAAAGTAGATATCCAAGAAGATTTACTAGTGGCAAGTTTTAATTGGTATTTCATCCATTTTAAATTTATATTATTGTATTTTCAATACTAATAAAGATTAAATGTTAATCTTTGGAAACTACATTACCCCATCATCTATGAAGGAGGAATTAAAAAATAATTCATTACATACATGTACTCATGTAGGGATATTCTACAGATGGAGCAGTGTGAAAAAAGTTTGGATTGGGATTTTAAAAATAGTGACAGTTAATGTGCTGTAGGCATTGAAACGGCTAATTGTTGGTGTATCACAATTCTTTTCATTGATTACTCCTGAAACACTGCAAAGTTGATCTTATATAAACAGATTAGATTTAATTTGACCAAATGAAGCAGTAGATGTTGTGTATGCCTGAAATTATAAATCAGGAAATCGGGACACCCACTAAAATTGAGAGTAGAATATATAATTGCATTTATGACACAAATGGAAAATGTTTTGGTTTGGCCCAGGCTTGTTGATGTTGACCAGTTGAGTAAAAACCATGTAAGTGATCCAGGTTTTGTACATGAAGACAAAGAGACAAATTAATGTTGCAAGCAGGGCTGGATTTATCACTTTGGTGGTCTAAGAAATAATGTCACATAATCATCATGTAGCACAACACTTGTCCAACTACCACACACACATGGACTTCACTTACTCCACACCCATTTTTTTTTTAGTATTGTATGCATTTAACTATTTTAATGACATAGAACAACTGGAAATACAAAGGGCCCCACCAAGTCTAAATCCCTGGTTGCAAGTAATATTGTTGTGCCTCTTATAGAGAAAGTGGAAGTTCTCTTCCACATCAGTGAATATTAAATAATTGATGTGATGTGTGTTGCACCACTATGATATTGTAGCAATATGACAAGTTTACATTTGTGTAATGTTTGTTCCTAACTTCAGAATTAACAGCTTATATTCCAGTCTGTAGAAGATATTATTCTTATAGTTTGCTTTTCTTTACACTTTTGAAACTTGGAACTATTCTTATTGAAGGCAGCTCATTTCAACATGATATAGAGCAGAGATAAAATGTTATTTAAATTAAGTAACTTATTTGATAAGGATAGTATACAGACCATTAATAATTTAAAGTTTAGAAGAAACCTCTTGAAATAAAATACTAAATTTTGATAAACATAATGTGTTGTCACAATAGTAGCATAAGGAAAATTGATTGTTGAATTTCTCAGGCAAAAAAATCAATAGTTTTCTCTAAACAGAACATTGGTAAATAAAATATATTAGGCAGGTCACAGATGGAATAATTCAATTGCATAAGTAAATCCTGAAGTTTTATTTTCATATTTTATTAACACCTTTAAATACCAGTTATTCTAGCCATTGCGAATTAAACTAGAATAGAGCTAGTATAATGACAGAATGTATTCAACCAAGGAAATATTTTATATTTTACTCATTTTAAGAGTGTTATCAAGCCGCTGCTCAGACATATTGAGATTGGTACTCTAATCACCTACATAATAATATGCTACTGAAAATTATGTGCATGTCATATATTAGAAAAATTCAGAAGGAGTAACCTACTTCCTACAAAAATTGTTAGAAAACTTTCCAGTTCTCATCACAAAATAAAACATGTTTACAAACATCCTCATAGACTAGATTCTTTAGATTTATTAGTCCTTGGTCGTAAAAATGGGATATGTCCAATATAAGATTACAAGAAATGAGTGGGCAATATACCGTTCCAGGCCTTTCAAAGTAATTTGCTAAATGGACTCTTAAATCTCTGCCAACACTAGGCATTAGATAATTTTCATCAGCAGGACAGTCAATCATTAAAACCATGTTATACAGTATGACTAAGTCTAGGCTCTATTTCACCTGGTAGTGGCTGTGAAGGAGGAATGTTCAGTTAGCTTTTGATCATCATCTCAAACATTATTGAAGTTTTGAAAAGTGAAGTGTAGGAATTTTTGTCAAAATCCCCAAAAACGAATTTGGTAACCATCGTAGCTGCTCGAAGGTAGAGAAATGGCAAACGTGCCTTAGGTTTGTTGAAAAGGGAGGGGTGAGGGAAAGGATGGGATGCGAAGTGCGTACTGCATGACTAGGGGTGCTGTTCACAAGGGAAGCCCTTGCCTCACAAGACTGGACCAAAGAGATTTAAGATACTCTTTGGATTGGATTACCAATTGACTTAGTCACAGACAATCAAAGTCAGCAGGTACTACATTGCGACTATGGTAGCCGTCAAAGAGGAAAAGAATAATCCTGCCTTTGAGGTAGGAGGGGACGTAGTCTTCCCTTTCTGAAAACTATAAGTCAACACATGTGCCCACTCCCATCTGGTTTGCATAAAGTCTTACAATTCCGTTCAAATGGTAGTCAAAGTCACTCCGCTTTTGACCGCTGTTTCAGTTTCATTTTACGCAATGAGTTTTTTCGACGCCGAAAAAGTAATTATCTCATACTTAAACGCGTAAATAATTATTTCAATAAAATAAGTAAAGTATTCCGTGTCTTTATCAACTATTTTTAAGACGTTGTCAAAGCATTATTGACAGATTTTTTTTTGTATGTATACGAAAAAAAATATTAGTATTCTTCAAGTTCTGCGAGGCCCAGATCAGGCCAATGTTTGTGTCGGTAGAGGGTCGTTGACCTAGAGCAGTGGGCAGAGATAACGGACAAAGTTTTGAGGAATGCTTTCAAAGCTCTCCGGAAGTCCAGATGGTGAAAAATCGCGGAAGCATATGTATGAGGTCGAAGAGACGTACGTCTTGAGGAGGAGAGTGACCAGAGACAGTACAGTTTGGTTGGTAAATGGAATTAAGTAGTGGTGAGAGACGGTTGTGCGATGGAAATAAGTGGTGGTGAGATTGAAATAAGTTTAATGAGAGACGGAAGAGAAACGTTTGAGGACACAGTAAAGTTTTGAAGAGTCATTGGAGGTCTGTTCGCTCGCTAATCAGCGAGGAGAACAGCACGGCCAGTGGTGCGAAAAGCCGTATCTGAATAAGACTACGACGTCATACCTCAGGTTCGTGGCAGCCACATCGAGTTCTTCAATCAGTATAATAGTCCCCTTTTTACTGAGTGTGGTTCGGCTACAATGACCGGCAATTATATTTCCGACGAGTGTCGCTGAACTTTTTCATATTTATTTAAATTCCGGAAAATCTGAAATTTTATGTAGTTTAGCTTAGGATAACATAGATCATAAATGACTATGGACGTGAGAGTGGTTGTGAAAAGCAACATTCAATAATTGAGGAGCCGTCTAACTAAATTCTGACCGTAATTGTAAAAATTATTTTCCTCTTCAATTAAATTGTTTTGAAACTGTAAGTTCTCTTATTTGTTTATTAAATAACCCCCTCCTAATTAATTGATTACAGCCAAACCCATGAGATTCTCATGCACGACTCGAGAATTGATGTGTGTGCTCCCTCAAAGGATATCGCGGATTGCGATTGTAGGTCTTACATAAATATGTAATTAATTATGCATATGCGATAGCGCCCGGGGCGGCATTCATCGTACGCTATTTCCATTAAAATCATTAATGAGATCAACGTTCTTTTCTTTACATTCATTACTGCCCATGGTAATGATTAAAGCACAAGTAATTATATTCGTTTAAACACGTTGTATTGAATTGCGTACTTCAAACAATGGAAAAAATAATTTAAGATTATAAACATCTACGGAAAGTGCTGAATTTTTCTTGTTCATAACGAATGAAAGTTTCAACCTCAATCAAGAAAAGATCCAACAGTTCCAGCAATACTACTATTTCCCACAAATACTTTGTACATAATTAATGTCGGTGGCGAAAAGATCATCAGTCAAGTTTTCTATAATTGAAAGAAACGTTGTGGAAGATGGATTTTCTTAACTCATTTAATGTCACGTGTATAAGGTTGAGCCGTGATCCAATCAAAATCTTTGCCAATGTTTAAAAAAAAAATTTCAATCCCCTTTATACATAAAATGAACGAGAACTGTTTATAGTAGTTTTTATAGTGTCAAACTCATCATCATTTCCACAAAGTTATTGGACGTAAGAGGAACTAGCATGAACCGAATATGTTTCCCAATGTTGAAATTCCTCGCATAAGTACTTTTTTCATTAAAAAAATATTAGCTTCTTAATCTTGACCATTGCACGGTACTTGCGTTTGCATTTAGACGAGTTCGTCACCAGATATCTACAGCAAGTTCTAAAAAAGTTAATTGTGGATATCCTAGACTGTAAATAGGTATCTAGCATACGGAAGGTATTTTAAAGAGCAATATTTTTAAAATTAACAGGTATGCGTTCATTAAAATTAACATTTATACAATTAAATTGCCGGTGTTTTAGACATAGACGTCAAAAGACGTATCAAAAATACAATGTATTTTATTGGTTATGTCACATTTTCTTAATTATATACTTAGATTAATGCAGCTCAAGTTTCTTTCTCGAAGTTGTGGCTTTTCCAGTTGCATTATCAGTTATTCTATTTCCTGTGACATAAGCTTGCGCATTCTTGCCTCACGAAGTTGTTTCCTGTTTACCTGGAAAGATTTAATTCGTCTTTGACTGGCATTTACTGTAAACGGATTGATGTCCGTGTTAAAATAAAACAACTCTAAATTGTGATTGTCATCTTTAATCATCCAGCGAAATCAAAAGGTTTTTATTTCTAAATTTTGATACTAACTGTCGTCATTTGAAATATTTGCATTTCAATTCGCATCTTCTATCTGTAAAACTTTTCTTAAAACGTTTAATTTCAGAGTAATCTGTTTTTTTTTAATCAAAGTTCTCACATGCCGAGACTCCTGCACCTATTTTAGGAGGTATATGTACTGGAGTCGGTCAACTGCCACCTAAAACAGATGCAGGCACGGAGAAGGGAATGCTGCGACCCCACAGCAAACTCTTCTCCCGTCATTCGGAAGGGCGTGAGAAAGTACCCAATGCCCGACCTACCTGATGTAGGTTTTCTAGGGTTTTCCCTGCATAACTTAAGTGAAACACCGGGTAGGATCCTTAAACCATAACCCGGGGGCCCTACCTTGCTCTACCTTCCGCATCCCCCCTTTTCAATTCCCTTCCTATGCTATTAAAGGGGAGTTGCCTGTTTCAGGATCACCCTCATGTAGCCTGTTAACCCCCCCGCCCCCCAACAAAAGATGCCTCGTTCTCTCTCTGGTTTAAAGGTTCTCCTTTAATAGGTTATGTTCTGACTTCGCAGTCCTTGAGCATACGGTAAGAGTTATCTGCTGATCCAATGGCTACTGTGGCATTTACTTAATAGCTTTGAGGGATCTATGGTTTCATTTAGTACTTTACCAACAACGACCGGAGATCGTAGGTCGATCTGGAAGGAAACTTTGAAGTCATTGAAGTGGCGATGCTTCTGGAACTGGATACCCCGTCTCTGCTACCACCAGGTGTTTAACGTCCTCTCAACAATTTAATTAGCTGACTTGAATCTTGCCCTGTCTGAATTCTTCATCCCACTCCTATAAATGATATATTTGATATTCCCTTCATCGCTTACTTCAAATCTTAACTATACTTCGACAACTGCTCTTTGTGAATTCACCCTCCAAAATTCTCAACATATTAACAATAACTACTGCCCGCCGCTTACATTCTCAAATTCCATTAACCACCTCTCTCTCTGTATTCTTCATCCCACTTCAACCACCTCTTAACGACCACTCAACAACCATCCATCTCGTCAACTCAACAATCAATTTCGCAATATTCTTCCACCAACCTCGAAAACTTCCAATCTTCCCTTCTCCCGGCGAAATATCCACGACTTTAGCCAATAGGAATTCATTTTAGATTTCGAGTTCCCAATACGGAGTTCACATTTCTTGATTCAAAGAAATTCAAATCTCACGCACCAGAGGTTATTGAACTTTCTGTGGGAGACTTTCAGACTGCTAAAATGTTGAGGCCGTAGCTTAACTACCCGTCACAATTTAAGACATTTCTGACCAGCGGCTTCAAATCCCTTTAATGGTTGTTTGTTCGACCCTTTTCGCATTTTGACTGCCACGAGGCCCAAGCTCAGAAAAATTAATTTAAGAAATTTATTTAAATTTAAATGAAATAAATTAATCCCTTTAATAATATAGTGAACATGTGTACGCTACATTTAAAAAACAATCTTTATACCGTCGACCAGATGTAGGGGCGAAAAGAAGTAATGCTTGCAGAAATAATTTTCACTGTTCGAAATATTAATTTAAATATTTGAGTTCCATTGTACTACTTTTTTCAATTATTACAGAGTAAAAATCAAAAAATATCTCTATGATTCTATTGTCACAAATTCCTTACAATGCTATTTAACAATTTCCTAATGAAAATTTTATTTTTATTATTTTCAATTAATCTCTTTGAACTACACTGTGAGCACTAATCCGTGTAAGCAAAAGAAAAATACAACTTTTTAAAATAATGTGAAGAAGTAGCTAGATAAACCAAAAAATTATATGCTAAATAAATCTATTGAAATTCGCGCACCACCAATCAGGCGACCTAAAATATTTGAGCAGCTACAACTTCTGAAGAAGTCTGTTTGACCTTATCGTTGGCCATGTCAAGTGACCTACGGGTTCCGCGCGACCTTATCCTAATTTGATGAAATTTTTACAACATTATACTATGATGCCTTTACAAGAACATTTGCAAAGTTACGGTTCGAAATATGTATTTCTGAGCGCCGAGCGTTTTCGAAGCAATCATTCGTTCAACAGTAAACG
Organism: Eucriotettix oculatus; assembly: GCA_034510155.1. Classification (NCBI taxonomy): domain Eukaryota; kingdom Metazoa; phylum Arthropoda; class Insecta; order Orthoptera; family Tetrigidae; genus Eucriotettix; species Eucriotettix oculatus. The sequence goes on from CM067376.1 coordinate 203,945,798, forward strand.
TCGTCCAGTAACCTTTTGTCAATCAAACACTCTTTTTCCTTTACACCTACCATCACTCTGTAAAATGTACGTGCTCACACTTCCACGTCCCTCATTCGCTCTCAAATTTACATGTTCACTCCTTCCAGCTCATCGCCCGTATGCCTTACGGAGCATTTTTCAACCCCCGTCGCCATATTGACAAAAAAATTATGTTCTGTCTTTTATCCAATATAGGTTGAGAGCTCCAGTTTCCGTCTTTCGTCTGACCTCAACTACTCGTCGAATGTTCCAGAATACGATTTCTTTCATGTCCTGAACATGTGTCCACATCGTGAGGTAACAGTCAACAATGTAACGTTTCTCAGCTCGACCTTTCAATCGGCCCCAAATTAATTGCGTCATAAGCCGCTGTAACCACTATTGTCATGCAGTACGTAACAAAGCTACATGACAATCCAGCCTTTTGACCGCGTCTCGCAGGTCGTCTCAGTGCTCAACTCTGCACATCCAATTAAACAATACAAATATATTAAACTAATTTAAATTACAAATTCAATTAATCAGTCTTAAAATCTAATTTTACCAGCCTTAAATAAAACAAATTAACGGGATATCATGGTTTTTGTTACAAAAAATATATATACTCCTGAAGTTCTGAAACCAAGTTGTATTTAACTGGACGTAAGGAGTAGCGGATGTTGGGTAAACGGCTGAAACACGTGTTCCGATTTTGCAGGTAGTGCGGTCTAGATACGGAAGGAAGGGGGCTTTTCCCGCATCGTCAACATGGGCAGGATTTTCCTTCCGTGACTTGAAAGCATTATTGATTTGGGGCATTGTGTAACCGTTCCCTAGGAAGTGAACAATTTAGTTGGGAAGGCATTACAAATAGGAAACTGCCTTGACTCTATCAGTGACGTAATTATTTAATTCTTCAGGGCCCGGTGGTGCTTTCCGAGATCAGGTGTGCGTGATCTTGCGATAGACGCTGTGCCCGAGTCGCACAGCAGGGTTCTTGTATATGACAAGGAAGAATGTAATAATGGGACATGCAAACTACAAATGCAGTAACTCCTTGATTTATCCCTGCAGATTTCCTTGAAGAAAAAACTTACGGCAACTTTGGAGGCCCATTTACGCCTGACCAACGGCGACTAGTGGTTGGCGGAGAATTGTGTAAGTAAACGGGTGATAGCGGCTGTGGTTGTTATACGCTATATACATTTCATTCGACGTTTTGAAAGAAACTGATGATTAAAGATGAGTGAAACTTTTAGGAAAAGTTTGGAAAAAATATGCTCCGTTCCTCAGCACACCCCCATACTGTAATAAAAAATCCATATTTAAAATTCTATAGCATTCCAAATCGCCAGTGGCAAACCGATCGGAAAAAAGCATGGATTGCGTACAGCTTTCTTCAACGGTATTCGATAATATTAATATAATTGCACGTGTTGTTGAGCAATCTCCAATATTTAGTGTATTAAATTATCTTCCGATTGGACATTACATCAAACATATTCTTAATAATTGATGGACTTAAGGAGCAAAGATACTGCGGATGAAATATAACTTTAATATATTATTTAATTACAAAAAGTGATAGATTTAATTATTAAATTCATAGCAATAATGGGAAAAATCAGAATTATGATATTTCATGAAATTGTAGTGTAGTTGGAATTATTTGCGCTTATGTTTTGATGTAAATGTAAAATTATTATGTTGTAAAGACTTGTTTTGAGCTTCTGCAGAATCAAAGCTGACACCGGGCTTTCATGGCGTGATCTGTGGAATGTGTTGTCACTGACATTTTCAGCATGCGATCGAATTGCATGCTGATGCAAAACGAGCGCAGGGGAAATGGCACGTGCACTGCAACTACGGTGATTTTGAAGGGGATTTCTCCTTCGTTCGGAACGACCAGATTGGTTGTCTCATCCCTCCCAGAATATCAACAACCCCCAGAAGCAGTCATTCTGGAGGGAGAGGGCAACAAAACCAGGATGCAAGCCCGGGAGCGGCAGCTGAAGCGGTAGCAGAAGCTCAAACTCTAAATTTGTATTATTTGATGTAATTTTATTCTTCATTATACACTTATTCTAAAAACAGGTTAAGCTGTTCGCAATCTTCAAACCTGATATCCTCACGAGAGTTTCCAAGGGAACTCCTAACAGCGCATCCTTTAAAATACTGTGGTGTTCCTGCCCGCTCTTTCCATCTACTTTGCAGTTAACCATCTTCTAACCAAACTGGTAGCGGGGAAAACACTACAAAATAATGAATTCTACTAAGGTGAATTAATTGAGAACAAGAATATACAGAAATATTCTCATACATTCGCTTGGTAAATATATTACTGACAATATAAAACGATACATGTACAATTAGTAACAATTACTTGAAAGCATATTTTGTAAATTTCTAAACATTTCATGATTACTATTTATATTATTAAAATTAAAATTTATTTTATAAAAATGAAAGAAATATTAATTACACGTAAATTAAAATTTCAAAAAATGCTTAACCATTTAAAAAATAATTTGTTTAGGTGTAGTTTAGTTTGCTTAAATATTATTCGCTAACTTGCTGTTATCTTATATTAAATGTATATCTGCACAATCGGGTTGTAAGTAAGCTCGTGATTTTTAGCACTAGGTGCCCCAGGAGTAGATCGTAAATCATCCCGTGCTTCTTGTAGTACATCACCAACGTGAAAGCTTTGTAGCTATTTTCGTCCTTTATTTAAGCTTTTTCCTGAAAACATATCTACTTCTTGAAATCCACATTTTATAATAATTGACATTATCAATCAACATTAATTAATTTATTAACGAATTAAATAAACTTGTAACAACACGCAACGCAATGAAACTTTTCAATTCTATCACCCATTTTCTTACACATTTTGCCGATAAAGCGCCGCTACCATCGCAGCGACACAGCTTTAGGTTGGGGTATAGGCCAGGGATGATATTTGTGTAATTTTATCTAACTTTCTTTTGTTATTTTCGTAATCCACACATAAGGTGTACCAAAGAAACGAATTTTCAGGATCGATTCTCTAATATATTCCGCAATATTGTAGTTGAAAAGCATAATAATTTTGGACGACATTAACTGTTGAACGAATGATTGCTTCGAAAACGCTCGGCGCTCAGAAATACATATTTCGAACCGTAACTTTGCAAATGTTCTTGTAAAGGCATCATAGTATAATGTTGTAAAAATTTCATCAAATTAGGATAAGGTCACGCGGAACCCGTAGGTCACTTGGCATGGCCAACGATAAGGTCAAACAGACGAAAACCAGTCATCGTTTCTGCAAACCTTGATTGCTTCTTCAGAAGTTGTAGCTGCTCAAATATTTTAGGTCGCCTGATTGGTGGTGCGCGAATTTCAATAGATTTATTTAGCATATAATTTTTTGGTTTATCTAGCTACTTCTTCACATTATTTTAAAAAGTTGTATTTTTCTTTTGCTTACACGGATTAGTGCTCACAGTGTAGTTCAAAGAGATTAATTGAAAATAATAAAAATAAAATTTTCATTAGGAAATTGTTAAATAGCATTGTAAGGAATTTGTGACAAGAGAATCATAGGGATATTTTTTTGATTTTTACTCTGTAGTAATTGAAAAAAGTAGTATAATGGATCTCAAATATTTAAATTAATATTTCGAACAGTGAAAATTATTTCTGCAAGCATTACTTCTTTTCGCCCCTACATCTGGTCGACGGTATAAAGATTGTTTTTTAAATGTAGCGTACACATGTTCACTATATTATTAAAGGGATTAATTTATTTCATTTAAATTTAAATAAATTGCTTAAATTAAATTTTCTGAGCTTGGGCCTCGTGGCAGTCAAAATACGAAAAGGGTCGCACAAAAAACCATTAAAGGGATTTGAAGCCGCTGGCCAGAAATGTCTTAAATTGTGACGGGTGGTTAAGCTACGGCCTCAACATTATAGCCGTCTGAAAGTCTCCCACAGAAAGTTCAATAACCTCTGGTGCGTGAGATTTGAATTTCTTTGAATCAAGAAATGTGAACTCCGTATTGGGAACTCGAAATCTAAAATGAATTCCTATTGGCTAAAGTCGTGGATATTTCGCCGGGAGAAGGGAAGATTGGAAGTTTTCGAGGTTGGTGGAAGAAGATTGCGAAATTGATTGTTGAGTTGACGAGATGGATGGTTGTTGAGTGGTCGTTAAGAGGTGGTTGAAGTGGGATGAAGAATACAGATAGAGTTGGTTAATGGAATTTCAGAATGTAAGCGGCGGGCAGTAGTTATTGTTAATTTGTTGAGAATTTCACAAAGAGCAGTTGTCGAAGTATAGTTAAGACTTGAAGTAAGTGATGAAGGGAATATCAAATATATCATTTATAGGAGTGGGATGAAGAATTCAGACAGGGCAAGATTCAAGTCAGCTAATTAAATTGTTGAGAGGACGTTAAACACCTGGTGGTAGCAGAGACGGGGTATCCAGTTCCAGAAGCATCGCCACTTCAATGACTTCAAAGTTTCCTTCCAGATCGACCTACGATCTCCGGTGTCGTCGTTGGTAAAGTACTAAATGAAATCATATATCCCTCAAAGCTATTAAGTAAATGCCACAGTAGCCATTGGATCAGCAGATAACTCTTACCGTATGCTCAAGGACTGCGAAGTCAGAACATAACCTCTTAATGGAGAACCTTTGTGAGAACCTTTAGACCAGAGGGGGAACGAGACTTTTTTTGGGGGGGAGGGGGTTAACAGGCAACTCCCCTTTAATAGAATAGGAAGAGAAATGAAAAGGGGGGATGCGGAAGGTAGAGTAACGTAGCCAAGGGTTGACTAGGGCCCCCGGGTTATGGTTAAAGGATCCTACCCGGTGTTTCACCTAAAGATATGCAGGGAAAACCCTAGAAAACCTGCATCAGGTAGGTCGGGCATTGTGTACTATTCTCACGCCCTTCCGAATGGGGTCGCAACATTTTTCGACTCGAGTACATATACCACCTAAAATAGGTGAAGGAGTCTCGGCATGTGAGAACTTTGATAAGAAAAAACCTAGAGTACGATGCATTCCTGACATAATGCCTGCGAGAGAAACTGCCACAACCACAGGCATATTCAACGAGGCTAAGCTCCCACTGGTTCATACATCTTAGTACACAACAGACTATGTATACAATATATTTGTGCATTACCTGTCATTGCTTCAAGAAAATGAATTAGTTTAAAAACATTTTATTCATTCTAAATAAAAAATAGTTGTACTTACTCTCAACAAATGTATATTTTCTCTTTATCAAAGTTTCTTGGCAGAGCGGAAGTCGGGCATCTCGACGGCTTTCCTCGCTGTGATAAACGTTCCTTCAACTCAATTACGATAAAACGGACAGTTTAAATGTATTTCATTTGAATACTGAAGTGTTAGTTATTGTCTGTGTCAGAGGTGGGCTACCTTTCTAGAATAATAGACCACTTTTTAATAATAATATCTTTAGGCAGTTAAGAGACCAGATAATAACTTTTATTAGAACCCACAAGGCCTTGTAGTTAACTGTGGTTTGAAGTAACACGTGTTTGTGTCTGAACATGTAACAAAATTTGCACCCTTGTAAGGAAGTGATTTATTTCTGCAAAATAAGTCGTGTATTGACTGGTGGGTTACACGAAATATATTTGGCGGGACGCTGCTAATATAGTTTGGAAGTTGCTGACATATTTATGGCCTTAATCCAAATAATATATTATTGTACAATAAATAAAAACAGAAAAAAGTCAACATTAAATATTTAACTATTTATTAACAAAAGCGACGTTTCATCTCCATTTTGAGACTTCTTCAGGCTTAAAATTTAGCAATGCATCCTATTTACTTATTGACTCCCTCAGTCGTACAAATTATTGAATTTATGTGAAGAATTTGGTCTGATTCTAATTAAATAAGATACACAAGTTCGAAATATGGCGTCCGGGCCAGTTGCGGGGTTGGGTGCTAGTGCATGGTTTCTCCGAAAATGTAGTTAAATTTCTTGCTTTTCTTGTGTATGTGTGCTCTTTAGTAGAGATATATGCAGATGCTGTTTATCTGCAACAAATGCAGCTGAAAGCCAAATTTACTTTTAAGGAAAATTTGGTTAGTATCGAACCGTGTGAACCACTATGAAGTTTTCAAATGTATTCATTTTACGGTTCTCCGCGTGATAAGTGTAGTTAATAGAGATCTTCGGAACCACCGGTATTTATAGGGCAAATATATTTACAATTTGGTTGTACATGTAAATAAACTTAATTGGCAATGATCATTAAAAGCAACTTTAATTTCCTTTCTGTTACAAGCCTCGCGTATTCATAACGGACGTGATTGATAGGAAACGAACTGTAATGATCAATTCGAATCTTTTAATTGTGGATTTAAATAAATTAACTTTTATAGGCCGTAATAAATAAAGATTACGTAATTTTGTATAGCATATGCTTCTTCGGTCCGGTAGATTAAAAATGGGAAACAGTATTAAAGCTGGTAGTATCAATACAGTATCGGCATTGGCAATAGAAATGTCCGATGCCACTGGCAACGTAGCTTTTCACACGGATAATGTAAGCGTTCGAAGAGAAGAGATGTTAAATTCAAACGAAATGGGCGAAAATACATGGGAGGAGACTGCTATAATTCCTAAATAATGTCTATGTTGCAACAAATGTTCGGAAAATATAATGTTATAAAAACTGGAGGAATGCCTCGTAAAAAATTTAATGAAAAATATATATTATTAGAACCGAAAAGCAGCAACTGTCTGCATGGTTTGAAGCTGAGAACCATAAACTTACGGAGAAATTTTCTCAGGAAATCAGCCCAGTCCGTGACGAAAACATCGTAAATCAATATAAGGTACATACTGAGGTTGGAGCTCTTGTAACCTTGTAACGAAGTCCAGTATCGAAAACAGACAGCAAGGAATAAGTTCCTGCATGTCAAAAGAAATAAACGTGGTGCGCAGTTGAACTGAAAAACTCGAACAGAAGGCCGATGAAGAAGGTACTTCACAAGCTCAAGTCGCGTCTGAATTGCGAGACGAAACGCGTTAAATGCCAGAATTTGGCAGACAGGCTAGTACAAATATCACAAAAGCTAGAAAGTTTAACAAAGCGATCGCTGGCTCTAGGAGTGGAGATTGAAATTCCCAAGTTTAAACTTAACGATGGGTCAAATCCCGACGACTTGTGGAAAAATTAGAGATATATTTTTTATACGAAACGGGTTCCAGATAGTCATAAGACTTGGATATGTAAACAATACCTGGAGCTGAACATCGTACAGTGGCTAGGGACTGTATCCAGCAACATCGCAAATTACGATGAAATGAAGGCAATATTTTTTGAATAAGTTTTGGAACGAGGAGGAACAGGCAGAAGTAGTAATATGTTTCTATGAGGGTAAATATTGGGCGAAATGCGGCTTAACCATGGAGCAATATTTTGTTTAGATGGTAGCCAAGAACAAGCATTTGGACAACCCCTTTAAGGAAATATATTTGATTCGAACATTGTGCGATCATTTCCGCACCGATGTCTCAAGACATCTTTGTCAGCCGCAAGATGAGAATTTTTTAAGAGGCCACTATTATTCTAAGTTCTTGTGAACGTTTTGAGAAACGGTCAATACCGGTACGAGAAGTATATTCACACGCTCTCGATGGTGCCGATTTCTGATATCGACAGATCCGCTGTGGTCCGCTGTGGTGGTGGAAGAAATAGTGATAGCCGAGTCACTCAAGAATTAAGGGATTCCAGATCACGCAGGCCAAACGTCGTAATGGCACAATTCCTAGTCACCAAAACTTTAACTCTCTCCATGGTGTCGAAAATACGAATTTAAACGGAAATGGACTGTACACGTAAAGGTTTCTACAGAAGCTGCTAGCAGTTACGAGTAAGGTAGGAGACATTTTAGGTGATAGAAATGATATATATTGGAAACGCATACTGAACGAAAGTATACGATCACGGAAAATGTCCAGTTGATCAACATAAAACTCGGGTGCTGCATATTAATGTATAAAGGAAGATGTATACTATAGATTTAAGGGAATGTAAATGTACCGGGTGAGCTTCCGGTATATAATTTACACGTGTATGGGGCAATCGGTAGAAGCAATTAGATAGTAACAAAGCAAGCGTTTATCCGAATTAAACACGGGGATTGGCAGGGCTCAATGCAGTGTTTGGTTTTAAAATGCTTTTTTACCAATTTAGTTGTGGGAATTGAATATTTCAAAGAACTCAAAGCGAATATAGATTTAGAAAAGCTTGGTGTAATATTCGATGTCGGCACAGACATAACAACAAATGGGATAAAGGAAGTAAATAGAGAGATTGAAGGAGAAAATAGTAAAGAAGGAGTAGAATGTTTCGAAATTAGCTTTGAGGCCGACGAAGAAACAAGCAATGACGAAGATAATATTCATAGAGATTGTTTGACCGGTATGTAGAACCAAATGTAAAAATCAGTCAAAGGGTTCCCGATATGTACGAACGGCCAGCTCTGATGGAACATGCATTAAAGAGTTTCTTTGGACGAAAATGACTAACAAGTACCGACCTGATGAAAGGTTTCCACCAAATCGAGTTGGATCCCGAATCGTGTAAATTAATGTCATTCGTAGTGGATGGTCGTGGATACACGTACCGTAGGCTACCATTCGGACTTAAATGTAGTCAGGTTTTCATACAGAAGCTTCACATGCTTCTTACGAAAGAGATTATGGAGTTTGTTACGTTCTATGTTGATGATATAATTGTTGCATGCCATACCTTTGACGAATACGTACGGCATTTGGACATGATATTTACGTGTTTTCGGAATTCAGGCCTAATGGTTAAGCTTGAAAAGACCTCATTTTGTAAATGTGAGGCAATGTTTCTAGGACATATCATGAGCGGGTAAGGAAGTTCCCACCTTGCAAAGATCGAGGACTTGCGTAGTCCTAAAAATATAAATTTATTGCGTAAACTAATCGGGTTTTGAACCTTCTATAAAAAAATTCGTGTACGGATTTCAGATTTACTCGCTTCCATAAGTACTGTAGGAATCGCGTCAATACTCAGCGGGACGACAATGGAGACGAAAGACTAGCAAACATTGCCAGTCGAAGCTTGAATACGTGAAAAAGAAATTATGGCACTCCGGAGTTAGAATTGCTGGGCATCGTGTACTCTACGAAGATGTTTCATACTCAAATTATGTGGCACGAGGTAGTGTTGTATACAGATCATAAGGCGCTCACATTTTCTAGAAAGTGCTTTAAGCGGTGGTCACTTGCTCTTGAACCATATGATTTAAAGTTACATTATATCAAAGGAACTGAAAATGCAGCAGCAGACTTCATGAGCAGGAACGTGATTCCCTCCTTCAATAGTACAGGCACAAAATTGACAGATGTGATAATTTCAGCCCTCACCACTAATAAACAAAAGGGGAAAAAGTCATTTAGGGAATAATTGTTGCTTGACACCAGGGAAGACATGGAATTTGGACATATCGAAGTCTCTTATTAATCTTACTGAGGCTACGAAACATGAACTATATAGACAAATTCTCTAAAGTATTAATTTCTGGATGGTTTAATATTCAAAAGAAATCCTAAGGCGAGAAATGAGTGGGTTTGTGTGCGCCGAAATTGTCGAAAATGAAAATACTAGAATTCCTGCACGATTATAACGATGCTTCGAGATTTAGTTCATTGGCGATATATGGAGAGAGATGCGAAGCGATACGTTAAGACTTGCCATCTGTGCCAGGTTTGTAAGCACCGCCATAAAAATTATGAATGTACATTCCAAGCAGTATTACCGGAGAACGCCGTGAAATAATAATGGTCGATATTTACGGTCCCTTGATAAGTAGTCGGTATGTGTTCTCAAAGTATGTGCGTCTCTATGGTTTGAGAAAGGCTATTACGTATTCATTCATGAATAAAATCATTCAATGTTACAACCCGGAACCCGGAAAACCGATTAAAATCCTATCTGACCACGGTTCTCATATTGATAACGCTCGTTGGCGGAACAAACTAGAGGAAATTGGGATTCGAGTCTTTACACTAAATTGTATCCGTTTCCCCATACTGAAATTTTTTAATCCTCTTCTTTTCTCTTCTTTCGGTTAGCTGCGGTAGAACGCTTCCGGTTTCGGAGTTCGTGCAAGAGGTTTATTTACGGGGAGAGGAAATATAAGGTGTAAAACCGTTATCAACTGTACAATATTTACTTTAGTTAAAATACAAATATCACAAATTTGAAGTACGTACAATTTTTCAAAAGAGACAACAGTAAATGAATTTTAAACAAATATTTTTTACAGAAATAGAATTTATTTTAGCGATTTTCACTAAATTCCACAGAGGATTAAATACATATGCAGGATTGGGTCTTCACACACTGCCCACCGATGTAACAAGGCATCGTAGATTAGAAAGTTTGCTTCATCTGAAAAATATGAATCTTAGTTCGCTTCACCCATTTGGTTAGAACATATATACATACAAAAGCAATATACAATCTGTTACCATGAAGTCTCACTTAACAATGATTAAACGCTCTAAATATTGGCGTATAAACACTACGAAAATAATGACTTATAAATAGATTTCTTCTCACTTTCAATTTCGGTATTTGCTAAAGTCAAATATAGTTTCGTTTGGGTAAAGACTGAATTTTCCGTATTAGGAATCTCGTTTTGCACAATTTCATTACTCTGTTTCATTGTATTTGTATAATAAAAAGAATAATAAAAGCACGACTTCACCTTATATATATGCGTCCGAGAAGTTGATCTCGACGAAAACCCGATGGTCAGCGGTGACAGAAAACGACGCTCAGAGTTTAAAACCACCCGAGATTTCTAACACGATTCCCACAGAAGATTCAGAAGACTCTAGGAGTCGCTGTTGTAGCATGTCACAAGTCGTCGGTCCACACTTCACGGAATGAACGAAGGCACACCGCAATATTGGCTGTAGGGCGTTTCGTCGTAATATTTAACTGTTGGGAGTGCTGTGCCGATGTTGGAGCCACTACGTAAATACGTTATCTTCCGGACAATTACTACGGTCGGCTTGTATCAGGTTATAGCTTTCCGTGATATTTTCTAGCTCCCAACTCGTAAAAAGCCGACAAAATTCCAATCCGGAACACCAAATACGTCCGATCACGGTCAGTTGCAGGAGCGAATAAAACCAATTCTGCTTGGGTAATGAGCTCTCCAAGTGTGTGTCAATGGAAGTGATGAAGATGTCAAACGATTATACTTGTGTAAGGAAAAAACTCTTATTTCGAAAAGTGTAAAGTCATAAAGGGTTAGAGTAGGAACTGAGCGAGTGAAAAAAAATTAAATAAATAATAGCAAAAAACTAAAACTTTGTAAACGAATAATTGATGCCAGTAATATGTTTGTTTTCTAACTTGTTCATACTGTAATTCATAGTGCTGTAATATAATTTTTTATATTTACATGTATGTAAAATTCGTTTTAATTACCATAACCTTAAAAAAAGGAAATTATTAGAAGAAAGATTCAAAAAATATTATAACTTTGTGTGTGTATATAAATATATATATATATAATATATATATATAATAATTTTTACCCTCTTCCTAGTATTATATTTTTATTGATGTCTTTATTTACTATTGCATTTTATTATTATGTCCATCAATATGATGACGAAACAATTAGCTCTCGCCTTATTTACATATTTTGTACTTTCATTCTAGTATTTAAATTGAATTATAATTATTTTTCGTGTACATGCGACCATATAGAATTGGCCGTAGATTTAATTGTGTTTGACCACTGATTTGTATTATATTTTGTATAACATGGCAGTACTATAACGTAACATTAGCTATTGCCTTATTTGTATATGTTCGTTTATATAATTAGAACCATGACTGAGCAGTAATTTTAATGTAACGTAAAGATCATTGAAATTTTTAATTAATATTTGTACGATTTAGTATTATTATTACGCATTAAAGTAAGAGATAGTAACACAGTAGTTTGTACTTGAAATTTTCAATAGTTCTAAGTGTAGTTGAAATTTGAAGTCATTAATTTCATTTCAACTTTGGAGGTAGTGAATGAATATTCTCTACAAAATGAATATACTTACGTATTCTAAATGCGAAAATCTGCCTGTATTTATCTTTTATATACAAATTTGCTGACTGTCTATTCATCAACTAAAAGTATTGGAGGGCCATTATAATTCTGTTCTGTTCCAAGTTTCTGCTGCCTGCATATAACTTATATGAACCAATAATTATCCCGTGTATTCTAAATTATATAAGATCCTGATTGGTATCTGCTCTTCGTAGAACTTTAAATGCCATTGCATGATCTTACGGGGGTAGGGGGGATATTGTAGTGTAGTAATTTCAATACTTTTTTTTATATTAACGGGGAAAGTTTTAAAATAATTTCGACTGTCTGCAGTTTGACGCAGGTCTAAAATGGAAGATGTTGCGTTGCCCACTCGTGATCTGGCATCAATTAAATGGGCTGCCCAGATGGTGGCGCTAGATAAATTCGGAAGTTTACTGAATGGACAGTGACGTTACCTTCATCGGATTTCGTGAATAAAAGATTTGGGTACTTTTTTAACAAATTTCTTTGTATCGTTAACGTTTCAGATGATTTTTTTTTGCTAGTGGAATATGGCGAGATTTACTATGAGCCGTTTTTGAGTTAATAATATTGTCCAATACTTTGTTCCTGATATTTTTGACGTTAATAGGTTTAAAATATAAGTTAGAGTCAAGTTTGTAAAGCGGAACACTAATTTGTTTCAAACGAATGGCGAATTTAATGAAGAAGCGTCCATAAATCGTTCAGCTCTAAGGTCATGTAGACAAGCACCGCTTTGCTCTACACCAGAAAAGTATTCACAATACCGGGATAATTTCATACAACAGCCTTCCTTCCTCCAGAGGTTAAAAATAATAACTACAAAAGTTTCGTGAAGCAGAGTAAAACTATTGCTCTATTGTTTGATTGTTTCATGTATTGCCTGGGGCTATTACTGAAGGACAGTTTCCTGGTCGCTCAGCTCCAAGTAGTCAAAACTCCATTGCGTGTGTTTGTGTTTCTCAGTGTGTGCTCGTGATCTCTTTTGTGCGTGTAGTGTTTTTACTGACTTTAGACTATAGACCTTTTCTTATATAAATTTATTTTAAGATTATTTTTAATTATGTGCTTTATTTTGTTCATAATTTGTAATGTATGACGTATCCTATTTCCTCAATCGAGGACTAATGGAAACAACAATAAATCTATCTAAATCTATCTATCTTTCCTTAATGTTATAAATTATGTCACACTTATCTATGACATGTTTCTCTATATTAAACGTTTATCCTAAAGCTACAACTATTAACTTGTTCTTGCTGTCATCAAATCTTCTAATAAAAATCACGTTTGTCTGCAATACCCCAATTACAGATCCACTTGGCTTTCTCTCACTCAGAGAATAATTTTGTTTTGATAAAGCCTTAATTAGTTTAAAGAACCCCGCGAGGTTCCTGGAATTTGCCTGTCCCCAAAGTTTTTTGTCGATAAAGAACTTCCTACCGCGATTGGGTATCATTTATCATACGGCAATACGATGTTCTGGTTAGTGTTTTACCCACGATCTTCGATTGATACATTCATTGCAATGTGATCTGAAATTGTTACACGGATTCCGTTATGCTCATATTCCACGTATCAGTTAATGTCTCACTTTCCGCACATCTGTGAAAGTTTGTACCTAGTGGCTGAATAAGTGACGCCCAATTTCAATCAATGTCACTTCCTCAAACGGATGGTCCAGAAATCTATTTTGCGCGATGTCGTCAACAAAATGTTGCTCATATGTGAACTTCGATACTCTGTGATTGTATTTTCCCTCACATAAGTATAAGGCTTGTTTTGCGTGGCTCCAGTACTTTCTCAAGAGCATTTCTTTGCGGCTCCTGTAATTACTATCGGCGTTTGAGGTTGCTTCCATCCGTTGAACAATATTTCTCTCTAAACTTTGCCTATGAACCTTGGGGATTCGTTTTATCTCAAAATACGATTCTAACTTAATAATATATTCTCTTGGGCTTTGTCTAATTTAATCCCTATCTAATGGATCCTGTTCCCAATCTCACTTCTTTCTGCATTGTCTAACCGTTCTACTACCGGGAGGACTTTTCTCTATATCTTTGCTCTAAGGTCAGTTTGAATACATCCTTCTCCCTTCCAAGTTTAGTGAATTTGGTTGCTACGGTGTCATTATTGTAATGATTGGTCACAAATTTTCGCTTCAGATTCTACTTTATGTTTTTCAATTTACAAAATGATTACCCGGATGTTATCTTGCAATTTCCCTTGTAAATTCATTTCAACCTCCTTGTGGAGTCCGCTTGCAATTTTTTCCCCCGGTCTAACTTACTGTCTATAATTTAAATAAGTTTTTCTCTTTCCGATTCGCAGAAATTTTTCGCATTTTCGAATCTATGAATGTTTGTGTTTTTCTGTTCCCCTAATTTGTTTTCTAAGGTCAGAATATTTCTATTCAACAATTCTATACTTATTTCAATCGGCTTTTCTAGTTGTTGGTTTGCCGCGATAATTTTCTTTACTAAATCTTCTGTTAATCTTTCGTCCCTCTGTCTCTTCTGCTAATTTCTCATCCTTTTCCTTATGTTAATACATTAATCTATCTATTAAGTTTTCTATTCTCTTTTCCCTCTCTTCAGACTTGCGATCCATTTCTTCATTTTCCCGTTCGAATCTGTCCGTAAAATTTGTAATAAATAGAAATAAACTTTCCATGTTACATTTATCATAATTTTTGTATTTGATTTCCATTTCTGGCTATATTGATGATAGTGGTGTCTCATCATAATTTTTGTATTACTGATTTCCATTTCTGGCTATGTTGATGATAGTGTGTCTCACGGCTATAGGATGGATTCTGATTTATATCACCTTCCTCTCCTATTTGATTAATACTTTCCCCTACGATGCCTCCCGAAAACCTATCCTCCGAGACGCATTAGAATTCATTGTTACAAATTTACCAGAACATAGTGTCATACGTCAAAAAGGAAAAAAATTAACAAACTCTGAATTAGGACAACCTTAGCTGAAATGTATATGTAATACGATAAAATTAAAATTCAGCCCTCAAAAACGTGATTGCAACGCGAGACATATTAAAATTATTACAAAGCTTATATCACTAACATTAATAATAATTTAGTCAAGCTGGTCTTCCGTTTCTTTAGGCAAGTACATGAGTTACATATTATATTACCACTGTTTGTCTTTTCTAGAAGAAATTGCGCCCTATGTTGGGTGCCATAACTGTAACACCAACTAATTTAATTAAAATATTGATGAGCAAGACAAATAATTGAAATGCTTCTATAAAATTAAAATTACAATTAATTTAATTTTGTGTACAGTAGTTTTTCTTCTTCAGGGGATTTGGGTCTTTTAAAAAGGACAATGCAGTGGCATAATGTTCAGGATAGCCCGATAGTGAAACGCGTATATAAAAGAAAATGGAGGTAAGGGTGCTCCCAGGTCCCGGCGACGACCTTGAAGACAGGCGACGCTAATTTCCAGTCGTAACCAGACGGCCAGGATCTCGCTATTGAACGAATTACACACTCAAGGGTATCAGATTTCTTTTCTGATCCCTGGACGGAATTTCGAGATTTAATTGCCTTCTATTTAGAAGAAAATTCGCCCCAAAAAGTATTTCAGCGCCTTACTGCTGCTGTCATCTCTGTCCCACATCTGGCGTTCTGAACCAGGTCAAGAAACCTCTCACCCCACACATTATTAAGTCACCCTCCCGTGTTGATAGATCACTGTAGTTACCCAAAAAAGGTCACTTTAAACAGGTTTAGATTAATATTTTAATAGTCTTGAAACTGTGTGTTAAAGTTTCAAATCCCAAGTTAGTGCCTACAGACAAAGCTTGAGGATTAAAGCTTTCCAGCCACCAGTGGACAACCTGAGGATGAATCCTCATCCCTTCCATCAAAATTTAAAATTCGAAAATTCAATATGATTGGCATAGACCCATTACATAGGGTGGTGTTTTACTCTGTTGTGGGGCTGACAGAGAGATGAGCCGGGAAGTCAAATGGAGATGATAAGTACAGTTCATGACTAGACTTGGAAGGAGACGGGAGTCAGAAAGGCGATGAGAGAAGTTGAATGTTTATGGATGTTGTTAAAAATATTTCAGTATATTTCTGTTTATAACTAAGGTAAACTCTGCAAATTTAGAGAAATTTCTATAATTCATTGTTTTTAAAGTTTATAACGGTTGTTTTTTATGGCCTGCCATTTTAAAGGTTTTAATTATGTCCAGAAATGCTCTAACTACCAGTATTTTATTATCTAATTCATCAATTTTGAAACTGATTCAGTACTGGAAAAAAACTGGATGTACTTTGATTAACTCTAACCTTAAAAAAGCCTATGTGATTTGTACTATTGTGTGTAATGTTGGCACTATGGCTTCAATATGTCACATCCATATTTTAAAAATAAATTACTGAATTAATATCACAACACCTGTGAATCCTATAGTACTGTATTATGCAGTCAAAGCTTTATACTTTCTTGAGATAGCCTATATTTGTGAGGTATTTAGTAATATAATTTGCAACCTACAAAACTGCCTTTCCTTTGTTTTGTGTTATAGTAAACTGTTCAAGGATTTAATAGAACTCTTAAATATTTATGTTCAGATTTCAAATTTTCTAGTAGTGGGTATATAGAAAGTGTGCAATCTCTGTGTTAGTAAGTGTAAAAATAAAATTATTCGTAATTTGATTTTAAGATAAAAAATAGTTCAATATAATTTTATAATATCGTACTAATATGAATAAATTTGACCAAATAAAATATGTTAAATTCTTTATTAAAAAGTACAGAGACATAGTGTGGAGAAGCCAATATTTTTGGGGTTGAAAATTTCACATTAAATAATAATAACTATTATCAGAACAAAAAATTTGAACCCTGTACAATACACTATATTAAATTAATTCTTGCCAAAAGTTCTTTAAGATTTCTATAAATTATGGAGCCTTTTGGATTTGAATACCTAAATAAGGGGGCAGCAAAATTGGCCCTTGCCCCAAGTGGTGGAAATCAATACTATGCCAGCAAAAGTAATTTTCAAAATTAGAATATCGGAATGGAAAAATCTCGACTGGACCCAGGAATTGAACCCGGAACCTCCTGCTTACCACTTTTCTTCAATTGAACAGTTTCTTCTCTGTTTGTAATTTTAAATTACTTGCACGTAATTAAAATAATTGTTTGATAAAAACTGTCGCTTGGTATTATGAAGCAGGGCAATTAAGTGTAAGCTTATTTCCTTTGATTGTACTTCATTTGCCAATGAGATAAGGTATCACATCCTGTTCCTGTGTAACTAATTGCACACAGTTTCTCAGACATAGCTTAGATGCAGCCAGCATGGCACGCATCTGGTCATGTACTGTATTATGGTTTCTCTTATTTTCCAGTTCTGTGTAAGTACCAATTTCTTTCATAATGATATAAAATTATATTCAGATAATTACTACTTTTAAAATTTAAACTTAACTATCATGTCGGTTTTTTTTCCACAAATTAAATTATGATAACAAAAATAGTTATTGATATTAAATATATATTATATGACTATATATATAATTTTAAGGAAATACTAGTTTCTTGAAAATTTCATATTTTATTGAGTCAATCTACTTCAACTTCAATAATTCACCATTTAATTTCACATCAATTCAGCAGAAATTTTAAATATATTTTCAGGTTATTTGCCATTTAGCTGGCTACTATTTTACTGTAAATTTCTGGCATTGTTTTCTGTTTTGCATGATATAATAATCATATTTAAAAACTACATTACTTACATTATTTGATTTTATTCATGATTAAATTTAAGAAATTATTTAATTTAGACTATCTGGCCAAAATATACAAAACAAATTGTGAGAAATAGTACATCAATTGTTTGTTTTTCATTTGAAGATAGTGAGAACGTAGCTCCATGTAAGACATTTCCTCTGCTCTTTGGAAAACCTCATCAGTTTCAAAAATTTGCACATTTAGTTGCACATGTGTCAAATGAACCAAAGAAATCAAAAAGATAATAGGAAGCCAAAGATATAACTTAATTTGTTTGTATCACTCTGGATGTTTAAAAAACATTTATTTTATATTAATCACTTCAGAGATTAGTTTAATATGATACCTACTTTCAATATACAGAATTTTGACATGATCTCAATCAAAGTAATGATTAGTAGATAAAATATATTTATTGATGGCATTGTGTTTATATTCTGAGAACTTTAAATTGGTGAATACTCCCTAATCCTAGCTTTCAATGCTCATTTTGTTTGACCAATATAGATTCAATGGCAATCATTACATTGAAACTTGTATACAACACAGTGCTTACCACCTAGGTCTACCAGACCTTCGCTATTCATAATCATAAGGAATAAGGTATTGGTGGCTTAAGCCTCAACAGAAATATTGGATTTGTTTTAAACTCGAGTTTGGAATATAGTAGCTCATAAACCTAGACATTCTATTGCACTCTTTAAGAATTTATGCTCCATAAGTTACTATGAAAAGTTATTTGCACAGTTTCTTCTATATATTTAGGCTTTAATGAACTGGCCAAAGAAAATTATGTAGAAAAATAAACTTGGCATGCCTTACCTCTACATAAAAGATGACAACTCTTAGACTGATGGTATCTGAAGTGATATGAAGGTATATCACAGTAGTCTCTCTCCATCTCTTACATATCCACATTAAAAGCTGAACTTTATAACACTAGCCACATTTAAAATCTCATTATTATTTCTGTACCACCCAATTTTAAGATTTTCAGCTGATTTTTACATTATCAAATGTTTTGTAATTATAGCATCATATGTTAGGAATAAAACAAGTAGAAGTATTTTTTTTTAAATTTTGTATGAAGTGTATGTTTTGCTTTATTTGGTAATTTAAGTGATCTCCTTTGTAATGATGCAAAATATGAATACATAAACTTTATTTAAATTTCAAAACTTGACAGAATGAAATATATTGTCAAGACTTAGGTCTATAGGGTGAAGAAATTGGCTTAGGATGAGTGGAGTGATATGACTTCTTTTATTGCCAGGCAACTTTAATTATGAAATTGTCAAGTGAAAAAAAAAACAGTTTTTTGTTTGAGAGAGATTGAGGGGAGGTATGTACAAATCTGTTGCTGAGAATGGATGAAAATTTAGTATAATGTGGGCGCAATACATTCATTGTTGCTATATTATTACAAGGCAAGATAGTTATCACATGGGAAATTTTACAATGTGTTTATGAATTAAGAGATGAAATTACCATTTTTCTAATAGAGAAGTTTTGAGATGGTTTATTTGTGATTAAATTCAGCTACAAGGTTGACAAATTTGAGAAATTAAATGCCCTGAATTGTAATCTCCAAGAAGGAAATACATATGTTTGGTACAAGTGATTAAGTCAATACTAATTTATTTTGCTTTAAATTTCTGCTTCATAATTTCAATCTTGCACAAAATGTTTGAAAATGTAAATGTGTGTGTTAAACAAATTAGGCTGAAGAACGTTGAACGTGTTTTTGTAACCATTGAAAATCATTTAGCCATGCTGGCAAAGAATTTTAAAAAGTAATGTCTTGCTGATGACAAGTTACAAGTCGGTTAGAGATCCATATCAAAATAATCTCAAAGCATTCTCAACCATTGGAGAAGAAATCATAATAGTTTTCATCTCAAGTGGTGAAATGAGAAGGCAATTTAGTAATAAATCACTCTTTAATTTTGGACAGGGGTGGATAGTAAATTTTCTGCACTGAAAACAAGACCTTTTGGTATACCATTACCATTTACAATATATTCACTCATACAAAAGATATATACTGGCATTTAAAATTTATTTCAGTTATACAATGCTCTTTGGCAATTATACCCCTTCATCTCATTATTGACATTCTTTTCATTGCATATTTGCAGATTATTTGGCAGGTTTTAATCATAGCACATCTGGTGTTTTTTGTTACAAATACTTTCAACCTTAAAATAATTGGTCTCTTTTCTGCTGTTGTAATAGTGTTCATTATCATAGGTTGGATGAGTCATTATTTTAGATTTAACCAATAAGATAACTTTGTATACGTTATGTGTATGGAAGGCAAGTCTACAACTTTCTCTTTTCTCTATCTTGAATATATTCCTTAAGCATTTCTTATCTAAGATTATCAATTTGATTTTATTTTATTTAGATCAAGCACCCCAAATCAATATGCCATAATACACAGTTTTTAGGGCAATTATCGATAGGTACAGATAGGATTAACCCCCTTGCTTATTTTCCTGCTTACATGTTAGATGTGTTGCTTCCATGATAGAAATTTGTCTACATGAAAACCTAAGAAGGTATGAACATTTCCTTCCTTATTGCTAACCGGTAGGCCACAACTGGGTTCTACACTGTGTTTTGTTGTTTGAAAATTTATTACCTCCGTTTTATCCATATTAGCCATGAGGTTATTACAGTTAAATAAATTTATAATGCTATTAACATGATCAGGGCTTGTAGATTGCAGCTTTTCCTGTGTTTGTCTCCAGCAGATAATTGTAGTTAATGATTTTTACATTTACCAAAGTATGAATATAACTTTTCTGTTAGAATATTGTTGTCAAAGCAGTTGAATGCTTTCCATAAATCAATACACATTCTAGCTACCTTATTACTCACTTCTAGTTGTTGATAAAGTCTGTAGCAGAAGTTATAGTAGTTAGTTCACTCTGAAAGCCATTCTGACAAGTTTATAACATATTTTTAATAAAAAATTGTAAAGTCTCTTTATAATTACTTTCTCAAATACTATATTATTAGTATAGGTTGGTAATTATTAGTTCCTTCTTGCTGCTTTTTGTATGCACATGTCTAACATACCTATTTTAAGATACACTGAAAAAGTTCCTGTTTTTATTGAATAATTTTTAAGGTAGACCATATGAATAAAGAGTTAATCCTTGCATATTTTAAATAGTATGATTGTTATCCCATTGTACCCAATTGATATCTTATTCACCACTGACTTTATAATTGCTAGTATTTCCTTAAGTCATCTGAAACCAGTAGATATACATATTGTTGACAGGTTTAATCCTATCTCATTTTTACCCACCTGTTAAACTAGTCGCATTTAGATATAAATCATTGAATAGTTCGCCAATTTCCTGTGACCCTGTTTCTATCTCACTCCCTACTTCCATATTTTCATGAACTACTTTTGTCTTCATTTATAGTTTCCCAAGTTGTTTTGGTAATATTAGTACAGTCTGCAATGTTGTTCATACATTTGATTAATTTGATATCTTATAATGCTAGTTCATACATTTTTTTTAATATCACTTAGTTTACTTTGAAAAGTTTCATGACTGTTGTGTACATTCTTAGTCTATTTTTGAATTTAGTGTTCTATCTTTGGTTGTTTCAACATGGACTATGTGTGTTTATTTGGTGCCTTGGTCATTATTTATGCTTCACTATGATAACCACAACAATGGACAGTATGTTTTCCTAGTAATGAGTATCTTTCATTTGTTCCCTTAATTTGTGTACCTGGATTGGCAATTGGAAGTGAACTGGTTCTGATGTTTTAACAAACTTCTGAGTGACTTAAATTGGTGTCCTACAAATGTACTTAGTGTTATGATAAAAACATAATGAGGTTTTGTATAAAATATGTGAACTGTACATACATAATATTAGGGAATAACTAGAAATTGTATGTTATTGGTAAAATATGATTATGAAGAAAACTTGTTTGTACAAGGATAACAGACAGTTAAAAATTTTTATTATTATTATTATTATTAAGTGATAAAATAAATACCAGTCATGTTTTTGTATTATCTAATTTGAATACTATTAACATAGACTTAAATTTATTGCTTAATTGATAACTATTTGAAGTAGACTTCTAGTGGAGGCCACCATAACTTAAATTTTCCTCATGATCTCTATAATTGTAAGGTAATAATACTATGAACTTGGAAATTAAAAACTATATAAATTTGCCTTTCTGAGGGTGCTTTATGTAATAAAATAATATAAGAAATAGCCTTCTTGAGTACAACCACCCTCATGATAATATTATTTATGTAACTTCAGTTACCTGGTAGTTATTGTGGATAGTTTTTAATTGATTATTACAATACATTTATCAAACAAATTAAGTCAACGCATTTCTTTTGTTCACAGATTTGCTATTGATGAACTGCTTCAAGAGACCTTTCCTGACCTTCATAATATAAAAGATGATAAATCTATACAACAAAATAAAAATAATTATAATAAAAACATGTAAGGCACATCTATATTAATTATTCAGAATTCATCAAATGAAAATAAAATAATTAATAAAATATCTTATAAAGACTGAAGTATTATTAGTATTAAAGTAGAATAAAAGTAACCATCAAATCAAGTTACTTATAAAACTAAAAATAATATATGAGAAATAAAAAAGATGAAGCACAAAATATATTTCCAAAGAAGGAAGACCATTTATTTATAAATTAGAGTTATAAATAATAATGTAGGTGATAGTATTCAAAAGAGAATTCATTACAGTTTCTGTCTTGTAGTAGTGCTATATAAAGTTAAGTTAACTTAAAGCATAGCCAATACCTACTTAAAAAAACAACAAGTTGTTTAATAGTTTATCTAACAAATACATTAAAAAAATGAAGTTAAATCAGCCTCTTTGTAAATGTTTTAATTTAAATTTTAAATATTTTGGTATTATGACACAAAAAGTTTTTAAAATTGTATTGTGAGGCAGGGGTTAAAGGTACACACGATGTCTGATTATGGTCAAGGCTGTCTCGATGCTTGCACTTGTTGCATCCCTCCATAGTAGATTTAGATTTATTGTTGTTTCCATTAGTCCTCAATTGAGGAAATAGGATATGTCATACATTACAAATGAACAAAATAAGGTACATAATTAACAACAAATAATCTTAAAATAAATTAATAAAAGAAAATGTATATAGACAAAAGTCAATATAAACACAACATGGACACACGATGTCACACACACACACACTGGGAAACACAAACAAGCTGAATGTGTTGCATTAGTGTTCTCAGAGAATAACAAGCTGAACTTAGTTTTTCAGCAAGCAGATCTATATAGTCATTACACTTTAATTTATCATCAATCCGAAGACCAAGGAAAGGTGCATTTGCTGAGAAGTTGTCTACGGGTCTATTACTAGCATCAGCATTAAACTGAACTAATGTAGTCTTATCTAGGTTGACAGATAATTTATTCACATTAAACCAAATATTTAGACCATCCAGAGCATTTTCTACTTTCTTAATCAGATTATCGAAGTTTTTATCTGCAATAACTATATTTGTGTCATCCGCATAGAGAATCGATTTTAGAGGATTTACGTATCCTGGAAGATCATTTATGTAGAGAATAAAAAGTAAAGGCCCAAGAATTGATCCTAGAAGGTAAGATACGATCTTAGTAAAAGTGACGTTTTTTTATTAATATTTGGTGATTTACCATGTCAAAAGCCTTAGAGAGATCAGCAAAAATGCCAGCAACCTTCAGTCCTTCATCCAATGAATTCTGGATATTTTGAATGAAGTCGTACATTGGACTGTGGACTTTCCTTTAAGGAAGCCATGCTGTGCTGTTGATAAAATCTTATATTTATTCAGGAAATAAAGTAATCTAATATGAATTATTTTTTCAAATATTTTAGAGAAAATAGGAAGGAGAGAAATGGGCCTGTAATTAGATATGTCAGATGGTGATCCTTTCTCAAACAATGGAATTACTTTGGCTATTTTCAATGCATCGGGAAAAATTCCAGTGGAAAGACATTTGTTAAATATAACTTTAAGTGGTAAAGTGATAGAAACAGCACATTCTTTTACCATTTTACTAGTTATACTATATATATTTTAACTCCCCCTCGGATCCTTTATCGTCGCAATGCCGGCCTGTGCGCCACTGCATATGCAGAATTAATATATTTATTTCTCAAATAAATAAAACAGCAATCGCGAACTGCGAGATCCCAAGGGAGATGGCCAGCATCGAGCCAAGACACGTGAGTTTTTAGTCGACCATGAGACTCTCAGGGGTCTTGGCTTTAATGAATTAATTAAGGGAGGGATGATATATTCAATAATTAATAAGGGTTTAAAACAATTCAAACAATTTAATTTAATATTTAATTCCCGCAAGCCCAATTCCGACTCCACAATCATTGAATGTTGCGCACTGTCATCCGCTCACTTAAACTCTAAAACCTAACCTAAAATATGATTACAATAATAATGAATTACACAGGACATTATAATGTTGAGTGGCCTGTCTGGTCATTGTGCCCGCAACCACACGAAGTAAAAAAGAAAGGGGAGGCCTTACGGTTTGCAGGTCTCAGTGTGTCGTCCATAGATCATGCCCAGGCACATGCCGAAGCAGGAACATGTGGCATCACCTTGAGCAGGATCGGTTCTTGACACCTCTGCACTGTATATCTTAGACCATCCACACTCACCAAACTGTCTCATCTCATTCCTCCTCAAACATTTCTCCTCCGTCTCTCCCAAAACCACACCACACCCTCTGTCTCCAACCAAAACACACTTTCCTCACTCGCCACTCATGGCAATCTCTCCATCCACACAAGTCCATTAACACCACAAATAGTAATAACAATAACCTCCATGCTGCCGTTCACATTCACAATCAATAATAATCTCCACAATTCCGTTCACAGCCAACATCCATAATAGTAATAAAAACCACATCAGTCCACTCTGTTTTATAGGTCCCAGGCCTGTTTCCACTTCCTGAGGGTTTCCAAATCCAGCTTCCTGTCCAGATGCCTTCACACCGCTCCCAGGTCAACGACTACCCACGATCAAAATATCCGACCTGCCAAACACAATGGTCCTCACCGTGGATTGCTGCAACAACTGACCGTGCACTTATCTCAGTTTCGTGAATATTATAACACGCCTGAAGGCAAAATCACTTATTACAATATCTGCTACTGAGGAACACTTCAAATTTCTTATTACTGAAATTATTTAAGCTTTATTTATTGGTTGCATAAATATAGTATTCGTAATTTCCGGAGTGGAATTTTGTAACAGATTTAAGAAATCCTCATTATGACATATAGAATTATCTTTAGCCAGAAAGTTAGCAACATTAATGAAATACAAGTTTAATTTGCATGCCGTGTCTCTACCACAAGTTTCACTTCGATCTACAAGTGCAATTTCTTTGTGGTTACTGATACCTTTGCCAGTCACATTTTTAAATACACTCCAGGTGGCTTTGATTTTATTATCTGCATTCGCGATATATCTCGAAGTATTGAGTTATTTCGCGGTCACAAGCACTCTCTTGTATATACGTCTGTAAGTTTGAATGTAATTTATTAATCTAGGAGATGCAGAAGACTGTTTAAGTTTGTTTATTCGAATACCGAATACCGTTCGTAATCCAACTTACTGGCTTAAAGTGATTTGATCGATTTAATTTAATGGGGGCTACTTCATCAATAATCAATACAAAAACATATAGAAAGTTTTCAAAAATCGAATTTTTTAGTTATGAGTTCTGCTATTATATAGAAAAGGGAGCCAATCAATTGCATACAATTTCTCTGAAATTAATCGATATTTTTCGGGGAAGAGTTTTCTTGTTCGTAACCATCGTTTCAGATTTATAATTTTAATTAAATCTACTCAAATGTACATAAATTGTGCTCTATGGCCAAAATTACAGTTTCAATTATGTTCACCCTGTAAGAATCCTTGTCTAAGTTGCACACAAGGTAATCAATGCAATTTCCTTGTCAAGTTGGAATTTGAGAAGTTAAGGAAATACCAAATGAATATAGCAAGTTTTCTAGCTGGCGCTTCTTCCGGGTAATTTCAAGGAAGTTAATGTTGAAATCCCCTGCAACTATAATTTGTTTGTTTTCCGCATTAACTTTACTTAAAACTGATTCTAAAAGACTTCTACGCTTAACATATGTATTTCTTTGTGCATATATATATATATGAGTTCTATATATATATATATATATATATATATATATGGGATAAGTAACGAAGTCACACATTTGATAATTGGATAGAAAGAAAGATAGAAATATTTGGGAGAAAGGCAGGAAATTCGCTCTTTAAATCATATGTACGGCATGGAATCATGCACAAGGAAATACATATGTCAAACGTAGAAGGGAATGGAAGAAGGAAGAAAGACTGAAAAAATTCGATGTGGCCAGGACTCGAACCTGGGTGCATGAAACAACAGTGCATCACCCCTAGAGCCGGGGCGTGCGTCTATCCACTCCGCCACCACATCGAGTATGACCAACCGAACATTTTCAGTCTATATATATTAGGTTTTCAAGTTAGGATGGATAGAGAAGAGGGATGGAAGAATTAGGAGCATCCGTTAAGGATGATATATATATATATATTGTGGTCAGGAAATAGAGATAGAAAGTTGGTGACTTACCTGAGGTACACAGATGGCAGGCACCATGTAGGGTTTGAAGTTCTTAAATTTTTGGAGGCACTGACCCCTTCATCAGAATGCTAGGAAGACATTTCCAGTGATTGGCCGGGGACAACCGGCAGATTTACTGGAAATGTCTTCCTATTGGTCTGATGCCTGTTGTATGTTTAAATTTGTAACAGAACTACACTCCTAAGCCAGATTTGCTGCAGTTTCCTGCATTTTGACCAAAGGAGTCATGGAGTAAGGTTCCATGAACAAGTAAATTTTATAAGTTTACAACCATGATTTTTATTTAAAAAATACCACTGTAAATTTCTTTTTAGTACCTGAAGAAGTCTCCAATGAAATGAAATGTTTAATATTTAAATTAAATTTAAAAAACTGACAAAGAGGCTGATTTTTCTTTACTATAGTTATTATTTAAACACAACAATGAATCTTTTAATTTTATTAATCTGACAATTAAATCTAGACTGGTACCCAAGTTATTATAAAAGGTTAAGCAATTAGTTTCATTAATATATGTTCCATTTTAGCTTTCATCAATTCAAAAATACACAAGAATTAAAACAGACAGGTAATATTTGAATTATATGGTTTATAATATACTTCTTCCAATTATATAGATTATAGGCTTTATAGATAGGATAATACATTTTTATGCATTTAAAGTTTCTTTGTTTAGTAATAAGATTTAGGTATGTTTAAACTGAAAAACAGATTTTTGATAAAAATGTGGAGGGTAAGTGATTAATGTTAGTTACTCAATGTGGGTCTATGCAGACAAAATCTTCATAAAATTTTCTACGGTATATTAAACATATTGTTTTCTGCTTTGTAGCTAAAATTCATAATTATAAATATATATTGACTTATGGTCCAACAGCTAAAACAATTTGGTGAAGTAAAAACACATCCCTCTGTTGCTAGCCATATTCCTTGTTTGTGGTTATTAATCATTGTTGTTGTTGTGGTATTCAGTCCTAAGACTGGTTTGATGAAACCCTCCATGTTAACCTATCTTGCCCAAGCCTTTTCATTTCCTCACAACTACCACATCCCTGTTCATCACTGATCTGCTTAGTGTATTCCATCCTTTTCCTACCTCTTCTGTTCTTAACCCACACACTTCCCTCTAATGCTAATTTTACAAGACCCTCATGTCTTAAAACGTGGCCTATCAATCTATCCCTTTTCTTAGTAAACGTCCTCCATATTGTTTACTTTTCCCCTATTCTGTTTAGAACTTACTCGTTTGTGATTCTATCTACCCATCTGATTTTCAGCATTCGCCTATAGCACCACATTACAAAGGCTTCTATTCTTTTCCTTTCCCATACTCCTATCGTTAATAATAGCACAGACTTTTTCCTAACTATAGACCAATATCACATATAGCTCTGCCATCATCAGGAATTTGATTTATTTCCTGTTGATTTTTCTTTTGACTACAGATATGAGACTAGTGAGAATTATTTTAATATTTATAAATAATTTCGGAATGAGGAACAAGCTTTTCTGCAGTCAAATATGCTTTCTTCATATAGCATTAAATAAGATCATTTGTGAAATCCAGTTCTGTAATTTTATATTGCCCACACTTTTGGTTTGAGGGAAGATAATAGAAGTTTGGTAATGCACATTATTATTTATCAGCATTATGACCCAGGGTGGGTTTCAGCATTGTCAACAATTTTCTACCATTCTCCCCTATTGTCCCCCGTGATCTTCATATCCTCTTCACTTACTTCTTCTCATCTTGGGGCCTTCCTCTTACTCTTCGTCCCTCTGGTTTCCACAGCATAATTCTCTTAGGCACCCTATTTCCTCCATCCTCATCACACCATGCTATTCTTCTGCTCTTAATAAACCTTATAATGTTAGCTTGTTTGATTATACTGTCCAGTTCATGATTCATTAAAATCCTGTAACTACCATCATTATTTCTCACATGGCCAAAGATCCTTCATTCAAAGAGTGCCAAGGATCTTTTCATCCATACTTATCAGGTCTTAATACCATAAGTCACAACAGGCCTTATAATGGTTTTATATATTGTAAGCCTCAAGTTGTTATTCAGTATTTCTGACTTCATTAACTTTTTATATGCATAATACTATCTATTTCTGTTTACTATCATTGTTTTAGTTTAATTGAAAATTGTATTAGATTTATTTAATCATGAACCTAAGTAAGTGAATTATCCACATGTTCAAAGGACATCATTTTACTTTCACGATTCCACATCCATTGTTTGATGTTCTCTTGATTTCCATTTATTTCTGGGCTTCTTTTATCAGTTTCATTATTTAATTTAATTGTGACTTACTTTAGTGATGTGATTCTTCTGCTTATTATGGCTACATCATCAGCATATGGACAAATTTGAACAATTTTTATCCCTATGTGGCCAGGCTTGTCTATCTTTTCCATTGGTGCCTCCAAAGTTAGGTTGAATTTTGTGGTCAAAAGAGCGACACCTTGTCTTACAACATTATTAATAGTGAATCGTTCTGTATATTTATTATTAACTCATACCGTCACTTTAGAACTGTTCGATGTGGCTTTAATATGTCATATTGGCTTGGATGGTATACCCTGTATTGTAAGTTCGCTCATCATGGTATTCCCGTTAACACTGTCAAAGCTTGTTTAAAATTGATATATAAGTTATATAAATTAATGTTGTACTCATGAGCTTTCTCATGTATCTGTCATATTGAAAATAGATAGTCAATTGTTGAACAATTGGCCCTGAATCCACACTGATATTTCCCAGTATCTCTTCAGCGTTGGGTAACATTCTGATATACAGAACACTTGACAGAACTTTATATGTTACATTGAGTAAAATTATAGCTGTGTAATTGGTGCATTGTAGCTTGTCACCCCTTTTATAAATCAGCTGTATAATACCCTGAGTCCAATCAGCAGGAATTTGTTCTTCTCTCCAAATCAGTTGCATCAAGTGATGTATTCTATAAAATAAATTCTCTTCTTTATTATTTAGTACTTCTGAGGTTATACCATCACTTCCTGCAGCCTTATGATTTTAGAGGCATGGTATAAAATATGCCCCACTTCTTTGTAGGTTGGATCTTTGATTTTAGGATCTACAGTATAATATAGTCTTTGCCTGCTCATAGTTATTTGTAAATATATCATTATAATATTCCTTCCATCTCTCCAGAACTTCTTTGTTTTCTGTTATCACCGTATCTTTCTTGTCTTTGCACATATTTAATTTTGGGTTAATATCTAAGACCCTTATTATTTAACTTTTTATAAAATTTTCTATTTTCATTATTATTATGTAGTTCCCCAATTTTCTTATTAATTGTGTCTCTTTTCTTTCTTCTGCATAATCTATCTGTATATATCTTTACAGCACAAGAATTATGTCTGGAATGAGAAATATGCATGCCTCCTACAATCAAAGAATTGTATGAGATACAAAGAACAGAGCGCCAGGCTGGGCCGTACATGCCATCACAGCTGTAAAAATATTACTGTTTGTGGGCTTGTGGTTTATTTGAATGAATCAAAGGTTATTTAAAAGAAAAAATGTTTAATGGATGACATTTCGAAGACATCTATAATTCTGAGAAAATTACCTTCTGATCCTGCATACAATATTGCCTTTATATGTGGTTTCTTCCTAAAATTAACTTAATTTATTTCAAATATGTAACAAGTAAACATATTTTTCTGTTAGGAATTTGCGCCAATTTGATTTCATATATTCACAAGTTTGAAAAATCGTTTCTATTCCACTTTATGTAGACAAAATTAGATATGTGGAGCAACCTGTAACTGTCTCAGTGTTATTAATATCTTATGCAAGGGAAATTATCCTCATAAAAATTGTTCCTTTGGGTGATGTAGCATATAACGTTTAATTCTCATGAACTGCCACTGTCCACCACTTACCTTCAACGGCCCTTCTGCAGTCATCATCAAACCATTCTTCATTTTTGGTTTTTGGTGTTTCACCTGTAGCTTCCTAAAATTGATTCTTCAATATTTCCAAGTTTATTTTCTAGTTTATCAAAATTAAATTTTTTATATGACTTTGTACTTCCTTGCATCATCACAGCCAATTTCTGGTTCATTTTTAATCCTACTAAGTAATGGTCTGATTCTGAGCTTGCACCTCAGTAGGATCTGGCATGTTCTATATCTGTTGACTATCTTTTGGAAATTAACAGATGATCAATTGGATTAGTTTGGTCTGTTCCACAGATTACCCACGTTCCTTTATGGATGTTATTCCTTGGAAACCATGTACTAACAACTTTGAGATTGTTGGCAGCTTTGAAAGGTGCTACCCTAATGCCAGTGTTACTTGTGTTTTCATGTAGACTATTCCTCCCAAATAGTCTAGAAAACTCCTCCTCTCTACCCAGTTTGGTGTTGAAGTCTCCTAGAACAACAATTACATCATATTTGGGAATTTTCTCACTTATTATATGGAGATGGTCATAGAATTCATCATCTGCTTCGTCTGTTGGGGCATATATTAATAAAAGTTATATTATGAAATTTACCTGTAACTCTCATTGTACAAATCCATTCTGATACTGGTTTGAATCCTTGCTTCTCAGTATTACCTGAATAGTATAAGGTGAAATTGTTTTTCTTAAGTGATCCAAATCCCTTCCACCTAATCTTCTGCAGAGCTAATATATCCATTTCATACTTTCTTACCACTTCTGCTATACTGAGCATTACTCCAGGGTTCTAATATTCCAAGTTCCAAATCACATAACCATTTTTGAGTACCTTTTCATGTGCCTTGGTTGTATGTGTAGGGGCAGTCTGGTTTTCACCTTTGAGATCTTCGCAACAATTTAGTTTTTTCTGAGGTAGGGTTGTCAGCCCTACACCCAACCCACAACCTGGAGGAACAGTGGGCTGCACTTAGTCTAGCTCCTACCCTTTAACTTGACCTGACTTGGGTGGCCCTGCCAGGAGTCTAAGCTCTCACCAGCATAGCTCTCCAGGTCATTGAAGCATGCAAACCTCCCTGCCACATAAGGCGACAGTCCATGGCGAGGTGATAATGCACATGCATAGTTTAATAAATAAATAAAAATGAAAATATAATCTAGTTCCACATGAAGTATGAACAATGTATGTCTTCTTTCTGATTCCAGGGCTCCGATGAAACTACCTTCATTATCCGATTTTGCTCATTTTAGGTAAGTTCAGCTGTAATTAAAATATCGAGAAAAGTTAGTGAAACTGATTTAATTTCTGTAGTTAGTTTATTGTAGAGTAAACTGTCAATGTAACTAAGTCCACTCTGACATTTTTTGATTCATGGAGTAGTTATATGTTTAGTTGGATGAATGTGTGCTATGTAAGTGTGTATCTTTGTTTAGGTTGAAGAATTGAATACTTTTGTTGACAAAACAGGTTCTCTGCAGTGTATATGCATACACATAGGAGACAGGAAGCATTTTAAATTCTTAAAAGAACGATCTGTTGGATTTGATTGGGGAATTCCTTTTATGATGTTTATTATTCTCCTATGCATGATGAAAATTTTGGGCATTTATGTCACATACTCTGCTCATTATTATGTATTTGTTCTTTATGCAAATACCACTTTAAATTCTGGTCAATCTATATTCATAAAAATTTTGTATCTGTTTATGGTTGTATTAACTTATTTTCAAGCATAAGTTGAGCAATTTCTTTTGAGTGCACATTGGGTGGGTTAGAGATCAGATGGACTGTTTTCAAGTGCTTGTTGTGGTAATGCCAGTTGCTTACAAATTTATTAGTTTGGGAGCTATAAGATTGTAAGGCGAATGTAGAGTTTACTGTGAATAATAAGTTGGTATCATCAGCAAATAAAACAAATATGTGCAAGGGTATGTTGTTAGGGATATCATTTAAGAAAACAAAAGATGAGTGGACCAAGATTGGAGTCCTACAGGATCCCACATTTTAGTTAAGACTAATTTTAGTTTAGTGCCAATGGCACAAGCTACATGTTATTCTAAAAATGGTTTTTTTGAATAATTTTTCAGAGGCAATGAAAAGCTGACTGATAAAGAATTAACTGAAGAGTAAGTAATATTTCTCAGTTCAAAAATGACTTTAATAGATGGCCTGTTTTCACTATATTATATATAAAACATATTTTCAGAACTGATAATGAACAGGAGCATGTGGATATGAAAAGACAATTTAATCGAAATTCAGATGCATCCTTCAGAAGACACAACAAATTTAGAACAGTTGGAAGTTCATCATTTAGTTCAAGCCATAAGTTTGCAAATCGAACTCCAAAAGTTTCACCTGGTGGAGGTAAGAGCATAAATCATTATTACTTCATATCTGTAGTTGTAAACAAATTTATGTTATGTCAATAAAAAAATACACTAATTAATATATATTTATTTTCTCCGGTTTGTTGTTAATGTGGTATTCACTCCTAAGACTGGTCTGATGCAACCCTCCATGCTACCCTATCCTGTGCAGGCCTTATCATTTCCACATAACTACCACATTCCACATCCTCCCTAATCTGATTAGTGTATTCCATCCTTGACCTCCCTCTTTTGTTCTTACCCCACACATATCCCTCTAATGCTAATTTTACAAGACCCTCCTGTCCTAAAATGTGGCCTATTAATCTATACCTTCTCTTGGTAAACGTCCTCCAAATTGTTTGCTCTTCCCCTATTATGTTTAGTATTTCCTCATGAGTTACTCTATCCAAACATCTGATTTCCAGCATTCTTCTATAGCACAACATTTCAAAGGCTACTATTATTTTCCTTTCCCCAACTCCTGTCATCCACATTTTGCACCCATATAACGCCACGCTCCAAACGAACATTTTTAGCAATGATTTCCTAATATTCACACTTATATTACTTGTAAGTAAATTCCTCTTTTCGAGAAAGCCTTCCTTGCCTGTGCTATCCTACTCTTTATGTCTACTATACTTCTACCATCTTCTTAAGTTCCTTCAAAATATCCCTTCCCAATCTAACACCATTTGTTATTCCACTGTTTCACATACTACACTCCATTACCTTGATTTTCCCTCTATTAATCCTCATATTGAACTCTTTCTCCAGGATCATGTTCATGCCATTTATTATGGTTTCCAAGTCTTCTTCTGACTCCCCTAATATTGCAATATCATCAGTAATGCTTAAGGTTTTATTTCTTGTCCATGCAGTATCATTCCTTTTCCATATTCCATTTTAACATTCTTAATCGCCTGTTCTATATATAGATAAACAGCATGTGAGCTTACTGTATCCTTTTCTTACTCTGTTCTTGATTTCTGCTTTCTTTTCTTGCACTTCAATTCTAATTACAGCTCACTGCCTTCTGTAGAGGTTATGCATAAGACTTCTTTCTCTATATTTTATTCCTGTGCTCTTCAAAATCCCTAATAGTGTGTTCCAGTTCACATTAGCAAACGCTTTTTCTAAATCTACAAATGCCATGAATGTAGATCAGTATTTTCTTATCCTGTCATCTAAAATTAGATGCATAGTCAATATTGCTTCTCTTGTCCCTACATTCTTCCTAAAACCAAACTGATCGTCTCCTAACTCACATTCTATTTGACGTTACATACCATTTTCGTTAATATTTTGCAACCATGAGATACTAAACCAATTGTCCTGTGCTGTTCGCATCTATCAGCCCCAGTCTCTTCAGTATGGGTATAATTATGTTTTTCTTAACCCCTTAATAGCCAAAAAATTAGCCTTATATTTCTTCGAAATTTCAAGGAATCCTACTGGTATAAATGAAGTAGATAAAGCATTTATATTCTGTATTTCACATGTCTACTAGTCAGACAGTTTACAGATGTACAGACAATATACTTTGGCAAATTTCGTGCTGTAAACCTGATGCCAAAGTGAAAAACCCAAAAAATGAGATTTTTCAAAGGATTAAATTGTTCAGGAGGACACCAAATATTATTTTCTAGTTGACATCTTTAGAAAGATCAGGATGTTTTGTAACAGAGAAGTTATGTTTAGTTTTGGTGTCTCAATGAATAAGGTCTAAAATTTTGGGTCAAAATCATGTGTAGTGCGCTGTCGACAAATACGTCTCATCGTGTTTTATTGTGCAATAACCACTAGAATAACATGCTCTTAAATGCTATTTCACTTTGTTAGTTGCATGACTTACATATGAAGTAAAAGTAAAGTTGTTTGGCTCAATAGCCTATTTATTATTTCCATGAAGTCACCAGAAGCCAAAATATACATTCCTATAGAAGCAAGTTTCTTTTTCACTGTTGTAACAATAAATGACCTGCTATGAATTTCATAACACGATGAGTAATAATCAAATGCAATACACTCAAAATACCTTCTGTTGGTCCATGGTGGCTTTGCCACTACCAGTCAAAGTTTGGCAACACCTTGGTCATGAGCCAGGCAAGAGTAGTCATGGATGGGTTTCTTTACTTGCAAGTTCCCTAGCTTGATAACTTTATATAAATTTATTATAATTGAGTTCCCAAGCTGGGGGTTGGTGTCATGATCCGCAATGAAGCAAGTTCAGAAAAATCACTTTACTGTTTCATCTCCTCGAATTTGTTGTTAATATCGTAAATGGTGACCAGAATTAATGGGGTATCATATTGCCAGACATCAGAGCAATTACTTGAAGAACTTAAAGGAAGGCATAGAGTCCGAAAAGGCAATAAGTTGGATGGTTTTTAACCAAGAATTATTCTTTTGTTATTCATCATTCAGTGTAAGAATTCCATTGGAAAAATGGTCAAGCAACATTTCACCCATTTGTTTTTTTTTACAAAAATGAAACTGTTTTTAAATGCCTTAGCTATTGTGTGATCAGTAATTGTGTATGTCATTAGGATATACCATTACAATTCATGTGTTACTAAAATTTTTAATTACAGAAATCAGTCACCTATTAAAACTCAATTGTACCCGATTTTGTAGTGACAGCTCAGCGACACAGTTCACAAATTACAAGAGCTGTCAGCAAACCAACGACTTTGGCATTTCTGCTGCATGGAAGACACAATAATGTGATTTTCAAGATGATAACATCATTTCAAGAAGATTCTTGTTGATGTATTCTTGCCCATTGTCAAAATACAGTGTGTGAACTATATGACTGAGCTGTTTTTCCACCATCTTCACTTAGTCCTTGAGTTGAGCAAAGACGATTCAATACATTGACTGTCATGTGAGATATTACACTGTCCTTGAATAAGGCAAAGTTTTTTACTTCCCCCAGAACAGATTCAGTTGACATTCGTCCGCACCCATCAGAGAAAACTTGTTCACTGATTTCTTCATTCTTCATGTCCCTGGACAGAGGAAACCATTGATGTTTTCCATGTAAGCAAGTTTTGCATTGAGAATCCCCTCCATCTATTAGTTTTATGTGGTTATTGCCTTATTCATAAAAATATATCTCATGAGACAACAATTGTTACTAATCTGTAATTCATGATGAGAAGCCAAGATATTGTAATTCAAATTTTATGATTCTACCCCACATAATGACCCTGAGTTCTTAATAACCTGTTATTAAATATTAATTTTGTTTTTACATTAGTTTCTTTTGCTATAAGTATGAATATTAGGATATCATTTTTAAAAACGTTTGTATGGAGTGTGGCATTATTTGGGTGTGAAACATGGACGATAGGAGTTGCAGATAGGAAAAGAATAGAAGCTTTTGCAATGAGATTCTATAGTAGAGTGCTGAAAATCAGATGAGTGGATAAAATAAGTTAACTGGATGTTCTAAATAGAATAAGAGAAGAGAGAACAATATGGAGGACTTTGACAAAGAGAAGGGATAGATTAATACGTCATGTTTTGAGACATGAGGGTCTTGTAAAATTAGCATTAGAGGGAAGTGTTTGGGGTAAGAACAGAAGAGGTAGGCACAAGGGTGGAATATGCTTAGCAGATTTGAGAGGATGTGGAATGTGTTAATTATGTAAAAACATAAAGGCTTGTGCAAAAGAGGTTA
Organism: Eucriotettix oculatus; assembly: GCA_034510155.1. Classification (NCBI taxonomy): domain Eukaryota; kingdom Metazoa; phylum Arthropoda; class Insecta; order Orthoptera; family Tetrigidae; genus Eucriotettix; species Eucriotettix oculatus. The sequence goes on from CM067376.1 coordinate 203,982,463, forward strand.
GAATGTAGGTTTGCATCAGATCAGTCGATGGACTTAGTACAACAACAACATTTCTTTTTCCCATAAATATATTTACCTCACAATAAATATTAAATAATAAATAAACATTTCAATACAAAAAGTAAATATTACAAATCGTATTTCATAGAATATTTCATTCGAAATCAAATACATGTAAGTAACTGGCATGTAACACAAATGAATGATTATGTACAATTTAGAACTGGTATTAAATTATTCATATATTTAATTCAAATGAATGAAAATGGTACATTAGACTATCGATTATCCATGGTAATGTTGGAGAGAATTGTCATGGATAATCAAAATGATTGAATAAGCCAAAATACACATTTAAAAGCAAGATATACTAGTACTCAATCAACAAGATGAAATCTTTACTTAAGCTTACACTTTTGTGATGCAGGCCAATATTTTTAATTACAAAGCTTCTCTAGTGCAGCACATAACCTATTGTAGAAACTCTTATATTGTAGATTAATAGATTAAATGCACTGCAACTTTAACAACACTTATATCCTGATGCCATAACATAGAAGAACCAGTCACAAAGATAATATGAGAAACAATTAATTCAGCACTTTTTCACATAAAAAATAAAGTATTTCTCCACATAATTTAATTACCCTACTGCCAACTATATTGATGGCAACTGAAGACTTTATTTCAGTTACAGATCAGAATCTTCTTTCAACATAAACTCTCCTTCCACCCACTACTACAAGTTGACAGGTGCACGAGTCTGATCCTGCAGCTTCTTTGTTGATTATTTTGTTGGGTCACAAAGTGGTTAAATCATGTCAGATAATCAAGACTCTACTGTACATCCTGATGCACTCCACATAGATGATCTATGGGATTGGCATCATCATTGTTATTAGGTCTTTTTTAAGTATCTTTAATAGTCTAGTAGAAAAAAAGTATTATAATTTATTCACCTTCCTTTTCAGGATGTTCTCGTCCTGAGAATCTGAAGAATTTGCAGATGGTATGCACAGCAACAACGTAAGTAATTAAATACAAATATTATGGAAACAATGCTGTTAATATGTATAATCCACATGTAAACCTTGAGCCAGTCAATGTGAATACCACAATGTGCATGAGTATTTTTGTATTTATATATGTATATATGTTCCACATGGACAATTTGATCATATCAGGCACATATTTATAATTGGTAGCTTTAAGGGAGGTCTATCATTCTCCATTCTTTAGAGATGTTCATTCCATTTCTTTCTATTATCTACAATTCTATAATTTATACTAAAAACTCTTAGTTATTTCCTAATGTTTTGATTTCTTAGTCTGTATTTTAAAGTGCAACCTTTAACTCATCTCAGGAATTTCATTTCTTAAGACAGGATATGCTTTTCTTGTTTCATTTGTTTTTGTAGCTGTCTATGTCTCACTTTCGTAATTAAGTGTAGGTACAGTAATAGTTTTATAAAATTTAATTTGAGGTTTCTGGTTTTACTTTTCAATTATTGTTCCACACATGAACCTGAATTCATTAAGTTTAAATTATATGGCTTTACTATTTTCATATATTACTTTATATACTAAATGGTTAAAATGATTTACTTGTTTTAAATATTTTGGCCTCTGTTTTCTGTTGAAATTTACATGCCAAATTTTGTACTTATTTGGTTCAATAAGTATATTCCTTTTTGAAGATCCTTTTATTTTTCTGCCAGCGTAACTGTATCGGCAGCATGTAAAGGATTATATGGATTATATATTTTTTTCTAAATTGCATTTTCCATCTATGAAGTATCCCCCTCACCCCATCCCCCTATCATGTGTGTATGTATGTATGTGTGGATAAGTGACGAAGTCACGCATTTGGTAATTGGATAGAAAGAAAGATAGAAATATTTGGGAGAAAGGCAGGAAATTCGCTCTTTAAATCATATGTACGACATGGAATCATGCTCAAGGAAATACATATGTCAAGCGTAGAAGGGAATGGAAGAAGGAAGAAAGACTGAAAAAATTCGATGTGGCCAGGACTCGAACCTGGGTGCACGAAACAACAGTGCATCACCCCTAGAGCCGGGGCGTGCGTCTATCCACTCCGCCACCACATTGAGTACGACCAACCGAACATTTTCAGTCTATATATAGTAGGTTTTCAAGTTAGGATGGATAGAGAAGAGGGATGGAAGAATTAGGAGCATCCGTTAAGGATAAATTAAATATATATATATATGGGATAAGTGACGAAGTCACGCATTTGGTAATTGGATAGAAAGAAAGATAGAAATATTTGGGAGAAAGGCAGGAAATTCGCTCTTTAAATCATATGTACGGCATGGAATCATGCTCAAGGAAATACATATGTCAAGCGTAGAAGGGAATGGAAGAAGGAAGAAAGACTGAAAAAATTCGATGTGGCCAGGACTCGAACCTATATATATATATATATATGAGTCAGGAAATGACATTGTCATGTTTATTAAAACAATTAATGGGGAAAGGACAGAGAGATAGAAAGAAGATGACTTACCTGAGGTTCATAGATGGTAGACACCTTGTGAGGTTTAGAGAACTTGAATTTTCGGAGGCACCGCCCCCTTCATTAGAAAGTTAGGAAGACATTTCCACTGATCGGCTAGCCGACGACTGAGCAGCCAAAATTTGCTGCTCTGCTAACTTAAACAATTGACCCCACCAGGTAACCAACTTTCTCTCTCTCTCTCTCTCTCTCTCTCTCTCTCTCTATATATATATATATATATATATATATATATATATATATATATATAGTAGCGGATTCTGCGTTCCTCCGTATTCAAGGATTACTTAATTCCTTTAGGGCGCCAGGCATTTTTAATAAAAATACCAAAAATAGATTTTAATAGTTTTAATTCCTATCAGAGCATGAGAAATAATTATATCTGCAGGGCGTGGTCATTCTCTCGTCGTCCCGCCGACACAACCTGCTCCTTCCATTACCCCATGACGACTCCCCGTCTCTCGCCAGACCATATTGTTGGTCCAGGTTGCAACTCGCAAGCTGGCCTGCATTGTTAAGTGTAACTTTTCATGTTACAATATATATATCGTAACATACCAAATAAAATGAAGAGGAGGAGGGGGACAAGCCTTGAAACATAATTACCATGTAAGACACTGCCCACCTCTCATGGTTTCCAAAGGTCTTACAAGATCCTCACCACTGACCTTCCCTTAAGGCTGTTTGTCATGTGGATTGCCCAGCTGAGCAAATCAGCAGAGGAAAATTAAGGGAGTGGGTTCGACCAGCTATCAATACTGAAACTTGCAGAGAATGTGTCAGAGTCGTAAAAAATTGTAAAATTTGGTATCTCACTGTACCAAGAAAATAAGGGTGCCTGTAATTCCCTTGAATACGAAGTTCCCAATAAATTACACAGTTTTGAAATATTTGAATTTAATAGGCGGAATTGCTGAGGTTCGATCTGAAGGTTCGTATTGATAAACCCTGGAAGCAATACCAGAAAGGAATTTAAACGCATAACCAGGATTTTACACTAATTTCCGCTCGTATCAAAACTAATCTCATCCACATAAAATATTACAAATTTATTTATAAAATTCGATATGAGGTAAAATGAAAAGTTCTGTTATTCACCTTTTGCGCAATAAACTTTGCTGTGTTGTTAATTTCAGCAATGAGCACCTTTAATATCATAGGAATGGTTTTTTTTTTTGGGTTAACAGGCTACATGAGGGTGATCATGAAACAGGCAACTCCCCTTTAATAGCATAGGAAGGGAATTGAAAAGGGGGGATGCGGAAAGTAGAGCAAGGTAGCCAAGGGTTAACTAGGGCCCCCGGGCTATGGTTTAAGGATCCTACCCGGTGTTTCACCTAAAGAGATGAAGGGAAAACCCTAGAAAACCTGCATCAGTTAGGTCAGGCATTGGGTACTATTCTCACGCCCTTCTGAATGACGGGAGACAAGTTTGCTGTGAGGTCCCAGCATTCCCTTCTCCATGTCATCAACCAGTTTCAGAAGGCATTTGGCCGACTGATCCAATGGGATCAGCAGACAACTCTTGCCATATGCGCAAGGTCTTTGACCCCAGTACATATACCTCCTAAAATAGGTGAAGGAGTCTTGGCATGTGAGAACTTTGATAAAAAAAAATACCCAGAGAGAGTATGAGGCATTCCTGACATGATCAGGTGAGCACCACAGTAACTCTGGAGTGAAGCGCCTGCGAGAAAACTCCCGCAGCGCCCGTTCAGCCATCAATTTCTTTTTTTTTTTGGGTATCACACACCTTGACAATAATAAACGAAAATTTACAAATGTCTGCAAGAGATTCCATGCAATAAAAAGGCAATTCACTATATCTTTACTAAATGTGAATGCACCTTGTTGGAGCCTACTGGAAGGAGACTTCGTCTGTATCCACTGTTCCGGCGCGATGGCAGATCGGGCAGCAAGTTAGGCAGAGCCGTCGCATGGGATGGGATAGGTTTTGAAGGCAGGGCCGTCCAGACAACTTTGTCCTGCTTGTTGTAGAGCAGAGTTAAGGGTCTCGCTAAATTCTCCAAACTCCGGTGTCGGGGTCTCGGATGGATGAAGCGAAATTTCGTCTAGGTCCCGAAATGTACTTCGGATAAATGTTGCATTGCAAAGTTTATCCAAAGTCCCAATTCGTGGCAAATTCTTCTAAATCCAAGTGATGTCTTGGGTGGACGGAGCCAAGCAAAATAAATACTGCTCATACATCAATTATCCTAGTATTTTCCAAACAATAAGAATCTTGTTATTAACCATCATTTTCAAATAGTGTTCAAGAATTCTTTATGATTTACAATGTTCATACATTTTATAATAAAACAAACAATTATTTCTCTGAAGAAAAACGGTCAATATATACTATTAATAATTTTTATGTTGCAGGGGTTGCAAACTAACTTGTGCTATGCGATACCAGTTCCCTACAGGGCATACAGAGCTGATTCTGACTTGCAAGAATGCAACGTGGCATGTAGAAAACACAAATTATGATCAAATTCCAAGTTGTGAACGTAAGTTTGTAGTTTTGTACTCTGAAATTATTTGTTTATATTATACAATGAAAATAAAATAATTGGACAATATATAATATTTTATTTATTGCCAGTAAAATTTTGTACAAAGTTATTTAGCATTGCCAGTTCTTAAAATTAGATTTCATATTTATAAAATAATGGAACTATATTGAACTTAATTATACTATATATTTACAAAATAACTATAATTAACTTAATTATTAGATTTACAGGAAAGAAACTAAGTGCTAAGGCAAGAGACATATGACATAAATGACATGACATAAATATAATATTTCTATACACTTAGAATTAGAGTAGGTGGGGATACAAGTATGCAATTCAGATTTTTTCTAATATTTAGAAATAAAATTTCCTAAAATTTTCGACAATTGAGCATGGATTAGTTGCTTTAGTATATTGTCTTAATAATGTTTAAGACCTATTTCTATTGAAGTAGGATTAAACAGATAATTTACAGTTTTTCGAAAGCATGCCTTCGCGAACTTTTACCCCATACGATGCGGAAAAAGTACGCACTGCGTACCTGACAAGAAAATTTAACATACATAAGAACAATTATAAAAAATGTAAAACAAACAGATATTTTTAGGAATCTAATAAATTAATAAATCTGTCAGGTCATCCAAGAAACTGATGGTTCCTTGGTATATAGTCGTAGGTGAATACCACTACTGTTTTTTTAACAACTTTGTCAATATGTCAGTTGAATTTGAGATTTTGTTCTATCCTTACACAGAGAAGTAGTTCTTGGATGCCTCACTGACATTTAATTCTAGTAGGCAAATCTGCATCTATTTGAGTTCTGTTAGGTTTAAAATGCATAAGTACTGGCATACTTTCATTTACTTGTTTGCAAAATATGTAGTTGCAGATTCTGAGGCTAGAGATAGAATGTCGTGGAAATCATCTTGCAATTTGCTCCCAACATTAACAGGGTTGTGTCATCTGCACACACACACACATATATATATTCTTGTATTCAGATTTTTTCTAAAACCATATTGCTGATCTGAGAAGATTTTGTATTTTTGATAGTGTTCTAGTATCCTACTCAATATGGCCTAATTGTGGTTGTAAGAGATATTAGACTGTAATATCTGCTATATAATGCTCATTTTAATTTATTGGGTTATATGCCACATTGTAAAAGTAGTTGATTAAGTCAGGTAATGGTTCTAGTAGCCCCTGTTGACATTGTTTTATAAATTAGGGAGGTAAGTCATCCCATCCTGCTGATTTTTTATTATTTATAGAATTTACTTAGAGTGGCTTCCTTGAAAAGAAGGTTATCTACTTCCTTTCGTTGCTCAACTTGTGGTGGTTCATAGTTGGCCTGTTACAGGGGGAATTAGAGTAATATTTATTAAAATATAAGAAAAATTAATGTCTGTGAATAACATATACAAACAAATAATTAATAACTAGTATGCCAGACATTTGCACAAAATTTTGAAGAATTTGTAACATGAGCCATTTGTGGTTCTTGTCAATAAATAAAACTAATTGCAGATATAAACACAAAGATCATACAACCAGAGAAAATTGCTAAAAGATAAAATTAACAGAGACAAGTAATATAATTTGTTTAATTGAGAAGTATCATGTTTATATAACAGTAAATGCGTTGTTTTTAATATACAACATTTCAGAAATTAATCTTTTCACGAAATTCATTTTTGTATCTAAAACAATAAGATTATCATTATTAAAAGAGTGGTATGTTCCAAATAATGTTTAGTACTAATGTTTAGTAATTGGAGAGTAAAGGAAATTTTAAATTTACATTTTGCTCCTTAATTATTATTGCCAGAGATCTCTTTGTCTGCTACTTCAAATGAGGTATAACCAGTTGTTAGACTGCAACAATCAAACTCAACAATTCTCTCTGTCAATGATAGTTTGCAACAATAGAAAAGTATTAAAGAATGAAGGTTTTCCTGGTGTATCTGCTGTGGCCAATGCCTACAATCACCCAGTTGGAAAGCCAAGAGCTACTGAAGTGATAGAAAAGTAGTCTAAGGAAGTAGAAATACTTTCATTGGAAGCTCAAGCAGGAGTGTGTAGATGTTTTAGAAGAAAGATGAGAATGGAAAAATGTCAACCGGACCAGGGACTTGAACCCTGGACCTCTTGTTTTCCGGATGGACTCACAAAACACTGAGCTAATCCGAGTCAATGTCCAAAGACTGATTCAACATCCCTCCATTCCAGTAAACCTAAGCTAAGCTCACCTGCCAATGCACTAATCACATTCTTCATGCCCCCTAATTCTAGGAAATATGTGAAGAATGGACATAGTATAAATTGATCACATGTGCGTTGAATTCTAGTCTAAGGAAGTAGAAATGCTTTCATTGGAAGTGAATTGGTATGTTAGCCTAGCTTAGGTTTACAGGAATGGAGGATGTCGACATGGATTAACTGAGTGGTTAGACCACCCTCCCGGAAAACAAGAGGACTATGGTTTGAGTCCCTGGTCTGGTCGACATTTTCCCATTGTTGTCTTTTTTCTAAAATAGAAATTAAATGAAGGGAAAACATTAAAACAAAAAAGCAGAACACACACCATCACGTATAAGAGGAAGTATATATATAGTGGGTCACTGTCAAACTGTCCAAAACCAAATACACTATAGCTGCTAATTACTTACTTCCTCTTATACGTGATGGTGTATATATATATATATATATATATATATATATATATATATATATATATATATATATATTACTATGTATTTTGTCCAATAACTAATGAAAACATTCATTTACAGCTATTTGTTTACCTGCATGCCAAAACAATGGAATATGCATTGAGCCTGACAAATGTGAGTGCCCAGAGAATTACAGTGGACTTCAATGCCAGTATGAAAAGCGACATTGCTTAAATATGCCACCACCAATAGCTAATGCACATCGTAAATGTAATACTAAGTAAGAATATCATTTAAGATCCTTTAATATGTAATACATATGTTTTCTTTTTAAATTCACAATTAAATCAATTAGTCCCTTTGTATAAATATTAATGCCAAATGAAAGGAGATACACTTAATGATAAGATTTAAATAATTATTAATAATTTCTCTTCTGGTATATGTATTTTTATAAATTAGAGAATCCAGCTATTAATTACAGTGGGAGCCTGTGTTATGGATATTTTTAATTGTGTTTAAGTTTATGGACTTTCATAAAAATATGTATTTTCTATTCTCCACAAAACTAATATTAATGGTCGAAAAAACAAAATTCCAAAAGTCTACGTAGTGGACATATCACGAACATATGCACATGATTTGGGTGCCTTTACTCACTAATATTCAAATCATGACTTTTTTCAGTTTCTTACTGCCCTTCTGCAAAAATTAAATAATCACAATGTATACTGATAGTCTATTAAATAATCATTGTTTATTCAAAAGTGGATCTGGACATAACAAAGAAAGTCATTTATAAATTGACATAACACTTTATTTAAAAACAATAAATTGACATAAATTATTGATCAGAAATGGGAAAATGAAAGTATATTTGTCAGCAGCATTAAGTATAGCACACCCTTAGTGGTAGAAATTCCAGCAATCAACACTGTGTGATATATCATTGATTTCTACATCCTGATAAACTCTGTAGTACCAAATTTCTGCTTCTATAGTTGTAAGAATCTTTTTTTTTCTGGGTGGCTGCTATTTGTTCCTTGAATTGTTGGTTAAGGAACAAGGTGGTCATACCTGGAGTATGTCAGTTTTCAAAAAAATATTTTATTTCTGCCCAACTGGCAAATAATACATTATTAACAAAAACACTGATTTAAAGATCATTAAAAACTGAGCAGAATGCAATGTACTTCATAAGATAAGCCTTTGAAAAACATATAAAACAGAGGAGACTTACTAGTGAAAAAGAAGAAGACATCCTACAACAACAAAAAAAGGATAACCATATATGTAATATGGTCATAACACGGGTACCATTACTAAACATTTGGAAGGGAGTTAAGAAATGCATTACTAGAATTGAAAAAACTGGAACTAAAAAAACTGTTATAATGAACCTAGATCATCAGTTGCATTGAAACATTAGAAATTCAAGTTGATATTATAGATTTGAATTCGACTGATAGCATTTGTATTATTTTATTTGTTAATGAAGGAATTCATCAAATTTAAAAACAATACTCATTATAAAATTCAATGTAATTCAACTTGCCAAAATGTGAATTGTCAGTACTCAGATATACTTGCCATTTGCCTAAGTAAAATGAACTATTTTTCTGTATATCATCAAAAGTGAAAGTTGAATTTATGAGAAGTTAACTTAAGTTTTCCAATTTAAATGTGGAAGATCAAGAAACCCAAATTTAATTCTTTCAACAATTGATAAATTCTGGAACTTAATTATAAATAATCTGAAGAATAAATTAGAAAACAAGCCTATTATCAAAATATCGTTCAAAGAAGTTTACAAAAGAAATTCTGAGTCAATAATCTCTTCTCCCTCTTGTATTGTCTTTAACAATTTCCTCATAAGCAGAGCTGATAGGAAGAATCCTAAACAGCAAAAATTAATGTAGTAATAATGCATATTTTTTAATTAAATAATAAAATTTTCTGTACAAAGTGTATAAATACAGGAAATCGAACAGTAGTTTTTTCTCTGATATTTATTAAATTTGCTTGAATAATGTAACACCTTTATTGTTGATTAATTATGTCAGATGATTAGAATATTTTGTGTCAAACTATCTCATATTTAGAAGACAATTCCGAGACATAAAATATATGTAAAATCCTGGAACCAGTTAGGCTAATCTGCTTTATACCAATATTATTGAATGTCATTAGAAAAGTTTTCAAAATACAAAGTTTCTAGACTCCAATAAATTATGTGACAGTCAATATGCATTCTGAAAATCTCACTTTGCACTAGATGAAAATTTTTCAAACTTACTGTGCTGTTAAAGGAATTAAAACTATTATTATTAGTGTCAAATATATAGTTTTATGGTTTCTGAAATTAATAATGTTACTCTCAATGTAGCTAGTGTTTAAATTTAACACATAATGGCATTGGAGAGTAGCACCCATTCTGGTGATTCTTGTAGGGATTTTAATAAAAACTCTGAGATGGACTTCAATTCTACAGTTTTGTACATTACTTATTTGAATACTGACCTAAATAAAGTCAGTTCAGTTCTGGTTAACCTCCCTAGCATATAGGTAGGGCTGGGGTAGGAAAAATCAATGTGGAAATTATTATTATTATTATTACTATTATTGTGGAATAAATATTTTATTTGGTCTGCAGAGATTAATATTGGGAAGTGTACACTGAGGGATCAAATTACATTGTTTAGTTTGGTCAGAGTTTTAAAAACAATATATTACTACGCAAATGTTAGTATTATTGACAAATAAGGCAAGATGCAGACAGATCAAATGACTTATCTATAGAACTAATCAGGATCAACTTATATTATAATTATACAAACAACTGAGAAGTTTTTTAATTAATAATGGATGTTGCTATTTCATTTTAGTCAGTAGTGAAAGGAAACCAAAAGTTGTCATTGATTTGTATAAATTACTTCTTGTATATTTCAATCAGTTTAATATTTTTCTTTTTTTCCATAAATTTGCAACTTCTTTTTTTGAGAAATGAAGTCGAATGCATTACTTAAGCCAGTAGCTTACATTTTTCTGTTTATTGTTTCCATGGTTTTGTTTATAAAAGAATGTAAAGCTTATTTATAGAGTTACTTCTTTGAACTGAAATTGATTATCATATTATATCTTATTTACTTCAAGGTAGGAAATTAATTGTATGTAAATAAACAATATATAAAAGTTTTGATAAACCACATAATATGTTGACAAATTATTTCTTATTAACATCATATTTGCTATCTTTTTTATCATCGTGAATGTGAGAACATTTTTTATCATTTCATTTAGACTGTGTATAGGTTACTTCCTTTTCTATTTCTTAATTTATTTATTACTAAGATGTCTTATTAATATGATAATCATACACACACAGCATATAAAATTTGATACACTGAATGTGCATTCAATAATTAAATTTTGTAATCATACAACATTCCAAGACATGACTCAGACAAGAAAATTGAACACCTATACTAGGTATATTTCACTGCCAGGGATGATGAATTATTGATTATGAATTAATGTATGGAATACTGTCATAGGTGAATAGTTTAGATGCCTCAAATAACTTGATGTAGAAGCATAGCAGCAGATTTATGATATATTAGTTGGGTACCCAACATTGTCTGGGTATTTATTTATATTATCCCAGTGCGTTATTTAATTCTTGCTCAACACATTATTAAATGGGCATCAAAAGTATCACAATATCAAATATACTCCCAGTATCTTGGGAGAGTAAAATATATTCCTGATTCATAGCAGGCCTATAAATATTTACAGTAAACTAACTGAATAAAAACTTCACTGCTTAACACTTCATAAGAGCATAAAAATTTGCAACAGTAATCTAAGTGTCAAAAGTGTTTCCAGTAAACAAACAGAATAACACTCACTGTTTCTTAAGAAAGGCAAAATTACACCTGGTATTTTAACATGGTAATAATTAGCTTCGGTATCATAAGGCAGTTAGAGATGCACCTAAGCTACACCCTTTAGGAACTAAGAGTTATTGTACCCATCAAGTGTTCAAACTGGACCAAAGTGACATGTAAACTAAGTTTGATTGAAATATCTCCAATTGTAAAAGAACTTAATTTACCCTCCTGATAATTAATAAAATTAAAGTTACACAGAAATATGTTTTACCCCATCCCACCCTTTTGTAAAGCGATGAACGGCAATTTAAATCACATATCAGAACCAAACTCAAAGATTTCAACACCAAACTTGACAGTTTTCTTTTTATTTTCAAATGAACCCCCTACATCCCCACCCCCATGGCTTACATACCACCGATTTCAGTACCAAACTTGACAGTTTCCTTTTTATTTCATATGACACCCCCTACATCCCCACCCATATGAATGCTTCTCTTCAACACTGAATGTGGTTTAAATTATACACAAATTAAGTGAAAACACTATCAAATTAATTGGCTGACAAAAATATATATTAGAAGTAAATAACTTTTATAGATATTTAAAAAATTCCACCCCTGCCCCTTGGAGTGGTAGCCAAGTCTTACCCCAACATTGCTGATTTCCTGTTGCAAAGAACATGTGTACCAAATTTGGTTGATTTGGTCCACTTGTTTAGATTTGTATGCGTAACATACATATACACACACATACAGGCAATTATATTATAGAGCTAATGCATAAGACTATTTCAAATGTTTTTATAATTTAATAGTTTTCATCTATATATGTATTTCTTTTTAAAGAAATTGTAAGGTAATGTGTTCATCTGGACATCAATTTCCTGATGGATCACAAGCTGCAACATTGATATGTAAAGAGGGAGAGTGGGTACCAGCCAGAACTGATTGGGTACGAGTTCCTGATTGCCAGGGTAAGTAATTAATTCATCATAGGCTGAACATTGACCTATTAATTTAAGATTTTAAAAATTAAACCTAGTGAATAAATAATCAGGCCATAAGAAGTTAATCTTTTTAGATTATGGGCACAATCAGATATTAACCACAAAAACATGAAAAGTGTTCATACTTAATAGTAAAAGTATATTTTATTTCACGGTTTATTTTCTCTATTAGAATACACATGTGCTCCACACTCAACAGTTGCTATATACTGATACTCTTTATGATAAAAGTTGATTATATGAATAATAATAATAAAGCAGATGTTATATATCAACATTATTATTATTATATTACTGTAGTTATTACTATATGATTTAACTTCAAAGACATATCCAGAAATGTGAACTTAATTACTATATTGTATATTAAACATGGTTTATTTATTCATTCAAGTAAAACATTACACTTTTTTGTCTTTTTGCAATGTTTTCTTTAAACACAACATTCAAGAATCTTGTATTTTTTATTTATTTTCTGGCTCTGTCTTGTCCTCTGCCCTACCCTGAGGTGTGGTTCCTCTGGACCATTTACCAGATGAAGGTTCTGGATTGGTAGGCCCAGGGTCTGGAACTGGGCTGGCAGTGGTAGGGTTCTTCTTGGTTTTTAGCTTTCAACAGAAAAATTGCCCTGCTTGCTATTGACAATCTGAGTGAAAAATTTATCATTCTGTTGCCTTACCCAAACTGGTCCGCCATATGGTGGTTCAAGTCCTTTTTTGTCAGACCTTAATGTATGAATACATGTGTTGAAGTTAATAAATCTCTGTGCATATATAGATAGGCTTTTTTGTGACTTGTAGGTGCTGGTTTGAGTGTCTACACAAACCTAGACTAAGGCCGTGCTATGAAATCCATAAGTAGGATCTTTTGTGTTATTTGCAACATACAGTTGAAATGAATTAATGATAGTTTTAGTTATGTCTGAACATGGAATTATTGACAGGTCAGCGCCACTATTCACCATAAATCTAAGCCCAGGATTTATGTTCTTTACAAAAAGTAAAAAAAACAGCTACCTGGGGTATTCTCAGCAGCATTTGAAATTGCTAGATAGAGATTATCACATTCTATAGGCAAGGTTGTTTACACTTATCAAGTTAACATTAATTCTTAAATTTAAAATGGTAATAGCATAGTTTTACTTTTGGGTTAAAACCATTACTGTCAATCTCTACCTGTTCTTCTACTGTCCCTTCAATATCAGTTTTATCTTACTAAATATAGCTCCTTTGTATGTTTTTCAAGTACTGAAATCTGATATTTTAGTTCTGTTTTAGATCTTCCCAATGTCACATACAGCTGTGAAACTTTGTTAGTTTAAATGATTTCATGAGCCTTAATTGCCAGTTGTTAGAGGTTTCCATCACTAATTCTTAAAATATTTTTCTCATTATCTTGCAATTTATCTAATCACAATGTCAAAAATATTTCAATTGAAGTTCAGGTAAAGGGTGTATAGCTAAATTTAGAAGAAAGATAAGAATAGACAACCAGATCCAGGTCTCAAACTCAAGACCTCCCGCTTTCCAGGAATTCAGCTAGTCCGAGTCGACATCTGAGGACTAATTCAGCCTCCCTTCACTCCTGTAGACCTAAGCCAGGCTCACCTACAATTTACTAAACACATTATACACAGCCTAGTTTCTAGTAATTCAGTGAATAATGGACATTGTGTAAATTGATAAAAGGTGCATGGAATTCAAGTCAAAGGAAGTAGAAATGCTTCAATTGAAAATTGGGTAAGGAGTGTATATCTTAATTTAAAGAAAGAAAATAATGGACAAATATTGCCTTGACAGACATTGAATTGGTCCTTGGATCAACTCAGACTAAGTGGTAGAGTACCTGCACAGAATGAGGGAGGTCCTGGGTCCAGTTGACATTTTTCCATTCTTGTCTTTCTTATAATCACAATGTTTTCAAGAAAATAATGTGATTAATGCATTGGTAGGTGAGCCTAGCTTATGTTTACGGAATGGAGAAGTGTTAAGTCGGTCACTGGACGTCGACTTGGACTAGCTCAATTGGTAGAGCATGCGGCTGGATATCGCAAGGTCCTTGGTTCAATTCCCTGGTCCGGTTGGCATTTTTCCATTCTTGTCTTTCTTCTGTTTTCAAGACCTTTCACCATAATTTCTTTACCAACCAAGGTATGCATCCTACATAAAATTTTCACCACTTCTTGTCATTAATTTGTGTTTCTTTAGTGTCTGAAAAATGTTCAATAGTCATAAATTTTGCTATATATTCTCAACATAGTAATAACCAACTTAATTGTTAATTATTATTATTATGGATGATATGATTTGGAGCAGTAAATTAAAAATCATTATTTCCTTCTGAATACTGATTGGAACAGGCTCCCATCCCCTGCCTTCCCCTCCTGTTCTTTCCATCAAGCTAGGTCATATCCTCACAATTTCTTACCTATCCTCATTCTTAATGTTTATGCAACTCAATTCCCAAGTGGATTGTCAATAAGGACACTCCTCAGTATTAACTAATTCTTGCTTTAGAATAATAAATCACACAGACAAGATACCAGAATGAAAGAGAATACTAGTAATTTTTTATATTTATAAAAATGTTATTTAGTCGTAAAATAAAATGGCAAATAATTATTAGATTATGATAAACTATGCAATAATTTTGTTAAACTTATTGATGTTTGGTTATTTTATAAAATATTAATCTTGTTTCAGCTATATGCACACCACCTTGTCAAAATGGAGGGCAATGCTTGACTACAAATTTGTGTGTCTGTCCCCAAGCCTATACAGGACCTGAGTGTCAATATTGTATGTAATATTATTTTTTTAATTATTTGGTTTCAATATTGCTAAATGGATGGATTTTGTTTACAATATCTATTTATGTAAATCAAAATAAATCCAAAATTTTAATCTCATATCTATTTTTATACCTTAAATCAGCTTATTCTTCTCTGTATTCACAAATTTAATTTGTAAATACATGCTATTAGCATGTAATCCATGTGAATATGACATATGAGCAAAGTAATACGGAGAAGAAATAGAATAGTTTTCAAATAACAAATATTTGCAGACCAAGAATATTGTAAACTCCCCAGATGCATAAACTTCAATATATTAAAAGCCATTAGCAATTATTTTTGTAGTTATCAATTTTCACTTGTTTGTGTTTGTGAAAGTTACTATACTGGTGCCAAAGTTAATATAATATATCTTGTATGGAAGAAGATTTGTTAATTTTACATTAAGAAGATAGACTTGGTGGGAAGTCAATAAATTGAATTAATTATGACACACATTGTTACTTTATATAAACAAAAATGTATGTATTAAAAAGAAACTTCTAATATTAAGTGTTGTTGAGCTGACTTGGGAACAAATTAATTATAGCTACTTGTCCCAGGAAGTTTGTAATTATCATTCAATTAAGGACCTATGTTAAACTTCAATTCAATTATTGTACCTTTTCAGCATATTATAAATTTAAGATGGCCCACATTTATGGTTTAAAATTAACAATACACAATCAACATAAAAAATAAAATGCTCAAGACCTATAGATACAGCAGTAAGTTATGTATAATAAAGTAAATTGTTGCAAAATGATGAGTGAAATTAGAGTTCGGCACATAAGTTTTGAAGTTCGCACCAACAATCAGATAGTTTTTAGAATGTTTAATTTTTCACATAAGTTGTTGTTATAATCAGACATGAATTAACAAACTTGCAAAATTTTGATGATGACCTGATTCTGCATCTGTTGGTGAAGAACTGTGTCATTTCTGGACCTGGATGGAGAGGGTTGCATAGATGAATAACATTCTTGTGGCTCACCTGACTAAAGCAAGATGGATTGTAAAAGGGTTGTGTATTATTTATTTTATCATTTAAATTTGTCTGAAGACATTTTATAATAGCACCAGTCCTTCACTTCAAAGATTCAAGTTGATAATTTCTAGCACAAATTATGTATGAAGAAATATATTGGCATGACATAATGACAGTATTTATTACGTACTTCTTAGTTACCAAATAACTGGATAGATATGGTGTCAGTCATTTCCTATTTCTGGCATGGATGCCCAATCAAAAGATCAGTAGATAAAAAAGTAAAAGCACTATTGAAAATTGTTTAATATATATTAATTGCAGTAACAGAGTAATCAGAGAAATTACATTGTATTTATTATAAATAATACCACTCGTTAAGTCATCACGTAAATGAAATCTTGATGTTATGTAACAAAATTATTTTAAGGACTATGACACAACAGCAGAAGAATATGGCTATGCAAGCCAAAAGCTTTTGTGAACTGTGATGAATTAATAAAAATGGACCACTTATTGGACTCATCCCACCAGTTTTACCATTCTCTATATGTATTAAGCTGCTCAACTCTCTTGCTTTCCAGACTTAGCTGCTTGTTTGTAATCTTTGGCACTCATCAGCCAGAATGTCAACTGGAGGCATTCCTGTCACTTCACAGACTCCATTGTCTGATACCATTTGGTAGGTGCAGGTAATATGTAGTGCTCAGATCCTGTGAAAAGAACTTACCTTTCTCCTGTTTGATTTCACTGCCATTGCACTACACTATATTGAGGCACCATACAAGATCACCAATCTCAAAATGTTCATAAAAGAAGTCATCAGTATTGTCTTGGCCTCCAATATGTGGCATAATTCGCGCCAATGCAGATACTGTCCCAGCTACTTTACATATTATGTAATTGAGGTGTTGTTTTACAGACATCTTATCATCTATAATTATACCAAGATATCTATAGATGATTGTTATGTTGTCTGTGAAGCCAATAATCTTGATTTCTGTGGGAGAGATGATTAGCCACTATCCTCCTGATGTATGTTAGCACTTGAAACCTGGGCAATGCCTCTAGGATACAACTCCATCTTGCATCTTGATATTGGCGCTGAAGGTCATCAAAGAATGGTTATCCTCTTGATTGTTGGTTGCATCACAAACTTTCTTAAGAGCTTGCTTCCATCCAGGCATCCAAATCACTCTCAGTGACAGAAAACATTATCTGGGCTTGCATTAAACTGTAACTTGTGCATATTAAAGAGCGCACACACAATAATAAACTAAATGAAACCACAACTGAAATTGAACTTCGATAATATTATGTAACAAAATTAAAGTACATAAAACAAAATCAATTAACTTCATAACAACAAGACAACAGGATGGATTTTAAATGTATCAATGTATTAACAAAACGGAGTTTTCTGGAAATATATAATATATAGTGCATCAAGCTCATACACTAAATATTTTGGTTTGAAATTGAAATTTATTTGTGGTATACACCCAATTATCCTTTTTTTAAAAAAATACCTATGTTTAATTTTATAATTATACAGTTTAAAATAACTGAGTTACTTATGAACTGATTCAACTTAAAACTATTTGTTCTAGCGGTAGATGTTTGTTCACCAGAAAAATTAAACTTCAATGGGGGATACACATGTCGTAGCTCAAGAGACTCGTATGTTTGTACAATCTCTTGCCCTGCAGGCGCATTTTTCTCAATTGCTCCAGCACAAGAGTATGTTTGTGATTATGCCTCAGGAAATTTTATTCCATCACCTGTTCCTCAATGCATATTTGGTAAGACTTGACTTTTGCTTTCAATAGGTTATTATATTTTTAATTAACCCATTTATTTGCTCCAATTTCATAATCCTGCCTTATTTTCAAAATTGGACTTGTTTTGCCTAAACTTTCTCCCACATACCTCTTGGCTATTTCTTTATCACCTAAATACTATACATATAAATTTAATATGTTCTACTATCTTTCAACGAGCCTGGATCATTTAGGAGTTTCTGAGGTTGATTCTGAACAGATTCCAAAGAGTATAATATTGTTTTCATTTTTGCTTTAATAAATGTTAAATATGATAAAAAACTAATAAATTAGTTGTTTCATAAATTTTTGATTTTTATTTATACATTCTCCATGAATGTTTTAATATATATGTTCATTGTTTAGTCTTTCTTTATTTACAAAATTATATATCAGAGGTTTGTCTTTTAAATTTTATGGGACTTCTAAATTTTCTATTTTGATTTCTTTGCTGTTTTATAACAATATCAAACACCTCCTCTCTCTTATCAACAACACAGAATAATAAACAATGGATAATAACGTATGCTCATAAAAAAAGTGAAACCTAATTTGAAGTTAGTATAATTGATTTGAGATGATGGTCAGTTTATGATACAACACAAAAAGTACATCTCTCTTCATGAACTTGGGTTTACTGTTCTTTTATAAGTTATCATTAATTATGTTTCAGAGGATATAAATTCAAAATTATTGCAGCAGCTTATATAACAAACAATATTTAGTACAAAATTATATTATTATAAAATATTTATCATAACTTATTTTCAGAATCATTTCTACAACAATCACCTGAAGTAGTTCATAGAAACTACAACTTCTCCTCTTCTTCGTTTAGAACCAGTGCAAGTTCCTATACCAGTATCAACTCAAATTCTAATGCAATTAATAATTATGAGCATGAGAGTCAACTATCATATGTTTTAGAAAAACCTCCAAAAGCTGGTGATTGCTACATTTGGTCAGGAAATCATATTAAAACATTTGATGGCAGAATTTTAAGGTAAACCACTGCTAATATTTCAAAAGTTTCTATTTCAATTTTTGCTCTTCATTAAGTTCATTGTCATGTTTTTTGCTATTGTGTTTAATTTACTTTGTTTTTAATTGCAGTAGTATTAGTATGAGTAATATGATTGCAATGATTATATTACTTCAAATTTTTACTGTTACATAAATGTTAGAGGAGAGATCATCAGTTGTTTTCAATACTATTTTTTATTTTATTGTGTGTTGAAAATTGTTATAGTTGCTCATGAGCTTATTAGATGACTGTAAGCTATTTCCTTATACTAAGACCATGTAGTGTTTCTCTTAAACAATTTATGTGCTGAACAACTTCACATCAGATAAGCAGAAAATAAAACCTCAACACTCAGATATTTTACTATATATAAACTAGAAAGAACATGACCAAATAAAGAAAAAGATGAACTGAAAAATGTTTAAGTTTTGTTGGATGGAAACAGATGAATGAAAGTGGTGTGTAACTTACAATCTTCACAATAACTCATAGTTTACTGAAAGTTCTTTATAGTGAAATCCCTTTTCAATTTTATTTTACTGGATAGGGACAAAAGTAATGTAATTTAATATTTTACCTTCATATTAATGTGAGCACAGTGTACATATACTTTGAATTATTTATGAAGCAATTTTGTGTTTCCTGCCAACAATAGAGTATATAATTAAATAAAATGCCTATATATATACACAACAATTTAATTATATACAAAAGGAATTAAATCATAAATTAGAAAACAATATTTTGCTTCTGTTTTGAAACTTTGAGTGTATAAGCATTTATTAAATTTACCAATTTAAATTAATTTATACTTGTACAGCAGATGAAGTTTCAATTAATGTCAAGATTTTTAATTTATCATTTAATTCCTTTGTGAACTATTGAATTGGCTGTCACATTTCAGGAAATTCAATTATAATTGTATATAGTAATACTCTCAATATAAAATTTCAGCTTTCACAGTGATTGTGGACTAACATTGGTGCAGGATGTTGTTGATAATACATTTAGTGTAATTGTTGATTACCAATCAAATTTTCAGAGCATAAAAATATTTGCTCAAAACAAAGAATATGTTTTTACCTTATCAAGTAAGTGTATAGATGCTAAATAAATATACATTTAAAAATGTGTAAAATATAGTTTGCATTGTTTAATTTAGTTTCTTATTATACTAGCTGTGCAGAGAATTAATGCATACATTGAATGATTTAATAAATATTTATTTATTCCCCAATTGCTCATAAATATTTTCTATCTCTCAGCATTAGTTGCAAAATATACCCATGTTGTTTGCTATCTAAACGTGTCCTGTATTATACATTAACCAGACAAATGTTTTGGTGTATAAGTAAAAAAAATCAGATATACCAAATTCAAATTTTATCAAAGTGTCTTGTTCATCAGAAATAAACTTTGATGTAAAGGTTTCCAATTCTATGTGGCTCAGTTTCCCATTTTGTTAAATCTGATATATTTGTTATTTTGTGTCTCAGATTCAAATTTCAAGGTGTGCATGTATTCATCAATAAATTACATTAGTTTTTCAATCAATTCTCTACATTCATTTGGCATTTACAATAGTTGTTAACAGATAAACATAATAGAACACTTTTATAAATACTTTTTGGAAGCTTGTAGAATGTGAATGAGATTTATATATGTATGGTTTCATATAATCATTTATTTTACATCTATTTTTAAGACATCCTATGATTGTAGATAATTAAGCATTTCTTTCATATTTTACAATGTAATTTTTACATAACACAAATATATGTATAATGCACACTCCATGGCTGTCACTCAAAGTGTGAGTCCTTCCCCTTAAGTAGGTGTTTGCCTTCGAAAATTTAAGGAAAATCCAATACTTTAATGGTGTCTGCCATCTTTATACTTCAGATAAGCCAGCACCTTTCTCTCTCTATTTCTTGTCCTTAACCAATCAAATTATTTATTTTGACGTCTTAGCCTTATTTGTGTATATAAAGATAATGATATTTATAAAAGTTACACATCAGATAATATGATAATGAGCAAATGGTCAAAGCACACAGAAGAAAGGGAAAAGATGGAAATACTGAAAATATTTGGCAAATCTGGGACTTTAATCTAGTTCCTTTGCTGCAGCTGCAAAGTTCCATAACTATTTCAGTCACCATGGTGAGTCATGACTCTGATGAACAGTCAGTAGGTTTGATGGATAGAGAAGAGGAAATTAAGAGTTAGGTGCATCTTTTATGGATATATTATCATGATATTTTTAACTTGTGACAAAGTCACACATTGTCATTAATTGAAATTAAATCAGCTTTAATATGATATTTTACTATTATGTACTAACTTACTTTTCCCAAAAGGTCAACAAAAATATTAATAGATGAGTTGTTCTTTAAGAACATTCAAAAAACTCAAATTCCCTTATTCATTTCTTCTGGATTCCATAGGAAAATACCATCCACACATTGACTAACAAAAAAACTTTCTTACACAGTTTTTATACCCTTTGAAACTCACATTCAATAATTTTACACCTTTATGAATACTTCATGGCTTTGTGTTTCATGACCTTAGTCTTCCCATCACCTCTACAAACTTTTACATTCATGGATTTATGTTAGGGATTTGCTGGCACTTCATTTAAATCACACGCTTTATTAAATAATAACAACTCATCTATATTTAAACACGTCTTGTTACATTACAACTGAAATTTTAAATATCACTTTTTCCTTAGTCCATTGTTTATAGTTCACAGCCCACATTTCTCTGTGCACACTACTGCACAGTCCAACATCGCCCGAACGACTGACGAGTGTATTAGTTCATTCTTTCCTCGTCCGATGGCGCTTTCCACTCTTACACTTTACTTATGCAGTGTAGAAATAAGCAAAACCATAGACCAATACCGTATTATAGTTCTAATTTTACTTCCACATAACTTCTTATATTTCTTTACAAACTGCTCATTTGAAATTAATATTCCACTGTCTGATCATTTTCTGCAACAACATATTTTAATACATGGATATTTTTATTCATCTCTCCTTTATTTGAACCATTTTAATACAAATAATTTATTAATGCTTATTAGCAACTTACCCTTGAACATCTAAACTTCCCTCATCAAATTCATTTTCACTTTCCAACTTTTTATAATTACAAAAAATACGTATTGTATTTTTAAGCATAGACCCAATACAATTTTCCTAATTTTATATCTAGAACCTTTCTTGGACTTAAACAAAACCATTTTCTCTAAACCTTTTCACTTTATGTTTAATGTTTATCATTTTCATTTACTTTTCATACCCCAACATTTAAATATAAATATTTCTGTTTACCATTTCCTTCGTCCATCTGTATCTCACATTTAACAGCTAACTTATTAAATACTATATCTAACCTGACATAATTATACCTAGGTAAATCTTGTTTTTATCCAACTCATACTTTACAAACACACTATCATGAACATCAATTTTGTTTATAATTGTATTTAATAGCTTCTTTTTGCATGAACAATTCTTGGGTCTTCAACCGGGTAAGTATAGAGTTTGCTCTGCCATCTTCTTCAGGTAAACTGAAGCTTCTTTTTATTTAATTCCTCCTATTTATCTCTAATTGATACCTGAATTTGTGTTACCCTTCAAGGAAAGGTGATGTATCATTCATTATTAGTGATTGACACACCACCTTGTCAACATTTAATACAACACCATGCTCAGAAGCACAATCGATCCAAGCACAAAAGGTACAAACAAAGATTTTACGAAGATAAACCTCACCAAAAGTTGGTGTCATTTTTTCATGTTTATTTCCAATTTTTATGTTAGGGATTCGAAGGTAACTTAATTTAAATCACATGGCTACACACAACCGCACAGTCCAAGTTCACCCATGTGACTCACTAGTTTGTAGCTTTTCCGCCGGATGACACTGTCCGCTCTTACAATCCCCCCGCCCCTCTGGGTAGACCATCTGAATTAACATCTCGTTCCAACATTTGCCCAACTGCGGCAATCCATAGATCCTCCTCTTCAATCAATCTGCAAACTTTGTTTCCTTTTTCTTCAAATACCGTCAGTTGTTCCATGTAAATTGCCATGTAAGTATGCTGTGGATACATCATACAATTTTTTCTTCCAGCCTTTCGTTGATGCAATTGCCAATAATGGTCGTATGCTTTCCATCTTTACTACCAGTGCAAATGTTTCATGATAATCAACTCCTGGTCTTGCACTGCACCCGACTGCTACTAATCTTGTCTTCCTTTTCTTGATACTTCCATCTGGATTTTCTTTAATATTGAAGATCCATTTCCATTTAATGACTTTCATATTGTCCTTCCTTTTGACTAGTTCCCAGACATTGTGTTATTTTAACAATGTTAATTCTGCGCGCATAGCTTCGGTCCATTCCTTTGCTGCTTGATTGTTCATGGCTTTCTCTGAAGTTTTAGGAATTTCAAACGCGATATTTGCAACATGTTTTTTATCAATTCGTTGTGATCACCTTACTCCACTTCCTCTCAATAGTTGTTTATTTCTTTCTCACTCTATACGATGTCTTTCTCGAATCTGTACATTCGTTTCACCCAGTTTTCTCCCTATTTTGTTTGTTATCATTTCAGCTATTGGGGGCTCATTCTCCTCTGGTTCCTCCTCTAGTTCATGGTTACTTTCATCTTCTTCACTGTCTACATTTGTTGTTTTCAAATATTCGGGTTTCCCCTTATTTCGCTTGTAATTCTTCTATCATCTCGACCAAATAATCTTCGGTCTCTTCCGCTTGTCCTTGTAGTAAGTCTTTTCTTTTCTTGCTTTCTTCAAAAATGATAACTTCTGCTTCTTTGGATTGTATGTTCTGTATGTAAGTCTTTACTTGGAATATCCCACAAAAATTCCTCTCTTTCCTCTTGGGTCGAAGTTCCCTCTGCATGTAGTTGTCGTTGTGTAATATCCCACGCAACCAAAAACTCTCAGATGTCTGAGAATTGGTTTTCTTCCAGTCCACTTCTCAATTGGCATCTGGTCTCCGTTGCATTTATTTGGTGAACAGTTCAGCAGGTATGCAGCTGTTGATACTGCTTCACCCCAAAATGACTGTGTTAACTTTGAATCTTGTAATAGTGGTCTTGTCTTCTCTAGTAGTGTCCGATTCATCCGTTCGGCTATGCCATTTTCACTGGGTTTCCGGGTACTGTCAATTAGTGTTTTATGCCTTTGTGTCGCATTTGCTATTTCATCTGTCCATTTGTAAATTCATTTCCATTGTCGCTGTATACTTGATTGACTCTGTTTCCTGTTTCATTATCTTTGCATTCCATGAAGTTCTTAAAATTGTTGTAAGTTTCATCCTTCATTTTTAAATAATACAAGAAAACTCTTCTACTGTATCCATCGACTATTGTGAAAATGTATTTCGCACCTCGCATTGATGCTACCAGCATGGGCACACAATCTCTTCCAAGATGGCCGACTTTGTTGCAATTGTAACAAGTTCTAGTTTCTTTTATTTTATGGTTTCTTACCTGGTAAACTGCATAACTCTTATTTTGTGTAGTTTTTTCCCCATTCTTGCCTCCTCTTCTTTCAAGGCTTGTTTGATGTCATCCATTGTTGTCGGCCTTTGTATTCAGAGCATCACAGGTATTGTTTCAAATTTTTCATTTAGACCTCGCACTACATGGAATTCCAGTTGTCATTTTCTAATTTGTTGTCCATAAGTAGCACATTTCGCTTCCATTGTTCGGGCTCTTGTAATGTAATTTTCAGCTGTCTCTTTCTCTCCCATCTTAATTTGTCTCAGTTCCATCATAGCGTCTATTAATTTGTCATGCGCATTACCTTCGAAATTTTCTTTCAGCTTCATACATAATTTTCTAGCACTAGTTCATCCAATAAATGGTCTGGCTTGTTCTGGCAATAATGTTGTCACAATTTCCAAAAAAGCCTCATCATTTTTGTATTTCCATTCTTCTTTTTCTGCTTGGTCTTCATTTCCCCATACTGGCTCAGGTTTCTCGATAATCGTTTTTTAAAGTTTCTTTTTTCTGAAATAGCACCCATTTTTAATAACCACATTAGGTAATTGTCCCCGTACACAATCTCGACTCTTTGTGATATCAGTTCCAATTTGTTATCACTCACGTTTGTGTAAAATTTCATTTCTCTTGTTTGTAATTATCCATATTGTCGAACCAGTCTCTGCTACCAATTGTTAGGGATTCGAAGGTAACTTAATTTAAATCACATGGCTACACACAACCGCACACTCCAAGTTCACCCGTACGACTCACTAGTTTGTAGCTTTTCCCGCCAGATAGCGCTGTCCACTCTTACATTTTACCTTTTTAATTCCTCATACAAGTCTTCATTTATAAAACTGGAAATAAGTCCAGTGCAGTTTTTTAACAAATCTTTTCCACATGCAACCTCACATATTCAATAGACTACTATTTTCAAATACTTGTTTATCCAGCCAATTTGGCACATCTACAAATATTGGTAGACCTATTACATTTTTATTATTACAGTTCCTTCTCCAAGTAGGGGACCCGTTACTGAAATAGGCATTATTTTTCAACCTGCCTAAAATTAACGCTTTTGATTTAGATTCCTTTCCGATTGCCCTAGTTAATATTAATCATTTTAAATCCTATGGAAAATTAGAGTTACTGGGATATTTGCAACTGTTTCTTGCTTGAAAGTAGTTAAACATTTAGATGAAGCTTTGTAACATAAAACCATAATTTGTCTGAATGAGCATCTTCGATTTGTGTTCTTAAACTAGTTTTAATTTTCTGTCATGAGAGAAAATGTTGACTCACATCAGTAAGTAACTTAGTTCCTAACAAAAAAAACTCCATTTGTTCTTCTGCACCCGCCTCAAATATATCTACTAAATGAGGTTCAAACACCAGTTACATAGCAGGATCTTGGTAAACTTTCAGTATATTCTTCTATTAAAGAATCTAATACAGCAATGTATTCAATGAATATTTTATTTTCTGCTTCTTCAACATTTTTGTGAGCTTGGGAAGTGCTCTAAAGATATATCCAAACAAGAGAGCAAGTTTTTGAAATATATTTCAAAATGCTTGGGTCTTTGACACATTTCATATACATGCTTTTTTTTTCTTGGAGCAAATATTTAAATTGTTTTGTCATGATGTCAGATAAAAATGCAATATTTCTGAAAGTTCATCTGACATATCACACAGTCTTCCTTGTTCTTGATAAAAGATTAAACTTTGTGGACATAAATTTAAAACTTTAATCAAAACCTGACCTGTTGGTAGGCAGAAAAAATTGCAGTAATTAACGCTTATGTTTCCTCACCAAAAGTAGCAAAATTAGATTATATAATATCCATTAAATGTGTTGTATTATTAAGAATCAAAAATGAATTAATTTGATTTTCATTGCTCCATATGAAAATAATTGCCTCAGTTTCGGATTTTGCAAATAGTGTTCGAATGTATTATAGACAAAAACAAAGGCTTCACTGTGCACCTTTTCCATCTGTGCTTTAGTTTCATATATTCACATTTAATTAATTAATTTCATGTCCAAACATAGAGTAAAAATGACAATTGTTGTATGAAGAAAGACAATTACATTCCTCAACAGCACAACTGGGCAATCACTTTAACTATTTTGTTGACTTTGTCACATTATTACTTGCTATGTTATATATATATATATATATATATAAAATTAAGTTGGCATTCCCCCAATATTTTAAAAGTTTATAATTTAGTAAAATTTATAATCATTACTTTCTTAGGTTCTGGTATCCCTACCTTGCAAGTTGGAGATCAGATTGTACCAATTCCTTCAAACCTGTTTGGTGTAACCATCCGATTTTCAACCAATTTTATTGAGATATCTTTCACAATTATCAAAGTCAATATAAAGTGGGATACAAAGGTATGTAAAATATTTGTTATAATTCTTGTGTATGTATTATTGGTAGCATTTTTGTTAGTAAAATATATTTGATTCATCATTTCATTTATAATTTTATGCCTATGCCTGTAGGATTTTGTACAAGTCCATCTGAGTGAAAACCTTTGGAATCGCACAGGAGGCTTATGTGGAAAGTTTGATGGGTATTCGAGTAATGATATGCAATTAAGGGATGGTAGCATTTCAAATGATCCATTTACATTTATTACTAACTGGCAAGTAGTGTCTTTGAAAGGTAAGCTGTAAACTAAATAATTTTTAACTTACATTTCTTAATTAAATATAGTATGTTTCCAATCAAATTAAAATCTTTGTCAAAAAGTCTGTTGCTGGACTACGCTTGGCATTACATAGTGAACATTTGTATTTGAGGTTTCCTTGTGAATTAAATCAACTGATTGTCCATGCATTAAAAAATTACTTAAGCCAATAAGCCTTTACATAAATTTGAGACAACCACATTATACTTCTATCATATATCTGAAGTAATATATTAAGACTTTCAGTATTTGTTTTGACGTAGAACTATAATGTGAAATGTAAGAAAAACAAAATTGATAGAGAACTGTAGAAAATGAAATTATAGAAGTAATGATGATATATTGAAAGTTTGGTTCGTGGAGTTCCACGAAATAAAATAAAATTTTCTTTTGGATTCAAAAGCAAGTAATACATTCAATTCATATACTAAAAAATTAACATATTTTAAGAAAGAAAAATAATTAAAATGCATCAACAAACCTAGCTCTTGTGCAGGTTAAATCAAAATGTGATATAACAACGATTTGGCTACTCAGTCGGAGATCAAAATTCTCTTGAGAGAGATCTCTATATATAAAGCCATTATTAAGCCTGTGTCCCATGTTCCTCAGCTTGTTCCATGTGTAGAGTCTTCATTCATGATTCCTAAACCAGGTCTTTGTCACTACTAATTTGTGGTCAATACAGAATTCTACTAGCCTATCTCCCTTTGGATTTCTTTCACCATGTCAATAAGTTAAATTTGGCTTTCAGATGCATTTTTTTTGCAAATTAACAGTCATAGTCCATTAGCATCTGCATATACCTCAACTAAAAATGTATACATACACAAGAAAAGCAAGAATTTACCTACATTTTTGGAGAAACTATGCACTCACACCCAACCATCAACTTGTTTGGACGTCATATTATTATACTTCTTGCTTAGGTAGGTTTTAAGTAAAGACAGTTAAGAATACAGAAACAGATGATATGCGTGAAGAGAAAATATATAGCAATGAGGACTATGAGAAAAAAATGAATGAAACAACAGATGTAGCAAAGAAAGTGAGGAAAACATATTTTCTAACTCTATTCTTCTTCAGGGTGGCACGAATTTATAGCTTAGGCTTGATAGTCTGTACACACTAGTGGATTAGCACATACTTGCTTTGTCCCACTCCAAGAGACAGTTATCTCGGCTTTCTCCAATTGAATGGCGAAGCAAGATTTTATATAGTCAAAGACAGGAGGGACAGAGTTGTGGGACTTGAGTCTGTTCCAAGAAAGGCCAGAGGTGAATGGATGAGGTCAGGACAAAGATGTGGTGTGTTCAGGCTATTGTTTTATTTTCCTGTATTACTGAAAAGCACCTGGATGGAATCCCGAATATCCTTAATCAGGTGCTTTGTTTACTGTCATTACAGGTTTAAATTATACATGACTGCATCACAAATGATAATTATCAAATCAGTGATAACATAAATTTTACATTTGAATATAATAATTACCATTTTAGAATGTTTTTAATATGATAACCATTCCACTTCCAATCCTGCAGATTTGGTATTTTACAAATATAATGTTTGCTTCTGGATCAAAAGTAAAATGTGTATAACATTTGGTAGAAAATGGTAGTTAATTTTGTGTGTGGAACTTTGTTTTCCCCTTCCATCCTTGCTCCTAGAACATGAACTACATCTTATCAGCATGAATGTCAGAATCAAAACTTAGTTGCTTCCATAACCCTGGATAAGAAACACAAAATTAATTAATTGATTTCATTACATTCTTTCAATACAATATTCTTTCAGAAACATGCAATTCTGTTACAACTACTACACATGCCTGTGCACTTTGGGAAGTAGAAGGAAATAACATTGCTGAAGAAGCTACCAAGTTTTGTGGCAAACTGTTAAAAGAAGCTCGTTTTGCAGCCTGTAGAGCAGTAAGTATCAATGTTCAGAACATATGAAAAAAATGACTATTCTTATAAATGTATGATATAAAATAGTTTATAATACTTATGTAAAACTTGCTATAATTCAGCGTGAACATGATTATACTTGTTCAATACTTCTCTTTTGCTACTGGCATTAATTAATTAATAAGTAGTAAAATTAAATATGAACTTTATTGACTGTAGTTCATACACAATAATTCATTCCTAAATTTGTTTATATTGGAATCACAAAAATAAAGAAGTAAAAAAATTTAGAGGTGCATGTCGCACAATTGAAGAGGCTGTTTTAATATTTACTGATTTCTAAACAGACAGATATTGTAATTAATGGCGTTAATTAATTACATGTTGATAGATAAATATAAGGAGCCAGCTTTAAAAATTAGTTAGATAATTGTATAAAGAAAAATCTATGAAAAGAAGTATGTGAAATTGTTTTTCTTCCTGTTCTTCCTTCCATTATCACTATCAATAGAATAAACCCATCATTAAAAGTCAAAATACGAACCAATTGGGGAGGAAAGAGAAGACAAAAATAGTTATTGACTGTCCTGAAATTAATTATAGACATCCATTGGCTGGGAAGTATGAAAATATAAATTATTGAGAACCTAAGCTCCATTTTAAGAAAGTGTGTATGAACAGTAATGTGTCTCAGAGATGTGCTCAGAAATGATTCAAATTGCAGCACATCACCTGTTAAATGACAATAATTGACACCCAACAGAGCGAACAACTCTCTCTTTCAGGGATGTCAGAACAATGGAAAAATAATTGACAAAAAACAAAAATATTCAAACAATAAACAGCACACACACACAAGTACAAGAGGAAGAAGGTAAAATAAAGAAAATAAAGATGAAAGCTAAAGGATGTTGAGTCCTGAACTTGGCCTGGACTGATGGATGTGTTGGTAAGAAAGATCACTACAAATGATGAATCAGTGGATAAGGCTTTGAGGACAGTGTGTGTGAGGCACTGGTTAAAATTATTAGTGTTATAGTTTTTTGCATGGCTGCTATATGTAATTGTGTTTTGGACAGTTTGAAAGTTCTGCAGTAGATAGCAATGCATTCAGGGTGAGGTCATTTAGTTTGGCCCATATAGAAATCAGAACAGTGTTTGATTGATCTAGAGCATGATGTGGGAGGACATGCAGGTGATGTTTTCTTTAATTTTGTTGGAAATTCGGGGAGGATTATTGAAGATCGCGGTAGGATGGCAACGGTTCCTGCCACAGGGTTGTCAACCAGGCTGAGGCAGTGTAATATGAAGTTAGGGCTAGTTTTGTATGGAAGTGAGTGGTTGGTGTGTTCAGGATGGCAACTGGTAAAGGTACAACATCAATGAATGTGATGTTGGTGCAGGAATAATTCCAGGTAAACCTAATGGTTAATTTGGCGTTTACTATGAGTAAATCTGAAAGGGTGCCTGGTTCGTGGGTCCATAAAATGAAAGTATCTATGAATCATAACCAGCCTAAGGGATAAGTGGAGAGGAATGTTGCTGTTGAACAGTTGGCTATAGCAGTGCTGCTTATAGACGTTGTGGTATTCAGTCCTAAGACTGGTCTGTTGCAACCCTCCATGCTAACCTATTTTGCTCAAGCCTTTTCATTTCCTCATAACTAGCACAACCCACATCATCCCTAATCTGCTTAGCATATTCCATCTTTGGCATCCCTCTTCTGTTCTTACCCGAAACACTTCCCTCTAAAGCTAATTTTATGAGACCCTCTTGTCTTAAAATCTGCCCTAGTAATCTATCCCCTCTCTAGGTCCACATCCTCCATTTGTTTTCCCCCCTATGCTGTTTAGAACTTTCTTGTTTGTGATTCTATCCACCCATCTGATTTTCAGCATTCGCCTATACATTTCAAAGGTTTTTATTAATTTCTTTTCCGCAGCTCCTATCATCCACGTTTCGCACCCATATATAATGCCATGATCCATTAGCAACGATGTCCTATTATTATACTTATATTACCTGTAAGTAAATTCCACTTTATCTTGGAAATCGTCCTTGCCTGTGCTATCCTATTCTTTATGTCTACTATACTTCTACCATCCCTACTTATTATGCTTCCTAAATAGCAGTATTCCTTAACTTCTGTCAAAATATCCCTTCCCAATCTAACACCCTTTGTTATTCCATTTCCCAAACTACACTCCGTTACCTTGGTTTTCCCTCTATTAGTCCTCATATTGAACTCTTTCTCCAGGACTCCATTCATACCATTTGTTTCCAAGTCTTGTTCTGTCTCCCCTAATACTACAATATCATTGGCAAAGCATAAGGTTTTTATATCTTCTCCTTGCAGTATGATTCATTTTCCATATTGCATTTTTACATTCTTCATTGCCTGTTCTATATATAAGTTAAACATAATGCTTATTAGGTGATTAATATTGATTTCGAAGGAGAAGTAATTTTTGATAACCTTATCCTTGGATAAACTGGGATAGGGCATTAAAAAATAGTGGATGGGAAGGAACACATATCACTGCTAGACCCTCCCAAAGAAATCAATATAATTTTTTAAGGTAAGTATTTCTACCAATTCATATACAGTGTAGTTTCTTTGTTGAAGACAAAAAAATTTCTGAACAATACCATGCGAGTCATTGTTTTATTTGTATAATCGCTATATTATAGCTACTTAGACAACTTTTGGTTGTTGATTCATTAAATTTATAATTCAACTATGACCTCTCTCATGCATAGAACAATAGAAATTTTAATTTTCAGATAAAAATTGTTATATTGTTTGGAATTAAGTACTTGTTGCTCATTCAAATAGTGTAATACTCATTATTCTTAAATAAATTGTTAATCAAAAAACATTATTATTCAGTAAATATATAACACAAAGGAAAATATATCAAATTAAATTGAAATGATATAGAATTGGATTGATTAATTATACTAATCAAGCATAAATTTTATAAAATTCTTTTTTATTTAAAATACCCATGTAAAACCTTTCCAAAAATTAGGTAATACCTCACAAACAGCTTGTTTCATTAAATTTCAAAATCAACCCACCTTTATCAAAAAACATTTACATACAGTATACACACATACACATTAAGCAGTTATAGAATATTCCTGATATATGTCACATTCTAGTTATTAATTCTTTCTTTAATTTACTTCTAGGTCTTAAATATTAATGTTCAACTGTATTATGAAGCATGTCGCTGGGATTATTGTTCTTGTAAAGAAGCATCTCGTGAATCTTGTGCTTGTAATTCTTTCTCTACTTTTATGCGAGAATGTGGTCTCCGAGGAGTATATGCTTTAAGTAGCTGGAGAGATAACTTAACATGTCGTGAGTGATAATAATGTTTAGTATAATAAGTGATAATATTAGTAATTTAAAATATAGCACTAGAGATTATTTAAATTTTTTAATCTTGTGTAATAAATCCCAGTGTTTCTACAAATGACTGGATACTTTAAAATCTTTGTTTAATGAATTATTATATTAATAAACTGATAAATTAAAACTTTATCATTACACTAAAACAGAAGCTTTACGACATGAGTCCATATTTATCTGTAAGAAATTATACTGCTTTGGTGTTTACATTCACTCAACGAGTAGGACAGGCAAGAAAGGCTCTTGCAGGAAAGAGGAATTTACTTATGGCTAATATAAGTGTGAATATTAGGAAATCATTACTAAAAAGGTTTGTTTGGAGTGTGGTATTACATGGGTGCAAAACATGGATGGTAGGAGTTGCAGAAAGGAAAAAAAAATTGAATATTTTGAAATGTGGTGCTATAGAAGAATGTGAAAATCAGGTAGGTGGCTAGAGTAACTAACCAGGAAGTTCTCAGCAGAATAATAGAAGAGAGAACAATATGGAAGATTTTGACCAAGAGAATGGATAGATTAAAAACTACATTTTGAGAAATGAGGGTCTTGTACAATTAACATTATAGGAAAATGTGTAGGGTAAGAACTGAAGAGGACGGGGTGCTAATTTCTGGATCGCAAAGAACAAATGTACTAAAATAGGTCGAAATTAGTCCACTCATTTAGATTTGTAGGCGGAACATACACACACAAACACTCAATATTACTTTAATATAAGTATTATAAAACAAATTTCAGCAATGCAGTGTTCAGGAGGTAGTGTTTACTTACCTTGTGGCCCAACTGTACAAGAAACTTGTGGCACTGGACTTACTTCCAACAACTCCTTAGTCATAGAATCCTGTGAAGAAGGTTGTTACTGTCCACCTGGTACTGTTTTACATGCTCAGAACTGTATAACAAGAGACCAGTGCCCATGTCAGCTTCGTAGAAAGTATTTCCAGCCTGGAGAAACAGTTCCCCGGGGATGCAACACTTGGTAATACTTCTTTAACAATTATAATATATATTAATTTTTAAATAATAAAATACATTATTCATAGATAGTTCTGTTCATTAAAAAATAGTATCCCTACCAACAGGTTCCACTTTGTTCTTAATTGATTACTAAACAGATGTATTTAATTTCATTAATATTTTGTTCACTCAGATTAAAATATCAAGCTCACATCAACCAAATAATTTGTGAGATTGGTTCCAGTATTTACTAATTTCTCTAGAATAATGTAAGTTTCTAACATGCTGTGGTGTAATGACTAGCATTATTGCCTCACAACACAGAGGTGATGGGTTTGAACCCCAGCAAGGGATGGATATTTGAGTGTCTAATACATTTCTCAATCACCAAACCTATTGTAAAGCTCCTGCTGCCACATTTGCATGGTAGAGCATTGTAAGGGTTCATCATCAACTGGCTGCAGCAAAGGGAAACAACCACATTTTCATTGAAAGAGTAAAAGGTTCTCCTTAGAGAACTTATATCATATTCCACAGATCCTGTTAAGAGACTTCTCTTCAAGAATGGGGAATGAGTCAGGGTGTACATTTCTTCCATTAATACTATGTGATAACTATTAACAATAAATTGATTATTACTAATAATATTCTATAACATAAACTTATGAATAGCTCATGCTTGCTATTTACAGTCATATAATAATAGTAATACATTATGCAATTACATATGAAGAAGAGGATTAATAGTTCATGCTGACTATTTAGATTATAACGTAATTGTACACCTCAGATTCTTCATTAAATTCTTTTACTGAATAGGAGTGGCTGAGGAGAAATTAAGGTAACTCAGCATTTTATTTACCTTGGTTAATGGACAACTATTTAAAGCTTTGTGGTTGTCTGTTAAAGATGGAGATCCCAGAATAATGTACACCTTTTTGTGCAATTGACAATGTTTTATATTTTTGTATAGATTATTCTTGTTTCTTGTATTAGAGCCATGAAAATCAGAATTATTTATAAATAAGTTACTATTTTCAATCATAAATACCATTACTGTAATGAGTAAATTTATTGGCATGACAGAGTAAAATACCCAATTGCTTGGACAACATGTTTTTGAGAAATAAAAATCTTATCTATACCGCAAAATTAGTTAATGCAAAGTAAACTAATTTATATATTACCATTAAAAGTTGGTGTAATTACTCATGCTAAAAATACATTTTCTTCACTAAATTAATGTGTTTAATATTTATTTAATTTTGACAGCACATGTCAAGAAGGTCTTTGGGTGTGTACACAAACTCATTGTTCTGCTCGCTGTGGAGCTGTTGGAGATCCACATTATGTAACATTTGATGGACGGCGCTATGATTTCATGGGAAGATGCTCATATTACCTTATGAAGGGTAATAATTATTACATTGAAACAGAAAATGTTGCCTGTGCTGGATCCATATCAGAGGTACAATTTCAGGAATATGTCTTAGCAAAAATTTTTAATTGCATTATAGAAATGACAAAAACATAGTTCACAGCTTGAATAGAACAGTTATATACTATAAAACGTACTGCCACACTTTAATTTTATGTACTTATTTAAAGTATATATGATAGAATTCAATATATTTCTTTTGTGTTCATTATGCTATTTGTAATTCTTTCAGGCACTGAAATTTTCAGTATCTTTGTCACAAGAAATCCCATCGTGCACAAAAACAGTAACTATAAGGTATGAAGATCAAACAATACGTCTGAAACAAAATAAAGAAATTCTCATAAATGGAGCAGAGGTCGAATCATTGCCAATGAATATCAGTGGAATTTATATCCAAGAAGCTTCTTCAATGTTTGTTACTTGTAAGTAAATATATTTGAAACATGACACTTAACCATAGAAAAATTTCTAAAAAATATTTGAAATGAAATAAACAGTGCTTCAACCTTGACTCAATTTTAACAGAATCCATTTGAATTTATACCTAATTTCATAATATAAATTAATTTTATTAGATTACTATGAATGAAATGTTTAACAGATTTATAATGGCTATTTATGGCATTTGATATAAATTCATTAACTATTTGCAAAAACTTTACATTTCTGTATAAGTGGACCTAATATAAAAATGGTGTAGTCTTTACATTAATTTGTTACCATTGAAGGTGTGATGAAAAACATCCTTAATATGTAGTTTGATTGCCTTTAAAATATTTGAAATTTGTATTTTATTCCCAATGGTTTACATGACTAAATTATTCTTCAGAGCATAGTCATATTTACCTCAACTTTAAAAAGAAAATTAAGTCTTATGTCAGAGGTACATCATGTTTGAACTTTTAGAAAGTTATTAAACCTTTCTGAGATATAACATAAAAAGCTACTTACTTGGAAACAAATTATACAAGAATATTATCCAAATAATTATAAATTACAAATAATTATAAATTATAAATAATTATAATTATATTATCCAAATAATTATAATTATAAATAACAGTTGTCAGGCAGCTAAATGAGTAGAATTAACTTAGAGTGACATTTTGTAATTCACCCTGTCATCATCTTCTGGTGATTTCTACTCAGAAGCCCAAGAACTGTTTATACAAACAATTTATCAAGAAAATCTTCAATCTTTATTTTAATAGTATCTTTATATTGGTGTCTCTACTTACAGAAAATAATTTTGCATCATAGTTTACTATTTGCATTTGTGTGGAATTCTTAGATGAATGAATGAGTTCAACTCTAAAGCATTATTCATTGCATCAATTGTTTACAATAGTTTTAAAATTTTATTATTGTAAATAATTACACATGTCCTTCAAATAATTATTCTATTAAGTCTCTGATCTTCCCACAATATATTAATATTTATCCACAAGTTACAAGTACATACATTTTAGAGGATTAATACACACTCAAAGGTAAGTCAGTTTAAAAACATAATTAGCATATAATTTAGCTTCTTAAGCTCAGCAAAGCATGGTTGGAAGTAAAATATATGAATGATTTGAATTTCTTTATTTGAGAACATCTTTCAACCACTAACATATCATCTACATGGATACCTACAATAATTTCTTTTTGAAAGTAGACTTTCACACTGAATTAGTCCTATCTTTTTTAGGCACTCATTCCAATTTCTACCTGATTGTTTTAATCTATAGAGACTTCTTTAAATCCTTGTATTTAACAATCTTCCCTTGCTGATTTCTTTTTACAGTAAAAACCCATTTACATCCAATAATAATCATTTCAGGCCTTCTCTTAACAATTTCCCAAGTTTCTTTCTCTCTCAGAAAATTTATTTCCTTGTGTACGTTCCTTTGCTTTGTGGGCTGTTCAAAGCTTCCTCAACTGTCGTTGGGATACATACTTCTTCTATAGGTACTGTATCCAGCTTACAACATCCTAGTGCAGTGATGGGTAAACTATGGCCCGCAGGCCAGATGCGGCCCCTTGAAGTGTTCTGTCCGGCCCGCGAGACATTATTCTTAATCAGACGAATAAAAAAGAATACAGGCTAAAACAAAAGTAAACATTTTCCTCTTTTTTCCTCTCTTTCGTTTCATATCAATGAAGACATACAAATTTAATGGCTTATCTTAGATATTGGAATGTTATGCTGAAAGTGAGAAGCACAGGCTGTTGGCATTGGCAACTTTGTGACAACGGAGACTACCCCCCCACCACAGCTTGATTTTGACCTGTCTTAGCATTGTTGGTTTGTTAGTTTTACTCTGAAAATTGTGTACATTTTCTGCACTAAGATGCTACCTAAGAAACGTAAAGTTTATTCTGAGTGCCATGTTTTCAAAGATGAATTGACTTGGAAGTACGTTTTCATAGTTTTTAAGGATAAACCACTATGTCTCTTCTGCAACGAAACTGTAGCAGTCTACAAAGAATATAACATTTCATGACACTTCAACTCTAAGCACAACGATGTCAAGGTTAGAGCCATGTAGGGAGAAGAAAGAAAACAAAAAGTAGAAGATCTATGCAAAAATCTAACAGGTCAGAAAAGTCTTTTCAAGAAAGCAAGTAGCTCACAGCAAGCAGATACACATGCAAGTTTTGTTGTTACATACAGTATTGCTAAAAGTAATAAAGCTCTCTGTGAAACACTGAATGCTAAAAGTTTGCAATATTTTATGTCCTGAGAAAAGAAAATATTTTGAAACAATAAGCTTATCTCGGAAAACGGTGACTTCTAGAATCGAAGTAATAGATAAAAATATATTACCGCAGTTGGAATCAAATATTGGCCATTTTAAATTCTGTTCAACAACTATGGATGAAAGCTCTGATATAAATGATACTACACAGTGGCTATTATTTATAAGAGGTGTTGACGAAAACTTCTGTATCACAGAGGAACTCGCAACAGGGTCAGATATTTTTTTAATGAATTTATGGAAGGAATTTCAACTTTGAAAGTACCAGTAAATTGCATATGTAGTATAACATCAGATGCAGCAAGAAATATGACAGGGAAAAATATGGATTTGTTGGGATCTTTATTGAAAAATATCCAGATAATAATGTTATATTTCTACATTGTATAATACATCAAGACACCCTGTGTAAATATGCTTTAGATATAAAACATGTGCTTGACGTTATTGTGAAGCTGATTAATACTACTCGATCTCGAGGACTTGCTCACAGACAATTTCGGGAGTTTCTAGAATCCATACAGTCTGAATCCTCTGATATATTGTATGTTGGCTTAGCGCAGGACGCGTCTTCGAGCAAGTTTGGCAGCTGAAAGACAAAATAGTGACATTCTTCCTTGAGAAACAGGAGTATGAAGAGTATAAAATCCTGGAATATAATGCATGGTTTTCGGATTTTACATTTTTCATGGATCTTCTCTGCCACACGAACAAGTTTAATGTCAAGATGCAAGGCAAAAATCAATTTATCGATGATATCTGGGGCCATGTCAAAGGTTTTAAACTACAACTTGTTCTATTTGCGAATCAGCTTACTAAAATTACTTGTCTCAATTCCCGAGGTTAAATTCAATAGCCCCAATGATGAAGGTAAAGCTTAAGAGTTACGAAGATAGCCTTACAAGACTTCATGAACGAAGAATTTAAACTTCAGTGGCATTGAAAGAGACTTTGAAATTTTCAGTATGCCTTTTAATGTTAACTGTGAAACAGGTGTTTTCTACAATGAAACTTCGAAAGAGTTGCCTTAGAAACGGACATTTAACTTCTTCTAAGAATAAGTGCATCCCAGTTCGAACCAAATTATGAGTAACTTTTAGAAATGCAGTTACAGTTTCATTCATCACATTCTACTTCATAATCTTTCAGTCATTAAAAGGGTTTAGTACAAAAAATATAAGAATTTTGTAAAATGTATCATTGTTATTTTTTAAAAATTATATTGGCCCACCAAAGTTTTTCTCCTTTTTTTGGCCCCCTCTTTGAAAAGTTTGCCCATCACTGTCCTAGTGTACATAGAACCCTTTCCTCACTCTTGCTGAATGTCTTGGTTCTTCTGCTCTTCTTGATACTCCCCTGCTTATGAATTGTCATTAATTTGTGAGAAATCTTCAGACCAACTAGTATCTGATTCAGAACTTTCTTCCTCCATTTCAGTATCAGTTTCTTCATGTTCTGAATTTATGTTGAACACATTTTTCATCTTCAGATTCTCCTTCTACACTTAACTGATAAAAATTATCTTCAGTTTAAGTTTCATAATTTGAGCTATCTTCATAATCATCCAATCTATTCTTCTTAGATTTTACAGTTTTCTTCTTCTTGAATGGGAAATTCTTCTCATTGAAAAATACATCTCAGCTCATGACAATTTTAT
This sequence comes from Eucriotettix oculatus, assembly GCA_034510155.1. NCBI lineage: Eukaryota > Metazoa > Arthropoda > Insecta > Orthoptera > Tetrigidae > Eucriotettix > Eucriotettix oculatus. Next base: position 204,022,114 of record CM067376.1, read on the forward strand.
TTCTCTGCAGACTCCACAGCTTGTATTCTTTCTGTCCTTTGGGATATCCCAGCACCACACATTCTTCTGCTCTATCTTCTAGTTTCCCTTTTTTGAATACTACAGCCCATGCTTGACATCCAAAAACTCTTAAATGTTTCACATCATTTCAAGTCAATGGTCTGTTATTCCAAATTTCAAAAAGGTTATATTTTCAATGCTGGATGATGGGCAATTGTTTCTCAGATAACTTGCTGTATCCAATGCCTCTGCCCAAAAACTGACTGGATACCCTGACATAATTAGCATACACCTGACTGAGTTCAAAAGTGTCAAACTTAATCTTTTAGCCTTTCCATTCTGATGAGTGCTACAGTTTTTCTGTGTAAAATTCCACAATTTTCAAGATATGCACAAAAATCTTACCATTATCTGACTGAAATTCAACACTTTTCATGTTGAGTTGTAGTTCAAATCTCTTCTGATATTTTTGAATAAATCTGAAGCTCCACCATCAATTAACCAAACACCTGGGTCCTTCTTTCCACTTTGGTTTGATGTGTTGGCACACAAAGCTTTGTCTGATGATTACTTTAGCTTCACCTTTCTTCTCATTCCCCCTTCCACCATTTTGACTAAATTGTTCATCTTCTAACACTTTAGGGCATTCTCTAGCAAAATGACCTTTACCACCATAAGCATAACAAAACACTACTTGTTTGTATTGGCCATCTTGTTTCATCTGCACATAATTTTTCTTATAAAAATTTTTATTTTGTGATTTCTTACCTTTAGTTTGCACTTACAGAGCAATGGCAATTTTATCTTCTTTCTCCTTGCAAGAATTTTTATGCAATTCGTTGCGAATTAATTTACTTCCAGTCTTGCTCATTGTGAATTCACTTTCTCCTAATTCTATAGAGCGAAGAAAAACTTAATATTTCTTGTTATGCAGAATCTGGTAGTACTATTTGCTTCGATTCTTTTAGTTTTTTTATTATAAGAATTTGTTTTGGTTATGTATTCTTGCATGGTCATGTTTTCTGTCTTCTTCGCACTAACTAAACCGTCTAAAAATTCTGCTATGTAAAGAGCTGTATAATTAGTACACTCAGTAGTTAGCTTCTCGTTTGCTTCCTTTGCATTTTTACATTCTTCTATATCATGGTAGCGTATGTTACTGAAGTAACGCATGTTCTCCTTCTTTTTCGCTTCTTTCGTATCTTCGCCGTTGGTACCATCGATAGCCTCCCAACAAGAGTTCTTTAAACATAAAGCCTTAAACTTGAAACGCCATTCATAGAAATTTGTGCCGTCTAACTTCGGGCAACAAATCACTTCTACACGATTTTCTGCCATTTTCACATGCTATTTTAAATACTTCAGTCATTATTCTTGGATCAAATACTTCCTGACACCCATAACCTGTTATAATTTAGCTTCTTAAGCTTGGCAAAGCGTGGTTGGCAGTAAAAGATAACTTTTTAACATTACCAAACATGACTTCATTGCGTTACAATACAAACTACACAACATGGTTGCCCACATGGTGGAAAAAGATATAATATAATTTATATAATATGAATCAGAAGTTCACAATAATATGTATGCATAAATTGGAATCATATATGTAACTGACCCACTCTGTGGTGTTCAAGATTACCCACAATATAAAACAACTGACAAATTAATTGGAATTGAAATTGAAATGTTTTGAATAAATTCACTCAAATTATAAAAGAAATTGGAACCAACAGTTGGTAAAGCAAGAGTAGGAGTAAAAATGGTTTATGAAATAAACTAAACAGTATTCTAATAATGGTATATGAAATATTTATAGATAACAATATTAAGAAATGGGGAAACAGAACCATACAATTGAATAATAAAAGTGAACTAGTAAGGTGCTGCAGCAGAAATAACAAAGAACAGAAGTTACAAGTTTAGCACAGGTGAGGAGTAGAAAATTAATTCAATGGAACAAGTAGAAATCATGTAATTATGGTTTTGAAGTTGTATATAAATAAGAGATCATAATCTGATCTTTGGTACATTAAGCAAGTAATCAGAGTTAGGAGAATAAAATACACTAGTTCAGAGCTTGAGAATTCAAAACTCATACAGATAAAAACCTACTCGGCTTACCCAACAACAATTGTCTTGAACTATTAGGTGGTAACTCTAATTTTTTTCTAGTTCAGTATTCCAAAGAAGAATAATCATATTTCAACAAATTTGTTCTATTGATGTTTTGTTGAATAATTTCTGAAAAAAAATTATAATTTTGTGTGTGGTTAATACATTAAATAATTATAAGAGAAGTTGAATCATTTTAAATAATAAAATTGTTGTTTATGTATTTTTAATGATAAAAATACCATTTCCAGTATCACTTCCTAATGCACTTAAGGTATGGTGGGATGGTTTAACAAGGATATATATTGATGCACCTCCTTCATTTCGTGGGCAGACTCAGGTAATATCTTACTGTTTTCCATATTCAACCAAGTATACAAATAATAAATCATATTATACTACTATTCTCTAATTATAATTTAGGTATATTATCTGTTATGTTTTCGCCAAGTACAGGTGTTTGTGCATGTATATATTTAACTAACTTGTATAGTTCAATGTTGATGAAAGTTGGAAGTGGAGTTTGCCAACATTGGCCTTGGAAATAGTAATCTCCACACCAAAGGAGACCAATTTGTGCAAGCAAAGTATTAAATGGGGCATGTACATATATCACAATGAAAAGTCTGAGTAAAGTTGTATTGTGCTGACGCACTTTTTATAAAGTATTAAAATAGGTTGAATAGTCATACAATGTTGCTGAAATCTGCAATGCTCATGCCAGCTGTCCACAAGGTTGCTTTTGCACTGGTCAGTTGTTGAATCTCTGTTGTCTGTTGGGACAAATTCACAGACAATTTGCAAACATAGATAGTGGCTGTGTTCCTTCAGATCCTGGTCTTCTTGGCTCTCCTTCAGGTTAGCAATGGCAATAGATAGGGATCTAGTTTTCCAAACACTGCTTTTGCGGACCTCATATATCTTGTTTTGTCCAACATATATCTTGTTGTGGATGGAATATGGTGCAATATTTTAACATTGGAAAGGAATGCTGGAATAAATGTTAGAACTTGCACCTTCACAAGATTTAACAACTAAATTGGCATTTTATATAAATTCTCAGCAAGATGAGATTTTTATTTGAAGAATTTGGCCAGTTTTCATTTGGTGTAATCACAAATTCTGTAATTTCTCAATGCACTCTTGATGCATCAGCTTAAGACTTAATTAACTGCCCAAGGTTTTTTAACAAGACTAACACAATTCATCTTCATCTAGATAGGTACCCAGAAAGTTATAAGTATTTGATATTGATAAAAGTTTTGAATCAATTTTTATTGATGGGTAATGAGATTTTCTGTTAAATATGTTATAGAAGTTTATTCCAATGGCTTTATTGGTGTTCAAATGAATCTACTTTCTACAAGTAATGTATTTAAAGTTGACATTATTGTATCTATAACCTGTTGGAGAGTGTCACAATTACTTTCATCAGCTACCACGACTGGACTGTGCATGCATTAAGTAGCCATTGTGTGAGATTTTTGAAGTATAATAAAAACAACTAGGGACCAAGAACCGAATCCTTAGTTCCACACATTTTAATAAGAGGAAATCACATATCTAATTTCTGTTACTTATATGACATGACAATTTTGAGTCGTCATGGTTGTCAACCCAAAGTTTTAATTAGTTTGTGGCAAATATTAGCTTAATACTGAATTATTGACATATGTGAAAGGTGCATGAAATTTTAGATTACAATCAGTTTGGCCTATAAATGTAATAAGTGTTGTAAAAAAGAAATGTGTATTTTGTGGCTTCTGTGGGAAGTGAATAAATTTGTACCTTTACATTATTAAGCAGTGATATCACTGAGGTGTTGGTGATGAAATATATGCTGAAGAACATCATTATAGCAAACCATGGTTCCATTGTTTAGCCATATTTATTAAAAAGACTTTGACGAATTGAAGTTGTTGCTTAGGAAGACAGCAACAATGGAGCTATGAAGCACACACTCTTCTTCTGCACATAGCACAGTATGTATCATGTGTTGGAGAGTGAGGAGGGGAATTCCCATTACTTTTTGAACACACCTCATATAACCATTGGTGACAAAGGGTACAATTATTCTAGTTGTACAAGGAACATGATGACAGCCATGTTGAGAAAGATTGTAAGAGTTCATTTGAGTAAAGACTGTGTAAGTTATGTTTTTATTTTGCCCATCTTCTTCTACATTAATGTATCAGTGAAGTGCTCATATAAGTAGTTTTGTGTTTTCTCAGAAAAAGTAACTTAATTGAACAATCATTACAGTGAGTGTGGATGACGGGATTATGTACCACACAAAGACATTCATCGTGAAAAACACCTCAGAAATTATGAGCAGTTTAACTCTATGTCAAGCTGTTATCTGTCTGCCTTACATATAATGGAATGGATGTTCATACTATTTTGTATTTTACTCTTTCACATGAGCATGCTTCTTGTTTAATGACTTTTATGTGTTATGCATTCCAAAACTCCATAGAGTGGCAATACCAGGCATTAGATCAGGATAGCTGTATTTCATAACCATGTGCTTTTTGTGGAATTATAAGATGAGAGATGTTACCTTGAATGTGGAAAAAATTCTCTTAAATATCTTAATTCAATATAATTAAACATTAAAAGTATTAAGGAAATAAGATAGTATAGTGTTAAAATTATACATTTTATGCACTAATTCTAACTGGCCTTATTATTTGTCTAAGGGTTTATGTGGAACTTTTAATTCAAATCAAATGGATGACTTTCTTACTCCTGAAGGAGATATAGAACAAAATATTGTTGCATTTGCCAACAAGTGGAAAACCAAAGAAAAGTGTCCAGATGTAACTCAAAATCACAATCATCCATGTGATTCAAACATACAAAATAAAGAAGAAGCTATCAAATACTGTAGAAAATTGAAAGAAGAATTATTTGCAGGTAAGATGGTAGAATTATTTCAGATATAAATCTCTGTTTTGTTATGTTGGGTGTGGAAGTTATTTAAATTAAAGAAATTTCTAATAATCATTAATTAGTATTATTTATTTTAACATTATAGTGAAGTGAAAGTATTTCTGGATTCAAAATGGTTATTAATAATAGATTAATTATGGGATTAGAGCATTATAATATAGATAAAGTGAAAAAGCCAGGCCTTGTCCAAAAGCGGCAGCATGACTAATTTCCTCCATTTCTTGAGGGCCAACTCACCTGGTATTCTATAAGAAACAATATAAAGTCAGTGTGGTTTAAATCACATAAAATATATCGTAAAGGAACAACAGAGCAATTGAAGTTGGTTTTCCATTTACACAGTAACTATTTTTTTTAAATATGTAATATGCAAGTATGAATTTATATGGAAGATTTTTAAAACAAATATTGCGAGTTGGGTACAATGTTATATCAACATATTTCTGAAACTAGTATTTATTTGAATCCCAAATTTTGGAGGACAATGTATGAAGGTTCCATGGATCTTAATTCTGAAAATAAGATATTTTTCATATCCTTAGACTGAATGTAGTATAAAAATGAAGTACTACCTCATTAATTTATTTCCATTTTGTGTCATCATTTTCAGTATATAATAAGACATTTTAATGACTTATTAAAACGTTTTGAAGGAAAACTAATTATAAACAGTTAAATTATCAAAATACAAAATCTATTTAAAATTAAACAAATATAATAAAGACAACTGATCATAGCAACAACTCAGCCAGAACTTGAACAATATCTGTACAGATCACAACATGCTGTGCATAGCTTGGGCTATACAAGTACTGAAACCAATTCACATGAAACTCTAGAAGCCAAACCCTCCAGAAGAAGTAAAAAGTACTAATTTAGGAATCACCATAATAGGATGCTGAGAACAGGGTGGGTGGAGGAGGGGGAATAATGACTTCATATAGATGGAAGTATCTAAACAGTGTGCCAAAAATATTTTTTTAAGGTAAACTCTTCAACAATAATTCAGAATTATTACACCCTGAACTCTTAAGTCCATCAAATATTCCCCTTAAATATTATTCACCATAATATTCAAAGCTTAAGAAACAAATTGCTTGATATTGAAATATTTATAATCTCCAATGGGGACATTGGTATCCTGTACATTTATGAACATTAAATGACAATGAATGAAATTAGATCAATAAATTCATAGGTTGCACTCTTGTAAATTACTTTACTATACTGAAATTTTGGTAGGAAATAATATTTTCATAGTTATATAGTTATAGTTATATCAGATAGACACTAATCTGTTAATGCTGTGTATTTATAGATTTGATCCGTAACATAAGTCAATAGAATATAATAAAGTGTAGAACAAAAAAGATCTTAATTATATTTGATGGTTTCAATGTAGACTTCCTAAACCTCCTTCATTGTACATCAGAACTTTTAAATATACTATCATCATATAACTTAATTCTTATTTTATTATCATTATCATTTTATTACCAATTGTAAAACTTCCTACAATGATAAATTGTTTCTGACCCAGGTTATTATTTCACAATATATATTGTATTATACCTTTATTTTTATTTGGTTTTTATTAACTTCACTTTTATATGATCTCACATATTAAAGAAGACTACAGAGATGATTACAATATTTAAGTGTTAAAAATGGGCATATTTAACAAGTATTTATAAAATGTTCGATGGAGATTACAAGAATTAGCAATTATTGTTTATCATTATTTTCAGAATGTCACGATATTGTAGATCCTGAACCATTTTACCAAGATTGCTTATATGATGTTTGCTCATGTCAGTTAAAAATAGGGCAATGTCTTTGTCCCATTCTTTCTGCCTATGCTAAAGAATGTGCTCAACAACATGTTCTAATCAATTGGAGAATAAATGTTAGAGAATGTGGTATGTATAAATACCTTATTGTGTTATTTTTTCTTGTTTTACTGACTGTCAAGGTGGTGTCAATTTTAGTATTTTGTTGTTGCAGCATTATGAGATACCAATTATAATGAATTATAAAACAGTAGAATCACCATTAATTTATATATTTTTTAATGTTATTAATTTGGATGTATAGTTCTGAAACATATATTAAAACTATAATGTTTAAATGTTTGACCCTGAAAGTCGTTGGAAGAAGTCTGAATTTTTTGTGATAAGTTGGTTTATTTAAATTTTGTTAATTTTATACAACTGAAGAGGTCATTGAACATTGAGAGGAAAATTGTGTTAATGGAAATTTTAAATGTAAATATTCTGACTTTTCACTACTATACATTCATTTTATTCATAAGTTTTTGTATACATTTTGATTAATTTTTGAACTATATATATATGAATATATATATATATATATATATATATATATATATATATATATATATATATATATATATATATATTGTAGCAGATCCGTCGTTCCTCCGTATTCGAGGATTTCTTAGTTCCTTTAGGGCGCCATGTATTTTTCATAAAAAATACTAAAAATTTGATTTAAATAGTTTATAATTTCAATCAATGAAAAAAATTACATCTGCAGCGCATGGTCAGTCTCTCATCGTCCTGCTGACACAACCTGCTTCTCCCATCACTCCCTGACGACTGCCCCCCTCCCTTTGCAGATCACCCAACGTCTTGCCAGACCACATTGTTGGCCCGGGTTGCTTCAGTTCCTCAACAATTGCAACTCGCAAGCTGGCCTGCATTGTTCATCGTAACTTTTCATGTTACAATTTCCCCGCCCCCAATGAATTTTAAAAAATGTACAATTTTTTAATATGACACTCACTGAACCACAGTCGTAAACAATTTGACTGACCAATGTCCTTAATCAAAATAAAATATTTACAAAAATTCACTTAGAACTAATTACAATTTTCTTTGACATATTCACTTCTTCAAGTAAAAATACAATTCCCGGTCATTAAAATTAAATCATAAACAAACCCTTAACTCTAATTACAAAAATAAACTTCAAACATAACCAATTTATTTAAAATCTTTATAATCAGCTGTTCGCTGTAAACATCCACACCTGTTGCTTATCAACTAATTACATTTTACATCCCATATCCTATATGTTTACAATTATTCATAAACTGGTTTGTAGATACATAAATTAAATCAATTAGCCCTAAAATCAAACACTCTTTGTAATAGTAACTTAATCTCTATCTGTTTTAAATCCGCTATTTATAGACCTTACTTTCTAGTATGCGGCCTGTTCTCTTTCATAGTAGGGGACAAGATGAGTAATATTGAACGATTTCCATGTTTGTCTATCATTGGTTTTTCCCACTACATAATTATTACATCCTCTTCGCTCCATAATCATGAAAGGGCCTTCATAAATATTTTGCAACTTGTAGCTGATCTTTTTAGAAGCATTTGATACCCTTAACTTTTTTACCAGCACAAAATCTCCCTGCTCAAACTCAATATATTTCACCCTCTGCCTTTAGCTCTATAGTGTGCGTTCTTAGATAGGGACTTGTATGCTCTCTCTCCTTCATGCTTTCCATCTTCTCCTTTTCTCCTCCCTCCATCTTCGGATATGGAATCATCTTTTCAAACGGTATTATGCAAAGTGTAGCGAATTGTAATTCATGTGGTATACACCTGGTTGCCAAACTGAAATTCTTATTCATCACATCTTCTATTTTTGGCAGTAATGCCATCCACTTGCTGTGGTCCGCCCCACTGAATTGTCTCAACAACGTACTTAATTCCCGTATGTATCGCTCTGTAGGATTTGATTGGGGATGTCTTATTGCCGTGAAGATAGGTTTAATTTCTTCTTGCCTCAACGTATTCACCCATTCACTACAGTTAAACTGCTTTCCATTATCGGACAACACTCTTCTTGGTTTCCCACACTCCTTGACATATTCCCCTAATAGCTTCTTTAAACACGACCTTGCAGTTGCAGCCTTGAGTCCATACACCTTGGTATGTTTAGAAACAAATCCACTATTACAAGGATATGGACACATCCATACGCACTCTTCGGGAGCAGACCAAACAAATCCAATGCCACCACCTCATTAACCTCCTTGGGGATAATAGACTGGTAAGGCCCCTCAAATTCTTTATTCCTAAATTTATTTAGTTGACAGTTCTGACATGTTCTAATAAAATTCTTTATATCTCTATATATGCCCTTCCACATCAGATCTTCCTTTATTGTTACAGCAACCACACTCTCCTTTTTTAACAAATGATCTCTTTGCTGTTTTGGTCCATCCTTAGCCCCCAATGGTAGTTTTATTTCTATTTCCTTGGCTATCTCATTTGGTAAACCCATATGACACTCTTTTTTACTAAAATCCAAAACTACTTTATGCTTGATAATCCAATCCAAGCCCAATACAAAAGGTACAAACAGAAACTTAACTACTATACATCTAATAAACATCTCCTGACCTTGGATTCTAACCTTCAAAGGAATCTGTTTACTGCTTTTCTCAAATTTCTTCCCAATGGCTCCATACACTCTCATCCCAGTTATTGGCAAGCCTTCTAGAATTGCTTTCCTTTCTATCAGCTCAAGATATAATGGTTAACTGATAAACGGAGATGTAGCTCCAGTGTCAATAATGGCTCTTCTTTTCCCATCTCCCGCAATGTCAATATCAACAGATAACAATTCAAGGTCAGATGATTTTTCCTCCCCTTCATCCTCAATTTCTTCTAATAATTCTTTCCCATTCACCAAAATTGGTATTATTTGACTTTTTTGTAGTCCTTTTCTTTCCTTCCTCAACCAGGGGACTCGCCAATGAAGAAGGTTTTATTAAAGTATGAGGTCTTTCCCGGTGAATGGCATGTATAAATTCCTCTCGAGTTTCCAACCGGGTCAAAGATTTTAACAGTGACGTTTCGATGGCTTGCTCTGCCATCATCTTCAGACTGAAGACTGATGGCAGAGCAAGCCATCGAAACGTCACTGTTAAAATCTTTGACCCGGTTGGAAACTCGAGAGGAATTTATACAAGAAGGTTTTAGTTTTCCTTCGGTCTAGGATTGTCTTCTCTAGCCTGCTGAGTCTATAATTTTCCCTTTCTCCTCCGAGCTGGTTATTACGTCTCCATGAAATCCGATTATTATCCCTATCCTCATTACTCACATTTTCTCTGGGATTTCTATATCTATTCATTTCGTCCGTCTCCCTATCACAAGTCTTTCCCACATGTGACCTCCTCCTCTCTTCCTGTTCTACATCATCCAGGAATTTGAGTAATTTCAGCATATCCATTACAGATTTCTGCCCCTCACCAATGGCTTTAATTATTTCCACCTCAAAATGGATCTTGATTCTGTTTACAAGTTCTTCATCACCCAACGGGGTATCCAAGTATTTGTTCTTATTTATCATAGCCAGGAAATATTCCTCTCTCGTGCCATCCTTACTGCCTCTGTATTTCCCATTATGCAAGGTTTCTACAAAATCTTTCAAAAAATTTTCTCTTAAGCACCTCAAATCTCTGCTCCTCCCCTACCACTACATCTAACCAATTCACAATTTTCTCTCCTAAGCACTGTCTCATCACTCGCTTTGTTATGTTCTGGGATATTAACAATTACAAAGTACTCCTGCAATTCATTTATAAACTTCTTAGGATTTTGTATTTCTCTATTATCGAAACGGGGCATTTGCAATTCGATTCCTCCCTTTGGAGTCACACTCATGTTACTTACTGAAATTGCCTTCAACTGGTCATATAAGTTTTCTAACACTTTCTCTAAAAATACTATCCTGTTCATTTCTATGTCCTCTGCTTTCTCAATACCCTCCTGCACTTCTTCCATTTTTAAAACACTACAGAACACACAAACCCCCAACCAAAATATTACGCAAAATACATTTATTTGCCACCAACTTGTTGAACCTGTTTTCTTACTCGTACTTCACTTCTCCAAACACACCGTACTCTGCTTTTTTTCACACAGACACACACACACCTCTCGAAGATATCCACGCAGCAGTCACTGGAACACTTGACCACTCAGCTATGCTATGCGTAGATCAGCTCTCCTTCCACAGTGTTCCTTCTTCAGCGCCTCCATTTCTCTTGAATAATTCTCGGGTACCATGTACGTCGTCCTCACAAAACTTCGATGTTCTGAGCCTCACAGATGTCTCGCCACTGTTCGTTGTTCTAGGCCATTCGATGGCTCGCCGAATGCAGCATATTAATTCTCCACTGTTCAATGTCTGTCAGCACATTCACCAAACTCCTGCCATGTTCGTTGTTCGATGCCCCAACGTTGCGGCGTAAAATGTAGTAGATCCGTCGTTATATTTATTATATCTGCAGGGCGTGGTCATTCTCTCGTCATCCCGCCGACACAACCTGCTTCTCCCATCACCCCATGACGACTCCCCACGTCTCGCCAGACCACATTGTTGGCCCGGGTTGTGTCAGTTCCTCAACAATTGCAACTCACAAGCTGGCCTGCATTGTTCATTGTAACTTTTCATGTAGCAATATATATAATGAAAAGGGCTCTCCTACTATTAATTTAATTTTTATTAAAATGGTGGGATTAATTAAATAAGTAACTCCAGTTTAATAAACACAAAACATTAAGATTTATTAATAAAAATTACACCATGGAGTTAAATTATAATGAGAGCAATTTAAGATTTAGGGTTATAAATTAATTCTTTTTCTCGGGGGATTTTGGGCCAAGTAGCAGAGACACGATAAAATGAAAGATTGGGTCTCACAATGCATAAAAATGGTGTTGATAAATTAGGTGGATCTCACTAGAGTACAAATTGCAACAGTCCGTCGGAGCAGTAAGAGGGATGTCCGGTTGTCGACGTCGGTCACGTACCAATGGTGATGGTGGATTCGGATTGAGCTCTCGTCGGCGTCTCTCCACTTCCATTCAGAAATTTCAAATATTTTAAAATAATTTCAGTCCGTCGCCTTTTGCTATGTCTTCCAATTCAACATGTCGCTGGCATCTCTCTCCAACCCTTGTGTCCTCGCGTATTTATTTAAACACCTTTTTTTGTGCAAGTATTTAGCTGTCTGGCCAGGCCGCTGTTGCCACCCCCACCTCTCGCATCTGGCCACTAACCCTTGATGAAAACAAAAGGGATGCGTCCCCCAGCAAACTCCATCTTGCCTTGGCGAAAAATTTAACAAAACAATTTTATAATTGCAATAATGCACACTACAATAGTCCCCGATTATGACGACACGGTAATAAAACTGAAAGGTGAATTAATGTGGAGTCACAATCTCAAAATTAGCACGCACATGCATCATCATATTCATTACTATTAATATAATTAATAACAGTGTTGAGGATTTGGAAGATGACACGTGTAACATATCGAGAAAGACGAGTAAGCTATAATGTCTACAGAATGTAGTCGGCAGTATTAGAATTGAAGGTCAAGGAAAGAAATCAGAAATCAAGAAAGGAGTAAGACAAGGATGCAGTCTGTTGCCCATGCTCTTTCACTTACATATAGAACAGACAATAAAGAATGTTGAAAACGAATACAGAAAGGGAATCATACTACAAGGAGAAGAAATAAAACCCTAAGGTTTTCTGATCATATTGTGGTATTAGGAGAGTCAGAAGAAAACTATAAAAAATGCTATGAATGTGGTCCTGGAGGAAGAGTATACAATATGAGGATTAATAGAGAAAAACCAAGGTTATGGAGTATAGTATGGGAAACAGTGGAATATTGAAGGGTCTTAGATTGGGAAGAGATATTTTGAAGGAAGCTAAGGAATTCTTTTACTTGGGCATCATAATGACTAGGGATGGTAGAAGTATAGATGACATAAAGAGTAGAAAAGCACAGGCAAGGAAGGCTTTCGAAAAAATGTAAGTATGAATATTAGGACATCATTACTAAAAATGTTTGTATGAAGTGTGGCATAGTTATATAGAAATGAAAAGGCTTACACAGAATAGGTTATTATGGAGAGTTTCATGAGACTAATCTAAGGACTGAATACTACAACAACATATTAATTAGTTTATCTGATAAGCATAACTTGTTTTTCTCAAGTTTTATCTATTGTTCATGTATAACTTTACTTGTTACTAATTAAAACGTTATAAATATTTTTATGTTAATACCTGTTTCAGGATTGAATTGTCCACCGGGGCAAACTTTTCAGGTTTGTGGAAATCCGTGTACACGTACATGCAATGATATTTCTTTGAGTTCTGAAAGTTGTGACCATAAAGAATGTGTTGAAGGTTGCAACTGCCCATTAGGTGAAACCCTTAATTCAAATGGTCAGTGCATTCCAGTTTCACAATGCCCATGTAACATTGGAAATATTGAAGTTCCTTCAAATATGAGTGAGGTGCAACAAGGACCTCTGGGATCAGAATTTTGGTGAATATTATTTATTTGTAAAACATTTTCTGAAATTAGTAAGTACAACAAAGTAATACTACAAAATATGTACAATTGAATTTTAAACATCAGAATTGAAAACTGCTTGTGTGTGTGAAGTGTTTATCTTGTACATGCCAGATGTCTGCTCATTACAAGGGGTATAGCCATTTAATGTTTAAATTGTTCCTGAAGTTCACGTGACTGTGACTCCTCTACAAATTAAACCAATTAGATTTGTTGAAGCAGAACGTGACTTCTATATAAGTTGTATAAATTTAGGCTCCACATAAACATTAATTATCCCAATCTTTACTAACTTTCTATTAATAATTTAAGAAATGTCAACTATCACGCTACAATATATTGTCGCGTTTCTATAGGATCATAAGATGCAATAACACACACACACACACCTAGAGTTTTTAGTGTGGGACTTGAACCCGAACTCACATTTCTGCAATACAGCTCGATACCTCTCAGCCATGACTGCAGGTTCTGTGGTGTGGCGATTACCTCAATAGGAGCCGGTCAGCAGTAATTAAATTTGCAGAGCCAGAAAAGAAAGCAGAAATCAGGAAAGGAGTTAAGACAAGGATGGAGTCTGTCGCCAATGCTGTTTAACTTATATATAGAACAGGTGATGAAGAAAGTTAAAAATGAATATGGAAAAGGAATAAAAATGCAAGGAGAAGAAATAAAACCCATAAAGATACTATTACATCTAGGCGAAGTTCGCTTTTGTGTGACTGGTGCCCGAGCGGCATACAACGCTATTCGCCCGTTTGCGTTCGCTGATACTCCATCTATCGTCGGTTTTGCAGCGAATCATCAAAGGAAATTCGTGTTCTGTCGATTCGGCATTTTTGACGGCCATCCCTCTTTACTAAAATGAATCCATTGCAGGCATACAGGGTCGTTTCTCTGTTCCATGATGATTTGATTTAATCTTTCATCACTCACTGGTAATCCATTCATCTCAAATTCTTACTTAGCTGAATTAAATGGCATTCTTTTTCCTTCAATGCGTCCACATCTGCTCGTTTTACTTTTCCCAAATTTCACTGGCTCTCCCTGCTAATAAAGGTCGTTCAGCCGTAGTAGATTTTCCCTTATAACAAACTTTTTCTTAAAAACAGCCGATTACATTATTGAGTATCTCAGAGTCGGCCCCATATAACATTCTTTCTGGCTTTCGCAATTTTATTTCACTGAGAAAATCTAAATATATCTTTTCAGGGATAACAGACACATCTGCTTGCGTGTCTGCATTAAATGGAATGAGCCTATTTTTTTTAAGATATTGGTGCAGCCCATTCTCGTTTCTTACGTTTTTCTGTGAAAATTGCCCCAGTAAAATTTTTCTCGCTTTGCTGGCAATTTTCCGATTCAATACAGCAAACATTGCCTGCTTTCTCGGTTTTACAGCTCCTCGCGTAATGTCCAGTACGTTTACATTTATTACACACTGCTTTTGCGGCGGGGCATTCGGATTTAGAAACGCAAAAATTCCCATAATTCCAACAACTTTCCGATTCCTGTTGTTTGAAAATTGGTTTCGGTCTTGGGCTGTAACGTCCAGGTGGTTTCATCGAACCCGTCTTAATCTTGTCGACTGTGGCGGATGTCTGCATCTCTGACCTCAGCACATCTTGCTGTTTTTTTACCCGCGCGTTTTGTTTGGCCATTGTGATTGCCTTATCTAACATTAGGTCAAAGACCAATTGTGATTTTCGCGATAATTCCCTGTCTATAACTCCAACCACTACTCTATCACAAATCATTCCATCTTTTAAAGTTCCGAATTAGCAATGTTCCACTAATGTATACAAATTAGCTACAAATTCTTCAATAGTCTCTCCGTTTTGTTGACACTTTGAATTAAATACAGCTCTTTCATATATTTTATTGCGTTTGACAACGAACTGTCAATCAAATATGGCTGTAACTGGGGCGTATTTATTCTTTTGATACCCAGGCATGCCTATGCTTCGTAAAAATCATGTTTGTGGTCCCATTATATATTAAAGCATATTTACCTGTTCTTCTTCAGGCTTCTTATCCAGCTTAGTGACCGTTCTAAACCTTTCAAACTTTCCTTCCATTTTGACCAGTCGGCAGCCTTGGAGAAATCGAACGGTTCTAGTGCCCTCATTGTGCGTTGAACAGTCGCCACTTCCAGTGTGTCAGACATTTTGAAAAGAAATTTCTAACCTCTAAAGAATTATTGTTCAAGATTCACTAGAAATAAAGTTTACTTGTTTCCTGTCAATCTTCTAAATAATCCTAACAAAGTTTTTCATTAATAATTCACCGCTGCCACCATGTGTAAACAGGTATAATGCTTAAATTATACAAAACAATCAGAGCTGAAATATACATGTTATATTCTTTACTTCAACATGGCTGAGCTTGACAACACTGGCGACATCTGTAACGTCGCGAACTAAACATCAACAATGCTACCGATTAACAACACACTCGTGTAGCCTGTTAACCAAAAATTAATAAATAATAATAATATACACGAGTTATTTACTGTTGTGTTAATGAATACACTTTATTAAATACACTTACGTTTAACAACAAGTACAGATGTCTCATATCAGTCCGTCGGGTACACTGCCTGTCTCGCTACTGTCTAGTCTCTGTGTACGCCGCCAGAGAGCTCCAACAACTAACGCTGCTCCTACATCTCCCCCTCAAAGCTAAAGATCTAGTCGCTGGGGTGCTCTTGATACTCGGCCGGATCTCGTCCTTCGACCTCCCGTCGGCTGCTCGATGGACTCGGGCGTAAGGACGTTTCTGTTCTCGGGCGTAGTAGACACATCAGTCGTCGTCCCATTCGGAACTCTAGGTAGTGTGTTGCCTCCTGTCGATAGCGTCGGACATATCGTATGTCTGTTGCGACGTATGTCATTATTTTCAGTACGGACGACATACGACCTCGGCTGGTCTGCCTTTCTAATGACCGTGCCAAACTTCTTTATATCTTTTACGAAAACTTGGGTCCCTGAAGCCAACTCAGGTAGTCTTCTTGCCCCTTTTGCCGAGTTATAGTTTCTCTCGATTCTTCCTCTTCGATGGTCTTCTTTTTCCTTAACTTTTCCTCTATTCACCACCCTCGGTTCCAAGTTGACTGGAATATGAGGTAAGAAATCTTTCAATTTACGACTCATCGATAGTTCCGCTGGTGAGTGTCCGTTTTCCAAAGGCGTGTTGCGGTATGCCAGCAGGCCTTTGTAGGGGTCTTTTTCCTTCGCACAAATACTCTTCACGATTTTGACTCCCGCTTCGGCGAGTCCATTGCTCTGTGTGTAGCCAGGGCTTCTTGTAACTAATTTAAAGCCATATGCTTCCTGGAATTCCTTGAACCTTTGGGATTCCCGAAATGGGTTGAACTGAGTCCCGTTGTCTGTGAAGATCTCTTCCGGGATGCCTTGTCTTGCAAATATCTCAGACATTTTTTCTATGATAGTTTCCATTCTCAAGTTAGGAACTTTCGTCACTTCCGGGTATCGGGAATATCTGTCAAAAATTATTAGATACCATTCATTCTTTACTTTAGATAGATCCATGCCAGCTTTCTGCCACGGGCGATTAGCCGGTTCAACCTGGATCAAAGGTTCATGTCTATTCGACCGCTGTTGTGCGCAGATGTCGCAGTTGTCTACCTTTTGACGTATCTGCGTAAACATGCCGGGCCACCAAACAGTTTGATTGGCTCTAGCTCTGCATTTCGTAATACCGAGGTTTCCCCCGTGGATCTTGTCTAACATTTCTGCTTGCAGTTTCTTTGGGATGATGATTCTCGACCCGTACATCAGCAGTTCACCCTGACAGGTAATGTCCCACCGTTTCTCCCAGAACGGCTTCAAATAGGTGGGTAGAGATTCTTGTCTTGGCCATCCGCTGTAGATGTAGACCCTAAAAGCTGCTAGTTCTGAGTCCTGTTTCTGTTCCTCGACGATTTGCGTGAGCTTAGAAGTGGACGCTGGAAGATTTGAAATCGCCCCGATCACATGATTTTCCACTTCCTCCTGGAATGCGTCATGTATTGTCCGCACAATTGGTTGTCGAGATAGGGCGTCGGCTGTTTCCAAGTCTTTACCGGGTACGTGGACCACATTGTAATCAAAACGTATAAGACGGATACGATACCTTTGAAGTCTAGGAGACAAGTTATCCAGAGCTTTGGTAGTAAGAATCGGGATGAGTGGTTTGTGGTCGGTTTGCACTATGATATGCACGCCTGTTATGTAATCGGCAAATTTCTCACACGCATAGATAATAGCTAGTGCCTCTTTCTCGATCTGGGCGTACCTTTTCTCGGCGTCTGAAAGTAGTCTTGACGTGTACGCTACAGGTTTGATATCTCCCCCTTCTTACATCTGGAGTAGCGCTCCTCCAATCCCGAAAGATGACGCGTCTGCCGTTACGATCGTTTCCTTCCTAGGATCGAAACGGGCTAATACCGGAGCCGAAGTCAGTATTTCCTTCACTCTGGCAAAAGCTGCTTCTTGACTTGGTCCCCATACAAATGCTGAATACTCTTTCAGCTAGGCTTGAAGTGGAGCCAAGATGGTTGCTTTATCTGGTATGGCCTTCGCTAAGAAGTCAACCATACTCATCAGCCTTTTTAGTCCCTTCTTGTCATTTGGAGCTTCCATATCGACGATGGCTTCTACCTTCTCCGGATGTATACGAGTACCCGACTCGTCGATGATGTGTCCCAGGAAAAATATCTGGTATCTTTTATTAAGTTAAGAGTATAGTGAACATCAGGCATGGGATGGTACTCTCGTTGAACGACTTTATTCAGCTCTCTCAGGTCCACACAAATCCTCGGGCTGCCGTCTTTCTTGAACGTGACAACCATAGGAGAACACCAGTCCGTATATATATTAACCGGCGAAATTATCCTTTCTTCTACCATCTTCTCTATTGCCTTTTCACTTTGTCTTGCAGGGGTATCGCAATTCGCCTTGGAGATGTCACGGCAACCGGTTTGACAGCTATTTTACACTTTCCAGGAATTTTCCCAATTCCCTGGAATAATTCGGGATATTTCGACTTAACATCATCCAACGATATAGCCTTTGAATTGAAAATAGCGCCGAGTCTTTTCACTAGGCCTAATTTCACTGCATCCGATGTCCCCAATATAGGCTGCTGAAGGTTTCGGATATAATAAATTTCTTGAAGAATATGTCTGTTCTTGTAGGATAGTGTAGCTTGCTCGACTCCGTAGACGTTCAGTGCCGTCGAGTCAGGAACTGTTAATCGTTTCACGGACCTTGAAACTTCTCTGTTGCCTGCATATCTCGGTGAAAAAGCCGTAACGTCGCTCCCCGTATCGATTTTAACTCGAACGTCCTTCCCGTTGACTTGGATTGTTGCCGTCCAGTCTGTATTGTCGCCGCTTTTCACCTCGACCGTGTCGATGTGAAATAACCCGTCGGCGTCTAGCTTGCCCTCATTAACTAAACACATATTTCTCTTAGATCTGCAACTTTTCGATAAATGTCCTTTCTTATGACAATTGTGACATATGGCAGAGTTAGCAGGGCATTGTTTGCGTTCGTGTTTATCGTGGCCGCACCATTGACAGCTGTTCCACTGTTTAGACCGCGAATTTGATTGTTTATCCTGTTTATTCCGTAACAAGAATTTAGGGCCTTCGTCGTGTTTCTTAGATAACCCGACTCTATTTATGCTCGGTTGTTGCAATTGTTCGACTTGTTTTCTGACCTCTTCAGACTGCGTAGTCATCTTGACGGCTTTATCAAGCGTGAGCGTATCGTCTAACTGCATACGCTCGCTCAGCTTTGTGTCTGCAACACCTACGACAATCCTGTCTCGAATAAATTCGTCTTTCAGACTGCCATAGTTGCAATTTCTGGCGAGGTTATGCAACGTGGTGATAAAATCACTAGCTGATTCCCCAGGATTTTGAGCTCGGGTATGAAAACGTGCCCTTTCATAAATTACATTAGTTTTAGGCGCAAAGTGATTGTCAAATTTAGTAATCACAATTTGATACACCTTTTCTTCAGCTTCCGTTAACCCAAAAGTGAGCATCACTTCGTCAGCTTTTTCTCCCATTAGATATATTAATGTAGTTACCTGTTCTTCTTCTGACAAAGCGTTTAACTTAGAAGCAAGTCGAAACCGCTCAAACCTCCTTTTCCATTTAGGCCAGTCGCCGGGCGAATTGAAGTCAAACGGATCCGGCGCTGCGATGTTGTATGACGATGCCGCCGCATGATCTCGGTGTGCCATTATCCCTTAGTAACCATTCAATAGTCGGTAATTACACTACTTTACCGCTGCCACCATGTTGTGTTAATGAATACACTTTATTAAATACACTTATGTTTTACAAGTACAGATTGTCTCATATCAGCCCGTCGGGTACACTGCCTGTCTCGCTACTGTCTAGTCTCTGTGTACGCCGCCAGAGAGCCCCAACAACTAACACTGCTCCTACAACACTTACAATTGACGACAAAAGTTATGATATTCAAACAAACCAAAATGAACAGCTGATTGCTGCAATGTAGCATATCTGGCCAAGTGCTTGGTAAAGTTCGCTGCTGACTTGAACAGAAATACGTGCAAATTAAATTGAAGTTTGTTAATCAAGTTAGGCAAATATACAGGGATTCTTTCACCTGGATAGTTGAGATGCAGCTTCCAGGAGATCGCTGGAGAATGCCAAGTCCGGACGAAACAGCGCAGATCGCTGGAGCCTAAGTTCCCAGGAAGGGCGTCGAAGCGCAACTCCAAGAATGCACTGTGAAGACTGGCGTGCTGGAGGACGGGCAGACGTGACCGCGTGAGACTCAAATAGAAGGCATTGTCGCGTCCCCAAACGCAGATTCACAACGTTGTACTAATGAAGTCCGGGAAGAAGTCTCGGCGACGTACGCTTTCTCAGTTGTGAGATTCGGCGAAAATTTTCAAGTCCGAACTTCGAGCAGTTTCTCGGCAAACTACTGAAGCGTGGAGCTAATACGTCCGACAAGACTGATGTGACACGAAGTGATCTCGTTTAATCGGAGACTGAGCTCCTGAGACAGGAAAGCGTTGGGGTAAAAAAGTATAGATTAAATGCGTATAAAGCAAATCCCTAGAAAACAAAAAGAATTCGTCAAAATCTAATTAGACAATAAAAAAGAATAGTTTTCTACGTAGGCAATGTGTTAATCCTGTCAGGGAAAATTCTCTTTCCCCATCTCTATCATACGCACACCCACCCACCCACACACACGTCGGCGCGGTGCGCCAGTCGCTTCCTCGGCTGAGGTGAAAGCCGGTTTCACCCTGTCCAGTGAAACTCGGACGTCGTTCCCTCGCACCCGCAGGACGCAAGTCTTGTCATCCCTGCTGACGACCAGGTGGGGCCCGGCATAGGGTGGGTCGTGCGGTGTCGTCGCGCAGGAAGACATGGGTGCAGGATGTCAGCTCCCTGAAAACGAAGGTCCCGGGGCGCGAGTGCCGGGCCACGGGTTGTGGCCTGATGTGCTGTGTTGCTGCGCGGACGCGGTCGACGAGCGAAGTTGGGTCGACTCCGGCAGACTGGGCTGGAACCGGGGTGTTTCGCCGAACACCAGCTCGGCTGCCGATGCCTGTAGGTCCTCCTTGAAGGCGGTGCGTATGCCCAGCATGGCTATCGGGAGCGCCTCTAGCCACGATGGTCCGGTGTGGCACATTAACGACGCCTTCAGCTGCCGGTGGAATCTTTCCACCATGCCGTTCGCCTGTGGGTGGTACGGCGTCGTCCGAGATCTCTGCCACCCGGCGAAAGCTCCCAGAGCCGCGAACAGCCGCGATTCGAATTGACGGCCTTGGTCGGTTGTGATGACCTCTGGGCACCCGAATCGGGCGATCCAGCCGTGGAGGATGGCGTTGGCTACGCTCTCGGCGGTGATCTGCTCCAGCGGGACTGCCTCTGGCCAGCGCGAGGCGCGGTCGACGATCGTGAGCAGGTAGCGGAAAGGCCCTGCTGGCGGTAGTGGCCCGACGATGTCGACGTGAATGTGGCGGAATCAGGTGGTGGGCGTCTGAAAAGATCCGGTAGCCGTCACGACGTGCCGCGTGGTCTTGGCGCGTTGGCAAGGCACGCACGCTCGGCAGTAGCGATTTACTCCAGGCCGCACGAAACGCGACGTCACCAGGCGCGAAGTGGCGCGGGTCCCCGGATGGCTGAGGCTGTGCAGCGCGTCGAACACCTGGCGTCGGCTGGGTGCTGGGACGAACGGCCGATGGCGTCCGGTCGAGACGTCGCAATAAAGCTGCGAGTCTTGGCCTGGGATGGATACCAGGCGGAGTTGGAGCGCTGTGCCGCTGCGAAGCAGCGTGCGCAACTCGTCGTCGCGCGTCTGTTGGTGGGCGAGGGTCTCGAGGTCCACCGGGTTCGGGGCCGTCGTAAGGGCGTCGACGCGGGAGAAGGCGTCCGCGACGATTTTCTCAACTCCGCTGATGTGCCGGATGTCGGTGGTGAACTGGCCGATGTACGTGAGGTGGTTCCTCTGCACCGGTGGGAGCTTCTCGTTCTGCTGGAGGAACGCGAAGCAGATGGGCTTGTGGTCCGTGAAAACCACCGTGTGCTGCGCCTCGATCGCGTGGCGGAAGTGTCTGACCGCCAGGTAGATCGCCAGAAGCTCCCTGTAGTACGCTGGAACTGCTTCAGGGCGGTGATGCGCTCCGGGACCGCGCTGACGCCTTCGTGGGAGACGCGGTTGCCGAGAAAAGTGACGGCTGACCGACCGAAGACGGACTTCTCAGTGTTGAGCACGATGCCGTTCTGCGCCAGACGTTGGAAGATCGTGCTGAGATGTTCACGGTGTTCTGCCGGTGACGAGCTAAAAACGAGGATGTCGTCTATGTACGGATAGCAGAACTCGAGGCCCTGCAGCACCTCGTCCATGAACCTTTGAAAGGTTTGCCCCGCGTTCCGCAACCCGAAGGTCATAAACGGAAATTCGAACATCCCGAACGGCGTTGTTATCGCGGTTTTCGGGATGTCCGGTGGATGGACCGGAATTTGTGTGTATGCCTTGACTAGGTCTTGCACGGAGAACACCGAGCTGCCCTGTAGGCTCAGGGTAAAGTCTTGCACGTGGCGCACGGGATACCTGTCCGGGATGGTTCGCGCATTCAAAGTGCGATAATCCCCGCATGGGCGCCATTCCCCGTCCTTCTTCTTCGGAACGAGGTGGAGCGGTGATGTCCACGGGCTCTTCGAGCGCCGTGTGGTCCCGTCCGCGAGCATGGCCTGGAACTCTGCCCGCGCGATGTGGAGTCATTCCGGCGCGAGGCGTCGTGGTCTGCAGGACACCGGGGGGCCCGGCGTCGTGAGGATGTGGTGGGTACGGTGGTGTAGCGGACGGCCAGGGGTGCGCCGGCTGGGCGCGTGAGCTCCGGGAAGCGATCGAGGATCTCTTGGTACGGCGAAACCGTCGTCAACACATTGACGCTGGGCTGCGACTGGTTACTGGGTGTCGCGACGGCGACGTGGCCGGAGATCCCGTCTATGAGGCGCCCGTTGCTGCAGTCTGGCAGCAGCTTGTAGTGCGCCAGAAGGTCTGCGCTGATTATGGGTGACGCCACGTCCGCTACGACGAAACGCCACGGGAACTTGCGGTGCAAGCCCAGGTCCAGCCGCAGGGGCACGTACCCGTAGGTGGCGATGCTGGTCGCGTTCGCCGCCTGCAGCTTGTACTTCGTGGGCTCTCTGTGACACTTGAGGAGAACTCGGGGGAAATAGCAGATGTTATATACAAGTTTTATTTTAATCCTTAAAGTGACAAAATAACTCATTAATAATACAAGAAAACAGTCACATTTTGAAATTTTCCAGATTTTAGAAAATTGATGGTAGTAGCATAGTTATTTTAAGTAATAACTCATGTAGAATGTATCCATTCTAAGTAAATATATAAAGAAGTTTTAAATTACTTTTTGGGGGATGTTCTGTATTATAAACATAGTAATGCTGTAAACTGCTTGACTCTAAATGGTATTTCTACTTTTAAACAGTTTCATGACTAACTAAATTTTATTACCATTGTACAAGTCTATTAAGGAAAAGCAGTATTGTTCATTGAAGTGGCTAGTGGTAGGTCTATGAATAGTGATAAGTATTGTACAGTTAACATCAGTTTACAATTCATTCAGTTGCTAACATCAATGTTTTATGTGTAAAAGTTCTATCTGAAATATTTTAGAAGCATATTAGTATGCTGAATTACGAAATAGGATTAGTGTAATTATATCTTAATAAAATTTAATGTCTTTATTTATTATTGTTTCATTTGTCAAATTTATAAATTTTTACTTATTTTCCTTCATTGTCTCCAAATATGTATTGCAACTTATATAGTTGTTCTTTTTCAGTATGTGTAACGGTGGGAAGTGGAAGTGTCGTGTAGCAACATTAGAAGAGATGGATAAAACTCCACGTCTGAGCATGATTCAACAATCATGCAGTATTTTAGATAATGAAGAATATTCAAATTGTAAAGCAGCAGAAAGGATCACATGTAAGGTAGGATCTGTCCAGATACATTCAATTTTATAAATCATACTACAAAATTGATTGCAGATTAAAAATTCTGGAACTTGTGGAGTACCCACACAGTTACTCATAAACATGAAGCTCCACTCCTAACAGATCATTAATGCACAACTAATGATGCCATAGTCTGTTCGTACATCAATGAAGTCATTCCCCTCCACCCTCCTGCACCCTTGTATTTTTCCTGGATATTTTGGAAATTGTAATGGAATCATAAGGACAGCTAGTTGTCTCCCTGTTTTAATCACTGAAATTCAACTTAACCCCAATTTTGTGTATCAGAAAGAAACTCCATGCCAGAACACACATCATTCTAGGTCAATTTAGTTTTGTGGCTTTCATCCCATTCCAATCCCCCACGTGGGGCTGATGTACTATTTAAGTTACATGTTGAATTTCATAATTGAAGCTATCTCTTCCATAAACCCAAAATAGACACAAAGTCAGTTGATTATATGTTTTAGGCAATTACTCCCTTACAGACCTACCCACCTCCTAGGAATAAAGTACAATTTTAGTTGCATCTTGAATATCAGAATTGAACTCAGAATGTTCCTTGTTAATGGAATAATCATCAATGGAGGTTTATTTAGTTTTATTGACTTTCAACTCCTTCCACCCCCACCCTTCTGGCTGAAGTACGAATCAAGGTACATGTTTAATATTGGAAATCTCGATAAATTTATTTTTATTTGATGCAACTCCACCCTCATCCCTAGCAGAGTAGGGTTGAGATCATATGCTAAAAACATCTGTTGAAATACTAGCAAAGTACTTGACCACAAAAAAAGTTTATTCAACACAAATATAACCCCTTTTATGCACAATTTAAAATTTCACTTTGCCCTCCTCATTCCTGGGAGTACTAAATGTCTTACTCCCACAGTGTCTATTTTTGCATTGAGATGAAAATGTGCACAAAATTTGATCACAATGGCTTGACACATTTAATATTGAATGCAGGATGTTATTTCACCACATTTTATCCTCCACTTAGGGGCTGAAAATAAACTTAAATGGCATGTTAAATGTCAGAATTAAACTCAACAATCCCATAATCCTGCTAAAACACCATTCTTGATTGTTTAATTTTTTATTTCATGTGATGCTTCTTCATCTCCACCAGTACGGGTACTTCCTTTCCATGCCCCCTGTAAGGGTATGAACTGCATTTTAGTTGTATGATGTTTAGCATCAGAATTGATGTTAGTGACCCACATTATGCCAGTTTCAACATCAAACTTGACAGTTTTCTTCTATTTTTATCATGAGATGCCTCCAACCCTATGAATTCTTCCCTCTCATGCTGAAAGGGGTTCAGAGGCTTACCTGAAGTGTATGGCTGACAAACACCATGATAAGTGCGGGATTTTCTGAATTTTTGGAGGCAATTGCCCCCTACATCTGAAGATATGGAAGAGTATTCCAAGTCATGAGCAGTCCAAGTTTCTGTGTGGTGGATTAACAATATATCCCACCAGCCACCCTCTTTTTCTCTCAATGAAGGTTTATTTTTAAAAACATACAGAATATACATCCATACATATAGTTTGTGCAGAACAAATTTATTGGTCAGTTGTGTAAGCTTGATGGCCATCTCTTGGCAATAGTGGGTTTATTACTTTATAGACTGATAAGACTTATGTACATATCTCTGATTGCTATAGCTCTTCTGTTGTAAGGATCAGAGTCTTGTACTGCTCAAAATGTCAGATTGTTTCTTCAACAGAAAATCAAAACAACAATGCCATTAGTACATACCACTCATATTTAATCAGTATAGAAGGAATGTTGAATAATACATGTTTAAAATTTAATTACAGAATATGCACAGTGCATCAGAGAAACCTGCTTGGAAATCATGTAAAGGAGGTTGTGTCTGCAAAAGGGGTTATGTTTTTGACTCAAGCAGTGGTCGATGTGTACTGCCAGATAATTGCCCATGCCATCATGGAGGAAAAAGTTATGCTGAAGGAAATATTATTCAAGAAGATTGCAATACCTGGTACTCTATTTGAATAATTGTGTTGAAAAATATACTCACATCAGATGTGATATTTGGAGTGGCTCAATTGCTGGTTGTCCAATGAATCTATAATAGACCTATGTATTATAACAGCTTTCTTTTATATTAATTTTGGCACATAAAGTAAGAATGTCTTGATTTTAAAATTATTATATTTCTCACACTCATTTTTATTTGATTCCCAATACCTGATACTTATTTAACTTGATTTATTTCCTGTAGGGTATGTCTGTTCCAAAACCTTTAAGTACTGTATAGATCCTTGTACAAATCCTTTGCCCTTCATTCAGAGTTTAAAGATAATGATTCTCTTAGGATTTTAATTTATGTGCAAATTATTTGAATTCATATATATTTTTCAGTGAATGCAAATCAGGAAAATGGTCATGCACAGGAAAGGTATGTTCTGGTACTTGCTCAGCATGGGGTGATTCCCATTTTACAACATTTGATGGGAAAATGTATGACTTTCAAGGAAGCTGTGATTACACATTGTCCCAAGGAAGTTATATGTCTGATTCCTTCAGAATTTCAATACAGGTATAATATCTAACAAATTTAATTTAAAATAAAACTGTTCTGGTTCAAACAATAAAAAGCCAAATAATTTAAACCAAATCACAGTCATCAATAATTTAATTTAATCAATAGCTTTTGGCTATTTTACCATAATCATCTAAAAAAAGGATGTATGTTTTTTTCAGATGATCACAGTCATCAATAATTTTATTTAATTAGTAGCTTTTGCCTACTTTGCCATAATCTGAAAAAACATATAGATCCTTTTTTCCAGATGATTATGGCGAAGTAGCCAAAAGCTACTAATTAAATAAAATTATTGATGACTGTGATTTGTGTTAAATTATTTTGTTTTTTATTGTACAATTTCTATCTCATGATGTCATCACTTAATGTCTGTTTATCAAAAGAATTATGTCAAATTCATTACTTACCAAATCTCAGGCAAGTCAAGTTTTTTATTTTATTTGTACAATGTTTTGTCTACAATTTTGGGAATTCTTCACAGAAATGCATACACAATCAAATTTCTTCTGATGTTAGTTACAGACAAAATATAATTTTAAATGATATGACTGTCATTATGGGTGATTTCAGGGTGTAAATTGATAAAAGGAAACTTCTAGAAGAAGAATGACTCTTGTTCATTTTGCCATATGACACAGAAATCCTCAGATGCAGAGAAAGTGATCCTAATTGAACATCTACATATAAAGACAAGTCATTCCTTTTCAGTTATGGACATTAGAAGTTACAGGGAACCAAATTGTGATTCAGGCTATTTCTTAATAAAAGCCAGAGAAAGATTAGCTACTACACAAGTGTATTATCAACCAGCAAGGAAGAAAATGTTTGATGATGCAATGTTAAAAAGAAAGGACCTTAAATATGAATATCAGAAAGTAATTCAGAATGGAATTAGAAGCTTAAAGGAAGAAAATTAGGAAAAGTGAGAGGAATAAATAAAAATAAATGAAAAAAAATATATATACTCTTGTTTTTCTTGAAAAGTGGGGGGGGGGGGGGAGTTAGTAGGTAACAGGCTAAATGGCGGTGATCCAGGAACAGCAAGTCAACTTTTCATAGCATAGGAAAGGAATTTTAAAAAATGAATATGGAAGGGGATGGAAGACAGCCAATGGTTGACTAGAGCCCCTGGGCTATAGTTTAAGGAACCTACCTGGTGTTCACCTGAATGAATTGCTCCCAGTTTTTAAGAAAGAAGAAGAATGGTAGAGAAAACATGTTAACAAAGAGAAACTAGAAGCAACTGTGAAAAATATAAGTAATTAGTAATGAAAGTGAACAAAATGTTCACAGCAAAAAATAAGATGATTAAGGAACGACTCTTAAATAAAGTGAAATAAGGTGAAACCTAGGAAAAGGGGTGAGGCCATCTCAGACCATATAGAACTCAACTCGACAATTATAAAATGAATAATAATAAAGCACCGTGAGCATAAAATAAGAACAAGGAACTCATTGTAAATATAGAAAAAGATTAACATATGGCAATAAATTAATAGTGACAGTCAATATGCCAACATATGGATTGAGTCACACAATACATGCTGTTTATGGTGTTTCCAACATTACAGCTGTGTGACAACGGAGAATTGAAGTTGTTTTTCAAGATATTATGAATGTGGTCAATATTTTCGATATCATTGTATTTACTGAAACCTTCAATAAGTTACTGGTTCTTGGTACATTTTTGGAGCGGTTACAGAAACATGGACTGAAACTAAGGAGGTCAAAATGTAAGTTTACTGAATAATCTCTTGCCTCCCCATGGACTAACGCCTTATTGTGGCGGGGAGGTTTGCGTTCCCTGTGACCCTTCGAGCTGTGCTGGCGAGAGCTTAAGCTCCTGGTAGGGTCACCCGAGGCAGACAACTCGAAAGGTGGGGGGTCATTCCATGTCAAGTGGCCTGATTTCAGGAAAGTGCCCCGCTTGACCATAATGGATTTTGATGAAATTTTGTATGAACATTCATAAATATCCTCAAAATACATTGGTAAAGGTTCACATTCCAAAATTGAATATTTGTGGAGATATTGTAGATTTTTAACCCTATGTAGGAACCTTTTACGCTAGGACTCTGAAATTTCAGTAAGATCTCTTGCAGTATATTATTATAAATAACGAAATGTGACTATCTAGTACAACATTATGTGTACTTTTAAATGTAAATATCAAAAATACTTTGATGAGTAATTTTGCTTAGATAAATTGAAGCAAATTCTGCCAAAAAACTTGAAGTGTGAAAAACAATTACAAGTTTGGAAGTAAAGGTACGAAAAATGTAAAACTTTGCAGAATATAAATTAGCATCACAAGGTCATTGAATGTAAAATTTCATTTATCTGTTGCTCTCCAGTAATTTGCAAGTGGAGTGTAAAGTTGACAATTTTTTCAAAAATGCCTAAAATTAGGTGTATATAGCCAACTTTTATACAAAACTATCTTATAGAAAAAATTTTGACTACATTGTATATGTAAGAGCATGTTTTAAACTTCGTAAACAAGTGGACGTGATCTTTCATCGCAGGCATATAAGGGCTTTAAATTGGGGACAAACTTGATAACTTTGCATTATGATGTTGTATTCTTCAATGTGCATTTAGGTAGTTTTTTTTAAATTTTGTTTTAAATTACTGAACAAGAAGGATTCATGTTTCATTGTAGGTATATAGGATCTTGGAAATATGACAAATTCTTAATTTTTCATAGCATGGAATACTTAATTTTGCCTTTGCGTACTATTTCCCTTTTATTTCTGTTGGAGTTTAAGTTGTTCTGATTCAATTTTCACTAACTTTAGGAATGTACTTATACACTAATGGCATAACCATACAACATCTTTTTAAAGTATAGCATTCTGTAATATGAAATGGAAACTTATTTTCCTCAAAATTTTCAGTGCCTTTAATCTGTGAAATGGAATGCATTAAGTCAATTGGTATATGAAATGTGGCAAAAGTCATCCATTTAATAAAACAAAGCACACAGCTAGGCATAGGCTGTTGAAAGTCAATCTAGCCATCCAGATCTGTTGAGAAAAACAAATGTGAAACCAGGTCAAAAAATTTGTTCCAAGTGTAAATATGAATTCATTTCTATGGTCCAAGGCACATCGTCTTCATCACCAGACAATTATATGGACATTTCGGAGACTGTCAATTGGAGTTTGACTGGCTTGTTTCGTTGTTTAGGGCAAAATGAAAAGAACTATTTCAGCATGTGAATGAAGTCATGGGCGTTAGTTAGTATGTAATAAGACAGATGGATGTGGGGAGGTTGCATACTCTGATAAACAAAACCATACAACTATCAGCAGCTGCCGACAATATAAATATTATGAGTCGTGCATTGAGAGACACGCAGTATGCATATTCACAACTTAAAGAAAAGGCTGGCTAGATGGGATTGCAAATAAATGAACAGAAAATGAAATCCATGGTTCAAACAAGGAAAAATATAACACCAGAGGTAATCATAAAGGATGAAATAGAGGCAGTGGAGAGAATCACATAATTAGGAATGTTAATGCAGAAGCATGGGAATGAAGAGGAGGAGATATTAAGAAGGATATCCCTAGCCAACCATGTGTATTTCACCCTGTCACACATCTTCTGGTCAAGAAATGTACACCGAGAAATAAAGTTAAGAATATATAAATCTATTATCTGGTCTATAATGTGTTATGGGAGTGAAACATGGGTACTCAATGAAAATATGAAGAACAAAATTAACATCGTTGGAAGAAAGTCTTAAGACAGATTCTAGGCCCTAAACAGGAAAATGGCATATGGAGAATACGACATAATAAAGAAATATACCAACTGTATAAAAAGTCACCTGCGGCAGACTGCAGAGACTAAAGTAGGCAGAACACATGGTAAGAATGGAAGATTATAGGCTACCAAAGATTGCCTTAAATGGTAAAATGCATGGCAGTAGACCGAAGGGAAAACCAAAAAATAGATGGGAAGGTGCCATGCATAGGGTCGCAAGAGAGTTAATAGGAGTACAGATATCGAGAAGAGCAGTCGAAGACAGCCAAGAATGGAGGAAGTATATTCTGGAGGTCATGGTTCAAGTTGGACTGCAGAGCCATTGTAGAGAAGAAGAAGAATAATCTCTTGAAATTTTTGGGTCACAAGATAGATGCTGATGGTCTACATAAATCAGATATGTAATGGAGAGCAATACTAACAGCACCAAAACCAAAACTCTAGAAGAATCATGATTATTTTTTGGTAAAGCAATTTACTATAATTACTTAATTCTGGACTTGGCAACAAAGACTCGACCACTCAGAGCTATGCTTCTTGTTAAACCATTTGTAGTTTAAGTTTATGTTTGCTATGTTAGTGATCTCCTTCTCCAATAAAGTATTATGAATTATATGAAAAAAAAATAGTACTACTACATTTGTAATTTATAATTTTGAGTATATTTATGACAACTTTTGAGTTTGTTCCAGAATGTGCCATGCAGTTCTTTAGGTGTTACATGTTCAAAATCAGTCACATTAAGAGTTACAATAGAACAAAATATTGAGGAAATAACTTTTACCCAAGACAGACCTATACCAAGTACAAGTACTCTAACCAGGTAATAAACAATTAAAGAAGCTCATTCCTTACTTATCTTTACTTTCATTCTAACTCTCAGGAGTTCTTTCTTTTCAGGATAACGGTTAGGCAAAGGGGCCTATTTGTAATAGCTGAAGTTCCTGCTTTACATCTAAGCATGAAATGGGATAAAGGCACAAGAATATATGTGAAAGCTGGGCCAATGTGGAAAGGCTTAGTAATTCATTTGTTTTATTGTTACTTAATTATATTTATAGGTTATAAAATCCATTAGTTATAGCAAGTTTTATCATAATTTGCACTTTACACAGGCATCTTTTGTTCTACTCACATATTAAACTAATTGCCTGATAAAATTTTCCATAATATTTTGTTTTTAAGCTTCAAATAATGCAGTATGTTGCTCATTTTCATTTTTAATAATACATAACTTTTAATCACGCTTTTTACAGAGATTATCCTTCATTTTTCTACATATCTATTTTTTTATTCATTCTAGTTAATTTTTTGCTGAATTATAGACTTTTATTTTGTGAATTATTGAAAAATTATTTGAGTTAAGTTTCTCTCCACATTGTTGGAATTTAACAATTCTTCCCACTAATTATTTATGTTATGTTTTTGAGAAGTTATATAAATATTGCAAATTGAAATACCAAAAATAAGTTTTTTTATAGAGATCCAAATATAGACATTGTATATAAGAAAATTTGCAATCAAAATATTTCAACACAATTTTTTCACACCCATTTAATTGCACATACCTGCAATTTATGCCAACTTATTCTCACACTCAGAAAACATCTTAATTAAGTACTAAATTTCACACATGATCAGAGCAATTAAATATGAATTCTGCAATAAAATCACTGAGAATTATTGAGTTAACATATGTTTAGTGCAACTTTTCTGCATTGTAAATGAATGTGTTGTATCAATTTCAAGTGTTAACAAAGTTTTGTAGAGACCTGTCTCAGAAAAAAAACCTTTTATTTATAACTTCCTAATGACTAACAAAATATAGGCATATATTACAAATACAACTAGCTATTAATAAAACATATTTTGTGAATTTCTAAATATATGTATGTAAATATTTGTTACAGGTACAAGGCCTGTGTGGTAATTTTAACAATGATCAAATAGATGATTTCCGAACACCATCTGATGGTGTTGAAGTTTCACCTAAATTATTTGGAGACTCATGGAGATTGCAACCCCACTGTCCAGAATCTTTTGAAATTACTGTGAGTTAATATTTGAAACTTGTGTATGATATATGCCTCAATGTTTCATTTATCATGT
The DNA here is from genome assembly GCA_034510155.1 of Eucriotettix oculatus. Lineage (NCBI taxonomy): Eukaryota > Metazoa > Arthropoda > Insecta > Orthoptera > Tetrigidae > Eucriotettix > Eucriotettix oculatus. Next base: position 204,054,609 of record CM067376.1, read on the forward strand.
TCACATTTAAATATGTAAATGATAAAACGAAAATAGAGCCATAATTTACTTATTCATATGACAACATTTAACTTCATAATTTTAGAAGAATGTGATTTGATAAAAAATGACACTGCTCCAAATAGTAACTTAATATGTAAATATATGTATTATATTGTAGAGTGGACAGCACCATCTAGTGGGAAATCTATAAAGCTAATCAGTCGTTCGAGTGAAGTTGGACAATGCGGTTGTGTGTAGCCATGTGATTAAAATTAAGTTACCTTCGAATCCCCAACATATATGATGAACTCAATTACTCTCACTGTTTTGTCTGTGTCTTCCAATATTGTCTTTTAATACTATATTCACATATATACTTGGTTGTGTCTTAATGGATGCTCCCAATTCTTCATTCCCTCTTATCTATCATTCCCACACCTAATAAGATTGGCTTTATTTGATAGTCATGGGTTGGCATGGTAGATTAATGGTTTGTTTCCCAGCTGTACCAAATATTTTCAGTCTTTCTTTTTTCTTCCTTTCCTCTCTACACCTTCAACATATGCTTTTCTTTGAATGTATTACTGCACGTGAGCATAGCTGTTTAATATGTCATAAAATATGTCATAAAAGTATGCAAAATAAACTTATTTTATTATTTTTGGATCACTACATCTTAACATAATTCTAAAAGATTGGCCACCTTAGCCATTAGAAGAATAATGTCAAGTTGTAGTTTATTTTGCAAACTTTCATTCTGTAATGATATATGGTATAATATTTTTGGGTAATGAAACAGGGAAAGAAAAAGTTGTCAGAATATTGTCTGGTTTCATCATAAACATAAGTATATTCAATCACTGTTGCTGTTTGTGATTAATAACAGTCGCCTATTCACAACAAGCTCAGATGTGCATAACTTTGTTACCATAAATCAAAATAATTTGCACAAGGAAGGTAAATCTCTAACTACAAAACAAAAGGGATGGTGAGAAATTATAAAAATAAGCTAAGGAAAAACTGAGTAGGGCATTATTTGAGACAGGACTGCTTGCAGACCGAGGGTATGGGGGATTGGTTCATGGGAGAAGACTGAGAGGAAGGAGACAAAAAAATAATAAATTATATAAAAGGAAGCGGAGGGTATGAGAACCTGAAGAGGATGGGGAGAACATGTAGACCTGCCTGTGGCTGTGTTACTACCGCTATATCTTTCCTGTGTGTGTCAATTATTTTTCTGTCATCATCCATATATATATATATATTCATTAATTTATATATTTTACAGAACACTTGCACGGATCATCCAGAGCGTAGGACATGGGCTCAAAAGAAGTGTGGAATTCTCAAATCTTCAATTTTTCAAAGGTGTCATTCTGAAGTCCCATTTGAACCATATCTCGATCGGTAGGTGATTAAGCTTTAGAAATTAGTTATATTTTGCTACCTGGGAAATTATATAAATTCACAATTATACTTTTTTAATTTTTAATATTTGGAGCTTTACTAATATAATTATTTTACTAATTACTTTCAAAATTTGAAATTGTCTTTCAATCTGAAAGCAGTATGTATTCTTTTAAATGAATTAATATTCCTTTAATTCTCACATTATGGAATTTTGTGTGTGTTAAATGATAAAAAAAATATGTCTTTATATGTGACATTCTATGGTAAAATATTTCAGTTGTGTTTGTTATCTCTGTATTTGCAAAATCAAAATACCCATTTATAAAATACAGTACTTTGATCATGGTAATATTAGAGATCCTGAATTTTTTAATAAATGAATTACAGAGAATATGTTTAGCAGTTTATTAAAATGTTCGATTTATATTTTATTACATTTTTTTAATAGTATATTTTCTTAAAGTGTTTTACATTGTAGCATAATATTTTGTGTTGATGTGTAATAGATGACTTTCTGGAGTGTTACCAACCTCAAAGTTCAGCTGATTTATGACCTAAATAACTTCTTTCACTCTGTAACAATCAAGATATATCTTATTTGGTATAATACTTTCAAATTTGTTTCCAAGCTGTAGATAAAGTATGTAACTTTGATATCCATAATTTGTCAAATTTTATGTTTTCTCATTCCTCTTCAACCATCCACTCTTTGTAGTGCACCTGTTTAGTGCATTCTATTTTCAGATAATGATGTTAAAATTTATTTTTCTTCTTTGAATTCTTTGTAGGTTGATGTATAGTTTTAAAAATAAAATAAATTTATTCAACTAGTCTATGTATGGATTGCTTATTTTATAATTCTTAGAAATGTTCAAAAAAACAAGTACAATAGAATTACCCAAACTCATTTGGGCCATCTACTGTTTAGATAACTGAATCTATAATAATCAAAAGTACCTGTAAAATGATTTTATACAAAAATGTATTAAAAATACATTTTACAACAAGAACTTGCTCTGTATCATATTTTGTGAAGTACTCACCAATTTTCCACTGTAACAGTAGATGTTTTATTTTCATTGGCAAGATCTCGTATGCCTCTTGTTGAAGAAACAGAATTGAGCAACATTCACATTGTCATTTATACTTCACTTGTATACATGTTATTAATCCACCTGCATTTAAAATTCAAAGACCTGAATCAGTGCCACTTTCCAGCCATTCATTAGCAACTTCTTTAATATGTTCTTGAAATTCTAATACAGATATAAATTAAATTAAGTTTGTTATTTCATTAGTTTGCTTCTGCTGCTGCAGCAGCTACTATTCTTCAGAATCATTCTTGTTAGTCTCTTCAATTGACACTTTGTAAATTGTCAACTTTTATCAATTTCCATGATTCACGTAATATGTAACAACATTCTTTGAGGTTTAGATATTTAGAAAAGGCATGAGTACTCTCTTTGTTGTTATTAGCTAGTAGTAAACTCCAGAGAACCATTTATTACATATTCTTTTTAATTTCTCAATTGCATCTTGATCAACTCTGTTTAATAGAGTAAAAATACACTACATTAAAGTTTCTTCTCAATTTGATTTAAATTTTCAGTTCAAGAAGCAGAAATACATAATCATATTTACCTACTCATTCATGGTTAAGTTTAACAGTGGATACAAATTATTTTCTGTATCATTTATAACAGAGCTTGGCACATTTTGTGCTTTGTACACAGTAAACATCTAAGCAACATTTTTAAAATAATGTTTCTTGGACTCAATCAACATAAAAACATTGTCATTAAAACTTAAGTGGAGAAAATATGAGTTAGGATATTTGACATTTGACCGTATTTGCAAAAATTCTCATTAATTTGTATCACTTTAATTATTATTATGTGGGAAATGAGAATTTATAAATGATAAAATTTTAGCACTGTTAATAGTTTTAGTAACCAAATATGTGTTCATATTTTAATAAATATATAAATTTTAATGAAATAATTATTTTTGGATGACCACAAATATCCACATGAATCTGAATTTCAGTTGTATTTTCGACTCGTGTGCGTGTGATCTTGGAGGGGACTGTGAATGTTTTTGTACAGCAGTTGCAGCATATGCTCATCAGTGTAATATTCATGGAGTTCCCGTTAAATGGAGAAATCAATATACATGTCGTAAGTGATTGTTTTTTATTTAATATCATATGCATAAAAAATATTTTTTGCATTTGTGTTTCAGCACTTGTTGTAACATTATATTTTTAGATTAGAATTATGTAAAAACAAATAAAATTTATCAAATGGTGATGAGAAATAACACTATCACAGTAAGTCTGATTTGAAATAAGAAATGTTCATAGTACATCCCAGAATTAGATTGTTAATTTATTATTATTATTATTATTACCTAATTATAAAATTAAACAAATTATTGTAATGGGAGTACAAATTAGTTTGAACCATTTTTAAAAAATGGCTCTTGCTGTTATGAAAGTTTCATAGTAATAGCTGATTCCAGTGGTTTTAAATAGGTTAGACATATGTCAGTCACATTCCGTTTGCATCACTTTGAGTTTCATAAAAATACCCTTATTCTTTACTGTGTTTAATATGTCCAATTTTGAGTTAACTTGCCAGATTTGTTGGAGTTTTTTTTTCTTTTTTGCTTTAATTGGAAGAAAAGAGCAGTTGAAGAGTATTGAATACTTGTGGGCGTTTATGGTGACAATGCTCCAACTGATAAATTATGTAGGAAATAGTTTCAACATTTCAAGAATGGTGATTCCAGCTTTGAAGACAAGCCTCAATCTGGACAGATTAAAAAAATTCAATGACAAAGAATTAGAGGCATTACTAGATGAAGATCCAACTCAAATACAAGAGGAGCTTGCAGGTTACATATGATTGAAATTAATAGGAATAATTCAAAAGTGAGGCAATTGGCAAAAAGGAATTTTTTTTTTCAACAGATACTAACTGGACATGAGAAATGAATATCTTGTGATAAACACAAAAACAAAAAATACTATGCTATGCCCGGTCAATCATTGTCATTGACCTCAACAACACCAAAGTCGAATATCCGTGATTGAAGGCCATGGTCTGTATCTGGTGGGACCAAAAGGGTGTAGTGTGTTATTAGCTGCAGCAACCTGGTAAATCCAATTACGGGTGATAATTATAGGCTAAAATTGATTTGTTTTAGCCATGCTTACGAGAAAAAATGGCCAGAATACAAGTAAAGGACATGAAATAGTTAATTTTTTTAACCTGAAATTGGTTGACTACATGTCACAAAAGTTGTAAAAAATATTGGAAACTATCAAGTGGTTTATTTTACCACACCCACCACATTCTTTGGACATTGCTCCTTCTGATTACATGTTGTTACTGTTTGTCACTTCTATTGCAGAAATCAAAAATTGTCTTAAAACTTGGATTTCCTTAAGAATGTAGAGTTTTTTTGATATTAAAAAAGTTGTTATCAGCGATATTGAGAAGAAAGACAAGAATGGAAAAATGTCAACTGGACCTCCTGTTTGTGGGTGGTTCTCCTACCACTGTGCTAATCTGAGTCGATGTCCAAGGATCGATTCAACATCTTTCCATTCCTGTAAACCTAAGCCAGGCTCACTTCCAATTTGCTAAACACAATTTTCACATCCAAATTCTAGGAAATCCATGAAGAGTTTGCATTGCGTAAATTGATCAGAAGTGCATGGAATGTAAGCTTCAATTGAGGCATTTCTACTTACTTTGAATATTTTAATTATTCTGTTTTTTCATTTTGTTTTGAGATATAGTCATTTCTTGACAACACAAATATGGACCAACCTAATTTGTACTCTCATTATAATATTGTATTCTTATGCCTGATCCTGTACCTTTGATTAAAGAACTCATACATTCTATCCATAGAGATCAAAAGTGAAGAACCAGATTTAAGACCTGAAATATGCTGTGAATTTAAAATAGACGCTGTTATTGATAGAAATCCTACTAAACAAAATAATATTGAACATACAGTTACAATTATTTTTTATTAGATTACTTAATCACTTACTGTGTATATAACTTGTACAACTTAATGAAATGAAGAATAAAACTTGATTTCTATATTTGTTCAAGTTATATCCAGGATTTTATTTGTTGCATGTTTATGACTTTCAATTATAGATTTATGTAAATTATAATGTAGTTTCCAAACAGGATAGCAGGAAGTATGCCTTTTGAATCATAATTATAAAATTTAGAACAAATATATAAAGACATAAAAATTGCAAACAGCACAAATCAGACTTTGAGCACCAGACAAAGGCAACAAGGATTGCAGAAATTTTGTGTGGTATTTATAATATCACTAATTTTATCAATTAAAAGTTTTTTTTATTTACAATAAACTAAAATTATTGCCTCACCTAATGACCAGAACATGGATGTTCCTGTGTTTTATTCCTCTAAGCTTCTATGTTATATAATAGGTAGTCCTAAATTTTCTTCCAGTTTTCATAAGATCGGATTTAAAGATCATTTTTAGGTCAGAATATATCTATGCCAAATGATTAAAACTACTCTACAAAATTTTATCTATGTGTTGAAATTACAATTAAGAAATAAATCATATTCTGACTTTTATAAATTGGCTTATTAGATTTGTTATACTTGTGCACCTGAGGATGTTCCAAAAAAAGGAACGAAATGTAGTGATATTTCTTATTTTGTCAAATTGTTTTCATATGTTAACTGGCTTATTTAATTATTGACTCAAATTAATATAACTATTAATAATAAATATTTGTATGATATTTTAAAATTGTTCCTTATTTTAGCCATACAGTGTGATGAAAAGTGCTCAACTTACAGCCCTTGTATGTCTTCATGTCCTGTGAAGACATGTGACAATATATATGAATACGAAATTTTAAATGAAATGTGCAGTGAGGATAGCTGTATAGAAGGTATTATTTGGCTTTTTTAAAATTTGTTTATTAATTTTTTTAATAACACAGCAATATTCTTTGTAAATCCAATTAGTAAAATATCTGAGATATTTTTAAAGCATTCTTTGGATTAATGAAGTTATGTTAATAAAAATTTGTAACTGAATATTAATCTATTTATAACATATTTACTTTGCTAAAGGTTGTGAATTCAAGCCATGTCCTCCATCACAAGTCTATTTTAATCTTACCAGCTTGGAATGTTCACCCATAGCTAACTGTGAAAGGCAACAATGTTTGGAAATTGATGGTAATGTTTATTTTGAGGGTGACCTTATAGAAAAAGATGATTGTCATAAATGGTAAGTACTTGGTAAAAGTGTCATTATATAATTTTTGTTATTAAGTTTAAAAATAACAGTGCATAATTATATGTCCAAACTCAGTATTGCATTCTGTTTCAAACTGTTATAGTTATTGTTCTCGTCAAAGAAAAACTTGCATAGGACAACCCTGCATTGCTACTGTTCCTCCAAGTGTATCTGATAATGATAATATTTGTGTTTCGGGATGGACTGATTGGATTAACAGTGACAAACCCAAAGCTGATGATTATTCAGATATTGAATCCATACCACCTTCCATAATGACGGTATAAATATTGTGAAGATTATAATTTGTTTTAAGAAATTCACTTTCATATGTATGATGAAAGATTTTACTTGTCAAGTATTACAATTATTTTAAATATTACTCATATTATATAACAAAATCCTAATAAAAATTCTTATTTCTCTCAGCATAAATTTACATCGTCAGGACGTGGGCAATGCACTCCAGAAAAAATCAGTACAATTGAATGTCGATCAGTTGGAAAAAGTACATTTGATAACAAAAATGGAACTGTAATTTGTAGCGTTCAGGATGGATTAATATGTGCAAATAACTGTGAAGACTATGAAATTCGTGTTTACTGTCAATGCCAACCAGGTTTCTTTCAACATTTATTAAAATTTGATATCAGTGGTAGAATATCAACACTTGATGAAAGATTGTTCAGGTTTTTGAAAAGAGAATTATGGAGCAGAAACAAATAAGAGTTTTGATTAAAGTGTTCTAGGACTAAAAATTGAAAATTGAGGAAAATTATGACTACTATAGAGAAATGAAATAAAATTTGGAGTGCTGTATTTTAGACAAGGGTACAGCACTTTGTTCAAGATTTGACAATCATTTACAGAAACGGATCTTGCTTAGTCCAACATAAGTGACACACCTTAGTATTACACATTGGCAATGGAAACCCTTAACAATCTTTCTTTAAATATACATTAATAAAAATAAAATTTTAAATGTGTTTTATTTAAGAGTATAATGAGTCAGATATATTTTATGTACCCAGAATGCAGTGTAGAGCAGCCCAATATAAAGCATCCAGATTGCCAGAAGTTTTATCATTGTGAGAAACTTTTAAATGGAACTATTAAATTGTTTGAAAAAATTTGTGGCCCAGGGACTTTATTTAATCCTTTTAATATGATATGTGACTATCCACAAAATGTTATACAGCTACGACCAGAATGTGGAAGTATGTTTAAATATAAATTGCAATAATTTTTTTATAAAACAGAATTTTAAATAGGACTTTCAGTATAAATAGATATTATTAAAAATTTTAATTTTTCTAAATATAACTTATTACAATTTGAAATGTACTGAATAATGTGCTGTTACATTTGTGGATTTGCAGTTTTGAATTTAATATATATTTTTTAATTAGGTGAATTGCCTCCAACAACTCTAGAGACAACAGAAACATATTTATATACACAATCCACTACTCCAACTATAACACAGCATATAACTCTGTCCCCAATGGAATGCCTGCCTGGTTGGAGTAATATAATCAATTCAACAAGAACAGAAATTGGAGATTTTGAAAGAATTCAAGATTTATTAAATGAAGGCAGATTACCTTGTTTGCCAGAGCAAATAACAGATATTGACTGCCTTTTTTTACAAAACAGTCACAGGTAAATGCTACATTGGGGTTCATTTTAAATTATTTTTTATTGTTGTTTTTAGTTAATTAATATAAAAAAATTTTATATATGACACTTAATAATTAAAAAAAGAAATTGAGCCAAAAAACAAACAGTCATGCTCTTGAATAATTAAAAAAATGAAATTATATTTGAAAATAATATAATTTATTCACAGCTGCATAATAACAATAAATCAATTTTCCATGAGTCAAAACATAAACAAGTTGCTAGACAACCAACCAAAGATACTTTTTAGTACAGTTAATGCTACAAACTGGTGACTGCATAAAATATCACCACATCCTCCCCTTCAAAACATTTAGATATGACACTATGGGTGAGTGAGAAGGTGAGCGGTAGGAACCACATAGTTCTACATATAGACTGGGGCCCATGTTTCTTTGGAGAGCACACTTGGAATGTTTGGCTGTACATGTAGTGTGGCTGACATGTTTAGCAGGTTGGCCTGCGATTGCTGTTCATCTTCATCCTCCTCAGGGTCATTGTTGGCCAAGATGTCAGACTGAGTGGTATTTGTTTCGTCTAACTGTAGAACCATTTTTATCTGCCCAGTATGAGTGTGGAGAACCAGCAACACTCATTAACCTTCCAGGAATCAAGTTCCCCTTGTCTGGCATACTAAGACTGCCTGTTGTGGATGGAGCTCTTGTAATGAACAGTGTCACATTCTCATGGTAAAATTCCTTGAGTCTTGTAGGGCCCCACATGTATTCTGGTTCTTAGTGGGAAACCAAACACAATTTTGTTCCATCCATGTTACCTAGGTGTAGCGTTCAAGTCTAGGATAGCTTGTTGTGAGTCCTGTTACATCTGCTTACAGAAGTGAAAGAGTTTCTTGACCATTTGGACTGCTCATTCCACCAGGCTATTTGATTGTGGTTATTGCTGAAGAAGAATTCTTGCAGAATGCCAAACAGGTGAAAGTTAGATTTGCATACAAATACGAGTTTCTTACTGGATGTGGCTCAGACAGTTTCTACAGAAATATATCTGGAGAGGTAATCAACAAGAATGACATGTTCCCTCCCTTCAAACTATCAACTTACTGTATCTTTTTTCGGACAAGTTGTGCTGCATCAGGGGTTCCCTTGGATTTCTGGCTGCCTGCTGCTGGCACATAGAACACTGTGCTGTCAGCAGGTCGATGTTGGCATCAATCTGTGGCCAGTAGGCTACCATCTGAGCACTTCATTTAGCTCTGTGCCAAAGTGTTTAGATTCTCGTGTCTAAGCGTGGCTGGAATTATGTGTGATCCTTCTCAGCAGGACATTGTCATTAACTATATGTCTTCCTGTAACTTGTTTACTGGCCATCCCTACATGACCATATACTTTATATATGATAGTTCTGGGTCTCATTTGGTTTTGTCCCATATTTGCTCCTTTTGAGTTCTCAGGAGTAGAGTTAAATTTACAGATTAGCATGCTCTAATCTAGTTCCTTGGTATTTACTAAGTGTGATTGGGTAAGTGTATCAGCTATGTCCATCATTCCACCTGGAATATAACAGATAGTGAGGTCATACAGCTGGAGCTGAAACAGCATTCACTGTAGTTGAGACAGAGTTGCAGCCAGTAGCTTGTGTATTATCAACTCCAGCAGTTTGTGAACAGACTCAATAGTGAACTACTTCTCAAATATGTATTTGTTGAACTGTTCAGCACCTAAAACTATTGCCAGGAGCTAACTTTCTATCTGTGCATACTTCATTTCTGTAGGCGTGAGGAGCCTGGAAATGTATGCTATTGGTTGACCTTTATGAAGGATTACAGCACCCAAGGTGTGTAAGTTGGTGTCTATGGAAAGAATGACATCTCTGGCAACATCAAAAAGTACTACTAGAACAGGTGCAGATATGTAGTTGAGAACTTAATGTTGTAAAATGTGATAAGTTTGGTACTTAACACAGTGGAAGTCAAAACCATTGGCCAAAATGGTTCTAAGTAGGGCTGTGAGTTCTCTTGCATTTGGAATAAAGGAGTGTAGAAAGGCTACACTCTCAAGTAGATGGTTTGACTGCGGCCTTGTCCTCTGGTTCTGGTAGGTTTGTTATGGGTTCTACCTTTGAGAGTTTTGATTTCAAACTAGAACTGGAAATTATGTGCATGCAGTATGCAACTTAGGTCTTAGTGAAATGTAGTTTCTCTTTCTTGAGTTTGAGTCCTGTCGAGCAGCATTTCTGCAGGAAGCTATGAGTCTATTATTATGATCTTCCATGATATGACACAAAATTAGGAAATCGTCTATCATAACCTCAACAGTTTAAAGGTCCAAGGACCATTGCTCTAAATGGAGACAGGTTTGAGGATGTGCCCTTGACATTGAGTTTTTCCAAACAAATTTTTTTAGCTCACAGGAAATCTTAAATCCATTGATTAAAAAAGGCACCACTCTCGCTATGTCACATTCTTGAATAATACAAGAGAATAAACAAATTTACCTTACTCTCTCTTCCGTGATGATCTAACTTATTAGGAACTTTTTAGGAACCTTCTCAATGTATCACTAACACAAAATGGCAATTTTCTAATGTGGCTAAAATTTAACATTTTCCTATTACCTACATAACAGGACAACTAAACTAGATTTATAAAACCCAGTCTTGCTAAATTAAATTTGCACATCTGCCAACAAGACCCACAAGCCATACTGTTACAGTGATTTAAAACGACCACACATTCACACAGAGAAATAAAAAAACAACATAATTTATTCACAGCTATATACTAACAGCAACTCAGTTTTTCTGCAAAAAAAAAAAGTTGCTAGGCAGCCAGCCAAAGATACTTTTTCTTAGATAGTGCTGCCAAATGGTGGTAGCATAGAATATCACCACTTAAACTGTATTTTTTATTTTTTCATCATGTGAATCTTAATATTTCTCAACATATTCTTTATGAATATTAATACTCATGTCCCAATGATGAACTAGTTTTTTATGTCTGATGCAAAGAAATCTTTGTCTTGTTTGAGTCAGTTTACCACAAATTCTTTGAGCTCATCAGAATTGCTGAACTTCTTGAGTGGACCAAAAAAAAATTAAAATCAGAGGGGGGCCAAATATTAACTGTAGGGATTTTGAGGTAGTATCTCCAGTCTATTTTTTCAATGGTTTATTCGTCCTAGTACTGATCCTTGTCGGGCGCCATCTGTGATTACATACTTTTCCATGCCCATTTCCATATTGTAGGGAAGAGTTCTGTGGAAGAGATAATTTGCCACAATTCTCCTTATGCATGCTGGTACCTGTAACCTGTGCAATCTCTCATGGAAACAACTCCATCTTGCTGAGTTAAAAGCATTTCTGATGTCCAAGGTGATTATGATGCAGTATATTTTAGGGCCTCTTTTCCATCTCTCCCCCCAAATAGCTTGGTGAGTGGTTTCCACTACCAAATTAACTGCATTGATGGTTGAGCGTTCTTTCCTAAATCCATACTGGTTGTCATAAAAACCATTCTTATCTTCTTCCACCTTCAACAGTCTTATATATATATATAATTAATAAGGAAAGGAAAGAGAGATAGAAAGTAGGTGACTTACCTGAGGTTCATAGACAGTAGATGCCTTGTGAGGTTTGGAGTTCTTGAATTTTCAGAGGCACCACCCCCTTCATCAGAAAGCTAGTAAGACATTTCCAGTGATCAGCTAGCCGATGACTGGCTGCTCTGTGTGTGCATTTTTTCCAGTTACAATAAATTGTACTTAAAGGTGTTTTTGTTATATTGTTTCAGTGGAATCTCATCCTTAATGCACTTTAATGAAAGTGTTGATGTTGCTATTTGCAAACCTGAAAGAGGCTTAGTGTGCTATAACTCTCAACAGCTTGGTGGTATATGTGCTGATTATGGAATTCGTGTTTTTTGTAATTGTGGTGAGGTTTCTCATTCTTTTGGCACTGGTAAGTAATAATATGTTTAAATTTTACATTTAGAGTTCTTGTCCTCAGATTGGTCTGATGCAACCCTCCATGCTAACATATTTTGCACAAGCCTCCATTACTACCACATCCTCCCTAATCTTCTTAGCATATACCATCCTTCTGTTCTTACCCCATTCACTTCTCTCTTAAACTAATTTTACTAGACCCTTGTGTCTCAAAATGTGACCTATTAATCAGTCCCTTCTCTTGGTGCAATTTCTCCATATTGTTCTCTCTTTTCTTGTTTTCCTTAGAACTTCCTGCTTAGTTACCATCTAATTTTCAGCAATCTTCTATAGCACCACATTTTATGGAAATTCTATCTTTTCCTTTCTGCAACTCCTACCATCCATATTTCGCACCCATGTAATGCCACACTCTATATGAACATATTTAGTTATGATTTCGTAATATTCATACTTAAATTAGCCATAAATAAATTTATTTTTTGTGAAAGCCTTTCTTGCCTGTGCTATCTTACTCTTTATGTCTACTACAGTTCTACCATTCATAGTTATTAAGCTGCCCAGGCAGTAGTTATTATTAACTTCCTTCAAATCCCAATCTAACACCCTTTATTATTGCATTATTTCCCATATTATAATCTATTACCTTGATTTACCCTCTATTAATCAACATGTTGGTCTCTCCTTTAGATCCACATTCATGTCATTTGTTATGGTTTCTTAGTCTTCTTCTGAGTTCCCTAATACCACAATATCAACTGAAAACCTTAGGGGTTTTATTTCTTCTCCTTTCTTAATCATATATATATATATATATATATATGTTGCGTATATAGTCCTTTCGGATCCCTGGGTGAGTACGAGTAGTATTGAGTAATCAGTATACATGTTAGATTAGCACTTTATTTAGTATAACATGACATGACTTGTATGGATGCATGCATTCTGTATAACGACTGTTCGCACATTCGAATTGTCAACGGGTCCTCCCCACTCTCGCGTCAGCCGGTGGCCCTTTCTGGAGGCGGCGCCACGAACGAACACAACAATATATATTAATATGTTAAACAGCATGGGTAACAGACTGCATCCTTGTCTTTCTCCTCTCTTAATTTCTGCTTTTTTTGCCCTTCAGTTCTAATTACTGCTGACTGCCTTCTGTAGACATTATGGATAACTCTTCTTCCTCAATATTTTATTCCTGCCTTCTTCAAAATTCTTAAAAATATTCTTTACATTATCAAAGGCTTTCTTTAAATCTACAAATTCCTTAAACATAGGCCTAATTTTCCTTAATCTAAAATTAGATGCATAGTCAAGTTGCTTCTCTTGTCCCTACATTCTTCCTAAAACTAAACTTATTTTCTCCTAGCTCACATTCTATTTGATGTTCCATGCTCCTATATACTATTTATTCACAAATAGGATGCTTAACTTGTGCTGTTCACATCTATCAGCATTAGCCTTCTTGGGTAACATTTAATAAAAATGTTGGTTTATACTAAATTTTATAATATGTATTAGAAATATGTTACCAGTGGAAAAAATATTTATATTATTTTCCTATTTATTAGTAAATTACTTCAGTATGTGAATGTTGATACTTTATAAGCTTTATGAAACTCTCATTTTATTACTACATGTTTAATTTAACAAAACTAGTTGTACATAAATGTAACATTCATTTTCTTCACTTGATTTTCCATTTATTTTTATATTTAGTACTCATAAAAAAACTTTACTCTTATCTGGTTTCATGGATCGATTATTATAAGAATTTTAATTTATTTTCCTTTCAACTGAAAATATGAAACTCATTGTAATTTATAGATTCATGGTCTATGTCATCATTGAATGAAGTAACAATTACAACTGAAACAACTACATCTACTGAATCATGTAAGTTATTGTAATCATAAATATATTTACACATTTTTCTCTCACAATAGAATTAAATCATTATATTTACATATGTGAAACAAAAACTGGTTAGTCTGTGACCTCACAGCAAACTCATCTCCCATCATTCGGAAAGGGATGGGAAGAGTACCCAAAAGCCCAACCAACCTAATGCACATTTTCTAGGGTTTTCCCTACATCTGTTTTAGGTTAAATATAGTTTGGGGGCTCTAGTTAACTAGTTAAACTTTGGCTATAAATGAAAGAACATTTATCAGTATTTCATCATTTACACAGTGTATGTGTATTTATCATATTTAAAATATAAATTAATTTAGAAATTATAATATTGAAACCTTTTAAAGAACATCAACAGACATTTTATTATATTGTAAGGTACCACCAAAGTATTGAAATAAGTAGAATGTATGGAAGTCATTTAAATTATTCATAAACACTTTATTAAAAAAAACAACAAAATTCCAACTCTGAATATTATAATTTGAAATCTACAAGACCACTTGATTTCATACAAAACTTACATATTTGCTGAAAAACTTGTGCATTTATTTCCAGATATGAATATATCTATATGAATATAATTTCAGTGTTATAATAATTAATTAAAACATATATTAAAACTTTTATTACTAATTAAATTACAGGAAATGAAAACTGTGAAAAGCTGTAAATTGTTTAATGAAAACAATTTAGTATCTTTATATTATGTAATTTTATTTCATTTCTGTTTCTTATGCTCAATTTGAAGTTTGTCCATTGAAGTATATGAAACTAATTTTTACAAACAGTAAATGTAGGAATTTTCAATTGGTACGGGTTGATGTTAGCATCCTGTAGTGGCCAATGTTGTTTAATTAGGGTTTGTCTAATCTGTTGTTTATTATTCAGTCACTAAAGTCAAATCACCATGGCAAATTACATGATTGAGCATCACATCAAAATTATTATCAAAATTAGTGTTTGCTAGTGCAAATGTTGCATGCATTGCACCCATTTTACTGCAGACTTATGGTGGTCCTTCAAAGCGACTCTCTAATGTTTGGTGCTCAAATGCAAGACGACCATTTTGGTAAACAATTAACCAACACCCTTATGTCAAAGGAACATCAGATCAACCATGGTCTCTGAAAGTGTGCAGGAGAACCTGAGGTAGTCAATTCCTCACAGTGCACAAGAAATTGGCCTTTCGAAGACTTCACCTTGATGAATTTTGCATTGGAACTACACCCATAACGATCCAACTGACCCAGGAGCAAAAAATTAACGACCACAGACAACTCCATTTGTTTGCTGACCTGAACTTCAGAGCATTTGAAAGAGTAACCCAATCAATGGGTAAAAAATCATCTTTAGCAACGAGCCACATTTTTGGATGAATTACTATGTTAACAAGCACAATTGCTGTATATGTCAACAGATACCAGGTTCACAAAAAGTTACTGTTTGGTGTGGATTTTAGGCTCAAATTTAGCCAGATCTATGTGGCAGTCATTAAAAGTTGGATTCCTCAGAACCATGGCACCGTGAGAAGTAGAGGCTGACATATGAACAATCTTATATTCCGTAATTAGTGACATACATGGGGCTTTCAAATATGTAAAAATTTAGTCATTACCTTACACACAAATATTTTATTCCATTTCAACATTGAACTACTCTTATTGAAAAACCCTTTACATATCTAAGAAAACATTTTTAAAAATAAGGTGACAGTGTCAATATAATTTATTCCTAAGACCGCCAAGTTGTGAACTTAGTAGATGCATTACTAGCTGTTCCTTGCAGCAATAGTAGTTCATGGCATGTATGCTCCTGTTAGTTGATCTTGTGCAGTAGACAATACAAGATGGACGTGTTGCTATACTGTGCATAAATAGTGTTTCTTTCTAGGAATGTTTCTTTTTTTCATTGACTGTATTACACAGTAACAAATAAATGTTGTGTTACTCAAATAAAGCTATTAGGTTATGGGCCCAGGGGACAGAATCAAGTGGATAAGAAAACATTGCATCATAGATCTAAACATTAAAATGTGCATCATGATGGAAAAAATCGTAAGTGACAAAGTTTTTGTTACTAAATTAATGAAACCAATTATCAACTATGGAAATTCAAAATGAAAATGATTCTAATGCATGATGGAATATGGGATCTTGTTAATAAGCCAAAACCACTACTCCAGAATGGGAAAAACAGGAACACCGTGCCATCGCAGCTATAGGTCTTGCTGTAGAAGATAATCAATTTGTTCATTTAATTAATTTAAATTCATCATATTGACATTTGGTGCATTACAGAAAATGCATGACCATGCCTCCATGTGCAATAAGGTATATTTGAAACAAAAACTACATAGCAGTAGATTTACATCTGGAACAATGGTGGCACATATCACAAATATTTTAGAAATTGTTAACCAGTTACGTGGACTTGGAAAACAATTGGCCGATGACGACATTGTTGGAGCATTGCTTCGCAGTCTACCAGATTCATATGCAACACTTGTTATGGCATTAGAAGGAAGACCTATAGATTATGTTTGTGCTAAACTTATTGACGCGTATCATTGACAAAATGAGCATAACAATAAGATAGAGATAGCCTTAAAAACATCTAATAGAAATGTATGTCAACAAAGAAAACAAAATAACAAAGAAGTGCTGTTTTTGTAAAAAGAAAGGACATTTGAAGAATGAATACTGGAAACTGAAAAAGAAGATTGCTGCAGAAGAAGAGGCTAAAGTGGCTGTTTCAATGGATAAAGAAGACAGTATGGCTCATCACATATTCCGAGCAACTGATTGTCAGCGATCAAACAAGAAATGAACATGGTACATCGACTCCAGAGCATTGTGTCACATGACAAATGATCAGCAATTCTTTACGAACTTTAAAGCAACAAATCATAAGGTATAAATGGCCAACGATAAACCAATTAAAGTAGAGGGCATTGAAAGCGGTACTTTGGTGGTAAAAACGCCTACTGGAACTAATCATATCGATTTTACCAAAGTGTTATACATGCCAACTCTTTATTCAAGTCTGTTATCATTTCAGTGTATAATGGCTCATGGTTATGTTGTGAATTTTGATGGAGATAAATGTTCAGTGATTGAAAATGACCAAGTCATTCTTACAGGAAGTTCACATGATAAACTCTATTCAGTTGATCAAGCAGTGGACAGTGCATATTTTGTCAATCATGCGGTCATCGAGAAGCGAATTATGTTATGGCATAATCTTTTTTGAAATTGTAATTCAGCAGAAATAAAAAGACTGATGAAAACAAAACAATTAGTGTCTGGATTTGAACAAAGTACTAAAGCTGCTGTCAGTGATTGTGAAGTTTGTGCAAAAGGAAAATTGGCCCAATGTCCTTTTCACAAAAGTGCATCCAAAAAAACGACCAATTGGCCTAATACATAGCGACTTATGCAGACCAATGCTAACTACAACACCACAAGGTAATTGATATATGTTAACTTTAATCGATATATGGTAACATTAATCGATTATTCTCATTTCACCTTATTTTGTCTCTTGAAAACCAAGACAGAAGTTCCCCAGGTCCTCAAAGAATATAGTGCCATGGTATCAAATCATTTTGACCAAACACCAAAGATCTTGTGCACAGATAATGGTAAGGAATATGTGAATGAAGATTTGAAGCTGTTCCTCAAGAAAGAAGGTATCACTCAACAATTTACTATTCCATATACACCACAACAAAATGGAGTAGCGGAGAGGCAGAATCACTCACAAAGTGCATGCTTCTTGATGCTGGACTTCATAATCGTTTTTGGGGAGAGGCAGTCTGCACAGCAGCTTATCTACAAAACTGTTTATTCAGCAGAAGTGTAGTGAAGACCCCCTTTGAGTTATGGGTTGGACGAAGACGTGATGTAAACAACATTCGGATTTTTGGATCGAAAGTATATTCCTATATACCGAAGCAACAACACACCAAGCTTGATGATAAGGCAGCTGTAGGAGTTCTGGTTGGTTTTGACACTAATGTTAAGGACTACCGTATTCTAAATCCAACAACTAATAAAATATGGATCATTCGTTCTGTAAAAGTCATTGAACCTACAGAAGTAGCTAATGTTGCAGTTGTAACCGGTTCAGAAGGGAAAATGGGAACAATGGATGCCATAATTCCAATTCAAGATACTGTAGAAGACAACACTCAACCAGATGAAACAACTCCAGAGATTCCAGTTGTTTGCAGTTCCACAAGAAGAACAAAAGGTATCCCAGCCAAACGCTTATCACATAAAGTAACCATGGTACATGATGATGAACCTACATCGTGGTCGAATGTCGTGCAGCTATCTGACAGAGAGAGAAAACATTGGACAGAAGCAGCCAAAGATGAGATTAACGCCATGAGAGAGAGAAAAGTCTGGACTCTTGTTCCATTATCTAATGGACATAAAGCAATTACATCAAATCTTAAAGATGTCACATCTTTTTGAAAGGTACAATTTGAAAGATGTAAAATACCATTTATTACATGATCTACAGGAACAGGATGTCATTGTCATTAAATACTGCCCAACCAAAGAGATGCTTGCTGACATCTTACAAAACCATTTCCTCGGGAAGCTTATGAAGACTATTGCAACTTCCCATTGGAAGTGAGAAGGGGTGTTAGATGTTGAAGACACTTCCCCCTGTGTACTTGCTCTGTTCAGTCTGATTCCACTTCTCTCTGTGGTATGTTCCTGTTAGTTGCTCTTTTGCAGTTGGCTATACAAGATGGACGTGTTGCTAGACTGTGCATAATTAGTGTTTTTTTTTTCTAGGAATGTTTCTTCTTTTCACATTGACTGTATTCCACAGTAATAAATAAATGTCGTGTTACTAAAGCTATTAGAGGTGTCATGGGATATCTACTTTTTAGAGTACTGTGTTAATATTTCTTTTGATAGAAGTCTTTAGGATTCAGCATTTGTAGGTTGCCAGATAGGTGGAGTAGATTCAAAGTCCTTTGTGTGAGACAGAACATTTCAGGTGACAACTGGTGAAGTACAGGTATTATAAGGTGTGGCAGGCTTGGTGTATTAGTACATTGGCATTTAAGAGTATGTCAAAATTTTGTTTTTCTGGGAGTAAGCAAATGATGTAATTATTTATTTGATGGGGGGTAATGAGGAGTTCAATAGATTCAGGTGATGATTTGTTAAGTTTCCAATTGGTTTGGGGAAACTTTCTTACTTCTGATGTAATAAAAAATTTGAATAATTGTAAATATAAATGGGAGATACCCAATAACTCCCTCCACCTTACACCTAGCATGTAGCCAAGATCTGATACTCTGGAATCTCCAAAATAACAATGAAATTGTCAATCTACTTGTTGACAAGGGTTTCACCGAATCAGTTTGGAAATGGAGAAGTACATATCTGTAGCACCTTAGGGATGAAAAACTTATAAGCCTCTTCATTCAAATGCTGTTGATCTTTCTTTCTTCTGGCTCTACACCTTTAATTTGAAATACATGAATAATGAAAATTGTGTAAGATATACTTTAATAGTTACTATGTGTGTGGATTTAACATGTCATGAGTTTATGAGAAATTATAGAAGGTTTGTCATAGCAAGATGCATCCAAATTCCAGATCTGATTCAATATTGCCTTTAAATCCACCAACTGTGGCTTGAGAATTCCACATCTAACTGGAAAAAACAAACAAACACATCAATTATCATGTCAAGTATGTGTTCTGCATCAGAGACTGGCCTACTCAGTTTATCTGCTAGGACAATTTATTGCATTTTGAGCTTCACTAATTGAACGTTTATGTTCATTTTACTCACTAAAGTATATATAATTTCAGCTATAAATTTTTTAGTGTCTGGAGGCGTGCCACTAAGAAGAGACAACCAAACCATAAGCTCACCTACTTATTTAGGCATTTTGGAACAGATCAGTCAATTTGATCCATTTTTATGTGAGCATATAAAAAAGTATAGTAATGTGGGAAAGGGCTGGGAAGGGGGGGGGGGGTCTCATCATATTTATCAGCTAATGTTTGTGAATAATTCACATAGACTATGTGTTGGAAACGATTGTTGTTGAAGTGCAGAAAGCTAAGAATCATTCCATATCAGTGGATTCAACACCAGATACAACGCATGTAAACAAACTGACATTTATGATAAGATACATTTCTGGAGATGTTTTTAAAAATATATTTTTCAATTTATTCCCATTCATGGGTATAAAACAGGTATTCTTTCTGCCATAGTCCTGACTTTCATGGATCAAAATAATATACCACTAATAAACTGTAGAGGCCAGTCCTATGATATTGTAGCAAATATGTCAGGGCATTAATCTGGATTACAGGCTAAAATTAAGAAACAAAATAAACATCCACAGGACATTCCCTGAATCTTGTAGTTGATGATGTGGTTAATTAGTACCTTAAATGTCACCATGTGTTTTGATTTTGTTCTAATCTTTACAATTTATTTCCATCCTTGCCATATCAGTAGGAAACAATGGTTTCACATTTGGGATCTCATCTTAAAGTGGTAAAGCAATTGTCAAGAAATAGTTGGTCTGCAGATGTAAATGCAGTAAGAGCTCTTAAGGTTATGAAGGAATAAGATTGAGTTTAGATTATTTAGTAAAGAACTAGGAATCTTCAGAAACACAGCTTATGGCTCAGAGTTTTAACAGACAAACGAGACACATTAGAAACAATTTGGCTGACTGTTTTTTGGAATAACATACTGAAAAGATTCAATAGTGTGAGTCTTGTAAAATTAGTATTAGAGGGAAGTATGTGGGGTAATAACAGAAGAGGGAGGCAAAGGATGGAATATGTTAAGCAGATTATGGAGGATGTGGGTTGTGCTAGTTATGTGGAAATGCAAAGGCTTGCACAAGATAGGTTAGCATGGAGGGTTGCATCAGCCAATCTTAGGACTGAATACCACAACAACAGTGTGAATAAAGTCCCCTAGAGGAAAACATGACCTTATCTACTGCTGTAATATTCTTTAAGTCCTTAAAGACTAAGCAACAGTGAATAGAAACTGTTTTGAAGAGTATGAATTACAAGCATAAGAAAAATCACAGGTGAAGTATTACCATGATTCATATAAACAAACAAATCAACACATTTAACATATACAAAAAAAATGTATACTTTCTTCCTCATTTACTTTATTTTGAAAACTTGAATCAATTGTGAAACTAAAAGTAATAGTTAACTTCCCAGGAGCTTATTAATTACAATTTAAGTTTAAAGAACTCATGTTTCTAGGGTGCCCACCCAAGCATGTGTGGAAGGAATGTGGATATGCATGTAACCAGTTATGCCATTATTACAGTCAGACCATTAAAAACTATGGGATGTGCAAAGAAAATGAAAATTGTATATCAGGTACTTGGACTCAACTTATTCAGTATAGTTTAAGTGACATTAAAAAAAGGACCATTTTGTTTGTACTTTAATTCAACAATAACAGATAATTAATGTTGTGAGCAGTTCAATTGTTACTTTGGTCTGACTCTTTGAAAACAGTAGTCAAGCAGATTTATCACTATTTATTGATACTTACAATATAACACATTTCAATTTTGTACATAACTAGATTTAATTACTTTCATTTTTCAAATCTTAATAAATATTAACTAAATGCCCATTTGGTAATTTTTTTTCAATATTTTTTTACAGGATGTGTTCCACAAAAATTAAGTGCTGGTTGTTCTTTTGGAAGCAAATGGAGGAATAATGATACATGTGTTCTGCTGGGAGATTGCACTTGTATGTCTGATAAAGGCCACCAAGTTGCAGTAAGAAAATAAATTTTAAGTTCATATGATAAATTAAATGTATGCAATTATTATATAAAATGGTACTATGTCAGAATTATGTTAATATGAATGAAAATATTTCAAATAATATATGTATTCTACAATAACAAAATCACTATTTCAAGCAATTGTGCAACTAGCTGACACAAACAGTTAATATCATGGCTGTATGTGAATATTGCATATATATGAAAGAAAGACTGAAAATATTTAGCCCTACCATGACTCAAACCCAGATCATCAAAGAGCCTCCACTGTAACTGCAGAGCACCTTGACCATTAGGCTACATCACTGATTTGCCAAATATCATCAGTCTTGTAGGTTATATGGTTTATTTAATTGGTATGGATAGAGATATGTGGGAATAGATGAGTTTTATTAGGAGCATCCATTTTATAATTAATTACAAATTAATGAATATTTTCAGTCTTTCTTCTTCTATTCTGATCCATTATTACATAATATTTAACTAAATTTATTCAATGTAATTTATATCATAAAAAATGAACCTTCAGACAGTGGTTGTAATTTCAACGTTGTATGGAATTGATTTAGTGTTAATTATCAACAGTTGGCAACCCTAGGCCTGTGGCCCACATCCGGTCCTTGTGCAATATTTGTTCAGTCTGTCACTAAATTTCTCTGCTGCATAATAATATGACCCACCATGTTGTGCCAACAAAATGTTTTCAAAGATACATATCCACATCTATTTGATTTTATATGTCAAATGATGTTCCTCATCCATAGTACTTATTGTTAATTATCAAGACTAATTTGGAAAGCACTTTATGCATAGCAACAACATCACTTTACCATATATTGAACTTCTTGCAAAAGAAAGGCAATCCTTAGTTTCTCATTGGTTAGAGTTGTAACACTATTATTTTATTGTATATAATACCAACACTATATATGCTTACATATCTTTACCTTCGCTTTATTAAATAAGTACCACTACTATCAATTGTTTTTATTTAGGTCCATGGCCCACTATATAAATTTTTAATATTAACCCCTATAGAAAATGCTGCCTACCCTTAATCTAAGTCAAGATTCTTAATTTAATACTCAATTTTTTTTACATGTACATAATCTGTGGAATGAATTGGCACAGATTTGTTAACATGTTCATTTCCTTCGGCCTACAGTCTCTAGCTGAGGTTTTATTCTTCTGCTCACACCTTAAACACACTTACCTTTCAGCCAATCACAATCAGTGAAGTAATTTATGCAGTAAGTAGTTATCCAATCAGATTCTTACTTACATATTCTTCCATGATAATCAGAGATACAGAATGACTAGTCTGCATCTCAGAACATTGTATGTTCCATACACCTAATAATTAAATAATTCTTGTATCTAAATTAATAATTCAGGGCATGCAAATTAAGGAATAATTTATTTAAATAGTCAAAAATGATTTAAGTAAATTAAATTTCAACAGAAAAGACTGTAGTTCAATAATTATTCATATTCCTTGTAAAATTCACTTCTAAAACAGTTTCTTTTGTGTCCAGAACACAGTGTCAAATAATGCAAACTATATGATGACAACACAAAAAAAAATCACTTCCTTACAATACTCACTGGTCCTATCATACAAGTCAATAAAACAGTCCTGAACAGGTTCACAATCTTGATAACAGGTAGCGTGGGTTTTTATTTTATTACTACATTTCTCCCGACTTGTTGACAAAAATATAATTAGAAGTAAAACTACTATGTATATTAATCAATATAAATGTTTGGTGTGAATTACAACTATATGAGAATAATTAGTTTGAAAATTGATTTGAAATTAGATGAGACTAAATGATTTTTAGATTCATGTTGGGTAATTTATTTCAGTTACTCTTTCTCTGAAGAAGGGAGTTTAGGCTTCTGAAAACTCACATTTTCATACATCCCTCCTGTGCTATTTTTCTTGTCTTACAGGTCACTAAATTCCTTCTAATCCACCATTTATAATTGCCCTCACACAGCCTGCCCTTACCAAAAATTACTTCTCCTTCCAAAAAATATTTATAACCAAGTAAGTGGCACTGCTAGAGCACGTGGATGGTCCACTCCTTTGTCAACCTGTTAATGAGTCAACTGGAATAGCAGCATTTAAATTTCTTGCCAATCAAACCCTTAAACTGGTTCCAATTCATATTTGACACTTCGATACTATGGACCAATGGCCCAAATGTCCTTTCTTACTTTCTCAAGAACATTAAACTCAAAATTTCCCATTAAGCTCAATTCTAACTACTTTAGCAACATCCCCTTCTTTGACTTCAACCTGCACTTCTAATCTGACTTAATCACCTTCTCATGCAACATAAAATTAACCTTTGCTTTTCCAGTTGTCACCCTAAGCACATCAAACACCACCTGCCATAAGGGGTGCAGCACACACTTACCCCATTTGTGACAGTCTGTCATCCTATACAAACCATATCCTCAATGCATTCATCGACAAAAATTACTTGGATGAATGAAGTTTTTCCACTATTGGGTGGAGGGGGTCATCCACCAAAGCGGAAAGACCTTCTCTGAACGAATTGCCAATCACCGCAGTACAGTGAAACTCATCAAAACACAATTCCCCATATCCACCCATGCCCGGAGTCACAATATCAACAACTTCAACCAGTGTTTCACACTGACCCCCCCCCCCCCTTCCCCTCAAAGCCTTCAGAAACTGAACCCCATCTATGGGAACTTTCACTTCAACATGTCTTACAGTCCAGTAGGTGACTTACCTAATGTTCACAGATGGAAGGCACCTTTTAAGGTTTGGAGTTCTTAAAATTTTTGGAGGCACCGCCCCCTCATAAGAAAGTTAGGAAGACATTTCCAATGATCGGCTAGCTGACAACTGTAATGGTAGGCAAGGTTTTGATAAGATGAGGGATGGTTTGGTACAGGCAGAATTGTGCTGGTATTTGGACGCAAACCCTGACTGCCTGTTTGACCAGGTAGGAGAATTTTTGGAAATGATTTTGTGCGGTGAAGTGGCACAGATTCTCCGCGTGTCGGGGAATCACAAAATAATTTCGTTGTGCGAGTAGAATGAGACTTGGTTGGGAAGGGGGTCTGTAATTCGTGCAGGTTAGCAGGGTGTTTATAAAACATTAATAGGAGCAAAAAAAGTATTTACTTAAGATAAAATTTAATATATATATATATTAGGACAGAAAGAGAGATAGAAAGTTAGTGACTTACCTGAGGTTCACAGATGGCAGACACCATGCAGGGTTTGACGTTCTTAATTTTTTGGAGGTGCTGCCTCCTTCATCAGAATGTTTGAAAGGCATTTCCAGTGACGGCCAGCCAAGTTACTTTAAAGTATATGTTGAAGCATAGTAATATGTTCAAAGAAGTGCCTATGTTAACAGTAGTGAGGAAAGGAAATAGAGGGAAAAACTGGAACTTGACTCTCAACATCTGCTATAGCCACAGAGTGCGTTAACCATTTCCGCCACCACATAGTGCATTCCTTTCTTTCAGATATTATTATTCCCAAGCATAAGCTTTCTGGTTTTCAAGTTCATTCCTACCTTCTTCCTCCTATATTTCTATCTTTACTCACTATACAGTTATTAAATTTTTGGCTTTGTTGTAAAATATAATCATTATAATTGTGAGTTATTTTATGTTGATAATAATTGTATTAAACCTGTTGTACTACAAAAATGTTTGTATTTGATCATTATATTTGTATACAATTTGTTTTATTATTTACTGTTAAATTACTTTTCTTTTCTTTTAGCCGGGTGATATATTTATTGAATCTGATTGTAAAGTTTGTCAGTGTATTGAAAATGAGTATATTTGTGCTCAATCATCATGTTCAACTTCAGAAGAACCTACATATCAGAGGGGATTTACTGGAGCACCTCCTTCAGTTGGAAATAAAGTCATCATTACAACAAACTCTTACACAACTGAAGAAAATATTTGGACAACATCCACGGCATCTCCATCTCAAACTGTAACATCTGCCATTATTGTTAACTTCACAGGTCCTCTTGTTTCACCAGCACCATGTGTTAGTAAAAGGTATAAAATATAAATTTTATTGTATTTAAATATAAATGATACACTAATTTTAAATTTAATTGCCAATGAAGTATGTACATTTCTGTGCTGACATGCTACAGAATGAAGAAAAGGTGTAGTAAAATTGATTTTGTACAATATAATTCAAATAAAACATTTGTTTGATTTTGTCTAATATTTTCATAGTTCAATGATGGCATATTTTTCATTGATTTGTAAATTAATTTTTAATACAGTAGACTCCCAATTACCTGAGGTAATTTGAAACTGAACTGATATGTCCTTGGTTCAAGAAAAGTGGAGATAATGTGTAGTCTGAAAAGAAATGATATAAAATACACATTTTTAGTTTAATGTGAAACAAATTATGATATATATTACATCAATAATTATCTATAGAGATGTTATAACCAAAGAGATTAAGTACTATACTGACATAATATAAACAAAATAAATTTAGTGTGTAGTCCTATAAACAAAGTGAACTGCTACATCAACAGTATGAAAGTCAAATTTTTAAAAATTAAAAAAAAAGTACTATATGTGCATACATTGTAAGAAATATAGGGAGTCCACTATATTTGAAAACAATTATGGTTAAAGACTGGCATACATTATATATCATCACATTCGCCTTCTTTTTATATATTTAACTACTTTTCTGTTGTTATATTATAATTTCTATGTCTTTTTCAAATATTCAAATACACTTGTAGTCAATTTTCCAGTATAATTTATTACCTCATTTATTCAATTGCCTTCAACATTGAGAATTGTTACAAACTTTATAAATTAAATTATTTCACTGTTTACTTTTAATGTCGTCAGTGTTAATAAAATAATAATGCTTTAATTCTAGGCCATTATATCTCTCAGAATTATTACCACAAATTTCATTCAAATCAAGTAACGACAAGAATTCAAAACATTCTGCACAGGAGGCTCATTTTATAAAAGGTATTTTCAGATTATTTTTTTTACTAAATTTATGAATGCTGCTAATTTTTCTAAGCCCACAAACTGCCTGCATTTCATAGTACATGCTCCTCTAAAGTAGCCAGCTTTCAAATTCTGTGCTGAGCACAGACCTCAGGTAAGACACCAGTTTTCTGTCTCTCTTTCCTGTCCTTATTGTTTTAATTAACGTGACAATGTCACTTTCTGATACAAACACACAATATATATGAAATGAAATAATTTTCGTCTGACCACCCTCCCCCAACTTAGGTCCCACAGTTTGTTGGAGTCAATTTAACATCCAACTGGGTTCAAGCCATTAGTCCATCCCACAGATGTTAATAAGTTCACCCTCAGATTAGTCACTTGTTACCACATAAGCTTTCCTTAGGGACATGGTCGCAGAGTACAGCTTCAGGACCTTAGATAAAATGTAAATTTCAAATAGGCCAGTGGCCCGTGACTTTAATCGCGTAAGGACAGAGGATACAAGAAAAGGAGCCAGAAAACCTTTAGGAAAGTGTTATTTCCCTGAAAGATTTGCCAAATGTTTCCAAAGATTTACTTGGAAATTTCATATGTTGTGGCAACTTTCTTTTGGTTACCAGGCTGTAAGAATGTTCCTGAAACAGGCAACTCCCCTTTAATAGTATAGGAAGGGAATTGAAAAGGGTAGTTGTGGAAGGTAGAGAAAGGTAGCCAAGGGTTGCCAAGGCCCCCATGCTGTAGTTTAAGGATCCTACCCAGTGTTTCACCTAAAGAGATGCAGGGAAACCCCTATAAAATCTGCATTATGTAGGTTGGGCTATTGGGTACTATTCTCAAGCCTCTCTGAATGACGGGAGATGAGTTTGCTGTCAGATTGCAGCATTCTCTTCTCCGTGTCTCAACTAGGTTTAGGAGGTAGCTGGCCAATTGATCCAATGGGATCAGTGGACAACGCCTATCATATTGTCACGGGTCTCAGTTAATAATCGAACTAGCAGGTTTTATAAAAACACTTTTATTCACCTCGATCCACTCGCACCGAATGCACACCGTAAACTGCCGCTCGCTCACAACATCAGTTACAATACAAAGTTCTTGTGGGTAAAGACATTTTTACTAATACATTTGTTAATGTCATTGAAATTATAATAAAACTAAAGTTACAAACAAAATAATAACAAATAATGTGGCATTGCTCCTCTTCCAGGAGGACAGCGACCCGCTGTTTGTTTTCAATGCTATTGATGGTTCAGGCGCATGGCTCCCTGCTTGTTTGTGGAGTATCGTGTCCTGGATCACCACCGGCTTTGACAGTCTTGTTCTCGCCGAGCTGTTTTGCTGGGTCGTGGTAGGGTTTCATGCGTGCAACGTGGACGACAACCTTCCGTTTACGCTTTCTGGACGATGGATCGTAGTCTTCGATTTCGTACGTGACATCGGAAAGCTGACGTGTTATTTCATAAGGCCCAAAGTACCGCCTCAAAAGTTTTTCAGATAGACCAACTTTTCGTATCGGTGTAAAAACCCATACAAGATCCTTTGGTTTATAAAATACCGCCTTGTGTTTCGCGTTGTATCTTATTTGATCCTTTCCCTGCGCGCGTAAGGTTTGAATCCGCGCCAGTTGCCGAGCTTCCTCCGTCCTGGTTATTAGTTGTTTGACGTAATCCTCCTGCCCATCATCTGTTACTAGTGGGAACAGTGTGTCCAGTGTACAAGGAAAAACGGAGTGAAACCGGTGGTATCTTGTTTTGCAGTGTTATATGCAAAAGTTACAACGGGCAGTATAGTGTCCCAATCATTTTGTTCGAGGTCGAAGTACATAGAAAGCATGTCCGCCAAAGTCTTGTTAAAACGTTCTGTTTGGCCATTCGCCTGCGGATGGTAGGATGTTGTCATCCTGTAGTGATATTGCACAGTGCGATTATCTCGCTCACCAACTTGGACCGAAAAACTTGACCTCTATCTGAGATCATAACACGAGGCGCGCCGTGCATGAGAACGATTTCTTCTACAATAAGCTTTGCTCTCTCTGCAGCTTCCGCTGTTGGAACGGCTCGGGTTACCGCATAACGCGTATGGTAGTCCGTACATACTAGTATCCACTTATTGCCTAAATTCGTCTTCGGAAATCTTCCTAGAAGGTCAATTCCAATTCTGTGGAATGGAGCCACTGCAGGTGGAATCGATATCAGTTGTCCGGGCGGCAGTTGTGGTACACTTTTCCTTCGCTGACATTCCCGGCAATGGCGCACGTAACGCCTTACATCTTTGCAGAGGCCAGACCAGTAGTATCTGCGCCTAATCCTATCTGCAGTCTTAGCGAATCCTAAATGTCCGGACGAGGGTGCGTCGTGAAAATATCGTAGAATCTCTACTTTCATATGCGCCGGTATGACGACTAACCAATTCCGTCCCATTGGAATATGATTTCGCTTATACAATGTGCCATCAATTAAGTGGAATCCTTCCTTTCTCGGTTTTCCATTTTCCAGATCTTCGATGATCCTCCGCAGATTCTCGTCACGACGTTGTTCATTGGTGATATTGGTCAACGCAGCTACAGCGGGACCCATGCAGTCCAAGTCCGTCTGATCATTCAACGGATTCCTTGAAAGGCAGTCAGCATCTTTATGTACACGTCCATTTTTATATACGACTGACACTTCGTACTCTTGCAGTCTGAGCGCCCATCTTGCCAGGCGGCCTGATGGGTCTTTGAGGTTTGTCAACCAGCACAGGGAGTGATGGTCAGTTACGACAGTAAATGGTCTCCCAAATAAGTATGACCGAAATTTATTAATCGCCCAGACAGCAGCGAGACATTCCCTTTCGGTTGTTGAATAATTTCTTTCGGCTTTAGACAGTATTCGAGAGGCGTATGCAATTACTTTTTCAGTGCCATCCAGAATTTGCACCAGCACGGCACCTATTCCGTACCCGCTTGCGTCAGTGTGTAATTCTGTGAGCGCTGTCTCCTCGAATAACCCAAGTACAGGAGCGGACGTCAAAGCTTTCTTCAAAACATTAAAGGATCTTTGTTGACCTTCGTTCCACAGGAATTTAGTGTCTCCTTTAAGAAGGTCTTGGAGCTAGCGCCTTGATGCAAAAGTCCTTTATAAATCTCCTGAAGTACGAACAGAGTCCATGAAAACTCTTGACGTCACGGGTCTTCCGAGGGGTGGGAAAATTTGTGTCTACTCTAATCTTGTCCGGATCTGGACGAATCCCGTTACCGTTCACTAAGTGCCCAAGAATCTATATCTCCGATGCTGCAAAGATACATTTCTTGGAATTCAATCGAAGGTCTGAATCTTGTAAACACTTCATTACAGTAACTAGGCGCCTTAAGTGATCCTTGAACGTATGGGAGAATACTATAATGTCGTCCATGTAACACAGACACGTCTTCCACTTAAGATGTCGAAGCAAATTATCCATCATACGCTCAAACGTCGCTGGCGCGTTGCACAAACCGAATGGCATCATTTTAAACTCATAAAGTCCATCTGGAGTCACGAACACGGTCTTCTCCCGATCCGCCTCGTCTACCTCGATCTGCCAGTAGCCAGAATGAAGATCCATAGTTGAAAAGTATACTGCTCCGCTTAAGCAATCCAACGTGTCATCAATCCGTGGAAGGGGATATACGTCTTTCTTTGTGATTTGATTTAATCCGCGATAGTCGACGCAAAAACGCCAGTTCCCGTCTTTCTTCTTTACGAGAACTACAGGGGATGACCACGGACTTTTTGAAGGTTGAATAATGCCCTTTTTTAACATCGTGTCAACTTCTTCGTGTATGATCCGTCTCTCTGCTGGTGACATTCTATAAGGTCTGTGGCTAACCGGATGATTATCCCCAGTGTTGATGCGATGTTTAACCGTAGGTTTTCGGAGAGGTATCGACTCTTTCCCGGATTCGAATACGTTTGAGAATTCTCTTAGTGCGTCCTGTATTTGCTTTCGCTGCTCCTGTGTCAGATTGGTTCCAAGAAGCAACTGCGTAGCCTCCTCGTCGGCCTTCCGTCGTACGTCTGTTTGTCGTGTACTTTCCTCGAGGCTACAGAGATGGCCCTCGTGTATTGTCTCGGCTATTCCAATGCAAATTCCTCTAGGGATTAGCTGCGACTGATTCTTGCCATTAGTGACCCAAATATATCCTTCGCCATCGCAAATGTCTAATATTGACGCCGGTACGTACAATTCCCTTCCGAATAGCAGTGTCTTATTACAACTCACGAGTAGGTCACAATTGTCAGCGTTCGTGGCACGGACTCGGATTCGCTTTGCTGATGCAGGCGGAACAAACGTGTCTTCTAGTACGAATATCCGACTCACACCTTGTGGTACGTCTGAACATTTTTCACTTGCCTCGTCAAGGTAGAGTACAGCGTCGCCACAGTCTATGACGGCCTGCGACGCCTCGAGGAAGTCCCATCCTAGTATAACATTATGACTGCATTCAGGGATGACTATAAATTGAAATGGTCGAGTCTGGCCGTTAATACTGATTCTAAAAGTACAGGTTCCGATAGACCGTACCTGACTTCCGTTGGCGGTCTTCAACGTAATTTCCCTATCGTCTTTTATCATGGTCTTCTTGAACTGTCGGCGGTAAGCATCGGCTATTACAGAATAGGAGGCTCCAGAATCTACGAGGGCTCTAGCTGGCTGATCGTCGATGTCGATATTTACGTAATTCCCCGTCATCCTAGCGACTGTCGTCCAAGGAGGATTTTTATCAGCAGCGGCCGCACCTCCGTAGGTGGTCGCCCATCTCAGTTTTCCTGGCTGGATCGTCTGTATGGTGACGGTGAACGTCCGCGGCGTGCAGGTGATCTGCTTCTTTGTGGGGACGGACTGCGATCGGCGTTTTGGCTGTATTCGTCGTCTTCGTTCTGTCTTCTTGGTTGTTGACGTCTGTCGGCGTAGTAGTCATCAAAGATTTGCCTCCGTTCACGGCAGTAACGTACCACGTGGCCTGGACGCCCACAATGGAAGCACACGGGTGTATTGTCTGTTCGTCGTCGTGGTGATTCCTTCTTTTGACTCGAGGATTGTCGACGGGATTGCACGATATACGACTGTCTCGGTTGGTTACGGATCTTGGCAGCATAACTTATCTGTGGTCTTTCTGCGACGTACGTTGGTTCGGACCTCGAAAGGGGAGCCATGCTTTTTGTATTTCTTCTTTTATTATTCCCTCAAAATCTAACGGCTGCGGTTCTATATTTTGTGGCATAAACACTTTCTGTATTTCCTCTCTGACGATCTGTCTTATTAGAGTTGCCGTACCTTGTCTCTCATCCACCTTCGTCATTGAAGCGACGTTAGGTAAACGTTCATAGCATCGTGGAGCTATTCTAATCTGTTGTGATAGCTCTATGTGTTGGCACCATTTTATGAACTCCTCTGTTGTTGTAATGTTCAGGATACAAATGGCCTGGTAAATGTTCTCTGCGATGTCCTTCATCAAGTGACCAACTTTCTCTTCTTCGTCCATTGACGAGTTTACTCGATGGCACAGTGCAATGGCGTCCTGTATGTAAGACATTGCGCTTTCCGTTGATCCTTGTGCACGCGTCTTCAATTGCTCCTCTGCACGCCTTTTAAGTTTCTGGCTGTCACCAAAAAAGCTTTTATCCCTTCTTCGAATACGTCCCAGGAACTAAGTCGGTCTTCATTGTTTTCGAACCACTGTTTCACCGTATCTTCTAAGAAGAAGTACACATTGGCTAAACACACTGTGTCATCCCAGCGACTTAGGGAAAAAAAACGAATAGATACGAACAGAGATTATCTTAAAATAATACACACAATATTCACAAATGTAAATGATATTTGATTTCGATCAAACTTACGAGCTTATATATATTTATGACCTCTCTTTTCAAAGTCATCTAATATGCTCGATACCTCAGCAGTATGAGCACAGTGTGTGCTGGGTTCTGTTCAAGGTAATTAGCACAAATATTTTAGAAATTGGCGTATGGCAGGATAGGGAACCAAAACATAAATAAAAGAAAACTACAACTTCACAAATCTATATTAACATATAAACTAACACAGATAAATCCAATTGTTATTCTCCTTTAGACTCAAACACTTTACACCAATATAAACAAAAGGACAACAACTACTACTACTACAACAAAAAAAGACAAATATAATTGTTATTTTTCTTGACACCCATGCACTTTCACCAACAACATAAATGAAAGGAAGACTATTACAAAAACAAACGTAAATACATTTGTTATTTTCTTGATATTCATGCACTTCCACCAATAATATGAAAGGAAAACTACTACAAAATCAAACACAGAAATTTAATAGGTAGATGAACGTTCAGTATTATTGATTTCATTCTTCATAGACTTTTTCTTTGTGATTCATTAGAATTTTCACCAAATCCTGGTTATTCAATATAGGCAGTTAGCACAGCAGCAACCAGGTTTTACGTTTCTTTTATCTTATTTCCAGTTTCGATGTCAACCCTGAATTCCAGGGAGCGCTGCTTGATAATATGAGTCAGCAGGTCAAGGACACTAGTCCCCAATATTATTCAAGGTTGGTCCCTCCGGAAAGGGCGAACAGGCTTTCACTTCCCCAATAGCCGGCCGCTAAAACTCCGGAACAATATTAATACGTGTGGGAGTTTGAACCATAGAATAAAATTTCTTTACCCAAACTCAAATTGGTTGCTATTACTGCGATGCAGCGATCAGCCCCAGCGGCAACCCACTCGCCTCGGCGTACAACAGAGAAGAGAACCCCTTAAAGTTCATTGTTCACGGAATACCTCCATTCAATTGTTGCACTCTCTAAGAAGTTACAATTGATGCAAAGCACTCAAATTAAGTTAGTGAATTTTTCCATGAATCAATTTCTAACCATTTTAATAATTCAAAATTGTTTAAGTTATATTACAGACTCTACTAAATAAATTACATAATTTATTATTTATTGAAGGAATTTTGACAAAATAAGTGAAACAGTCGTTCTTAGGTTCACTTTGGACTGTGATTAGGGAGGGATGTAAACAACACTATCATCAATAAAATCAAATTTACAAGTAATTGTTTATCTGTTTCGCCTGAAACTGGATGTTACAACAATATAGCATCAGAAATGGCATTGTCAGGTTAACTGAAACAATTAATAAGGATAGGAAAGTGAGATAGAAGGTTGGTGACTTACCTGAGGTTCAAAGATGGCAAGTACCCATGTAGGGTTTGAAGTTCTAAATTTTTGGAGGCACTGCCCACTTCATCAGAATGTTAGGCTAGCAGAAGACTGTGATCACTATTCTTTGTGTTAGTATTTGGGCTTCATATTTCACTCCTTTTTCAACACAAAACTTTGGATATTCCTGTGTCTCATTGTCATAGCAGTCAGTTTGAGGTTCACTCATCCAGCAATGGGTTTCACATTTACTATGATTTAAATAGATAGCAAAAACTTAATAAAGGTAAAAAAATCTTATAGTTTGCATTTTTATCTGAGTTAATCTATATAAAATTAATGTCATGTTTATTAGGCAATGGCTGGATGTCATCACATACTACTGCAGATGAATATCTTCAAATTGATTTGGGTCACATAGAACCAGTGCATGGTGTAGTCTCTCAAGGAGTCTTAGGCACTAGCCAATTCGTGACTAGTTATAATGTGTTGTTTAGTACTGATGGAGTATTTTTCACATATGTAAAAGACAATAGTGCCTCTGTGAAAGTAAGTAACCATTATCAATTTATTAAAACCTTTAAAAAATACCACTGCAATATTAAATTCTATGGGCACCCGGAAGGCCCCCTCCTACGCCAATATGTTCATGGACTATCTGTAATATTTAAATTCCCACCACCATTCTTAAGCCTGGTTTCCATCCATAGATGATATTTTCATTGTATGGCCCCATAGACCAGGTGCTCCTTCAAATTTTCTACAAAATATAAACCAAATTCCATGTTAAGTACACATGTAACTACTTCCCCAACAACATCACTTACTCTGAGATGTAATCACAACTTCTGTACACACCAACACATTACAGTTCCTTTACTTTGCCAGTTGTCATCCTAAACGTACCACTAGCATTTTGGTAACAAGTAAGAAAATTACTGCCAATGTTACACTAACACAGATGCTTCATTGGTTACAGTTAATGGCTTGTAAGTCAATTGTGATTACTCATTTTGTGCAGTTTCAGAAAAACAATACTACAACTCTAGTACTAACAACAAACAATTGTCAAATAAGTGAAGTTGAATGCACATTATTTTTTAGGTATATCTGTAGACAATAAATTAAACTGGAAAGATCACATTAATATTCTCCTAAGAAAACTAGGCTCAGCAGTCTTTGTTCTTAGAAATATGTCAAGGTGAGCGACCCAAGCACAACAAAATGAGTTTTTCTGCATACTTTCACTCTTCAATGACAGATAGTATAATATTCTGGGGTAATTAATCAGGGAAATCTACAGAAAAAAGTTGTCAGAATATTTTTGAATTATGAATTCATATACTTTTTAGTCTCATTCTTCAAATTCTGTTGCAGAATATTTAGATTATTTAAAGTCATATTTATTTCTATATTCTAATTAAATTATCCTGAATTAAAAAATAATAATTGCAGTGTCAAAAAAAAATATGTATAAAAATTTTCTTTTGTTTGTTCATGAATCATGAAAATAACTAGTATGTACTTTATTACTAACAACTTTTACACAGATGAAACATTGAAGTAAAAATTACAGAATTCAGAACTTTCTTTAAATAAGATTTACTATATCTTTAGATTTTCAGAGGTCCTATAGATGATGTAAATCCTAGTATGCAATGGTTTGATACACCTGTGGAAGCAAGATATATACGATTCAATCCACAAACATGGCATAAAGGAATAGCCATGAAAGTGGATGTATTAAGTTGTGCTGATCTAAATACATCAGGATACACTACAATTATACCAACAACTATGTCATCAACTGTAACAGAACAAGGTATATATTAATATCAAAGTACTAATGACAGTGTAATAGAAATACTGATAATCAGTTATGAGCAAATGATGGATGATAAGAAAGTTTGATGTTTGCCTTACACCAACTGCATTTATTCTTAGGATTTTGATTAAATAAAAGATTTTATTCAATTTAATTTGTGAATATTTTACACAGATGTTTTTTAAAAACTCAATAAATTTGAACCAAAATTGACCTGTCTTGTCACATCCTGTAAATTCTGCTTCACTGAAACTTTTTAGTTCTTTCTTTATGATGGTTTAACCATATTGATTGTTCTTGCTATGTATCAGAACATACTTTTCCAACTCACATCTTCATTTGTAGAATTATCAAGAGACATGGGTAGATAACGGACATAGTACATGAGTACCCACCATTACATACACAATAGGGCTCCAACATCTTGATGATATAAAAAATCTTTTCCACTTCTTTCTCTTCTGTTTGTTGACTTACTGACTCTTTCAGATTTCCAATCTTCAAACTGAAATTTTTGAAATATTCTTTTGGCATATCTGTCATAATTTAGCTTCTCTGAAGCTTAGCAAAGCATGTTTGGAAGTAAAGATCATAACTTTAACAAAACATGACTTTATTTTGTTACAATACAAAACTACACAACATGGTTGCCCACACCATTACCAGCTTCGACGTAAGAAATATTGTGCCAACTTCTGGAAATGATTTATTAGCACAAATTCAACAATATCCTTCTTGGGCAAACTTTATCCCTGATTTATTGCAATATATTAGTTTTCATAAGAAACATCCAAAACATTGGTTCGAAATAGAATTTCCTGAATCTTCTAAAATAAATTTTTGATATTATTGTTACATAATATATTTAGAGTGTCTGGAGGTGGGGATACAATAAATATTTTTATTATGTAAAGAAAGAACCCAGTATAATTTTAAGAAACATAAGTATATAGGCATTGTTTCAGGGAGTTCTGGGTAAATGGATGAAGCAAAATCAACTGCAATTTGTTTCACTCCCTTAAGGAGAGAGAATGTGTAGGGTATTTAACAAACTAACATTTACAGATGGAATGACATTTTATCAGGTCCAGAAATATTAACCTACCATACTTTGGTCTTAACAGATTAGTTGCCAAGACCGAAAAATGGCTTTTATTGCACTTAAAAGGATATTAAATTATACAAAAGGAATTTATTTTCTATCAAAGAGAAGTGAACTACATATATATTAGTAAGTAAGGATAGTAAATGAGGGAGAAAGATAGGAAATATGCTTTGAAACATATGTTTCGCACAGAATTATGCTCAGGGAAAAACATATGTCAAGCGTAGAGAAGAAAGGAAGAAGGAAAGTCCCAGTGGCGCCGAATATTTTCAGTCTTTCTTCCTTCTTCCTTTCTTCTCTATGCTTGACATATGTCTTTCCCTGAGCATAATTCTGTGCCAAACATATGTTTCAAAGCATATTTCTTATCTTTCTCCCTCATTTACTATCCTTACTTACTATCCTAAAAAAAACCTGTGACTTCGTCACATTACAAACGTTTCATTAATTTATATATATATATATATATTTCAATTTAATGTGTACAAAACTTGAAATTTATCTGTATTTAAATAATATAATATATTGGCATATTTGTTATTAACTATATGTGTACTTGGTATTATTTTCATGGTAATATAACATATTTCAGTGTGCTTGGATAGAATGGGACTTGAAAATGGTTTACTCAATGATCAACAGCTAAGATCATCATCTTCATACCTTGGGGATATTAAAAATTATGGTGCTAAACAGGGAAGGTTAAATAATCATGCTTCTTGGATTGCTGGGTTCAATGATAACCGACAGTGGTTAGAGGTATATAAAAGTTTTTTTTAATACATCACTCTATGACAAACATTGGCCTAATTTGTATACAGAAGTATTTTATACATGGGAATATTTAGGTTTACATATTAAAATATTTATTCTTAGAAATAAAAATAATAGTAAAAGCTTTACAGTTATAATTGATATTCTTCAACAGTTAGTACAAATGAGTTATTTAATGAGAAAGTTAAACACCCTTATAAAATTACCATTACCATTGAAAGAACTCCTAGTTAATGAAACCAATAACATGTGACTTTTCATAGTCCAACAGATCTTTCTTCATCTTCCACTTCATCTGGAAGGCAATGACAGAACTGTTTGACATTGCAACATTGCATGCTATTGACTTTTGTACCCTATTGGAGACCTCAGGCCTGTTTGTACAGCATTTACATCACAAAAACTTTGATATTTAACTATTGAATTTACTTACCTATGATTAATGAATTGTTTTAAATAATATATATTTATTTCTGTAATGAGAAACTTATGCTGAATTTTTTTATAACCCATGTTAATTGGTAATTTTGATAGGAGAAATGAATATATACAAATTTAAATGTTAATACATAACAAGAAAAACATTTATGCTGACAATGCTTAGAATAACAATAATGTATACAGAATAAATTTTAAAATGCTTGACATTTTGATGAAGTTATTAGCTGTAAGATTAGGTCACAAACTCAGGTTATATTATATTAAATTTTATTGTGTGCAAATTGCTCTCATTCTAAACACTGTCTGCAAGCTTGTATGCTACTTATTATTTTATCTGATGTTAATTTGTAAATGTTATTTAATGTATAATATATTTTTAATATATTTTTTAAAGTGGTGTACACTCTGACTATTAAATATCTTAATGACATGCAAATTTTTCAGGTTGATTTCTTAGAAGAAACACTTATAAGTGCTTTAATAACCCAAGGAGATCTATCAGGAAAAGGCTGGGTAGAGGCTCTTAATTTGCAATACAGCCATGATGGAGAAAATTGGATCACTATTTTAAATCAAGAGAATAATGCTAAAGTAAGTATTCCTTCAGTCTGAATAATTAAATATTTTTCTCTCTGTTACATAGTTATTAAAAATTATTACAGACATTTTTGTGTATGGGGTGAGGAGGGGGGGGGGGAGTAGGAGTAACAGGCTACATGAAGGTGAATCTGAAACAGAATATGATAGGAAGGGAATTTAAATGGGAGCTTTCTCTCGCAGGTATTTGTCCACAGAGTGATAATGGGCTTACCTTTGGGGCTGCCTCATTCTATCTAATTTTAAGGTTCTCACTTGCCCAGGCACCTTCATTTACTTTATGAGGTGTATGTACTAGGGTCAAAGACCTTGGGCATACAGTAAAAGTTGTCTTCTGATTCCATTGGATTGATTGGCCAGCTGCCTCCTGAAATAGGTGGAGGCATCGAACATTGTAAAACCACAGAAAACTCCCCTTCTGTAATTCAGAAGGCCATGAGAATAGTACCAAATAGCCCAACTTATCTGATGCAGCTTTTCTATGGTTTTCCCAGCATCCCATATATAACTATTTATTAACAAAAGCTACATTCATCTCCATTTTGAGACTTCTTCAGGCTTACTACAAACATAATATTATAATTACAATAATAATAACATAATAATGTTTGCAGTAAGCCTGAATAAGTCTCAAAAACAGGAGAAATGTTGCTTTTGATAATAAATAGTTATATATTTAATGCTGACTTTTTTGGCCATCTTTTTATTTATTGTATATAT
Source organism: Eucriotettix oculatus (assembly GCA_034510155.1). Classification (NCBI taxonomy): domain Eukaryota; kingdom Metazoa; phylum Arthropoda; class Insecta; order Orthoptera; family Tetrigidae; genus Eucriotettix; species Eucriotettix oculatus. Next base: position 204,094,297 of record CM067376.1, read on the forward strand.
TTAAGTCAGAAAAATATGATATAACACCAGTTATATGACTGATTAATGAAAAACTGTTTTCTGTTTGGAAAATTAAAAATATACAATTTAGGATTTTAGAAAAAACATTGCTATAACCCTCATGACTTAAGGTTTTGAATCATTATGGGAACTAAGAAATTGCTTGTTTGTTTTTTTAACACTGATTTCATTATTATGGATATCAATCATAATTTGCTTTATTTGTTACTTTAGTATAAATATGTAAATGTAAGGTTTTCATAATTTATTTTTCATATATTTATTTAACCTAGGAATTTCCTGCTAATTTTGATGGAAAAACTCCACATACTATTAATCTTGAAAGAATAATTAAGACTAGATATCTTAAGCTGCAACCAACCAAATGGCATGGGCATATTGCACTACGAATTGAAGTAATTGGTTGCTATCACCCATATAGTAAGTATCTATCTATATTAATTTTATAATGATAGTTTATATATTAGTCAGTTATTTTCCCAAACAATATGGTGCAATTGGTTTTTACCATTTCTATATTTTAGACCTTCCTACCACTCCAAAATCAACACACACAGAACCACCTTGTCCAGTATGTATTGGTGTACCAGTTGAACAAGAAGAATGGGCTGGTAATTGTTCATGTGAAGGAAAATTGTTATGGAATGGAGAAAAATGTGTGAAACCTGAACTTTGTCCTTGCTTTGTCGGTTACAAAAAGTAAGTACGGTATATGCATAAGTTGGATTAATTTAATTTTATATAATTTGTAGGATCTTTAAATTCTACATAATATTTTTGTTGAAGAAACTAAATGATTGAGGAAAACATAATAATTAAATTAAAAGTGATGATAGCCCTCACTTAGATGTGTGGGAAACAAACAATTATAAGGTGGTGAAGGCAGCATTCACCAAGTATAAAGTAGAATTGTGACAGAACATGATAAAGTTGTTCAACTGGAGCAAAAATTTGTATGGAATGAAAACATGGGTGTTAAAAGCAAGGGAAGAAATAACTGGATTGTTATTTCAATGTGTTAGGAAAAGAAGTGTGAAAAATTAAGTGGAAAGAGACAGTAAAAAAAGGGCAAAACTTGGAAGAATACAGTTTTTTGAGAAAAGCAAACTGGATCAGAAACATCCTACAAAGATATTGTTTATTGCATAATATTATCGAATAATGCATAGTTAGAGTTCCTGCTTGTAGAAAAAGAAGAGCGCAGCTGCTAGATGACTTGAAGGATGAAAGAAGAATATATTGAATGATGAAAAAAACTCAAGATGGGGCAAGGTGAAAAAGGAAATTTAAAGACTAAATTCAAGGACATGCCAGTACTCAAAACACTTAATAAAATTAAATGAGTGGTACAAATTTTTCATTATCATACACAGAAATACATATTGTAATAAACTAGCATGTGGGGTGTTATGTAAATGATATTAAACATGTTTTATATGTTATAAAGTAAAAGAAAAAGATATTTATTACAAACACATTCAAATATGACAATAATTTCAGGATTGAAATGTATTCACAAAACAACATGGAAGTATAAGGAAAACAAGTTACACAATGAAATTTATAGACAAAAGAGACAAATTTCCCTAGAACATGAGACTTAATCCTAGGGTAACCTACTGTACTAATGCCCAAACAGTTAAATAAGCAAGTTTTATATAAATGAACTAAAATTCTTTAACAATAAGAAAATTCCTGCAATTTATGCAGCAGTTCTGGCTGTAATGTTGCCAGCCCTATCTGAGTGGACGGCTCAAAAAACTTTAGGGTTTTCACCACTTTCTGTACTTGGGTGTTTGCTTCACCCTTCATCATTTCGAGGCCACTGAAAAACCCAACAATCAGCACATACTTATTTCACTGCCATCTCTAGGTTAATCCCTTGCATTTAGAGGTGTCAGAAAGTTCTAGAACAATTTTTACATTATCCCCACTCTGTGATCTCATGAACTCTGACTCTGCACACCTTTGTGTTTCTTACATTGTTGCTGACAAAGCATAAACAACAATGCTTTCCTTTTTGTCAGCTCACACACCACTGCCAGCTACAAATTTTATTATGCTTGATAAAGGAAATAATGAAGTTAGTATGGTCATTACAGACATCTTATTCAATAAATTAATTAGGTGTAACAAAGGGTGTGTGTATATATATTGTAACATGTTAAATTGCAGTCCCAGATAAGAACAATGCAGTCCAGGTTTTATAGCTTGTGAGTTTCTACATGTTGAACGAAGGGCATACAACAATGTTCCGGGATGCATTGTTTTGGAGGAGACATTGTGGATTGGCTGATTTAAGCGGAAGAAGACAAGCAGTCATCAATGAGATATGGTATAGGAAGGTTGTGTTTCACAAAGTAAGGATGAATGAGTGACCATGCCCTGTTAATTTATAATTTTTTTTGCTCTGAATTAATTAAATTGAATCTTTTGGTGTTTTTATGATGAAAAAATACCTGATGCCCTAAAAGTTGTTAAATTAACAGAAATGACCAATCTGCTAACTGTAATTTAACATGTTAAAAAATATATATAATGTAGCGGATTCCGCGTTCCTCCGTATTCAAGGATTTATAATTATTTTTAGGGCGCCAGGTATTTTTCACAAAAAACGCCAAAAATGGATTTTAGTAGTTTTAATTCCAATCAGAGCATGAGAAATAATTATATCTGCAGGGCGTGGTCATTCTCTCGTCGTCCCGCCGACACAACCTGCTCCTTCCACTATCCCATAACGACTCCCCATCTCTCCAGACTACATTGTTGTACCGGGCTGTGTCAGTTCCTCAACAATTGCAACTCGCAAGCTGGCCTGCATTGTTAAGTGTAACTTTTCATGTTATATTATACCTGCCCCCAATGAATTTAAAAAATTGTACAATTTTTTAATATGACACTCACTGAACCACAGTCGTAAACAATATGAATGACCAACGCCCTTAATTAAAATTACAAAATATTTACAAAAATTCACTTAGAACTAATTACAATTTTCTTTGACATATTCTTTCATAAGAGCAAACATTGAGTAAATATACAAATCACTCAATTAACCAACTTTAATTCCAATTACACATTTTATTTTTCCAAACAATTTCCCCATTTTTTTTTCTTCCCACCCATTTTTTTTGATGTGTTGTTTGGGAGTCTTTCTTAAAGTAAATGTAAGTCAATTTAAACTCTTGACATTTACATCTATTGACAGTTGGCTGAATCTGTCATTTCACAATTTAAATTTCAATCAGCTGTTTTTGACAGAACATCTGTTTCTTTACAATGTGTTTACATAAAATTTTACTCATTCTCAGCTGTTTTTAATGTATCATATGACATTTATTAGTTTGACATTCATCTCTTTGATGTACGTCGAAAACAGTCACCACATGGTTTTTACAGCTAATTACATTTGGAGTACATAATTTTTTATATCTGCCATCAGCTGTTTCTTACATCTACTACAAAGTCATTTGACATCTAGCAGAACAGCTATTTTTGGCATTTAATGTAACAATTATTTTTTTACATTTACCAAAATACCGCATTGGGTTTTTCCACTTGGGTTCCAAGGAAGTCTATAACCACCACAATTCCTTAACACTAATTACAATAATAAACTTCAAACATAGCCAATTTATTTAAAACCTTTGACATTAGTAAAAAATACAGCATCCGGTTTCCCCCTGGATCCCAAGGAAATCCACAATCATCACAACTATTTAACACATACAAAATTTCTTCTACTCTGTTGTTACCATAGGATGCATATTTTTGAGAAATGGAAACAAATTTCCTGTTAAACATTAAGTTTCACTTAATTTTACGACAACCTTTTATACCAAGTAATTTTTCCTTGTACATTTTTCGGGAGCTTTTCTTAAATCTATTTGCAAAACATTTAATCACATCATCTTTGTTAAGAACCATGATCAGCTGTTCTCGCTGTCCCTTAATCAGCTGCGTTCACATTACATTCACATACCAACTTTTATCTGACGCATTAAATGTTTACAATTTTTCTTAAACTTATCCGCAGATACACCAATTAATTTTAACAATCTTCCACAACTCTCGACATTATGATTAACATCTGTTTCACCTTCCTTAACTTTATACGCACGTATGACAATTCGCAATTTCTTTCGCTTAACATTTCCTCCCACACATTTTTTCCTCTGTGTTGTTCGGGGGATTTTCTTTCTATTTCGCCGTTTACGGCAATGAGCACAATTTTGCATACAGAAATGTTTCATTACCAAATCTGTATCATTTACCTTTACATTCTCTTTGGCACTCTTAGCACATGAATGCTTAGCGAGCTTAAAATCACTCCGTATAACATTAACATTAAAATCTATCACACTTTTTAATTCTACCCTATTTTCTATCTGCTTATCACTACTATTTACACATTCTTCCTTATATACACCTGCATGCATGATCAGCTGATCGGAGTCATGGCAGTTCTTGCGTGATTCACCTCCTTTTTTACCCCGTGCATTAATTCTTTCCTCTGTTCTTTCTAATGTTTCATTTACGCTCTCTAAACTAGACTTCAAATCTGCCTGCATTTCCTTAATATAATTAACCATGTCATCAAAAACTTCCTTTTTTTCATCAAATATCTTATTAAGTACCAGGGACAATTTCCTGAGCATAGAGTCCTCTGCCTTCTCAATACCCTCCTGCACTTCTTCCATTTTTAAAACACTACAGAACACACAAACCCCAACCAAAATATTCCGCAAAATACATTTATTTGCCACCAACCTGTGGAACCTGTCTTCTTACTCGTACATCACTTCTCCCCAGACACAGTATTCTGCTTTTTTACACGGACACACACACACACCTCTCAAAGATATCCACGCAGCGGTCACTGGAACACTTGACCCCTCAGCTATGCGTAGATCAGCTCTCTTCCACAGCATTTCTTCTGCAGTGCTTCCCACTTCTCTCGAATAATTCTCGGGTACCAAGTATGTCATCCTCACAAAACTTCGTTGTTCGATGCCGCAAACGTTGCGGCGTCAAATGTAGCGGATTCCGCGTTCCTCCGTATTCGCGAATTTCTTATTCCTTTGATTTTAATAGTTTTAATTCCTATCAGAGCATGAGAAAAAATTATATCTGCAGGGCTTGGTCAGTCTCTCGTCGTCCCGCCGACACAACCTGCTCCTTCCATTACCCCATGACGACTCCCAGTCTCGCCGGACTACATTGTTGGCCTGGGCTGCGTCAGTTCCTCAACAATTGCAACTCGCAAGCTGGCCTGCATTGTTAAGTGTAACTTTTCATGTTACAATATATATATATATACCTGTTGAGCAAGTTTTGCGCTACGACACACAGTCATTGTTGTTGGGAGACATATTGTTACACAGCTGATGAAAGTTTATATGTATATATATACACGAGTCAGGAAAGGACATTGTCATGTTAATTAAAACCATTAATAGGGAAAGGATAGAGAGATAGAAAGAAGGTGACTTACCTGAGGTTCATAGATGGTAGACACCTTGTGAGTACTTGAATTTTCGGAGGCACTGCCCCCTTCATCAGAAAGTTAGGAAGACATTTCCAGTGATTGGCTTGTCGGTTAGCCGATCACTGGAAATGTCTTCCTAACTTTGAGATCTGCAGAGGTGGACAAGGTTGTTTGTAGATTAGGAGGTTGAATGAAGGCAACCATTAGTCCTACATTGGACTACAATCCAACCCCAATTTAAAACAAAGATTTTTCCCAAATTACTCCCCACCTGCCATTAAGGGTTGTCTTCATTCTAACCTAAATGTGATCATAACAATAATTTGGATCAGGGTTTGTTGAAGTTTTGATTTATGATAAAAGTTTTTTCCTTATGTAACCATCAAGCCAACTGATGTTGTTAAAAGGATTATAAAGGTACAAAAGTTTATGTAACTGGAACTGCTGTTGTACCAGTTAAGTACAATGAAACAACATATAATGTTACATTTATTATTGTTAAGGGTAATAAGCAAGATTTAATGGGATTTGATTCAATTAGATACAGTTGGATTCAAATGAGATGGTTTATTCTGTTAATGCAGTGTCTAAGAAATTGCCTTTAGAAAGTTAAATGAATTTTATGATTTGTTTGAAGCTAATCCATCATTTTAAAGCTTCATCTCATTTATACGATGATGCTCAACATGTGTTTTGTCATACACATCCAGTTCCATATGCTGTACAAGATGCTGTAGAGTGTGAATTATGTGACAACAAAGGGTGGCATATTTTCTATATTGTTGAGCATATTTAATGGGCAGCTCCTACTATTAATGTAGTATAGACTAAAGATAAAATAAGAGTATGTCATGATTTTATAATCACAGTAAATAGTCTGATTGATGATAACATTTATTCATTACCTACATAGCAGGATATGTTTACAAAAATGTCAGGTGGTGAAGTGTTCTCTAAATTATACCTCATACTTATCAATTGATTAAGCAAGATGAGCAATTGCAACTGTATCTTATTTTGAATACCTCTGTAGGACTATAAGTTTAATGAAATTTGTTCAGATTATGTTTTACATAAGTTACTGACTGTATAAAAGTTTTGAGGTTTTTATATTCATATAATCCATTTTCAAAAAATACAGACTGAGTAGTTATGATTGATTTTCTATTATAACTTTACCTATTACTTGTTGATTTCTTCCTTATAATATTGTTTAGAAATATATAATAAGAAATTAAAATAATTATGGAAAAAATCTTAATTTATAGGTATGAAGTAGGACAAAATTATGACACCGCCAAGTGTGAGACTTGTATTTGTTCACTACAAGGAATACCTGAATGTAGAAAAAAGAAATGCAAACCATGTGAAATGGTAATTACTGTGTTAACTAGTTAATAGTGTCCTATTTATAAGACTAATTATTCTATTTTAATAACTAGAATCATAAAATTCTGTGACATCATAAAAGGCGAGTGCAGATAAAAGTACCTTTCCAAACTTCCATACAATTGTAATTCAATTAAAACTACTACAGACTTTTCTCACTATTTCTAGCACCAAAATATAAGTTGACATACACTACCTTTGTTTATTAGTATTTTCATTCCATTCAGTTTGATTCACTATTTTAAGTAATGTATTGCTCTGTTTTACAATTATTTAATTAAAACTATATTCACAAAGTATTCTACTCAACATAACAGCCAACACACCAGGAACACATCCATAGTGTACACAAGTTCAACAGAATTGTCAAAGCATGCAAGGAGTAAATGTGTTTTTAAATCTCTCACAGAAATTATGACAACACAATTTAACATTAGATGGACCCTCCAATATAATTATCACTTGAAATGACAAGACAGATACAGAATAACCTGCTGCATTGAGCACTTTATACATTTACAGTATTTTAAATAAACTAAATTAATTGTTAATGAAAACTTTTCTGACATTAGTCAATGAGGGTGCAGTAAGTACACCATATACTCTAAGAGCTTAGTTAATCTATAACTTCCATTGAGAATAATTCTGACCATTGATTTTAATGATAACAGAAACATTAAGATCAGCCATTCTGATAGGGTAAGTTTAACTTGTTGCATGACTTTTAATTTCAAAAGCATTTGGAACAAATTTATTCACATGTTGTTGGTGGCATAATCTTGGTTCTTAACCTTTTACATTTACTAAGTTAAAAATAAATTCACAAAGTATACTACACATTGTAACAGGCAACACACACCAGGAACACATCCATAATTTACACAAGTACAACAAAGTTGTGAAAACATGCAGATCTCTCAACAGAAGTTATGGGAACGGAATTTAACATTTGATATTCTGAGATATCACACAGTATTCCATTAATCTTGTTCTACATATATTGATGGCTAACATCTTCAATACAGTCCATGAATCACCCACCCAAATATTGCTTGAATACTTTAAGGTATATGTTTGAAGGGAGAATTACTTGTCATGTAAGAAGTACAAAATAGTTTATCTGTACCTTTTTTTCACTTAAAAACAAAGAGGAAGAAGGTGGAATTCTCATATGAAAAATCTTGAAAAATATACAAATATGGAATATTTATTACCTGAAAAAATTAAAACCATAAGGGATTTAAATTAACTTATTGTAATGATGCTTGTAACATTTCTATACCAGTATGACCACATTCCTATTAATATTTATGTTAATTTATAAATATTAAACTTATATTATTATGAAAATTTTGACATAGTTTAATAATTGTATCTTATAACAATCCAATAACTTTACTCATCCTTACTTATATATTAATAATATTTTATATAAGAACAACTTTATACCCTTCAGGGTTACAAGGAAACACTTACATCAAGCTGCAAATGTTTATGTGAAGCATGTCCTGTGAATACAGTACTGTGTCCAACAAACAATATATGCATAGATGCTAGGTCATGGTGTGATGGCATTGAAGATTGTGAAGATGATGAAAAATTCTGCCAAACAACTAAACCTCCAGAAATAACAACCACACCTGGTCAGTTTTTTAAAAATAATTGTATAAGAATTAAATTTAGAAACTTTTTTTTTCAACCCATTCATATTCACTTAGATATACTTATTAGAGGTACATTATAGTCAATCTGGGGAAGATACAGAAAAATTGTTACTGCAGGTTGTTTTTAAGTCTTGCACAGATAAAGAACATTTAATTTTTTTTACAAAAATATTTTTTTAGATTTATAGATAATTCTTTTTTATTTTGATCCTTATTTCTTAAAGTCTTTCTCCCAGGTTCAGTATTAGCCGAAGGAATATAGGTGCCACTAACATCGAAACTAAAAAAGGCATCTATAAAAAAAGCTGAGTGTGTTCTGTGACTTCATGCAAGTCAATCACCAATCAACATGAAAACATGAGTTCAAAATGCATAGGGTTGTGACCCTCTACATATTAACAACATCAAGTCTTGGTATGACAGGTTTATAGAGACAGACAGTGTTGCTGATATCATAAAAGTGGCAGGCCTACTGTGAGTGAGGAGATGACGGAGACCATCCACAAAAGTTTTGCATTTAGTCCTCACAAATAACTACATCATGCTGCTAGTGAACTTTTCATTCCACACACAACACAGTGTTTAAAGACCGAATGTTGGAAGAGATGATCCTATAGCATGGCCCGTTGTTCTCTGAATATAATTCTGTTAGACTTTTTCCTGTAGGGTTATGTCAAATACAAAGTGGTTGTTTTCCATTCACTGTGATTATTCATTTGAGACATTTAGATTTTATCATCTTGACTGCATACTACATACTAACAAATTACAAAAGACTAATAATAAACAAAGATATACATTGTGAACACAACAACAAAAAACTCTGGCACTGCTGAAAAATAATTTGAATATATAACATTTCCTTCCCTATAATTAACTGAGATAAACCAATCAATTTATGATTCATAATACAAATGAACTGCAACTATTAAAACAGATTTTTCTTTTGATAAGAATAACTGTGCGGAGCACAGTAAATTCAAATCATACTGAATAAGTACCTGTGGTGAGGTTAGGGTATTTTTGATGTCAGCATATACCTTTTCTCCAGCTGGTAACTAGTGGCTCAGCATGTAGTATGTTTCATAGTGGTCTGTCACATGTGACAGTTGAGGAATGAAGACGCTGTTACATGTTGCCTGGCCCAAAAACAATTGAAGTTCCTTACATGTTGATGATTTTGGTGCATCATGAATTGTGTTTATGTGACTGTCAGACTCATGAATGCCCAAATACTCTAAAAGAGTTTCAGCAAACTTGCACTTTGAACAGTTGAATTTGAGTCGATGTTGACTCATTCACTCCTTAACATGTTGAACGCTATGTCAGCCACCGGTCACACAGTACACCTACTTAGATTATTTTTGAGCCATCGGCCATGTGTTGCGTATAAATTTCTATTTAGCTTGTCTGACATGGTCCTTCACCGTGGCCTTAGAATATCTTCAAAGCACTAAAAGATATTGTAGTATTTATGAAAAATTTTTGAAATAAAACTCATTTGCATAAAAGTCACAAAGTATTAATGTATGAGTTGAATGAAAAAGATATCTCTTACACGATTATGCTTGTACTAACCTACAGAACACCATGCCGACAATGTGACCAACATGGCCCTACCAACAATATCTTTTCATTTGTGCCATGTCAGCCACCAGTGATATTACATCAAATTAACAAAAAAATTGTATTTATATATATTAAATAAAATAAAACCTATAGCCACAAAAAAAAATTTTAACATTTTACAAAAATTCTATCAGAGTTCAATGCATTACGAGTCATTGTACAAATTAACAATGTATGATAGATCATGGAGAACTTCCTCCACCAGGCTGCTGGAGTATTTGATAATCCATACACAGTATGTGATGCTTGTCACATTTTATGGATCAAGTGTTCCATCTTGAGAATTGGTTGTTCATCAATGATGATCCTGGAATTCAATATTGGCTTGTTATTCCCAGTATTATTTTGTATAATTTTGAAAAAGTTTCTTTTATTCAATTTTCTTTATCAGTGCAAGAGTTTGTAAACACCCTGTATATTGTATTGCTACCCAAGTCAGAATTCAATACTCCTTTTAAGTTGAATTAGTGTTAATAAGTATAAAAATTTTAATCACAAATACTATAAATGTCAGTAGTAATGTTTATTCAAATAGGTCAGATATAAAACTGAGACCATTTTAAAGCAATATGTACATCACCATTTATTGGCAATAATTACAGCAATATGTTTCAGTTATTAATGAATGCCCAAAGCCAGACTGCCCTGAAGGATTTACGCTTGTGGAATTACCACCAACAAAATACCCACTCAAACAAAGTCCTTTACGACCCATTAATAAATATGTTAGCAAAGGTAAGTGTTCTCTCAATTTTTATTCATCATTTCCAGTTTTTCACAAAATATACTTTGAAAAATTTTAAATAAGGAAAATATTTTTCAGTAATGTGTTAGCAAAATTGATTGTATGATGTACAACTTGAATATTTAGAGAAACTGTCTTGCAAATAATTATATATTAGGGCTTATAATTATTTATTGCATGCATATGTTTGTACAGAAATAATCAACCCAAGTTATCATTGCATAATATTTGTATAATTTCTATTTTATTACACTATTACTAATTTACAGAAATGATTGAGGTTCAAAATTGTATGTGATTTCAATTTAATTGGTTAACAAAATTGATGGTAATGATCACTTCATAATTTTAAAGAAATTGTGTGACAGTTTGTGATATCTGTCTAATTTATCAAATCTCATGGTTAACCAATTTTTTCTACATATTGCAGGTATTTCTAGTAAAGGAACCAAAGGCATAAGAGGTCGAAAAATTCTTCCAAAACCTAATAAAATTATTTGTGCTAAGTATGTATGCCACCCAATAACGACACCTCTCCCACCAGATGATGCTACTTGTCCTCCACCTATTTCATGTGATCCACCACTTATATTGTTAGAATTCCCAGATGGACAGTGTAGCTCATATTATTGTGAAAATGCACCTCCTCCAGATGTTGTTTGTAATATGACTGGAATAACATTTAATACATTTGATGGAACTACTTTCAAGTATGCTATATGTAATCACGTATTGGCTCGCAACATGCAGGCAGGAGATGACAATTGGGATATTTCAGGTTCTTATGATTTTTTCTTTTCATAGTAACATAAATATGCACTCCACTTTAGAAATTGTATTATTTGATTATTACATTCCTGTAACATTACCAATATTAATTCCTACACGTGAAAAGTTATAAATTCAAAATTCTAGAAATATTTGTTACAAGAAATGGTTATTAAATTATCAAACTCTGTCAATTTTCATGTAAAGTTTTTAATGCATTAAGTTGACTAAAAAGATATTCACTGGTGATTGAATATAATTTTTGTCTGTGTTATTATTTCCTTGCTATATTAACAATTTTTTTATAGCCTGATACATTAAGCCCAGTTTGTAATACATTAATTTTACTTCAATATGCGGACTTATCTGAAGAAGATGACAATCACATTCATATGTGATATATCCTGCACTTTCTGAAAGTTTCACTAGGGTATGAATAAGAAAATACAATGAATGTCCATCATATTGTCAATTATTAACAAAATTATGGAATGATTAGAATAGAAATATTGCATCCAACTTGATGCAAAGCTTGGAAACATCATAATGGAAACAAATTTGCAACATCTAACAGCCTCGTACCAGATTTGTCAGGTCCATCACTAAATTTCTCTGTGCTATACTAATACGGTCCACCACATCACACTAACAACATATTTCTGAAGATAAACATTTCGTCTGAATGCAGTTGAAACATTAAAATTGCTTATATAAATTTGCCATGGAAGATTTAGGCCATATTTTAACCTATAAACTTTAAGCACGTATATCACAAAGTTGGCTGCTGTTGTGTTGGTGTGGGTTAATGTGATTTGAGGTAAAAATATTTTGTGGTATGATTTACAGTAGTTTCTGTTACTGTGATGTGAAGGTACAGGTGTTTCACAAAATGGATTCCAGAAAAATACGGAAATTTGATATGTAATTTTCAGAGTTCATCACATATAGAAAACTATAAACAAAATCTACAATACCAATGTTATAAATTTGAATATACTATATTTTGTTAAAATATAAAATGTTTAGATTTGAATTAAATTCTAAATAGGCGTACGTTAAAATAATGCAGACGTACATTGGTTCAGCAGGAACACACACTGTTTGTGTTTCCACAGCTCATCAAAATGTAAAATTGATGCTAGTGGTGACTACAGTCAATGATAACTACAAGAATTTGTTAGTCGAAATGGTTTGCAATTTCAAATCAAAAGATTGGCTTTTCCAATGTGACCGAAGGCCTGGATTAGAAGTGGTGGAAAGATTTATAAAAACTGCATTGCACAAAAATCACATTGAATACAAGTAATAAATTGGATTCACACCAATCAGCATACTCTGGAAACAAAGTAATCAACAATTGAAGAATTTATACAAGAAATCGTGACCAAAATTGCAAATTTCTCACCCTATTATTACATAGCAATGCATCAAAGCAAATACCTGAAAGAAACCAAAGAAAATCTAGAATATGGACAGCTGTCTATTGTGTTCAATTTTGCAGAAAATTATTAATTTATTGAGCAGGATGCAGTAAAAGGCTTACACAGGGAAAATAGTCAGACCACATCCCTTTGCTATATATTACAAGCATCAACTGGAAAGATTAAGTCCATTAGCTTCTACATCATTAGAGACTGCCCATGACATGATATATTTGCTCCAAGCTGATTGGTCATCTGCAAATCTGCTTTCCAGTGCTAAACCACATCAGTTATTTCAGTGATGGATTTGTTGCCCAATACAAAATTTTCATAAATTTATGTCAGCACCACAAAGACTTTGGCATCAGAGCAGAATGGAACTTCTTTGTCACATACCATGTAAAGTGTCCAAGTGATTGCATTGGAGGCACAACAAAGTGAGTAAGGGCAAGCCTTCAACGCTCAACTTGAGATCAGATACTCACACCAAATGACTTATTGTAGCTTAGATTAGGCTTAGGAGATTTAGCTTTAGAAATAGCAAAGCAGGTTTCCCTCCTAATTTCTTTGGCATTACCGGTTGAATGCTGTATAGCACTTCTTCCACGCCAGCCATGGTCTCTTGCAGAGGAATGACTGTTGTATGGGGACAGAGTTAAGCCCCTTACATAGAAAACTAGTGGAGTATACTAGATACCTTGCTATTGTGGGCTTAAATATATCAGCCAAACCATCCGTACCAATATTCCAAGCATGAGAGGTGCATTTGGTTGAAGCAATTTACAAAGTCCACTTTGGCCGAGCACGTACTATTGCCCGAACACAGAATTGATTTTGAAGATACAAAAGTCTTGGACTGTACTAAGGGATGGTGGAATTCTGTAATAACCGAAGCAATCAAGATCAGGACTATGAACAATTTGCTGAACTGCGGCAGCAGGTTTCAGCTAAGCAAAGCTTGGAATCCTCTGTTTAAAACCATCAAGCGCCAAAAAAAAACTGGACCTGACGACAAACACGATTCAGGACAAATGAGGGTGCGGACCAATGATGATGGAGCACAGCTCACAAGAGAGGGGAGTGACAGGTGTCACCGTTTTGGCACCATAGTCTACTTGATGACGATGTCAGAGTTTGCCGTCAAAATGTTGTGGAAACAAACTTTTATCCAGGTTGAAACCCAAGAATTGTATTTGAATCTATAAATCCTATTTAAAATAGTCCAATATCTCTCATTTCCTTTCCCATTCTTAGACGGAAAAATTTTGTTATTATTATATAATTTTGTTATTATTAATTTTTTGTTTGTATTTTTCCATTTCAGTTAATAAAAATTGTTCAAATAAAATGGAATGTTACCCATTCTTGTCTGTGAAACATAATGGCCAGATTATCAATCTGAAAAGTGATTTAAGCATTGATTTTGAAAAATATACATACACTTCTGATCAGGTTTGTATGACTTTAAGTCTTACAGAGTGACTTATTTATATGAATCTAGAGAAAACATTCTATATATGTGCTTTGTTTTAATATAATATAAGTAATAAATAATCACTATTGATAAAATATAAGGTCTAACAGACACAGGATTCAATTAATGCATCATTATGGCTGTAACCATCGCTGGAGATGGTCTGTGACATAAACTCTTCACTTGAATACATTTAATAATCTTTTTGGCTGTGGGAGTCAAGAAGTAAATGATATGAATTGCTAAATGATTGGCCTGAGAAAGTCTCTAAAGGGAGACGAAACATTGTGATTGTAATATATATATATATATATATATATATATATATATATATATTACAATCACAATGTCAAAAGGCAGGAAATTCGCTCTTTGAATCATATGTACGGCATGGAATCATGTACAAAGAAATACATATGTTAAGCGTAGAAGGGAATGGAAGAAGGAAGAAAGACTGAAAATATTCAATGTGGCCATGACTAGAACCTGGGTACATGAAATCAGCAGTGTAACCACCACTAGAGTCAGGGTGTGCGTCTTACTGTCTCCGCCAGTTAAGTTTTTCTTTTAATTATACGAAAGAAATATAGCGAAACATGATCTGCTTTTAATTTTGCCCACTAAAGGGTTAGGCTAAAATGGCACATTTTTCACAATCTAGAGTGAAATTATTACAACAATGCTATTTTCTTGTAATTTATTACAAAGCAATGTAAATTTTACTTGTAATTAATATGAATAGATGAATTAGGCAATATTTTTGTAGATGACTATAGGGCAATTAACACAAAAATTATAGTGAATGCATGGTAAATATAATTAAAGGAAATTCAAAAGGTGTAAAGTTATAAATAATAGGAATGAGTGAAGTTAGAAGGCAATATTTTTGGTAGGATGACTATAGGGCAATTAACACAAAAATTAATAGATGGAATGCAGGGGTAAGTCTTGAAATGAATAAAAGTCTGGCGCAACGAATAAGTTATTAGTGAACATAGTGAAAGATTGGTTACTACAAATTTGGATACAAAACCAGATCTAATGACAATAATACAAGTTTACATACCAACAAGTGCCCCAGAGGAAGATGAGATTAAGAAAATCTGTGAAGAAATATTGAAGAATGTCAAAGGAAATGAGAATTTGATAATAATAGGGGATTGGAATGTAGTATTAGGAAAGTTATGTAGTTGGGGATTATGGACTTTGTTAAAGGAATTAAAGAGGAGATAGATTAGTATTAAGCCTTGTTTGACTTCTCTGTCACTATAAAACATCATAGCCTTTGCTCTATTAAGTGTGTATTTGTACATTAAGACTGCATTTCAATATACTAATTGATAAATTTGCAGTAGAAAGGGCTAGGAAAGTTTCTATTTGAAGTTAACTATTATATTAAAAGCTTTTTTTTCAGCTATTTTTCATACTAACTTCATTTCCAGGTCAATTAATATGTATATTCATCACTTACAAAAGTTATCTTGAAACAAAAAGTAAAAAAATTACCTAATTCCTTGTATTTCAGAGTTTATGTTCCGATAAATAATGATAATTATTATTTCATGTTTATTTTTACTATTTACTTATTAATTATATTTTTTATAGCTATTCAATTTTTTACAGATTCAGAAGATTGGTGCCCAGAATGATTTTGTAGTTTCTCAAATTGGTGACAATATATTCTTTAAATCCCTTCGTTTTGACTTCTGGATTAAGTGGACCAGAGGAGGAAACTTAAAAATAGGTGTATGTAACACAAAAGTTTAGTCAAAGTCATGATTAAGAGTTTTGATACCACGAAAAATGAAATCATATGTAAAATCAAACAATTTGGATAATATGATTTAAATATTTAAAGTCTGATCCAGTTTCCTAACCTTTTTGTTACCATGGCCCACTTAAGTCTTCAGCTCCTCCCTCCATCCCCACTTATGTAATATGTGCTTTTTTATATTATAAACTGAATTGTTCCCTTAATATAGCCTAGTTACAACTTGTTAACATCAGAAACTTAGGTATTGGGTAGCAATCACTAGAAGATTATTTAGGAAAGACAGCACATAAACATTCAAAATAAAGAACTAAACTTCATGAACAAAATAAATTTTTATATTATTTTAATTTTTAGTAATTATTTAATTGTTTAATCATTTCAAAATTCAATATAAGGTCGGTTATTGATTAGTGAGACCCTTGTGCTTGATGCAGAGAGATATTAATTAGCATCAGTCTCAAGTCTGCCCTATTGATAAGGAGAAGATAAGATGATATTGCAACTGTCCAATATGTTATGTACTATTCTTTCATTAAGATTAGTAAACAATATGCTCTATAGTTCATATAACTTCAAAAATTTAAATCATGATTCTTTTTTAATGTAAAACACTTCTTTAAAATTAAGACACATACAATTTTTCTATTTGTACAAGTATAGTCATAGTAGGCGATTCTAAATTCTAGACACATTATTTTTCATATTGCTAGGGACCCACATTGGGAAACACCATTTGAAATAAAAAATTTTCTTTTCAACACACATAATTAAACAAGATAATGTTATACATATTCATTTGCCAAATTAATTTTTAACAATTATTAACAGATTCTGTTGAAATGAAATTGGCAACATACACAATGTCCTTCATCATACTTAATCTTCAATATTTTTATTTATATGTATTACTTTTTAATAGTAGCAAAATTTTGTTTCTCAAGGTTCCAGGAAAACTGTCTGGTTCAGTTGATGGTTTGTGTGGTTATTTTAATGGAAACCCAAAGGATGATAAGCAGAAACCAGATGGGTCATCTGCTAGAACTTCTACTGAATTTGGCAATAGTTGGTCAATTAATGAAATAGAAGAAGAATGTAAACCATTCGATTGCCCAACACATATTCAGAATACTGCTTTAAAAGTGTGTGCAGTTGTAAAGTAAGTTTTCCTCTCACTAATTAAGTTGCAGGATTATTTTAGGAGAACAATTTTACTCCCATATAATTTGAATTTTTACTATCATAATCCTCACATTGTAATTTCAAATACTTATATTGTTTTAAAAAGCATTTTAAATATTTATCTGTTATATTTTATCATTAATATTACAAGTTAATTTAAATGTAATTGTTAATTATTTTTATTCAAATAGATCAATGAATATCATACATCAGAAACTGTCAATAATGTGTCTGAAAGTATTTATTGTGAATCAACTTAAACATAAAACAATTAGATAGGTAATGATACATGACAAATATTTGTTAGTTGTTTGAAAATTTGATAATAATTTAATAAATGGATAATTACTAATAAAATAATGAAATTAATTTGAGTTAATATTATACGTAAAACACAAGGAATGACCAACAGTCAGAAATAGAAGAAATTACAATTTTAAAATATTTTGTACCCAACTTTCAGTACTTCTTCAGCTCATTCTTTTTTTAAAAAAATAATTATATGTATATACCTAGTTGAATATAAATAATTAACCATGGTATGTTGTAGTTACTACAATTAAAACATAATGTTGCTATTGTAACATCTGGTATTAAGGTAATACTAATATACATATTTTATTAATAATTGGACTGTAAAGATTTTTATATTGGTCAGACAAAGCACAAGCTTCAAACAAGAATGAAAGAACATTTGTAAACTTAAGACAACCAATACATAATTTTTGTTACTTAACATGTATATATAAAAATCCGCAGAATTGATGAAATAATATTAAAATTTTATATATAGAAACCAATTATTATTCTTGACAGATGAGTAAAACATTCGCATAAGATCAAATGTAAATTATTTAAATGTATACAACAAATACATAAAATTTAAATTCAATATATGACACATTATTATTTGATTTACTTGTGCATTCTTGAAACTTTGTAACTGTATTGTGGGACAGGTTTAACTATTGCGGGACAAGTGTTAAAGTAACACATAAAGTTAAAGTGTGTTTATAATCAAGGCTGTCATGAGACTGTTGCTTCTTGCATCCTTCCACAGTATTGTTGAGCCCCTGTCCAGGATTGCATTAAAACAATTTAAGTTTTTCAAATGTTTATTTGGCATTGTCCCCCCCTCCATTTTGGCCCCTGTTGTTGCAGTAGCAACACAAAACTTTAATAAATATTTTAATTGTAAGTAACTGCAAAATACAGAGTTTATTTCTTTATTTAAATTATACTATGTATACGTAATTATATATATATATATATATATATATATATATATAATTAACTGGAGAGGTACCAAAAGTTGTAGACATTTTAAAATGTAAAATTATTTCTGTATTTAGGCCATTCTTTGAATTTCATTTCAAATTGATTGTTATTTATTTTAATGGTTTCTTATATAAATTACTTCTATCTTGATCATGAGGAAATCACCATTAACTTCACTTATAATAAAATAAAATCATTCCATCAATCTGCAAGCCTGCAATAGCACATAATTTCGAAATATAAAGTACAAAAATTGAACTTTTCAAATAAACTTTCTTCTGTTGGTGTACAAGTTTGTTGTAAAGTCATATTTTCATCTAGCAAATCTATTTATTTATTTACAAAAAATATATGTCATTGTTCTAGTTCATTTGTAAATCTACCTTCAGGGAAAGTATTGTGAGGGCCAAATACAAATTAAAAACTGTGGTGAAACATTATAACGACTTTAATTCATACAGCACAACATTCAGATCCAACAATTCCTGCGACCCGCTCGCTCTCTCATTCTTATCTCTACTGCTCCTACAATGACATTTCTCCCAACCTTACATTTTACAAAAGTGCTACCAACTTCAAATTACAAAAGTATTTATGTTTTCACAGTATTATTTTATTTTCAAATTAATATCCTAATTTAATTGTACTGCTGTCTCATATTGATATATTTATTCATTATCTGATTTTCAGGAAGAGTCCATTCTTTCAATGTAAAGTTGCTGTGAACATTGATAACTTTATTTCACAATGTCTTGAGACAGCTTGCGCTTGTCTACAGTCACCTGAAATGGATCTTGATATTTGTCGATGTAAAATTTTAGAATCTTTTGTCACAGAATGTCATATGGCAAACTCATCTGTTGATCTTTCATCTTGGAGAATCCAACAAGATTGTCGTAAGTAAATACATAAATGTATATTATTTCACTAAGAAATTGTATGCTGTCTATTATCTGTAATGGAAAAGAGAATACAGAGTATAAGAAGGAAGGAAGACCTAATCCTTCATTTCATACACATTAAATTCTGTTTGTTATTAAGGAACAAAGGTTTAAGGATCAGTGCTGGGCACACACATCAAAAACCAATAAGATAGAACCTACCCCAGAAAGGCACTATCAAGATCTTCATATCATCAGGTGCAAAGGGGAAGGAACTGTAGATAGAGGAAATTTTTAAAACTTGTACTGACTCCTAAGTAGTTGTACCTTTGTATTAACTTTACAAGTAAAAATTGAAGTAATATATTGATATTAGGCAAACTAAACTTACTTGTGTTTTATTAAATTAGTTACTACATTAGGCAAGTAAACAAGATATAACTAAATTATTGTTAATATCAATATAATTTCAGCCTTAAAACAATTCAAGAACTTTATTTTTAATTATTTTCGAATCTATTAAAATTAAAATGATGTGTTTTTATTTTTTTTATTAAAGCTGTTTCGTGTCCAAATCCATTGGAATACAGGGAATGCTATCAACGGGAATGTGAGCCTAGCTGCAGTAATTTGAGAGATTCTTGCAATTATACCCCGAAAACATGCTTTTCAGGATGCTTTTGTCCTGATGGATTAGTTAGAAAAGGAGATACATGTGTTAGAGCTTCAGAATGCCGTGATTGTAAGTATTTCTTAAGTTTTATTCTACGGCACGAGGGTTATGCTGAAAGTTTTTAGCAGAATGTGAGAATTCATTTTTTATACAAAGAACAATTACAACATTTCAAAATACTTTCCATTAGCATGCATACATTTTTCCAAGCTCAGAAACCACTTATAGAATGTCTGTGTCCAAACTTCTTTCAGGATGTCACTTAGTGCACAAATGTGTGTCAACTTGGTTTTAAAATTCTCTAAAAATTAAGCATTATTACATGTTATGTTGGTAATACTGTCACTCTTGTAATATTATTAATATCTTATATAATTATCCTCATAAAAATTATTTTAAAATCTCATGAGCCACCACTGATTTAAGGTAAGGAAATCTATCTTCATACTTCTTTCCCATTCAGATAAATTAATTACTTCGACATTGTCACCATACTTTTTTTCTTTAACATATATTAATTTTTTCAATTCTACTGAAGACTCCTTCACTGATTTTTTTCAGGTGTTTGCAGTGGATTTGGTGACCAACAATATAAAACCTTTGATCACACAAACTTCACATTCAATGGAAATTGCACTTTTATAGCTTCTCGAGATATCAGTCCCACCGGAATTTATGATTTTGAGGTAAATGACTATATTTTGCATTCAAAATCATATTTTATTATAAAACATTCATAGCATCCACATTTGACAATTCAGAAAATGTATATAAAGATTTCTGTTTCTCCTATATCAAATGTGTTGTTTAACTAATACATATTTCTAATGAAACTAATACTACTATGTTTATAACAGACACATAAAATTATAGAGAGAGGGGGGGGGGGGTAGAAAGTCTCCCCAATTTTGAAATGATATAACTACAAAGCAGTGAGTGAAACAAGTGGTATTATGCTCAAAGAAAGGCGTTGTAAGGAAGAGAAGAAGAAAGATTGAAAAAATTGCTGCCAACCCAGATTCTCACAAAAATTCCTACTGGGGCCACAAGATGCATTAACCAATTCTGCTGTTGCGCAAAGTACAACTTACCAAATATATGCAGTCAAATTATTAGGTTAGGTGGGATGGATAGAGAAGACGAATGTAAGAGTTTGGAGCATCCATTAAGGATAAATTAATTAGGAGTTCCTGTCACAATACTTCTAGTGTTATATAATATTAAATCATCAATTGAAAGTACAAAATATTACCTTTTATACTCATCACCAATGTTATATATTGATGAAACTGGATAAAATCATCAAATATACAACAGATAGGAGACAGAGAGAGAGAGAGAGACAGGGAGCAGCAGTTAACTTCACTGAGTAGGATGCAGGAAAATGTCAATTTTTCGTAAGCCTGAGCCCCCTTCTTCCAACATGTGGTGGTCAGTTGCTTATCTGAGTAGTGGCCACCAGACTACATTGTCTTGATGCTTTCAATACTGGCATTATACTTCTTGACTGCTTGGCAACATACATATTGTTATATACACTAGAACATTGATTATCTGAACTCCTTGGAACCATCTGTAGTTAACGTATTTGATACTTCAGATAACCAAATTAAAAAAAAATTTATGTTATACAAAAATGCAGTTGTTGTCCTAGTATAATTTGTGCTGTATGATGCTTTGTCAAGTTCTGACTGATTTTCTATTGTTGCAGTGTAGACCATAATTTTTTTAAACAGCAAGATCTCTAATTCTTTTCAATACAAGAATCTGAATAAGCAACATTCCCATTATCATTCATCCCACATCATCGTTTCCAAGTGAACAAATGATTCTGCATGAACTCAAGTTTCAACATCACAATACAAGGATTCTTCTTCAGTCTGTAATTCTATTATCCCACAATACAATTTAATATCTGTTAACAAACCAGTACTCCCTTTAAAATCCAAAGATCTACCTAATTTCTTATTATGTTCAAGTGTCTTTTCACACAATAAACCAAATTGAACATCATGCAAGGAAATCATTCAGCTACTCATAGTTTTACTTTTTAAGAATCTTATTCAAAATTAAGTTTATATGCAAATTATAAAATGTTTTCATAATTTTGCTTGACATCTGAGACATTAGATTTTCCTACATTAAGTTTCTTCTAATCAATTTAATATTTTTAATCTTGTTTCAAGTGTTAACACTTAATGATTTCATTTAGGCCTTATCACTGACACCAGGGTTTGTAACTCTAATGCTTTTCACAAAGCACAACACTTAAAGACTCAAAGTTTGTAGAGTGCACACTAACAAATAGAAATATAACCTGGTATTTCCTTTTGTTTTTGCAGACAATAAACATTCCAAGAGAGAGAGGCATAAAAATTATTTCATTATTTTGCTGAGGAGACTTATTTAAGAGAAGGGTTTAACATTACAGTGACAAGTAGCTTCCCTTGCAGATGCAACTTAGGAAAACTCATAGGGTTTAAAGAGATTTACAGTTTCTTATTTTTATTTTAGCAGCTATATTTAATATTGAAAAAAATGTTTGTGCAAAACAGTGCATTAAAAAAGCAAATCCTCCTAAATTAAAGTGGAGAAAACATGAATTTAGATATTGCTATTTTTAAGTTTTCCCTTGCCAAAAATGCCTTCTCTTTCCAAAAACAATATTTATCACTAAGTGACACTGCTAATGGCACGCAGATAGCATCCCACTATGACAATTGCAACAGCAAAATTTGAATTTCTCTCTACTTAAACCATTTTCTTGTTCTGGTTCATAAATGATTTTTTCATTCTATGGACCTGCATGCAATATACTCCTTCCAATTTTCTACATAACCTAAACACCAAATTACCTTTTAAGTTCACTTGGAAACCTTTAATGTTAATATGTACACGTCAGAATCGCTACGGACCTCCATCAGGGTTTCCCCTGACTTCGTCCTGGCCAGGCATAGGTCACCATCTTTCGGGTCCCAACATGTGCACTCTAGGTGCGCCCCACCTCGCAATGAGGACGAGACACCCCGGGAATGCAGAGGGCGCAACCGCGACGAGCGCGGCGCTCAGATAACCCCCGTCTTCCCTCGGTCCGCGCGAGGCGAAACCTTCACTTTCATTGCGCCTATGGGTTTAGTGTAGCCCAATAACTCGCGCACATGTTAGACTCCTTGGTCCGTGTTTCAAGACGGGTCGTGAAATTGTCCAAAGCTGAAGCGCCGCTGACGAGAGCGATCATTCTGCCAGAGGACACACCCGAGCTCTGCCTTAGCTCTGCCTAATCATCACTATAGCTCACATTGAACCAACCAACAACTTTACCATTTTCCATCCTGAACACCCCAAATGCTCCCTTCCATATAGCATAGTCCTTAGGGGAGCTCTCATTTTCTCTATGTCGAGCAGTTTGTAATCCTATGCCAACCGTGTCTTCAATGCTTTCATTGATAGAAAATACACACTCTAGACCTTCTCCAGAAACAAATACACCATTCTTTATTCACTTACCAAATTCCCAAACCCATCATCATTGACCAACATAAAACATGTAGCCCATTCCTATCTGCAACCTACTTTCCAGCCCTACAAAATTCCCACTCCTTTCTCCACCTGACCTACACTAGACTGCAATCCAACTCTGATATTAAAAACACAATACTCCCGACCTGCCCAAGAATTGCCTTCAGTGTTGTAGGAATAGGTGCCGTGTATGCCCTATACTTCAACATACCTCAACCCTCAAAAGTCTTTCCTAAATTGCCACCTACTTAATTAAATAAAACCTAACCTACCTGACCTTTCACATCATTTACCAGATCAATTGTAAATTGTTAGGTATTGATTGTTGATGGATGGTGTCCTGTAATATGACACGTCACTGAGTGGCTGGCTGCCACACTATTAAGGGCTGCTTGACTGAAGAAGGTAGTTTAGGTTATTGAAAATTCACATTTTTTGTACTGCCCATCAATTCCTTCTATTAATTTAAAGTAAATTAATGGCTTGTTACTGTCCCACGTTCCTACTTATTATATTATAATAATCAAATGTTACAGGATATACTCGGGTTCAATTAATAAAATAGAATTATAATTTTACAACAAGTCACAAACAAAAATTTATTTGGTAATTTTCATCAAACTTAATGTTTTGGAGGAAAACAATAAATATCAACAAATTACTGAATATGCACTGAATTGAGAAGAGACTCTCTTTCTAGGGGCATACACTGGGTCCCGTGGAAAATGAATGGTAGCAAAAGATTTTAAATAAAATATAAATCTTGAAATTTAACACAACACAATTTGTATAAGCAAATATCACAAATGATTAAGAATTTGGTAACAATATCCCAACTGTGCCAAATCTTCTGACATGCTGATTTCAGCTTCTGCTCTCGCTATTCGATGATATAATACAGAAAGCTGAAAATTTTCAATATAATTAGTACATCATATTTTAAACAGAGGTGCTTTTATTTAAGTAGCTTAATGTGAACACTTCACTTTAATGACTTCTACATGAATAAATATTAATGGAATTATTTTGCTGATCTAAAAATTTATACTTTTTGGAAACTCAGTTTAGTCTTTCTATAGTTTATGAACAGTTGACTCAAATCCCTTAGCTGTAACTACAATATTGGCCAAATAATACTGATATGTGTTGTCTCCATGATGACTCCATCCCACTACCTCCAGCTGTAACACACCACCATGTTCCATTACAAAATGTAACAGCACATTCTCATCAATGCCCTACAGCATTCTGTAACAGTGTGTTCACATCAACACCTAGCCACATTCATCATGTTCTGGAGCAAAGTTTAGCAGTCTACTCCCAAAACACAGCACCAAGTTCTGACTTCAGTCCTCAAGAACCCACAGAAAATTAAATAAACAGAACTCAGCATTTACAGTGACATATCCATCACTGCCTTTTAATATCCAGTTCTTGAATCTTTTGTATCAAAATTTACAAGGCCTGTTCATGCCCTGTCACAGTTCTGAATCACAGAAACACACCACCAAATGCAGCTGCCTCAATTGTAGCACTTTGTTGGTGCCAATGTTCCGCCCTGCACACACATCTGTCTGACCCAACATAAAATATTCAAGTAAAATATTATTAAAAATGTTCTTTTCATTTGTCCTCATCCATTTTATCACACATAAAAATAAAATAAAACATAAAATTAATATTCTTATTGCCACATCTTAAAACATGTAGTCATGGCTGAGAGGTATCGAGCTGGACAGCAGAAATGTGGAACCTCTAGGTGTGTGTGTGTTATTGCATCTTACGATCCTATAGAAACATGACAATATCTACAAATTCCTCGGTTGCAGGCAACCTACTCTATTAAAATTGAAGGGGTATTTAAATATATTCATTAAAATATATATAACTGATATAGTCCTGGGAAGAAATTAGGTTAGATGTACCTGAAATAAAAAGAAGGTATTGTCAGACAGGATAACCAAAGTTCTTCCAATTTTATGATGTGTTTACCATCACCCTTATGAGAAATTCATAATATTTGCTCATTCCCACACATATGTTTAAATTTGTTTGTGTAAGTGTATGTGCCTATATATGCAGGTTGTTTTTTTAAATATCAAGCTCACTCAATTATTTTTTAAATGACTCATTTCAGGTATATGTAAAAAATAAAGAGTGTCCAAGTAAATTGGGGTCAACATGTACAGAAGAAGTTACAATACATCATTCGAAACACATTATTAGCTTGAAAAGAAATTTAGCTGAAAAAGCTGAGGTAAGAAATTTTAAAGTGTTATCTACCTTGTTATGTGTAATCATTATTATCTATAGTATTAATTTATTTTTAATGGATTGGTGCAGTGATATTTATTTATCCTTCTATGAGGTAGGTTGAGAAGAAAATGAAAAATATTATTCATTATTAAATAAACTAAGCATATTTATGTGTCTCATGCTAACTCATTCTTCAAGCACCAAGATCAGATTACATTGATTCTCCAGGAAAAGTCAGGACAATAAACTTTGACATAGTTAATTTACATTTATAAGAGAAGAATTCCCTAATTATAAAACCATTGTTGTTTTAGTAAAGTAAATATATTGCCACATATAATTGTTTTACATCCAATTTATACCAGTATAATAATAATATTGTTTTTTTAATAGTACTCTGTGGATTTTGATGGAAATAAAGTAGAAAATTTGCCGGTAACTAATGAAATTGTACAGCTTAAAAAATCAGGTGAATCTGTTATTACACTTCTTATTCCATCTATTCAACTTGAAGTGTCTTATTTCTACAAAGAATATGGATTTACTATAAGCATTCCATCTCATTTATATGGTGGAGAAATGGAAGGCATCTGTGGTATGTACTTTGTCATTAATTTATTAATTTCTCATAAGGTTATATTTAACACAACTACTCTGTTTTAATAATATCATAGTTAACTAGACATTAGATGTTTAGGAAAATACCTCTTTTATTCTAGTGTATCTATTTCAAGGTTTTTAGTATATTTTTAGACGTGAAAAATGAAACATTCTGACAAGGTTTCATTTTGACATAAATGTCTTTTTAGGAATATTTATATTCTTAATGATTTTTTCTTAAATTTGTAATACATTTTCAGTCATTTGCATTGCAATTTTGCATTTAAATGTTGATGCAGTCAGTCAGTCTTTTTTAAAACTAAACATTTAAATTATTTTCAATTTTATTATCAAATAACAATAGCTGTTGTCTGCTAATGAATCTCCATTCCTTGTCTGTGATGAAGATGTTGTTCAGGTTTGTATCTTTCATTCTTAGACCTGATTCATATCTCAATTCTTCTCACAATTAAAAATAATAACTTTGTATACTAGGGTCGGGGGAAAACAAAACAAATTTTACTGTTATGTGTCATGCATTTTCCAGCATTTGAATTCCTTGGAATGTTGTGAAAAACTCAAAATGAAACAGTTCTTAGAAAAGTATTGCAAGAAAATATTCCTTCTGAGTCAATATTGTTCAATAACTATCTTGAGCCAGTGTATCAGGCAACATAGTTAATATTAATGACAAATGTATTTAGATTTCAATCAAGAAAACAAATTCGGAAAGTACAGAATATTTTATTCAGGGCTGATATTATATCTGACAACTGTGTACATGATTTAGGCAGGCCACATTTTGAATTCATTTTATCCTAATCTTATACATCTAACGTGTCTAGTCTATGTATGGCTTGCAGAAGAAGTGAGAAACTTATTCCCAATGGTCAATAAGTTAATTTCAATTATTATGAAATCACCTTCCAGAATTTGTTAATTTAAAGGAAAGTTACCAGACACTTACTTACTCCCCTGCATGTGTAATAACAAAATGAGGAACATAGTTGAAAATCTATTGGAAGTTGTAAATAAATTTGAGGAGAGTGATGTGTATAAATCAAAGTAGCAAAATTAGTGCTAAAAGAGACACAACTGAAGGCAGGTATGGCTTGTATTGATTTTCAATTCTAGATGACTGACACTGTTCAGCAATTAGAAGCCAGAAATCTGTCTAATTATTTATAAGTCATATAATGGGAATGGTGAACTGGTTCTATAGATAGAGTGGCATTATTTTAAAATGTTCCATTAACATCTGTTGATATTAAAAGGTCTTTTTTAGTGTACAACATTGTGTTATCCAATAAATGCCATAAATTTGAATGTTCAAACCTGGAAAAGGTGTTACTTGTTTATTGTATTGCAGTTATGGAAATTAAATAAAATTACGTTTTTATTTGTCATTTTTTTGAGGCTTATAAATCTATGATATTAGGTATTTGTCTATATATATATATATATATATATATATATATATATATATATATATATATATGCCAAACTAAAGTCTGAATTCAATAATTTTCCAACATCTTATATTATTAAAAATATGAATGTTCTGATACCTTTAGAAACAAATGCGATTAAATAAATTAGTGCTCTTTTCTAGCAACTTTTAATTTTTATTACATATTTTACTGCTTTTTTAAAAAATTTTAGTTCTCTTCTTAGGCACCTAAAACATAACTTTTTACTGCATTAGCATCTTATGTCTATTGAGAATTCATAAAACTATCAGTTTTGCTAGCTGCTGTTCTTTCATTTTATGAAATAAAAATTATTGCTCTTTCTTTTTAAATGTGTGATACATGTAAATTTTAATGAACCAATCTGGCTCAAAATTCAATAGGGATAGATTTTGTTTGTCCAATAATTCTACAGCATAATCTTTCTTTTTCATATAAGGTTGAAAAATTTGAAGTTTTTTCTAATAATTTCTCTCTAAAATTATAAAATGTAACTTATAGAAATAATATGTTGTCTCTTTCATCATCTGTTTTCTTTTCTTAATACTCTGAAATAAAATAATTATGAATTTTTTCATGTTTTATATTTACATAAAAAATTTTCCTGTTGACATGAGTAAAGCTTCATTTAACTTATTTATACCCTTAACTTTTGCATAAAATTAGTAGTGGTGTTATAACTATAGTGTTAAATTATGTTGTTACAGGGGATTGTGATAAAAACCTGGAAAATGATTTGCGGATGGCAAATGGCATGATAACAAAAAGTATTCCTGAATTTAGTCACAGTTGGCTGTCTAATACTCATGGAAGTACAGATAAATGCATTACACCTCTACCAATTGATTGTGAAAATCCACCTCCAAACGAAGACCCTTGTTTAATTTTATATGATGACAGAATATTTGGGAAGGTATTATAATAAAATTTTATAACAATAAACCAACAATCTTGTCAGAAATATTTTAATAAATTTTTATGGGGAAGAAAGCTGTAATTTGTAATCTGGTAGATGATCTGGTCTGACAACCCTCCATGCTAACCTATCCTGTGCAAGCCCTTGCATTTTTGCAAAACTACAACATCCCACATATTCTGTAATCTACTTAGCATGTTCCATCCTTGGCCTTCCTCTACTGTTCTTACCCCACACACTTCCCTCTAACAGCATTGCCTATTAATCTATCCCTCCTCTTGATCAAAGTCATCCAAATTGCTCTTTTTCCCCTATTATACTTGGAACTTCCTATCCACCCATTTTGATTTTTAGTATTCTCCTATTGCACCACATTTCAAAAGCTTCTATTCTTTTTCTGTATGCAACTCATCGTCAATGTTTTGCACTCATATGATGCCACACTCCATACAAACATTTTTAGTAATGATTTCCTAGTATTCATACTTATATTACCCATAAGTAAATTCCTCTTTTTTGTGAAAGCCTTCCTCACATGCTATCCTACTCTAATTATTATGATGCCCAAGTAGCAGAATTCCTTAACCTCCTTCAAAATATATCCTTCCCTTTGTTATTCCTCTGTTTCCCATACTACACTCCATCACCTTGGTTTTCCCTCTATTAATCCTCATGTTGTATTCTTCGTTCAGGACCATGTTCATGCCATTTATTATATTTTCCAAGTCTTCTGACTCCTTTAAAACCACAATCACATCAGCAAACCTTACGGTTTTTATTATTTCTCCTTACAGTTTGATTCTCATTCCATATTCATTACTTAAATAATATTAAGATTATCTAAAATATTAATTTTGACTAATATTTTTGACATAGTTAAATTGCTGAAAGAATAAAAAATAACATCAAGTAGGTCAGTAAGTTTATATTATTATTTATAACAAAAGGAAAAACTATTCAATTTAATCAATTATTATTATTAACTGCTATTTAATTTTAATCAAAACAGTTATTTTATACTTGTTAATAAAATTTAAAGGATAATAATTTAGTGAGTAGATATTAAAAATTTAGTCAAGTTTAACTTTATAGAATTACGGATGAGATAATTTAACTACATTATCTACCAGTTAAAAACATGCCCAGAACCAGATGTGAACTCAGGAAAGGAATTAAAACGAAGAGATTAGAATTAGAGAAACTGAAACAACAGTAGGTGCTTTGGAGTTTCACAGAACAAACCAAATATAGATGAATAGAGAAAGAAATAATATGGAAGAAAAATGGGCACATTTGAAGAAAAAATGACTAGATCAGGTCATTAGGAAAGCATGGATAATGAAAGAAATAATAAAAATGATTGATGAAAGGTGTAAATATAAACACGCGAGAGATGCAAATGGTAAAGAGCAGTACAGACGCTTAAAGAATGAGATAGATAGGAAGTGCAAATCAGCCAAAGAGAAATGCAAAGCAGTTGAAGATTTCATGGCGAAAGGGAAAATAGACACAGCTTATAGGAAAATCCAATAAACATTAGGATAGAGGAAAAGTATTAAGAAGAACATCAGGAGAGCAGATGGGAAGCCAATTCTGTATAAAGAAGAAAAGGCAGTAGATGGAAGAAATATCTAGAAGAGCTGTATCATGGTGGAAATCTAGATCAGTCAGTAATAGTAATAATCCAGCAGAGTTCGTAAGATCATCATATGAAGAAGCAGTATCATGTATGTTCAGGATAGTTTGTGAAACCTATGAAACAGGAAGAATACCAGAAGATTTTAGGGAGAACATAATTATCCCTATACTGAAGAAGACTGTGGTTAACAGCACAGGACAATTAGTTTAGGATCTAATGTGTGCAAAATAATAGTGACAACAGTATATAAGGGCATGGAACATAAAATAGAATGTGAATGTGAAAAGAGAAGAAATATTGACTGCATCTAATTTTTGGAAGACAGGATAAAGAATAACTTTCCTACATTCATGGCATTTATAGATTTAGAAAAAGCATTTGATAATGTGAGATTGTTAGAGCTAACTATTAAGGATTTTGAAGATGACAGGATTAAAATATTGAGTAAGAAGAGTTATCCATAACCTCTACAGATGGTAGTCATAGTATAGTATAGTAATTGAAGGGCAAGAAAAGAAAGCAGAAATCAGGAAAGTATTAATACAAGATGCAGTCTGTCACTCATGCTGTTTAACTTATATATACAACAAACGAAGAAGAAAGTTAAAAATGAATATGAAAGGGATTCAAAATGTAAGGAGAATAAATAAAACCCCTAAGGTTTGCTTTTAGGGGAGCCAGAAGAAGACTTGGAAAGCATAATAAATAGCAGTAACATGATACTGGATGAAGACATGGGAATAAATGGAGCAAAAACCAACGTGATGAGTGCAGAAAAGAAAATATTAGAAAACAAAGAGTGTTAGATTGGAAAGTGATATTTTGAAGGAAGTTAAGGAATTATTATAATTGGGAAGCATAATAACTAGGGTTGGTAGAAATATAGTATAGAATAGGATAGTATAGGCAAGAAAGGCGTTCGCTATAAAGAGGAACTTGCTTACAAGTAATATAAGTATGAATATTAGAAGATCCTTACTAAAAATTTTTGTATGGAATGTGGCATTACGTGGGTGCAAAACATTGACAATAGGAGTTGCAGACAGAAAAAGAATGAAAGTTTTCGAAATATTATTTCCTTTGTATCTATTTTTTTCACATGTTAAGACATTGGCCCTTTAAATTTCATAATTTACATTGATGTAATCAGAAGATTTTGGCTAAACATGTCATTATCAGCTGTAATATAAAGTTAAACAATTTGATAATTATTTGAACAAATTTATTTAACAGGAATATATACTAAAAAAATAACCTATATACACTTAAACATACCTGTATGTGTATTCAGTAACATTCATGTTTCAACCAGTGAAACCATCACCCTACTTACAATGGAATAAGAATCATGTCTGGCAATCTAGCGTATAATTTGAACAATCTTATCCATATATAATATAATTGAAGCTTTGATATGTGGCTTGCAGATTGTATAACAAATGTTTAACATTCCTTGTAATAGTTATCAATTTTTTGAAAAAAAAATATTATTTTTAGTTTTTAAAGATCACTTTTATTTTTCCTTGATGAATATATATTATTATTGAAATGTGTTCTAGTGCCATTACCTAGTAAATCCTGATATGTTTGTGAAGCGATGCCATGATCATATCTGTCACCTAAAGGATAAGACAGATTCTATATGCAAAGATTTAGAAGCATATGCAAGAGAATGTCTATCACAAGGTTTATGTATGGATTGGAGGTTGAAAACTGAATGTTTTATGAAGTGTACAGAAGGTAGGAATTAAACCTTTCAATATATTTTTCAAATATTTTGAAGAATGCAAAAGTTTACTCTAATTCCTTTTCTATAACTATGATATGTTATAATTCCACACACAAATAAATATAATTGATATTGACATATAATCTTTGGCTTACCTAAAATTAAGGGCATTATACATGACCAGCAATATTGAATTGAAAATGGTAAGTGTAACCGTTAAATAGCAAGAACCCACACCCAACCTTCTCTGTCTCTCCCTTTGTCCATTATTCTCTCAAGGAAAGGCCACAACATAGCAAAAATTGTGAGAAAATATTATATATATATATATATATACACACACACAGTGGTGGCTCATGAGTTTTTTAAGTTATATGCTACATTACCTCAAGCAACAGCAAGAACTTTTACAAGGTTAATATTACTAGCTATAATAACTCACTATATGTATGAAATAGAAGTCCATTCTTATTTATTTCCTGCTGACAAACTTCTTAATCACCTTCATGTTAAATCCTTCTGTTTGTAGGATTAATCTCTTTTCTATTGACAACACTGCAGTCAGATGATCTTGAGTCATAGAATTCTTCAATAAAGCTTTTAATCTTTCAGGGTTGAGAAGCACCTCTCCGGTTCACTTGTAGTCATAGATGTCATTACCAGAATATTCAAAGTTTGCTAATTTCAAAAAAGCAGCAGTCATCACTAAAGTTTGGCTTGTAATAAGTCATAGCAGTGCAACTGTGCCTGCACGTTTCTTAAGGAAAATGACTTTTTTAATAAATTGTCAATGATATTCACCTTTAAAAGTACACTCACCTGTATTATGTATGTTCCATTTCTAATTCTGTCCACTTAGTTTCTAATTATGTGTAATTGTAAAGGCGGTAATTAAATACTAACTTATTATACATTTGTAATTCTAAAGTATTTTAACTTCATACTTATTGATATGTAGTTATGGTTAATATCAACTCACGCATGAGTGTGGTATTTATGTGCAGAGACGTGAGGTAGTTACTATTAAAATATTATTTGATTATGATTTTTTTAAAACATTATGTACAACATACAAATACTATTTTTGTTTATAAAATATAAACTGTGATAGGTATTTTAATACAATAAAATATCGTTACTAAAATATCTGCAATATATTTCAATTGAGCAAATCATATGATCTAAACTCAGCTTTGAGCTAAAATAGCCCGTCAAAACTTTATTCAGCCCCTAACTGAAGTTGTTAACATGTTTCACTGGTAGCTATGATGATGTTTGATTTCATTAAAAAACTATAAAACTTATATTCATATGGAATATCTTAAATTTAAACTACTTTAAAATAAGATTGTTAATTCCTGAATGGTTTTGATTTCTCTTATGCAGCCTCCTTAAAGTCCTTTCTTTGTCATAGCATGGGGCTTTTTTGAACTACTTTAGATACAACACTACTAAGTGGGAGTATTTGGATGCCGGGGGGGGGGTTGAAACCGAGTGCTGGACATGCGTATTTCTCGTTTCTCTGACAGTTTTTGTGAGCTGCGCGCTTTGTAGCTTTAACCATGGCCAATGGGTGCTTTAGTGGTAGTGAGCGCACCGTACAATTCAAAGCAGAAATTCTCACTGTTAAAGACACAATTATTGTAAAGGCTCTTAAAATTAAGAAAATAATAATTCATCTTGAATTAATTTATGTGCCGTAGCTAATGAGCATATATGCACCACCTGCCACTGTATATATATTATCTAAAACCTTATATATCTATGACTAGCTATGACATATGTATTTCCTTGTGCATGATTCCCTGCCGTACATATGATTCAAAGAGTGAATTTCCTGCCTTTCTCCCAAATATTTCTATCTTTCTTTCTATCCAATTATCAAACAAGTGACTTCGTCACTTATCCCATATATAATTTATTTGTAATTTATCCTTAATGGATGCTCCTAATTCTTCCATCCCTCTTCTCTATCCATCCTAACTTGAAAACCTAATATATAGACTGAAAAAGTTCGGTTGGTCGTACTCGATGTGGTGGCAGAGTGGATAGACACACGCCCCGGCTCTAGTGGCGATGCACTGTTGTTTCGTGCACCCAGGTTCGAGTCCTGGCCACATTGAATTTTTTCATTCTTTCTTCCTTCTTCCATTCCCTTCTACGCTTGACATATGTATTTCCTTGTGCATGATTCCATGCCATACATATGATTCAAAGAGCGAATTTCCTGCCTTTCTCCCAAATATTTCTATCTTTCTATCTATCCAATTATATATATATATATTAATGTCATTATCGAAATGAAATATTCACTAATATTTAAGTTAGATTGCCTTTTATAAAACCCTCAAATTTTCATTGAAATCCATTGAGCCTATTCGAGACAAACCTACGGACAGACAGACACTTCAATTTTATTTATTGATATGGATGTGAGGAAAAGGAGGGATGGGGGGAAGGGGAGCAGATAAAAGAAAGAAAGTATTGTATTTTAGAGTAAGCAAGTGGATGGATAGGTGAAAAGGCAGACTCTGCTAGAGAATGTTGAATCCAGAACTTTGTCTGAACTGTGGATGTACTGAAAGGAGAGGTCAGAGAGATACAGAGTAGATTCTGGAAAATTAAAGAAGCAGTGAAGAGTAGGGCTGGAGAAGGGTTGGTGGAAGCTTGGAGTATTTGCTGAAATAGTAACAGGAAAGAGACCACAGGGAAGGCCTAGTACAGTGTTGCCCAACCTTTTCTGCACTACTCTACCTATATATTATGATGCCCCCATGTAACATTTTTTCTGTAGCCCTTGAGAGATTTGGTTTACAGATACGACTTTGGACTGTAATCTTCTATAACACATTCCAAATTTGGAGTGCTATATACCAATTCTCCCTCAGTCTTAACCACAGTTTCCCTTGACCATGATGAACACGAACATCCATGCCTCCACCAGGATTCAAACCTGGAAACTCTGTGATGTGAGGCTTTGACACTAACCACTACACCACAGGAGGATAACCTATGTAACATATACATTTTTTACATTAAAAAATTGAATATTCCTTAAATGAAGTATAATTACAACATGCTAAGGACAATAACTTGGGTTTTAGGAAACAGTCACTAAGAGATCATTTTGTGGTGACTTCTTCATTAGTGTACTAAATTTAGTGAGACTCTTCTGTTTGGTGCCTACTGCAGAGAGATCTAATATTGGGCTCAAATTTAGTCAACTTCATTGTCAAGTCTCCCCTCTTTACAAAGGTTTGATGCCTATAGCTTTCCATGTCAACGTGCAATTCAACACATACCATAATAAACAAAACTGTCTAGTAAATGGTGCTATATATTACTCCAACTTTCAAATGTTGCTCTTTTTAATGTAAGAAACTTAACTAACAATAATTTAAAATTAAGGTACCAACAATTTTTCCTTTTGTATAAGTATAATCATAGAAAGTGGTTGGTTTTTAAATTTTAGATGTGGGACCCACACAGGGAAACACCTGACTATAAAGTGTTAGATAGATACAATGAAGGAAAGCATAGAGAAGAGAAGACAAAAATTAAAAGAATACTGTCTGAAGGAATATTGTGGGGACCCAAAAGACTGAAAATGGGACATAAAGAAGAAGCCGCAAATTGTTGATGTGTTTTTGGGCATGAGCAGCTGTCACATATTATGTCTGTAGATGTTTTTGGACAGATAATTTTTTAGATTGAACAATTTGTAATTCTAGGCAGAGCATGGTAAATAATGTAGCTAAAGATACAGAATAAAACTACAAAGATAAAACAAAGAACATCAATGGATGTTTAAAACAAGTTATGACTTGATGAACCAACTGAGATCAGATACAGTGTATATGTGTCAGCATATAAAGTACCTTCTGTATAAAACTTTGTTAAGACCAGTATTGACCTATGGGAGCAATAGTTTGCCACATTTAAAGCCAAATGAATGTCAGCTACAGATCTTTGAAAGGAAAATATTCTGAAGGACATTTGGACCAACATGTAAAAACAGAAAATTGACAATATGTTATAACCATTAATTATACAAACTATATGGAGAGTCTGATATAATAAAAATAATTAAACTTACTCTTGACACTTCACAAGGCAGATAGAACACAACATGGGGGTGAGGTGATGGAGAGGAAAGACGCAGAATTGTTAAGTCTGGAAATATGTCATAAAAGAATGGACTGTACAGTCATATGAAGGAGGAGATGCAGGTAATATTTTTAAAATTATGTAGGTAGCATTTTGTGGAAAATAATAGAGGATTGCAATAGATTGAAGGGTGCAGCAGACAGAGTACATACCTCATCATGCCAGAAGACTGATTTTGAATGGGTCACTACAATGCTGAAGAAGTTGCAAAGGTGTATTTACAAATCCATTTTTTTAATGTCTGGGTTAGATAGGCTAGGAAGCAGTAACATGTCTAATTTCTGATGGTTTTAGTTCCCTTCTTCAGGAACAGTTAACCATCATAGCATACAGACACACTGTCTTGAAATATATAAATATTTTCAAAAGAAAAAGGAGGAAGAATTGCTGTTAATTTTCTTACATGAAATTGAGGGCTGGTTCCACCATTTTGGATGGAATATATTTAAATTTGCTGAGATTTTTTGTCCATCAGGAGAGATATGCCACATTCCTCCAGTTAATCAACTGCTCATTATGTTCCAATTAAAGATCTGCTTTTATTCGGACATAGGTTAATTAAAATTTGACACTTATTATTGACCAGCTTTTTAATATATAAATTTGCTATTTTATTCTGTATGTTACAATATATATATATTTTCAAAAGAAAAAGGAGGAAGAATTGCTGTTAATTTTCTTACATGAAATTGAGGGCTGGTTTCACAATTTTGGATGGAATATGTAGTAACGTAAATCACATAATTTATTAGGGGTTGAAGGCTTTTTGGAATGCAGACTCTTAGCCCCTTGAAAATGACTCCTTTGTTGATAGTAAAACTTTCGTCAACAGTTCCTTGCTGCAGTGCTGAAAGAAGTTTTGAAAGCTCTTCATCTTTTGCAGTTTCGACTGCCAGTGATTCAGCATTGACATATTCATCAGAAATTTCAAAAATTGATGATGCACACAATTCATTAACTTCATTGTTAATGATAATGTCAGTGGACAATTTCGATTGCTTTTGTGTTGCTCGAGATAAACAATCAACATTTGAATATTCCGTTCCTTTTTTGAATACAATTTCGTAGTCAAATCCTGATAGAAATTCAGCATAGCGTAAAAGCCTTGCAGAGGTCATTGGTGGCATTTTCGTGTATTGATGAAAAATTCTAGTTAGTGGTTTATTGTCTGTTACTAACTGAAAATGTCTTCCATACAAATACATAAAAAAGTGATTAATTGTGAAGACAATAGCAAGAGCCTCTCTGTCTAGTTGAATATAATTTTGTTCAGCTTTTGTTAATGATCTGGATGCAAAAGCAATTGGTCTTTCTATCCCACTGTTATTGTAAGACAGCACTCCAGCAATTCCAGTAGGACTTGCATCACAAGCTACAATAATAGTTTTATCTGGGTCAAATGGCGTTAACACAGTGTCACTAGATATTATGTCTTTTAATTGAATGAAAGCCTTTTGACAGGGTTCGGACCAATGAAATTTCTTTCCCTTCTGTAGTAATTGCCGAAGTGGGAATGTTAATGACGACAGGTTTTTAATAAATCGGGAATAGTATGTGATCATGCCCAAAAAGCGACGTAACTCTTCCACATTTGACGGCCTTGACATGTTACTGATTGCTTCAATTTTTGCAGGGGATTTGGAAATTTCATTGTGTTTAATAACATGTCCAAGATATTCCACTTGAGTCCGGAAAAATGAACATTTATCCTTATTTAAATGAAGATCATATTCTTGGAGGCGATTGAGGCAGTGCATAAGGTTGCTTTGACATTCTTCTATTGTTGATCCATGTATAATAATATCATCAAAGTACGACATCGTTTTTGATAAACCAGAAAGAATTTGATCTAGAATTCTGTTGAACTCAGATGGGGCAGTTTTAATTCCGAATGATAGACGCTTCATTTTATAGGTGCCCTCCGGATAGGATAATTTGCCGACACTAATTTTTCATTGACACCAATTTTGTAATCTACACACAGACGTACTCCTCCATCTGTTTTAGGGATAATAACTAATGGAGATCCCCAGTCGCTTGTCGGAACTTTTGAAATTATTCCTGCTGATTCCAGATCATCTAGTTCTTTTTCTACGCGCTGTCTTAGGGCACACGTTCTTTGTGAAAAACAGGTTTTACATTTTTGCGGAGCTTAAGAGCTACTTTGATCCCTGGGACACATCCTACTTTCTGTTCAAATACTTTAGGAAAAGAAGTCATTAATTCTTCTGATGTTTTGATTGCATTTACTTCTGCAGGTTTATGTTTTGTTAAAATTTTCTTGTCTAAATCTTGAAGATCTATTCCTAGATGTCTAATCCAAGTTCTACCCAGAAGAGGGTCATATTCATTTGGTACAATGTACAGTTCTTCAAGTGATTTCTGATCCTGGTATGCGACTTTCACCTGAACTTTACCATCTGGCACAAAAACATCTTTGGCGTAGGATCTAAATATAATATTTGATGGTTGAAGTTTGGATGTAATGTTAAATTTATTGAACAGATTACGTGGCAATAATGTAAATCCAACACCTGAATCTACTTCAAACTTTTGAGGTTTATTATTGATGTGAACCGTTACAAAATACTTTTGTGTGTCATTCATAGTTGCTTGATCATTTCGATAGATATCACTCACATTATTGATGCCGCTTACATAATTAACAAGATCACATTCATATTCATCATCAACTTCATTCTGATTGGTTTCCCTAATGCTCTTCCTTGAAGAATCAAGTAAACGTCGAAGACAGACTCGCTTTACGTGGCCTGTTCGTCCACAAGATTGACACTTTAAGAATTTCGGGTCCGTACGGCAGTCGCTAGCTTTGTGATTTTCTCTTGCGCATCGTATACATAAATGACCTATTCCCAATTTGTTGAAATCTATTTGCTTAGAATTCACTTGACATGGCTTTGATTGATTGTGAGAAAAATGATATCGAGATTTGGTAACTTTGTGAATTTCATTCAATGTTTCTGAACACTGTTGTAATTGGCCCAAGCTGAGTTCCCGACTGTCCACCTTTGACCCTTCCAATATTAACGCTTTTTTTACAATTGAATCAAAATCAGGCGTTTCTGTTTGAAGGATTTGTTCTCTTATTGACTGGTCTTTTATGCCCCTTATAAACTGGGCGCGGAGGAATGTGTCTGCCATATCTATTTTACAGTCACAAGGAGATGTAAAGTCGCAGTCGCCAATGTCACACCGTAGCAGCGCTACATATTCAGAAATATTTTGATTGTCTGACTGGTAATTTGACAGGAAACGGTGTTGTGCTACTAATACATTTTTTTAGGGCATAAGTGTGCTTCTAATGTTTTAATGATTATGTCGTATTCCAAATCATTAACATTTTTCGGAGAAACTAGTGATGCCAGTATCTTGAAAGTGTCCGGACCAAGTGAGTTTATCATCATTTGAGCGCAAAAGAATTTATTGGAAAATACACCCTTCATCCTTAAATAATTTTCGAATCTTTGTTTGTAAAGTTTGAAACTTTCTTTAGTTGAATCGAAATTGTCAAATGGTGGAATTATTGACATTTGTGATGTTCCTTGGTCGAATCGTAATGATGCGCTATTTCCAGCTTGTGAAGCTGTTATGTGTTGAATCAACTGTTCCTGCGATTTTGTAAAAACGTCTAAAAGCTGGGAGAATTGTGATACATCCATGGTTACCTGAGGTCTAGGAGATGTTGAAATAGAAGGAAAAATAAGTTTGTTTTAGGTTAGGCGGCACTCAATTGTTGCACATGTTCTGCTTGTTATAGCTACAAGATTTTAAATTTTGTTGTACGTTGTCTGTTTTACCTCATCGCCAATTTGTAGTAACGTACATCACATAATTTATTATCACATTACATTAATAATAAATATACATTCACATGACTCGCCACATAACACAAAACTTGAAAACGGAAACTGCAAAGAGTACTCGAGTAAACATGACCTATCTTTTATGACTATAAATGTCAGAGATACAACAGAATATATTTGAATTTGCTGAGATTTTTTGTCCATCAGGAGAGAGATGCCACATTCCTCCAGTTAATCAACTGCTCATTATGTTCCAATTAAAGATCTGCTTTTATTCGGACATAGGTTAATTAAAATTTGACACTTATTATTGACCAGCTTTTTAATATATAAATTTGCTATTTCATTCTGTATGTTACAATTTCATTGTACTCCAAGTTTAACATATATTTATGATAAGTCAACATATCATGTAACACGTCTTCAAGATATGGAAATGTTTGAATACAAATACATTAAACTGAAATGTTTTGATTGTCATGTTTGGAGAAGAACCAGCACAAAACAAAAATGCCATGTAAAAATCATTGATAGGTGCAAGCTCCAAACAAGTAAAAGATTATCACATATATTTCAGCAATAACATAATTAATTGAGCCAAAATTTCCATCCTTGACAAAAAAACACCAGTGTTTGTGTTGTACACTTGGTAAGCCCTTTGCAAGGACAATGGCAGTTTGATCCTCAATTGGCATATATTGCAAACAAAATCGTTTTTTTTAATGATGTCCATCTATTTTCTTCGTGTCGTCTATTCTAGCATTCTTATTATTGAAAATTTTTCATTAAACTTTAAATTTAAAACAGTATGTGTCAGAAAAAGACATTGTCAGGTTAATTAAAACAATTAATGAGGACAGGAAAAGAGATATAAAGTTCGTGACATACCTGAGGTTCATAGATGGCATATAGTTTGAAGTTCTTAAATTTTCGGGCGCACCGTCCCCTTCTTCAGAATGTTAGGAAGATATTTCCAGTGACAGCCAGCAGACGACTCAGCAGACAAAATTTGCTCCACGGCTAGCTTTGATCATAAATAATGGATCCCGCCACGTCACCAACTTTCTCTCTCAATGAGGGTCTGGGAAAAGGCAAAGAATCGATGGGGGCTGGGAGTTGCATATTCACTATAAAAAAATTTTTTTTTTGAAATTAAAATATTTTTCTTAATTTATCAGGATTGGAATATCAACCTTGTAGTTCTGGATGTATGAATACGTGTGATGATTACAGAAAATCTAAAGATTTGGAAGATAAATGTACATTAAGTGAAATTGAAGGATGCTTTTGTCCAGAGGGCCAGGTAAACTTGTTATTTAATCAAAAGTATTTTTTTATATTTTAACTGAAGTAATTTTATATAGAAGACCATAATTACTAAAGTATTTTAATTTTTAAAAATATCATAATATAAAATTTTATTTCTACATTTGTCCTCTGAAAATCCAGAGAGATTAGTAATAACTTATTAAAATATAAAGTAGTATGTACATTTTTATAAAGACATGAAATCTTTTTAACTATTGGAATTGGTTTATTTGATACTTGAGTTATATAAACAATTAAAATCATTATCTGTTTGCAACAGTAGCTATAAAACCCTAACTTTATATCATATTCCTTAAATCAACAAAAGTTCAGGTCACCTGCTAACTGTTAATTATGAGAAAAAATCTTGTACTATTTACATATTCACTTAAAATATTATATGCATATTGGGTTTTATGAGTTGACACAATGGGACTATGAATATTGAGTACAAGCAGTGCATTACATTGTTGGCTTCCCAAATTTGAAGTTAGTTTCTGATGTAAGCAAAAACAAACTTTTATGGCTGCACTGGATGTTGAATTCTATATGGGTGCAGCTATAATTCTAAAAATCCTAAGCCTTGGAGAAGTATAGAACTGAGCATCCTATTACGTAAATTCCTTCCTTTTCTTTTGTTTACTTTTGAGCTGCACATTTTTTCCTTCTAATTGTTTTTCAACTTTCCTGAAACATTTCCTGAAAAATAGTAAGGAGGCTGTAAAACAGTTCATCTTTTCTTTAGCAAGTAAAGGACTCTGTATAGTCGGCTATCATTTGAAGCAAGCTTACCCGCTATTTGCTAAAAACAGAAAATAACCTTAAAGATTTTTAACTCTCTGCCTCATACAGTCTAGGACTGAACACACTGGAGTGTCACCTGGCTGCACAGTTTATTAATTGGCAATGTCTGATTAATTTTATATATATAGTAAAGAAATGCTCGGTTTCCCTCCTGCAACTCAACTCTATGACGTGAATACTTCGATTCTCGAATCAGAGAAAGGATTGGGCGCCTGGTATTTTTCTAAGAAATACCAAACTTAAACAGTCAAAAATTATTTCATTTTCAGAGTCATAAGTTGTGTTATCCAAGACAGGGCATGGTCACACTCAATAAAGAAAGACCTTATGAATTAAATGACGGCTGAGTTTAGTGGAGGCTAGATGGAGATGTTTTTTAATATGATGTAAAGTCCCATGCTACATATTTTCACCAAGTCATGTGGAACTATGAACTGAGGAACTTATTCATTGGCTGGCTGTTCCAAGTTCTGGATGGAGATCACTGTATTAAATAGTTGTACCTTCGCTGCAGTGATCATTGCTCAGCCAGCAATGAAACATCAATTGGCCAACATGAAAAATACAGCTTTCCAATAATGTGTTTCACTTCCCAAATATTGGGTCCAATTGAGGTCGGTATGGTATTGACTTTCAAAAACACAATTGTGTAAGAGGGAAGTGTTTGGAATAAGAACAGAAGAGGAAGGAAAAGGATGGAATACACCATGCTGTTTAGGAGGATACTGCATGTGGTACATATGTAGAAATGAAAAGGCTTGCACTGGCTAGGTTAGAATGGATTGTTGCATCAGATCAGTCTTAAGTACTGATAACTGCAACAACAATGTAACAATATTTTGTTAAAAATAAACTATTAAAACTTATTCTTCTTGTTTCTTCTTTTTGTTCAAATAAATCAGTCATATGGGGTACAATTTTAACATATGTAGTTACATGTTAATTTGACAAAAATACAGGTCCAAATGTATATAATTTTTTGTCCAGGACTGCATCAGTTACAACAGAAATGAGATTGAATGATACAGAGCCACTATATTATATTTGACAATGTATAAATAGTAAAAAATTAAATTAAATAAGTATACAAAAATTAAATCATTAGACAGTTAAACTAGACCATGTGAATTTGTGTGAATTAAAATAAATCATTATAAATATTATGAATCATAAAATAATTAACTCTTATATAATATTAATTCTGAAGTTTATATAGACATTTTAGTACTTCTATGTAAATATATTACAAGTTAAAAAATAAAGTGGTAGAAATATGATTCAGTTTTAAGTTATCATTATGTGAATTGAGAGTGTTTACTTGATAGTAAATTGATATGAGTCAACTGACTGAGATGCAGGAACATTTCAAATTTTCAATAGCCTGAGCCTCCTTCTTCAAGATAGGGTGTGTCTGAATGGCAGGGCAGCCAGCTGCTCATTTATATGTATCCATTGAAATATGATTAATTTTTATTTGTTAATTATGATTGAAATAAAGTTGCTTGTTGTTATGTGGGTATATCACAATCTTAATTATTCTAGGTGTTGGAAAAGGAATCATGTGTAAACATATCTCACTGTCTGCCATGTGATAATGAGGGACACCATGATGGGGATGTGTGGAAAATCGGAAATTGTACAACATGTCAATGTAAAGGTATGGTTTTCAGAAAACTTAAAAATATAAAAGTCTATATTTAAAGTGTACTATTTACAAAAAAAGTGATCAAAATACAGTCAATAAATTAGTGATGAAAAGAGCACCACGCAAAATTTCTATTAGGCTTGTAGCATTTGTCATTTGATGAAAAACTTAAGAGCTGCAAGTAGAACATGCAGCAGAATGGAAGTGAAAAACTAAAATGTATTTGAGTCACTTGGTCTTTTGTCATGTGTCGTTCTAGTGGCTCTCATGGTTTTCATTACCTGACAAAAACTACGAGGCTAGCTGAAACATTGTGTGGTTTCTATTTCTTCACTAATTTATTGTCTGTATATTGGCAACTTCCTTTTTCTAATTAGGTATTTTTTTTCTTCATTTATCAATGATTATAATTAAATGTTTAATTAGTTACTATCTATAAACAGAAATAAGACAAATCAATTACTAGAGACAAATTTGACCAATTAAAGAGCATGTTGCAATCAGGCTTGTTTGTTCTCTTCTTTGATAAATTAAATGTTAGACCAAAGTCTTGGAATTGTGTAATTGAATGACTTATTTATTATTCAATTGTTCACAACATCATTATCAAAGTTATCTGTTATCTAAGCCAGTCTTTATCACAGTTTTATTAACCAATA
This sequence comes from Eucriotettix oculatus, assembly GCA_034510155.1. Classification (NCBI taxonomy): domain Eukaryota; kingdom Metazoa; phylum Arthropoda; class Insecta; order Orthoptera; family Tetrigidae; genus Eucriotettix; species Eucriotettix oculatus. The sequence continues at coordinate 204,139,216 of CM067376.1, forward strand.
TCCAAACTACTTATCCAAAAAATGTCAGATTTAAGTGACTTAAATATTATTATTATTATTATTATTATTATTATTATTACTTCATGAAATATACAATAGCATTTTCATTTTTCAGATTCTGTCAGAACATGCAAAACTATAGAATGTCCAGAAAATGATCTCAAGTGTGGACTTCATGGAGTAGTAACTGCTCTTCCACTAATTGCTGGAGAATGTTGTCAAAAATACACTTGTAGTAAGTTAAAAAATTACATTAGTGAACTACTTTAAACTAGTTAATTTCATAAATGATTCATAATTTTCACAATATGGTAAATCAAATATTGCATTTCGTATTTACTTTTAAGTGATTATTGTCTCCATGATAATTTTACAAGTCACATTAATGTGATTTTTAATTTACCTTTTGCTCAAAAAATGGAGCCCACAATACAAATTTCTATGAGACAGTTATATTTAATTAAATTTTTTATTAAATGTGTTATTTCTTGCTGTAATCACTTCTACTTTCTCTTCAACTATCATATATAAATTTTATAATGAATTAGTCTTTTTATGGTACTTTATTTCCTATTGATTTTTTTCTTCTTCTTAAGATTCATATTGTAATAATGTTTGTAATATTTTTCTTATGGGTTATTACATATCAAGTGGTCAAGGCTCCCTGCATGTCCATCACAGATTTTGATTGAATTTTGTTTGCGGAGTCCCATAATTCTCAAACTCTGTTCGATTTTTTATATATCCGGTGTGAAACCTGTTGAGATAGGGTCGTTTGTTCTAACATATAGCCTAAACATGTACAATATGACTATTATTTTATCAACTTTCATTTTTTTATTATTTGTTTATGAGAAAATTAAACTAGCATGCATAACTTAAAGGACTCTGTGTAATGTGACTAAAGATAATTATTATTTTCTAATACATGGGAAGTAGATATATTGTTGCAAAGTAGGAAAAAAATGGTTCTCTAATAAAATTAAAAGTTTAACATTACATATATCCAGGCATAAACAAATAAATAAACATTGTATTTGACTTATAGAACCTGTAGGTAATATTGTTGTTGAATTTATGCTTTCAAGATCCCAACCCTACTCCCTACTCTACAAATTAAGTGTAAATTTGATGACGATTTGATAATGTATACAATTATATTTTATTATGACATGCACACAAAGATACAGTCCTTCTACAATCACAGAACAATAATGTTTAATAGCAACCTCATGACTGACTGTCTCTCATGTAGCTCTCATGAACTGAAATTGACACTCCTGTAGCTTCTCATACATCTTTCAAAGTTACACATCCAGTCACTGGGGTGGTTCAGACAATATGCTGGCTATGTTCATTGACCTTCCACCAGTTCTAATCGATGGTCTCAGGTGTATTAGGCATGTTGTTGGTCCTCATCCAATTCAGAGGACTGGCTGGCATGTTGCTATCATTTATTCTTGACAATAATGTTGGACAAACCATAAATTGGACACCATTGGTGTCGGTGCATATGATGTAGAAAGACTTTGGTTCTTAGAGCTAATTCAAGCAGTCTCCTCATCCCTTTTCCAGAGTTATAGATTCTCTCAATCCTTGACTTGCTCTTTGATGATTTTCTTTCCCTAATTACTCCTCCTCTGCACATCACCCTTGGTTTTAAGTTTACTGGAACATCTGGTAGGAAATATTTTATTCTGCAGCTCATCGATAGTTCAGCTGGTGAGGTATTTGTATGGGTCTTTCCCCTTGTGGAAACTTTTTTCCACTATTTTGACTCCTGTTTTAGTGAGTTCATTAGAATGAGGGTACCCATGGATTCTTGAAACCAACTTAAAGGTGTATGCTACCTGAAATATCTCAAATAATTATATACCACTAATTGTTTATTTTAAATAGACCCTCACCAGCTTTCTGCCAAGGATGACTAACTGGTTCGACCTTAATCAACAGTTCATGTCTTTCTGTTTAGTGTCATGCACAGTTGTCTACCTTCAGACCTTTTTGTGTCAACATTCAAGGACACCAAAAGGTCTGATTAGTTTGCATTTTGTATTGCTGAGGTGCCCTAGTGGATCTTATCCACATTTTCGAATGCAGATTCTTCCTAATTATAATTCTTGGTTCATACATTAGTAAATAATTCAGACAGGTAATGTACCACCTTTTCTCCTAAGAATAAGCTTCAAATAGATGGGTAGTTCTTGTCTTGGCTATCCATTGTAGATATAGACTCTTACCCCTGCCATTTATGAGTCCTGTTTCTGTTCTTAAATGATTTGAATTAGTTTTGGAGCATATTATTGTAGATTTGTAATTATTCTGATCACTTGATCCTTCACTTCTTCCTGGAATTCATTATGTATAATCTGAATGATTGGTTGACGAGATGGGACATCAACTGTCTCCAAGTCTTTACCTCACAAGTGATCCATAATATAATCAAAATGCATTAGACATATACCATATATTAGCAAACCAGAGGACAATTTATCCAATGTTTTTGTCATAATTATCAGGATGAGTGGTTTATGGTTGGTTTCCACTTTGATTAGGATGCTGTTATGTAGTTGGCAAATTTCTTGCAGGCGTAGATAATAGACAATGCCTCTTTCTTGAGAGTATTTCCTTCCCATTCTACTAAACGAACCGAAGGAAAGATTTTATTTGGCGTCCTGATCTGCTCTTAAACTGTGCATATGTCTCTCTTAGATCTGCAACTTTTTGAAAAATTGCCCTTCTTATTACAATTACAAGCCCTTTCATATCATTTTTAGGTGCAAAATAAATGTCAAATTTTGTAATCACTGTTTTATTCCTTTCTTCTTAGCCTTCCCCAAAAGTATCAGCTACTTTTCCCATTAAATATATTAAAGTATTTACCAGCTCCCCTTCTGACAAAGCTAAAACCTCCTTTTTCAGTAGGGCCAAACCCCCGGCAATTTATAGCCAAATGAATCCAGTCTGCGATATTGTAGGATGATGTCACCATGTCTTCTTGGTTCCATAGAAATGCCTCAATTTTCAGTAATTTCACTAACTTGCTACTACCACCATTTTGATAATGAATATGATTATATTTTATAATGAAATCAAGCATATTTGAAAAATCACAGAACAACCATGTTCAATAGAAACCTCACAACTGACTGTCTCAGGCTCACTAAAAGGCTTCAGATGGTAAAACCAAGAACCAAATTGACCATGTACTAATAGACATGAGACATGCAACAGATGTAATGTATGTGAAGCTATAGAGGTGCAGACATTGATTCTGACCATTATCTTGTAAAAGTGAAATACAGACAGAGGCTATCCAAAATGTAAAATCAGAGGTACTCGAAATACACTAAATATAATACTAAACTCTTGGTGTCAGTGAGGGAGATGTATGACAGAAGGATAGCTGATAAACTAGGTGAGTTGAGAACACCTAGTGATGGAACAGTGGAGTCAAGATGGAACAATCAAAGCAGCAGTTACAGAAGCGGCCAAGGAAACCATAGGCTTTGTAGAACCAGACAAGCAGAGAGGATTGTTTAACCAAAGAAGCCATTGAAAAACACAATGTAACAAAGGCAAAAATGCTGTAGAGAAAAACCAGAGCAAATAGAGACAATTTTGTGAGTGCTGGGACAGAATCTATGCACATATGTAGGAGAGAGAAATGAAAATAGAAAACCAAGCACGTTGTAGAAATTGAAGAAATGGCTGCCAACAAGGAAATTAGAGAAATGTATAGTCAAATACAAAAAGAAAGAGTAGGCTTCCACGCAAGGTCTAATATGATTCAAGGAAAATATGGTAACTTGCTGATAAATGTTCCGAAAGCGCTAGAAAGGTAGGCAAACTATTTTGAGGATCTGCTGAATAATAATAATGAAGATACACATGCAGACATTGAAGACAATGAAGATAGAGATGCCCATAGAAATAAGCTTCCCAGACCATTTTGACCGGGACAGTCCCAGTTTGAAGGTATTGTTCTGGCATCCCAGCCAGTTTGTCATTTCATCCTAGTTATTTCATGAAAATTGCTGAATAGGTCACTTGTTGAAAATTGCCAAATAGATAGTCCATAAAATAAAAATATCAAGCACGACTCAGTATGTTTTTATTACTAATAGTTGAGAGCATGGTGTATTTATACCATGGTTGAGAGTGAGTTGATACCAGTACCGATATTGTAATGTATGGTTTTTTATCAGGGCTTAATTAATGGGTTTTAATTATTTTTATATAATTGAATTCAATATTAAATAATCATAGTTTAATTATTTCAGTCAGTTAATGACATACTTTATTAAATTTATTAAATTATTACAAAATTTAGGGGCTCTTTCCAATTTATTAATTTTGTACACACTCAGGAAAAAAGCAGCAAAGTTTTAGACTCTATATAATTAAAAGGGAATTTCTGTGGGCGGGATATGTGCAGACTGGAATGGCTGATTCAGATATCATGCAAGTGACATGCCTGTTTTATTGGCATAATGGAGCCATCAGTCTGGACAGAATTCTCCTTCTCTCGTGAGGTGGAAGTTGACTGCTTGCTGCTCATTCCCCAGGTATATTAACCAGGCGTTGACTCTCCGTTTCGGCAGCTTACTCCACTTCAATCCCGCTTCATCTCCTTTTTTCTCTGATATCGCCCTCCCAGGTCACTTCCGTGGAAGAGAAAAATTGTAGACAGATACGCACACCACTTCACTTTGTTTTTGTTTTCACCGTTTCAAGGTCCTGTGGCCTGTCACTTGTTTCTGTATGTCTATACGTCAACCCTGTACACTGTCAAATTGATACGTACGCCCCCCCCCCCCCCCTCTTCTCGGCATGGCCAATTTGGTAGGCGTTATTCCCCCAACCTTGGTATATTTCATATGGCTCTTCATAGTTAGGTAACCACTTTCCACTGATTTTCTTTTCAGCGTCAGAGATTTTTAAGTTACGCAATAGTACTAAGTCTCCAGGAGCCAATTACCTTCTGTCGTCGCGCCCTATATTCTGCGTTCCTCTGCATGCGTGCGATCGCAGTTTGCGCGAGTGATGCTCCACCGAAGGTTTCGGTTCTACAGGGTACTTTACTGCCCTCTCTAACGGAAGAAGCTCTCTTTTTTTTGTTTTGCAGCTCCGCAGGGACGACTCCCGTGGCCATGCTAAAATTGTTGTTTAGTGCGTCGGCTACTCGCGGTAATTCATCCACCCACTCGCGGTGGTTATTTATACAGAATATTCTAAAGGAAAAACCCGTTGGTTTAAGAATGTTCGTAGACACACTTTTGCATTTCGGTCTTCTACGTCTCATTGAAAAATTGCGTACCCTGGTCTGTTAGGACACGCTTTGGGCACCCGTGTTCTGGTATGTAAGACTTAATAAACAAAATTCAAGCACGCCTTCGTGGTGGCGCTTCTAATCGCATAAAGGCGCTTATATTTCGTATATGCGTCCAATACCACGAGAGTGTGGCTCATACCAAAACGTCCACGAACAAGGTGTCCATATAAATCTACCATTAGGATTTGGCCCTTTTTCTTTGGTAAAATAGCCTGGTATGGTCCTTCGAATCTATAGGATCGAGGTTTACAGGTTTGGCAGAGAAAACCTGTTTTTACGTACTTTTTGATGTACCGTTCCATGTTTCTCCAGTGTACAAGGTCTCGTAACAAAAGGCAATTTTTATACGATCTTACATGTCTGTTCTCATCGTGTGTGAACCTCAGTATGTCTTCGCGACTTGCTTAAAAATTAATTGGGCCGTCAAGTTATACGTCTAGTTGTCTCGTTCCGGGCTATTTAAAACTGGACGATTTCCTTGGCTTCCCCCTCTTCCATCGAGTCACACAGAAGCTTGCGCTGAAGTGTTTTAAAATTACGCGTAAGGTTCGCGGAAATTGCTACTTCAGTCGGGTAGTCCTCCGTAATCGCACGGCTGCGTACGAGGTTTCAGCTTAGGAAGTCGGCGGCTTGGTTTTCGCTAACGCGTACATGTTCCATTTTTAAGTCATATGGTTCTAAAGCCAGAGACCACCTTTGTAGTCTTTGGTTGGTATGATCGCATCTACGAAGGAAAATGAGAGCCTGATGGTCTGTTTTCAACGTGACCGAATGTCCTGCCAGGTATGTTCGAAACTATTGCGTGGTAAAGACAATGGCCAACAACTTCAGCTCTGTGGTGCTATATTTTTTTTCGTATGGGGTGAGGCCCCTACTAGCTAGGCTGACGATTCTTTCATGCCCGTCATCATCAAATTGACTTAAAATAGCCGCGATTCCAATTCCGCTGGCATTGGTCTGACAAAATATTCTCTTACGGGTCTGGGGTGTTTCAATAATACGCATTTCTTAAATGCGACCTTTACTCGTTCGAAGGCCTCTTCGTGTTTAGCCTCCCACGCCCATCTCCTACCCTTCTTCAGGAGATCATGTAAAGGGGCTATTAAATTTGAGTACCGGTACACGAATTTTTTTATAGAACCCAAAAAATCCCAAGTGACTTCTCAGTTTTTTAAAGCTGGGTGGCCGAAACAAAGTGTCTATTGCGGCCAATCGATCTTCCAGCGGTTTGACACCTGTTCCGCTAATGATGTGACCTAGGAATTTTATTCGTTGCTTGGCAAATTCCGTTTTTTTTAATTCACCGTTAGCCCGATGGATTTAAACATTTAAATAACAAAACTAGGTGCCTGATGTGGTCAGAAAACGAATCACTGGCCACTATGAGATCTTCTACATAAAACGTAACAAATTCTTTGATCTCCGGGGTCAATGCCATGTCAAGGCGCTATACAAATATTTGGCACGACGTTTTCAGCCCGAAAGGCAGACTGGCGTATTGGTAGGTCTGCCCTCCTACCCTAAAGGCTGGTAACTTCCGCGACTCAGGTTCTAGCTCGATCTGATGAAAGGTGAGGGTTAATTCAACAAAACTTTATATTAATAATATTTATCACTACTGTGAATTTTTTTTAAAAAGTCCTTATTGTTTCTAGTCGAGTCGAAAAATTCACTACAGTACATTAGTGACTTTCCTTCATTAGTTTACTTTTTATAAACATTTAAGTGTGAAAATACATTCTTATTAAGGGAAAGGTTATAATTGGTTGGAAAAAATCTAGAGAATGTAAAATAAAATGTGCCTTAAGACAATGGGATGCATTGTCCTGCATGCTGTTTAATCTCACACTGGAAAGAGTAACAAGGAAAATACCTCTCAATCCCAGCGGTACTTTATTGATTAGAATGTCTCAATATGTGGCATATGCCGCTGTTATTGATCTGCTATGCAGAAGAGAACAAGATCTATTTGAGAACTTCCTCCTATTAGCTAAAGAATCAGAAAGAGCAGGATTAACAAACAATGAAGAGAAGACTAAGTACATTGTAATGAAAAGACTGCAAGGCAACCACCCTCCAACCATACAGATAGGACAATATCAGTTTGAGAGAGTAGAAACCTTAAGTACTTGGAATCATATATCACAGATTAGTCATAAAGCAAGATACAAATTTATCGAGCTGTACTGAGACCTATAATTACATATGGGTGTGAGACATGGGTAATGACACAAGAACAAGAAGCCAGACCTCTATTGCTGGGAGAGGAAGATATAAGGAGAATATGTGGTGAATGTAGAATTTGAACCAATACCAAAATTCAGCAGATACATGGAGAGCTCAGCTTAATTGCTGAGTCAGAAAAACCAGACTGAGGTAGGCAGGGCACTTGTAACATATGCTAGAGAATAGAGTGGGACATAAAGTATACACACAAAGGCCAGAAGGATGTCAGCTGCCAGGTAGACCCAGGAAGAGATGGATAGAAGGTGTTGAAAAAGACCTGCCAGAGTTAGATGTGAGAAGATGGCGACATAGCGCTCAGGATCGTACAATTTGGAAGTGTGTGGCAAAGCAAGCCCGAGCTCTACAAGGACCATAGCTTCTCATAATACAAATGATTTTTTGTAAATAAAGAAAATCCCTAAAACTATGATATTTCCAACCGTATTGTACACAAAATTACAAATAGTGTATTTTAAACACCCTACAAAAAATACTTTTACTAACTGATAAAAAGTGACCTAAATAGCAGGCCAAAGTTAGCAGCAAAATTATGGCTATGGCTTATATTTCAACATAAAATTTCTGTTAATCTTTATGATCATGTTTTAGCATTTTTGTACAGAAAAATTACTGACGTTGTATTACATTGGACTATGGTGACATTGTCACTATCAGTTCAAGAAGGTGCCATAGCTTTATAGCCCTTCAATACCAGCTTCAGATTTGTTTCTTAGTCTAGGTTTCTTATTCAAGGTTCCAAATCCTTTTGTGTGTGTGTGTATGTGTGTGTTTGGTTCCCAAGCCAATTATTGGGCAGCTTATCCCAGGTTCCCAAGTCTAAATTGGGAATCTTACGGTTTCCTAGCCATATTCCACACTTCAATTTTAATAATAAAAATTTTTTTTTTAGCAAAATTACATTACTTTTGAAAAACCTCCACAGTCACCTATGCAATTCGAATCATTATACTTTTTGGAGGTATTGATGTTTATGAGCAATTATTTTCTGCAATGTTAATAATTAAAAGCCACAGCTTATTGAAGCTAAATGATGTGTGCTTCAAAAGCAGCATGAGATTTGCAGTTACATCGATATCAGCAAATATAGGCCATTGGTCACATAGAAGCAATGCAAATCTTTTCATTAAAATTTATATATGACTTTTCCCATGGTAATCGATTGCTGTTTTTTATATAATATTTCCACGTTTATTTGATTTTCTCTGTAGAGTTCTCAAAGCCTCGAGAATGTATTAATTTTAAGATACAGGAAAAACTGAGATAATTCCATATACAAAATAGCAAGACTTTGCAAACTTGAATAAAGTTTGATTCAATAAGAACACATTGATAATACTTTCTAGTAACAGCTGTTAAGTTGCCTTCTTGTCACCTTTCTACTTGAAGCTTTCTTCTTTCTCCCACTTCAACGTTTATAACATAAATATTTGATTCCTTGTATATTTTGGTTACAAAAGTTATATGGATCTTTTGGTGTCAATATTTGGTCTGATAATGGTCTTTGTAGACTTGCTCAAACAGCCAAATGTAATTATGTATAAAGTGTAATTAAATATTTATTACAGATTATAGCATTCTCAACTGCATATAAACCAAAATTTGCTGATGATCAAGAACCAAAAATCACATAGGGATTTCCCATGGTTTGTTTTAAAAAAAATTCAATTCAGCCTCTATATTGAAATCATTATTGTATTGTTGCATGAATTGACAAAGGTATGAAGGTTTTATATTGTGCTGCTGATCCATCACTCAAATAGAATATTTTAGCAAAAACTACTTGACACACCAAAAATTCAACAAATTTCTCAATGACATTGAAACATCATATTTTAAGGTTTCTTTAACCCAGGTGGAAAATAAAGACCTCTTTATACAGAATATACACTAGGAAAAAACACATTTTCTGTCATGGTATCATGTTGCAAATGTTTGAAAATTATACAACACTTAACAGTTTGTTATATAATACATAATAGCAATAAATTGATGTACTTTTCTAGAAGGTTTAAAAAATTAGCTTTCATGTGAGATTGGCTTAAAACATGTTCAGAATATACTTTAGTTTAAAAGGTGGTAAAAAATACCCTATTTTAGACATTATAGCAAAATTATAAATTTTACACTCAATTTGTAGTTTTAACAGAAATGGTTAAGAGCATAAAATAATATATTCAGGAACTACAATACTCAATTTTTTTGACCAAATTTGCTGCAATGTATCTACTTCCAACATGTGAAATATTATTCTTCATTTCATTAAGTAGAATGCAAAAACATTAAACTCAGAAGTCGTGTTTTGTTCATTATAAGAAAACAGCAAGGAAAAAATACTCTAAAAGTTGCTGAAATCGTAGTGTTGTACTGTACAAAGTAATTACGTGTGATCAGACAAATGGCTGTATCTCAGAAAGTATTCCACAAGTGAATTAATGGTAGTTTCTGGCAATTCTAAGATGGACAAGTACTATACCACTTGGGATTGATGACCCTTATAGTTATTATTGTTGTGGTTTTTATTTTAATTATTATGTATGTAAAAAATAATTAGACTATTTTAATCATAGTCATCCACATAATTATAAATAAATATTTGTTACAGATTATAGTACTCCCAACTGTACAGAAATGACTTCTAAACCAAAATGTGCTGATGATCAAGAACTGAAAATAATTGTGAATGATGATGGATGTAATACATTTGTTTGCCGTATGTACAAATTTCTTTATATAATTTATTTGTAATTTATCCTTGACGGATGCTCCTAATTCTTCCATCCCTCTTCTCTATCCATCCTAACTTGAAAACCTAATATATAGACTGAAAATGTTCAGTTGGTTGTACACGATGTGGCGGAGTGGATAGACGCACGCCACGGCTCTAGTGGCAATACATTGCTTTTTCGTGTACCCTGGGTCGAGTCCTGGCCACATCGAATTTTTTCAGTCTTTCTTCCTTCTTCCATTCCCTGCTACGCTTAACATATGTATTTCCTTGTGCATGATTCTATTCTGTACATATGATTCAAAAGAGCGAATTTCCTGTCTTTCTCCCAAATATTTCTATCTTTCTTTCTATCCAATTATCAAATGCGTGACTTCGTCACTTATCCAATATATATATATATATATATGAACCTCAGGTAAGTCACCTTCTTTCTATCTCTCTGTCCTTTCCCCATTAATTATATATAATATGTGTCTACCATGGGTGAACAAGGAAGTTGGGAGGGTGACTGAAAGGCAACTCTTGGACAGGTTGGAGGCATTTATGGAACAAATTTTTTATGTCAGTATTGGATTATAGTTCTATGTCAGTCAGACAGAGAATGGATTTGAGTTTTTGAAGTCCATGAAAATGGATTGTGGTAAGGAGAAGGGTACATTTTTTCTATTGGTCAAGGGTAGATTTGGGAACTCAAGACAGTGAGATCAGTGGGATATTTTCTATTTATAAAGTCTTTGAGGATCCAGTCGTTTCAAGTGTGTGAGCTCCTCTGAGGGAAATTTTTCCATTTTACTGTATGGTATAAGCAACACTTTCTTCTTGCTTTTGTTATTAGGCTAGTGCCAGGTTTCTTAAACTGTGTTACCCAGAACATCCATGTTTCATGGGGCCACAAAAATTTGAAGTGATTCTATTTATAGTATAAAATGAGGAATTACCCAACCTAAAAATCAGCAAGTGTTCAGTTAAAATTTCCAAATTTGTGAAGTGTTCAATTGCAGAATAAGTTTGAGAAACACTGAGGGATTAAAAGTCTACACTGAGAGAAATAAAGTACCTGAATTATGTTATTAGTCAAAATATTTTATACACTAGTGCTATATTTATTTATTATTAGCATATAAATCAGTCTGTTATTTTTGTTTTTTCAGAATGTTTGCCATGCAATAATTCTGAATTTGATGCAGCTTCCGACTCTAGTAATGACAATTCACTTCTACCTGGTTATGAGAAGAAAGTTGATACCTCAGGTTGCTGTTCAAAGATTGTATTATTTTGCAATGTAAGCAATTGTCCCAAGCCATATAATTGTGAAGACAACTATAATTTACTTGAATTACCACCTCTGGCTAATAGTTGCTGCCCTCAATATGCTTGTGGTAAGAACTCCGATAAATATTATGCAAATATTTCTCTTAATTCATATTATTTATTTAATACACTTTTATCAGCTCAAAAATTGATATGATAGTTATTTTTAATCTTATTAAAATAACAATTTAATTCACTCAAGCATATTACTTAAGACAATCATGATATAAATGAGCAGTGATAGTAATGTTTTCTACATGGCCATTTTCTTCAATATTGTTTGTTAACATAATTAGACAATGTAAATAGTAACAAATGTCATTAATTTTGCAGTTTAAATATTGGAATCTAATTACATCTTTATATTTTAATGCCTCTAAAAATTCCGATCTTCTTAGAAGCCTGTTATTGGCATATCTCACAGCACATTCTCACATATTTCTATATGGAGACCAATGCTAAGACACATACTACACAGTACTAAGTACAAATGTCAATAATTGTTCTTGGATTTGCATCTGGGAAGTGTAATACAACTTTTACTGTGGACTTTGTCTTTGTAAACAATACAGGTCTATTGTCTGTTATAACCATATTAACACTATAGAGAACATTGACCAAGAGAAGGGATAGATTAATAGACCATGTTTTAAGACATGAGAGTCTTGTAAAATTAGCATTATTGGGAAGTGTGTGGGGTAAGAACAGAAGAGGGAGACAAGCAGATTAGGGAGGATGTGGTAGTTATGCGTAAATGAAACAGTTTCACAAGATAGGTTAGCATGGAGGGTAGCATCTGACCAGTCTTAGGACTGAATACCACAAAAACAACAACCATATTAACATGAAACACTTATAAAGGTATAAGAGAATGGGGCTCTTCCCAGTGCAAGTAAGTATGAACCAATGATCGAAGATTTTCCCACAATATATTCTAGATAAACATCTCTTGGATTTCCACCAAGGTTAAACTTAAGCTTTCTTTAACCAGGGTGGAAACCCAAAAACTGTTAATATCGAATATATTGTGGGAAAATCCAAGTATAAAACATTCTTGGTTTTCCATCTAGGTTGAGTATTTGTTTTAATTGTGTCCTCTGACATCATGTTGTAGTCTACTATTGTCTCGTTTGGTTAGTTAATTGGTCCTTAATTGTCTCTAATTCAATTGACTTTCAGGTGCATCTATTTTGTATCACATATATTCTCAAAATATTGCTAGTCACCTTCATGTTTCTATTGATAAATATGGATGCTTTATTGTTATAATTAAATGTTTTTCTTCCTGGTGGGTTATTGGACTTCTTCAATTTGGACTTTATTTAGCTTATTCCTTCATCACTCAATATATTTTCACTTAGGAGATGCAATTTTATTCCCCATGACATATAATTCCATCCATGTATCCTTCAATAATATTGGTTTACTATCAAAAGTTATGATTACTTTAAAACTTTCATGTGAGTAGCCTATTGATTATGATTTAATTGATTACCATGTATGTTTTTTATATCTTTTTTTTTGTTTATTTCAGAACCCAGGAAAGATGGTTGTTTCTATAAAATGTTACATAAAAATAGTGGAAAAGGTGGAGAAGCAAATAGATCTCAAGATGAAGAGCATTCAGTGTTTAAAATGGTTTGGAATTTATTTTTAATATAATTTTTTTACTTATTATTCTTTTTACTCATTACTATCTAGCAAATATTTCAGTTTAAGAAATTATTTTTATACTTTCTTTTAAACAAGCCATTTGTTTTTCATAAATTATATTTGTTTATATTCAGCCTGGCGAAGAATGGAATGATGGGCCCTGTCATACTTGTAGATGTGAAGATAGAGGACCTTATCAAGCTATTTGCTCAGCAAAGCAATGTTCAAGCATTATTGATGATGACTATGTACTTACAGAAAAATCAATTTATGGAGAATGTTGTCCAGAGTATGTTAGAACAGAATGTAAGCACAATGGTAAAGTCTATAAGGTAGGCTAATATCACACACATTCTTAAAAATAGTAGAGTAAATTAATAACTACTCAATTTCACAGTCTAATGTGTTCTGAAAGCTTTAAAAATATAATTAGTACTTTAATGCTTTTATTTAATAATAAGGATGTTCATTTTAATTTTGGTGTTTATGATGTTATTTAACATAATGTTCAGTCCCCCATGAGTGGGAGTTTTTTCAACAATCTAGTTCTTTTTATTTTACTTTAAGCTACGGAGAGAACAATTCACAACTTTCTGGACCAGGAGTATTTTTTATTACCTCTTGACTCCATGATGATATTGAAAGTATTTTTGAGTCTCTTAAGGTACTGGAGTTATTTTTAACTCAGCAGGAGTATTATTTGGGTAATGGGTGACATTTTGTTTGCTTAAGGGCCATTAACAGTTAAATACACCCATCAAGGAAAATAAAATTTATAGGATTTCATTTTATCTGCATTCAAATATGGCATAGAATGTAGAATAAATTTCCAAATGCTAATGCTGTTGCATTGTTGAGATTTCCATGTATAGTTGATAAACCCATTGGGGAAAGCCAAATTTATAGGATTTCCTTTGCAGAAGATTTGCCAATTATGGCAAAAGAAATTGCTTGTGCAATGCAAACTGACGGTATTTCGAGTCACGTTTACTCATACATAAAGTATGTAATGATAATAACATTAATCAATTTTCGTAATATTATGTGATAATGGATGTGTTTTATTGGGTATGCAAGTTGTTATTCCGACACATTTGCTGATAAATGGTGAACATCCAGGAATGTGCAAGATGAAGTCAATTGCTTGTAATCATGTTTGGTGGTCACAGATTGAGACTAACATTGATGCTATTGTGCATAGGAGTGAGATTTGTCAGCTAACTGAACCAGATGCTCCATCAGCTCCAGTTTCTAAATCTTCTTGGTTTTGGCAAATTGATCACAGTTGCTTTTTAAAAATATATTATTCACATTCAAAGTGGATTGATGTTAGAATGTCAGAAAAAACTACTACAAGTGTGACTATTGATGAATTGTGTGTTTTTTTCACAACATACCGTGTTATTATTGAATTAGTGTCTGGCAATGGACCACAATTTGTTTCAACTGAATGTGAACATTTTCTACAGTACAATGTAATCAGACATACACTGTAACCAACTTATAAACCATCATCATAAGGTACTGCAGAATGTGCCATGCAAAATTTAAAAAAAAAATATGTATGTAAAATGTCAGTCTGATACTGAGCAATATAATTGATCTTAGTCTTATTCTGAGTCTTAGCCATAATCTTAGTGAATGATTTGAAAATACACTATTTCAGACTTTAAATTTTCTAAAACTTTAATCCTTTATAAAAGATGTGACATATTTAGTTTGATATTTACAGTAATGACATTGAGAAACCATATTGGTTATGACTGCCAAGATATTTTTTGCTTTACTTTACTTGATCTTAATTTTTACAAACAATTTGTTAAACTGTATGATTATTATTACTTATGAATAAAAATATCACAATTTAATTTATATCAATTTTACTAATAAATGCTAGAATTAAATAATAAGTTAACAAAAAATTATATATCAACTATAACTTTGGCAATTGATTATTTAATTATCTATCTATTAGCTATTACGCGAACTAGTTCACCGCATGAGACTACTTGTAGGTGGTCTTTGCCCTGGATGGGACAACATAGGCTATTTTCATTCATTCATTAGCAATTATTCTGGCACAGAAGAGGATAGCATGGAGGGTTCCATCAGACCAGTCTAAGGACTGAAACTACAACAACATAGCAATTATGTTTTAATTCAATAATCCACTCAATTAGTAGCATATTGTTATAGGTAGGAGATTCATGGAAACCTGAAGATGGCGACCCTTGTACATTATACTCCTGTCAAGGTAGTCTGGATGGTGTTAAGAAGACTGTGATTAAGGAGCAGTGTAATACACATTGTGACACTGTAAGTCCATTTAAAGTTGAGAATGAAATTGGAATTTTCAAATTTTAAGCATATGGAATAGTTGCTTTCTTGCTAGAATACCCATCATTTAAAAAAATAATAATATTTAGTTCAATAAACTAGACTATTTGTGTGTTATTTAAATATTATATTTTATTATCTAAAGCATCATTCAATGATCTCATCCTCAATACATTTGTATTATTATTATTCATAAGATTTCCTTATTATATGGTGAAGTTATATTTAGCAACAGTTATGGAAGGCTTATAAAATCAGTTAGCTACATATTATTTATGTGAAGCATTTGTATGCTATTTGGTTAGACTTGCATTTATTGTTACTATTAACAGAATTGGCACAATAACTGTACTTTTATTATGGTTGTTTTTAATATTTTAGTTATGGATATGATTTTACCTATAGTAATAGTTATAATAATTGCATTGATAATTGTATCTTTATCATAGCCATAAGGTTGGTAATAATAATAGGGTCTAATGCCAATTCATAATAGAGATATACAGTAATTATTCACTGAAGCTAAATAGAAAAAATCAAATGGAAAAGGCAAGGCAAAGCTATTATCCACAAAAATATTCCAGAAAATAGAAGAGATATCTTTGACAAATGAAAAAGTGCTTGAAAATATAGCCAAGGAGCAAGAAGCTAGTCAATGACACCAGTTTATGAAATCAATAATGAACATGAAGCCTTAAGATTGAAGATTTGTAGCTACATAAAGAAATTCAGATGATTCAAAAGGCTACTAAATCAGTCACGCAGAAAATATTTTGCAGAACTATAATAAACTTAAATGTGTATAAAACTATAATATTATCTTTAACTGCTGGAAAACTTTGTAATAGAAACATTCATGAACATGACACAAGAAATAAAAGTAAACTACATGTCATACAATTTGGAAAGGGCCTCGTAATTCTGGGATAAAACTAGTAAACACTTCAGCTACTCCTAACCCAGCTAAAATACAAATTGAAAAACTGGCTGACTCAAAACCCCAATCAATTGATTATAAAATCCTATAAAATAATTATACAAATATCCCTATTTTAAAAATGTTTACTTGTATGTTTAGACCTTGTAGTGATTGTAAATATGGCATCAGTTATAAATTGCATTGTTTAACTTTTTAGGTATAGTACTAGCATGTAGGAAAAGTGATGTTTTCCAGAAGATTGTAATACTTATGTATCAAACAATTGAGGTTGGAAATAAAAATATTCTATTCTATTTGAACCGCATTGAAACTTGTATCAGATAAGAAACTAGCTCAAAGGCTAAAAGACCTAAACAGTTGTAGAAATTATCAGCAGGACAATAATGGAACAGACAAACCAACTTGTGTATACTGCAGCAATCATCACATCTGAAAAACTGGGATGTAAAATTAACAATCCTAAACAGTAAGAAACAATTACACCAAATAGGAAAATCATACTCCAAAACTAGGTTAAAATGTTAAGAGGTGATGCTAGCAAATTAAATTGAAGAGAAGAATATGAAAGAACAAAAAAGAAAGCTACTTGAACAGAAAAGTAAAAGAAAAACTCTATAAATTGTCAAGCATCAAACCACAGCAGTTGCCAAGAAAATGTCCAGTACAATCAATATGTACTTCTCCAAGCAAATTGGTGATGTTTCTACAAGATGACTAATAGAGTCTGAAAATAAACAGCAGGAGTGCACAAATGTGAAAGCCCAAAGTACTTAAGTGGTTTGTAATGATAGTAAATAATGACATTTGCAATTTTGTAAGACCTTATGGGCTTCTTGGGCAATGCAGATCATGGATACCAGTTCTCAAAATCATTAGCAAAGTTAAATCACTTATTGGACATTAATTGTATGGAAAATTACAAGCTGAAATTTAATTCTCAGTAAATACTCTTCACATATACAATAAAAATATATCAATGGAAGTTTGTTTGGTGTTTACTCTTTGTTTACACCGCAAAAATATTATTATAACAAGGAATTGTTAAATAATAAAAAGAGTATATTTAATTTGAATATATTCCATTTAATTATGATGATAATAAAGATCTAAATCGTGGCAATACAATATAAAATTCACAAAAGAAATATAACTCAAATTAAGTTTTAGTAAAAATATAAATTTACGAATAAAATGTATTATCAAATTGAATTGACTCAGTCGGTAAAGCAAAAAGAAACTATGCAGCTTCTAAACGGCTGCTCCCGGGAATGCGGGTGACGAACGATATAATTGAAAAAAAAAACACGAATCAACAAGAATGGTTTAAGTGGAAACCGGGTAAAAATGCCATTACCAGATGTTCTGCATGGTGACATCATTCTTGGTTTGCCATTGCCAGAGGTTCCTTTGCTGGATCACGTCTTCTAGATCCTCTAGCGCCTCTTCTTCAGATTAAATCTCCATCAAATGTTATCTTTTTGTTTTCCGTACTCCCATCAAATGAATCTTCCTTCTCAAAACATGCCGAATTGAACTTTTACGCATGTTGCATCTTCAGCCACTGCTCTCTCATCCCTTCTTTCTCAGGACAGCTCCTGGGACCAACTGTCCAAATAAATGCACTCCAGGCAATAAATAATGTTGTAAACAGCGACATTTCCTGCCTACTCGGCCTTGACCAAACCACCCTCGCTTTTTCGTCCTGCTGTACGCAAATACCAAAAACTAAATTATTTTTGCTTTACCGCTTCAATGTAGGGGCCATGAGTCACCACATTTGACTTAAACAGATATACAATCTCACATACAGAGATGGAAACAAAGATTCAATTTAACTAAAGTAAATGGCTTGAATCAAAACAAAGTGTAAAATTATTGCAGAAAGTTTTAAATTTTGTTTTATATTTATTAGCTTTAATCTAAAAATTATATATATATATATAACAAAATTTTAAGATTTAATATTTTATTTCTGTAGGGTTATCAGTATTATCCATCAACTTCTGAAGACAAATGTTGTGGTGAGTGTAAAGAACAGGGTTGTATATTTGAAGGACAATTATATCCAGAAACAACTACTTGGCATTCTGATGACAATTGTACTCAATATTTCTGCCTGCAGATCAATGGAACAGTAGGTTTCAAACACTATTTTTTTAGTAATTTATAACTTTTAAAAGTAATGTTGTTTGTTAATTAATTATTATTCATTTTTACAATATTAAATTTTTGTTTTATTTCTGATGAGAGTTTACACAAATTATCTAATGGCACCTAAGAAGTTAAGATACTTTATGTAATCAAAGTATAATGTGTGGTGCACCACAGAATCAAAGTATAATGTATGCTGCACCACAGAATTGCAGTTAAATTCATTATTCTAACTTTAAATGTTAAGAAAATGAATTGTAAGTTTGCACAGTATAGACAGAATGATTTAATATATTTAACACAGTTTTAATAGTTCCAGATTGATGCTGCAACCATTACATGTCCAAGCCAAGCTGTAGAAAATATTAATGAATTTGCTGTGGAATATGATATTGTAGATGGAGAGTGCTGTAAGAAACCAAGATATATAGGATGTCTTGTTGAAAATAAATTGATTCAGGTATTTTTTTTCTGTGTAATTTCTTTTAAGCATTTGGAATAAATAGTATTACTGACAAAAAAATTTAATTAAAAATTACAAAAAATGGAAATTATGTCATTATATTAATTAATAATCTAACAATAGTATGCTTGTGCAATTTGTACTCACAAGAAAAAATATGAATAATATTAATCTGTAACCATTAAATGTCAACAGCAAAAAATATGCAAAATAGCAGTATAGTCAATAACATTTAGTGTACATTAACTTGTTACCACATGGGCAAAATTCAATTCTACTATTTCTCAGCCCAGGTTTGGCCTTGGTTTGCCTCATTTTTCTCCTCCACTGTCTCCCTCCTAGAGAAATCAGATCATTTTCCATGTCCTGAATCCACTTTGCCCTTCATTTCTGGCACCCAGCATTCTTCCATCCAGTAGTTTCTTCAGTTTATTTTCCCCTGCCACATAACAATGTGCCTCAGCTGTCTTACTTTAAGGACTTAATATGTTGCACTAAATCTTCCCCTTGCAAGAAATCATCCACCTCATTGTTGTACAGTCTACACCATACTCTGCTCTCCTTCACTGGCCCATGAATTTTCCTTAACACCTTTTTCTCAAAGATTCTCATGGAATTTATGGTCATTGTCTGTTGTATTCTTCTGTTAATTACCTTGGAAACTAGGGTTCTAGGTTACTTGTTACCATGGTAAACATACTCCTCTACCCCTTCAAAGCTAAGTTCTTCAACTTCTAGGTCCTTCTTGGTTCAGACTTATATACCTTTATATACTTTGTTTTTTCTGTGTTAAGTCACCCCCTTCCTTTTCATACTTGTCACTTCCTTCAATGCTTCAGCACTTCTAGCAACAATCACTATATCATCCACATATGCTCCATTATACTTAGATTTATAAATAATGTTTCAACTTCTTTGGAAATCTTGCAATGCTAAGTTAAGCAGCACAGTAGACTACATCCGTTTGCCTGATTCCAGTATTCACTGAAATTGTTGGCTTGTTTTTTCTCCTACCAGTACTTTGATGTTGGATCCATCTAGGGTTTCCTTTGCAGATCTCCTGACTCCATGGCAGGGAACATCCAGTCTCTTCAGACACAATCAAATGCTTTTCTACACTCGTTAAACAGCATGTGCACAGGTCCTCATTGTACTCATTCCAGCATTTGCCACATGACAAAGATTATGTAGTTTCAAATAAAATATACTTTACCAGCCGAATAACTCAATAAAATATGCTTTATTTATCAAGAATCCTTTATGTAAACAGCCCTAGCTGAATTAGAAGATGAGAAAAGAAAATAATGACAAATTTAAATGACACTTGAAGTTTAATGAGTATTAATGGTAGTTAGAAATTTGTATTTTTTTTAATTTTTAATTCCCATAATATGCTACTTTCTATTTATTTAAAAGTTGTAGACTTCTCTGCCAATTCTTATTCACTTATATATTATTACCTCAGTAAAAAACGGGAAAGCAGTACATACATCAATTGTATAGAAAGTAAGAATTATATGATATTGTCAAAATAAATTTATATGGAGAGGAAAATGAAATTGAGCACCAATGGCTTACCTGAAATTGTTGGACAGATAAAGTTATAATATTTGTAGGTGTTAGTCTCCTTTCTCCATTAATTAAATGTTAATATAAATATTTTACTCATATTTACTCTATAGAATTGATCCATTGTGTGTGTAATTTATTTAACCCAAACAGAAATGATTAACTTTATTTTAACAGTTTGGAGAAAATTATACATCACCTGAGAGAAATCCATGTGAAACTATAATTTGCACCTTTAATAAAACATCTGGGAAGCCTTCCCGCAGTGTAAAGGTTAAGGAATGTGCTCGCTGTAGCCTAGTAAGTTCATGAAAATAACTATTTATATATTACTATTCAATGTCTGTGACTTAGTCACATCCTAAAAAGGATACTCCAAATAATATATATAATTAATGGGGAAAGGACAGAGAGATAGAAGGAAGGTGACTTACCTGAGGTTCATAGATGGTCGACACCTTGTGAGGTTTAGAGTACTTGAATTTTCGGAGGCACCACCCCCTTCATCAGAAAGTTAGGAAGACATTTCCAGTGATCGGCTAGCCGATGGACTTCTTCAATTGTCAGCAAGCCGAACACTGGAAATGTCTTCCTAACTTTCTGATGAAGGGGCAGTGCCTCCGAAAATTCAAGTACTCTAAACCTCACAAGGTGTCGACCATCTATGAACCTCAGGTAAGTCACCTTCTTTCTATCTCTCTGTCCTTTCCCCATTAATTGTTTTAATTAACATGACAATGTCATTTCCTGACACAAATATATATATATGATTCCTTGCCGTACATATGATTCAAAGAGCGAATTTCCTGCCTTTCTCCCAAATATTTCTATCTTTCTTTCTATCCAATTATCAAATGCGTGACTTCGTCACTTATCCCATATATAATATATATAGTAGCAGATCGGTCGTTTCCAATCTAGCTCAGTACTTCCTCAACATTGAAATTTACTAACTTTTAGGGCACCAGGTATTTTTTAGTCATAAAAACACCTAAAGATCAATTTAATAGTTTAATTTTAATCAGAGCATGATGTATCATGGCACGAAACTTGCTCAACAGGTCGCAACTCACAAGCTACAACAACCAGGCTTGCATCGTTTTTATCTTGGACTGTAACTTTGGTATATTACAATATATACATACATGCATAATTCACATTTACAAGGTTCTAACTTGGTTTGGGTTTAATTAGTGATTCTGTAGTTAATTTATTAAGTATCTTTTTATATGTGGGGAAAGTATTATACAACTAAATAATAAAATTTCTGACATTGCAAATGTCACACATATTGATTGGAAAAATAATTTCATTAATCAATTTGTAATAAAGTTTTAGTCAAATTATCCTAGAAGATAGTTTTATCATGTTCTATATTATTCATTTCTGTAAGATTTGAACCTTAGATATATTTTTAATAGTATAAAATTCAAAAATTAATATTATTAGTTATATTTTTGTTGTGTTTGCTTAAAATAGGGCTGGGAATATGTACCCCCACTAGAAAGCTCATCTGAATGCTGTGGATTGTGTGAGCAAAAGTTTTGCATTCAAAATGGAACTCATTATAATGAAGGTGATACATGGACTTCTTCAGATGGCTGTGTTAATTTCTCCTGTGCAAACATTGACAAACAAGTAAGTTTGAGACTAAATGTACCAATTCTACATATTTTACTTTGCATGAGTTTACTAAAATATGTTTGATGATTTTTAAACATCAGAACATATTAGGAAATAAACATTGTGGCTTTTATTTTGTCCCCAGCACAAATGTTATGATTTCCAAGTTAAAATATTTTGGTATTGTACCAGAATTCATAGTTCTGAATGAACACTGGAATTATAGGAGACAAACAATACAACTTTTCTCCATAACTCCATGGCAGATCTATACTGTTATTTTTTGTTTGTTAGTGGCATTTTAATTAGTTTTTTTTAAATACAGCTTTAGAAAATCAATTTGCATGAATTTAAAAACCACCTTGTAACTCCTGATGAAAGAAAATGTTGACAGAGAGGAGATGTGAATATACACTAGAGCAGTTATGGGCAAACTTTTTAAAGAGGGGGCCAAAGGAAAAGAAAAAAAGACTAAGGCAGGCCAATATAATTTTTTAAAAAACAAAAATGATACATTTTACAAAATTCTTCAATAATTTCTTCAAGGAATTTATTAAATTTTGTTAAAGATTAATTTTATTTTTGTAGATGACTATGGCAGTACCGAAAGCACCTTCTAAATAAATATTGAAATCAAAATTAAATTATAGTTTTAGTTATTTAAGTGAATGATTAAAATAAGGAAAAAATATTATCAATTCTTGAATTTTTGTGTTACTAAACCCTATTAATAACTGAAAGATTATGAATGAGAATGTGACAAGTGAAACTGTGACTGCTTTTCTAAAATGAAAGAGAGAAGAAAAGAGGAAAATGTTTATTTTTCTCTTAGCCTGTATTTTTGTTATATTCATCAGATTAGGAATAATATTGCGCGGGACGAATTGAACATTAAGAGGGGAGGGGGGGGGGGGGGACGTAGTGTGCCCATCACTGCACTAGAGCAATAGAATGCTGGATTAAGTTCATTGTAGAATAATCTCTAAAAATCATTCTCAATGACAACAAAGTAGTTTTCCTGTACTATTAATGCCAGATTTAACATTGAATTTTGGGGCATTAAAATCACAATGAAAAAAATATAAAATAGGAATTGATGATTTATTGTGCTCAAGTTCTGTAAAATCTGACACCATAAAAAGTAGGAAAATCTCCAAGCCTCATTGTTAGTAAAAGCCAATCAAATTGGCTTAAGAATCATTTTTGGCGGAATATGTTAATTAGCCGACGACTGAGCTCAGTCGTCGGCTAGCCGATCACTGGAAATGTCTTCCTAACTTTCTGATGAGGGGGCGGTGCCTCCGAAAATTCAAGTACTCTAAACCTCACAAGGTGTCTACCATCTATGAACCTCAGGTAAGTCATCTTCTTTCTATATATATATATATATATATATAATTAATGGGGAAAGGACAGAGAGATAGACACCTTGTGAGGTTTAGAGAACTTGAATTTTATATATATATATATATATATATATATATATATATATATATATAATTGGATAGAAAGAAAGATAGAAATATTTGGGAGAAAGGCAGGAAATTCGCTCTTTGAATCATATGTACGGCATGGAATCATGCACAAGGAAATACATATGTCAAGCGTAGAAGGGAATGGAAGAAGGAAGAAAGACTGAAAAAATTCGATGTGGCCAGGACTCGAACCTGGGTGCACGAAACAACAGTGCATCACCCCTAGAGCCGGGGCATGCGTCTTATCCACTCCGCCACCACATCGATTACGAGCAACCGAACATTTTCAGTCTATATATTAGGTTTTCAAGTTAGGATGGATAGAGAAGAGGGATGGAAGAATTAGGAGCATCCGTTATATATATATATATATATGGTCACTTCAGGGCAAACCTTATAACTCACAGTTGGTTTAGAACAGGTCCCATTATAATACGTTTCAGATCAATCTGTGCTTCAATTCAATGGATTTTTCAATATTTATATAAATATATCCTGAACCCTTCAAGATATTGAAATTAAACATACATGAAAAATTAAGTTAAAATTCCTGTTTCAATCCCTGATATTAACATTGTATTCCTTTAAGCCATTTCAGGTTCTCCATTATATGGAAAGTAGTGTCCCTGTGGATTAGTTCTTTCATTGCCACAGTCTCCATACTGTCTCAAAAATTGCTAGCTGTATTCAGTATCTTAGTTATCCAAAATTTTACATGGTAAAGAATGCATGCTATACCCAACTCTTTATGTGTTCTATTTCCATTGGAAAACTTTTGGAGTCAGAAATAATACAGGTCCGCCTTACTGTGGACTCTGCAATGGATGGTCGAAACTGGAGGCATTGAGTACAGATCTGTCTCTATTGGTTTCCTGTAGACACTGTGACCCAAAGTGTTTTCCTGCAGAAAGGGAAGTGTGATATCTTTTTCCACTTCTGTCGTGAATTCGATATTGGGATACCTTCTGTTAAGGTGTTGTAGGAAGGATTGTTGGGTATCAGCACCACATGGTCAGATTTCAAAAGTATTGTCAACATATCTGTAGAATCAACTAGATTTCAGGTGAGCAGTTTAAGTGCTTATTCCTGAAATGTTCCATATGTAATGGCTCAAAGATTTTTCTCGGATTACGCTCTTCTAAAATAAAATAAAAATCTCAAATAATATTTCACTAAAGAAAACAGTCGTCGTAGCCACCCAAACATTGCTACCCATTTTAATCTTAAGAAATTCTTATCCAATAGTTACACAAGAAATGTATACGATCCTCTAGAGAAATTATGTATACTATAAAAACAAATTTAAATATTTATTACTTTACTTTTCAATGGAATAAAGATAGTTTTACTAGTTTTCAATTTTAGGATTAATAGAACCAGTCTATAGATAATTATCTCTCCATGACTATAGTGATGTCTGTTAAGCAAAATAATTAGCAGAGAAATTTAGCATAAATTAAGTTACAATATATGAAATTTCTGGTAAATTAAATGTATCTCTCAAAGCTTCGGTACATTCAATATTAACACATTTTTGTTCCTATCTTAATAAAAAGTTTCAATAAAATTGTGATTATAATTGTACATTTAATTGATCTTGTTTTCTGGTTTTCATCCATAACAAAATATATCCTAATCAATTTTATTTTTGTCAGCTACAAATCATTATCAAAGAGCCAAACTGTCCCAAAACCCTGGACTGCCCCAAGGATCTTATTGTAGATGATGGTTGTTGCAAAAAGTGTGAATGTGAGTATAATTATTTTGCATACATAAAACTGATAGTACCTACTTAATTTGCTAATTGTAGTATGATATACTATCAGAACAATAATGCAAACATTTAATAAAGTGAGTTGCTGATTTCCCCTTTTTGTAGTAGTATTCAGCCCTTAGACTGGTATGATGCTACTCACCATGCTTACCTATTCTGTGCAAGCTTTTTCATTTTGTATAAATACCACATCTTACATCCTCCCTAATCTGCTAAGTGTATTCCCTACTTTACCTCCCTCTTATGTTAATTTTACAAGACCCTTATGTCTTAAAACATGACTTATTAATGTATCCCTTCTCTAGGTCAAAGTCCTCCATATTGTTCTCTCTTCTCTTATTCTGCTCATAAATAACTGGTTAGTTACTCTTATCCACCCACCTGATTTTCAGCATTCTTCTATAGCCTCACTCCAAAAGCTTCTATTCTTTTCCTTTATGCAACTCCTACCATCCACGTTTTGCACCCATATAATTCCACACACTGTAAGAATATTTTTAGTAATGATTTCCTAATATTCATAGCCGTAGGTAAAGTCCTCTTTTTTTTAAAATCCTTTCTCATCTGCGCTATTCTACTCTTTATATCTACTAAACTTCTACCATCCCTAGTTATTATGTTGCTCATGTAGCAGAAATCCTTAATTTTTTTCAAAATATCCCTTCCCAATCTAACACCTTTCGTTATTCCACTATTTCCACTACCTTTAATTTCTCTATATTTGTCTTCCTCTGACCTCCCTAATACCACAATACCATCAGCAAATCTTTTGGGGTTTTTTTTCTAGTCAAAGGAAGTAGAATGGCTTCAATTGAAGTTCAAGTAAGACCTTATAATTAATTTTGAAGAAAGACAAGAATGGAAAAATATTGACTGGGCCCAGGACTCAAATGCAGGACCTCCTGTGTTCTGGGTGGTCATTCTACCACTGAACTAGTCTAGGTCTACTTTGACTAGCTCAGTGGTAGGGTAACTGCCCAGAAAACGGAAGGTCCTTGGTCCAGTCGACATTTTTCCATTCTTGTCTTTCTTTGGTTTTAAATTCTTCCCTTGCATGTTCCTTTCTAATGTTCTTCATCACCTATTCTATTTTTAAGTTAAAGGGCATGGATGACAGATTGCAACCTTTCTTGATTTCTGATTGCTTTTCTTGCATTTCAATTCTAATTACTGCTGGCAGCCTTCTGTAGAGTTTATAGATAACTCTTGTTTCTTGATATTCTATTTCTGTCCTCTTCAAAATCCTTAGTAGTGTGTTCCAGTTTACACTATTGAAGGCTTTTTCTAAATCTAAAAAAGCCATGAACATAGGCTTTTTTTAGGCACAGAGTCAATATTGATTCTCTTGTCTCTACATTCTTCATAACTTGCATTCTAGTTTCCTTTCCATCCTCATACACCTATCCAATATATTTTAAATGTTCTATGTATATCTTCCTCTCACTTTACTATGCACACATTACTTGTTTAATGTTAATATTATATTTGAACTTTCAGATAAATGCATGGCACATACTCTAGAGAAATCAAAAACAGTTAAATTAATTCAAGAACAAAACAAGCATGGAGTTTGTCAGAATTTTGAGGAAATACCTGGATTTTTGGAATGCAAAGGAAGTTGTCCATCATCATATTCTTATAAAACAGGTTATTTTATATCAATCAAAATACTAGTAATTCCAATTTACCTCTATAATGTTCATTTTCAATATTGCAGAAAGATATTGTACTTTACCATTCATTCTAGTTATTAAAATTTCAATTTTTATTTCAGGAAAATCTTCATATGTCAATGAATGTAATTGCTGTAAGGAGAAGGGGCATAAAACTGTAACATTAGAATTGATCTGTGAAGACAATTTCAGTTACAAAACAAACATTACAATTCCAGCAGCATGTTCCTGTGACATATGTTCTGCCTCATTTACAAATGAATATGATCCCACTGACGAGAATAATGGTCTGAACATCAGAGGAAATACAGAATGAACATAAATTATTTGAATTGAATAATGTTGAAATTAATTTTTTATGTTAGTTTAAAAATAAAGCAAACATTTTTAAAAATCAAAATGTTTCCTTAATTATTTATAATCCTAATATAAAGTATGAACAGTAGTTTTACGATTAATACTATATTCACATATAAAAATGATTTTTAAAAATCAATGATGCAGTACTATGATCATGGGTCACTAATTATTTTATTCTGAATACATATTTAGAAGTTACTGGTACATTTAAATGTAAACTTCAAAACATTTTTGTTATAAATGCTTGTCTGGTTTCAAAAAAGGAAACTGAATGTTAAACAAAAGAACAGTTGCAGCATTTCATGAAAAGACGTCATTTAACTGCAGAATTTAATAATTTAAAATAGTACTTTTTTTATTTGTTATCATGCCTGAATGATGTCAGAAAGGAAAACTAAAAACTTTTTTCAACAGAAAATTTCAGTAAGGTTGCATTTCTCTGCAGGCCAAGTTAAGACATTGACTGTGTAAATTAAGTAAATCTATGCAAATATTTTTTAAAAACATGTATTGCATTAAGACTAATTAAATAAAGAAGTAGTGAATTAAATTAACTGGGCATTCTTCACATGCATGATTTGTGACAAAAGCATCAAGGATTGCAATTTTTTTCTCTTCATCTTTACTCTTAATTGACTGCTGCTTTATCATATTCATCATTCTTAAAATTGACTGCTGCTTTATCATATTCATCATTCTTAAAATTTATTTTCTTTATTGTTATGTCCCTAGTTGATCCTTGATATCAATTAGGACAATTCCGCCAACTGTGTGAGATACAATACTCATATTGCGTGACAATGTAACATTCAGAGTGCAACAAGTTTTGTTTAGTGTTATTTGAATTTAATTAAAACACAACAAATTGGCAATAAGAATGGGATTCCAGCCTCAATTCATCAAACTGTCTACTAAGAGGAACTTCATCACACCCATGTATGAATTGTTAAAATGAAATGATTAGCCAGACAGCATGTTTATAAGTGGAATATAGATAGAAATATAGAGAATCATGTCAAATATGAAATAACCCTACCAGAGATCCCATTAATCATTGGGATGAACGTTCTGTAAATTTTAAGAGTTTATATGGACTACGTGGGACAATTCCAAGACTATCATTTCTTCATACTAGTTGATGCAAAATCCAGTTGTTTAGATGTCTGCTTTTCCAAGAATGTACTGACATCAGATACAACAAATCAATACCTTCAATACATATCCTCATTTCATCGATATCCAAGAATTCTAGTTTCTGAGAACACAACTATCTTCAAATGTGAAACATTTACAAAATTCTGTACAAACCAGGACATAGACCAAATGTTCATAGCACAGGGACACCCAGCCACTAATGGGCTAGCTGAACATAATGTGCAGTCCATTAAACATCAATTACAGGCCATGATTTCATCCACACTTCCTCTACAAAGGAAAATTCAATAAATATTAATGTGATAAAGATCAACACTTTTTCATATGAGAAATTCCACAAAACGAAATGAAGAATACGTATGAAACTAGACCTAAAACCACCACCACCAGCACCACAAACGTTGTTTTCCCAAAGTTCATACAAGCCGGATGGTATTCCCCTACAGGCAAACAATCATGGAAATTATGAATGGTAGTACAGTAAAATTGGATGAGAATGGATATTACCTAAATAGACACACAAATCAATTATTATCAACAAAAACTACAAAAAAGAGTGACTTTTGCCCCATAATCCAGCTGTACCAACACATTAATAAGTGGCCCTCCAAATGACCCAGCAACCTGAGGGACAACCAGAGCAGCCTGTAGGTTAAACGGAACCAATTCTGCAGCAATCAGGGAGGGGATAAAGACCCCCATTAAACTAAAATACTATAATTTTTTTTAAGTAATTAGTTTGGGAGACTGTAATGTCCCTAGTCAATCCTTGATATTGATTAAAACCATGTTGAAATTCCCGCATGTGTGGGAGATGCATTTGTTCCATGATACTCATGTTTTGTAACATTTAAAGTATAAATAAATAAGTTATGTAAAGTGTTATTCACATTTAATTAAATCACATCACTTATGCTTCTTTTGTTTGCTAGAATTGCATATAATGTTTTATACATAGGTCTACATTATTAAAAGTATAGTCAACTTTTCAGGGAGTAGTGTATGTATTACATGAATAATACCGAAATATCAAATAATAATAATAATAAAAGAGCCTGTAAGTCAGAAAAAAATTATTAAAAATTATTTTAAGAGAATTTATAACACAACATTTCATTTGGAACCTCATTTGGTGTAAACAAAAAATACAAAACAAAATTGTCATTATGGTGAATAACTGGACCATGGACCCCACATTTAATGATACTTCATTGTCTTCTTCTTCCCTCATTGAGGGTCCGGGTCAACTGTGGACTGTCATCTTGCATGACACATTCTGAATTTGGAGTATATGATGACTGAGATACTTCACATTGGATCTAAAATTTTGGCCATTATTGTTGAAACTATATAAGTAATTTAAACAAAATTTATGATCATCTGCTATTATAATTTTACAGTTTCACTTAGTGCTAAATTTTTCCATTTTTATTCTGAACACTAACAATACTGTTATGTGTTATCATTTGTAACTGTAATTTCGGCTTCTTGGCATGTGCGACTTCCACATTTAAATTTACATACATCTTGTTTCTGTAAATAATTTTACAATTTGTAAGATAACTATAATATTCATATTATATTGTAAATAGTTGTTTTGATTAGGTGCAATATCAGGAACAAAACATTGTGTTACAAATACTATTCCTAAAGGTCTTTTTTCCCCTGACTTATATAGTTTGTTTTACTTTTCCTTATTTATTGATTTCCAAACAGTCAGATAATGTAACTGAAAAAAAGTTTCCTTTATTCTATAATTGCTGTTGTGTTAAAAAAATTTAACACTACTCATCTATTGAATTTACATGGTCTGTTGTCAAAAAATGCGTTCAGATTTAAATTATTTGTATGCAGAACAGTTTGAAATGTTATTATACCCTAAGAGAGTTTTATTCCCACTCTCACATTAATGCTTGAAGTATGACCATGACTATTTTAAATAGCATAATTTTTTTTGAAGAGAGAAATTCTATGAAAGCAGCAGTAACTTAATCAGTTTCAAGGAAACAATGGGATGATATAAAAGTAAGTTATGGGTTTTAAATATTTGTTTAAAGAGGTAATCAGGATTATAAAATTTATTAACTCTTTTGATTTGTGGTGATATTTTTAAAATTCTGAAAATCTAATTACTGGTAGCAATATTATTGTAACCCCAATGTATAGAATCATTTTAAATCTTGCTCTAAATATTGCATAAAAGCAAAAACTTCATTTTATCTCATAAAACTTTATCTTCTCCTTCTTTATCTAATCATTGGTTTATTTATTTACAAACGGCATGACTTGACACATTTTTTATCATATAATTCAATCTGGACTATTTTAAAGAAAAACAATATCTGAACCAGTAATGTGTGACTTATTATTATGTATTATCTAATTATTTTATTCAAATTCATTTTACTAGTTATAACCATAGAATAAATAAAATAGGCTATAATTTATAATTATAAATTATTAAAATCATTCAGTTATATATTGCATTTACAATCAGAAAAAAATTAACATGATTTTTATTAACAGTAGTTATAACACGAAGTTTCATTGCTGATTTGGAACCTCATCTGGTGTAAAGAAAATTAAAAACCAGAGATGAAAATTTAGTTGTACTGCTGTTAATAAAGTTTATATTAATTTTTGCTGGCTTATACTATGTATTGGTTTCCAAACAGTAAGATATTATAACTGACTATATATTTCAAGTTATTTATTACCCTTGTACATACTTTTGAAAAGTCAACTAATCAAATTATAAACGAAGTTAAAATGTTGAGCCCTGGACCGGGGCAAGCTTTAGATTGGATGAGGCTGTAAGCTATTTGAAATATGGGGTCCTGTATGAGGATTACTGGAGCTGCTCTGCAGGGCGTGCACCCAGATTAACAGGTACACAATGCATTCGTTATTTGACCACATGGAATTCACACATTACAAATATTTCTGAAACAAGTCTTTCGGCTAAATGGATATTCACCTAAAAATATATATTGAGCAATGAGGGTGAATGGCAAGAAAACAGTTGAGTGTGATGTGGCAGTTTCAAAAGCAATTCTTCGCTACATAGCAAGTGATTTCAATGTCTCAGTAAACTTTCCCTTTTCAACTCCAAAAAGGACCACAGGAATCTTGAGGTACTAAATTGGTTCACTGTTCCAGAAATAAAATGAGATGGAATTTTGCACGTGAGTTCTGCATTACCAGAGGGTGGTAGTAGCAGAATTTCCATTAAGGAACTGGGTGCATACAAAGGAAAACCAGTTAAACTGTGTTTGGATATGACTGTTATGACCATTGGACTAAAGGCTAGGAAAATGTGATTTGCTCTTATGCCAAAGGTGGGAGTGTTAATCAATCAGCTGGTGAATCAGGGAGTTTTGGAGCCAATTGCCAACTCCTAGTGGGCTACTTCTGTGGTTCCTGTTCTGGAACCCGTCTGTACCATTAGATTATGTGTTAATTTCTAGTGTAACATCAATAATACATTGCACCCAGGACCAGCGGTCCATTGACTCCTGATTTAACTTGTTTTTTCTCAATTCTGGTCGTCGATGTGTCAGCAATGGCCCAGACCATCCTAACTCATCATGGTGCATTCAAGTGCATAAGACTGCTGTTTGGTGTAAAAACGGCTCCAATTCGTCGAAATGTTGCTCAGTGAAATATCAGGAGTCATTCTGTACTTCGATGACATCCTGATAAAAGGAGTTACCAAGGAAGAGTTTTCGGAGAGATTAAGGCAATTTCTTCAACGATTCTCAGATTAAGGGATCAGGGTGAATCGTTCGAAATGTATCATGGGAACGACCAATGTGACATTCCTGCATTGATGAGAAGGGAGTAACACCGACAATGGACAAAGCCTATGCCGACATCGCTCAGTTGCTGCATCGCCCATTAACAAGGGTATGCCCTGGAAATGGACACAATTTCATGATGTTGCCTTCGCAGATGTGATGAAAATACTGTAATCAGATACTCTGTTCTTCCATTTTGACCCTTGAAAGTCTATTATTTTGGAATGCAATGCTTCGTAGTATGGAACTGGAACTGTGTTAGGACACCAGCTTACACCAGAACTGTAGGAACAAGTCACCTTCCATTCTGCTACAATGAAAAATATTGACCGAAGATATGCACAAACCAACAAGGAAGCTCTCGCTATATTCAGAGATGTTAAAAAAGTTTCACAACTACTTATACGGACACCAATTCGATATACGAACAGATCACAAGCCACTGCTTCGATTATTGACTAAGAGTAATACTATGCCAAACATGTTCTTGCCATGCATTCAGAGATGGAGTCCCTTGCAAGGGGCTTATGACTTTATGCTTGTATACAAGCCAGGGAGGACAATTAGTCATGCTGATGGACTTAGCAGACTGCTGCTGCCTACAGACGAACCGGAAGTTCCGCCTCCGTGTGATGATCTGTTACTGGAAGCCTTAGATAAACCACCACTTACTCCTCCTCGAACCTGACACCACCATTATTGTCTAAACATATTGTACTTAACACGCTTGTTAATGGATGTTTACAGGGCATGCTTGGCGATCTGGATGTGACGGCGAAGAAGGGGATCCAAACCAACACTATCCAATCGCTTGTTGGTGTTACACAAGATCAGTATTCTAGCTTACTGTGCCCTTCAAGCCATCTAACTATCGCTGAGGTTTTTGTCCATGTAAGGAGACTTTTCAGGTCAGGTTATCAGCACTTCTTTCCCTCAGCCCCATTCTCTTCATGCAGTCCCTCTCACAATCTATCTCCGTTATAAAATGACCTTTTAAAGGGTATTTTGCCCACAGTTAGGAATCAAACACAAGTTCCTATTTCTTGTGTTCCAGTTATTTTACTAGTAGTACTTGCAGAAGGGGTGTAGGATATGGTAGACCCCATGCTGGTGCAGCGTGCTTTCTTGTGGGCACCAACCTTAGAGTCTTTGCCCCCATTAAAACAAAACAGAAACTGGACAAACTACTGACCGTGGTACTTCACACTCAACGCTGACAAGACACTAGACCGAGTCATAAGACAACGAAAACATTCAGGCTGGACAGTCTTGGATTGACACAAGGTTCGACTAGGTACAGAGACACTATCATATCGACAAGAAATTGCATATCTAAGGCTAACTGCAGAATCGATTTTACCCCCCCACCCCCCATTAGCACATGAAGTCACGGACACAAGAATGAGACAATACTACGACCACTAGGAAGTACCAGTGGTAGCTGGTGTATATGTGCTCATGTGCCACAGCATAATATTTAATTTAGGAGGAATTATTTGTTTCAGAATTTTAGGAAACACTGAAATAATCGTATTTTAAGAGTGTGTATTTCTTCTTTCATTTCGAAGACTTTCAAATGCCCACCCTCAAGCGCGCTCCCTTCCGCATACATCTGTACTATATATTCTTTACAGCACGAGAATTCTGTCTAGAATGAGAAATGCTCATACGCAGTATTTCCTCTTCAATTCCCTGGCCGCCCACAAACAGAATTCTATGAACTACAAAGAACAGAGCGCAGAGCTGAGCTGTAGGCAGCCTCATTAGGCTACAGTTTAAAATGGTTTTTGACGAATTAATAAATATATTACGGTTTGTGGGCTTGTGGTTTATTGGAATTAATCAAAGGTTATTTAAAAGAAAAAACTTTTATCAGGCGATATTTCTAAGATATCCATAATTCAAAGAAAATTACCTCGCATTCCTGCATAAATTATATGCCATTACATGTGGCGTCTTCCTAAAATTAACTTTCTTTATTTTAAATATGGAAGAAGTAATAATATTTTTATGTTAGGAATTGGCGCCAATTTGATTTTATATACTCACAATTTTGAAAAATCATCTCATACGTTTTGTAGACTAAATTAGGTATGTAGCATATTGCAAGTCGTCGAGCAGCCATTAGATATTGCAGTATTATTAATATTCTCATAAATATTATTCCTTGTGGTGATGTAGCACATTACTTTAAATACTCACGAGCCGCCACTAAGTAGTACAATAGGTTGTACAAATTATCTTGTATAGATTAATTAGACCCATTTTATTTTGTTGCCACCACTGTCCTCTCAGGTAATCTAGATGTCGCTTGCGTGCGAGAAGGACAGTGTGCGTAACACATGGCAAGACAAACGTGACGAATAAAGAGTTGGTTCAGACGTTAAATCGTGACAATTATTGTGTTCAAATCGTACATTTGGCGACGAGGATCGAGGATTCGTCAAAGTTGGACATTTGTTCGAGTTTGTGACTCAGATAAAGTGCGCTATTTTGTATAATGGAGAATACGCAGTTACCGCGTTTGATCCGAACGGCGAACAAAGCGGCATTTTTCCTCGGTGGGAAAGATGGCTGCGCGCTGTTGATCTGTACTTGACCAGCAAAAATATAACAGATGCAACGCGGAAAAAAGCAACGCTTTTACATATGGGAGGTTTGGACTTTAAGACATTTTTTTATGCAATTCCGAACGCTGCTACAGTTGCGGAGAGCGAGGATGCATACAACAAGACAAAAGACGCGCTGACGGCGTACTTCAAGCCGAAAGCGAACAAAACGTACGAGCGGCACATTTTTCGTGGTTTGGCGCAAAAAGACGGTGAGACAGTAATTCAATTCATAACAAGACTGCGACAACAAGCAAGATATTGCGAGTTCACATCGGAAGATGACGAAATCAGAGACCAGGTAGTGGACAAGTGCAACTCAACCGAAATCAAGAAGCGGATCCTCGAAAAAGGCGACATAACCTTAAAAGAAGTTACGGAAATCGCTCAGGCGTTTGAGGTTATGTCAGTTCGTGTAAAAAAACATGGAGCCGGAAAATGTAGCTAAACTCACGGAGAAGAAACAAAAAGTCAATAAGCAACAGAGGAGCTCTTGCCTTCGTCGAGTGTGGACGTACGTATTGTTTACATCGCATCGACGAGCCCAAGCGGGTTGACGGATAAATCGGCTGCGTTCGAGCCTAATTGAGTGCAGTGAATTTAGTGTTATCTACTAAAGTTATCAACAATTTTCATCCGAGTTGATGAAAAGTCGTGATATATAATCGCGGAATTCTGCCTTTGGTGACAACTACGTGAGTAGAATATACACACACTATAGTTATATTACACCAAACCACGTAAATAGAAACGGGTTAGTTTCTCTATTCAATGGAGAGCTATAAATTTTATCAGACATGAATGAGTACTGTAATACAAATGGCATAAACACCAAGTTTTTAAATCAACATGAGCAATGTCAGCATATTATGCAAGTACAAAATTGTTCAAGTCAAAACATTGAAAATAACCTGCCAATGGCACCAGTACTACAAAACACCAACATGACTATACCGCAAACTATTATGTATTATCAACCTACCCTGAATCAGCAACAATTGAATCCACAACAATTCAACTACCAATCAACAATCAACTCTCATCAACAGCCTGACCTTCATGTAACCTCACAGAATATGGAACAAGACAATTTAACTCCGGACACACTTTCCGCTCTATCGGAAGATGAAAGCGAAGAAGATACATTCGCAACCACTCATTCATGGCAAATTATAAAAAAGAGAAAATTTCATCATACAAAAGCAGTAACAACTGCTGCTTCAGAACCTTCAATTCCTACAGCAAACCGTTTTCATCCACTAACAAATGTACCCACCGAAAATAATAATCCTAACTCTAGCACTGCTCCCAAAGACCCAAAACCTCCTCCCATTTTTATTTATGGAGTAGTTGACTACAAAAAGATGATCGAGAACCTATCCAAAGTCACGGAAGATGACACGTACTACAGTAAAGCACTTACCAACGACACAATTAAACTAAATGCGCATACTGCTGATACCTATAGGAAACTTATCAGACATCTTAATGAAGAAAAAATAATACACCACACTTACCAAATGAAGCAAGAAAGAGCGTACAGAATAGTTATTAGAAATCTTCACCATTCAATTCCCATAGAATTAATTAAACAAGAAATAGAAGCAAAAGGACATACTGTTCGTAACATTATGAATATTCGGCATAGAACTAGCAAACAACCACTGATGTTATTTTTCGTAGACTTAGAGCCTAAGAAAAACAATAAAGAAATCTACAACCTAGAATTTATAGGCCATATGAGGATAAGCGTCGAACCCCCGCACAAAAAAAAGAAACATTATACAATGCATGAGGTGTCAATGTTACGGACACTCTAAGTCATACTGTACACGACCATTCAGATGTGTTAAATGTGGGGGGAGCCACGATTCAAAAGTATGTAAGAAGCCTAAAGATACACCACCCAAATGTGCACTTTGCGGAAACAACCATCCATCTAACTACAAAGGCTGCGAAGTTTACAGAGAACTACAAAGCTCAAGAACTAAACCAAAAGGAATTACTTACCAGCATCTAAATCAACCTATACTCAATCAACCGACAAACCAACCAATGCAGCAACAAGGAACTAATTTACCTACATATGCCAACATTACAGCACGACGTAACGTAGCGGACGAAAATAGCAACATAAGTAATCAACTAAATACCTTCCTGTCAGAATTTAAAGCAATGTTTAATCAACTTATTAATCAGAACAGTATGATAT
This sequence comes from Eucriotettix oculatus, assembly GCA_034510155.1. Classification (NCBI taxonomy): domain Eukaryota; kingdom Metazoa; phylum Arthropoda; class Insecta; order Orthoptera; family Tetrigidae; genus Eucriotettix; species Eucriotettix oculatus. The sequence goes on from CM067376.1 coordinate 204,176,628, forward strand.
TAAATATGTTATCAACGGTGATAAATAAATTAGCTCATAAATGAATCTCTTGTCTTTACGTATTGCCTTATGGAACGCAAATGGTTTGATAAACCACAAAACAGAATTAATAAGCTTCCTTCAACTACATAAAATAGACATAATGCTCATATCAGAAACACATTTCACTGACCGAACAGTATTTAAAATACCATTATATACAACGCACCACACCATTCATCCTGATGGGACAGCGCATGGAGGCGCTGCGATATTAATACGCACTACGATCTCACACCATGAATTACCATCTATCCAAACAAATAAAATTCAAGGTACAGTAATACATGTTAATGCCAAACCCAGACCTTTCGCAGTGGCAGCGATCTATAGCCCACCCAGACATGCAATAAATACTGACGAATATGAAACCCTGTTCAACTCTTTGGGGAATAGGTTTCTAGCCGGCGGCGATTGGAATGCAAAACATGTAAATTGGGGATCAAGATGCACGACACCAAAAGGCAGAAATCTACTACGAGTGATCGTTAACAACAACCTCGCCCATTTGTCAACTGGAGAACCGACCTACTGGCCATCCGACCTCAATAAACTGCCAGACCTGCTAGACTTCTTCGTAGTCAATGGAATTGCGCCCAACTATTTACATATTGAATCCAATTGGGACCTTTCATCCGACCACACTCCAATAATCCTTACCCTTAGTACTCATATAATTCTGAAAGGAAAACCACCTAGTCTTGTATCCCCAAAAACAGATTGGACAAATTTTCAGCAATACATTGAGGAAAAGCTAACTCTAAATATAAGAGTAAACGAACCTGAAGACATCGATAGTGCAGTAAAATATTTAACTAATACGATCCAAGAGGCAGCATGGAACAGTACACCTACATCAACTTTCAGAAAACTAGATCATGATAATAACGTGCCTTTACAAATCAGACAACTCATTGCAGAGAAAAGACGTGCAAGGCGCATATGGCAAAGAACTCGGAGTCCTGTCGATAAAACTACATACAACAAGTTAACAAGATTGCTAAAATCAACTCTACAGGATCTACGAAATTCAACATTTGAAAGATTTATAACCACTCTATCAAAGGACGATTACTCTGTGTGGAAAGCTACCAAAAAATTTAAAAAACCTATAAACCATATACCGCCGTTAAGGAAACAAGACGGAAACTGGGCACGGACTGATGAGGAGAAAGCAAATACTTTTGCAGAACATCTAGCAAAAACTTTCAGCTCTCCAGAACCCAACCCTAACGTTAATGATGCCAACATATACACGTATCTAGATGCACCTTGCCCGATGACTCTTCCTATCAAACGATTCTCGTCATCAGAAGTTCAACAAGAAATTAACTCATGCAATATCCATAAATCTCCTGGGTTTGACCTCATAACAGGACAAATCCTTAAGCAACTGCCACGGAAAGCAATAATACTATTAACCATCATTTATAATAGCATGTTAAAATCAACCTACTTTCCAAAATCTTGGAAATTCGCACAAATAATACTGATACCTAAACCTGGTAAACCACCAAACTGCCCCTCGTCATATCGGCCCATAAGCCTACTACCACAGCTATCCAAGATATTCGAAAGACTGCTGCTAAAAAGACTGGAGGCTGAGATAAAACTGGATGAGATACTACCAACTCATCAATTTGGATTCCGCACACGCCACTCTACAATTCATCAGTGCCACAGAATTGTGAATAAAGTAATAGATAGCTTAGAAGAAAAAAAGGTCTGTGTTGCAGCTTTCCTAGACATTGCAGAAGCATTCGATCGAGTTTGGCACGTAGGTTTGTTATACAAACTCAAACACATCATTCCCACCAACTATTATTTCATCTTAAAATCCTATTTAAGTGATCGCTTTTTTCAAACTAAGTTTAACAACGATATTTCCAAAATTCATCCAATTGCCTCTGGAGTACCACAGGGTAGTGTCCTGGGACCACTTTTATATATTATATTTACAGCGGACATACCTGAAACAAACAACACAATACTTGCAACCTACGCTGATGACACCGCAATTTTATCTGCAGATGTTGACCCCCTTACAGCTGCTGCCGCTCTACAAAACCATTTAAATAACCTTGAAGAATGGCTAAACTTTTGGCGTATAAAAGTAAATCCAAATAAATCAGTGCAAATAAATTTTACCACCAGGAAAACAAACTGTCCAAATGTCTCTATAAATAATACACCATTACCCATCACCAACGAAGTCAAATACCTTGGTTTACTATTGGACTCTAAGCTTACGTGGAAATCGCATTTAACATCCAAAAGGGATCACATCAAGAGCAAGCTTCGACAAATGCATTGGCTACTTGGCAGAAACTCCAAATTAAAATCAGAAAATAAAATACTCATATATAAATGTATTCTTAAACCCATATGGACATATGGTATCCAACTATGGGGGTGCACCAAGCCTTCAAATTCAAAAATTATCCAACGTCTTCAGTCAAAAATCCTTCGTACCATCTTAAACGCACCTTGGTTCGTCAGTAACAAAACAATACATGAAGACCTAGCCATACCTACCATAGAAGAGGAAATACATAGAATCAGCAGTAACTATCGTCAAAATCTCCCAGGACACCATAAGGAAGAGGTCAGCCACCTAGCAAATGAGCTAACCTCTCGTCGCAGATTGAAGAGGAAGCGGCCAACAGATCTGTGAAGATTAATTTTATTGTATTCATGTATCACGGAGCGTGATCACTGGACCACTTCTCCCCTCATGTGTCATTCATTCATCCAATTTACTAAATGTTCTTTTGAACAGATTGTAAATTTCTTAATAAAAATTAAAAAAAAAATAAGCAACAGCATAAAACAACAGAGAAACGCTGTTATAGGTGCGGTTATGTCGGGCACTACAAATCCGACAAAAATTGTCCGGCCAAAGGCAAAACTTGTTCGAAGTGCAAGAAGGAAGGTCATTTCGCTGCTGTTTACAGAACAAAGACAGTGCAAGGCGTCCAGGCGGGTGCCACATCGACACGGAAACCGGTATCGGGGCAGCTTCGGAGTTTGCACGAAGTGCACGAAAACGATGGCTACGCATTTCACCTAGTGGAAGCTGAACATATAAACAGGGCCAACGAGGAAAATGGAAAACACGAAGAGAACGTGGAAGTTTACATCGGAGGCGTACCAGTGAATGTGTTGATAGACTCAGGGGCAAAATGTAATGTAATCAACGAGAAATGTTGGTCGTATTTGAAAGATAAACAAATCAAATATAAATCGCGTCAAACAGATAGGAAAATATTTCCATATGGACAAAGCAATGCTTTACAGTTAATTGGCGAATTTGATTGCGTAATCAAAGCTGGTCAGAAAGAAGTAGACGCTAACTTCGTGGTCGCGAAAGGGGAGGGACGAGCGTTATTGGGTTATCCTACGGCAAAAGCATTGGGAATTATTAAAATCGGTACGGAATTACAAGTGAATAATATGATTGTTGTTGAAAAAGGCGATACAGGTATTGGCAAGTTAAAAGATTTTCAACTCAAGTTACCAATCGACCCGTCATTTCCCCCTATAGCACAACCGCTGCGTCGAGTGCCTTTTAAAATTCGCGATCAAATCCAAGAACAGATTGATGAACTACTGCGACAGGATATAATCGAGAAAGTAGAGGGGCCGACTCCATGGGTTTCACCAGTAGTGCCAGTTTATAAAGACACCGGAAAATTTAGGTTATGTGTCGATATGCGTTTGGCAAATCAAACTATCGTACGCGAGCGGTTTCCTTTACCAATTATCGAAGAGTTTTTGTACAAAATCCGAGGAAGTAATTTTTTCAGTACTCTGAACATTCGAGACGCGTAACATCAGATCGAGCTCGACGAGAAATCCAGGGAAATTACAACTTTTGTAGTAGATTCAGGGCTTTATATATACAAGCGTTTGATGTTTGGGTTGAATTGTGCTCCCGAGATGTTTCAGCCAATTCTGAGATCGATCTTGCAGAATTTTGAAGGAATCGAGAATTTTTTAGCTGACATTATTGTTTTTGGGAAAACGAAAGAAGAATACGATCCAAGATTGAAGAAAGTGCGCAATATTTTGGAAGGAAAAGGGCTCAAATTAAATGACCGGAAATGTGTTATCGGAAGACAAGAGATTAAATTATTGGGTTTTCATATATCGGGACAAGGATATAGACCACTAGAATCGAAAATCGGGGCAGTTCAGAATTTTCTGAGACCGCAAACTCCAAATGAGATTCGAGAGTTTTTAGGTCTCGTAAACTTTTGTTCGTCTTTTATCCCGGGGTTGTCTCAATTAAGCGAACCGTTACGAAAACTGACGCGCAGTTCAGAAAAATTTGAGTGGAGAGACGTACAAGAAAGGTCTTTTTGTGAAATAAAACGTTTATGGGAGATGCAAAAACATTAGGTATTTATAATACGGATGCTCCAACGAGAGTTATTGCTGATGCAGTAGGCGCGGTAGTAGTTCAAAAGACCTATCGGATACGCGAGTAAAAGCCTTTCAGACCCCGAAACACGCTATTCACAGACCGAGAAAGAAGCGCTAGCATTGGTATTCGCGTGTGAACGATTTCACTTATGGCTATATGGTATCGAGTTTGAATTAGTTACCGACCACAAGGCGCTTGAGTATTTGTTCACGCCGAAATAGAAACCAAATGCTTGTATCGAAAGGTGGATTCTGAGGTTACAACCTTATTCGTATAAGATCAAATACGAAAAGGGGTGTACAAATATCGCGGATCCGTTATCAAGATTAGTAAAAGTTGCGACGAAACAAGAGAAAGAAGATGTAAATCGGATTGACTACGTTTATGCGATTGCTAGAGAATCGGTTCCAAAGACCATGAGCCTATCGGAAATAGATTGTGAATCCCAGAAAGATGTAACTTTAATCGAAGTCCGTCGCGCCGTAAACATGGGAAAATGGGACACTTTAAAAAACATGCGTTTTAAATTATTAAAAGATGAGCTATGCGTTTGTCCTTCGAGGTACTCGCATAGTCATCCCGCTCTCTTTGCGAAACAAAGTGTTGGGAATTGCCCATGAGGGACATCCGGGAATTGTTGCAATGAAGAACAGGTTGCGAAGCAAAGTTTGGTGGGACGGTATGGACAAAGGTGCTGAAAAATGTGTCAAATTGTGTCATGGTTGTCAATTAGTACAGAAATCGGTTGTTTCAGCACCTTTGTACAGAAATGAGTTACCCGACAGGCCCTGGGACACTTTAGCCATGGATTTGTTGGGCCCGCTTCCTAACATGGACAATCTTTTAGTAGTTATAGACTATTATAGTAGGTACTATGAAGTAGTTATTACTCAGAGCACAACTTCGAGTGCAATTATAGGTTATCTTAGCGAAATCTTTGCGCGACATGGTTTCCCTTGTGCATTAATCTGCGATAATGGCCCACAGTTGGCAATTGCCGAAATTGACGAATGGGCGGAAGGATGTGGCATAGCGATCAAGCATTCAGCGCCATTATGGCCTCAAGCGAACGGCGAGGTTGAGAGGCAAAATCGAAGCCTGCTGAAAAGATTAAAAATTGCTCATGCGGAAAAACGAAATTTGAAAGACGAATTGTTAACTTATTTATTAATGTACCGCTCGACGCCACATACTACAACTGGTGTAAGTCCAGCGGAATTGTTGTTTGGTAGGAAAATCAGAACAAAACTGCCTAAACTGAACGACAAAATTTTGCTAGACGAAGAACTACGAGAAAAAGACGCTTTGCAAAAGATGAGAGGAAAAGACTATTACGATAAGCGAAACAGGGTACAAGATTGTAACTTGAGACCTGGTGAGACATTTCTATTAAATAAGAGTAAAGAAAATAAGCTGAGTCCCGAATTTGACGCAACAAAGTATCGAATTATTAACAAAAAAGGAAATAGTTACGGTCAAGTCCCCGTCAGGGAATGTATTTACCAGAAATGCCTCAATGGTGAAAAGGTATATCTCAAACGATCAGTTACCGGAAACACCACACATAAAAACGGAAGTTGAGTCAGATTCTGAACTCGAGTTAAATGAAGCAAATGATTCAATTATAAGAAACGACATTAGTGAACGATCTGCCTCACCAGATCTTGAGAAATCAGATGATTTGAATGTTCCCGAATCCAAACCGTCCAAAAAGACAACGTAAATTACCAAGCCGCTATGAACCTTAGAATGTTATATTTTTGTTGTTGTGTAATCAAATTCAAATATTAATTTATGTTTTCCGCCGATTTAGTTTATAAAGGTTTACAATTATGTTACGATGAATCAAAATAAATGAAAGGAGGAAATGTAGTGTTTGTTGGCACCACTGTCCTCGCAGGTAATCTAGATGTCGCTTGCGTGCGAGAAGGACAGTGAGTTCCAAGATGGCTGTACGTGCGTAACACATGGCAAGACAAACGTGTCGAATAAAGAGTTGGTTCAGACGTTAAATCGTGACAATTATTGTGTTCGAACCTTACAGTTGCTATCCCCTTCTTTTAACTGCATCTCCTAAATGAATTAAAATAATAAATATTTGCCAACAGAAAGCCCTTAGGGCAGCGTACAGAATTTGCCCCCACACCAGCAACCGGTCATCTTACTACTTAGTAGCCAGAGACATGCAAACAACAACCACAGACAAATAAGACACCAGACAAAATAATGAGAAAAGGCTTACCACAGACCTTTCTACAGAAAACTTTAAATGAACTGTGGCATGAAGACAGGCGAAAGAAAAATAAAATAGACGGGGCATGAAAAAATAACAGTCATCTTCTCAAAATCTCAAATACATGCCCTGCCCTCTCATCTCCAGAGTTTAAGGGAAAAAAAGAACTTTTCTCTCTATCTTAACAACAGGAAAACAATCTCGTCACTTATCTGACCAAAAATAAAGGAAGAAGAAGAGAGAGAATCCATCTTTTCCCCGACAACCCCTCTCACAGGAAAAAAAGAATAATCCTTCCCACAAGACCTCCGGCGCCAAACTAATCTTTCCAAGACAAAAGAAGAAATCCAGTTTGACGGTATGGTGAAAAGCGGGCTGTAAACGTCACTGTAGCTTACCTAATCAACCAGCGCGTGTAAGAAGGACGGCACCATAAGTAAGCCTACAGCTGATGAGGATGGCAGCTTCGGTAGCCCTACGCCTGATGAGGATGGCAGCACATGCCGTGTGCCGCGGAAACATCCTGCTTGAATTCTCAATTGACCCGGGAGCAACTCTGAAATCTATTTTTACATGATCATAAATTCCCATTTTTAACCTCAATTTTACTGACATTTTTAATATTAATTACTAAAACACCAGACGTTCACTATTTCTATTTTTAAAATTAAATAAATGAAATTTCCGTGAAGAACCGGGTCGGCCAACCCACGGTCCACCTTGAACATTTTTCCGGCCTTCGAGAATTTTTCTGCAGTAGTTTGGTTATAAAATTGTAAAACGATAACGTAAAACACTTTCTTTTAGGATGACTGGCTGAATGACGCTGATTCAATAAATGGGAACTCCACCTTATATGGGGATATAAATTTTACATGCGGGGTTATGATGCATTTCCAAAGTGGCCCGCAACGTCATTCTGGTTGGCCACCTTAGATTTTTATATTGCAACGTGCTTTAGAGTTCACTAAAATGTCTTTGGTTGATACTGCCAAGAACGGGAGATGAAGTTTCCATTTTTGGTGAATCATATTTCGTATTCGTGGAGATTCTTCCGCGACGTGTCGTACCACGTAGTTTTCTCTTGGTCCGGTTTAGAAACGAAGGTTGAATTCTTCAAATTTCTCCCAGCGCATTTGGGGTTAAAGGTTTTGTTCATACAGGAGTTCCATTATTTCTTCGTTTTGATAAAGCAAATCAAAATCTTCCATTAAAAGTATGCTTTTATAGCAAAATTTTGAATACAGTGAAAATAAAATGAATAGAGAAGCATACAAATAATATTGACCTCGTTATTTAAAATCACAGACCAGACTGGTAACAGCCATTAAACTGCCACGTTTCGTCGACTGAAAGTCCTGTCGTCCAAACGTCGCGGTTTAATTAAAACCCATGATTAGGCAAGAAATTTATATATAGTGATTAGGTCTACAATTTCGCGATACACAAGTATAAGAAAGAAAATAAGATTAATCTTATCTGTATCCTTGAAAGAAAACGTTTTCCAACACTGATGGTCCTCAAATGACTTGTGTATCAGAAAAATTGCACAACACAATGAGGTGCTGTTAAGATAACAGTTTCATATAAACATGAAAGTAATCACAGAAAATAGCTTAGCAGGCTTAGTACAGCTAAAAATTTGTTCACAATGATGTTCAAGATAATAATATTTCTGTTATTTGTAACAACAAATGGTGAATGTAAGTAAACTCATGTTCAGCTATTTAAAGCTATAATCTACAATTCAAATTAAATTTGTTACATTCATATCATACTAAATGTTATAAATCGTCAACAGAATTGTTATTAGGAAGAAAGTGAAATTGAGATTGATCTTATCTATTCATTTATGATAGAACCATGAGTACTTGCAGACAAAGCTGCTATCAAATATAAAATTTTGTAATACAAACATCATCTTAAACTTCATTGAACAACATATTTTTTGTTACTTCCTTTTTACCAGTTATTGGAATTAAAATTTCAGGACCTATTACATTGAGTGTTTTATTTACAATAATAGTAAAATTATAAACAGTGATCATCCATCAATTTAAATATTGTGAGAAATTTGACAATTGTCTCTGTGAAATAGAAAATTCTGATGCCTGACATTTCCTTTCAAATTCGCTACGTAAATAATGTTGTCAGGGGAGAATACAATTATATATCATTAGGTAGCAAAAATGTGTATTTATGAGACATGGCAAGTTTCTAGATTATGTTTAAACAATTCCAATTTGAATTTCACCATTTCTCATTCATTGTTAAGTTAAATCCAGTCAGTGTTCTGATATTAAACCAACACCATGTCTCCACAAATAAATTTCAATATAAGGAACAGAAGGCATATAATATATTGTTTACCATATATTACCTTACAAAAATAAAGAAAAGAATATTTATAGACCAGTGGAAAATTCTTACTGATGATGAAGGGGGTGTTCATCTGATTAACCTCGCAGCCAAACCTGTTCTTATAAAATCAGTGGAAGAAAACATAACAATTCTTCTTAATACTAGGTAAGAGGATAAATTAAAATATTTATTAAAATTAATATTTTCAAACATGAATTGTAATATAATTAATATGTGTGAGTGAGCCCATATTCAACTAAAACAATTTCAACTTTGGTAAATGAATCTCTGCACCAATAATTGAAGAGCTACCTTCCTTAATCAAGCATACAAACTCTTTCCTCAGCCACTTGTAAAAACTTCAAAACCACTTTCACTTACTGGTTACCATAAATATTGTATCCCTTTGCACTAACATTCTCCAGGCAATATTTTTAATGTTTCACCATTGTAATACATTAAAAACTGCACGATGATAAGTTTGAAGGTCTGCGAAGCATTTTTGTGTGTGCCTGGTCAGCGCTATACTCTTCACACAATACAGAAGAGGGCTTTTGTTGTCAATATGTATGAATCTTTTAAATAAATGGCATCTGTTCATAATTTTTTTTAAAAATTGCTTCTGTCAAGTCAGAAGCCATGTGTAGATAATTGAAAACAGCTAACTGTGTAACTAATGCAAAAAATATGTGAGGACACTCATTCACATCTGGCAGCTAAAATTTTTTATTATTGACTGCAATTGTGTAAACACTAACCAATGGGTGCTATTTGAAATTGCAGCCGATTGGCTATTAGAAAAGGGATGAGGAAAATTTGTTGACTACAAGGCTAAATGGACAGAAGTTTGGCACAGAGAAATCATTCAAATTGTGGGCTGCTGACAAGAGTTGGGTGGAGCTCTTGAGACCTCAGAGGATGTAGAAATTTTGGTAGAACCTTGCAATATTTTGGCCCAAAGCAATATCCGCGCAACCAGATCATCTTGAAGCAGTCTACAAGAGTTGCCTTAGCCGGCACCTCTGAGTTTGTCAACCTGAAGCAGATTGCCACAGAGAAAGCAGCTGTAGTCTTCCGTCGGTATCGTTGACATGAAGTTTCTAAAGTTCATACTGCCAGACTGATTTGCCATATAAAGTTTGCTTCTTTTGGTTCACCCCACAAGTGACTTGATTTTAATTAGTTTTAGTATGTAAATTATTAATGCTCTATTGTTTTCATTTGGAAATCATTTTATTTAAGTGTATTATTATTTGAATATCAAATCTTAATTTTATTGTTATTTAATTCAAAGTCATTAATCAAGTCCTTTCTTTTCTCTTTGAACCTTACATAAATTTATCCCTTTGACCATTTAAGTTAAACAGTAATTTTCTCAATTGTTGACCAAGTTTGGAGCTTATTAATTAACTAATCATAAAAAGTAAGTAAACCCCTACATTTCTATTTTATTAAAAATAGCTTCCATCAATGCGGGCGTTTTTGGCGGAAGGCGCATAACTTGCAGGTAATATTCTTTATTAGCAGTACGACCCTGTGGCAAGAATTCTTGATGCACCACGCCCCTGTAATTGAAAAAAAAACTTTGAGCAAAACCTTCACATTCGACCGAACTTGGCCACGCTTTTTTCGATCTTGGCTCTTGCGGCAGCTTCCATTGTGATGATTGAGCTTTGGTTTCCACGTCATAGCCATAAACCGATGATTCGTCCCCATCTCCAGGTATGACCCTCTGGAGTAAAGTTGGGTCCAACAGCTCCTTAACAATGTTAACGCGACGCTGTTTTTGGTCTAAATTTCGCGGCGACGCGTCTCATGCCCAAAATATTGATCAAAATCGAATTGCACGAGCCATTCTATGTGTTTAGGTCTTCAGCAACTTCTCTAACGGTGATTCGACGATTGACCAACACCATTTTCTTCACTTCATCAATTTTTTCCTCTGTTGTTGACGTGCTCGTGCTCTTCGTCATTCACATCTTCTCGGCCCTCCGAGTACATTATGTACCACCGATAAACGTTGCTTTGGTTGAGGGTAGCTTCACCATACGCCACAGTCAACATTCGGAATGCGTCCGCGCACTTAATTTTGTTTTCACGCAAAATTTGATACAGATTCTTTGTTCCATTTTGTGGAATAGGCAAAAATAAAAGACAATCGAAAACACGTCTAACTTCAATTGTTGTCAACAATTAACTTAACATTCAAAATAGCCGACCTTGTCGGTATAAGTGAGAGACACGTGTACCAACATCAAAATATCGAAAATCGAATATACGTAGCCCGCGGAAATTCAAAAATCGCGATACTTTTTGAACATACCTCGTATTTAATTAGTAATCAAAGGCTTTCCCGGTGCAGAAAACTAAAGAAAGTGTTTCAGTTTTCCAAGTGTTTTGGGCTCTAATAATAACTAAGCATTTTATTTGGAGCCATTATAGGGCCTGTGCACTCTTCGGCAAAAGAGTAAATTGAAATTCAAAAGTGGATGCGTAGTAATAATTGAAATCATTATTTTTAATATTTGACTTGGTGCCAACCACACTGTACTAAATGTAAATGAATTTAGAATATATGGACTAGTTTTTTGGCTCGATCTTGGCCCCATATATATGTTGTTGTTGTATTCAGTTGTAAGACTACTATGATTCAGCCCTCCTTGCTAACTTACCTTGTATTGCCCTTTTCATTTCCACATAACTATCACATCCTCTCTAATATGCTTAGCATATTCTATCATTGGCCTCTTTCTTCTGTTCTTACCCCACACACTTGGAATGAAAATTTTACAAGACCCTCATGTCTTAAAACATGGCCTTTCTCTAGACCAACATCCTCCATATTTTTCACTCTTCCCCTATTCTGCTTCGAACTTCATTAGTGATTCTACCCACCCAAGTGATTTTCAGGATTCTCGTATAGCACCACATTACAAAGGCTTCTATTCACTCTTATATTACCCGTAAGTAAATTCCTCTTTTTTGTGAAATCCTTTCTTGCCTGTGCTATCCTACTCTTTATGTCTACTATACTTCTTCCATCCATAATTATTATGCTGACCAAGTAGCAGAATTTCTAAACCTCCTTCAAAATATTCATTCCCAATCGAACACCATTTGTTATTCCGCTGTTTCCCATACTACACTCCATTATCTTGGCTTTCCCTTTACTAATCCTCATGTTGTACTCTTCCTCCAGGACCATGTTCATGCTATTTATTATGATTTCCAAGTATACTTCTAACTCCCACATTTTTAGGTTAATTTACACATTCAACAGTAAGCCATTTACCCTCAGAATACTAACCAGATTCCAGGCAAATCTCATCACGTTCTCGGCCATGTCAGCCGGAGGGCATATAAAAAAGGATGCAGATTTTGGGTTGGTCTGAAACCGTGGATGTGATGGTGTGAGGGAGAAGGATTAAGGGGATGAATTTCCCAAAAAACCTTACAAGTAAAGTTTATTCAAATTTTAAAGATTCCCTACTTTGTGAGCAATTTTAGTTTGGGTAACAGGCTACATGAGGGTGATCCTTAAACAGGCAACTCCTCTTTAATAGCATAGGAAGGGAATTGAAAAAGGAGTGATGTGGAAGGTACAAAAAAGTAACCAAGAGTAGACTAGGATCCCCAATCTGCAGTTTAGGATCCTACCTGGTGTTTCACTTAAGGAGAATCAGAAAAAAAAACTATAAAACCTGTCGGGCTATTGAGTACGATTCTCACGCCTTTCCAAATGACGGGAGATGAGTTTTCGATAGGGTTGCAGTATTACGTTCTCCATTTCTCCAACAGTTGTAGGATGCAGTTGGCGGACTGTTCCAATGGGATTAACAGACAATTCTTACCATATGCCCAAGGTCTTCGACCCCAGTACATATACCGCCTAAAATAAGTGAAGGTGCCTCAGCATGTAAGAAATTTTTAAAAAAAACAGAGAGAGTACGAGGCATTCCCAACATACTTAGGTAAGCCCCGTGGTTGCTGGGAAGAAATGCCTTCGAGAGAAAATTCCCACAGGCACCCTTTAGGTCTACTTAAGCAATTTTTTAAATTTTTTTTTGGTTAACAGGCTAAATTAGGGTGATCCTGAAAGAGCCAACTTGCCCTTAATAGCATAGGAAGGGAATTGAAAACGGGGGACGTGGAAGGTAGAGCAAGGTAGCCAAGGGTTGACTAGGGCCCCGGGGCTATAGTTTAAGGATCCTACCGAATGTATCACCTAAATAGATGCAGGGAAAACCCAAGAAAACGTGCATCATGTAGGTCGGGAATTGGGTGCAAGTCTCATTCCCTTCTCCATGTCTCCGCCAGTTTTAGGAGGCAGTTAGCCTGCTGATCCAATGGGATCAGCAGACAACTCTTGCCTTATGCCCAAGATCTTCGACCCCAGTACATATGCATCCTAAAATAGGTGAAGGTGTGTCGGTATGTGAGAACTTTGATAAAGAAAACTGGGGAGAGTGCGAGGCATTCCCGACATAATCGGGTGAGCCCCGCAGTCACTCGGGGATGAAGCGCCTGCGTAATACGCGATGATGACTGCAGACTTAAACACAAAAGTACACAAGTGATCAGAAAATTTCAAGTTAATTAAATATTCAGGAATGATTTCATCTGAGTATGGATGCAGCTTCCCAATGAAATTGTTTGAGTCGCCTCAAACCTGGACGTCAAAGTCAAGTCCCTGAAGAGTAAACCGGGATTCCAGACAGGTCGGTGATGAGTCGCAAAGGCAGCTCAGCGTTTCACTCGACTATAGAGGCATGAATAATACAAAATCGACGGCATCCCTTTGTCTGGACTTGTCGACAAAAGCTCTTAGAAATTCTGGTAGTTCACCGTTGAATTGTTGAGAATTGAATTTTGACTGGTTTCCCCAAATATTATTTCATGACTGATCTTTCAAATTTTATTTGTCGACTGCGTGTTTAGAAGTATTCCTCCCTCTGAACTTTCATTACCCTCTCGACGGCCTTAATTTCCTGTCACATGAAAGGTTCTCTTCAAATAATAGTTGTGGTAGACAACCCTAACTTATGATTCCCTCTCCAGGGAAGCGGTGATAGTTTTTTTTTTCGGGGAAAGTTTGTTAGGGTCATTGAATGTTTCTAGTTTTCTCACGTTGTGTGAAGGCACCTTCATTGTCTGGACGTCGGTTAGACATAAAATCTATAGAGTCAATAACGTCAAAGCGAGACATCGCGTAATAGAGTTACTCATTAAAGAAATAATTTAAAATATTGATTTTTTAAATCACGGTACTTTAGCGCATGTCATAAACATAGTAAGGATTTACGAAGAAACTGAATGTTATATACTGGTAGAAATGCATTTATAGAAGTACAGAGACGAAGTATCGTTCCTGTATCCACATCAACCCAAAATTAAATTATTTGGATTGCAGATGTTAATGTACTAATCTAATAATATTACAATTAAGTTTGATAAATACTCAAACACCAACATAAAAAAATGTACCAAATAAAACAAGCTAATTTATTGTGTGATATGAAAACATATCAGGAAATTGTAAGAATTATTTTTGCATGTAGATCGCGAAATGAAATTTTGGTATGTTGTTTGTTGGATTTTCCACATTGAACATCACACGCACCAGCAGATGAATCGACGACAATTATGGCGTTCGGACAATACTGAGATATTCTGTCAGACTTATTTTATGCTTCACTTTTTCGACGTAGGCGTTGCAGTAATATTTACCCTCGGTGAGTGGTTTTATAGTATTTGGCGTTTATTATTTTAGGTTGTCAGCGACTCTCCGTTTGCAAAAAGATATAGATAAGTTAAAACATGGCATGCTATACACCATTGAAAAATTAGATACGATTGAATAAATTAGTTTTGATCAGATATTCTAGTAGGCTGCAGGTGAAGTACAGAAGTCCTGATAATTGAACTTGGATAGCAAGGTCACTCGACTAGTAAAGCCTATGCTATTTTCGAGATATTATTTGCAATGAAAAATAAATATATTTGAAGCATTTTATAAATAACTACGATGACTTTTTACACTGTTTTATCAAAGTTTGATAATGCCGAACGGAGCTGGTAGGAGAGTTCCGTGCCATCTTGCTTTTCTGAGGGTCGCGCGTTCCAATCTTGCTATCGGAAAGGGTTTTGCAATGGCTGTATTCAGTGAAGAAACTGATTTGAAACATTTTATAAAATCTTTATTCCTCATTCTTCTTCTAAATGAATTTCGTTACAGCCGGCTATTCAGAAGGTCGTGCGTTCGAAACTCATTACACACAAAAAAAGACTTTTAGCTTATATAATATGCTACAGTGTTTCAATTTAGAGTTATTATTATTTTTATTCTAACATTATCGTGTGTTTTTAGTGTGAAGAATTTTCTTGACTATATTTATTGTAAAACATTTAACTTAATTTTTATGCAAAATTACACGAAAATTTTTAAAAATAGGTATAATAAAAATATTTTGAAATAAATAACTTTGTGAAACACTTAAATGAATATATATTTTTATATCTACCTGTAAAAAACGTAATAAATAATGACTTTTTTTGTCATATTTGTTGAAAAATGACCGTCAGTAAAGAGGATTAAAAGTCTAAAGAAAACGCCAATTCGAAGAAAATAGAATTCAATGAAGGTGAATTAGATACTAAATTATCGAATAGTTTGCTACCTCGACTGGTATAAGAAAGAAAGTTAGTTAATTAAAATAATGTTGTTGTTGTGGTATTCAGTCCTAAGACTGGTCTAATGCAACCCTCCAGCTAACCTATCTTCGCAAGCCTTTTCATTTCCGCATAACTAGCACATTCCACAGCCTCCTTAATCTACTTATTGTTTTCCATCCTCTGCCTCCCTCTTCTGTTCTTACCCCACACACTTCCCTCTAATGCTAATTTCACACAACCCTCGTGCCTTAAAACGTGGCCTATTAATCTAGCCCTTCTCTTGGTCGATGACCTCCATATTGTTAAATATAAAATAATGCTTAGAAAAATAATTTGAGAGCCCTGCAGTCGAAAATGGGCGGAGCCTATGTTGGAAGACTCCGGGAAGATCTCAATAATTAAATACCAACTGCGTAGAAAACTAATCAGAATACATTCTATGAATAGAAAAATCGACAATGTGAAAAAATAAAAAGATGCTTTTGATCAAGCTATTTTTAGCTCTGACCATTTGTTTATTGCTACAATTAGATGAACTAAAAAAGATAATCACAATTAAAAGTAGGAGTAATATTCGAGATAAAAAAAATTGGAAGAATTTTTCTATTTTGTTTTTTAGAAAAGAATTCATAAAATAGATATTGAAAATAGAGGGTAAATACTGTATATTAGAGATACAAATTTGATTATTAAAACAAGGATAGGAAAAAGCATGTGATGTAGTGGCAATTACAGGCCCATCACAATATGTACATATACCCCCTTTGGGTGCCTAACTATGAGAACCAAAGCATCCTGATTGGGTAGTTGTCTAACAGCAAGCAGTTTGGGGGTGGGGGAGGTGTAGGGATAGGCCCCTCTGTATCCTGCAGAAGTTAATAGTCTGCATTGGATACCTGGCCATCTCCTGACAGTGGGTGAACATCTGACTGGTAGGCTGGTAGCCCTGTCCCTGGAAGCCAGTTAATCATCAGTGCCCAGACCACACTGTGTCCCTGTTCATGAGTTGATCCATGGTTTTAATATTTATGGATGCCAGTATAACACTATACCAATATGCCCGTGTGTGTTCAAGTATCCTGGTTTCGTCAAAGAGAATAGTGTGACATTATCAAAGCAATGTTCGACCACTATAGATTTGTTAGGTTGGTGTAGTCTTAGAGAACTCTGGTGCTCAATTATCCTATCTGCAACCATCTAGACTATCTGTTCAATATACTCATACACTCCCAGTATCCGTAGTCCTTGCTGGTCCTTGGCTGACCCTAACCTTTATTTATGTTTGCAAGTAGACTATAAATGGTTTTTATTCCAAATTTGACCACGATACACTGAATTTTACTGGAAGTGGCACTCACAAGTGGAAGGTAGGCCAACTTTTCATACAATACATGTTTTTTCCTCCCTTTTGGAATGAGTGAACAATTTAATTGATATCACTAAATACATTGGTGAAAAGTGCATTCTTAAGTTGAGTTTGGTATTGTATAGGCTCAGCGTCACAGAGAAGATATCACAGACTATTTATGTACATGTGTAAGAACAAACAAGTCACTGAGGATGGTTCACATCCTACACACTAATCTCCCATCTACATTCCTTTCAATAAGTTTATCAAGGAAAGGAATGTTACCATCTATTTCCATTATCATCATGAACTGGATGTTATTGTGGAAGCCATTCAGGAGGAATAGAAGGTTGTAAAGTTCAGTTCTCCCATATGGCCAAATTATAATTGTGTCACCCAATTATCTGTAAAAACATTTCAGTTTAAATACAATATTGTCAAGAACCTCTTCTTAAAAAAACTCAATGTAAAAATTGGCTATCTCCAGGGATGGAGGGGATCCCATGGTTATACCATCAGTTTGTTCATTGCACACTGCTTCAAATAGAAAATTTGTAGTTATCAGAATATTTTCAAGCAGTGTGGTGATTTCAGGTGGTAATATTTCCTTAGTCTCTAAGACTATTGAACAAATCTGCCATGGTGGATCACTGCATTATTACTGGACACTCTATTCTCTTCAAAATAGCCAGGTGTCCAGAGTGGACAGGATGCAGTGGAGCCTATCCTGACACCACCTGCTCGCCACTAAACAACAACCCAATCAGAATGCTCTGGCTCATCAAAACCTCGATGTCTACAGAGATAACCTGGTTGAAAACAAAGAAACTTTCCTTAACTAATTAATGTTTTTGTCAAACATTTTTTCATATGGAGTGAAATAGAAAGATATATTATTTGCACCCTAAGTTAGTTGATAGTAATTCTCATTCTAAAGGATACCTGTGCCTTCCTCGGCTCCCACCAACTAAATATAGCTTGCTTACTGTGCTACTGAAAGCTGTCAACCCCTCAAAAAATACCATGTGGGATCACATTGCATGATGTTAGCCAATAATGCCAATTGAAGTTTGTTCATCAGTTTCCAGAGTCCACTGTCACATGCTACCACCATTCATACATTACAAACACCATCAAAATAATTGTTATTATTTAGCAAATTAATTTCATGTTTTAATTAAATTTGTAATAATCAAATATAAACACTCTGAAGTATTTTAAACTAGTACAATATTTGTTAATAGTTCCATTATGTCTCAAAAAATTACCTTTCTTTAAATGAGCACTTTCTTACATTTTCATTGACGCAAACTAATAGCTAGTTGATCTGAAACTTAAATTTAATATTCGATGGTTAGTTGGGATGAGTTACAGGCCTTGTATCTCCTAAAGAACTAAGGCTGTAGTTAGAAAATTTTAACTTTTAACATAACCCTCATTATCAAGTAAGCAATTAAATCCATATCAATTACACAAATCACAGACAGATGATTCACAGGATGCTTCTCTTCTTAAAATCTAATTATAATTTTCATGTCTAACATAGCAACAAATTATTTTAAAACTGAACACATTTTATCTTCATTTGTTCCAACATATTTGAATGTTGACAGGTTAAATCCAGATGAGCCACAAGTAGTGAAAATAAATCAGACAGGAACCATAGGAAATTTCAACAATACATGGTTGACAGTTTTTGTAGCACATGGATGGAGAGGAGACAGAAATAGTTTACAGCATATAACTAATGGTATGTATCATATTCATCCTATGATGAGCATAAATGGTGAGAACTCTTATTTTAACACTCACAGCAGTTCATAAAAAGTTCTGGACTTTACATAGTTCCAAACAAAAAGCTTCTAAATTATTTCATTTAAATTATGGTGTTTGTTGTTGTGGTATACCTGTGCTTTAAAAAAAATTAAATACACAGAGGCACGAATGTAAGTATAGACATAGTGAATTCCAGTTAAGTACCAGGAACCATATGAATTAACTTCTTTTATGTTCAAACTGTTTTCTTTCTGTGTCAGTGCACTGTCACAGTCTTACCTGAGACACTCAGGTATGCACATATACACAGCTGAATGTTGTTGTCAAGATTGTGGAATATAGCAAATTGAAATCATATTCACTTAAATGTTAAAGTTACTTTTGTGCCACCTTATACAGGGTGTCCCATCTGAAAAAGTACGACCAAATATCTCTGAAGGTGGCAGGTAACGAAAAAGTTCAAGACAAAAGTTGTAGGGTTTTGAGGGGGACATTCGATGCATGCATTATTCTGAGCTTTTAAGATCATACTTTCAAACTGCAAGCACAAAGTTCTTTTCTTTAAATGGCAACCTCACTTTTCACACCCATGAAACTTTTTTGTCTTGACAAGTTAATTTCAGATAGCCCATTATTCATGTCATTACCACTAATTTTACTGGAAGAAAGCCTCAAAAATGAAGGAATACATAGGCAATTAAAGTACTGCTTATGATATGTCCGAGCAGTGGCTTATAACCTCTTCTACACTCACCTAAAATGAGTAAAATATCAGCAATTTCACTGGTTGAATACATCATGTTGTGATACTAGCTCAATTCTAGTTGAATCAGCACTGATTAGAATAAACAAATCCTAAAAGTAGTCAGAAAATTTTATGATTATTCACATTTGATAATTCCAGTAGGTAAACAAACCTATGGAACAATTATCAACACCAAGGCACCCCAAAGATGTTTGAACTGAGTTGTGCCTGCAAGTTAACGTTGAACATCTCCAGTAAACACTGATCAACTTCCACACATTTGCACTATTTTTTTCTTTTTTAAGTGCAAGAGATATGAAGCAGATTTTACCTACACTTTGTGCACCCTGGGTTAAGCTAAAAAGTATGAATCTTCAATTTGACCACAGAACTCGGTTTTGCGGCATTCTTTGAGTCTGTTCACCAACTGTAATTTTTATATAAAAATAAACATAAAATTTTCTGACTACTTTGAGGATTCATTTATTCTAATTAGTGCCAATTCAATTATAATAGAGTTACTGTCACAATACACTTTATTCAAGCAGTGAAATTTTCAATATTTTACTACTTTTAGGAGAGTGTATCAAGGCCACTGCTTGGACATATCAAGAGTGGTACCCTAATCGCTTACATCATCCTTCATTTTTGTGGCTTTTCACCAGTAAAATTAGAGGTAATGACATTAAGTCATCAAGACAACAAGTTTCATGGAGTGAAAGGTGAGATTACCATTTTTAAAAAAAGGACTTTGTGCTTGCAAGCATGAGCTTAAAATCTCAAAACAACACATGCATCGAATATCCCCCTTTCAACCCTACCAAATGTGTCTTGAACTTTTTTTGTTATCTGCCCCCATTCCGAGATTGGCCATACTGTTTCAGATGGGACATCATGTATATGAAATGTTTCTTTTTTATTACATTCCTTAGCTAAAGGACATAGTGCATATTGTGTCACAGTGGTCATAAAGTTAATTATATTTCAAATGTGTTTCTCAAGCCAACAGTAAAGCAGAGAACAATTAATGATGGCTCTGTGAGTAATATCAGACACTATCATCCACTTTCCAGATACTTCCTTTTGACTTCTACAGCATTTATATATTACAAGCCTATTTTTTTTTTTTTACAATATTCTCTACACTCAATAAGTCTACACTTTGTCTAAGATGTCTTAATTCAAGCTACTGTGTTCTCCGTAATGGGTTCATGTTAACATTTAGTTTTCTTCCCCCAAGTACTGCTGCCTTATCATGGTTGCTCCCAGTGTGTCCCAGTTAACCTTATGAGCTATGCTGGCAGAAGATTAGCCAAGCCAGAGAGGTTGAAGGATAGGGACCAGGCAAAATGCAGTCCACTGTCCTTCCAGGTTGGGGGTTCAGCATGAGGCTAACAACTCCAGCCTAGAAAAAAAGAAATTGTTATGGAACTAAAGTACAAAGAAAGCCAGATGGATTAATGGATAAAAGACCTTGGCAACAGAAACAGCAAATGAATTGGTATTTTGTGATGGGAGGATATTGGGCAAGGCTGGAAGAGTAATGAATCTGAAGAAAGAAATGAAGGAATATATTATGATTGTTGCAATAATACAAGACTTAAAATGGAAAGGATCTGGAATATTCACAACTGGGACACATACCCGCTGTTACAGTTGTGGGGGGAAAAAAATATGGAGGTACAGGTTCCTTGTTGACAATGCACACAAGGCTACGATTTCAAGTCCGTCAATGAAAGAATCCATGTTCTATAAGAAAAGTCCCAGATTTTCAATATATTTTTCATATGTATGTATTCAGCTACAGAAGATGCCAAACTGGCAACAAAAAAAGACTTATATGAGCAATTGGAACAAGAATGAGAGTTAGTGGCAAAGCATGAATCAAGGTGGTCCAGGGGGACTGAAGTGGAAAGGGAAATTTCCTATAGGAAGACAGCCAGTATAGAAAGTTTATATGAAGTCTCTAATGATAATGGGATCAGTCTGATTGATTTGGCAATGGGCACTAATGTGTTATCAATAGTACAGGAAGAATGTAAGAAAAGTCACATTGTGCTAAGCAGATAGGCTCATAAAAATTCAAATTGATTATGTGATAATAAATAGACAACATACGTCAGACATATTGAATGTGGACAGTTGTTGAGGTGCAGATGGAAACAGTGATTAATACACAGTAAGAATTAAATACAGGTAAAGGATAGCCAACTATAGAAAGACTAAGAGAGCTGTCATACCAAGGTTTGATGATTCCGAATCAAAAAATAATGAAAATACAGCACTGAAAATAAGCCAGTTTTGACCAATAGACTCAATGATGATGATTATGGGACTGGTAAGAATATTGAAGAAAGGTGGGAGCAAGTTAAATGTATTCTACAAGAGACAGCCAAAAGTGTGCTGGGAAGAAAGAAGAGAGGGGAGGACGTAAGTCCGGTTTGATGAGGGTTGTAGGAAGAAGTTAGAAGAAAGGAATGAGACAAGAAAAAGAATAATACAGAGAAGAAAAATAATTACTGTTGAACAACATCAGGAAAAGAGAAGGAAAGAGACAAGGAATGCAGGAGGAAAAAGAGGGAATTTGAAAGTTAATAGAAGCCAGAAATGAAGATGAGGAAGCTGCTGAACAGGGTGAAGAAATAGAGCAGGAACAAAACACAGTTGAGAACCTGTCATCATGCAAGAAACCAAAAATTAAAGGTTACAAACAATAAAGTCCCAGGAGAAGATAATATTACAGCAGAAATTAAGAGATAAGGAGGTAAAAAGTTAAGAGGTCATAATAGAAATATAGCAAAAAGAAAAAATGCCAGAGCAAGGGATTACAGCAATACTCTGCCATATATATAAGAAACATAAGAAAGCAGATTGCAGGAATTATAGAGAAAAAGCACTGTTCTGTATTGTTTATAAAATATTGGAAAAAATGGTAGCAGTGAGACTAAGAACATTTGTAGAAAAATATCTAGAAGACTATTAATGTGGTTTTAAATCAAATAGATCCACTACAGACCAGAGTTTCAGTATCAGACAGATATTTGAAAAATGTCATGAATATAATATTGATGTTCACCAGTTTTCCATTGATTTTAAACAAGCAACTATGAAAGACAATGCAAGAAGCAGTAATACCCAAAAATACTGATGAGATTGGTGCAAATGACTTTGAAAACAATAATATGTAAAATAAAGATTGAGGATACCATATTAAAAGTATTAGAAGTCAACCAAGGATTCCAACAGGATGATGTACTTAACACTCTTGTGTTTAATATGACTTTGGATACAAGACCTGGCATATGTAGATGATATTGATTTACTAGCATGAAGAAAAGCTGGTCAAGCTAGAAAACCAGGTATATGTTAACATCTAGGAAAGCAGGGAAAAAAGTGTGAATCTAAAAGGGAAAACATATGAGCACTGTAACATCTTTAAATATCTTGGGTCACTAGTAGCTGAAAACAGTAGGAAACAGGAGTTACTTTCCAGTATGTAAATTATTTAAAGCAAGAAGCCTTAACAGGAATCTGAAGTTGACTGTTTACCATACAATTGTGAGACCTGTGGTGATGGTGTGGAAACTATGACACAAGGTGATGAGGAGCTCTTATGAATAGAGGAAAGGAAATTATTAAGAAAGATCTAGTGTCCAATGATTGACAGAGGACTTCATGAATCGGAAATAATGGGATCAAGAACTGTATAATAAACCAGACATAGTGGTAGAAATAAAGAGCAGTAAACTACAATGGCTAAGGCTTGTAAAAGAATGACAGACTACAGAACAGTAAAGAAAGTATACAATGGAAAACCAGAAGGGGTAGACCAAAATCAAATGGCTATATAACATGGAAGAGGATTTGAGAAAGGATGGAGAACCAGGCAGTCTGTAGAGAAGAGTGGGCATAGATTGTCCAGGGCCTAGGAGTAAAGTAACTGAAACATTAGTTTCACACATCAGCTATCATTTATGCTCAGAATATATCCCGCACAGTTCCATTTCTTATTTGTTACTTTCTCCATAAATCTCATCCTCACAAACAATTACTTTTGCAACTAATTCTTCTCATCCCACATATCATGGTAGTTTCGAAATTCATAGTGTAACTTTAATTCAATAAATACTAATACAATTTATTACCCAATATACTAATCCAAAAATAATTAATTCTACCTCATACATTGCTATGACATATTGAGTGAACATTTCATTTCTTTATTTCAAATGTGCTCTAATTAAGCTTCACTTTCCAGTAATAGATCTATTTTCTTTTTCTGATGATGTTTTATGCATGGTATATCTAACCAAACTTTCATAACTTTCCATGTACATAGCAATTGTTGCTTGTAATTATATTGAATATGTTTTCTTATTATAAATGTGAAAATTAAATTTATAGCAACACTCATTGAAGAAACATTTCAAACTAATGTTCACTGCTACCTTGATTTAAAATGTTATTATTTATATATATAACTATATATATTGTAATATACTTTTTAGGGTATAAAACATTAATTAATCAATAGAACAAATTATAATCAATTTTAAAATTTTTCATTTATTAATTTAAAGTGATTACATGGGCTTAATCTCAGGGGATTTTGGGTCTCTCGAGAGATGGAGTATGCAGTTACTGTAAATAAAAAAAAACAATCATTAAATATTATTTAACCAGAGCAATGAGCAAGTTTCACAGCTTTTTTAATAACTTACCCACAATTACTGGGCCTACAAACATCCACCTCATGAATGTTTCCGCGTCTCTCTGGCGCCTTGCAGGATTTTTATCGATGAAGGTAGTAGGAACCAGATCCGCAACTCATCTGCTTCCTCAAAACATCTGATGTCTGCAAACTTCTGACCACGTCTGCTCATGTCTCACCACATCTGACGTCTCTGCCCACCTCTCACAGCATCTGCTCTCGTCCGTCCTCTCCTCAACTTGTCTGACTTCTGATCCTCTGCTCGGACCACGTCTGTCCTCTCCTCAACTCATCTGACTTCTCATTTCGTCCATCCTCTCCTCAACTCGTCTCACTTCTGATCTCGAACCACCCATCGGCTCCCCTTTTAAATTCTCCGACGGGAATTCCCCGCCATAGGTCTATTTCATAAAACTCCGGGGCTCCCCGCCTCAGGTCCCTTACAAAATTCAGGGGTTCCCCGCCAGTTCATTTCACAAAATTTCGGGGTTCCCCGCCCTCATTTGTTACACACGTTCGGCGGGAGTCTCCCGCGGGGGTTCACCATCGTTTTTTTACACATGCACGGTGGGAGTTTCACGCGGGGCACCCCCTTCGGGGTTTCACCCGCTTTCAGCCGACTAGACATTGTTGTTGGCCGAACTGCGCCTCATAATGCCACAAACTCACAAAATCCGCGTTTTTTATATATATATATTGTTTGTTGATGTATATATATATTTATATCAACAAACAATAGAATGCAAATTAGCTGTATTGAACAGAATAACTCTTTTCTAACAGATTCATGAATAAACCAGCCAATAAATGTCATTCTTCATTGTTAATGTTGTATAATGGTAATAAAGGAACTCATGCCTTGTACAAGAAGATTAAGAAATTCTCTCTTTTTAACAAATACTGTTTCACAGAGTAGACAGTATCTCTTTCATGAGGAGCAGTTCAATTATCAAGTAAAGCATGACGATAGCTCCTCCTAAAATTTTAGTTACACACACAGCCTTACACAATAACAAATCTTCATTGTCAAGTAATCATTGCAATTCCCCTTCTCTAACCATGTGCTTATATATCAGTCCTACTGGTGATCATAGTTGTAATCATAAGTTCATACATTTAAGTCATTTCTGTCTAATGTTATAATATTATTAACTTCAATTTACTTTCATTGTTTAAATATATATTAATTGTCTCTATATAAAATTTACAGCATGGTTAAATAAAAGTGAATGCAACATATTTACTATCGACTGGGAAGCATTAGCTGCAGATGCAAATTACGTCAACGTGAAAGCTGTTGTTGTTCCAGTGGCAGAAGTGGTTGCAGAGTTCATTGACTGGCTTATAGCAACATTTAATTTAGATGTTCAAAATCTTCATCTTATTGGTCACAGTTTGGGAGCTCATGTTGTAGGGAATGCTGGCAGCAGAATTAAGCTAGGAAAACCAGCTATTATCTCAGGTTTGGTGACACTATTAATATAATAATGTTGAATATATATATTAAACTTTTGGTGTTTTTCTATGAAAAAACTACCTGGTGCCCTATAATATTCCAAGTCCGAGGACTAAAATACAAAAACAATTCAGAGCTGAGCTGGCCGGCAAACAACTTTAGTTTTTACACAAAAAAACAGCAAAAGTTGAACACAAGAATTTAATATAAATCAGAGCATGAAGTGGGTAACCAAAAGCTGGGCATGATCACTCACTCAACCTTTCTATCACTTGTCATAAAATCAATTACAACTGCAACAATTACTCACTACTAATCTTATTATTGGCCTAGCGAAAGTACTCCATGGTTATTTTGCTAGCCTTCTTTAAACACATGGTTGTGATGCTGCTTTTATAATATAAATTATGCAAGGAATACATGTATGTGTGTGTCTCTGTGTGTGAGTCAGAAAATAACATTGTCAAGTAAATGAAAACAATTAATAAGTTCCCAGTTGGCCATCAATATCTTCCTAACTTCAATATTAACTAAAATAGTATAAAGGAACGTCAAATATAATGTGAATTACAAGACAATCAATTTGGTTTTAGGAAGAATGTAGGGACAAGTAAAGCAATATTAACTTTGCAACTAATTTTAGAAACAGGATAAAAAAACTGACCTATGTTTATGGCATTTTTAGATGTAGAAAAAGCGTTGAAAAGTGAATTGGAACACACTATTAAGGATTTTGAAGAACACTGGAATAAAATATCGAGAAAGGAGGCTTTTAAATAACCTCTACAGAAGACAGGTAGCAGTAATTATAATAAAGACCAAGAAAAGAAAGCCATAATCAAGAAAGGAGTAAGACAAGGATGCAGTCTGTCGTCCATGGTGTTCAACTTATATATAGAACAGGCGATGAAGGATGATAAAATGGAATATCGAAAAAGAATCATACTGCAAGAAGAAGAAATAAAAACCTTACACTTTCCCGACAATATTGTAGTATTAGGGGAATCAGAAAACAACTTAGAAACCATAATAAATGGGATGAATATGGTCCTGGAGAAAGAGTTAAATATGAGGATTAATAGAGGCAAAATAAAGGTAATGGAGTGTAGTTTGGGAAACAGTGGAATAACAAAGTGTGTTAGATTGGAAGGGATATTTTGATGGAAGTGAAGGAATTCAGCTACTTGGGAAACATCGTAACTAGGGATGGTAGAAGTATAGTAGACATAAAGAGTAGGATGGCACAGGCAAGGAAGGCTTTTGCGAAAAAGCTAAGAAAAAAAGGGGGGGGGGTATAATTAAACTTTGAAAAATGTAAGTTCTAAGAGAATAGCACTAATTCAAAGAAAGTAAATTAGACAGTAAATTATGAAATAGTTTTCTACGTCGATAGGTATAAAAAAAGATAGTTAAAATAACTTCAAGAAAAGAATAAATTGAGGGCTCTGCAATCAAGATTGGGCAGAGCCTATGTTGAAAGATTCTGGAAATATCTCAATAATTACAGTTCAACTGCGTAAAAAAACTAATTAAAAGCATTCTTGAATTAGAGAAATCAACAATGTGAAAAATATAAAGATGCCATTGATCAAGTATATCTGTAACTCTGGCCATCTGTTTATCGTGAAAATTGGTTGTATTGAAAAAGATAAATACAATGAAAAGTAAGAGAAATAGTTGTGATAAAAAATGCAATAAATTAAAAAAATTAGGAGAATTTTTCTACCTCTTTAGAAAATAATTCAGGTATTGAAAATAGAGGGTAGTTTCAGAAAATTAGAGATAAAAATTCTATACTTGATTAATAAATTCTATACTTGCATCAATAAAAAGAAAAGATAGGAAAAATTGCACAAGTTTTTTGGCAGTTTTTTCTATCCCTTATTATTATTATTATTATTATATGTATGAAATATTCGAAATGTGATGGTCACACTCATTGGATATTAAATAAGGATAGAAATGAGGGACAAAGGTAGGAAATTCACTTTGAGGCATATGTTTGGCATATAATTATGCTCAGAGAAAGGAATAAGCATAGAGAGGAATGGAAGAAAGACTGAAAATATTCAGCATTGCCGGGACTCGAACCCAAATTGTCACAGAACTTCCACTATGGCTGCAGAGTGCCTTAACAATTTAAGCTACAGTCACAGACTAACCAAACATAGTCAGGCTAGTAGACAGATTAATTAGTTGGGATGGATAAAGAAGAGGGATTACAGAGTTGCAAATATCCCCTTCCTTTATGCAACCAAAATTTTATCAAAATTATTCTATCCTTTAAATTTATTAAGCATAAGTTAGTTTTACCCTGTCCCATACCCCTGTTAGGAGGTGAACTGTAATTTAAATTGTCTGCTAAATATCAGAATAAAACTCAAAAGCTCACATAGAACCGATTTTGATACCAAAGTTGACAGTTCTCTTTTTATTTTTATGTGATTCCTCCTCCACCCCCACTCCTATGAATTCTCCCCTTCAAGTCTGAATGGGGTTGAAATTACATGCAAACGAATTCAGTGAAAACAGTCATTCTATTGACCTAGAAAATTTTATGTTAGTATAAAACAACTACTATTAATGGATATTTAAAAATTTACATCCTCTCCACTCCTGTGCTGACCGGTGGCAGTCATGTCTGATTTTCAGATCGCCAAGAACACATGTTCAAAATTTGGTTGAAATTGTTCCATCTGTTAAATTTAGTATACAGAAATTTGTTTTACCCACTTTCATCCCTTTTAGAGGTCAAACTATAACTTGACTGTAATTTTTAAACATTTCACTGGTTTAGAGCACAATCTTTATTGCTTTCTGGTTATTCTTATCTGATGACCTTCCACCCCAACCCCTAAGAATGCCCTCCCCCCTACCTTTGATTATGGATGGGGTGAAATTATATGCTAACAATACCATAGAACACACTATCAAATTATTTTACCTAGAAATGTATTAATATGATGAAAAGATTGGCCATATTTTGCTTATTTAAATTTCTGTTTTTGCCCCCTCCACTCCACCACTAGTGGTGGTATCCCAGTCTCATCACAACAGTGCTGATTTCCGAGTCACAAATAACAGATGAAATCTTGATTGCAATACCTAAAAGAAAGTCAGTCGTTCTTGCATCAAATTGTGACTGACAATGAAAATTGGATATGGCTGTAACCATCACTGAAGATGGTCCACAACATTAAATTCTGTACATGTATATTCAATATAATCTTTTTAGCTGAGGGAGTCAAGGAGTAAATATGATGAATTGCTAGATTTTATGCCTAAGGAAGTCTCAAAAAGGAGACGAACATCGTTTTTGAATAAATGGTGATAAATTTATTTATTGAAAATTGGATATATTTCTAGAATCCTATAGGTAATAAATTGTCAACCGATCCAGTCCAACCATCAACATTGTCCACTCAACTGAGTCACTTCAGACAGAAGACAATGCCGCAAATTTAGTAGGATTAGAAACTGTCAATGCCCACCAACAAATGATCAAATTGCACCATACTCTGAGAGAAAAAAGGCCACGACACACCATTGCACATGTCAACAATGGGCCAAACACACATGGGGACACTCAACTGGGAGGTGCTACCCAATGCTGATTATTCACCAGACCTGGCCCATTTTGACTACTAGCTGTTTCCATTGATGGCCTCATGCTCATTAAGCAGCACTTCCATTCTTACAATGATGTCTGACAATGGCTTGATGAGTGGTTTTCAGAAAAAGAATTTTTTTTATGTGGTTCCACAATTTGCCTGAGGAATGGTAAAACTGTAAAGCTTGTGAAGGCCAATACTTAAAATAATAATTTTTCTTTGTTTTGTATTATACTTGTGTTTGACTAAACAACAGTATATTTAAGATGATACACCTTAAACATATCTTAGTAAGACCTGGAAATTCTTCACAGTTGAGTGCCAGTGGAGACAAGATACACTGACTGTTGCACTGTGCTACATTAGATATGGTGAGGAAGTTACAGTTTCAGGTGTCACCACACAAATCACTGGACTATAGAAAGAGTCAACTTTGCATACCTACTAGTTACTTCATTGGTAATGGTAATGGAGAATTGGGCTGAAACTTTCAGTTTAATGTATGAAACCTGGGTGAAAACCCAATACTAGTTTCTTTATTGAATACAGTGGGAAAATAACACAATTTTTGCAGAAACAACAATTATTACATTAAAAATTTATAATCGATTACTGTTTTAATTCAGGTTTAGATCCGGCAAAGCCATTATATGAAGATGAAGTTCCAGAAATGATGCTGGATAGTACTGATGGGCAGTTTGTGCAAGTTGTGCATTCTTGCATAGACTTTTTGGGTATTGCAATTCCAATAGGAACTGCAGACTTTTATCCTAATGGAGGTGTACAACCTCAACCTGGCTGTGGACTTGATTTTACTGGTTGGTTCCTCTAATGTAATAAATTTTTAGTGTATTAAAATTAAACTGAAGCATTTGTTTCTGTAAAAAGCAATTTTTAACTTCCTATAAAATAAGTTTGATCAATTGCCTCTTAGAACTGGTGGGGACACGGAGATGCGACTACTACGACCCAACAGCAAACTCATCTCCCATCATTCGAAAGGGCGTACCCAAAAACCCCACCTATCTGATGCAGGTTTTCTAGTGTTTTACATGCATCTGTTTTAGGTGAATCACTGGGTAGGATCCTTAAACTATAGCCTGGGGGCCTTAGTCAATCCTTTGCTACCTTCCACATCCTCCCCTTTCAATTCCCTTCCTATGCTATTAAAGGGAAGTTTCACATATAAGTATCACCCCCATGTAGCCTGTTACCCCCAAAAAAGGATTAAGGTCAAATCATTTTCTCATTGTTATTACAAGCTGCTGTATCTGATTATCCAAAAATATTCTTTTACTTCAGTAGCACCTCGGCTTATTATATCAGTGTGCAGATGATTACACCATAATGTCAAAGCACCTACTTTTATTGATTGATAAGTTTGTTTATATACAAACAAGAGAAACCTAGTACTTTTGTGGTTTTCATACATTTTTATTATAGTAGAAATTAAAGTTTGTTTCAATAATTACACTTTCTGATATCTATACTCTATAGAAGTACTGGTAGTTACAAATATTTAATAGTTTATTAAATGATCATTTGTTTTAAATAAAGCTGGAAAAATAAATTATTATAAATAAATAACAGAAATATATTTTAATTACCACTTGACAGGATCATGCAGCCATTCACGAGCACATTTATTTTTTGCGGAATCTATTACATCAACTGTTGGATTTATAGGGCATCTGTGTTCTAATTGGACCCTCTATGATCAATGCCATGGCAATCCATGGTCTTTTATGGGAGAGCCAGTTAATAGAAGGTATAACATTAATGTTTTTTTAATTTATTATATCCATAATAAGTTTTTAATAGGGTTAGTTTTAAGTCCATAAAATCCCAGATTTCAAATTGTGGAACATGCACCACTGGTGGTACTTCAACATAAGTTGACCTTCATTTTCAAAATGCTAATACGCCATTTTACCTGTCTATACACCTAGTGATTTACTACAATAACCTCACTTTCCTGTCTGTTAGTCATTATAGTAATTATGTTTTTTTTTTCTTCAAAACAAAACATACATAAATTAACAAATCCTTGAGAATGGTACTTCAGTTTACAACTATACACAAAAAAGTTTGAAAATTTGTGCCATCCATTCATTAGTAAATAATGAAATATATTAAAATAAACTTTTAAACATGTCATTCAAATATACCTGGACTTTATTTTCATTGTGCCAAAAATTATAATCTAGTCAAACATATTTGTATTAAAAATCTAAAATGTCAACTTAAGCAAAAAAAGTGTGTAAAATTTTTAGACAAATCAAATTGTTTCAGTGTATCAGGTTCCTTTTACCTAAATACAGCTGATGCATCACCATTTGCTCTTGGATTTGATGGATGAGAAGAAAATCAACTCAAAATTGTAATGACAAAATGACTTGGAGAAAAATGTTTGTTCTATTGCAGTAAAAAAATCTTTTAAATTTAATACTATATAACAATTAATTTATACCTGATCCTGAAAAAGAAAACAACATTTTATTTAATTTTCACTCATTACAGAAATAAAACTCTAACAAAGACCAGATCGAACAGCTTGGTTGGTTCCCTTAATTTCTTGCAACAAGATGGGTAAACAAATAATAGTCAAACTACTCACAAAGTGCAGGTTATAATTTACACATGAATTGTTATGATTTTGATTCAATCTATAAGACATGTTCATAATTCATATTTAAAATATTTATCCAAACAGTAAAGTACATTAATTGATACTAGGATTATACTGAAATTCGCAGTGTTTACATAAATAAATTGGAAGTATTTTCACAATACATTTCTGAACTACAAATTATTAAATGTTCAACATAATATGGACAATAATGATTAAATATAGGAGAGTATTAGTTAACTGATTTACTATTAACTATCCAGCCAAGTTAAAAAATAAATATTCAACATAAAATAATTATTACTCTGGTAAGGTATAGCAAGTGGGCAGAGACTACAATTGCCCTTTGTGCTAAATACAAAACAAAGTTAAAGAAACAATATCTAGCAAAACAAGCATAACTTTATCAGTTGTATATAATATGTCAACAGGTGCAGAATATGTTTGCAACAGTGCAGTAAATGAAAAATATTTTTAAGCACCTGACTGTAATAAGGGATCAGAATATACGAAGAAGTGCAAGTTTTGGTATACAGTTTGAGGTTTTTAACAGCATTGTTAGCAGAGAAGTAAAGGTACATTTAAATATGGAAGTTTTCATTGCACAAAATTTGTGTTGGATAGAAATCGTGATTAATGTAATGAGGGTATAATTTATGTCTGACATTTATATTTCTACTATCAGCCACACATGTTTACACACATATATCAAAAGATGTAAACATTTCTAACATGTTCAACAGATGTAGCAAAAGTTGGCTGTTCATCTACTTTCAAAGTGGAGTGATAGAAAAGAACGGTTGAAATATGAAGTTGAGGAATTAATTAATTTATGCTGCAGTAAACCTGAACTATGGGATGTTGCATGAAAATGTATAAAGAAAGAGTTAAAATAGATAATGCGCTAACAGATATGATGGAAGAACTTAGAACAACAGAATAAGAGATTGAGAAAAAAAATTACCAAGTAAGAAACAGTGATTTAAAAAAAAAAATCCAAGCAAGTGATTAATGAATCGTACATATCAAAATGGCTGTACTAAAATTTGATGTTATTTCTGCAGGAAAGCTCAGCAATAGAAAATTAACCAATGGTAAGTAAAAAAATGCTTAATTTTGTCTTTATTTCTTCTAGTTTTATTGTTTATGTTAATCTGTTTTGCCAAGAAACTTCCCCTTTCCTGCAAATAAAATATCCTATACTCTTAGCACATCTCTTTAAAGTTGTTTGAGAAACTATTACTGTCTTATTGTGCCAGTGGTAGCAGGCTATCTACAGGCAGATCAATTAATTTTGCCAGGTTCCATGTATTACTTCACCTGTCTCTAAATATTTTTGATCGAATGTGCATTCTATAGCATATACATTTGTAGAATATTTTTCAGACATTAAAGAATTATACATATGGCCAAAACTTATATATGAATTTTAAATAAGCATACTTTCTATAGAGTAATATAAACTACAGTTTAATCAGAGAGTATCATTTACTATGCTTAATGAAGGGATAATATATACAGAATAGGACAATTGTTATGGCATGCACAACTCTAAAGTCAGTCACCACTACAAATAGGGAAGACAAGGCTGAAGGTGACTAATGTAATCGCTCTGCAGCATCAAGCACAATAAACTCGGTACATTTAGTGCACTAATCCAGAAGACATCTTACACTGAATCTTGAAATTACTGTACAATTCAATAATTTCTAAAAACATTATAGAAAAATATTTCATATGAGGGATTTCACACTTAAATGTTAGTTGTCTAAATATGTTTTGAAATCTGACTCATTGTTTCTTCCTTAATGAAACCAAATTTTTGTCCTGAACAAGTTGCAATTAGGCTTCATTTAGTGGGTATCAGAAGAAAAAAAGGTTGGAAAACACTGCTATAAATTCTAATGGAACCTCAAGCATTACATAGATATGGTTTCATATGAGGTTTTAAAGAAAATTAATGTCACTACAAAAATATGTGCCACACACAATCTCTTTCCTGTAAGATGTCTTTTGTTTTTGAATTTTCAATGAAATCACCAACTCAACTGGCTCTGAAAACTCCTCCATCTGATAGTCTTCCATTGCTGCCAACAGTAGGGAATTTGTTTCAGCATCAACAATTGCCATTGAGACAACACTGTGCTGTCAATTATAGTCAAAATAATAATTGCTGCTTTTCTGCAAAGCTTGGATAAGAATATGGTTACCATCAATGTACCCAAATGTTTGGGGAAGTTCCACTTCAACTTGAAGTTGTTGGTAACACTTAGCCAGTATACTGATGTAGAAGAGGCCTAATGTAAACTTATTTTAATGTTAACATAACTGCCCAGCATACTTAAGGGGTATTGTATTATAATGTTCAATTTCAAAAGAATTTACTTTTTAATGAACATTTCAATTAACTAACATAGTATTTCATTAAGAACAGTATACTTACCTATTGCTATAAATCACAGTTACAGCAAGTTGTTCTGTTACACTAATAATTCTAATAAATTTGAAATCTTGCTCTGATATAAGGGGACCAATTTTGACAGGAAGCTTTACAAAATCAGTTGGATTCATTCTTTTTTTTAAAAAAAACTGCATAGATCCTAAATACTAATTTCAAGCATTAATTGACTTAGGCACTCAATTTTTCACATCTCAAAATCCACAGAACATTTTTTTTACATTAGAATAATTACACATGTAGCAATTTTGTGTTTTGATGATTTCATTAAGGCAATATATTAACTATGTGACTGTAGAATGAATGTTATGTACACAACAAGACCTATTTGTATGCAAATGGGTTGAAACTTTT
This sequence comes from Eucriotettix oculatus, assembly GCA_034510155.1. Classification (NCBI taxonomy): domain Eukaryota; kingdom Metazoa; phylum Arthropoda; class Insecta; order Orthoptera; family Tetrigidae; genus Eucriotettix; species Eucriotettix oculatus. Next base: position 204,211,447 of record CM067376.1, read on the forward strand.
TACATACTTGACCATTTTGTGAACTGATGTATACATAAATACTAAACATTCTACAAGATGTAAACAGTCCAGCAAACTGAACTGTAATACATAAAAAATTGCACAAGGAAACATTTGAAGGTCTGCAAATTGTTTTTTGTGTGTGTGGTCTGCACTATACCCATCTTCAGACAATGAGACCAAGCTTTCTTCACATAATATGGAATAGGGCTTTTACTAACAATAGATGTCAATCTCTTATTTCTTCCATCAAGTTGGAAGCTACACAAAGATAATTGGAAACAGCTACTAGTGTAGCTTGTACAAAACAAATTGAAGACACTTGTTCACATCCGCTGGCTAAAAATTTGCCTATTGGCTGCAAATGTGTAAATACCAACCAATGGGTGAGATTTGAAATTGCAACCAATCGGCTACAGGAAAAGGGAGGATGAAAATTTGGGGCCATAAGAGGCAAAATGAACAGAACATTGGCACAGAGAGATTAATGTGCAGGCCACTAACGAGAGCTGGGTGGAGCTTTTGAGACCTCAGGAAATGAAGAATTTTTGGTATAAGTTTACACTATTTTGGCCCAAGGCATCATCCATGCAACCAGATCATCTCGACCACCACCAGAGAAAACGGCAGCAGTCTTCTGTCGATATAAAATTTTTATAAGTTCATGTTGCTTGTTACATAAATCTTGATTCTTTTGGTTGACCCCACAGGTGACAACATTTTTAAAGAGTTTCAGTATGTAAAATTATTAATGCTGTGCTGTCTTCATTTATTTTTTATTGAAGTGCCCTATTGTTTGCATATCAAAACCAAATTATATTGTTATTAATTCATAGTCATTAATTGAATCTTTTCTTTGAACCCTACCTAAATTCATCCCTCTGATCATTTAATTAAATGCTGATTATCACAATTATTAATTAAAATAATTTATTATTATTATTTAATTAAAATAAAAATAAATCCCTCCCCTCACCTTTTTATTTTATTACAGTATGTAGTGCCACAGGGGACACCGAGACCCTCACCTTTTTATTTTATTACAGTACATAGTGCCATAGGAAACACTGAGACAAGTAATTCTAAATAGGAGACTTGGGGTCCGAATTGATAGGAAATGCTCTAAAACTGAACCGTTTCCATGTGCATACATAAATGGAAAGGCAAAACATGAAAGTTCAAAGCCTAAGGATCCAAAATTAAATGAGGTGTTATAATTAAGTAAAACACAGGTCATGGTTCATTATACAATATTTAATTGAAAAACTTTAACTTGAATCTTTTTACACACACAAGTATATTGGAATTGGAACTTCAAAACACCTGATACATAGTGACTGGAGCTTAGATAAATTATGGTTAAGTAAATAAGCCAAACAAAATCTTATTCTACACTAAAAACATTCTGTAACAATTCATATATAAAATAAAGGACAATACAAAATAAATTAATTGTTGTTTCAAATTTTAATATGTTTTCCTCCAGTCATTTAGCCGAGTGTGTTTCAAATACTTTAAATCGCAGATTGCTCTTCATTTTGAGAATCTACATTTGATTCAGAACATTCTTTTTTCTTCTTCACCAATTCAACTAGTTGTTTATAACGAGACATGCACTCCTCCTGAAACAAGCGTTTTTCATTCTTTAAAATGAGAAAAATGAAAACTGGTACTATATATATTATGTGTGTGTATAATTAATTGATTAATAAGGACCTGAAGTGTAAAGTTCACAGACATTCTGCTGAGTGCATAGCTTAAATTTACAGAGGTATCAGAAGATTACGCCACCAAATTTCTATCCTTATTAATTGTTTTAATTATTCTGACAATGTCATTTTCTGATAATCAGTCTGGGTAGTTAGATTATGTAAGTTGGGATACAGAAGAGTTAGGAGTATCCATCTTGGATATATATATATATCCAAGACGGGGCGTGCGTCTATCCACTCCGCCACCACATCGAGTACGACCAACCGAACATTTTCAGTCTATATATATTAGGTTTTCAAGTTAGGATGGATAGAGAAGAGGGATGGAAGAATTAGGAGCATCCGTTAAGGATAAATTAAATATATATGGGATAAGTGACGAAGTCACGCATTTGATAATTGGATAGAAAGAAAGATAGAAATATTTGGGAGAAAGGTTGGTCGTACTCGATGTGGTGGCGGAGTGGATAGACGCACGCCCCGGCTCTAGGGGTGATGCACTGTTGTTTTGTGCACCCAGGTTCGAGTCCTGGCCACATCGAATTTTTTCAGTCTTTCTTCCTTCTTCCATTCCCTTCTACGCTTGACATATGTATTTCCTTGTGCATGATTCCATGCCGTACATATGATTTAAAGAGCGAATTTCCTGCCTTTCTCCCAAATATTTCTATCTTTCCTCCTATCCAATTATATATATACACATACATACATAAATAAATAGGGTACAATGTGTTGTTGAAGGAACAGTTCCCAACAATGTAGTACAGCAACTAATGAATCTAGTGATAGAGTGATAAGCAGGGGAAGTATGAAGTATTGTGCAACCAGTGAGCACAATAATGACCTAGCAACCTGAGGAATATTTGACAATGCTGTCTCACAGCCTGGAAACACCAACTATCAATTTTTAGATAAGTCAGTCACTTTCTACACCATTTCCTATCCAAATGAATAAGCATACACATTTAGTTCAAATTCTCTGGAAACGGAGTTGAAAAATGCAAGTGTGCTTCAATCAGTAAAAAAGTTGAAATTGTAACGGAAATCAGCTGCAGCATAAAATTGTTGATATGTTAAAATTTTGAATTATTACCTTTGAATCTTAATATTACTGGAGAATAAACGTCTCTACATTTTATCTTTCAAAACAAACATTAGTGCCAAGAAAATTAGAAACTATTAATTAAACAATTTAGGCAGTGGGGTCAATTCATACCAAGTGGTCCAGAAAAAAGTATTTGGTTGCTTACTTGATAGTATCAGAAAAAATCATAGTTTAATGGTTACCTGTTACATTAGGTACTTCAAAAATGAATGTGTTAAATTTTTATTGTGTTCAGTTAAAAAGTGTCTGTCATTTTTCTTGAATACCTCAGGCCATTTCTGTGTTTGCATGTATAAATGATCATTTTCAAAAAAATTGCAAATCAAACCTCTATTAACTTACCAAGTGAATTTTTATTAGTACTCTGTGTAACAATGATATTGATTCCAAATAACAAAAATTCAAAATATTTATGCACATCTCTCCAAAAAGTAACAGTACCTCAGGGTCAGCATTTAGTATTGTCTTTGACCTTGGGTATAAGCAGCTATTGGAATTGTGATTTTGACAGAACTGCATTAAACATTCTGAAAGATGTCATTTTATCTAATAATTCTTTGATGGCAGACAGAACAACATACCTTACTTTTTCCTGGAACAGACTTTGAAATTTTTTCCCAGCGATCATGAGTGCCTGACTTTGGATAACGAATAAGAGCATTTTCTAAAGCTTTTTGTTGTAGTTGGCTCCATTCAGAAGTTACACAGGTTCGCTCTTCAGCTCTTGTTTTAACTTTCTTTGGCAATTCTTCTACTATCACACCTGGCTGTGGGGGCTTGTAACCATCTTCTTTCATTTTCTTTGCCATATGAGTAACTTCAGACGTTGGTCTATGCATTGCAGCAGCAACTCGCTCCCATCTGTTTGGTGTCCCAGGTGGAAAACGCTTTACCTGTCGAGCCAATTCAGCTAGGTCATCATCCGTCCAAAGTCCTCCTGATACAATTTCTTCATTTTCTACCAATTCTTCAGGTATAATACTTTGAGGAATTACTGGCGTATCTGAAACTTCTGTCACCACTGGAAGTGAAAATTTAGTTTTTCTGCGCCGAGGACCACGCGGAATGTTTTCCATCTCAACAACTTCCTCATCTTCTTCATCAGTTCTATACAAAAATAAAAACATAATACTTATTAAATATATAAATATTCACATTATTCAATATTTATTCAAGTACTAATATTTGAAACGTAAAGAGCTACTAAACATGTCTATTTAATTAGCTATTTGTTATATAATTTCAATCATCAAAATTATCAGATATACCTACTTCTTTTATTAAAATTGAAAACCAAGTCTAATGACATCATTAGAGAAATAATATACATATATATATATATATATAGGTGACTTCGTCACGTTACAAACGTTTCATTAATTTGTAATTTATCCTTAATGGATGCTCCTAATCTCTTCTATCCCACTTCTCTCTATCCATCCCAACTAATCGTATATATATATCCAAGACTGACTATCTTCGACGCACCGGCGACAAAGCCTAAATGGTTAAGGCGCTCCGCGGCTACAGCGGAGGCTCTGTGACGATCTGGGTTCAAGTCCCGGCTGTGCCGAATATTTTCAGTCTCTCTTCCTTCTTCCTTTCTTCTCTACGCTTGACATATGTCTTTCCCTGAGCACAATTCTGTGCCAAACATATGTTTCAAAAAGCGTACTTCCTATCTTTCTCCCTCATTTACTATCCTTACTTACTATCCTAATATCCAAAAACCTGTGACTTCGTCACGTTACAAACGTTAAGAATGAGTGAATGATCACGCCCTGTTGGATTATTAATTTTCATGCTCTGAATAGAAAATAAACTCTTGCCGTTATCTTTTGCTGTATTTATGGAAAAATACCTGGCGCTCTAAAAAGTTGTTAAATTACAATATTGAAGAAGAGCTGGCTGGAAAGGACCGATCTGCTACATTTGGCGAATATCAAGCATTTGTGAGGCTATAAGCATTGAAAGTGTGGATGACGAGCATGGTATCCGAGAATTGATCAAGTGGAAGCGAAGTCGTTACAGGGGACGCACTGCTGGAGGATCAAGGTTCCAGTGACTGCTACAGTGGGAGGCATGCATGTGTGTAAAAAAGCAGAGTATGGTGTCTGTGGAGAAGTGTGTACATACAAATATAATGAAGTATGAGTTAGAAGACAGGTTCCACAGATTGGTTGCAAACAAATATATTTTGTGTAAAATTTTGATTTTTGGGTATTTTGTCGAGTTGTAAAAATGCTAGAAGTGCAGAAGGGTATTGCATGTGAGAGTGTAGTTGAGAAGGCAGAGGACTCTATGCTCAAGCAATTATTCATGTTAATTAATAAGAAATTTGATGAGTAGAAGGAAGAATTTAATGAAAAATTAATAGTCTTAAGGAAATGCAGGTAGAGTTGAAGTCTGATTTTGACAGAAGGATTGAGTTGCTAGGTCTAAAGTGTGAGGAATTGTATAATAAATTAAGTGGAGAGTATAATGAATGGCATGCACAGCAAATAACAGCTATAGATGAAAAATTGCAACAGGTTATAAGTCAAATGTATGATAAGTTTAATAGAAAAAGGTGTGCATATAAATGTGGAGGAGAAAATGAATATTGTGAACAGAAAGTTTGAGGATGTAGAGTATAAGCTATTAACTTTGTCTGATTGACTTTGCAAGACTGAACTTAAAAGTGCAAATGGAGAGGGGTATGTTGAGAGGGATAGAATTGTATTGTTGGAGAAATCACTTGAAATTGTATACGATAAATACATTCACTGGCAAAATTATTTTAATTTTCATTAAACATGACACAAAAAATATTTATTATTAAAGACTATAAAAATGCATCTCAGGCAAACCATTATTAGGCACAAAATTTCATTAAAACCACAAATATCCTAAATGTGTGGAGACTCGAAATATAATGCATAATTATAAAGTAAAGTGGTAAAAGGTCAATAAAATTTGCATACAATCAAAAGGAAAATTTTTGTTAACTATCTGGTCAGTTTTAAAAAATGTAATTACATTCTTGTAAGAAATTTGTAACTACTGATTTTCTAAGATGTTACCATACATCATACTTATTTTCTCTTCAAAACACCTATATATACTTGTGAATTGTAGTTGTGCTCTAATTTTTTATACTTAAATAAATCTATTTGCCTGATACAAATGTGGCTACTGTATAAATGTAATAGAATGTATTTACTTGCACACTTGGTACTTTGTTAGTAGAAATAAGAAATTGAATATTATAAACTCATCATTACTTACTCTGCATTATCTTCTTCTTTACGCCACTTTTTCTGTGCTATATAGTCTTTAAATAACCTCACAGATCTTGGGCATAAAGTAAGCACAAACCACACCATTTTAGGTAACTGGAAAGGTAGTGTGTCCCAAACTCTAGTCAATATGAAGGAAAGAAATAATATCAGTTAAAAGGTGTGTAAATAGTATTTAACAAGAGCTGTGAACAATTTAGAGGCAATACTTAAAGACAAATAGATTTTTTGTCTACATACATCAAAATAAAGCCTTAATATAGAATGTTTTAAACATATACAACATAAAACCTAAACACTAAAACTCAACATAATAAATTTACTATTTTTTACTAGAGGATTACAATAAGTCTGTTGGATGATTATAATCATCTGATCTTATTACTGCAGACCAGTTCGACCAATTACACTTATAAAAAAGGCCTCCTGCATATGCATACAAATTATATTATAATCACAAAGACAGATAGTAAATTCATGGCTTCCTTGAAATTGCCGGACAAAGTCACTATGTTGAACAGGAAGAAACAGATTAAGAAAGGATTATTGAGTTACCAACCGGATAGTCTCCATAAACAACAATGTTTTGATAGATAGCGCTTCCATCATCTTGCAGGCTGAAGATGATGGAAGTTCTATCCATCAAAACATGGAAGTTTATGGAGATTACCTGGTTCGAAACCCTTCTTAATTTTCTTCACCTGGAAAACCTTCCATCTTTGATTAGAAAGAAACATTTCAACCTTGGTAAGCTGTAAGCCTCTTTCTTCAAGACAGTACTACACTTACAGCTGCTCAACACATTGAATTCACCAGGCTAGGAAGCAATAACATGGCAAATTTTCAAAAGCTGTTCCTTATAGCCATTAGCACAGTCAAAATTTAGATATTTTCCTAAATCCCTTCCCATTCAACAGCTAGTATTAATTTTAGGTAAGCCAATTACTGTTATCTATGTATCTTTCCTATCGAAATAAAATATATATAAATAAATATATACCTAAGAAATGAAGAAAGGAATAAGACATGGTTGCAGTCTGTTACCCAGACTGTTTAACTTATATATAGAACTGGTGACAAAGAAAGTGAAAACGGAATATGGAAAAGGAATCAAACTGCAAGGAGAAGAAATAAAAACCCTTCGCTTTGCAGATGACATTGTAGTATTAGGGGAGTCAGAAGAAGACTTGGATACCATTATAAATGGCCTGAATATGGTCCTAGAGAAACTGTTTAATATGAGGATTAATAGAGGGAAAACCAAGGTAATGTAGTGTAGTATGGGACACAGTGGAATAACAAAGTGTGTTAGGTTGGGAAGGGATATTTTGACAGTAGTTAAGGAATTCTGCTACTTGGGAATCATAATAACTAGGGATGGTAGAAGTATATTAGACATAAAGAGTAGGATACTACAGGCAATAAAGGCTTTCACAAAAGAAGAGCAATTTACTTAAGGGTAATATAAGTGTGACTATTAGGAAATCATAGCTTTGTATGAAGTGTGGCGTTATATGGGTGCGAAACATGCACGATAGGAGCTCCAGAAAGGAAAAGAATAGAAGCCTTTAAATGTAAGCCTATAGGAGAATGCTGAAAATCAGATGGGTAGATAGAGTAAGTAACGAGGAAGTTCTAAACAGAATAGGGGAAGAGGAAACAATATGGAGAACATTAACCAAGAGAAGAGATAGGATAATTGACCACATTATAAGACATGAGGGTCTTGTAAAATTATCAGTAAAGGGTATTAACAGATGAGGGAGGATGTGGGATGTGCTAGTAATGCAGAAATAAAAAGGCATGTGCAAGATAGGTTAGCATAGAGTCTTGCATCAGACAACCACAACAATAACTTATTTTATATTTATATACACAAAGATCACCTAGGAAAGAGAGACGGAGAAAGCTATCAACTTGTCTTAAAATAATAGTAGGTGTCAACTACCAGGGAAGTATGAATATGTGAATTTTCGAGTCTCAGATCACTTCTACAGATAGCGTTTGAATGGTGAGACATCCAGCTGCTCAGAACTGAATTCAATAGGAAAGAGAGACAGAAAACAGTCATTGAATTCTTTAAAATAATAGTAGGCACCGACAGGCAGGGAAGTGCAAAAATGTGAGTTTTTTAATATAAACTGAATTCTTCAGGCAAAGAGTGTCTGAAGAAGGGAGTTTCGACACTCAAAAATTCACATTTTTTGTAATTCCCTACCATTTGACTCCTAATATACAAGTTAAAGGTAAGTGAATGGCTAATTTTCACTTCAATTTAGTTTCTTGAGCTTGTTATATGTGTGTGTGTGTGTGGGGGGGTGTGTGTATATATATATATATATATATATATATATATATATATATAAACACACATTTTGGCATAATTTTACAACTTTGTATTTTTTAAAATACGTGCCAGTTGTGCTCTCATATTGTCAGCAGTGTGTTTGGCTGTCTGAAAGCAACAGCCATTACTGGTAGGATGTTCAAGGGGGGTAAAGTCAGCAAGTGGAACAGCTCGAAGTGAGGCAGAAATCTGCATTTTGTGAACAGAAGTTGCAAATTAACATGACAGATGTATATGATGCATTGTGTTTATAAGCTAGTTAAACAAATAAATATTGCATACAAATTTTCTTGAAGAACTGTGAACATATTCAAAAGTTTAATAGGATTAAAGTGTTAATTGAAAATGTGACAACTGAGACAACATGCTTGTTAAAAAAAATTAATCAAAATACATAAAACTAGTTTTACATAATTTTTTTATATAAAATTATTGTTTCACCCAAAATGGAGTATAAAAGTGGACAGCTGAAGTACAGCATAATGTAAACACGTTACGTGGAACATTAATTTTTTGGTACCAGCAACAGGGAATTCAATTAAATCATTTTCCATCACAGGGGAGAATAGATAGAAAACTTGCATTTTGAAGATTGGAACAAATATGCCATCAGTTAGTGTTGGTGTGTTTTAAAGTCAGTGTGGAAAAATTAAGTGAAGTAGGCACAGTGAAAAGTATTACAAATATTGGAATCAAGAGTGAATGAGATAAACTCCAAATGAAAGGAAATCAGTAAAATTTGAAATGTGTATTAATGCGTGAATCATTACTTCGATCAAAGAATAAAAGGAACATTTAAAATCAAACATGGGAGAAGGAAATGTAGAACAGTTCTTAAAACATTTCTATGTGAATCGGAAAGTCTTTGTCCCTATTTTATATCATACAAAATAAGGTACATACAGGAAATTACAAATATATAACTATTCTACATATCTTACGTTATTTTTACACATAGTTCCCACACCAGTTCAGCACTAGATTTGAGATGCCCCCATGCTATAAATTGTCTGGCTGACAGTGGGCCACCATAGGACTGTTTTGGCTTCATCATTGCCAACAAGAACAATGTCGTGAACACTCCCAAATGAAATGCCAAGTTCCTGAGAAATGACCTTCAATTGAACATGCAGAGCTGTTTTCACCACTGCATCCATGGGGGGAATGTTGTCGTCAATCAGTGAGAAACGTGGCTTCCCTGAACACTCGTTGTCATTGCAAACTCACACTTTTCAAAGCGAGACAGTTTTCCCCATTTATGGACTGCATTTCTCTATAGATTTTGATGATCATTGATCACACTTCATTGTTCGTACGTCAAGGACATATGAAACATAAATACCATCTTCAACAACGGATACAGCACTGTGCCATACAACTACTGGCAGATAAGACTGAGCCAGTCCCAGAAAGGTCCAACACGGGAATGGATATGTTGGATATATAATTATGATAGTGAAAGCAGTTCCAAAATACAAATTAAGATTAGACTAAAAAGCAAAACAAATGTAATTAATTATATACAGAAAAATGAAGTGGAAATCAGATAAAAAGGATTTAACAATTAGTTTGAATTGTAGAAAACCAAAATCAGTTGGTTGTAATGTAAAGTTTAAGTTGAGAAATAATAAACCTGATGTTAGTATTTTTCCGCAGGGGAAACAAATATATGGAAGGATGTTTAAGAAAATGATTTTCTTATCATATCAATTTTCACGTCTGATTTCTGTAGAATCTATGAAGAAAGGTTAAAATATTCTTGTAAATCATTTGTTAGCTGTACATAGATGAAAAACAGTTGTAATTAGACCTAGAAGATGTAATTAGTATAATTCTTTGTTTTGTATAGCAGTGTTAGTAAAATTAATTTGCAACAAGTACAATTTATTGTAATTTTAGTTTGTAAGGAAAACATTTTTTGTACATTATTATATATGTTGATGGCAAATTATATTAAGTGATATTGTAAAATTTTGATGACTCATCAAATTTACTGTGTCTTCCCAACTGTATTTGTTTGCAGGAGTATAATTTGGCATGATCTTACAACTTTCAGATAATATTTAAAATGGAAACTAATTTTGAAAATAATGTTGACATTCAAAGAAACAGTAAGGAAGGATGTGCCTTGAATATAAAAGAAAGGTAAGAAAATGTATTGGCACAATTGGAGGCAGTGTTATTAGATAAGAGGAATAAAGAGGTAGGAAACACAAAGAATGAGATAGTAAAAAAGTCAACTTTTTTTAAAAATTGGAAATAAGAATGCTGGCTAATTTATACTTAAAAGTGGAGAGAAAATTAAAGGTCTTATCTAAATATGCATGAAAGTTAATTTCAATGCAATGCATTCAATGGAAAAATCATAATAGGATAAAGGTTTACAATTTAGAAGTAGCCACCAAAAGGGACATAGAAGACACTTTGCAGTAAGTTACAAAGGAATTTCAGGAGAAAATAAATAGTACTCTTAATAAATCTCGGGGGGGGGGGGGGGATCAATAGATAAAAGACAGAAAGCTAAAAGAAATCTAAAGGGGAACATGGAGATAAAAACTCTTCTGTGCGACAGAATTATAATATGAAGCAAGGCATTCATCAAGAAAACAGAAAGTAACCTAGAAGACCTGTAGTTGGGAAAGAGGGATAAGGAAAAACTGTTTCCAAAATGGAAGTATGAAAGGAAATTAGAGCAGTCAGATCATATACAGGAACTGTTTGATTAATTGTGAAAGTTCAATTGCAGAGATTTGGATTCAACAAGGGAGGAAAGGAATTAGACCTATGATACAACACAAATTATTTCCAATTATGTATTCATACTTCAAGAGCTTTTGATGTAATAGTCATATTCAGTAATTTAAATAAAAAACAATGCACTCAAGATAACAGCTCAAATAGGAGACCGTATTATGTTTTAAGTAATGTTTTAATTATTAACTGGCACTTTACTCTTTCATATTTTTTATTGAAGTGAACTTTTATCTAAAGATATTATAGTTGATTTGGCAAGCAATATATTATTTATACAATATATAAATAGTTAACATGAGTATTTGGATAAATTGTAATGTCCAATGACATTCAATTTAAAAGTGAGAAAAATGAGCAAGTTATGTAAATAGGGGATGTACATTAGTTTGTTTTAAAATAGTTATTATTGTTTAAGAATTTCTAAGGTGATGAATTTATCTCCAAGTTTGCGGTAGTTGGGAATTATAGATGTCACCAATTATTCACACAGTAGGACTGTAAACTTGATGTAAATATTCAAATTTATGCTTGCTGTAACACGAAATAAATATAATGTTCCTTCCATTTATACTATAACTTTTGCTTGGGCTACTTTGGAATCTATAGCAACTCAGGTGGATTAAACAAAAAGGTATCACTTCTTCTGACCTTGAATATTTCTGTAAGTGTAATGATTTAATTACTAAGTTCAGCAATTAGGTAAAATATTCACTACTGTTAGGTTTAATCATAAGAGTAAAATAATAATAAATAGGCTACAGAGACTAAATTTGATAAAAATATTGTTATAATCATTTATACATTTGTAACACCTACTACTCTAGGTTCAATACAATAAGGCTATAATTTTTCAATTGTTTGCCTAACAAGCATTTTCATCATGTTTGCAAAAATAGATTATGAAAAAACAGAAAACTAAATTTACATACTCTGCACCAGTCTACCTAAATGCAAAAATATTATTTTATGGTAAGATTTGGCATGGAATGACCTCTTTTGTACCTTATGAAAAGTTATAATAAGATTATTTTATTTATACAGTTTGTCAACAAGCAAAATCATAAATAGTTTTTTTGTGTTCCTTAAATATTGTTATAATTAGTACCTGGGTGAAGGTAACTCAATAACAATTGAGTCAGGTAATGCTGGGCCATCATATTTTCCCTTCTTTTGTTTCTTTTGTAGTTTCTTAAGTCTAGCTTCCAACAATTGTTCCTGTGATAAAAATAAATTAACCTTACACTTGCTTGATCAGTAAAACACACACACACACACACACATATATATATATATATATATGGGATAAGTGACAAAGTCACGCATTTGATATTAGGATAGAAAGAAAGATAGAAATATTTGGGAGAAAGACAGGAAATTCGCTCTTTGAATCATATGTATGGCATGGAATCATGCACAAGGAAATACATATGTCAAGCATAGAAGGGAATGGAAGAAGAAAGAAAGACTGAAAAAATTCGATGTGGCCAGGACTCGAACCTGGGTGCACGAAACAACAGTGCATCACCCCTAGAACCGGGGCGCGCGTCTATCCACTCCGCCACCACATCGAGTATGACCAACCGAACATTTTCAGTCTATATATTAGGTTTTCAAGTTATTATTGAGATATGAGAAGGATGAGTGAACTTTGGGGACGTGGAATATGACTTACCGGCACGGCACCTAGGTTGAGATTGATGCACGCCCTTTTTCAGTTGCATCCAGTCGTCGGCTAGCCGATCACTGGAAATGTCTTCCTAACTTTCTGATGCAGGGGGCGGTTGCCTCCGAAAATTCAAGTTCTCCAACCTCACAAGGTGTCTACCATCTATGAACCTCAGGTAAGTCATCTTCTTTCTATCTCTCTGTCCTTTCCCCATTAATTGTTTTAAACATGACAATGTCATTTCCTATCTCATATTTTTATATATATTATATATATATTATATATATATATATATATATATAAATTAGTGATTGAAACGTGACGTCGTCACACACATTGTATATTTGGATAGGGTGTAAGGATAGAACATGTGGGAGAAAGTTGGGAAATTCGGTTTTAATTCACAAGCTCGGCATAGAAATATGCTCAGAGAAAGCTGTGTGATCAGCGTAGAGAGGAATAGAAGAAGAAAGAAAAACTGAAAATGTTAGGCATCGCCGAGCTTCTGAATTAAAAGCGAATTTCCCAACTTTCTCCCACATGTTCTATATATATATATATATATATATATATATATATATAACAACAATTTGTTACAAAACTGGCACAAATCTTTTGCTCTAACAATCAAATAAAATTTAGGTTGAAAACTTTACTCATAGTATTCTACACTGAAATAAAACCATATGTATTATTAAAATTAACAAATAGATATTGAAGTAGCCAGTAAAATGACAAAATTAGGTGATGAATAAATACTGCACTAAGTTTCTATTTTCCTTATTGATTTCATCATATGATGAAAAACTGAAAGAGACTCAAGAATAACACAACATACAGACAGCAGTCTAACTCTAAAGTGCACATTGATTACACATGATCTGTGCAACATTACTTGCAGAAACATCTAATTTGGTCTGTTTTGTTACTTCATTATCATTTTGTTAATTTTTAACTAATATACAGACTTTTTCAGATGATTTGTAGCTGTATTTAAATGGTTTGTTTTCTTTATCTGATAAGCTGCATTCATTATGAATGGAGGAAACAGTTTTCTTGTCTTCTTACCGCTGTATATTTTTTTTCAAAGTATGCAGCCCAAGCTACAAGATATTGACCAATCGTTACTATGACAAAGAGAATTAAAGACATTTCTGCCAAGCCCATTTTACGAACTCGGCGATAGTAGTATACTGCATGTCTCCAATCTGGAAGGCCATTCTCCAATACTTGGTCATAACGTGTGCGTTTATTACTGTCTCGCAAGACATCATACACAGCAACTAGCTGTAACAAATGTATGGTATGGCATAACAAGAGAATTGATACACAAGAGAATTAATTGCATTACATACAATAAAACAAATTAAAAGGTTCTGAACATGCAGAAGTATGAAACAGTGTATTAATTTAATATATAAATAATTATACAAATATGTGTCAGGCCCATCTACTTACTTTTCAACAAAATGTCTTAAATTTTAGATGGGAAACATGAATTGCATTTAAAAATCACAACATATTTGAAAATTAGAAGACAGATTTAACATTTCCATAAATAGTCATGTGTATATTATGAACATCAGGCAAAATTAAGCACGCAATTGCCAATATGGTCCAATGTGTTTACTATAGAAAAAGCCAACTTGCTGTGGTGTCATGGTCAGAAGCATTGTTTCACAGAACTGAGAAAGAAAGTTACAACAAGACTAAATTATGATATTCTCTGAAGGTTCTATTCGTTAAAAAATGTGTAAAGTGCAGAATAGAAAGAATCAGATAAGTGCATGTTGGGCCGCACAATATGTGGATAAGTATACAAACACATCTAATAGAGTACAAAGACATCAAGAAATAATTTTTTTTTTACACATGCTTGATATTTACTAGATGAGATTGTTGATTAACCTTTATCAGACGAAAGGGAACTTTTGTACCCGACAAGGAGTGGGTCTCATTGGCCGAATGGGAACTTTCGTTCCCATTTCAATAAAGTTATTTCTCGCTCCTTTTATGATTATAGTAGGAATGTGTAACAATGTCAGGATTAACAAATGTCCCGTTTGACATGCTACCCCTCCCCCTTTTTCTGTACAGTATCTATAACAACAAACATTGTCTTCAAACTGCCCTCCTCACTCAACACTTCCCCCTTTGACACATTATTCTGGCACTTCCAGTATATAACAACAAATGTTTGACCTTGGATTCCCACCACTGTTGCTATCTCTTCTGGGCTAAGATTTTTAGTTCCCCTGCTATTTTGATGGGGAACAGTTCCATCAAAGTTATAAGCATTTATTCAAACTCTCCTGGATCTTTGACTGGCTAGTGCTTGAGACAAAAAGGTATTACTCCCAATTTGTACAGAAAAAGGACCTGACATAAAATAATCCGAAATGTGTACTTTTTTGGCAATTGTGATTCAAATGGGACATGATATCCGAAAATATCTTAATGACTATTGAGCACAATTAGAACAGTTTTACACCCCTTTTCTTTGGTAATGCAATGGCACATGATAGGTTCTTACGTAGCCTTAGATTTTTACACCTCACAAACAATGAGAATGAACTGAACAGGAATGATGAAAGTTATGATAGACTTTATAAATGTTTTTACTTTTCATAAATAACTCAAATAATAGATAATAAAAAGGCAAAAAAGTAAATATTTGCATAACTGAATTTAAGTACCACAAAAAGCTCCGGACAGGGGACCCCACTGGGCGAATTTAAATGCTGTCTTTTATAGGTTAAATTGACTAGTATCACACATGTAAACAGCTCTGATCTTGTCCTTAAACAACTATCACAAAATTTACAGTCATAGGTCATTCTGACTCTGATAAAAATTTGAAGTCACATTAATCATTAAACTTACATTTCTAGTTTAGGGTGAAGGCTAAACTTTCCACAACACAGATAGCCAATCCCAGCACTAATTTGTGTGTAGATAAACATACATGTTTCTTTGTCTTATTCTAAGTAATTACAGACAATACAAACCTGCCTAAACTTAATTTCAGCATCTGGAGCATCACTTTTATCTGGATGAATAAGCAAGGAAAGTCTTCTGTACGCTTTGCGGATCTCAGTTGCATTTGCATCCTAAACAAATTGTAATCGTTAGAAACGTGGAAAACGTATATACTGGTGTATGCTGACGACAAGTATTATTATTAATTACACTAACCTGAGCAACACCCAAGACACTGTAAAAATTTGAGTCTATTTCTTCCACCAAATCAAATATTTCCAGATCCTCTGTGTCCCAACAATAGGTCGAACTTAGACAATATGCCAACAATATAATACATTGTGAAACAATCATGTGGTCTTTTAGAATATGTTATTAAAAATAGATATTCTTGTGTAATTGTGCAATACAACTCATAATCTTAAGGTTATGTTTGTTTTCTGTACGTATTAACTATCACTGGCTCTGCTGAATATAAATATAAAACAAAAAAACATATCTTTATTTGCAATCTCAAAGTAACGTTTTCAACAGTACACTGAACAATACATCAGCAACACCTAAAAACTTCATTCAACGTCACCATGACAACTACACTTACAATCTTTGGATGGATCTTCTTTAGAAGCGGTATAAAAGGATTTATCAACACGGGCTAATTATTCTCCAAAAATATCCATTATTAATTATTATTATTCCTGTTATTATATGATTCTTTCTTAACGTTTGATGACCATTATATATAGATTTTAAATATAATACCAGAACTATCGTTTACTATGCAGCTTTGATCCCAAAAGTACCGGTGCCGCCTGTTGCACGTAACGTTGGCAAACTGTAAAAAATTTATTAAAGACAAATTATAACTTTGGATAAAGTAAAGAACGAATATAGTAGGAAATCCCAGATTAAATTAAATCGGCGGATTAATATTGGGACTAAAGTAGAAAAACTTTTTTTATATATAAGCTTTAATAATGGCGGCTTAGTCACGGGTGACCAGTGGTAGTATAAAAAATAAACAGTTAAATATGCTATTTTTCATACAATTTTTTTGAAGCGAGTTTCATGTGGATCACTGGATATATGACTACAACAGGGCATCTATTACACCACTGCTTAATATTGTAGTTGGTATATATACTAAGTATTGTGGCATAAATATCTTTTGCTGCTGAGTAATTTATTGAGGTCAAAATTTGGAGGTCATTCTAAAACTGATACATACTTGAATGTACCAACTATCCTACTTTTTTTCATTATTCCACTACATTCTGGGCTTTAAGTTATCCTGATAAGCCTAGTTTCACACGGCGCTTTCTGCGACGAGTGCGTGTTAAACAGATGACAGCCAATTAACCATGGACTAGTAAGTTCTAAATAAAATCACAACGAGCTCAAGCATTTTGCACATTTTTGTTAGGGGTTTTAAATATTTATTACAAAATTTCATGACAAGGTCGAGTGAGAAGTAAGTAGACATTGAAGTTTTGTATCCAATTTGTAAACCATCGGGCTGGGAATATTTTCTTTCTACATTTTCATTAACTTATTCCAATCTGCATCTTTTAACTGGTAGTAAGGTCTGATATATATATATATATATGTACTTGTTCAGAGCATGTCGAAAACAACATTGAATGACCATTCCATTGATGCACTGCAGCAATGACTTCATAAACAAGACGTTATGTTGAGACCGATCTATCGGATCGTTAACTACTAATATTGCCAAGAACTTGACATAGAGGATTAGGTCCATAATTTGAAAATGTGAACATCACGTCAGGAATTCAACCCACTTTATACAGATAGGAACTATCAACGTAGAAGTCATTTGCTAGGTGTTCTAAAAGAGGATACGTTTAACCTCTTGGTGAGACAATTTTCACCGGGAATAAAAAATCTATTTAGACAAGTATTGACGATCACTTAGTCTCTGTGCAGTGGGAAATATTTCAAACAGGTTGATTGTGTTTCTATTGGTTCTCCCGTCTCACCAGCCATTGAACATTTTGAAGACCTTGCATTGACAATGCTCCTTTACGGCCCAATTATTGTTTTCGCTATGTGGACAACAACTTTCTGACATGGCAACACGGCGAAGAAGAACTTAATTCCTTCTTAGAGCACCTAAACAGCCTCCATATTAATTTTAAGTTTACTATGAAAATTGAGAAGAATGGAACACTCCTCCTCCTGGACATCTTAATCAGGAAAAGACAGAATGGAACGCTTGTGCATTCGGTTTACCAAAAACCAACACTCGCAGATCAATATCTACATTCTGAGAATTTCCACCGTCCGGCTCAGAAAAATGCGGCTCTAGCCATATTAATTTAACAGGCCAGAGCAATTTCCGATTGTGGAAGTCTTTTACAGGAATTGAATCACCTCATAAATGTTTTCCGTCTTAACGGATACAACTCGGTCCAGATTAAGAAGGCATTTACCCAAGCGAGGAAAAAGGAAACGAATAATCCGGCAATAGCTCAACAAAAGAGGCCGGATCCTTGCCAAATACCAGATGAAGACAGTATTCCTCCACAGATCAAGGTCAGGGGACCCAGGGTGTACAGTATACAGTGCCAATGTGGCAAAACATACATTGGGAAAACGGTTCGAACTATACATGACCGATGCACGGAACACGCAAGATACGGCTGAAACAAGTGGACAAGTCTGCCATTGCTGAACACGCTTTAGAAACCGGACGTACGATCGATTTATTTATTTATTATTACTTCGGGTCCACTACACGGTTTTGCCATTTTGTATGATAGAATACTACCATTTGAACACGTCATAAAGATAGTTACGAAAATAGTCAACATTATTCGAGCAGCCTATTTGCAACACCGGCATTTCAAAGACCTATTACAAAATTCTGAAGAACCTGATCTTATTCTTCATAGTACAGTACGTTCGTTCGCTTAGGGCAAAAATGTCTAGATTTGTCAACTTGCTTGAAGAAAAAAAATTACAATTGCAAAGATAAAACTTTTGTTGAATTAATGGCTGGCTGGTAGATTTCGGTTTCAGATGTAATGGAAAAATTGAATAATTTAAACTTGGAGCTGCAGGGTAAAGACATATATAGATTCAATGATAGTCTGTAAACACGTTTAAAACCAAAATGGGTTTGTGGATATCACATCTGCAGATGACGTCACTTGTAAATTTCCCAAAAATGAAAAAAAAGATAGGGGATCCTGAAATTGACTTGTCATCATTTGTTGTCAATCTTCAATCACTTCAAAATCAGTTTGAAAAGCGATTTCAAAAGCTTACCACCATCGAGCCAATGGTCACCTTTTTTGTCAATCCTTTTACTTCCCAAGTTAATGTAACGAAAATAGCCGCACACATTTCAGACCTTAGTCAAGTAAAGGCAGAAGAACTGGAGCTAGAAATGTTAGATCTTCAGAACGACATTATCCTACAATCCAATACAACAGACGATAATTTCTGAAATACAGTTTTTATTTTTGGTTAACAGGCTACATGAGGGTGATCCTGAAACAGGTAACTCCCCTTTAATAGCATAGGAAGGGGATTGAAAGGGAGGGATGCAGAAAGTAGAGCAAGGTAGCCAAGTGTTGACTAGGGGCCCCGGGCTATAGTTTAAGGATCCTACCCGGTGTTTCACCTAAAGAGATGCAGGGAAAACCCTAGAAAACCTGCATCAAGCAGGTCGGGCATTAGGGTACCATTCTCACGCCCATCCGAATGATGGGAGACGAGTTTGCTGTGGTGTCGCAGCATTCCGTTCTCCATGTCTCCACCAGTCTTAGGAGGCAATGGCCGACTGATCCAATGGGATCAGCGGACAATGTACCGGCAATTGCCAGTGATTTGGGGTGAAATATTGGAAGCGTTGGAACCTTAATAAAGGTTTTCTCGCGAAAAAGTAATCAATGGCATTCTTTTCGAAGCCTCCGAGGAAATGTTAACCGTTCTTCTGTGAAAGTTAACAGTGATAAACCATTTTTAGCGATGCGTTTCTTCTCATTAAAATACATTAATAAAGGTTTTCTCGCGAAAAAGTAATCAATGGCATTCTTTTCGAAGTCTCCGAGGAAATGTTAGCCATTCTTCTGTGAAAGTTAACAGTGATAAACCATTTTTAGCGATGCGTTTCTTCTCATTAAAATACATTACAAACTTTCAGAGCGAGTGGTCAATAAAAGACTAAAACAGATGTGGACTAGTAAATTATTTTAAGTTAAACTAATCATTGTCTATTTACATTCTACTGACAATATCATTGGATATCTCCTGATCATGTTACTAGATACTGTTACAATTAGTAGTCATGAGCCTTTTAGCTTATAGAATTGTAAATTATTCTAATTGCTAAAAAAATAAGATTAAAAGAACTTCGGCCCGCAATTTACGGTTGTAATTTATCACATTTGTTGCATTAATTTTAATAATAATATCAATAAATGCTTATTTTGTACTTTTTAATATGAATTGTCATTTAAAAGTAATATGTAACATCTTCTTAGTTTGTTTTAACAAACACAACTTCTTTAAAGCATTACGAAAATGATGGATAAACACGTACAAATACATTAAAAAAAGTTGAAAACAATTACCAATTTTCAAGACGGAAAGGAGATATGAACAACATTAAATTTAAACTCATCGTCGACAACTGCTCATGTTGACTCAATCCAGGCAACTGAAGACAGTCAGTAGGGTACTAAACCAGGACTGTCAGTCTGATTGATGGTCAATCAAGATGAATTATTCGTTCTTTGCAGCTTATGACTATCTACTACGTAAGTGACCAAATCGTGGCGCTTTGGACGATTAAAAGTGGCGCATTGCATCCTTGAACTTGTTTTGTATTTTACATTGCTAAACATGTATTATAAATAAATACAAAGAATTTCCAAAAGTCAGAAATAGAATAACTTAATAACAGTTCTTCTGACAAATGAAGAGAACAGATAATTCCAAGTTCCAAGCCGATCTCGCTCTCAGTGCCAACAACTGTAGTTCAGAATTATTTTCTCCGAAAGATCATCATGAAGCTTTCGCCCTCTCGTATAGTAAAATCATTCTTGAGTTTTGTAAATTGGTTCTTCATTAAATTGGCGTTAATTAATTAATTTAACTACGTCAAAGTTATTTCTTTTCGTCCTCTAAGTGGAGCAGATTCTATCCTCAATCTATATCGAAACCCCTAACCATGAACGTATATAATGTGCTCCAGCCATCTACTCGTCTGTCAAAAAATTGGCGCTTCGCATGCAAAAGGTTGGCCAACCCTGGTGTACTACGTTGAGCGAGCTTTATTTAAGTTAAGAAATATTAGTTATTTTGAAATTATATACGATACAAAATCTTTGGTACATAGCCAATATAGCCATTATGATTATAAGTGTTAATATAATATTGTTTTGTTTTAGCATTAAAAGTGGAAAGAGTAAAAGAAAGCTGGGAGTGCTATTCGCAATAATAGAATAGCCAAGGAAGAAAATATTATAAGAAATGAGTGGACTGTACTTAAGGATGTGAAAGGTAATTCTCCTGAGACGTCAGATTTCTACTTTGAGAGATTCTTCAAACCTCTAACATATACATATATATATACGCGGATTCCGCGTTCCTCCGTATTCGTGATTTAATAATTCCTTTAGGGCGCCAGGTATTTTTCATAAAAAATACCAAAATTTATTTTAATAGTTTTTAATTTCCTATCAGATCATGGGAAAAAATTATATCTGCAGGGCGTGGTCATTCTCTCGTCGTCCCGCCGACACAACCTGCTCCTTCCACTCCCCATGACGACTCCCAAATTCTCGCCAGACTACATTGTTGGCCCAAGTTGCGTCAGTTCCTCAACAATTGCAACTCGCAAGCTGGCCTGCATTGTTAAGTGTAACTTTTCATGTTACATTTTCCCCGCCCCCAATGAATTTAAAAAAATTGTACAATTTGTTTAATATGACACTCACTGAACCACAGTCGTAAACAATATGAATGACCAACGCCCTTAATCAAAATTACAAAATATTTACAAAAATTCACTTAGAATTAATTACAATTTTCTTTGACATATTCTTACATAAGAGCAAACATTGAGTAAATTTACAAATCACTCAATTAACCAACTTTAATTCTAATTACACATTTTATTTTTCCAAACAATTTTTCCATTTACAGTTATTGACAGTTGGCTGAATCTTTGTCATTTCACAATTTAAATTTCAATCAGCTGTTTTTGACAGAACATATGTTTCTTTACAATGTGTTTACATAAAATTTCACTCATTCTCAACTGTTTTTAATGTATCATATGACATTTATTAGTTTGACATTCAGCTCTTTGATGTACGTCGAAAACAGTCAACTGACCGATGGTTTTTACAGCTAATTACATTTGTAGTACATAATTTTTTTTATCTGCCATCAGCTGTTTCTTATATCTACTACAAAGTCATTTGACATCTGGCAGAACAGCTATTCTTGGCATTTAATGTAACAATTTTTTTTTTACATTTACCAAAATACCGCATTGGGTTTTTCCACCTGGGTTCCAAGGAAAGCTATAACCACCACAATTCCTTACCACTAATTACAATAATAAACTTCAAACATAGCCAATTTATTTAAAACCTTTGACATTAGTAAAAGAATACAGCATCCGGTTTCCCCCTGGATTCCAAGGAAATTCACAATCATCACAACTATTTAACACATATAAATTTACTCTGTTGTTACCATAGGATGCATATTTTTGAGCAATGGAAACAAATTTTCTGCTAAACATTAAGTTTCGCTTAATTTTACGACAACCTTTTATACCAAGTAATTTTTCCTTGTACATTTTTCGGGGGCTTTTCTTAAATCTATTTGCAAAACATTACATCATCTTTGTTGAGAACCACGATCAGCTGTTTTCGCTGTCCCTTAATCTGCTTATTCACTGCATTCACATTACATTCATATCTACCAAATTTCATCTGTTGCATTAAATGTTTACAATTTTTCTTAAACTTATCCGCAGATACACTAATTAATTTTAACAATCTTCCACCACTCTCAACATTATGATTAACATCCGTTTCACCTTCCTTAACTTTATACGCACGTATGACAATTTGCAATTTCTTTCGCTTAACATTTCCTCCCACACATTGGTTCCTCTGTGTTGTTCGGGGGATTTTCTTTCTATTTCGCCGTTTACGGCAATGAGCACAATTTTGCATACAGAAATGTTTCATTACCAAATCTGTATCATTTACCTTTACATTCTCTTTGGCACTCTTAGCACATGAATGCTTAGCCAGCTTAAAATCACTCCGTATAACATTAACATTAAAATCTATCACACTTTTTAATTCTACCCTATTTTCTATCTGCTTATCACTACTATTTACACATTCTTCCATATATACACCTGCATGCATGATCAGCTGATCGGAGTCGCAGTTCTCGCGCGATTGATCCCCTTTTTTACCCCGTGAATTAATTCTTTCCTCTGTTCTTTCTAATGTTTTATTTACGCTCTCTAAACTAGACTTCAAATCTGCCTGCATTTCCTTAATACAATTAACCATGTCATCAAAAACTTCCTTTTTTTCATCAAATATCTTATTAAGTACCAGGGACAATTTCCTGAGCATAGAGCATAGAGCCTTCTCAATACCCTCCTGCACTTCTTCCATTTTTAAAACACTACAGAACACACAAACCCCAACCAAAATATTCCGCAAAATACATTTATTTGCCACCAACCTGTGGAACCTGTCTTCTTACTCTTACATCACTTCTCCCCAGACACCGTACTCTGCTTTTTTACACGGACACACACACACACACACACACCTCTCGAAGATATCCACGCAGCGGTCACTGGAACACTTGACCCCTCAGCTATGCGTAGATCAGCTCTTCCACAGCGTTTCTTCTGCAGCGCTTCCCACTTCTCTCGAATAATTGTCGGGTACCAAGTACGTCGTCCTCACTTACCTTCGTTGTTCGATGCCCCAACGTTGCGGCGTCAAATGTAGCGGATTCCGCGTTCCTCCGTATTCGAGGATTTCTTAATACCTTTAGGGCGCCAGGTATTTTTCATAAAAAATACCAAAATTGATTTTAATAGTTTTTAATTTCCTATCAGAGCATGAGAAAAAATTATATCTGCAGGGCGTGGTCATTCTCTCGTCGTCCCGCCGACACAACCTGCTCCTTCCACTCCCCATGACGACTCCCCAAAGTCTTGCCAGACTACATTGTTGGCCCAGGTTGCGTCAGTTCCTCAACAATTACAACTCGCAAGCTGGCCTGCATTGTTAAGTGTAACTTACAATATATATATATATATATATATATATATATATATATATAGTAATGACGAAAAGGCTTTGCTCTTTATTAATTAAACAAGGAATGAATATGTAATTAAAATGGAAGGATGATTTCATAAACAACTCGAATTTACAAGCTAAAAAGATTCAAATTTATTAATACGAATTACAAAAAAATGGTTAAAATGCTTACAGAGCAAAGTTTATATTTTGGGATCTAAATACACTCTCCTTTTCCCAGGGGATTTTGGGCCAAGTAGCATAGACGTTTTAAAAACAAATCAACTATGTCCGACATTGCATATGATAGTGGGCGGGTCTCACCAGCGTCCAATTATTTACGGCTCGGTCATCCTCATTCAGGCCATCAGCATACCAGCAGCAAGGGTGAAGGGGGCGATGCTCCAACTCTCCAGCTCATGGATCATCAGGTTCACCGAAATCTACTCAGGCTGTTCAGAGAAGCAAGCATATTGCAGGCTTGCGCACACCCGTACTCGCTCGGGTTTCAAACCCGACACGTAGCGCGCGTCCACCCTTCGCCGTAACTGCCGCAAGACTCCCGAAGTTACCAACTTTTCATTTCGGGTTCACATTCCTCCTAGCCCCGCTCCTTAACTTGTCTTTATGGAGGCCTCCCCCACCCCCCTATTCGTCACAGCTGTCCGACCCTCTTTGACCATCCCGTCGCCATTGTTCGTAAAGCTGCAAAAAACGTCCACGTCCAGACACGCTGTCTTGCCATCGTGATAAAATTTATTAAATACTGGATTTTCGATTATGTACGCCACTATATATATATATATATATATATATATTGTGATAAAAAGGCGGATTTTGTAAGGTTGTGGCGTTATGAGGCCAACAACAATGGCTAGTCGGCCGAAAGATGGTGTTTCCCCGCGGGGGAGGCCCGCCGAGCGTGTATAAAAAATGACGATGGTGAACCCCCGCGGGAAAAATGAGGACGGGGAACCCCGAAATGTTGAGAAATAGGGGAATTCCCGTCGGAAAGTTTAAAAGGGAAGCCGATGGGTGGCTCGCGATCAGACCCCAGAAGGGAGGCGAGTGGAGCAGAGCGCAGAAGGCAGGCGAGTGAACCAGACCCCAGAAGGGAGGCGAGTGGAGTAGAGCGCAGAAGGCAGGCGAGTGAACCAGAGAGCAGATATCCAGAGGGCAGAAAGGCGGGCGAGTGGAGCAGAGAAAGGACGTGGACCGAGCAGAAGTGAAACAAGGAGAGGAGAGGACGTGGCTCGATCCCAGAAGACAGACGAGTGGACGGACGTGAGCAGACGTGATCAAATCCTGCAAGACGCCAGAGAGACGCACAAACATTCGAGAGGTGGATGTTTGTTGGGCCAGTAATTGTGGGTAAGCGATAAAAAAATTGTGAAACTTGCGATAAAAAAATTGTGAAACTTGCCGACAGTGTCTTGTAAAATTTACAGCGGCAGAATTAGGTCACAGTTTATAACCATCAATTACTATAAGACAAAAGCAGCTGGTACCTTTATTTTAGTTTGCTAACCAACAACCTGGTCATCATTATACTACATCAGTATAATCGTTTATGAGTTGATAGTTCAGATTTTATTGACCCTCATTCTAGGTGCAAAATTGAAAATAGCAATTTTTTAACACTTTTCAGAGTCATTATACTGACATCATTTGAAAGAGCACATCTGTTTCTACAAGAAGCTTAAAAGAAACAGAATGGTAAAATTCTATATAAGATTTTTAAATTGCCTTAAAGCTTTTTGGCATACCATATGTGTTACAGTACAGGTTTTAATTAAGAAATAAATAATATACTGCTGTGAACCGTTTTAAAAAGTTCATGAAATTACTTTTATGACTCTTCAATTGTTTTTAGCACATCTAATGGGAATTCGTTTTTACTTCCTACTAAATCGGCACTTGGAGACAGCAAAATGCCGAGTATTTGTTGCTTTAAAATCCAACATCTGTCCTTTCATAGAGGCCAATGGGAAGAATAAACTGGACCATGAAACTGGTGCATGAAACTGACCAAGGAATCAAGCTCATCTAATGAAGTTTCACGGACATGTCAAAAATACAACCTTTATTATAGATACACTTGGGTATTCCAAACCATAATAAATGGTATGAACGTAGTCTTGGAGAAAGAGTTCAATATAAGGATTAATAGAGGGAAAACCAAGGTAATGGAGTGCATTATGGGAAATAGTGGAAAAACAAAGGGTGTTAGATTAGGAAGGGATATCTTGAAAGAAATTAAGGAATTCTGCTACTTGAGAAGCATAATAAATAGAGATAGTAGAAGTGTTGTAGACAAAGAGTAGGATAGAACAGCCAAGGAAGGCTTTCGTAAAAAAGAAGAATTTACTTACGGGTAATATAAGTGTGAACATTTGGAAATCATTGCCAAAAACGTTCGTATGGAGTGTGGTGGTATGTGGGTGCGAAACGTTGAAGGTACGAGTTGCAAAAAGGAAAATAATAGAAGTCTTTTAAACGTGGTGCTATAGGAGGAAACCAGTCGGGTGGATAGTTATTGACGAAGAATTTCTACGCAGAATATGGGAAGAGCAAACACTATGGAGGAATTAGAGAATGTAGGCTTTCCCGGTGGATACCGATGTCTACCTCAACGCCGATAGCTTCCTTCACCCGGCGCAAAAACATGCCGTACTTGCTAGGCTAGTACACAGTGCAAGGGCTATTTCCGACACGGAAAATATTCCAAAAGAGATAGCCCACCTGAAGGAAACTGTAAAGAGCAATGGATATACAACAAGGAAATCCAACAGGCTTTCAAGAGGAAACCAAAGAAGGAAGAGGCAACTTGCACGGCCGTCGCATTCCTTCCTTATGCAGCGAACACGACTCTAAAAATCGGCAGACTGCTACGCAAACATATGATCAAGGCTAAACTACGTTGCCTATTGAAGTCTGTTAAGGACAAAGTCGGCATAAAAACAAGTGGGGTCTACGAAATTCCGTGTAACTGCGGATTAAAATACATAGGCGAAACAATCCGCACAGTCGAGATGAGGTGTTCCGAGCATGAGAGAGAGAGAGAGAGAGAGAGAGAGAGAGAGATGTATCCGTGGCGGAACACGCTCTCATGACCGGCCACAAAATTGATTTCGCCAATACAAAGATTTTGGACCACACCAGAGGTTGGTGGAACAGTATAAACACCGAAGCTGTAAGAATTAGAACCTCTGATAATTTAATGAACCGGGACAGCGGGTTCCAGCTCAGCAAGGCCTGGGACCCTATCCTTGCTTCAAGGAGGCATAAAGCAACGCGAGGACCGATCGGGAGAGGAGCGACAAATCAGGACCCTGAATTTCTACCGCGAGGTCTTGTGGAGGGGAGCGAGGACATGGATATTAGCGGCGCAGACATGGTCTCGGGATCAGTTACCTGAAGACGATGGCGGAGATAGCCTTCGAAACGTCGTATCTAATAAATGACAACCCGGGTGAAATCCCGAGAACTTCTTATTCAGACTATGGAGGAAGTTGACCAAGAGAAGTGATAGATTAATAGACCCGTTTTGAGAGATAACGGTCTGGTAAAATTAGCATTTGGGGTAAGTGTGTGGGATAAGAACAGAAGAGGGAGGCGGAGGATAAAATACGCTAAGCAGATTAGGAAGGATGTGGGATGTCGAAGTTATGCGGAAATTAAAATGTTTGCGCATTTCCACAACAACAGTTTACTGATTGATTAACGCCGGCAATAAATGACAGTGCCATTTGAAAGTCGGCTTATCTGAATTCGTTTTTCATCTGTCGGCTTGAAGCAGTGGTTTTCTCTTGTCCCTGCAACTGTGCAACCATTTTTATATCTTTTTTCTGTAAGGACCTTGCAGCCTCGATTTCCTACTTTGTGATGATAAGGAGTTTGATTACATGAATGTTTTCATCACAAAATCTGAATAAGTCATTTGTAAATGATCTAATAAAAGGGGAAAATCCGTCTGGCCTGGAGAGAAAACGGGAGAACTGATAAAATATGGAACGGAAAAACTATACCAACACATGAGAAAAATGTTCCAGATGTGCATAGATGGAGCAGAAGTGCCAAAGGATTTTGAACGAGTACGTTGAGCAGTATATATGAGAAGACATTAAAAAAGAGAATAGAGAACGAACAGAGAGAAATGGAAGAAAAGGTTGGGTTCAGAGCAGGAAGGTCTACAGTATATCATCTGTTTACTAAAACGCAGGTTCTAGAGAAAAAAACTGCCAAAGACAAGGGGATACGTCTTCAATAAATAGACCTTCAGGAAGCTTACGACAGCATCCAACTGGAAAAATGGTTGCGAATGTAAGGACACCAAAATAGGCTAGTAGCCGAAATAATCTACTCTCCTGAAACACAGAGAAGACTTAGAAGATCGTGGCCCACAGATTTGATTCAGTATGACAAAAACTAGCAAAAAATATACACCATTGAACTTAGGGAATCGTCATTGGACGATTACCATACTCAGGTTTTAAAGCATACTTTTATAAAATTTACTTACTGCATTGTACTGCAGATTGTAAATTAACAAAAAAAAATCGATGGCGCGTGAGACGCTAAAGGGGCCAACTTTGATCTCGTGTCATATCACTTCTAGTAGTCAAATAATAGTGAAAATCAGCTTATCGGCACACCTTATACCCCAAAATGTAGTGGTATGATCAAAGAAGTAGTGCAGTTGGCCTTCTTATATGTATCACTCGCAAACCACCACCAAATTTTGTCGCGGTAAATTTGGACCTCTGTTTGGAGGCCAATTATACGGCAGTAAAAGATGCATACTTTCAACATATGTGGAAATATAGCAACAATGGAATTTCTGTTACAGTAATGCCTAATATGGTGCTTGATATGTACGTTTTAAAAATAAGTTGTGAAATGACTGTAAGAACCGTCTTCTTTTTCTTCCAATGGCTCAACAGCCCTCTTGAGGGCCTAGGCCTACCGAGGCGGCTGCGGACTGTCATCTGGCGTGACACATTCCGAATTTGGGTTGATACGTGGTCTGTGTATCAATTCCCCAGCAGCATTAATCCCGGTCCTCGCGACCATCACGACACAAACATCCAAGCCCGTGCCAGGATTCGAAGCCGGGACCTCTGAGTTGTGAAGCAAGTAAGAACCGTCATACCTGTGAATAGCGCAGGGCAATAAGCCAGTGGGAATACATTCCATTATATCCGTAATGAAACTACACATGCAACTGGACTAAACTCACAATGTTAGTAAACAACAAAGGCAATGCTACAATAAAACACTAACAAATATTCACAACAAAAGGGAATAAACATGCTGAATTCCAACATCTCGGGAAAAGTAAGAACGGTGGAGATTCTGTTCCAGTAATGCTTGATATGTACATTTGAGTAATATTAAGACGTATACATCTTTTGCTGCCGAGTAACTGCCCTCCAAACAGAGATCAAAATTTGCGGTGACAAAATTTGGTACGTATCAGAAGAGCCAACTTCTTCGATCATACCACTACATTTTTGTGTAGATGATACGACGATAAGCTAAATTTCACTATTATGTGGCCACTAGAACTGATTTGACACTAAATCAAAGTTGGTCCCTTTAGCGGTTCGTGCTCAATAGCACAGTCATATATAATAGCTTCATAGGCCTATAGCTCTTCGAAACCGGCAGGTTTGTAAGAGAAACCTTTTAATATGAATAAAAAGAAAAACCGGCAGATCCCAACATAAAAATACAGAAAAGCCTGCTCTTTGTAAAGGTACCATTCTATGAAAAAATTGGGAGTGACATATTTTGAGGTATTTAAGCCTGAAATTAGGCCATTTTTACGTGTTACATCTTTCATGAGGAATATCTCAAGACATGTGAGTATGATAGTTTTTCTGTTTCTGCACGTCTTAATATGCTGCTTTCTCTCCTCGGTTGCACAGTAAGGTGGTATATAGATCTTTTGCTGCTGAGTAATTGGCCTCCAAAAGTTGCCGCGACAAAATTTTGTTGCGACTTTGTCTTGAACACATATCAGAAGGACAGCTGTACTGTTGTTTTGATCATAACACTATAATCTAGGCTATAAGTTATAACGATATGCCGAGTTCCACATTTATCTGTCCAACGTTGATCCCTTGTCAAAGTTGGTCTTTTTAGCGATACGTTAACGTGGTGACAGGCCATTGAAGATGGGCTTGTAACTTCTGAACCAGTGTAAAATTAGCTCTAACATTTGCACGCTTTTCCGTTGGAGTCTGGATTTATTTCCCTACAAAATTTCATGAGATTTGGAGAGGGTCGAGTGGGAAGCCTTTTGTGATTTAACATGGACCGAAATGGACTACTGGAATAGAGCTACAGGAAAATCAAAAGAGAAAAACAGTAGAACATACGATAGTAGATGATATGAAATCAAAGCAACTCATATGGTTTGGCTAACGTGCAACGTATGCTCGAAAATAGAATGCCAAAGCAGATACTGTTATGGACACCACGCAGCAAAAATAAAAGAGGGAGACCGAGAAGAAGTTGGCGAGAGGGGGGAATAGACAAATTAATAAAGTAAAGAAAAATACTGGTGATCTCTTGATGAATAGAGAAGAAACTGAAGCTAGGTAACGGAAAACGGCGTAGAAATATAAAAAAAGAAAATAACAAAACAAATAAAATGTTGACTCTATTGAAGAAAATAGTGGTGATCTAATAATTTAATTTTTAAATTGGTTAAAAATACTTTTAGGTGTGCCCACGCAGCACACTGCAGTGGCGAGTGCCAACAATGACCTTTCAATTCAATAAATAGCTGCTTTTGTTAATCTTCCGTATAAATTTATATATTACATATTTAACGATACTTATTGTATTAAATATTTCTCTTTTGTTGCTTTAAGATAAATTTTAAGGGATTCAAATAGCGCTGATTTTATATTGCCGCTTTTGGTGCACCGAGCACCAAACTAAAAGCGAGGCTCTTTAGAATGCACAATACTTAACGAACGCTTATTTAAAATTAAGATTCCAACAATTTTTCTTTTTGTACAAGTCTTAACAGTTGATTGATTTCTAATTCTAGACGATCATTTTTCGAATTGGCACCACTGTGAGGTGCGGAAACCACCGATCTAAAGTGCCCATGTCCAGTAAGAAACAGCGTGGGCACCATATATTAATCCATGAAAAACCCCGAAAACATTGTGACAACAACACAAACATGTGTATCCAATTATAGCGAAAGTAATTAAGAAAAAATTCAATATTTTAATATCATCAGTTCCGTGGGAACGAATTTTTTCATTGACTGTGAGCATAATAAATGACCGTTGAACATGCCTCTTCGTCAAATGTGGAACAGCTAGTTGTTAAATGATGGAAGATACGTCACGTTAATTTAATTATGCTTCTTTGTAACTTTTAACTTTCACTCTTTTTTATCTATACTTCAATTAAAATGATCTTCTAAAATGTCCAATTAGAAAATCTTATATATTAATATAAAAGTTTTCCTGAATTTTTTAAAAAATTACTA
Source organism: Eucriotettix oculatus (assembly GCA_034510155.1). NCBI lineage: Eukaryota > Metazoa > Arthropoda > Insecta > Orthoptera > Tetrigidae > Eucriotettix > Eucriotettix oculatus. The sequence goes on from CM067376.1 coordinate 204,243,128, forward strand.
TCATTATTTATTTTGTATTGCGATTAAAAGCTGTAAAAGTTAAATTTATTATATATTGTGTCCAGAATTATTTTTATCCTTTTCCTCGTTAGGTTCAAATTATGATTTTATATTGTGGTGATTAATAAAGTTCAACTATGCTCCTTGTAACAATGAAAATATTCATAGAGGTACGTTCCGACAAATGTAAAGCAATCGCAATTAGAAAGGGCACAGCTAAGAAACTTGTATCACTGGTACTGACATAATCTATTACTTAAAACACGTTATTTCCTGCTAATTGGTACCGAGTAACACGTAAATAACCGCGAAATAACTCTAGCGCATCACTTCCTTAGAATGTCACGTGATGTCGCAACCTAGACGAACACGCGGAAGCCTGTCTTTCTCGTTGGCCATGGTAAAAACATTATCCCATCCGGAAAAACCAGTGTAGTTTAGGGGACTACAAAGGCAATTTTCTCGATCAAAGCTCAAAATTAAACATATTTTTTTAATTTTCGTTATAATTTCGGAATATCACCAAAGAATATTTATTTCCAAAGGTCGTTTGTACAAATGAACGTTTCTCCGGCTTCTTTCGATAATAATAATTTTGTTAGGAGTTAATTCTTCAAGAAATTAATTTTTAAAACCAGTTTAGATATTAAATAAATTTTAAACACGCTCAAAAATACTTAATATTATTTCAAAGATCATTAATCTCGATCAGCATTTTTATAAAAAAACATGGCATAAACGAAGGTATATTATTGCATCATATCGACACTTCACTGTTTTCAATTAGTGTTACCGGATCACTCATTGCAGAACCGCTGTAGACCTTCGTGTGCAACTGAAGTATCATCTCGAAAATTTACCTAAGTTCGGAATTCGAATTATCATGGAAAGAATGACATTTTTTCCGTTGAAGTTTTCAATTCTCCTTTTTGCATTAATTTTGGGCTTGCATCAAGTGAGAGCAGAAGGCTGTACGTAAACAACTAATACCTATTATTTTTTAATTTTCGGATTTTTTTTCTAAAAGTAAATTTAATTTTGTTTTTTGTTGGAAGAGTGCCGGTTTTTTGTATTAGAATAATTAGTAACAGTATAGTAGATTGATTGATGATTATTTAATATTTTATTAATCATGTATTATAATTATTAGAATTAGATGACACCGCATGGACGAACGTAAATGCCCAGGATTTTACTCGGGACTGTACCACTATTCATTATTTCCATTTATTTTTTTAAAGTTAATTCCTCAAGAAGTGACATAATCAAATCTTAGGGAAACTGAGCGGACAATTCCTTATAAGCACTAACGAGTACGACCAGAACGTTTGCACTTTATCTAAAACTATTCTAACTCGTTATTAACATTGCCAGATCTTACCATTTAATTTCAAATAATCTTATGCAGTGCTACATTTAAAAACGTAATTACGTTTCCATACGATTGTGCAGCATAAAAGTTGAATTTATCCTGGCTTATGGATGTTTTAGCAATTATCTGTTAAATTGGTTAATGTTCTAATATGAATATTTTTGATGCAATTACTTTATTAATGAAATGTAATATAAATGAAAATTTTTGCTTTTGATTTCTTTAGCTGATGCACCTGCAGCAGAAACAACTACTGCTTCTGCTTCTGCAATAAGTATGGAGAAAATTCTGTATGCGACTCCAGTGGTTGTAATAGCAACAGCTTTGAGTAAAAATATTTCTTTAAAATTTCACAGTACATGAGTATTAATGTTAGTTCTGCATTTGGAAGTTTCAAATTTCATGTATGTGAATGTTAAAATTTTATTTGTAAATGTATGTTTTGCATTGTGGTTGAAAATGAAACTGAACTATGAGCTAATGTATTAATTTGCTAATTGGCTACAATATGAATTTATTTCAGAAAATTTTTAAATTTTGTTTAAAGAAATACTTTTGAAATTTGACTGCTTTACTGATTTGCAGTAGATATGTCTTATAAAATTTGTTAAAATAAATAAATATTGAATAACTGCTGTCAGATCTGTATAAATTAAATAAAAATAAAATATATAAATTTTAAAACTTTTTATTTTATCATGACAATTTATTAACAATATTTACAGAATATTAAGACTAGATAAAAATATCACTTTAATTTAGATAGTGAATGTAAAATTTTGGTCAGTTTTAAGTTTTTTAAGAAAATTCCTGATTATTGGATTTATAGTAATTTGATACATAAACTTATCCAGTACATTTTGCTGTTATAGCTACACAGGAACAAAAAATGAAATTTAGATTTATTACAAAATGTACAAATATACAGAAGTTAAATATATAAATGACTCAGATTCGAATGATTACAACACTTTTATAGATGAATATTGAGTGTAGTACAGGGAATCACTTGGACATGAAAATGCTACAGAGAACTCTTTAAGCTGCTTCAGCACACCATACAACCTGTAAAATAAATTAGTTTTATAAATACTAATTAGTTTGTTTCCAGCATTAATTTCAGATACATTTTATCTAAGACTATTACTGTATCTTTTTCTCTAAGATTATTACTGTATCTGAATCAACATTTTTTTTGGCAGAAATTATTGTAGTGCAAAGTAATGTAGCTATAAATACAAGGCACATAATTTCAATATATATATGCTACTAACATAGCTGAGCTGTTGAGGGAAGTCCCCATTGTACTGTCTATATTTTCTTGTTGTTCAGTGGATACAGAGCACAAAGTCTGAAACAAATTCAAGGAGTAATTCATTTAGAGTGGTATAGTTTTAAACTTGTAATAATTTTTGTTATTCTGATTTTGATAAAACAATTTTTGTAGAGAAGCTCATATATAAGATAATTATAAATAATAATAAATCATCTAATTTGTCAGAAAATGTTTAATATTGCACTATAATCACTAACATGATGATTTATGTCTGCAATAACCTATCTTTGATTTCCATATAACATTTGAAAAGTGAAGAAAGTGCTCATATATTATTAAATAGATTATGAAACTGATAATAATAAACCAACTTTATATATAGTCATGATTTGTGAATATTACTGCACAATTATCCAAATGTAACAGCATACTGATCAGATTAATGATATACATAAAAGTGACACAGAGATCTTGTTTTAATGGTAAGTTTTATAACCAAAATTTCTATTTACTTACTATTCAATAAAGGTTAGAGTGATCAGCAAACCTGTGAAATCAACATTACAACCTTACTCCATTATAAATACATTAGAAGTCCAAATTTAGACAAATGTATTTGTAGTGCCTCCTCCTTGAAGTTTGAGATGTTTTTTGTGTATTATTTTACAGGGTGTTTGAAAATTTCCCTTACATGATTTTAGGTCTTGTACAGTGTATTGAGTAGATCATATTTTCAAAGGGAATTTTTCAAGCATTCTTGCTCAGTAGAAAAAGTGTCAATCACTTTAATTTACTAGCTATATTAATGTTTTCAGAGTATTCTTAAGAAAAAAATTCTGGCCAAGAGCAAGCAAGAAAATGTTACAAGAAAACTGGGACGTATCACTAACCTGTGCAAAGGTGATGAAAAATAACTGATCACTCTCGTAAATTTCCAAAGCTGGCATATGCAAATGATGCTCCTTTAATAATTCTTCATTTAATGCCTGAAAAATAATATGACAGTTTAGACAGTCCGACTCTTGTTTAATTACTAGAATTAACATTTATCTTAATTTTAATGATTATATTGATATATATGATTTAAAGTGATCTACAGACTATTCAAGTATCATTTTTGATTTATAAAAATTGCATATTATAAATTTCACAAAAATTACTCATTTCCTTACAAAAGGACAATTTAAGTTGAATCTGATACAGTTGTATGTAACTGAAGATAAAACCTTTAAAAAAGTTTCACATCTATAGGCAAGCAATTTCTGAGATCTTTCAATACTGTATTGTGATTTTATTGCTTGTAGAAGCAGTTTCTGGACATACTGAATACTCATTATCCAGAATGGAGGTTCAACCTCATTTTAAATTCAGCTATCCATTTGGTAATGAATCACAGTGCTATTATCCATATTTTAAAATTTATGTTGCAGATATGTCCAAAAAGATGTATTAGGAAATCGAGTACAGTTATTGGATGTTTGCTAGCATTACGTTCCTTTGGTTTTATGATCCAACAACTGTGCATGCATATCAATAACAAAATAAACTGCTTTTGTAGTTGATTTTAAGAGGCCGCCTTGTGTTTATACTGTCATAAGTGGTAAAATTCCATTTATCTAATTGAATAATAACAATAATAATCATTCACATATACTTCAACAATATACTACTAACATGAAATAACTGTGTCTAATTTGTTGATAAATAAAATCCACAGTCCCAAGAGTGTTTATGAAATGTCCAATTAAGAACATTATAATATAATTAAATAAAATGGCCAAAATAGGACTGAATTACTTGCATTGCATTTAAATAATGCTTTGAGTTAATAATGTGATTTTAGAAAATAGATGTGGCAGGTAGAGCCAGGTAGCCAAGTGTTGACTAGGGCCTTCAGGCTATAGTTAAGTATCCTATCCAGTGTTTCACCTAAGAGAGATGCAGGGAAAACCCTAGAAAGCCTGCATCAGGTAGGTAGGGCTTCTGTGTGCTATTATTTTGCCCTTCCGAATGACGGGAGATGAGATGGTTAACAGGCTACATGAGGGTAATCCTGAAACAGGCAACTCCCCATTGCAAGGAAATAATCTGAAGTACAGCAGACCACGATACAACTGCAAGAAAGGTGTTTTTCTCATACTTGGATCAAACAACAAGCAAGATTCATTGTGTTCCGACAGGACTCAAAATAGAAGCTGTTTTCTGACTATAAAAGAAGAATGAAGAATAGTACAACTGGTTAAAGATACACTAGACTATCCATAAGGTACAGTAGGATTTATAATAATACTGAGATTAAATATTCATACATTATTTACTTGCAAAGAAAATTTGGTCGTATCGTGGCTGTTTGTTGTATATTATTTACAGATTGAAGGTGCCAATTAGGCCAAAAACTTTTGCTTTATGAAAGATGATGCAATAAATTAATTTGTTAAATTTTTAGGACATTTAATTGGCTAGAAGCCTTAAATAAAGTAGATTTTTGGAGGCTTTTTAGGGCCTGAGTAAAACTGAAGAATTTGGGCCCTTTCCTGTTTCCTGAAATAATTAAGATAAAACAATAATTTTTATTTTAAATACTGAAAAATATTTTAATTTCTAAGCACTTAAAAGTATAATTTCTAGGTTAAGTGCAATTTTAGAGATACAACAAAGTCAAATAATGAAGACAACAAAGGTAGTTTGAAAATAAAATTGTAAAATATTAAAAAATAATATAGCAAGAACCTGAAAACAAAGGGAACAAAGGAAAAGAAATAATGCTGTAAATGCAATAATTAACTTTAATGAAAAACTTTGCTAGCTTTTGGTGCTACAAATTTATCAATTAGATCAACACTTCCTTGCCCCCCTAAGTTTTCTGATCCCTCCTATGTAACATATACCTTTTTTATATTAACAATTGAATTCTTTCCTAAATGAAGCCTACTTACTAGTTCACATTACTCCAAAATTTCAAGCGTGATTCAACATTAAAGAACGTTTATTTAAAATTGAGATACCAACAATTATTCCTTTTGTACAAGTATAACCATAGCATGTAGTTGGTTTTTCATTTATGGACGAGCTCATTTCAGAATTGCCTCCTTGAACAATCAAAACAAGTTGGGAAATATTGGATTAGATCCCAATTTACACTTAATGTCGAAACTGATCTTTCCTTTGCCAAATAAATATTGTGGTGAACAGATATCACCAACATGAGTTATTCCCAGTTTTGGACATTTCATTAATTGTTTATGAATATTATTTTAAACAATTAAGCAAGGAGAAGCAATTGTAATCCAATTTATTGTATATTTATCCTGTAAAGCTTTATTTCCCTAGCATATTGGTACACGAATGATCGAAGTTTGCTGATTCCTTGTAAGAAATTCTTGGCAGAAGTATTTATATTGCAGACCAAAGGCAGGTATTGTTATCTTTTTAAGCATCAGTTAAGACCTCGTACCCATTATCGAGCGACACGAGGTCCATTGTGGTAAATAGGAGCGTACACATGGGATCGCGACTCCAAGTATATTGTTTCTTATGGAGCTGTACACATGTGTCGCGTGTTTTACCTGAAATACAGAGCCCAGCTGTATGACGCGGGCTTTTAATTTATAATATCTATATTGCTCTGACTTAATTTATAAAATAATGTTTAAAATTAATAGCCAAATGATTCTGAAAAAGTATAACCAAATATATACAACGTTTCTATCACTATCGGCGGTCCTCTTTGGGTATTTTCAGGATTTTATAGTGACAATGATGTTGCGGAAAAAATTGAATACATACAAATCAATTCTTCTAATTAATATGTGTTGTCCTAACATGCGAATTCCACTAGTAATACAAGGAGTCCTGACAGCAGTCTATATTTGTTGCTGCTATATATTTAACGAGGACAGAGATTATTTTGTAAAAAAAAAAAAAAGCGGCCAGATAAGTGTGTAATTTGGCTTATCGATACAACATCTAGGCCAGAATTTAGTAGAATGATCAATATAGTATTACAGCTGACCGTTCTGATCTGTTCAAGCTAAAGTCGCCACATATTGTCGCGGCAAATTTTGACGTCTTTTTGAGGCCAATTACTCACCAGCAAAAGATCTATACACAACAATAATTTGTAAATGTAAATAATAATGTCTGGTTAAAAAAATCCTGTTTCTATATCACAATTTTGGGTAGTGTTGCTAAAATACAGTGAGATAACCTGTCACTTAAAATATCTGTGTTTGATACTGCCATTATTAACGACGAAAAAGAATTCAAAGACATCTAATTTCTTCTAGTTAAATAAAGTGAAATCTTATTAATACTGGAAATCCAGCAGTCTGCCTTTGTTCCGAATGTCAAAAATGGCTCAAGTCGCTTCCCATGTGTACCAGGCCTCACTGTCTACCGGGCAAGCAAGGTGTTTCGTATAATTTTGAGGTATGTAGAATGCACAAGTTACAGCAGTGGTTGGAACTTGGATGAAGCGGATCACTAGTCTTAACAGTAAATAATCCGCATAGCTAAAAAATTAAGTTTAATAGTAATTGGGGAAACTGTTAAGTCGTGAAAATTCAGAGTTTTATGACAAGTACATCTCCGTACATCGTAAATCTGCGTTAGTTTCCCTAATATGAGGAAAATACGCTTAACTTATGGCCAAAATTCGGAACATCTGATTTTGAAGAGAGGTGGACCTTATTTGTAACCAGCTGATGCAGAACATCTAAACAAAGCAGATTTCCAGCTGTGCAGATCGACGCCGTTAGAAAATGTAAGATAACAACTATGTTATTTAACTTGTAAAATATCAAGCTGCCCAAATTCTTACACAGTTCGACTGAGAACACAGTGGGTGGAGCAGCAAGCAAAGCTGCCATGAAAGCGAAGAGCAAACCAAGAGAGCGACAAAAGTATTGATGAAAGAGTTAAGTGAAGGATGATAAGCGCATTTAAAAATGTTCTGTAATAATAAAAAGTCTAATATTATAAATTCTTTACAAAATGTATAACCCAAGGTTTTCCATTTGGCTCTTACAAGTGCTGCTCGTAGGAAATTATAAAAATGAATTCATAAATATATTAAAATAATATATGTAAATTTCATCAAAGTTATACCAGAGCAACGAGCAAAGAAAACAAAATTCCTTGAAATAGCTGCTTTGCTCTACTATAACGTCGCACTTGCATCTCTGTTGGACTCCCCATTATGCACGTTCTAACAAGAAAACAATAATTGTTTCTTTTCGTTCCTTTGCTCTTTGCTTTCACCGCACCTTGGCTCAATAGTCCACCAGCTTAAGCGTACCTTAGGAGTTTACGTTAGTCTCGCACAAGGCAGGAATAGAACGTTGCACTGTTATTATAAATCGATTGCAGGAGAAATGCAACAGGCGCCCAACCGTGATTTTATTTATTAACCCTTGATTTACTTCATTTTTCTAGTACTGGTGCCCCAACTGCACTGATCGACTAGAAGCTAGATCATTTATTTATTTATTACGTACCGAATCAGCTGCCTATGTAATCAGTGGGACACTGGCTGCTGTTCAAATTAATTGATACTATAATAACCTGTATGATTAACTCATTCGTTAAAATATTTTTATATAACTTGAAATAGAAGTTTAAATAATTATTTTAAATGTCAATTTTTTTAAAATTTGATTATAAATACCGTTACAATATATACGAAGGGTGAAACTGGGGTTATAATACCTATATTCCTGGAATTACTTCTGATATAGAGAAATTTGTAGAGTGCAGCAATTGTAAACTTACGGTTGGCAACTATGCAAAATTTCAGCCAACCGCCACCTAGCGCTATTTGTAGATTGTAACACACGTAATTTTCGTAATGCATTCCACCAAACAAGCGTGCTATTATCTTCCCACCTAGAGAGATTGACAACGCGTCAAAATTCAACAAATAAAATGTGACCATAGGCTGATGTGACAAACAGGTGACATAAAAACGGAAGAACAGTCTGGGATGAGCTGAAGGGACCAGAATAGAAGTTATAATCCTTAACAGAGAGACTGTCATATTGGGTGAGAAGTAGTTGTATCCTAGAAAGACGCTCAACAACCATGCGACTTACTACTGAAGGTGTCTTCGTAAAAGTTTCGTCGCTGAACGTTGCTTCCGACATGATCCACTTATATCGCCGCAGACGGGAAAATTGTACGTATTGACTCGCATGGACTTTTATCTCTGCTACAATGCCTGCAATTTTATCCCTGATGCTTTTAAAACATCTGGCCAGAAGATGAGTGCATGCGGTCGTCGAAACGTTGCGTCCTAATCACAGCTGTACCAAAGTGGACACCCGAGAACAATTTATGCAGCAACTACACCGGGAAAGTCTCCGTTCACTAAGTATTTCCTTATTGTCAGCGGAATTCTTTGCTAAACGCATAAATTGGGAAATATTGTTGCTAAAATACTGCAGGAGTACTAGCAGATCGTGTTGGGGATCCATTATATAAACATTTGTCCCAGAAAACGCAGAGTTAAAGAGTGTGGAAACAAATTATAGTGTAAAGACACTAACTCTTGTACTTGCTTTCAATACTGCAAGGAGTCAAACAAATTTCGGTGAACTAAATATCAGTTTTGTAAACAATGCTCTGTTGATGTTAATTTCTTTGAGCCTTGAGAAACTTGTTTTCTAAATAAGCTTTTCTTAACACAAAATCTTTCTCTATAATTAAAAATGTGACTGTGCAGTAATTTACCACCTTGCACTATCTGTAAACCTACAAAAACCGCATCCTTTCGGTGTTATTGACTAGCAACCACGTAAAATCAGAGTTAGAGGTGACGCCAATATGGGGCATTATAAGAAACAAAATTTGAACCATTCAGTAAATATAAATCTGCCTTTAGAGTAGTTTTAGTAATTATAGATTTCGTGCAGTATTTAAAAAAAATCACAATCGAAAGTTATTAAAAATCACTTAGGGGGCAGCATTTTGAACACTTGCAACAAACTGAGAAAAGCTCACAATCCTGCATACAATATATTGCATACATTATGTGTGACTTATTCCTAAAATTGACTGTATTTTAAAAATGTGTGAAGGAAAAGTTCTTTTGTGTTAACATTCTTTTGTGGTACATTATTTGGATTATAAAAATTAAGCACAATTGGAAACTATATAGACAAATGTAGCGTATTATGGGACAAATCATTTACCACAAAGTACACTTAACACTATCATTGCTGTAGTATTAGTGTTACATATCTATCATAATCAACATTGTTGCTTGGGGTGATGTAGCAGTTTTCCATCATGATCCTGCTATTCAATCTCACACTGCTGAGCTTTGTCTAAAGCTTTTCTTCTGCCCTTGAATTGAAATCATTAAAACCTTCAATAAATTGAAACATAAAAACCATTTTTCATATTAAGTCCTACATTTAGTCAACATAAGAATGTGATTTAGTTATTGTAGGCGAGTCTGTATTTAGATACAAATCTCACATCTTACATGGAATCGACTCAGATAGCTCATTGGTAAAGAACATTCCATACTAAGTGGGGGAATCGACTCAGATAGCTCAGTGGTAAAGAACATCCCATACTAAGTGGGAGAGCCCAGGTTTTATTCCCAGTTCAGCCTAGATTTTCCTCACTCTGATCCTATAATGTAAATATATTTTATCAACTTTTTGAGAAAAAAAACTGAAGTTCATTTGGTATTTATTTGATAAGTCCTCATAATTTGCAATACCTATGGTTATAATATAAAAACTTGATTGTTACATTATTGTATTGAAAATGACATTCTGCTTTCAGCACCAAACAAGTATTTTGAATGAATAACTAAGTAATGTATTTACAAACCACAATGCATTTCTTCAAAGCTGATAAAATTACTAAGGCATCAAGTGCAGTTCGGTTGGCCACTAAATCAGATGCAAGTCTGTCTTGTACAAAAGCAGACACAATTGTTCTTCTGAGCTGGTTTGTAATACTTAAAGACTGGTTAATTTCTAAATTATGAGGAAATAAAAGAGCTCCTCTTGCTGAAAAAAATACTCCTGAAGGAGTAACTATACTATAAACCATAGATTGGGCCAACTGCATCCCAATGCGTCCATAAAGGATAGGTCTGAAAAATACAGAAACAAAGTTTTTTACTATGAAGTATTACAGTTAATTATAAGCAATTCTTAAGTAATTAATATTATATTAACTACTCTAGGGTTTAATTTTATGTGATATGGATATACTATATTTTATAATATCAAACAAACAAGAAAATCCATCCACTAATAGGCTAACAATGATGGATACCATATGAATTACTCATGTATTTGGTTATCTTGTTACAGTTTATTTCAAATTGAATGTTAACATTTTACAAAAAATGAATTAATTGAAAAATATCAATGAGTATAATTTTCCTGGTGTATTTACTGAATGACTAATTCAGGGCCTTGGAGTAAGCTTATACCATTTTGATTGTGGTGACTGCCTTCATTAACAAGTGATCACCAAGAGGTGGAAAATATATAGAAGTCTTGAGCAAAGCAGTAATTCATTACTATCACAAATAAAAAACATCTTTCTTTTTTCTAAAATTTCGATAAATTTGCTTGAATGGATTGCTAATGTTGGATGCAAATTAACATTAACATAAAGTGACTTATGTCTCTATATAGGAAAGCTAGAGAGAAATCAATGGTTTATCTGAAATTGAGGGTCATGGTGAATTGTGCAGTCTGCCAATATGAGATGCAGGCCTACCTCCTTACGAGTGAGGCTAGCAGCTATACAATTTTCTGTCTTTCTATCCTTTTTCCATATAAAACACTAAAATCTAATGCTACTTGTTTGTATTGTTCTTTCTTGTTAAGTAGTAACACTATCATAAATGTAAAAGTATCTTATAAATTCCACAATTGCAGTGACCAAACTTGTCATTAATGAATTTATGGGAATGGCTTTTATGTGGAAATATTACTAAAATTATTTAGACAAAGAACTGAATAAAATGATAACCTAGATTGAAATAACAAATCTTCCAAAATTGTAGAAGGAATAGAGAGAATTAACTATCGATTGACAAGAGGTTGTGAGGAGAAAAAAACACATCACATAAGCATTTGACAAATTTAAAACATAAATAACAACCTCAGTTGAAGGAAATCTTGTAACGATTTACTTTATGAGGTTAATATAAATTAAAAATGCAAAAGTCTACATAACAATATTCATACTTGATAGTCAAATTTGCATCTTAAGAATATGCACTGAGAAATACAAATTATGATGAGAAAAATCACTTACTTGGGATATAATGAATTAAAGTATGGAGGCAACAAAAGCTTTAAAGGAACAACAACTTTGTTTACTATTGGGATGTATGTTGCTCTTAAATCAGATGCCATTGTATCTATCCATCTGTAAGATAAAAATATTTATTATAATTGTTACTTTAAAATAATATGAATATTAATAATTTCAATACACAAATATTAAGAAACTACAGAGATGGCCAGTGCACATAAAGTGTCTTCCTGAAAAAGGAGGCTTAGGCTTTCAAAAATTTGAAGAACACTCTTTGGGTCTGTTAGGTGCTGCTGAACTTCAATTCCGAGGACAGAAGGGAGATTGATACAAACACAGAGCTAGCACCCTTGTTCAAGCTTTTTGGAGCTAATAGGAAGGCCATGGCATATGAAAAGAGTGGTGTCAATATGCCTTGGCGTCAGTTCTTAGCTGGTTGGCTGCAGTAGTTGATTTGTGTGGGCCAGGCTGGCTCACTGAGGGCTAGTTACCCTATACAAGCACAGGATTTTTTGCATTGATGGGTTGTCAGTTGACGGGCCAATTTGTTAGTAGCTAAGACTAAGCTGATCGGACAGCCTTAGTATCTGATGTCGAAACTGCCTGGCTGTAACTCCCTGCTGGGTGGGTACACAAAATACCTATCTTAAAGGGATGGCTAGTAGTTTACATGGACACTGAGTAGCATTGAATGGAGGATCCATTCATTGTTTGGAAAAAGAGAATGACAATGACAAGTTATTAGGGCTGTACTCTTGCCCTTTGTCATGGAGGATGTGGCCCTGATCACCACAGCCAATACCAACACTTTTCACCATTCAGACCTCATGTTTTTCAGATACAACCTAGTCAGGAGAAACATAATCTGGAAGGTTAGTGAGGATTAAACCTACAGTGACCACACTATCATATTTGATGTGGGTGCCCCATCATCTGGAAATAAGCATTTATAAACTCAGCACGCCAAGGCCACTGGCCAGAAGTCTCAGGCATTTGATGAAGAACCTTTCAAAGTCACCATGGACGATATGGAATTATTAGTGGAACTGCATCGCAAAAGATGGCTCAGACTGTGCAGTACCTAAAAAGAGACTGATGTATCTATGCAACAGAAGCATATCCAACATCGATAACCACTAGTCTACTGGTGGACAGCTGAAATAGGAAAACAGCTTGCTGAGTAAACCATGGTAGATGACTATACCAGCAAGCAAGAGGAAGACCTGGCTTAGAGGAGTGGCAGTGGAAATACATGGAGGCCAGACAGTCACTCAAAACAGTAATAAAATCCAGCAACAGATGCTGTATGGTTTAACTGTGAAACATTTTGTTACCAACTTGTTCCCTCATCAAGACAATGGAATCACCCAGCTAATGAATGTGAATTAGGAATCACAGAGATCCCTGAGTTCACAAGGGAAGAGCTTCAAGTGGCAGTCAGATGCATAAAACCTAACAAGGTCTCCCGGGCCTGATGGTGTGCCAAATATAGCTATCAAAACAGGAATGGAGGTAAGACAAGAGATCATCCTTGAGCTTCACAATTAGTGCCTGCAAGAGGAATTTTTCCCCAAGCCCTGGAAGCACCAGCATCTGATATCATTTCAGAAACCAAACAAGCCACCTAGACAACCATTGTCTTACATACTGCTCTGAATGCTTGACACCATGGGGAAAGTGCTAGAGCACCTGATACACAACAAACAGTCAAAGTATGTAGAAGACCAAAACAGACTCTCCAGTGACCAATATGGATTCAGAAATGGCCATGTACTGTACAGTCAATTTAGTTGTAAATATTGCCTGCCAAGCCATTAAGGACAAGAGATGGAAAAAAGGGCTAAAGAAATACTGTGCAGTGATTACCCTGGAAGTCAGAAACGCCTTCAACTCGCCGAAATGGAGATGCATCCTGGAGGCATTGGACAGACTGCAGGTACCATCTTACTTCAGGAGGACAAAGGCTAACTACTTCAGCCTCAGAACCCTGATGTATGATGACAGGGGAGGGGAAGAGTACAAAATCACAGGGGGTGTCCCTTAGAATCAGTCCTGGGCTACCTCCTGTGGAATATAATGTCAACAGTGTACTGTGCTGGATGTCCTTACTGAAGCCAGGATTATTGGCTTCACAGATGATATTTCAATTGTCATAGTAGCAAAACACATGGAACAAGTCATTAAGATTGCACAAGAAGCAATTAACATGTTTGGACAGTGGCTGTCATTAAGAAGACTCCAACTGGCTGAAAGGAAAACAGATGCAGTTGGGAGGAAACAATCATCCTCATTGTGGACAATGCTGAAGTCATATCAGAGCCATTGATTTTATACCTTGGTATCACAATAGATGACAGACCGGCTTTCATACAGCACCTAGATAATGTGGGGCGCAGGGCACCAGAGTTTTGCAGCTACTTGTGTGTGAGTGGGGGTGGGGGTAACAACTTAGAAAGGTGGGTAGGAACAGATGTGAGCTCCTCTGTGGGCTAGATAGTATTAGAGGAAGCTTTTGGTGTGTTTATGGTGGCTACTGGAAAAGTAGAGGTACTGTAAGTATTAGTGGGTTTTAATGGGCACAGATAGTTTTTAGACTTGAATTTAGATATGTCAACATGAAGAAAAGTGATGTTGGTGGGGGAGTAGTTCCAAGTGAACTTGATGGTGAATATATATATATATATATATTTCTTTGTTTATCTCTTTCCTGTCCTTATTAATTGTGTTTATTATTTTCACAATGTCATATCATTTCTTGCATTTATATATGCATAACAATGCATATGGTTGGCAAAAATACATATGCAAAAAAAAGGTTTCCTCATTTGTTGGAATGTATATTTTTGCAGTCCTTTGTTTCTCAATTTACAAACATTAAAGTATCACTGATAATTCTTTTCTCAGCATTGTTGCAGCATGTCCTTATTAATTGTGTTTATTATTTTCACAATGTCATATCATTTCTTGCATTTATATATGCATACTAAGTAATTAAGGATTATGTGACATTGTAAATACAATGCATATGGTTGGCAAAAATACATATGCAAAAAAAGGTTTCCTCATTTGTTGGGAATGTATTATTTTGCAGTCCTTTGTTTCTCAATTTACAAACATTAAAGTATCACTGATAATTCTATTTTTCAGCATGTGAAGCATTAAATACTGCTTATGTCATTTATTTATGTTGATATATTACTATATCATCAATGGTATAGTTAATTAAATATGCACAGTTGTGAATATGCTAGTAACAACAGAACTAAAATACCAACCTCTGTTCTTCAGATGGTTGCATAATTTGTCTCTCCTGAGTTCTTAATATAAATTCTTTGGCATTCTGTATATTCTGTAGCAAATCCTTCTTCACAATGTGTAATTTTGAATAGTAATCTGCAATGAAGCTATTATTTAAAACTGGTGGAGGGAAACCAACTGCCAGTGCCATGGAATTAATCTGTAATAAAGCTCATGTTTAATTTATTACCAAAGTTATTTTGGTAAACAGAATAGTGAAAAGGATAGCCATTTACTTTATTTAAAAAACTGACATCATAAACAAGGCAGGTACCTAAGAAAATTATTCATTGTTTGCACTATCACTTAACTGTAGTAAAGCAATTAGTTATTACTCAAAACTCCATAAAATACACCCGCCATTTCAAGGTCTAGTCTGAATTGTTCTGCATTTTCTGGTTTTTATACTTTTCAGTATTTCTCATTTATAGTAAATGGGGCCAATTCCATTGAAAATATCATCTGTGAACCTGCATCAGGAGGTGGTTTGAACAGAGAGGAATTTAAGTAATCCTGTTCCAATTTTCCCATGAAAGGGTGTGACCTTTATCAAGTACAGGGATCTCATCTTCACTCCGACTTTTTGAAGAGAGGCTGATAAGGGGTTGGGAATCCATATGTGCTGGGATTGTATGTAGTGAAGCATCAGATAGGTGGACTTGAAAAATCACAAACTTGTAACTTCAACAAACTAATGCTTATTTCTAGCAATTGGCTGTTACTCAAAACACCATAAAATATTTCAAGGCATAGTCTGGATTATGTAATTGATGAAATCTCAATACTTGAATCTGAGACCACAATCTAAGGACCACAGAAGTTCATTACAATTCAAAGTAACAGTCCTTCCATATGTTAAATCATCATTATCAGAATAAGTTATAATTTGATTAAGTCTATTGAAAAATCACTGAGAAATATGTAAGACAATGATGTTTCTTCAATTTTTGAATTTTATATTGAGGACAATTCTTAAAATTGGCATTAAAAGTTATAAAACAAGAGGACACATCATAACCATCATTGCAGTTATTTTCTATTGCAAAATCTCAAATGAAAGTTATGAGTTTGGTGGTTTCATTTCATTAACAAGGAAACAAAAATGTAAGGTTTGTTTGGTTAGGTGCAAAAGATTGAGTTAATAAGTCATTTACGTGTTTTGAAGAAGTTGTTAGTAAAGAAAGAGAAATGATTTTTAAAAATTACCTGTGTTTAGATGAAATACTTTATAAAAAATATTACCTAATGGGACAAATCAGACCAAAAAAATACACATATAAAAGAATGTATACCACAATATAGGAATAACTTTTTTGCTACAAGAATATCCTATTAAAATATCAACATTCCATCTGTTATTTCAGCTCACCGTTAGCCCATATAATACCTAAAATTGTGGTGAACGTTAATAAATTATAGTTCCAGAAAGGAAATTCATATTGTCTGCCTCTGCTCCAATATGTATATCTCTTATTGGAAACTGTTTCTTAAACTTTGCATTAATACTTTACAGCTGCACATGGAAAGTTTGTCTCAAATTGCCTTGGTTTATATTATTTTGATTTGCATAATCTTTACAATTTAGTTTCAATAAATGTTGAAATTATTAATAAATTAAATGCATTATTTCAAAAATTGCTTGTATTTAAAAGTAAATACATATGTAACCACATTTAATAAACAAAATTAAATTATAAGTATAGTGTCTGAACTGAACATCCAAGACTGACAACATGTGGCTGGCCGACTCCAAGTATGACACAGGCTTGGATTTTCTCGTACAAAGGAATTGGCCCAGTGAATGACCTATCCATACACTAGCAGTGTACCAATCCAAAATCTGTTAGTTTCTAGATTAGTATATAGACTGCTAACTCAAAGGTATGATTGCAGCTATTAAATTTAAATTAAGTCATTTATAAAGTTATTTCATATGGCGATGGACTTCTTTCTACTTGATACACCTTTATTTCTCACTCCATGGTGTTACAGCCTGGGGACAATGTCAGATGACACATTCCGGATTATTTTAAGGTGGCACAAGGTTAGTGTGTCAATTCTCCTTCAGTCTCATCATCAGTTTTCCTGACCATGACAAACACATACATTCATGCCCTTGCCAGAGATCAAGCCCAGGATCTGTGGGATATGAGATGGTGATGCAGGTCAGCTTACCTGATATATATACCACTGTCCCTAAATAAACCCTCATGTCTCAAAACTTCCATTTTTTGTAGGCATATCATCACTATGTCAATTCAATTATTCACTACAAATTAGCTGCATGTGATTAGCAGAACATGACAACAATATCATTATCAGATTTTTACAGTTGGGTGTTACTGAAAATTGAAACACATCTTTATAGTTGTAAGCTGCAATATATTATCAATGCACTACTGCATATATAAATTAATTAAAATTAATGAGGTGAGCTAGTAAAAAAATAATTATGTTGTTATGACATTAATTGTAGAATGTGGAACCATGGAAAGTCAATGTTATATATAATATAGTAATACAAACCTTTTCCATACAATGCTTTTTTAATTCTGTTGGGTATGGTGAAGTAGTTAGACTGCTTCTGATGGCAGAAAGTGTTCTGTTGAACATGTTATTGATCTACACAAAGAAAAATAGTAATATCAAAAGCAAATATTTTAATGTCTTATAATTATAATATTATAAAATAATATAATTACTTCAAGATTAGTAACATCTATAGCACCTTTCACCAGACTTTTCTGAACCATTGATGCCAAAGCAAATCCCATATATTTTTCCATTATGGTAACACATATTTCCCAGCGTTCCATGGGTTCAGCAATACCTATTTTGAAACATGTAAACAATTTGTGTTATAAATCAGTAGTATCTTTTAAGTAAAATTTAACTGGACTACTTGCAGTAGACAAGTGAAATTCTGCAAAATTATATTAAAGCCTAAGAAACTGAGAAATAATTCCCACCAGCTATGAAATTGAAATGAATTTGTGAGAGACCATAAAAGTGCATTACTTATATTTAAATCTGGCAAAATCTACACAACTTTTACAGAATTGATTGCTTTTTCAGTATTTTAACACTAAAACAATAACAGTAGCATGTTAGTGAAGTATATATATAAGATTACAAAAAAATCAACTATCTTACAAAATACTCTCGAAATTATTTGGATATTCCAAATATATCAGAGAAAGTTATCATCGAATACAATAAAACTCATTATTTAAAACCATTAACAACATTAAAATAATTATGGACTTACCCATAATTTCCATTTCGTAGATATTATGCACTTTTCGAAATCGACTTGATAGATACGGTAAATATTCTACAGTCAGTCTCCACATTATGTAGTTGTTGAGAGCCCTAGAAATGAAGAACATTTTCTGTTTATTAAATGTTTTAAGGCTAAAATCTTGAGATTGATGCTGTGAATAAGGAACTATTTTTTTTATGTTCTTATCGTCTTAAACATTAAAACTGTATCTTAGATGGTAAAAATTACAGTTTGATAATAACAAAACCAATAACCAGTCCTCATTTAAACAATTATATAAGACCTTAAATTGTCATTTAAAAGCATATACACTAGGAGCTGTAGGTCTACAATTGACCATATTTATCGGACAAAAATATTTACATTAAAAGTTTTAACCAATGAATAATGATAGTGTATTAATTATCAATCAATGACATAAGTTATATTTACTCATTCTTGTGATTTGTTGATGTTGGTTAGCAGAATCTCTGATAGGTGAATGTAATATAGATGTATACCACTGAGGCAAACTACTTTTGAATGTTACATTTGGCTGTGCACAATATGTTGTGAATCTGCTACTGATGTGCTCTTGACATATCCATGTTCATTGTAGTAGGCTCCAGATAAAGGATTGTTTTGTAAATGTGATCTTACTATGTTATTGTATATGTCTAAAAACTATTAATGTAATTATTTTTCAGGTGAATATGATCCAGACTTTGTGGTAAAAGAAGAAACTATTACTTCTTGATTACTGCACTTATTTGCAGTTGTGTTTTGTTGCTATATTGACATATATAAGATACAAAAAGTAATCAACATATTAATATGTTCTCTTGTGAAACTAAGTGGCTGAGTAGTGCTCTGTTATGACCGAATGGGTACCAAATGGTCAAACAGTGAATCACTAATATTATAATCAAGTTTGGGGCAAGTGTTAGAAAGAAGTGCCCTGAATTGTGGAAGAATTTTGTTATCAATGCAACTGCTAACAGTGAATTATGTAATGCGACTGACCACTTTGGTGTTACCAGTGCACTATTTTTGTCCAGCTAATGAAGGATTTTGTATGGTAGAAATTATGGAGGATGAGCTGAATTTTTGTCACATGCTGGGACCAAATTAGAGGAAAATTTCCTCTAAAGTCTACACCCTCCCCATTGTCCTCTTGAAACCACCACTATCCCTTAAAATTCCATTTAGAAAGACTTTCAATAATCACATATATTTTTATGATTATTTATTCTGCATTAATAATTTCTTACTATTTCATTCTGTAACAACTTTTTCTTTTAGTAAACTGAATGTTTGATGATAATTCACTCCAATTGGGTAACTTTTTTGCTTTGAAAGTTGTATATTTATATGCCTAAACAATCCAAATAAAAGTATGAGGTCTTTCCCAATGAATGGCATGTATAACTTCCTCTCGGGTTTCCAACCTGGTCATTGATTTTAACAGTGACGTTTTGATGGCTTGCTCGGCAATCAAAGATATGCTCAGAATTGTAAAGAATGATGTAGGCATAAAGACCCTGGTATTTATGAAATACCATGAGACTGTGGCAGTAAATACATAGGACAAACAGTAAGAACTGTAGAGGAAAGAATAAAAGAGCATAATAGACATCTATGATTAAAACAACCTATTAAGTCAGCTATTGCCGAACATGCCTTGTTCACGGGCCATAAAATAGCTTTCGATAAGACTCATATTCTGGACAGAGCTAATTGCTATTGGGATAGCATTATTTTGGAGGCAATAAACATCAGGTCCAGTGATAATTTACAGAATAGAGATTCTGGATTCCAATTGAGCGTGGCTTGGAACCCATTGATTCACCGGAGGAATGCAGGGCTGAGTCACAGGACCCCAGATGCAACGGAGACCGCAGCCACGGGAGACTAGAGCATGACCAAGCAAGTAGACCAATGGGAGACGCCCTTACTCTCGTGTCAACATCTAGCCAATTACAGGCGGTCTGTGCTTGCACAGACTTGCCTCAGACTATATAAAAGCTTACACTTACCGAATTTGACACTTCAGTCTGAAGATGATGGCAGAGCAAGCCATCAAAACGTTACTGTTAAAATCTTTGACCCGGTTGGAAACCCAAGAGGAATTTATAAATCCAAATAAAAGTTTATACTTTAAAACCCTTCAAATGAAATATACACTTCAATGTATCGGAAGTCAGGAACATAATTCAAATTGGAAAAGATAAAAGTGTGAGTCAGCCATTATCCTGGAGGTTGGGCAGTGCCACTTGATTAGGTTATACAAAATGTTATTCCAAATATGAAAGTTTGTTTCTTAAAGTATAAATTATTATTGTTATTATTATATATGTGATTTTTAAAGGGAGTGGAATTTAAAAAAAGTTAATTTCACATTGTGCCTTTTAGCTTTTTCAGTTTTCTCTGTCCCTCATTTTAAGATATTTAATTTGTTAACAATTTCGAAAATCATATTAAAATTAAAATTAACTAGCACTTGTTTTAAATTATCACTAAATCTACAACAATAGAAAAAGGTGTTATATTGTTGTCGCACTTCAACTAGTTGGTTGTTTGTAATTATGTTCAGTTTGGAGTTAGATTTATGAGTGTAAATTCATTTATCAAAATTGTAAAAAAGTAGTGTATATTTTTCTGCTGGAAGGTTTCATTTAATTCTTTTACATATTTTATTATGCACAACTGAAGAGGTCCCTAAACTTAGGGATGAAACATTTTAATTATGTGTATGACTGTGTGTATGCGTTTCTTTTTGTATGTATGTTACACATACAAACCTAAACAAATGGACCAATTACAACAAAATTTGGTACACATGTTCTTTGCGATCTGGAAATGAGCGCTGTTGGGCTAAGACTCAACTACCATTCCTAGGGGCAGGGGTGGAAAATTTTAAATAACTAAAAGCGGCCAATAGTTTTATTATTCTTTGATCAATTAATTTAATAATGTGTCCTCTGATACTGCCAGCATATAATTCCAACTCCATCCATAATCAAAGGGGAGGATGCTTTGGGGGAGGGGGGGGGGTGCATCACATATAATGTGAGCTACTGAGTTTAATTCTGACATTAAAAAAATGCAATTCTAGTTATAGTTCATCCCCTCGGAGCAATTGGAAGGGGGTTAAACAGACTTTTCATACCATATATATTTTTCTCGGTCAATTAATTTGATAGCATTTTTGCTTAATTTGTTTGCATATAATTTCAACCCCATTCAGCATTGAAGTGGAGTATTCGTAGGGGTGGCGGTGTAGGGGGCATCATGAAAATTAAAAGAAATCAGTCAAGTTTGGTATTGAAATTGGTGCTATGAAAGTCTTTAAGTTTGATTCTGACATTTAGCATGTGATTTAAATTGCAGTTTATCCACTAACAGAGGGTGGGACAGGGCAAAACACTTTTCTGTGGAAGTTTAATTTTAATGATTATAACAGCGGTAAATTAAGTTCTGCTATAATTGGAGCTTTTTAGCCCTACTATATACAGGGAATATTTTTTACTCTCGAGATACTGGTAGTATATTTGAGGTTCACAATGTGATGCTTTCAATCCAGGTTTAATCATGTATTGACTAAGAATTAAATAATGTACTGGGATAATACAAATAAATACCCAGGCAATGCTGGGTCCCCAGATAGTTTGTAATAAAGTTCTGACATTAGGCCAATATACAGAAAATTATTTTAACAGTCAGATTGAACCCCTATTCTATTTTTCTCATTTTTGGATGGGCTCCATTAAATATAGTGGTACTTTAATTCAATCACAATGTTTGTAGTTTCACATAGAAATGTGCATTTATTACTGCTAATTTAATATCTGTGCAGTAATATCATAAACTTGATGCACATTAAATTTTCATATTTTTTTACTAAGCAACCTTCCTTAGCCAACTGCTCCAAGATTGCTGTAGAATGAATTAATTCAACAGTTATCTCTAACATTTGGATAACTTCATCCTGGCCTGCATTGATGCAGAACCTCAATTTCAGATAAGATACTTACTTTCTCTCTTTCCTTAGGATTCCAATTATTTGAATTATTTTTACAATGACATACACATGTGATCTGTCCACAACAGTATCCCCACAGTGAATTGGTGAGCGGCCAACATTACTTTAATTTAGTTGGAAATTAGATCAAAATGTGCCAATAATCAGTCAAGATAAAAACATCATATTCCAAGAACAGAATAAATGTTTTCAAGTGAAACTTAGCCTTGAAGGCTGCAAAACTGAATGGAACAGGATGGGAAAATCTTTACCAGTTTGGGACATGCATTTGGTACGTGGTGATCTCTACAATTTGAGTCGACGCCCTGTGGGGCACAAGCTATATAATTGATGCAGAGAGCTGATCTTTACATCATGATCCTTGAACACTCTCCCTATTCTCCTGAATTTGCAGAGTAAAATTTCTTTCAGTTCCCCAAAATCAATTTGGTACTAAAATTAACCCAAGTGTCAAGAGGTACAAGCAAAAATAGTAGAGTTCACACATAACCTGAGACAAAGTGATATACACCAATCTTATGAGTGTTTAATAATATATTCAGAAGTGTGGTTCTATAATAGTAATGCTATCTGTGCATGGTTTAACCACTTTGTAACTCACCGCAGCGATGTATGTATTTTTAAAGAAACAAAGGGCCCAAAAAAAGATACTGCAGCATCAAACTCACGTTCCTAGTAGCAGCAGAAAGGAGAGTTATGCTGAAAGAAGAAGGCTGTTCAACTGTGTAGGAAAAAGTTTTAAGTTGTTTTTTTTAAAAAAAAGTTTCAGAGACTTAATCTATATTAGAACAGTTTCAATACAAAAGGCTATACACCATTCTTAGTGAGGTTTACAGGATGTTTCATATTGAGTGGGACAAAAAGAAAGGATACCTGTCAATATTGTAATTACTTTATTTTAATAAATCCGATTTACAGTTAAACTATAAGTATTCAAGTTTCTATTGTGCTTCTATGTGAATTCCTCTCTAGACATGCTAAATACCTATGCAGTATTGAAGTCCCTGCCACTGTCATGAAGGATTATCCTTTGTTAATGCTTAAAGGACCTCGTGTTATCCACTGCTTCAATTGCTATTAGTCCTGGGGAAATAGAGGCAGTAACACTTTGTCTTTAACAAAACCCTATAGAAAAAGGGATTAGATCTAATGATCTCAGTGGTCAACAAAGCACTGGCAAATTGTTTAACCCAGCATGGTCAATCTAGTGATGCGGTAGACTGTAAATTCTCCAAGAAAGCTTTATACAATAGATTTTCAGGTTTCAATGCCAACACCATCTGAAAGATGTATGGCTGGAATTGTAGATGTTTCCATAGCATATGGCCCCATTGTATGAGGCTTGTTGAGTTCAGAACTCATGCACACATTGATTTTGTCAGAATTTGTACAAAAATTTCTGAATTCTTTCAACATCTTCAGGTTTGGTTGCTGTTCACGCTGGAATAATTTTCTTACGCAGCAGCCTGAAACTGCTACACCCATCATTTGATGTTGTAACTATGTGGTGGTTCTTTATCAAATATCATGTGAAAAAATCCTATAACAAAAGCAGATTATGATGTTTTGATGTATTCCAAAACACAATATATTTTCTCCTGCATGGATGATGCCATTTGATTAATAATGCTTCTAGCAGTGATTATGTACTCTCATGATTTTTGCTGTAGTCATTTATACTTGTATAATTATGGATACAGAACAGATTTGTTTCTGCTAAATAAATCAATGACAGAATTTGTACTGTGCTATTGTCTTTGTCCTGTTCAATATGAAACACCCTGTATAATGAAGAATATTGGTCTGCTTCACAAAAGGTAAGCTTCAGTAGGGTTTTATGAATTAAAATTGTTAATTTTATACTAGTATGTCTGTCTTTTATATGTTTACTTAGGATTTTTTTGCACCAATTCTCCCTTCTGTTACCGTAGATAATTAAGAGTTTACTGTACTTTGAAGTAACTGTACAATCAGTTGAATAAACAAAGCTACAGTATCAGTCACTTTAATTCTTGTGGGCCTTATGTAATAAATAAATTATTGAAAACCAACTTTTACAATTTTCATTGCAAAATATACTTGGAAAACATACCTTTTATCAACAGTTGACAGTAAGTTTGACAACTTATCAAGAAATGATGCAGATGTCACAATTATATCTGTATTTTCATCTATATTTGCTTTAGGATACAAGGCTTGAAGTATATCTAACATAGGTATCTGAAATTAATATTAATGTTTTAGAAATTATAATGTAAGACAAATGATTGATGACTTGTTAATGCCTATGCATAATTAAAAAATAATTTGCCAAATAGTTTTATACACTATCTGATTTGTGCTGTCAGTATTCTTTGAAATGGGTGAAGATACTCAACACAAATGAAATCCTTCAAAGTTCAACAAAGTTTTACAGCTCAAGTTTCTTTACTTTTCATCAAGACAAAAGTTATAGCAGGTTTTGTTTTGTTTTCTTCACAAAAGCAACACAAAAAGAAAGTAATACAAAAACACTTGTTTTATTAAAATAATTTTTGCAATTTGGTTTTTACACTAAAGTATCAACAAAATTTTTAAATTCTGAATCATGACATGTAGGTGATTACCTAAATATCAATTACTCTTTATGACTTAGCCTATGATAACTAGGCCTCTTGGGGATTAACAGTAACCTAACTTAAAGAGTACATATGCATTATTAACAAGAGGTCTGACCTTACTTAACAGGCAAACCTTTAGAAAAAACAGAGTAACTAATTGAAGGATTTATTTGGTAAGGTCATCTGAAATGGAGTTGTTAAGTTCTGTTGGATTTTTTGCTCTTCCTCATGTGTAGCTTCTGAGTGGTCTGATGGTGACAAGTTTTACAGGCATTGCTGAATTGATTAATTCTATAGTTGGTAGAGGAACATTTGAAGTTTGGCTGAGGTCCTGTT
The DNA here is from genome assembly GCA_034510155.1 of Eucriotettix oculatus. NCBI lineage: Eukaryota > Metazoa > Arthropoda > Insecta > Orthoptera > Tetrigidae > Eucriotettix > Eucriotettix oculatus. Next base: position 204,268,601 of record CM067376.1, read on the forward strand.
GCAATTTGGTTAGACAATGGGTCCTCTGGTAAGTTGCCATTGCTTTCTTAGACTCCTTTTTTTTTATCAATTTTCTTTTTAACAAACATTGGGAAATCATTTATTCCTATAACTTCATTTACTTTTAGAGTAGCTTCCCAGGTTGTTTCTTGTATAACTTGGTTGAAGTGTTTGACTGCACATGTTATGACTTCTTCTGTTTCTATTGATATTTCTACTGATAAAAATTCTTCTGCCTTGTCCATGAAATAATGACAATCAGTGTGTCTTGCAGAGAAAATGTTGTTTTGCTATTTGTATTGTGTCCCAAGAGTAAGTAAAATTGGAAAGTGGTCAGATGACAAGTGTAGACAGAATTTAACTTGCAGGTAATTAGGGTTGATATTTTTAAGATATTGAAGAGGTCGGGCATTTGTAAGGATGAAAGGCCAGTAAGTTGGTTAGCCAGCTGTTACAGTTTTCAGTAATTCTCTTCCCTTTGCCGTAGTTAATCGGGATCCCCATGGATTATTTTTAGCATTGTAATCACCAATGATTTCTTATTGAGTTGAAGTAGTTCTCTTGGTGTTCTTGTGATCAGTTGTAATATTGTTGGATCTATGTACACAGCTTGCATTGTCACTCCTGAGTTATTTTGATTAATACAACATAACTGGATACCTGACATCACATTTTTTGGTGTTGTCTCATTCCAGGTGAGAGTGTGTGGAAGGGTTGGGTAGCTGCACAAATCAAAACTGAATTGGATGAACTTCAGCATTGAAGACCATTTACTTCTGGATTCATGAGAACAGAAGTAGATAAGATAAAAATCACTCTGGCCACCTAACCGAGGTCAACACTCAAGAAAACAATGAAAAAGTTAAAAATATTGTTACAGAAGGCTCCAGATTAAAAGTGTGTGAAGTAACTGGTTCCATATGCTTCTCAACAGAATGACTGCATTTCATCCTCAATGAAAAAATGGCCATGAAAAGCTTTGTGCGTGATAGGTGCTGTAATAGTTAATATTGGACAAAAAACAGATTCAGAAAAACATTTCAACACAAAATATAGGAATGTTTATGGATAACTGACAAGATTTTTTGCACATCTTTGTAAAACTTGGATCCATCACTACACTCCAGAGACCTAAAGATAATCAAACCAATGGACAAAAGCTGGTAAAAGTGCACTGAGAAAGAAAGGCAAAGACTATTTTGTCAGCTGAACAGGTGATGGCTACTGTCTCTTAGAATTCCCAGGATATAATATTCCTAAATTTCTTGGAAAAGGGCATAACCATTACTCTGCTCTATTATGCTTCTGTGTTGGATCTTTTGAAATTGGTGCTGATTGAGAAATGAACAAGAATGGTATGCTAGAAAGTGCAGTTAATATGTCAGCACACACAGCAGCAGTCTGAATGGTGAAAGAGTAGGACTTGGGATTCAACTCCATTTCTCATCCACCCTATTCACCAGACATAATATGAAATGACTCTTCTTGTCCTGAATTAGATAATTTGGCTTGGTGGAAAGAAATTTTCATCAAATGAGGAATCGATTGAGGCTGCGATATTTTTGTAATGGGTTGAAAAAATTGGAAACTTACTAGGCCAATCGTATGGCCTAAAAAGGAGACTATGTTGAGAAATAAAGTAAATTTTCTAAAAAAAGGTCTATTTGTTACATTTTCCAGACTTATCAAACTGCCCTTGTATTTGGGGCAGGCTTGAGATTGATACATAATAGTGGTGGTGGCTTATTAATACCTTCTTCTCTGACATATATGGTGGCAATGTTTGTAACTGCAAGTGATGATTGTTGCGTAAGACTACTCTGAAAATTTGGGATTGCTTGAGTTTGTATGAAATTCAATATTCTTCTCAATAAGAGCTTTAGTAATTACAGTATACTCTTCAGATATTTCTTGGCAGTGTTTTTACTTCACCATTGTACAATACTTAAATGTCATACTTATTTTTACTTACACTTTCCAAAGCTCAAAAAGAGGTGGCATGACTCCTGAGGCAAAAATACAGATTAGCTTTGAATTTTTTTGTTCTGGCTTAATTGATTCACTTTACATACTTGTAAATCAACTTGATGTACTATGGCGTTGTTAAGACAGTAATTTACCTGTTTCTACTGCAATCGTACTGTTATCTGTTGGACTTCTGTAACGTGTTTTGTTTTCCACTACCTGCCATTCCTGGTCATGATTTGGGACAAGAGATTGAGTAAGGTGTTTATTGAAAATTGCAAATTTCATTCCAGATCTATGTCAAATATGCTCACTGTAACTAAAAAATCTGTTTGGATGAAAATCTTTGCGTGAAACAACTATAATATAATTAATTTTGCACTTTCAGATATTAATATGGATGAGACTTGGATTCACCACTACACTTCAGAATCCAATCATATTAAAAAACATTATAGAACATGTTTTAAAAAATGCCATGCTTTCAAAGTCATAGAAACATTGGGCATTGTTATAATAAGCATTTGTCTTAAGGAAAATTATTTTAATACTATAAAGGACTTCATTGTAATTATAAATTCATACAATGTATGCTTTCCTGGTGTTTATATTTTATAAAAGATTCTCGGTTAATCAACCTGGTAAATTCATTATTTAAGCACTTTTTGGTAAAATTCCATCGTCATCAGGTGCATGCAGGAGATTGGTGTTGAACCTGGTGTTATTATAGGAGTTGCAAAGATTAATTGTAATATTAAGTAAACTGGTTATGTTGTAGTTAAGCACCTGAGAAAGAGAAGGGAGGGGTGGAAAGGGTAAAACAAAGTTTTGTGGGAGGAGTCATTTAGACTATTTTGTACACATGCTCCTTGCTAAGTGAAAAAATACACTGTGGGGATACAGGGTGTGATGGCGGTGGAGATGAATTTCACCACAATGTTGTGTTTAAACAATGAATTTGCCTGGTTGATTAACCAAAAATCTTTGATAAAATATAAATTCATAGTTTGTATAGTCTGACCAACTCTACACACTAAAAGTAAAATATAAAATAATTGATGTATGAGCTTACAAAGGGTGCAGTCCTCTTTAGATTTTCAATCGATATCCTGTTATATTTTGCAATTGGATCTTCCATTCTTGCAGCAGGTAAAAGCTCAGAAAGCCTTCTCTCAAAGTAGAACATATCGTCACTAAAATTAGTGGCATCATCACTAGCAGCTCCTAATAATTGAGGAACATCTTTAAGGAACTGCTTGTAGGCAACTACAACCTTGAAAGAATTGTTCATCAAATTATATGAATATTAATAATACATCTGTTATATTGCCAGTTACATTTAATATTTTATCATACATAATATATTTCATATATTGTTGTTATTAGATATTCATATTGAAAACAAAACAATTTTACTTTATGTAAGACTGCAAACAATGCAATCAGAGTCATACAAGAAGTTATACATAATGATTCAGTTTGAAGAAATGTTTTTGGCTGTTAATACATTTATGTAAAACTGCATAAAAATTGGTAAAACACTACATAAAATGTGCCTTTTTGAAGACAAAAACAAATTAAAAATCATACATAGTTACAAGAATATACAGCCAATTATAAACACCATCATCTAACAAACTTCAACCTACTACTAACATAATTACCAAGACATATAAAACTCCATTCATTCTCACCAGATTAAGCAAGCATGACAAGTGTTATTTTGCATGAGCGGGGTCTGTAGGGATGTTACTTATCCTTGGTTTGTTTGATAATGAGACAATGGCCAGTTTAAATGATTAGGTAACAATTATTAATTGATTTAAAGCACGTAAGTATACAGTAAAATTATTGATAAGATACGGAGAAAAATTATTTGAGGGCTGTTAGAAACTCCCATGCCTTGAGTCACCATAATTTATTACCTTATGAAAATAATAAGGAATTTAAAAAAAATGACTAAATAATTAAGGTTTTGGTAATTTGAACAGTTCAATTCATACAAGTATACAAGTTAAACTCACAAATAATTATATTTATTTGACATTAGTTGAAGTAAGAAATAATTTATAAATGCACAAAGTAATTAAATTATAAGCTACAAAAATTATAATTTATATTCACAAAATGTAATTTAGGATTTAATTCCTCTATGAACTATTAATTTTTTTTACTTTTTAGCCATTTTATCCATTTATTGAAACTCCTTACGGCCAATAACTTTGCATGGAGATAAATCAAGATGAAGAATATGTTAAATTTGCATAGTCAATATGATTTACTAAATCTTATTTCTATAATAAAATTGAATATTTGTGTAAATGTGTTCCATATACAAATCTAAACACATGGAGCAATATGGACACAACTACCACCTTACCACCTCATATGGCAGGGTGGAAATTTAAAAAAATTAAAAATGGCAAATATTTACATTGGAAATTTGGGGGAGGGGAATTACTTTAATAACCTTATGGGGGTGTATAATTTAATCACCATTAAGGGAGGGGAGTATCCACAGGGGTGAAAGAGAGGGGTGTCACATAAAAATAACATGAAAATAATTGAGATTGGTGTCATATTTGGTGTTACAGGAGTTACTAAGTTTAATTCTGACATTAACCTTTAAAATGCAGCATTTAAATTCCCACAGTGTGGTTTCCTGGCCAGAGTTCTTTTTTTGGGCATTTAAATTTAGCTCTATGAGCATTAATTTTTTACCTCTATCTTATCTATTTTTTGCATTATTTATGAAAGGTAAAAGCATTTATACAGAAAATTTAGTTTCCTGAGTCTGCCATTACTTTTATCATTCCTGTTTGGTTCATTCTCATTGTTTGTCAAATGTAAAATAATATTTCAATGTATTGTAATATAATATTCCTTTATTCTGTCTAAAAGTTCAAGTCACAGTGTCAAACTTCTGAAAAGATGAAAAAGTCCAATAAATGGATGAAAGCTCCTTTAATGAATTTACAATTGACAGTTTACTATCTGTGACTTGTACTTTTAGGTGGAATAAAGGCATATTACACTACAAACTATTACACTGTCCCTTTGTTATCAAGAAATTTTAATAAGTTATACAAAAATTTATATGAGCAATGTAAAGTACTTGGCAAATACCATAAAAAGCTCAAATTACTATAAGTATAAAAAAATAATGAAAATAACTTCATTTTGTAACTGTAATTTGGTTATTATGTTTAAATAAAAACAACATTTTATTTTTTTATGTGTCTCATTAGTTTTGAGACATATAGTGACAACAGTATTGTGCAGCAGAAGTTACAAAATATGATTTTGCTAAAATAATCACAGCTTTCTAAATGTAGCAAGTGCAAGGAAATATCAAAAGACAGAAAAACAAAATTCTCAATTGCAATTGCCAGCTGTTGTCAGAATATTGGAAATGTCTGGAATTTTGAAAAGATGATTTTGGCACAAATAGATGGAGAGGTGAAGAATTTGTAGAAGTTCTTGTATGTTGAGGAATCATTGATCAGAGGATTAGAATTTGCAAGTCAGTCACTTCGCTGGATCTGAATAAGGGGAACATTTCACCAAGTGAAGCAACTACAGAATCATACAGATTGTGAAGGTCATGCATAAAGTAAAAGATAATGAATTGATAAATATATAATTGATCTCAAATTGCCATGAATAAAATGCACTTTGGTTTTTATTAGACACAATCCCTGTTTTGGAAATTGTCTCGCAAACTAATTACTCATATATTTTAAACAAGTCTGGTTTGTATCTAATTTCAATATTCGGAAGGCACTTATCATTTTAACTTCATATACATATAAATTATTATTTAATATTATAATTTAAAGAAATTTGTTATCAAAATATGTTTTATATTTTGTATTATTCTGCTTCTTTCTAATGCAATAAATCTTATATTTAAGGACTACTTTATGTAGAATGTAATAGAACATTTTAGTGAACCTTCTCATATAATTAGAAAAATCAAATTACTTAATGAACAGATGGCTGTAATATCCATAAACCTACACCTATTTACAGTTTTAAAACCAAACTTCCCCTTGGCTTTCCATAAAACACACTTCTGTAAATAAATTATACTCAGAACTAAAATTAGGATATTAACTATTTTATCCTATGACTTGCTGATTCTATCGTACCCAAGACCTGAAGGTATCCTCTTCCACAAAAAATGGGGTTGAAATTATACTCAAATAAATTCAGAGAAACACTATCAATATTATTGGCCAGAAATATATATATTAGATGTAAATTTCCAATGTTTACACATGTTTCAAAATTATCTAGCGATCTTAACTCCAAATTGTTTGTTTCCAGTTGCAAGGAACATGTATACAAATTTGCTCCAAAGTGCTCCATGCATTTAAATTTGTCTGTGAGACATACAAATACTTTTTTAGAACACAAGATAATATTGTGAACTGATTTCTAAACCATATTTTTCTTACCATCCTGACAATTGTGAAATTTCTTCATCAAATTAAAATGTTTGCGTATGTGTTAGTTTCATTATTTGCAATCCTCCATTTGCATTCCAAGTTTACATATTATTGGATGCACATAGTATAGAATAAATTAATTTAGTCAAATTTTGAATGTTAGAATACTTACAGAAATTATTATTGCAGACAGCGGCACGTTCTACTTTGTTAATATTTTTTCTCAAATAAAAACAAAAACCCACTATGCAATCATTTTTTACATGTGATCAGACCTACTTGCAAATGCTCAATTCTCTACATATAATGATTACTTCATTTAATGGTTTTCATACTGCATAAAAAAAAACTAAAATAGAATTCAAATACTCCACAACTGAATTACTATTTCAAAATAAACAAATTACATATTAATATTTCCTCATCAGATTAGTGCTACTATTTTGAAATCTACAAATAAATTACATGATGAAACACATGATTATATGTTGAAGTGCAAATTAAGATATTCTTGATGTGAAGAAAGGATTGTTTTTACATCGCTTCACACATGCAATGTTTACCAAAACAATTAATTTTCAATCATTACCACACCAAAATTCTACTTATTGTGTAAAAATAATGTAACAGTTAATTCATGATAATGACTGGGACTATAACTCAATAAACATAACAAAAAGATAAGTATCTAACTAACAGATTTACATCAGACTAGATGTAGAGTTTTCAGAAATTCAACCAAGTAACAACTTTAGTTCGCCTCAGCATTTAGATGCCTCACACCACCATCTTATTTGGGTAAATTCTTCACTTCAATGGGGGTGGGAGCCATCAAAATATTATTACAAACAAACAAATTTACCTGCTTTGAATCCCAAAAACTCTTCATGCAGCAGTTGCACAGGGAAAGCCTATGTAGCTCAAATTGTTTCTCAATTATATGTATATGTATATATATATATATATATATATTGAAACAGACTAGCATTTACCTAGGTTCACCATTGTGTTTCACGAGTTTATATTTCGTATTTATCCCAATTTTCCTATTTAAGAAATTAAATTTTCTTTCGTATTCTTACTAGTGTTAAATTACTTTTCAATCTCTATATTCCAATATTTTACTCTTTGCTTTCAGTCATTCTTTTTAGAATTTCTTTTCAACGATAGAAAAATTCTTCTCATTTTTTCGTATTTATCGCATATTTTCATCCCGAAAATTACTCCTATTTTCCATTGTATGTACATATTTCCATTGTGCCTAATTGTCGCGATAAACTGATTGTCACGCTATAAATAACTGTGCAGAAAGTTTTTATTCATTTTTCTGTCCATTTCAATTAACTTGGTCCCGTTCTCTTATAAAACGAATTTTTATTAACTTTTTATTGATCTAGATCAACTTTTAATCTCCCCACTATATCCCCATTTTTTTCTGGTCCGAGAGCTCATCTTCGGAGCATAAAAATCTTCACTTCGTACTTGTCGAGGATTCGTCCAGCCAAGTCGTCGTAAGTATAGCTGGGCGGACTCAGACAAATTTTCTTCAGAACCAACACCGGTGCTGGGTCCGTGCTAAACCCCCGGGATTCATCGTCCAGTTGAATGTTAGGGACGATTCGTGTTTCCGGGGCGGCACAACACTCTACCCGCTCCTAGCGTCAGCGCCAACGTTTGTTCTAGTGAACCCCGCGGTGAACCAGCGTTCTTCTCGGCCTGCGCTTCGACGGCCTGGGAGGCGTCGACTTTAATCAGGTGAAGGAAATCCAATATTTTCTACACTCGCCGTAATTATTTTGTCATTGTGATTTTGAATTCATTGTAACGTCGTGAGATTCATGTAAAGTTCGTGCAACTGCGAGATGTACTAAGTTTTTAAACTGAATATTTCATCTAAAAAACTATCATTTGTTGTGTACTATAATTTTTTCTTTTGTGTTCTAGAGTTTTGATTTTGTTATTAGAATTGATAAGTGACTATAGCAAGAATAGTTATATTCCTATGTGGTTATATATTTAATTTGAATTCAGGACAGAATCGTACCCAAACGATAATTTTGAACATATGGTAAATAAGTTGTTAGTGATTGTAGTTTTTTTTAGCTGAATCGTTAGCCATCAGCTGACGAATAGTTTATGCTAATTATTTGATATTCTTTTAAATTTGAAACAAGTCGTAGCTAAACGAATTTGAATTTAAAAAGATAATTAATATTTGTATTCTTTTTGTTTTTCCTTAAACCATCAGTCACCCGCTGGTACGTATTTCAATTAACTGTGCTGGAGTTCAATAAACTGCTTCTTGTTACTGTTAATGCATTGTGTTCTTTGACCGTTTAATGTTGATGTAATACTGCCATATTCATCCTTGTACACAAAAACAATTAAATTTTTAACCCTATTATCCGTACAAAGTACATTGTTAACTTTTAAAATGTTTGTGCTGCTTAACGCGTCGTCTGGTTAAAAGATTGACTGGGGGGTTCACCTCACTCCGTCGGGAATGCTTTGTACACTCTGGTTTTCTTCAAAGTTCTCATATGCCGAGACACCTTCACCTATTTTAGGAGGTATACGTACTGGAGTCGAAGGCCTTGCGCATAAGGCAAGAGTTGTCCACTGATCACATTGGATCAGTCGGACAGCTGCCTCCTAAAAACTGGTGAAGCACGGAGAAGGGAATACTGCGACCCCACAGCAAACTCTTCTCCCGTCATTCGGAAGGGTGTAAGAATAGTACCTATTGCATCTCTTTAGGTGAAACACCGGGTAGGATCTGTGGTGAGTCATGACCCTTATATTCATCGGGTAAAGCAAAAATAATTTAGTTTTTGTTATTTACGTATGCAGGACATAAACGAGAATGGCTTGGTGGGGCCGAGTAGGCGGGAAATGTCGGCGGGAAACGTCACCGTCTGCAACATTGTTGATGGCTGGAGTGCATTGTAGATTCAACAGTTGGTTCGGGGAGCTCTCCGGAGAAGGTCGAGGTGCTAGAGGAGACGAGACGTGTTTCAGAGAAGGAACATCCTGCACGGCATAAGAGGAACGGCGTCGCCAGGCCCTTGTTAACATCTGGTAACGGCATTTTACCCGGTTTTTCCACACAAACCATTCTCGTCTGATTCGCGATTTTAATTTTCAACTATATCGTTCGTCAACCGCGTTCCTGGGAGCAGCCATTTTAGAAGCTGCGTAGATTATTCTTTTTGCTTTTACCGACTGAGCCAATGATTAAATTGATATTCGTAAATTTATATTTTTTCCACTATAACTTACTTTGAGTTATATTTCTATTCAAATTAAATACATTATTATTATTATTGTTCGTTTGATTGTACAAAAATATTTTTGTTGGTGTAACTAAGGAACACCACAAAATGGCGCCCAACTTGTTGGCTCGAGTTGAATTGAGAAAAACAAATAACTCAAATTAAATTGTAATTTTGACGAGATTGGTTATAATTAAAAGTTCGAAATACTCTCTAGTGTGCATGTTTATATTTATAATTCTGTGTGGGTTTGTGACCCTAAGAATTTACATAGATTTCTTTTGTTTTCCGTTTCATTCTACATGTTGTTAAGGTCGGGGCGAAAAATGGAAGATAGTAGTACTGTTAATAATGTCCAAATGCAATGTATTGATGGGGAATGTGGCGCAAATGACGTAGGCAAAGTGCAAGTTGGTATGATGACGAGATTTGAGGCATTATTATTAGACATGGAAGCAATATTGATGGCAAATTTGTCACAAGTCTGTACAAATAATTCCTCGAAATTGGAGGCAAAATTAGACGCATTTTCTAAAAGGATGGACGAAATTGATACTCAATTCAATGCATTTAAGGAAGAAATCAATGAAAAAATTGCATCAAAGTGTGAAAATGTAGAGGGAAATTTAAGAAGGGAGGTGGAAGATGTTTCACGAACGATTAGGACGGAATATCAAGAGAAATTAGACGAAGTTTTAGTTAAATCTGGGAAAAAATAATAGATCAAGTAGAGAACGCTAATAAGAACTTAAAGGGAGAGGTGAAGGAGATAGAAAACAAATTAATGAGAAAAATTTTGGAGTTAGAAGGGGGAATCCCAACAGAAGGCAATATGAATAGCATAGATATTGATGCTCCGGAGTTTGAAGAAAGGAAAGGAGTAAACCCTAAGTCGTTCATAATAAATATGGAAGAGTACTTCAGTATAAAAAGAACACCAGAAGGACAAAAATTATTAATTTTCCGAAAATCTTTAAAAGGTAGCAGTGCGAGGTGGTACGAAGCAACACGGATAAACATTTCCAGTTTTAGCACTGCTAAGGAAGCTTTCTGAAAAAGGTACTGGGGAACGAGCATTCAGGCGCAAGCGATGAAGAATTTGATTGACGGGAAGTTTAATAGGCGTAAGGGAACTAAGGAGGAGTACTTGCAGAAAAAATAATTGAAAATCGACATATGGATAATCCCATGGGGGAGGAACAATTAATTGAAGTTATAAGAGGACATTTTCCGAAAGAGATAAAAATGCTTCTTTGCGCCAGAACTATGAAGACAAGTGAAGAAGTCATGACATTCCTCAGGGAAGCAGAAAGCGTTCTAGAAGATTCCCAATTAGGCAATTTCCATCCCGTTGAAAGGAAAAATTGTTTGAAAAATTGGAATGCAAATAGAAATAGTGGCGCGCGGAATAGATATGTAAATAGTCGAGATAACTACCAGAGACAAAATAATACGGATTATGGGAGACAAAACGGGGAAAGGAATGACGGAACGGGTAGAAATGATGATGGTTTTAGGAGCACACGTTACGAGAATCAGGATCGCACAAGGAATTTTAATTCGGTCCCAAGGACAAATTCCGCGGAAAGGCAAGGGGCGGAAAACTGACCGCGGCGGGTGAGGTCAAACAGCGGCCTGCATCCTTGCCTATAGCCGCTATTCAGACAGGATACGAACATTGCATAAGTGGAGAAGATTTATTGGAGGAGGATCAGCTGGACGACTACAGGAAGGAAAATAAAGGGGGACGCGTATTAATGATCAAGTTGAATATTGACGCGGAGGATATTATTGAAGCCATGGTGGACACCGGTTCCTCAGTGTCGTGTGTAAGCGAGGAAATGTATTACCGTCTGAATAAATCGGGCTGTATTTTGGCGAAGTTCCCCGTGACAAATTTAATGGCGTATGGTGCCATAGGAAGAAAGGGGACAAGAATTAGACATCAGGTTCTAATTAAAGTCAAGTTTCAAAATAGACTCGTAGGATTAAAAGCAATGATTGTGAAGGGTTTGGCAATGAATATCATTTTAGGAGCCGATTGGCTTTAAGAAATGAAAGCAAATTTGTGCATGGATAAGAGGATTTTAAAGGGAATTTTGAATGATATAGAGAATGGAGAACGAATAAATGTAGAATGGTATATTGGAGATGCAATGGCCGAAACCGGCATGATACAAAGAATCAGTATTGGGGAATTTAGAGAGGAGGAAGACGATGGAAAGGAAGAAATAGTCTATAACTGTGCGTCAGTTGGAGATAGCTGGGGAGATGAGGGTGAGCGTTTAGGTAAAGCCATGAGCGGGAATCAAGAAAATGAGGATAATAAGGGCACCCCGTCAATAGACAGATCAGAATACGAGATTCATGGATCAGGAAAAGAGAAATTGAAGAGAAAGTTTGAACGTATGGCCGATGAGATTGTCGGGATAAGTATCAATGAACGGAAAAGTTTCTTACGAATGTTATGGAGGAATCGAGACGTATTTAATAGCGAGCCCGGACTACTGAAAGGATATTCCCATAAAATTGATTTGAAACCTCATGTACCTATAGTTGCTAAACAATACCCCATAGCTTACGCAAAAAGGAGTAGATTGCAACAAACAATTGATAAGATGATTGAATCAGGGATTATAGAGCGCGGGTATAGTCCGTACCAAAACAATATTGTTATCGTCACAAAGAAGGATGGTAGTCTTAGGATATGCCTTGACGCACGACAATTGAATGGTGTAATAATAAAAATCAGAGAACGTCCTATTGTGATCGAGGAAGCGATTCAAAGTTTTCAAGGTATAAAGTGGCTGACGAGTATGCACCTGATTGTTACCAAATCCCACTAGACCCAGTTTCAAGACCTTTGACATCGTTTGTTGTTAATGGGCGACAATATGTCTATAAGGTTCTCCCTTTTGGACTTTCCATTAGTTGCCAGGTTTTCATCCAACAGCTGGACAAAATTATGGATGATGAAATTAGAAGCAATTCAGTAGTGTATGTAGATGACATAATAGTTTTCAGTAAGACTTTTGACGAACATGTGTCACATCTAGATAAATTGTTAGGAAGACTAAAGGTTTACGGGCTTACTCTGAATTTAGATAAGACCAATTTTGGTAAGACTCAAGTCCAGTTCCTAGGACATACTGTAACAGGAGAAACCGCGAGGCCTCTTGCTGAACGGGTGCAAAAGATCGTCGATGCTCTGCCACCCAGGAATTTAAAACAATTAAGGCAACTAATTGGATATTTTACGTTTTATAAGCGTTTTGTTTTTAAACATTCCGTACTTCTGAGTCCTCTATATGACCTTCTAAGGAAGGGTGTGAAATGGGTCTGGACCATGAAGCACACCGAAGCTCTAGACAAAATTAAGGACGCTTTTGTTAATTGCGTGCCGTTAACACATCCATTTCCTGATAGACCCTTTCTTATTCGGAGTGATGCCAGCATCCTAGGATTATCAGCAATATTGTCTCAAGTTGACCATGATGGACACGAGAGTGGTCGATTTGGCTAGCCGAATTTTGCGCGCAAACGAAAAATCGTACACGGTTTCCGAGTTGGAGTTAGCGGCAATAGTATACGCTACACAGAAATTTAGGACGAAAATACTGTGTAAGGAAACAATTATATACACGGATCACCAGGCTTTAACATTTATAAGAAAGTGTAAAAATCTGAGTGCAAGATTAACGCGATGGGCGCTTTATTTGGAACAATTTGATTTTGAAATCAGGTATATAAGAGGAGCAAAAAACACGTCTGCTGATTTCATGAGCCGTTATATAACTGCAGCTAACGGAAAAATTAATTCTAACAGGGAGCAAGAGGTGATTATAGCGGCCATTACCTTATCTAGTACTAAAAAATTCGGACAAATTAAAGGAAAAATCAAATCGGCGCAAAGGCAAGACGAAGGCCTTGCAAGAATAATAGAACGACTGGAAATGAATTGTCAAATGAGCGATCACAAAATCGAAGGAGGGATCCTGTTTATGAAGAACGATAATTCTAGGAACGGATGGGTAGTGTGCGTCCCTAAGGCATGTCGAAAAGATGTATTGGAATTTTTTCATGATGGACAAGGACACGCTGGAGTATATAAGCTGGGGAAAATGTTACGTAATCTTGTAACGTGGCGATATATGATGAGGGATGCGAAGAAATACGTGAAGGCTTGTCATGCTTGCCAAGTAGCGAAATTTCCTAACAAAACATACGAAGGAAAATATCAAGCTGTTATACCAAAAGGAGTTAATGAGCTGGCAACCGCAGATTTGTACGGTCCGTTGCCAAAAAGTCGATACGGCATGACGTATATCTTCGTGGTTGTCGATGCATTTTCGAAATTTGTTCGATTGTTCATGGTGAGAAGGGCCACCATGAAGGCATGCCTTTCCAAGATCGAACAATATGTAAGAACGACCGGTAGACCAGAAAAAGTCCTCACAGATCACGGTACTCAATTCTTTAATGATAATTGGAAGAAAGGATTAAGGAAACTGGGCATCGTTGCAAAATACTCAAGTATCAGGCATCCGCAGTCCAACATGGCAGAGAGATATATGCGGAGCCTAGGAGCGTTTTTGAGAATCTTTTGTAGAAATCGACATAATACGTGGGCAAATCACGTTAGAGAGATTGAGGACATCATTAATTATGGACATAGTTCCGCCACCGGGTGCATTCCTGCTGAACTACATGAAGGGAAAAAGGTTCTGGTCCCATTTGAAAGGAAGGTGAAGTTTCCACTGGGTGATGGGGAGACAATAGACTGGAGGGAAGAAATCGAGAAAGCCAGGGATAAAATGATAAAAAGGGCGGAGAACCGTTGTAAAAATCAGAAAACGAAGGATATCGCGTTCGGGATCGGGGATTTAGTACTTGTCAAGAACGCAAGGTTTTCTGAGGCTATCGGCAAAACTCCAGAATCCATATTTTGGCCCAGTGACTGCTAAAGGGAAGATGGGAAACAATGCCTATGAAACGGAAAATCTGGAGACGGGAGTAAGGAAGATTTATAACGCAAATGTGCTTGGTGTGGGCGATAATTAAATACAAATAGAATGTTCACTTATTTCTTAAAAAGGGATAAGAGTGGAAATCCATTACAAAAAAAGTTCTTTAAAATCGAAAAACTTTTATACTGGGGTTCCTTAAAACTTACATCACACATTCGGCAATTCATCATGTCAAAATATAATTCCTTAACAAGGGAACCTTAAAACGAGGTGTTACTATAATAGAGGATACACACAACCACGGCGTTCTGCTATCTTTGCTACGTTTTCCTGCACAGCAGTTGTCGCCTCAAAACTATTCAATTCAATTTATTTGGTATAAAACGCTCAAAGTACATTGTACAGAGAATAGGATAAGTCATGTTTATAAATATACATTACATAAATAGTTACTAAAAGTTAAACATGTGAGCAGTTAGTTTTAATATTTTAAAATGGATTTCTTATCCTAGAGTGGAATTCAAGTACTCATGCACAGAATAGAAACTGATTTTGCAGTAAATTTTTCACTTTATTTCTAAACCTTAGGAGCTGTGCTTTAATTTCTGTTGTAAAGTAACAGACCAATGTAACTCAGTCCAATTTCGCATATTTTAATTCTTTGATTGGTTATATGTATATTGTCGGATGAACGGGTGCTATACGAGTGTGTGTCTTTGTTTAGGTTGAACAAATTAATATTTGTGTAGACAAAACAGGTTGTCTCCAATATATAATTTTACTGAATAAGAAAAAACTCCTGTCATGCCCACAATAAACATGTTTTTAGGCTTGTAATCATTATTATGTCTATTTCTTAATGAAGTCAAACCATCCATATGAGGGGGCAAGGCCTTCTACACAAATTTTAAGCTAAATTACAAAGCTTCCTCCAAGTCAAAATTGAATGATCGATAATTCCTTAAAAGGAGTTAATCAGTCGAAATCCTTAAAAGTGGGAATTCTACATATACACACAATTAATAAGGAAATGAAAGAGAGACAGAAAGTAGGTGACTTACCTGAGATTCACAGATGGTAAACACCTTGTGAGGTGTCTTAAATTTTCGGAGTGATCAGCTAGCCTATCACTGGAAATGTTTTCCTAGCTTTCTGATGAAGGGGACGGTGCCTCCAAAAATTTAAAGAACTCCAAACCTCACAAGGTGTCTACCATCTATGAACCTCAGGTAAGTCACCTACTTTCTATCTCCCTTTCCTTTCCTTATTGTTTTAATTACCATGACGTAAGTCACCAACTTTCTATCTCTCTTTCCTTTCCTTATTGTTTTAATTACCATGACAATGTCTTCATATATATAATGTATGCACCCATATGCACAGATAAACATGTACCCGAGCAGGTATACTTTACATAATTTCATATATAATTCCCCACACATCATGTTAACACCCACACATCCACATGTAACCACCCACAAGTACTCAGGAAACTTTAGGTGTTAAGTGGTTGTTTTTCTGAAAGTCTCCATCTCCCATCAAATATTGCCTCTGCCCTGTTCTTTCTTGAGAGAAGAAAGTTGGTGGCCTTGTGTGGTCTATTGTTTATTAGCCGCATGACATTTATATTTATGTTGTACAACCCATGGTTGACCGTGACTTGGAATATATCCTACTCTCCTGCTTAAGAGGGCAGTGCTTCTGAAATTTTAAAACTTCAATTCCACAATGGTGACTTCAGCATGTCATTATCAATCATACTTGATATAAATGATGGTTTTATCAATAAACAAACATTACAAATGCAAAAACATGCACATCACAATACACAATGGGAAACAAATTACATTTAGGCTGCCAATGAGCTTGAGTACTGTTTGTAGAGATGTTGCATTGGATATGTCAAGGCAGAGTCGATCTAGGTTTCGCCTTGGCAGAGCGTGAGGGGACACAAACTGAAATGCAACATAAATCTTTTAAAGATGCAAAAGCAAAATAAATAAGTAACCGCTTCAACAACTACAATACAATGAAAAATTGTTGTTAATGTCTCAATCTTCAGACTGTTTGCGTAAGCTAAAGACGACAATGAAATTAGGAAGAAAACAATATACTAAAATAAGTAAACTTGTGATGTTTGTCTCAAAGTAATATAATAGGATCTTTTCTCATTTACCTTAAATTCATATATACTGAGAGGTTATATGTCTCTGCTCACCTGCCCAATGGTTGCCCTCCCAATGTCAGCAAAATCCTTCTCTTGTCCTCCCTCATAGGTCTACACCTAACACCCCCTCACTTAACCCTGGTTACCAAACTTGTGGTGGGAACAGTTGCCATATCTGCCCTGTCCTTCCACCTACTACATTCCTCCACAAATTTCCACCTACTAAATCAAACAGAAACGTTACCCACAACCCCTACTACATTATTTACCAGGATGTGTACTCTTTCCAGCTTTCTATATCGGCAAAACAAAAGGACCTTATCTTGAAAGCGTTTATAACTCCAGCACTGTCAAACTGTCTACAACCCAATTCCTAGTAGCTCCTCGTCCCCAAAACCACTGAACCTTCTAAAAGTCATACCCCTTAACTTATCAGATGCTGAACTTGTATCTTTGGAAACTCCTCTCACGAGGTGATGTCATTGCACATGCCATGACGACTGTGTGTTTTGAAAATAAATATTGCAAACAAAATTTCTAGTGTATATGTGTTGAGGTAGAATTGATAAACAAACTGAAAAAGCCAAGCCTTGCATGTTTTATGTTTCATACTAGTTAAATACATAATTAAAAATCTATTTGTTATTTTCTCTTAAAAAATTTTTGGCTCCCAAAATTTAAAGATAATTTGGAGTTTCTCACATGAGTATAAAGAGGTCAGCAGAGTAATGACTATGTATATTCCTAAACAACAAGTGTCACATTACAATACAGTAAACTCTCCATTATCCATCATGGTTTAACCTCTTTGCAGATCGACAACATCAACATATCTCTTTAAAATAAAAATAAATAAACAAAGGGACCGACGAAGATGCTGCAAGATTAAACTCAGGCACCAGTCAATCTGTAGTAGTGGGAGGTAGGTGAATTATGTTGAAAATCATATAGTACACAGTAGTGTAGTTCAGTCGAGTGAAAAATATTGAAGTTTTTGTGTAAGGAAGTACCAAATTAATTTTTATGTGGTTAGAGTTAGATTGTATATCATGTAAAAATAGACAATAGAACAGTTTAAACTACAATAGGTAATGTGCCACCCTTCAGAAGATTTATTATGAAGACCATTGGCCTTCATCACAAAAGAGTACCTTTAAGTATGGTTTTATGGAGTAATAAAATAACACTAAGTCAGAGTGACTGGCCATCTTGTCATTAAGGCACGCTGTCTGAAGAAGGTTCTCAAAAATACTTATTTGCATACTTCCTGCCAATCGATGCCTACTATCAAGCTAAGGTCTTTTTATTTAATTGTGGTAGCCTTGAATACATTGAAATTGATGTATTTGGGTGTCTTCGATAGAGGTTTGCATCTCCTAAATTTACATTTGTAACTTATATAAATATATTTTGGAGATAAGGGATTCTTTGCTGTGTTGTTCAGGATAAAAGCTTGGCTGAGAGCGGAGAGACACAAAATATGTAAAGTTAATCATGCTTTAGTCAACAGAATTACAGTTTTATTTAAACATTGAACTCAAAATTCTTCACCATAATTATTTTATCTAACATGCAAGTAAGTGCCTGACTAAACACACATTAAAGTCCAAGCTTTAATCAAGGTAAACAATAATGATTTCAACAAACAGCTGTATTGTATTCAATTCCGCAAATATCACTAGTTTCCAATATTTTATCAATAGTATATAACAATATGCCTAATAAAATATCTGATCCAATATCTGCAATTCAAAATTACACAAGCCCAGTTCACAAGCATTTTCAAAGAGTAGTTGTTTTTATAGGAAAAATTGATTCAACATCTTCTTTGCAAACATCCTTACAAACTTATCTCAAAAATATAATATGCCATTACTTTCTTTGCCAAAAAACTTTCACAACTTTTATGCATGTAAGTGCAAATTGAAATAATTTTGGAGCCTCCACAATTGATTTACAATTGTTTTATTTATTAAGCAGAGTGACTTATACCAAACTTTATTCTGTGTATTAGTCAAAATATAATGAAGTATTTGTGTACTACAAAAAAGTATTCATTGCCAATAAATTAATTTAAATGCAATTCATATCAGAAACAAGGCTGTCCAAGGAGCAGTATATTCATTTTTGATAGATCAACACAAACAAACTCTTAATGGTTACAAACAGAATTAATAAAATTAGTTTTATAATGATATATTCTTGGCAGCAAAACTAACTTTTGTTAATCAATAATAACATTTGACATTAAGAATAATTATATTTTTGTAAAATTTGCCTATCAAATAAGGTGAAAAAATAAATTTAGAGTGTATTCATTTTAAAGTTATCAAAAGAGTCATTATAGCATAAAGCAGTGATGGGCAAACTACGGCCTGTAAGCCAGATGTGTCCTCTGAAATGTTCTATCTGGCCTATGAGACATTATTTCTAATCTGACGAATAAAAAAATAATATAGGCTATAAGAAAAATAAATATTTTCCTCTTTTTCCTCTCTTTCGTTTCGTATTAGTGATGACATACAAATTTATTGACTTATCCCAGATATTGGAATATAATGCTGAGAGTGACAGGCAATGGCTGCTGGAAACTTTGTAGCTCTCACAGCAGTTACATTGAAAAACATTTCTTGATTCAGGCCTGTCTTAGCATGGTTTGTTTGCTAGTTTTACTCTGCATGTTATAACAAAATTTTGGCACTAGGATGTTATCTAAGAAACATAAAGTTGATTCGAAATGTTGTGTTTTCAAAGATGAATGAACTTGGCAGAACTTTTTCATAGCTTTTAGGGATAAACCACTGCAGCACAACTTATGGTTGTTTGGAATAATGCTAAGATTAATAAATTTTGGTGTTAGGAATGTGAAGCAGCTAGACACATGCTCATAGGATTTTCCAGTTTAAAAATAAATCATAGACAAGGGAATACACTGCATCTCAATTACAAAGGAGTGCTCCTCTCCTCCTTTGCTTAACGGTGCAAGTGTTCTCAGAAAAAAGCTCCATTTGACCTGTGCTGATGTGATGTTGAAGTAAAAGCACAGGATAAGTAGGAACCAATCAGAGCCTTTTGATGATCGCTGATCCAGGGAGAGATTCAGTGATCAGACATTCTATGGTTGATGCTATGTAATAAGTGATTTCACCCTTCAGGCGTGTTATAATTTTCACCACTTAAATTTGTGCATGGTCGGTTGTTGCAGCAACCCATGGGTGAGAAGTCATTGTGTTTGCAGGTCAGATGTTTTGAAGCTAGATGATCATTGACCTGGGAGTGGTCATATGGATTGTAAACTTGATTTGAAAACCCTCAGGAAGTGGGGGCAGGCCGGGGACATGGTTATTATTTTTGCTGTGAACGGACTTGTAAGGATGGAAAAATTGCCATGAACAGCAAGTGAGGGCAGTGTGTTTTTTATAGACAGAGAGTATGGTGCGGTTTTGGGAGAGACAGAGAAGAAATGTTTGAGGAGGAATGAAACAAGACAGTTTGGTGAGAGCGGAAGGAGTGAAGTGATGTTTTGAAAGGAGTACAGTATACAATTAGTGGTCGAGAAGTAGGAGTGTGAGACAGATGGTCTAAGAGATAATTGAGTTTTGAAGAGCGATTGAAGGTGGAACGCACATTTATACAGTGAAGAGAGGTGTCAAGAACCGATCCTGCTCAAGGTGATACCACACGTTCCTGTTCCTGCATGTGCCAGGGCTCAATCTACAGACAATGCACCGAGACCTTCAAAAAGTAAGCACACCCGTTCCCTTTTACTTCATGTGGTTGTGAACACAATGACTGGACATGCCACTGAACATTATAATGTCTCGTATAATTCAGTATTGTTATAAATATTTTGGTTTAGCTTAGAGTAGAGCTTAAGTAAGGGTGAATGTGAGCAACATCTAATGATTGTGGAGTCGGAGTGAGTTTAGGCCAGGAATGAAATGACAAATTAAATTGCTTAAAATTTTAACCCCTTGTTTAATTATTGAATCAACCATCCCTCCCAAAAATAATTAATTAAAGCCAAGACCCTTGAGAGTCTCATGCTTGAGTCAACAACTCATGTGTCTTGGCTCGATGCTGGCCATCTTCCTCAGGATCTCGCGGTTCGCGATTGCTGTTTAGTTTATTAGCGTGAAATATATATTAATTCTGCATATGCAGTGGTGCCCGGGCCGACATTGCGATGAGAAAATATCCGAGGGGGAGGGAAGCGTTACAGCTAATAGATAGAGACGTCTGGTAGTGTAGCAGCCTGAGTGCACAGGCGGGCCACAGGGTTGCGGTAAGACTATTCTTTGACGATCAATTTGAGCAGAATTCGTCGATAGCCCATTTATCCTACAGTAAGTCTTGAGTGTAAAGAACTTTAGCATTTTTAGGTAGCCAGGAAATAATTTTTATACATTGTAACATGTAAAGTCACAGTTCCCAAACAAAAGCAATACAAGCAGGATTGTAGCTTGCGAGTTGCGACCTGTTGGGCAAGTTTCGCGCCACGACACAGACAGACATTGTTGTTGGGGAGACGTATTGTCGTGTAGCTGACGAAAGCGGGCGAGTACAGGGCAGTCCAGGCCAGAATTTCCTTTTAGATGGAGGTACTGTGGTCCGCGAATCCTCTCAGCCACGTGATAATCAACGGCTATCGAATCAACCCCAGATTTAGGTGGTGATACACCAGGAAGTATATATAGTATTCGTTAAGTGTTCAATTAAATTACGTCGACTATTTTTGAGAGTTGTTAGCGAAGGATGAATGAGTGATCACACCCTGTAATTACCAACTTCATGCTCTGATTAAAATTAAACTATGAAATTGAACTTTTGGTGATTTTATGAACAAAAAATACCTGGTGCCCTAAAAGTTATTAAATTACAATGTCGAGGAAGAGCTGAACTAGATCGGAAATGACCGGATCTGCTAAAATATATTTTTTCAATTTTTCGTATATTAATTATTGTTTTTATAATAAATAGGTATTTGTTAGCATAAAACCTTAAATATTTCCTAAAACCCAATAGATGGACAGGTATGCTTCATCACTATGTCTCTTCTGCAACTAAAGGGTAGCATTTTTACAAAGCATACTACACTTCAACTCTAAAATATTTGACCCACCTAAAGTTTTCTTCCTTTCCTTTGGCCCCCTCTTTAAAAAGTTTGCCCATCACTGGCATAAACTATTGAGTAAAATTAGATTGGAGAATAGCCTTATCCCAGTATCTGAAATCTAAAACAGATGATGAGAACTTAAGGAAAGAAGATCAAAATATTTAGGTCACTCGCAACAAAACTATTTTATTTGCAAAGGAAATGGAAACTCATTTATACATATGAAAATCCTGAGTTGGTGAAAAATTAGAGAAAGAATATAACATGTATTATATGTTGCAAGCCTAATTAAATCAACTTTAATTTTAAGAGGCCTGATAAAGTTGATGTTTGATGATTTTGGTATTATCAGTAAAATTTCACACAAGTTTGTTTACATTACAACAAAACCATTGAGTTAAATTCGGAGAAAATTGATCAAAATATTTCCCTCCCTCTGTATATATACTCTCATATCTCACTCATTTTCTCATGGGTAAATGTTAACTACAAAGTTGAAGACTAATCAAATCCTTTAAGCTATTTTATAAATTTTAAAGGTTTTTTCATCATCATGATTCCTTGTAACTGAATTTAGATGAAAACAGATTTTTAACATAATTAATTTGACCTGTCTATCCATAAAAATTTCCCAAACAGCTCACAACGTTTAGAACTTTTGTAACAATAGTATTTGTTGCTCATAATTTTCAATTATTAACAGTTGTTCTAGAAGAAGAAATTTAATTTCTCTCTAATTGCAATTCATAATTAAAACAAGGTTAAGACAAAAATTAAAAAAGCAGAAAAGGTGTTTCAATGTCGGCAATATTTTGATGACTTTCATTGCCATTATTTTCAATGATGATGAACTTGTCCGTTACTTGAGATTACCCAGGTGGCAACCTGAGAAATTTTATTCACAAGGAAACACTTCAATCTTAAATTTTTAAACCAAAACCAAATCAAGTACACTAGCAATACAGTAATCCATCAAATACAGTAGCAACTTGAAGAAATACTGTGCTATTGGTTTGTTTAATTTTTGAAACCATTTTCTAAGCAATTAACAAGGAGATATATTTTATGGAATATTTTAGTATAAAATTAGTTTATTTTATGTCATTATAAAATATGTGCATTAATATACTAATTTTATTATAAATACAGACTATAAATTATTTCATAATTTTATTTTTACTTTATAAATAAACGTACTTGATTTGTTGACCTTCTATCATAAAAACTAGCCACTGGCAGTCCAAGTTCAGCAGGACTAATCTGAAAGTAAGAAAAAACAGTGAGAAAGTGAATTTTTCATATATAACATTAAGAATCTAAATCTGTAAATAATTAAGTATGTAATTTGGGACCTATAAGTTATTTGTAATTATTATGAAGTGATTTACATATAATGCTTATATGCACATATGAATAAATCTATTACAGATAATTTACATCATATTCAATTATAACTAAACATACTCATACAATGTCTAAAGATATGTAAATCAAGGCTGTCGCTTTATAAGTGGCCATATTTCTTACAAAATACATGCCTGACTAGCTTTCCACATAGACTAATTGAAAGTTGTTGAACTATAACTACAGACCCTCTACAAGAAATTAACAGTGAAGAGCTGAATGGCGAAAGAAGTGGAACCACACTTAATTCAAGAGTAGTTGCTACCACATTATCAAAGTTATAAATGAATGGAGAACAATAAGAGTGAAAGACCCTAATGCTCTCAGGGTATGGATCATTTAAAAAAGTGCCAGAGGTGGCAGGGAATTGAGGAAAATGTATGATGAAGTAGTGACTGCAGGGCACACCTCCTATTTCAATAATAGTGTTAAGAAAATGCAGGTAGAGTTGAGGGCTGATTTAGACAGAATGGCTGAGTTTCAAGGTCGGAAGTGTGAGGAATTGGAGAATAGGTTAAGTGGAGAATGTAATGACAGGCATGTGCAACAAGAAGGATCAGAGGAAAAACTGCAACAAGTTACAAATGGAATATTTGATGAGTTAAAATCTTCTGAAAGGTGTGTACAGGAAAATGTGGAGGAGAAGGTGAAGGTGGTAAAGAAGAGAGTTCAGAAGGTAGAAGTAGAGCAGTGTGTAGATATGAATTGTGGTATCATAGAAAGGAACAGGATAGTAATTTTAGAGAAATCGTTAGAAAACTTAAATGACCAGTGGAAGGCAATTTCAGTAAATAACATGAATGTGACCTCAAAGGGAGGAAATTTAAAGCGAAAAAAATGGCGAATTGTCAAACGTGGGTGTAAAGTTACGAAAGTTGAAGTGGAGGTTAATCATAATGTTGAGAGGGACATGAGGTTGTTAAAATTAATTGATGTATTTGCAAATAAGTTTAAGAAAAAATTTAAACATGTAGAGCATCAGATGAAAGCTGATAAGTGTGAAGGTAATGCGAACGCATTGAACAAGCAGGTTAAAGGACAGCTGATCATGTTTGTAAACAAAGACGAGTATGATAAAAACAGAGTAGGAAGAAATTTGTGTGTTAAGGAATTGTCGTGGTTATAGATTTCCTTGGAACCCAGGTGGAAAAACCCAATGTGGTATTTTGGTAAATGAAAAAAAAATTGTTACATTAAATGCCAAAAATAGCTGTTCTGCCAGAGGCCAAATGACTTTGTAGTAGATGTAAGAAACAGCTGATGGCAGATAAAAAAAAATTATGTACTCCAAATGTAATTAGCTGTAAAAACCATGTGGTCAGTTGACTGTTTTCGACGTACATCAAAGCGCTCAATGTCAAACTAATAAATGTCATATGATAAATTAAAAACAGCTGTGAATGAGTAAAATTTTATGTAAACACATTGTAAAGAAACAGATGTTCTGTCAAAAACAGCTGATTGAAATTTAAATTGTGAAATGACAAAGATTCAGCCAACTGTCAATAGATGTAAATGTCAAGTGTTTAAATTGATTTACATTTACTTTAAGAAAGTCTCCCAAACAACACATCAGAGAAAATGTGTGGGAAGAAAAAAAAATGGAAATGGAAAAATTGTTTGGAAAAATAAAATGTGTAATTAGAATTAAAGTTGGTTAATTGAGTGATTTGTAAATTTACTCAATGTTTGCTCTTATGAAAGAATATGTTAAAGAAAATTGTAATTAGTTCTAAGTGAATTTTTGTAAATATTTTGTAATTTTGATTAAGGGCGTTGGTCATTCATATTGTTTATGACTGTGGTTCAGTGAGTGTCATTAAAAAATTGTACAATTTTTTAAATTCATTGGGGGCGGGGATAATGTAACACGAAAAGTTGCACTCAACAATGCAGGCCAGCTTGCGAGTTGCAATTGTTGAGGAACGACACAGCCCGGGCCAACAATCTAGTCTGGCGAAACTTTAGTGAGTCGTCATGGGGTAGTGGAAGGAGGAGGTTGTGTCGGCGGGACGACGAGGAATGACCACGCCCTGCAGATATAAATTTTTCTCATGCTCTGATTGGAATAAAAATATTAAAATCATCTTTTGGTATTTTTTATGAAAAATACCTGGCGCCCTAAAGGAATAAGAAATCCGCGAATACGCAGGAACGCGGGATCCGCGACATTATATATATATAATACTTTTAATAAGTTGAGTTTCTATGACTAAAATTTACTTATATTATTTTAATGGTTTTTCATTATTATATCACTAGTAGTAATGAAATACATTCATACTATCTTCTTTACTTTCATGTTTGTTAATACCTGTACAATATTCTTCTCTGGGTTTCTCCCATCAGGAACAATGGCAATTTTAAAAAAGGGGAAGACCCCATATTCAGATTGTACTTTTTGTAGGACTTTCCTATAATCAAATGAGTCAATCTCAAAATCACGTAGAACATACCATCCACCTATAACAAAAAAAAAATACATAAGAAAAAATGAATATGGCATATTATCCTAAACGTCTAAATAAATTACTGTTGTCAATTTTATGAATAATCAATACTAAAATGAAATTATAGAATTATCACATAATAGGAAAATTTGATTTAGTCTTAAAAGATATCATAACCAAATAGAAGCCTTTGAAATGTGGTGTTATACGTGAATGCTGAAAATCAGATTGGTGAATCGAATCACAAACGAGGAAGTTCTTAACAGAATAAGGGTAAAGCGAACAATATGGAGGATGTTGACTAAGAGAAGGGATGCATTAATAGGAAATGTCTGAAGTAAGAACAGAAGAGGGAGGCAAAGGATGGAATATGCTAAATATAATAGGGAGGATTAAGTTGTGATAGTTATAAGGAAATGAAAAGGCTTGCGCAAGATAGGTTGCAGCAGACCAGTCTTAGGACTTAATACCACAACAGGGAGTAGAAGGACCTCACCAACAAACTGATAGGTATGATAGGTCAAACAGAGAGCATCACTTTTTGTGTAGGAACATAAGTTCCACATTTAAATGGCCCTTCTACATCATCACCCATGGAGAGCTAATGCAGGCTATGGCCATAATGTGGACAGGGATTGGCTTTTATTGGCTGATGTTGGTAAAGGTTGGAAATGGAATTGGCAGGCATTTGCTTTGGAAGCAGTTTCTCCATACATCACAAGAGGCCAATATGCACAAGCAAAATGTGCAGTGTCAAACAGGGTGTGTACACATTACCTGACATAATTGGCCCATTGAGTAGATATTAACTGAGACAACAATGATTGGCTACCAATGTATTGCCCAGATATTGGTCCATGGTAAAGGAAGGCTATGCAGTTCACATAGTACACACAGTAACCAACCCATTCATTGTTCTTAAGTTATTGAAAATTCTCATTTTGACTTTTCTCTACAGATGAAGCATGCTTTTATTTTAAGGTAAGTTGAGGTCTTTTTTCTCTCTCTCTTTCATATTCAATTTATTATTTTGACTTAATCGTCTTATTTTTCTTTATGTAAATATACTTAAGTAGTAGACTCTATTATCAGCATGCTATTTAATAGCTTTGCGGCTTAATTGTGGCAAAGTATTTTGAAAGAAAAAAAGGGACCAACATAGACGCTGCAAGACCAAACACAGGCACGGTCTGTCAATTCATAGTAGTGGGAGGAAGGTCTGTCATTGAACTGTATTCTTCAGTTGTTATTAATAATGTAGGCTTTAGGATAGTTCAGTTATTCCTAAAACAAGGATAAGCAATTAATCCGCAAAGAGATTCTCTGCTATCTAATACATTGCCGTTATGCAAATTGAGAGAAATAATAAGGAAGAATGAAGTCATGTCATTGAAACATAAGTCAATGACCGACTACTTGTCCCAAGCATTGGTAGTTTTTGTTGGTAATTTATTTATCTTACATTATTTTAGTATACAATGCAATGGTATTAGATTTAATTACTTTCGTATTATGGCATTAAGACGTTAGCGTGCTTAAAGTTACATACTTTATACATATACATGTAACATTACGAACAGTAATTCACTTGATTTTCCTTATTTTAATATTGTGTTATTTGTTTGTGATGAGAGTGCTGCGCAATAGTTAGCGGCCACGGACTGTGCGTCTTCTATGGACTTGGCCACGCGGGGCGAGTTTCCGCGTGTTATACACGTGGACTTTCGGTTCCAGAAAAGTCTGGAATATTCTCGAAGCGGCCGGACCAGAAGACAGGTCCCATTGGGGGTTTCAAACACGTGACCCAAAGGAATACGCGATCCCCCGGAATAATCGGCGATTGGTCGAGGTAGCCCGGAAGCAGTAGGGACAGAAACACACGATCAGGACGTCAAAGTGAACGTGCCACACTTAATCTGGACGTCAGCGTTAACGGAAGTTCGCTTGCGATCGGGACGTAGAGGTACGCAGCGAGCACATGGGCGCATAGATTGAGACTAGTTAAGACAATGCTAAAAATCCAACAAATTCAGCGGAAAACTTTGTTAAGAATATCAGGTGCCTTCAGTACAACCCCTTCAGAAGCACTAACAGTTCTCCTCAGTTGTCCCGTTGGATCTAGAAATCAGGAAAAGGAGCGCGCAGTACTGGCTCAAAAAAGAGAACCAGTGCAAAGTCGTAGAAATTTTAGGCAAGGAAGCAAATACCAAAATAGCAATTAAAGAAGAAATATTAAACATTTGGCAAGAAAGATGGAATTCATCGAATAAAGGGAGAAGGGTGTACGAAATTCTACCTAACATAAGAGAAAGATTACAGCTTAGACACCTCAACCCAACCAAGGGTCTTATACATTTTCTTACTGGTCATGGTCCATACGGACAAAATCTGGGAAGAATAAATAGCAGACCAGACAATCTATGTGCCTGTGGAGAGATAGGAACACCGGAACACGCCATACTGGAATGCCCCAATTATGAGGTAGACAAGACAATAAGAGAAACCTTAAGAAAAGAAAGACTATGGGAAATAATAAGAAACCCATCACTCACCACGGCTCTAGAAAATTTGACAAACCTGATATCCGCTTTAGAACTGACAAAATACAGGACTAAAAATATAGAATCTTAAATATTACATCATAAGACTTAATATACTCATCATCGGACCGGACTTTCAAATCCAGGAACCGGATGAGTATAAGGACCAAAATATGGACATCATAACATAAAATAGAATATAAATTATAGTAACAGTAAGATTATTCAAGTAATTATCTTAAACAAATTACATAACTCTGCTAATACAAATACAGTCATAAATAATTAGAGTATAAAATTAGTTTAAAAGTTTGAACCTACAACTACTCGACCAACGCGACATGGAGATCCGGAAACGTGGATCGTAACCGGAAAACCGGAGTTGTTTCACAAACAATGTATAAAGGTGGAAAGGATGAGGAGACAAAGATATTAAGAATTCTCTCCTTCAGTCTCTCCACGAAAATAATATAATAATAAAACTAGTGTAACAGATGGTGATCTTATATCCAGAGTGACTGCGGGGCTCACCTGATCATGTCGGGAATGCCTGTCAATCTCTCTGGGTACTTTTTATCAAAGTTCTCATATGCCGAGACACCTTCACCTATTTTAGGAGGTATATGTACTGGGGTCAAAGACCTTGGGCATATGGCAAGAGTTGTCCGCTAATCCCATTGGATCAGTCGGCCAACTGCCTCCTGAAACTGGTGGAGACATGGAGAAGGGAATGCTGCGATCCCACAGCAGACTCATCTCCCGTCATTCGGAAGGGCGTGAGAATAGTACCCAATGCCCGACCTACCTGATGCAGGTTTTCTAGGGTTTTCCCTGCATCTCTTTAAGTGAAACACCGGGTAGGATCCTTAAACCATAGCCCGGGGGCCCTAGTTAACCCTTGGCTACCTTGCTCTACCTTCCGCATCCCCCTTTTCAATTCCCTTCCTATGCTATTAAAGGGGAGTTGCCTGTTTCAGGATCACCGTCATGTAGCCTGTTAACCCCCCCCCCCCCAAAAAAAAAGATGATGATCTTACATGCTAAAACAAATTTAAATATACGCATATACTTTATTATTGTATTCATACATATTTATATCTATGTAAAAAATGTACCAACAAAAGAAAAATATTGTTAAACAGACCTGTTATTGAATCTAGAAAACAGGTCAAGTAAATTATTATCAATAAAAAAAAAGTTGCTGAGCATGTCCGCGAGGAAAAAGACACCGACCATCTTCTCGCCACGAAATACGTCGAATAATAATGTACGGTCAGTTTACTTGAGCGAACGATCCTTTTCATTCGGTTTATTTTCACAAATGCAAGTTTAACTATTTCCTTTCATTAATTCTCAAGTGACTACGGAATTTTATGAAGTGTAATTCCAATATTGAATAATACTATTATATTTTTCTTGACGATTGTTGTGTTAATTATTATACCTGCCTTCCCACGGCATACTTCTCATTTTGAATTGTTTACCTTCAAATGTGACCCAACCTTATCCCTTACAATTTTGCAATAATGACTTGGCGAAGCTGAGGGCATACGCTCTTCGCCGATTGTATTTTGTAACTAACAAGTTGAGCGATATTAATCCTTTTTTTAATTACGTGGATGATTGAGCAAGACTAGTTGTGCTACTATATATATATATATATATATATTGTGGTGAGAGAAGATACCGCCAAGGGTTGACGATTTCCGTGACAGACTGTATGCGAAGTTGAAGCCAGGCGATGCCGGATACTGTTGGGCTGGTAATTTATGACACTTTTCTGTTCCCGTTAACTGTATTCCGGCCGGGGTGGGGGAGATCTTTTGAGTGAACAGGGGACAACGGAACACTTAAGAGGACATTTTGAGTTTGGAAGGCGAACGAAGTGTATCGCGTAATTTTTTTAATAACAAATAGTCCGCATTTGCCATGCTCAACCTCCGCAACTGAGATTTCTGCTGGATCTAGTCAAAAACGAACAACGTGGACCGCATCTGCAGGCGCTGCGCTTAGGAAACGAAGAACGCAGACGAACTCACAACTTCGGACATCAGTAAGCATACACCACAACTCGTGTAAAATATTTCAAACGACTTGATTTATGCACAGCAATTCTAATAACCCTGTTTATTCGAACAGTCGACTCGCACACCCACCAAACCTTGGAAGAGTAGTGTCATGCCGGGAATTGCATACAAAAACAACTGCTGGAGGAATTCAGCTGGCGCCCAAAAATAATTTCCTATTTTGTATACAATGTTTTTATTTAAATATACCCATTGAAAATCTATTTAATAATTGATGTATATCGTATTTATTACCCCATCTCCCTTCGCGCGCATTACAATATATAAAGTGTAAATTTTTTATTTTATTTTGTGCAATGTGAGGTGTGCACGTTTTATTTAAATGTGACTCGGGAAGGGGGAGCAGACACTCCGTCCAGTCGGCAGTCAAGAACATTGTCCTGCACCCCCGATCTGGGCGGGGGGACCTATAAATAGTTTTCGCGAGTTCGACGTTAACCTTCTAGATGCCAAGTTCAGGTTAGTTTGCTCTGAGACAGCTGAAAATAACAAAGTTAGCTGACTTCGTCTCCATATCTCAACACGAGTTCGCTCCACGCCAACACAGCGGGATCCTGGATTCGACACGACATCGGAGGGAAACGCCGACATTTGTCATACGGCATCGGGAGAGGGCCAGGGCCAGCCGTCGGGTCCTGGGCACTGTAGAATTCTTCCTAGAAGCTCAAGGTAGCAGCCTAGGGACCGTTTGATTGGGCCACCTCGCAGACGACATCCTTCGCGACCAGCAGGACATCCCTCGCCCTCTCTCCGCCGATAAATATGATAAGTACTGTGAAACGTCAGAACCTTCACACCAGTGATTATTTCAAACGATATTGCGGATTTGAACAGTGAAATCAAATGATTTTTTAAATATGATCAATTCACATTGCACTTTTAAAATTCAGATTATATTGATCAGTACGTTGATTTTAATCAACACTTAAGTTAATTTCAATTAAATGATAATTTATAGTTCTATACATTATTTGAATGGATTTAATTGAATAACTACGTAACTTAATTAGGAATTGCGTTCTTTGATGTAATTGTGAACCAACCAGTAGAATAATATAATTGTGAGTAGCATTTGCAATTGATTGGCTCAGACTAGGGACAAATAAAGACTAGGGTTCCACAGGGTTCCATTCTTGGTCCATTGCTCTTAATATATATAAATGACTTACCTAGATCCATAAATTCTTCTTCTAAAACTATACTTTTTGCTGATGATACTAGTATTTTGGTTACAAATAAACAAAATAGTCTGGAAAATGCTTCCAGTGTGTACATTAAGCCAGATGCTTCACTGGTTTTCAGCCAATGGATTGTCAGTCAATTGTGATAAAACTCACTTCATGCAGTTTCAGACAAAGAATGCCAATTTGAACTCAATAAAACTAGCAACAAATAATTGTGAAATAGCTGAAGTTGAATGTACAAAATTTTTAGGTATATCCATGGACAATAAATTAAACTGGAAGATCATATTAATATTCTCCTGCGAAAACTAGGCTCGGCAACCTTTGCTCTTAGAATTATGAAAGTTGTAGTGATCCTAACATAAGAAAATTAGTTTATTTTGCATATTTCCACTCTATAATGACATATGGTATAATATTCTGGGGCATCAGGAAAAGATAAAATATTTACACTTCAAAAAAAGGCTGTTAGAATATTATGTCAGGTCTCACCAAAAACATATTGTAGGGGACTTTTCAAGAAAACTGGAATACTGACACTCACTTGCCAGCATATTCAATCACTCAAGTTATTTGTTATTAATAACAGTAACCTCTTCACACTAAACTCAGATATACATGACTTTGATACCAGAAGTAAAAACAAGGAAGGGAAGTCTCTAACCGTAATACAAAAGAGTGTACATTACAATGCTATTAGCATATTTAATAAACTTCCCACCTCCATTAAACAATTAAAAATAAATCCAAACAAGTTCAAATATGAACTAAGTTCTTACTAAGCCACTCCTTCTACTCTGTTGAAGAATTTATGGAGCTGAATGTATCACAGGGTAGATATTTATAATTATGAAAGAACATTATTAGAACACTAATTTTTTAGTATAGGATGTAAAAATATTTATCAATTTTATATATAAGGTACAAATTGTATGTCTTCTGTATAGAACTTAAGAAAATCTTATTATAAGTTAAAAATTAATGAATAGTTACAGTATATTTTAATATTAATAAAGCAACCTATGTAAAATTTCTAACTCGTTCCACATCCTTGAAGCTTGTGCTTCTCTATAGGATTTATGGAATATGATTTTATACTTATACTTACTTATACTTATTAATTATTATATATATATATATATGCGTACTTTGGTTTATCTGTTGTTATTTTATTATGCACGCCAATTATCCTTAAGACTACCGCAGATAATTGAGTCTACTGTAATTCTAGATTATTTTCATGATCATCAAATATTGTATGAACTATATAGTAGTTCAATCCTATTAACATTTAAAAAAAAATTGCAAACAGACAATTCAAATACGAATAAAATTTAATAATATAATAATATTTGTATACATTTTTTCAATTAGAATAATTCAATACCTTAATAATTATAGCTTAAAGTTATGATGTTTCTGAAATAAACTCGTAAGGTCATTCTATTTTAATTATAATATATTATCGTTCCGGCAATTTCAGTTATATAAGTTGATATCATTTTTTATTTTACGATATTTATCAGGCTTTAAAATAGTTTTACTTTTGTAATAAGAGTAATAATAATTTATAAATACAATTACTTCTACTCACCTAAGTCACGAATAATTTTCTTCAGCTGCCGATCGCTGTCTGACTCTACTATTTCTAAGTCCATACATGATTCATAAAAGTATTTTATTTTTTTTTCAACAGGGTTTCGTGATACATGTGGCAAACGTACTATCAATGATCTCACTAGCTCTCGATCTGAAATTTTAAGTTTATTTTAAATAAATAATTGGCATTACAGATTTTGCTATACAAACTTTAATAACTAATTTTAAAAATGTATAAAGGTAACACAATTTCAATCGCCCCGAGTTTTGATGGTTTGAACCAAGTCGGTTTTTGTATGCAAGGTTACATTCTGAAATGACTTTTGTCAAATAGTTGACTTGAATATTTGTCAACTGTGAATAATCAGTTTGAACATACTCTGATGTAAAATATGAGTATAAACTTGTATTAAAAAACTGTATTAAACTTGATGAACCCCTGGGAACAACTGGCAACAAATGTGGGGTTCATTTAAAATAAGTGAATATTAAAGAACTCCATGAACTACACATAGAATTGAGCACTAATTGTACAAAAATTAACAATTTCTTGATAATGTTAATTATATTGGAGGATTGTCTGATCTAGTAAATATTTTAATCATTTTTGGAAGATAATTCAAGAAATAATGAGTAACAGATTTTTTTCTCTCTTACTTTCTTCGGCAGTGAAATGTTTTTACCATAACAATTACAAAATGGAGAATTTTCAATGATGAGTTCATTAAAATTATACAGATGTTAAGTGGGAGTTGAGAATTGCAATGATTTCAGTGATGAATAAAGCTGCTATTTGTGCTTATTTATGTTAAAAAGTGCCTTTCAATAACTTGTGAGATGCTTTGATTCATTGATGAAATATATAATTAGAAAAAGATTTCTTTTTAAAAAAATTCTTCTTAATGTAATGTAGCATCAGGATTGTTATGGATAACTCTTAATATTAATTTTATTTGTATGAAGTAAGCACAGAAAGAGGAGCATGTATACCATAACTACAAGATTAGTGCAGTATATTAAATATAATTTATATTTACAAAGAATTTTGTAAATAATTTTGGCAGGCTTCCTGCAGTTTCTGTGAAAAAAAATGGCACATATTGGATTGGTCAGGCATAAATTAAGACTGATCAGATGGTGATGCTCCACAAAATTCTGGAGGGTACCGTAATAATGGAGGGTGAGGGTGGGGTCAATGCCTGTTTAAAGTGTATGAGGAAATCCTAACAGGTTTGTCCTGAAAAAGATTTTGGAGAAACTATTCAGTGTTGAGGTGAGGCAATTCAGAGATATTGGCTTTTGGAGGTTTGTCTGACCATGGTTTAGTTTGAATTTGGAGCTGCTGTTTCTGTGAAGGAATCAGCCAACAGTCTGAACCACTGCCAAGATCTACCTGCGCAGGCAGTTCCCGTGAGTCTGTGCCACTAAAGATGCAGACACAGCAGAAATGATAACCATATTTCTGAATAATTAACACTATATATGGGACAGAGCAGAGACTTGGATCATTTAATGGCCCACAATCCCCTGGTTATAGATGCCCTTGAGGCACTGGGGTAAGCACAAGTCGAAATGTTCCACAATTTAAAGTAAACATAAAATTTAATAATCTGAATTCTCATTTTTGTGTTAATTGTACCTATGTAATAAAAAGTCCTATAACACAAGAAATGCAGTTTTGCTTGCTTCAATCAAAACCACTGATGTTATTCTGCAATGTTCACAATAAACCTTTGCATTGCTTTTAAATCTGGGTTAAGTACTAACACACAATCTTGACATGAGACTCAGAGACAGTTCACAATCTGAATTCAACCATGTAACATCTTGGTAGAAAGCCAATTTGTTTATGTTCTCAATCTTTGTCATCTTCCATTATTATTATTGAAAAACACTGCAAAAATTATTAAATCTTAGTTTCATACAGCATTGGATTTAAAGCCTCTCTCCTTGCAATACAGTTCTCGAGGTGAACCCTGCTTCATTATCGAGTTGTGATAAATAGTGACTACATGCTGCCATTATTGGTTGGTTTACCTCATGATGCCAGTTGGAGATTATTAAATTCTATTGTTCACAAAAAAAATTATTGCATTTTTGCAAAATCCTGGTAAAATAAAAGATTTAGTAGCCAACAGGTTGCATATTTTTAATAAAATTTCAGCATTTACACACTTTCTGATTGATATTTAATTGATACAGTTAAAAGTTAAGCAATTTTTATTGCATTTGCTTCAGTTAAATTCCATGTCTTTTAAAATAATTGACTGGTTTCATAAAAGAATGTGAATACAAAGTGTGATGATAATTTCCTATTTATTCAAGCATTAGGTTAAACTATAAATATTACAATATAGGAAAATATATTCAATATGTAAGACCGATAGGATAAGGCCGTGGTATTAAAATAATGTAAAAACATTCGATTTTGCTGTAGTATAAATAAAGTTTTCAGAATCACCAAGATTAATTTTTTATGTTATTCTCAATTCAATTTAAGCCTAATTTTAACTACTCTAATGGCAAAGGCATGGATGAGGTAAAAAGAGAGTGACATAAGAATCAACAGATTCATCATGCCAGTTAAGTTAAAGTTAGGCTCTATTGGTATATATGTGATGAAATTGGCTTAATTATAATGTATTCAAAATGACACACATAAATATCATATTAATTCATTTACCAGTCCAAAATAAGATTGGGATAGTAAATACCTGGGTAGTCATAAATAAATGGTAAAGTAAATACATTGAGAAGAAAATGTACGGATATCAAGTACAATAATTACATTTCACAGCTATTTCATCTGTCTGGCTCCATCGACTCCTCTCTGCTGGTATAGGGGTGTTCAGCAATTTTTGACAAGCAAAGCTTACGAAGTCATTACACGGTAATTTTCCTGTATGCAGTGCTGACATAATCTGTATAAAAAGAAAATGTTACAATTAAAAATTGTTTAAATGTAACAAAAAGCTTTTTCCATCTTAAGTAGGATTATTAGACACAACCCTGAACTAAACTAACTCTGAAAGAAATTATGAAAAACATGACCTAATTTTTTTTCTGTTTACAGTTGGACATATTCACTATGTAATATTAATAGTTCATATAAATTAGTAATTTCTCATCTCATCTTTAAACTTCAAAGTCTTAAGTACGATTTAAATAACTTACTAGAATAATAGAAGATTTAACCTTTTGACTTTTTCCTTTGCAGTTGTGGTTGTGGTATTCAGTCCTAAGACTGGTCAGATGCACACCTCCATGCTACCCTATCCTGCAAAAGCCTTTTCATTTCCTCACAACTAGCACAACCCATATCCTCCCTAATCTGCTTCACATATTCAATCCTTGGACTCCCTCTTCTGTTCTTACCCCTCAAACTTCCCTCTAATGCTTTTACAAGTTCCTTGTGCCTTAAAACGTGGCCTATTAATCTATCCCTTCTCTTGGTCAACGTCTTCTATATTGTTCACTTTTCCCCTATTCTGTTTAGAACTTCCTTGTTACTTACTCTATCCACCCATTTGATTTTCAGCATTCGCCTATAGCATCACATTTCAAAAGCTTCTATTCTTTTCCTTTCCCCAACTCCTATCATCCATGTTTCATACCCTTACAACTAATATGAACCTTTATATTACCTGTAAGTAAATTACTCTTTTTCGTGAAAGCCTTCCATGCCTGTGCTATCCTACTCTTTATGTCAACTATACTTCTACCATCCCTAGTTGTTACGATTCCCAAGTAGCAGAATTCATTAACTTCCATCAAAATATCCCTTCCCAATCTAACGCCCTTTGTTATTCCACTGTTTCCCAAACTACACTCCATTACCTTTATTTTGCCTCTATTAATCCTCATATTGAACTCTTTCTCCAGGACTATGTTCAAACCATTTATTATGGTTTCCAAGTCTTCTTCTGACTCCCCTAATACTACAATATTGTCAGCAAAGTGTAAGGTTTTTATTTTTTCTCCTTGCAGTATGATTCCTTTTCCATATTCCATTTTAACATTCTTCATCACCTGTTCTATATGTAAGTTAAACAACATGGGCGACAGACTGTCTTACTCCTTTCTTGATTACAGCTTTCTTTTCTTGATCTTCTATTCTAATTACTGCTGCCTATCTTAGTAGAGGTTATGTATAAGCCTCCTTTCTTGATATTTTATTCCAGTGCTCTTCAAAATC
Source organism: Eucriotettix oculatus (assembly GCA_034510155.1). NCBI lineage: Eukaryota > Metazoa > Arthropoda > Insecta > Orthoptera > Tetrigidae > Eucriotettix > Eucriotettix oculatus. The sequence goes on from CM067376.1 coordinate 204,305,998, forward strand.
CTTAATAGTGTGTCCCAGTTCCCGTTATCAAACACTTTTTTTAAATCTGTAAATGCCATAAACTTAGGCTGGTTTTTTCTTAGCCTGTCTTCTAAAATTAGTCACAAAGTTAATATTGCTTCTCTTGTCCCTACATTCTTCTTAAAACCAAATTGATTATCTCCTAACTCGCATTCTATTTGACGCTCCATTCTCCTATATACTATTTTTGTTAATATTTTGCATGCATGGGATAATAAACTAATTGTCCTGTTCTGTTCGCATTTATCAGCCCCAGTTTTCTTCGGTTTACTAAAATCTTCTGGGATTTTTCCTGTATCGTAGATTGTGTAAACTATCCTGAATAGCCGTGATAATGCTTCTTCACCCGATCTTATCAGCTCCGTTGGAATGTTATCAATTCCTGGCATTTTACAATTGCTCAGATCTGTCAGCGCCCTGTCAAACTCTAACCTTGTAAGTTTCTTCCCGCATCTATTCATCATCTGCCTCCTCTTCTTCTTCTATTACCAACTGATCTAGATTTTCACTGTGATACAGCTCTTCTAGGTATTCCTTCCATCTTTCTGCTTTTTCTTCTATATCCCGAATTGGCTTCCCATTCGCTCTCCTGATGTCCTTGCTAATATTTTTCTTCTCAACGAATGTTTCTTTTATTTTCCTATAAGTTGTGTCTATTTTCCCTTTCACCATGAAACCTTCAACAGCTTTGCATTTCTCTTTGGCTATTTTGCACTTCCTATCTATCTCATTCTTCAAGCATCTGTACTGCTCTTTACCATTCGCATCTCTCGTCTTTCATCAATCAATTTTTATTATATCTTGTGTTATCCGTGCTTTCTTACTGGATTGAGCTATTGTTCCTATTTTTTTCTTCTATTGCTCTAGTCATTTCTTCCTTCAAGAGTGTCCATTTCTCTTCTATATTGCATCTTTATCCTTACTCTATTAATCTACTCTTGATATCTTCTTTGAAACTCTTCAATGACCTCTAGATTTCCTTTGCATATCATCTATTTTTATATTTGGAGACCCGTCGTTGCCTAGGTATGTATTTAAAACGTCATAATACGAACCTCAAATGTACACCCAGTATCTCGACAGTCAAAAATACTCCCGGTACAATAACAGGACTAAAAATATTTTCAGTACTCTGACAGAATAAAATTTCTTCCCCACTTAAGGGATGAATATTTACTTAAATCACATATTAAATGTCATAATGTAACACACACCCCCTTTACAACGGTTTTGACCCCAAAGTTGATAATTTCCTTGTTGTTTCCATATGACTCATTTCCATCCCCATCCTTCATATGCTGCAAGGGGAAATTGTACAAATATTGTAGGGGAAAACACTATAAAAGAAATTTACCTAAAGAATTCTTTTTCGACTCAAATATAAGCCTTTATTACATATAAAAATTCCACGTCTCGCCCTAGGGGCGTTCATTAGATATACGTCAAACGTTCATAGATAATTGTTACGTTTGACAGTCTGTTTTGTCGCCTCTCGCCTGAACCCGAAGGTTTGAGTTCATGGTAGATCTGTTTTAGAAATTCCAATTTTGTTTGTCTCCTAACGCTGCATACGCTCTTTGTAATATATTAAATACGCGAGTTGAAAATTTGAGTCTCAACATCTGTTTCCTGGCTTTCTGCGTGGGAGGGCAACTCGTATTCCTCGGGACAAAAGATTGACTTCCTTTGCTTGTGCAAGAGAAAGCCGATAAACGAAACGGGATCGCCCTTAAATAATTTGGGATGACCTGCTACCCGACATTAGAAGCAGCCGTGAATAATGAGGGGCCTGTTTCTGGCAAAAATGCAAGTACTCTGGACAATTAGAAATCTCACAGATAAACTCATAACATATGAAGTATTTGGTACCAATCCCCCCCCCCCGGGGGGGAGGGATTATTGTCAAAGAGCATACAGCAAGTTAACTTAGAAATTTATGCCCAGAAAACTTTTCAAATTCGGATTGACTTCGAACGATGTGAAAAACAGACTTTTTGGATGTCAAACTTGGGGTGCAGTATTCAAAAGTGAAAAACTAGAAGATAGAGAAGAATATGCCGGGACTGAAGATTTATAACAAATTAATGACAATTCAGAAGCAGGGGAAAATCAAGAAGAAAGAAGAGTAGAACCCAGATGTTCAGCAAGAGTGAGGAAGGAAAGAGTTCCATTCTGCTCGCTGGGATGCTGAAAGCTAGTTAAAAATAAGAAAAAAGGGATAAATAAAGTAAGTACACCATTTATATTTAGTAGTTTGCACGTCTAAATAACTGTCTACAAGTCAGAGGATTTACAGCTTTGCAGGCAATATACTTTGGTGCAGAAAACCTGGCGCCAAAGTGAAAAACGACAAAAATGAGCTTTTCAGAGGAATAAATCGCTCAAGAGGACACCAGATATTGCTTTCTAATTGACACCATTAGAAATATCAGGATTTTTTGTAGTAGAAAACTTATGTTTAGTTTTGGTGTTCCGACGAATAAAGTCTAAAATTTCAGGTTGAAGCCGACTGCTGTGTACTGACAACAAATATCGTCTCATCGTGTATTGTTGTGTAATAATCACTCGAATAACGTGCTCTTAAATGGTATTTCGCTTTCTTAGGTGCTCGACTCACGTATGAAGTAAAATTAAACTTGTTTGGATCAATCGCCTATTTATTGTTATTTCAAAGAGGTCACCAAAAGCTAGAGGTGCGATTTTCTTTTGCAGTCCTGTAGCATTAAATGACCTACTATGACTTTCGTAACAGGATGAGTGAGAATCGAACTCAATACACACCAAATTCCTTGCGTGGGTCCATGGTGGCTTTGCCACTACTAATCAAAGATAGGCAGCTCGATGGCCGCGCGTTAGACACTGGTGGGTTTCTTTGCCTGCAGGTTCCCAAGTTCGGTAAGTTTATATAAATTTATTATTATTATTGAGTTTCTTGACCAAGAATCCCAATGTGATAGTTGATGTTTTTATGGTTGTCAAAACGTATTGAAGCAATTTACTGCGTCATCAACTCATGGTTTGTTGTTAAAGCTGTAAATGCAAAACGGGATGGAAACGCCTGGAGTCATTGCCATGTCTGGAAGAAATTCGCAGTTTTTGTAAAACACTATTACCGGTGATACCAATACTATTCGGTGACCAAGCGACAGCAACGGAACGATATTCATCTCCACCTCTCTCATTCTGGAAGGTGTTGGAATTATACAGAAATATTGTCGGGGAAACACTAAAATGTTATTAACGTCAATTTATTTTTTCAATTCACATATGAGCCATATGAAAATTACGCTGATTCCACCCCCTCCTCTTAGGGGTGGGAGCCGTGTCTTATCTCCAAAGTGTTTGGTTTTAGGTCGGGACAAATATGGAAACAAAACTTTATCAAAATGTTCTGTCATTTAAATTTATTACGCAGAAGTGTGTTTTATCTGTCAGGGGATGTATCGCAATTTAATTCACATTCTAAATGTCAGAATCAAGCTCAAAGACTCCCATAGCACCCCTACGATGAATGGGTTTGAAATTATACGCAAACTAATTCATCGAAATTAATTGACCAAAAAAATGTATATTAGAAGGAAATAACGGCAGTTTATGGATTTTTACATATTACCGCCCCAAGTGGGGGGTAGCCATGAGCATTATCCGAATTGTGTTGAGTTCGTCGGTCATTGGGTTTGCGAACGAGATGTGAAATGAGGTGAGGTATTGGAGAATAAAGAGACAGTCCAAGATGGTTTTCTACGGACAACGGATGAACAGCCACAAAAAAAAGCTAGCGAGCCCCGGAATATTTTTAATACAAATTCATACTTGGGGTCCTATATAATAACAACAATGTGAAATTTAAGGGAAATTAAATGTTGAATTAGCAACTGCTTAGCTCGGGGTATTCTTATATATGAGACTTCTGAGGTTTAATTATTATGGGGGCCACAACGGGTAGCAGAGATCTTGCTTATTAAGACGAACCCGTTTTTCGTTCTTCGCTCGTTTCGGAACCTTCTCTACCAGATATCAGGGTTGCCTTCCGGGATCCTCTTGGATTCCTACGAGTGCAGGCGATTCTTTCCTCGTGTGATCTCGGTAGGCGGAAAACCGCGACGAGGAGAACCAGTCTTCAGTTTCGGGGAAGATGTTTACATCTTAGCAGGGAGTTTTGGCTGGGATATCATAATTATGTTGTGCAGATTTGTCTTTGCTTTCGGCATCCCGTATGTTTTTCTATTCTTAAATACTTCTTCCTTACAACTTTCAAATAACAGTTGTATATCTCTCCTCTCCCGACTTCTACTAAATCAAACACACACTTATCGCATTTCCTTTCTCTAAACCCTCTTTCTTTTAACTTCCAACGTACACTGACTTTCTCCTATCCCGACCTTCACTTCCTTCAACTTCAAACGCAAACTGACTCTTTCAACTCCTTGTCACCTCCCGACCAATCTCTTTTCCACTTCTTAATGGAAAAACACCATCCCACGAGACGTGTCTCCACCAATCATAATGAATTTTCGAACGACCCTGGGATCCGCACTTACGGAGGAAGGAGTACATATTGGAAATTTTTCATGTGCCGTTGTCCCTGCACCTTGCTAGCAGGCACAGAACTTCGCGACAGACTGCCGCTTATATAATACCGAATTTTCCGCATGTTCTATGTTGTCTCCGAATTATCTTGTTAAATTTTCTGAATTTAATTCGTTTTAAAATACAAAAAAATTAAGGAGAGTTCTTATGTGCTACAATGCCAAATACAACCCCTTCAACAAGTAGTGCTAATGAGGAGGGGTTAATTAAACAGTGTCCCAGACGATCGCTTTAACGTAGACTCCAGAGATTTTGGGACCACTATTGAAAGAAAGCTACATTTCAATTCGGCGGATATTCCTTTTAATTTACGTTTACGATAACAATCCTTAAGCTTTAACGTACATTACGGTCATAGTTCTGCCATGGTTAACTTTATGTTGTTTTTGTGAAATAATTCATCTATCCTTGTTTCTCGCGTAGAAAAATGTATATTTTTAAAATAAAGTATGGCGTCAGAATTTCTCTTTTTTCCTGACTAATATAGGATTGGAAGAAATAAATACACAGTCAACGCTGGAAATCAGGAAGTAAGAAATAATAACTGAAATTACTAGATAATGTTGATTTTCCTGGTGAATCAATTGAATGTAGAATTCTCGGGTTTCCAACCGGGTCATATCGCTTGTAAAACACGATGGCGGAGATAGCTATCGAAACGTGGTGTTTTACAGGCGATATAACCTGAGTAGAATCCCTAGAACTCTGTAGGAACTGAAAATATATTCCCATTTTAAAACCCCTGATAGATAATATAAGGTTAAACATATTTCTAATCGGCTTTAATTCCGCACTATAAATTTTAAAATGGTATAATTTCTTTATTTTTGCGCACGCGTTAAAGTAATTCTTACTCGAAAGTATGTCATACTGTTGTAATACTTCAACAACATTCACATTCAAATTGTACTGACGGTCCATAACACGAAGTAATAAATCTCTTAACACTAAATTAGTCTTTCGTAAATAATAATAAAAAAACGCTCTATCGTTCCCTGAAAAGCGATGAATCTCTGATAAGAAAATGAATAAGAGGGGTCGCCGGATGCGCACAGACGTGCACTATTTCTGACGGCGGAAACACAATGCGCTGGTTGTTTACCTCTCTTTGTTTCACGACATGGCCGAGACTAGTAGAAATAAACAGATACGTTACAGCTGAAGCGCAATTGAAAAGTCTAATCATACGAGGCAGGATCACCTAAACAATAACATTATTTAATCGTGATCCTTGACACACTTTCACACAACTAGATAGGTCGTTAAAAATTACACCGAAGAAGCAAGACGAACAATTCTCGCATACGGAGGTGTACCGTGGATATTTTGGACATACTAACTATCCTGATTATTACATTTTATTGCATAACTCAATGTATTCCACTACACCCCAGGAGGTATAAACTGTATATACTGGGTGTCCCATCTGAAACAGTACGGTCCAATACCTCTGAAGGAGGGCAGGGAACGAAAAAAAGTTCAAGACAAAAGTTTTAGGGTTTGGAGGGGGATATTCTATACATGCATAATTTTAAAATTTTAAGATCACGCTTGCAAACTGCAAGCACAAAGTCCTTTTTTAAAATGGCAACCTCATTTGTCACCCCAATGAAACTTTTTCGTCTTGATGAGTTAATTTCAGATAGCCCATCATTCATGTCATTACCACTAATTTTAATGGAAGAGAGCCTCAAAAACGAAGGCTGACTATATGTCCGAGCAGCGGCTTAATCACCTCTTCTACACTCACATAAACTTAGTAAAATATCGACAATTTCACTGGTTGAATACATCGTGTCCTGATACTAACTCAATTGTAGTTGAATTGGCACTCATTAGAATAAACGAATCCTCGAAGCAGTCGAAAATTTTATGTATATTTACATATGATAATTCCGGTTGGTGAACAGACCTATGGAACAATTATCAACACCAAGGCGCCCCGAGTATGCTTGAATTGAGTTGTGCCTGAGTCAACATAATACATCTGTAAACACTGATCAGCCTCCACACATGTTCGCGCTTTTCTTTTCTTTTGTTTAGCGCAAGGGATGTAAATCCTGGGTCACCCTAAAAGGTCTCAATCTTCACTTTGACCACAGAACTGGGTTTTGTGACATTTTTCGAGTATTTATTATATCGCTTGTCGTTTGGGTGGCGTAAATAATTTGACAGCGCAAGTAATGATTGCTTGGTGACGTTTTTTACCAATTAACTTTGAAAAAGCAAAGAAGATGCGTATAATATTTATTAACTATAGGAATTTTAAAATCAACAACGCACACGAAGAAGAATATTGCAGTCCGCATTTGATTCGATTCATGGGTGCAATTAAATGATGCGAATATTATCACATTTATAAAATGTAAAAGAAGATAATGAAAATGATAGTAATTAAGGAAAATGTGTTCGAAGATTATGACCAAACATGACCCACGAAAAGTAAAAATATTCGTAACTGCATTAGCCTACACACAGCATGTCAGAGGCAGAAGCCTGATATCATTTTATTTGTGCCATTGTCGGAATATTCATGTATGTATGATTAAATGTTGAGAACAATAAATGCACATTATGGTATAATTTTCAATATTTCAATTTCCGTAAAACTAATTATTTCAAGCATTACGGATTATTCTACATTTTTGCTTACCCGACATACCCCCAAGCCTGATTATGTCGGATAAGCGGGACTCCACTGTAGTATAAATGCAAAATAGTTGCATTTAATTCATAAATAAAATAAATTTAATAACATGAATCAGTGTTGTGCATGTGTAACATTGTATTCCTAGTTAACTTGATGATAGTGAATGTATTTTGCCGTAAGTCTATTTAGTTAGTACTTTTAACCTGAGTCAATCCATGTCAAGTGTTCTTAGGGGTCCCCACTCGACAACTACAGATTTTGTTCAAATGTGATTTGTAGGAACAAATATTTTGTGGCACGATTTGCAGTAACTTCTGTTACTCTGATGCGCAGGTTCATGTATTTCACATCATGGGCTCAAGAAAATTCTGCAACTCTGATACGCAATTTTCGGACTTATTTCTACAAAATCAACGTATTTATCTTAATTATTGTAAGAGTGACATATATATATATATATAAAGGTTTTTTTCAATAAGGGCGGATCGATGTTGGAATGTAATATAACAAGCTGTTTTTGTGCTATTAACTAAATTCTTTTTTTATTTGAAAGGGCATACACGGACCTTTCAAATAAAAAAAACTAATGTCGTTCATACCTCACACACGGCTTGTATTCCATTTCAACATAGATCTGCCCTTATTGAAAAGCCCTATATGGCTCACAAAAGGAGGGCATCGCCGTATTAAAAATTAAAATATAGAAGATCAGAATAAATATCCGACAATGCTCCCAAACTAGTGCCTGCTCTCTCAATCAATCCCTTATTAAATATATAAGAAGTAGAGGATTACTCTATTGATTTTTTTTTGGTTAACAGGCTACTAGTGTCCCGGGCTATAGTTTAAAGACCCTACCCAGAGTTTCACCTAAACAGATGGAGAGAAAACCCTAGAAAACCTGCATCCTGCATCAGGTAGGTCGGGCATTGGGTACTATTCTCACGCTCTTCCGAATAACGGGATCAAGTTTGCTATAGGGTCGCACCATTCCCTTTTCCGTGTCACCACATGTTTTAGGAGGCAGTTCGCCGACTGATCCAATGGGGTCAGCAGAAAACTCTTGCCTTATGCCCAAGGTCTTCGACCACAGTACATAAACCTCCCAAAATAGGTGAAAGCTAAGCCTCTAAACTTTTCGGTAAAGCACAGACTTCGTGAATCTTAATTATTGTAGAGACTTCCTCATTTTCACTGTTTATCGCAACGTTTGGTGTTCTTTTATACCAATTAATAATGTTTGTTTTCCTAAATGAATTTCAAAAGTTCAGTTTATCGGTGTCTGACAAGATACTATGTCGTAAAATTTTATATTGTTTGCATCAAAATCAGCTGATTAATTCAAGCAGTTTGGATATTTTGCAGTAAATTCTATAATAAATGTTAGTTTTATATTATATTATCATTTTTATTTTTACTCTGCAGTTACTTAATTGATTCTTCGATTTAGTAACACACATTTTTACATATCTTGACTTGTATTTCTTTCCAACCCTTACTTTACTTCAGCGGATACCAACGAAAACTGCCAATTTGTATATTAAATAAATGAGTACGTACATGTCATAAACCTAAAAATGTCTGGAGTTCACATCAGCTCCAAATAAATTAAGTGCAGGAAAATTTGCAAATTTTTTGTATATAATAAGTAATAGAAAATGTAAAAATAAAGAATGTGATACTATAAATCTTTGCAAAATTTTGACGTTATACCAAAAACAACAATTTTGAAGTTTTTTTTTGGGGGGGGGGGGATAAAGTTACATAGAAAAGATCCAGAAACTAACAGCTCCCCTTTAGTTGTATAGAAGAGGAATTAAAAAGGGGGAGTGAGGAAGGCAGCCTTGGATTGACTAGGGTCCCCGGGTTATAGTTTAACCCTAAATAGGTCTCTCGTACACTTGTACCACTGCTGAATACTTTTTTTTTATAAAGATACAAACAAGTTCGGTCGGTATTCCGTAATTCTGAGTAATGGAGGAGAATGCGTTTTCGTACATAACTTCCTGAATTATATAGTTATTTATACAGTCGGTACAACGTTTGAGCCATCTAACTCTCCGCTTCAACTTTTGATACTTTGCTGCTCAAGAAGTTTTCGTTCTATTTACTAATTTTATTTTATCTAAATTTTTCTCTACAGGTAGGATAATATTTGCTCTTTTATGCTGAAGGATGTATTTTAGTGAAAAGTCACATAATTTTTCTACTCTTGAGTTAATTATTTTGTTCAAATTTTTATTTTGAAATGAACAGTTTTTCCTTAAACAGGTAAAGTTATCGTTAATATTTTACTGGAATAACTGCTTTTCAAATCAAATCTGTACTTGTCACTAATTACATCAATCATTATTGTCATGAAATATCCTATAATACAGTAATTTTTCCAGAAGGATAGGAAATGTTTCTCATAGTCCAATGAAGATGTTCTATAAATTGGAAGAAGAAATAACAGATTAAATGGCAGATATATGTAAACTAAGTTTTTGTAATTAGTATTAAGTCTGACTAACATTAAATTAGTATTATATTTTTTAGACTTATTATATTATTATTAAATCCCGTATAAGAATGACTTAAACCTAAATACCGATATATGTGATACAGCGTATGTACCAGTAATCATTTACAGATTCCTTATCTTTATACGGTTTTAATGGTACATAGAAACCTGCACAGGTTGGTCGGGCTTTTGGATACGCCTTCCGAATGACGGTAGAGGAGTTTGCTGTGGGGTCGCAGCATTCCCCTCTCCGTGCCTCGACAAGTCTGCGGCTAGAAGACTGATCCAATAGGATCAGCGGACCACTCTTGCCGTATGCCGAACGTCATTATTCTCTAACATTAAACGAACCGCTTAAAAGGAGAAAAAACGCCAATAGGCGAGATTCAAATAAAGCGGAAATTTAATTAGGCTTATTACCATACTAAACACATACTGCAATAAATTTCGTACACTCTGTACAGCTAATCATCAGGTCGGAAAAAATGAGTTGCCTGAATGGAGAATAAAAAGGTAATCTTTCGGCTGCATTATCGTACCACATACACAATTAAATAAGGGCACTTTTCTGTATTTAATTTTTTTAAAACTGTAAATGTTTAAAGGCGGGGAATTAAGTTTTTTATTTAAAACGGTACATGTTTCAGTGCTGATACGGCAGCTTTTATCAGTCAACTGATTATGTTCTTTGATCATTTGAAACTGGATGAAGCATTCGCTGCTGCTTTATAAAAATCAAATATTTATTTAGTCTGTGAACAATGGTTGTTCTTGAGATATAAAGAACGAAATGGTTCCATTGACGAATGAGCTTATTAGTTCGCAATACTGACTTGGGCACACACATGCATCTATTAATATATGATGGACGCCTTGGAATGATTGCCGCTATGTAGAGGTTGAGTGGCCAGATGGCGATTATCGGACTAGGAAGCGGATCGTGACTGGCTCCACGTGTCTTAGCAACACAAGAAGTTGACAGAAATATACATCCGTTTTGAATTATCTTCAACAGTGCAGTTGTGGGTCCACCAGCGAGCAGTAATCGCAGGATATCTTAGTCAAAGAAATGGTAAACAGATATGACCGGGGCCACACACACACTATTTTATGTTTTGAAGATGTGTGTATACGTATCTGTTCTTGTTGTTGTGGTAATCAGTCCTAAGACCGTCTGATGCTAACCTATCATGAGCAAGCCATTTCATTTCTACATAGCTACCACAACATACATCTGCTTAGCGTATTCCATCCTCAGCCTTCTTCTACTGTAGTTACCCTCTAACGGTAATTTTACCAGACCCTCATGTCTATAAATGTGGCCAATTAATTTATCTCTTCTCTTGATCAAAGTCCTCCATATTGTTCACTTTTTCCCAATTCTATGTAGAACATCCTGGTTGGTTACCCTATCCACCCATCGGATTTTCAATATTCTACTGTAGCACAACATTTTGAAAACTTCCATTCTTTTCCTTTCTACAACTCCTATCGGCCACATTTCGCACCTATATACACTCTATACGAACAATTTTAGTAATGATTTCCTAATACTCATACTTATATTGGCTGTAAGTAAATGCCTCTTGTTTGCGAAAGCCTTTCTTGCCTGTGCTATCCTACTCTTTATGTCTGCTATACTTCTACCACACCTAGTTATGTTCCACAAGTAGCAAAATTCCTTAACTTCCGTCAAAATATCCCTTCCCAGTCTAACGCCCTTTGCTATTCGCCTATTTCCATGTTACACTCCATCGCCTTGGTTTTCCCCCTATTAATCCTTTTGTTTTACTCTTCCTCCACGATCACGTTCGTGCCATTCATTATGGTTTCTATCCTTCTAACTCCCCTAAGACCACAATGTCATAAGCAAACCTTGGGGTTTTAATTTCTTCTCGCATTTTGATTCCCTTTCCACATTAAGTTTTCACTTTCTTGATCGCCTGTTCAGTATCTAAGTTAAAGAGCATGGGCGACAGACTTCTCTTACTCCTTTATTGATTTCTGCTTTCTTTTCTTGCCCTTCAATTCTAATTACTGGCACACATTATTTCACGCTAATCGTACCTCAGGGATAAAAATATATTTTTTCAGTATGTATGTGAATATTTGAGGTTTCAGTAGAGATAATTTCTACAAGGAATTTTTATTATTAATAAATTTTGTTTCCATTTGTATGAGTCGTTTAAGATTCTGTCATCCGGTGGTTATGACGTCATACGAAAAGCTATGTTTTCTAAACTGTAATTGACTTGCTGATCGCGTGTTGACAAAGAGAATACTGTCGAAATAAATACTGTAGTGAGCTATTTCTTTATTTATTGAGAATTAACGACCAATTTAACAGACTTAAACACAAAATTTTGAAATATTTTGGCAACGTTTGAATAAAATATTAAAAATTGTCTAAGAAAGCGGTCGGAAATGATTTTATTTTGGAACATAAAGTAGATGTTTCGACCTTCCATTGTGGTACTTCGCAATAAAGTAAATCAACAAAAGATATAACAAAGAGCAAAGCCAATAGATTAAATAAACAAAAGATAGAACACAAAGTGCAAAGCCAAAAGATTAAATCAACTAAGATAATTTAACAAACCATTATATAATTTATTTACTTGTAAAGTGTCTTGTTTAATATTGACGGTAAATTTGTTGCTTTTAATATAGACCATTTTTGAAATCCATTTTTTTTAAAATTCACTTCCTTATCAAAAACAATATTATCAGAATTCAAAGAATGATATTGTTTCAAACATTGTTTAATAATCGGAGAGTGTTTATATAAAAGAAATTTCAAATTATCTTTAATATTTGTCTCCTTGTCTGTCGTTTTAGCTATTTTTAATCGTAGTAAGGTGTCGCGCGATAAATAGATGCTCAAGTTATTAATAACTTTGTCTGCGTTTTTCAAATTGTCGAAATGGAAGAAGACGACCGATACTGTATCAAAAGTCCGATTTTAAGAAGGAAGATGGGAGTTATGTATAGAGGTTAATTTTGATATTTTAGAGAGAATAACTTTTTTCTTTGAAATACTTAAATAGCACGTGATTGCCTCAACCAATTAAATTTCGTGGTCTAAAGAAAATCGATCTAAAATGTTGATTTTTGGATGCTTTTATACACGGCGGTGAGGCTGTGTGAATTATTCTACTTCTCTTGGAACTTAAAAGGGCCGGAAGGAAGCCGACGTTTGTTCCTGGACGTTTGAAGGAGGTCAACCTGATGACGCTGAGGAGAACGTCATACGGAGGAGCTGGCAGAGGCGACGTTATATTTCAACCATGTGCGCTGTCAGGTTTCCCAATCCTTGACGTCTAGGGAGGGCATCATCCACGTTCTTTATCCTGAGATTCGACGTACCTCCGAAATTTTGTAAATATTTTCTTAGTTAAGTTTTTAAAATAATTTCCCCATTTATATCTCAAAATTACCCTTTAATTTTTTGGACGATTTACCCTTCGATGGGTCATCCCAGCCTGGGTAGATTTAGGGTTAGCATCAAATTAACCGGCGATACCTTAATTCTCCTGGTACATTAAATTAGTAAGCTACCTCACAATAATTTGAAAAATTCCAGGTGTATTAAGAGATTGAAAAATATTTCCGTTACTTTAAACAACTTAAAAATTCTCCACGTAAACCTAAGAGTCCAAAATAGACGGGGTACATTACAGAAAGAAGAAACAGTCCTAAAGGAAACTAAAAATTCTCGGTACCTTAACGGAATAAAAATGCTTCCAATGTCTTAAAGAGTAAAATAATAATACTTGTACTAAAAGGAAGTCATGAATATTCACAGTATCTTCATGGAAGGCCGGGAGAGGGTGTGGGGGAATATTTCCGCTTGCGTACGTTAAATTATGAGTATACACTGTACATTTAGGCCTGAAAAGGGGGAAACACACGACGAGGCTGTATCAGTGCGGAAGAAAGGACGGATTATCTACTTCCGTAGATTGCCAGGCAAACCGAACTCGAAATCGTCCATTAAGTTTGCACGCACATGACATGGGTTTCTGGAGTTCTCAAAGTTGATAGTTTCCAAATATTCCGTCATTATAATTACTTTGGAACCAAATTGCCATCTATATAACCCTTCAAATAAGTTTTACAAACCTTTGAGTAATATAATGCCGGGAACAGTGTAGCGATAGGCAAAACGTTTTTAACAGATCGGATCATGACCACTCGCTCAACAGAAACAACTATCTGAAGAATTAATATATTCGACCGACTCACCGCACACGTTTCATCAAAATGAATGTTACCTTGTTTCCATAATTTTCCAATGAATTTGACATAATTTTTTTAACAAAATAGTTATACAATAAATGGACATGTACTTTATTTTTATTATTGAGATATTTAATGGGCTGGAATGGATTCGAATTTTCTTTTAAAGAGTAACAGAATTACTAAAAATATTCATACGTACGCTTATATTGAAATTTATCATTGCTCACCTTGCCGTCTCCATTGTTTTAAATTCCTTCCTGTGTTACTAGAGAGGGATTGCGACCACGTGGATTACGGTCAAGTAGCTTGAGCCTCAATGTAATGAGTAAGCGTTTTAAAAGGCATATACAGTACAGACATGTCATGGACTGCGTCATCAGTTTTAAAGTTCGCAATTCAATAATTTCTATTGGCTGTACTATTTATTGAAGATAGCGTTCTCTGATTTCAACCCGGGTCAGTTCGTATGAATAATACAACCTTTCCATGACTGGCACCGTCATCGTCCTCAGGTCCTCATGGAAACGTATTATTCAAACGAACTGAACCGAGTTGAAACCCGAGAACGCTAACTTCAACAGATTCACCAGGAGAACTGTCATTCTTTAAGATTTTAATTTTCACTCAATAACTTTTTTTTGTACTGATCTTGTACATTACGTCCTTTACATTAAAATGATAATGAATTCTTGTAATGAAGGACATGATCAAAATACTACTCCGATATTATAAGAAAAAGAAGTAAATTAGTAATGTTCATAAAAACATAGTGAAGCGATCTTGAGAGATTAAAGTGAAAAGTATATGATAACATTTGGCGAAAATCCGTGCACCAATAGATTACATAAGGGATTTTTAAGATTATATTTTGGACGGTTAGATAAGAGAAAATCGTATTCACGTTCTTTCCTCCCGATTCATGATCACTCACTCCACAGGGAGATCTAGTTGTTTGAATGAGATCTCGATCAAATCGTCCCTATCCAGAACAGAGGTTTCGCTCAAGTAGTGGATTCCCGTAGAGGCTAGAACGTGGGCCGTGAATAGGTGTTCCAATTTTTTTTTCGAATGATTCTATCTATTCTATGGATTATAATATCCTGTTATAGTACTACTTAATAAGATCGTAAGATGAAAACTCCGTTTGTATCTAACGGGTGAAAGTAGAATCATTTCTTATATCATTATTTGTTTCTCACGTGTATCGGTACCGATTCAACAACAATGCGAAACAAAGAAACCCCATTCCTTGTAGGAAACGTGGGTAACAATGAACAGGTGTGGAGGTGTTCAGTAAATTGGAATTTTGTACGAGTAAGATAGAGATTGCCATGGCCCAGAGTTATACAGATAATTTTTTATTTAAAATAAATAAAAAGGCGGCCGCCATTTTATTTATTTTAAAGTTAAAGGCAGAAAATTTTATTTAGCTTGACAATGAGCAGCTATGGCCAACAAATAAACAAACCTAATATACCTTTGTTTTTGTTTTTTATTTATATATAAAAACTATTATCTTACAGACTATCAGTTAGGCCGATATCGATACAGTATATACAATATAAAAAAATTATGAAAATAAGATATGGTATATAATTAACATGGTTGCGTGAGGGTAGGTTAATCCGTTTGAGGGGCATTCGACGTGGGTATGAGGCTTGACGAGCAGTGAATGAATTTTTGTAGGATTAATGATTTGGTCTGCGGGCATGATGGTAGTGGGTTAGGATGTGCCTGAATGATCAGGGGGAAGGATGAGGTCAATTGGAAGTTTTCTTTTGAGGCGACGGAAGCGTGGAGGTGGAGGAGGCCTTATGAAATTGCTAGATCGTGTGGTTTGGGTGGTTGAGTGCGCTTTTGATTAGGTTTGTTTTGGATTTGGAGATTACTGAGTTTACATTGGGAATTTTGATGTTATGGTGGATGACGGAATATCTTAGGTACCAGGGAGAGTTTGTAATGGTGCGTAGTATTATGTTTTGTTTGGTTTGAATTTTGGCTGTTGTTCCCCATATGGAGGAGGCATAGGACCAGGTGGGTTGTATTATGGAGAGGTATATGAGGTGTTTTGTGCTGGTGGTGACAGGGGATTTTCTGTTTAAGAGGGGATATAGAGTTCTGAATTTTCGATTTATTTTGGAGAGGAGATAATTAATATGAGGTTTCCAGTATAGTTTTGAGTCAAACATGATTCCGAGGTAGGTGGTTTCCGTTTTTGTAGGGATTAATGAGTTGCTTAGATAGAGGTGAATTTGGGGAGGAGGGTTTTTTGTTAGTGTGAATGGGATGGTTATTGATTTGGTGGGGTTGATACTGATTCGCCATTGTTTGGACCACTGTTCTAGGTTGTTGAGCGCTGATTGGAGTGGTTGGAAATCGGAGGTGAGAGAGGAGGTTTCATAGGAGATGGCTATGTCTGCGAAAGAGATTGCTAGTGTTAGGATGTTGTGGGAGAAGATGTTGTATAGGAAGGGGGCAATGACACTTCCTTGGGGGACGCCCGCCGCGATTGAGTGAGGTTGGGAGAGGTGGTTATTTATTTTAACAGAGAAGGTTCTGTTTGAAAGGCAGTTGAGGAGTATTTTGTAGTGGGTGTCGTTAGGACGTCTTTAATTTTGGATGATAGGAAGGGTGGTGGATTTTATCAAACGCTTTTTCGATGTCAATAAATACCTTTGTTTGTGGAATGTAATTCCTCGGCACCAAGTAGAGCAGCGGTTCTCATCCAGATGTCCACAATAAAATTTTAGAGGTCCGCGAAAGATAATTAATTTTTTTTTGCTTACAAACAAAAAACAAATGGTCTCAATAGTATCTATTAATTTACGTATTTCGGAAACTTTCGACATATTGTCATAATGATCCATTAAAAAAATGTTATTTAAGGTGTTAAATTTCGCTTAATTACGGCTTCTTAGTTAAGCCCACAAAGCAGTAAAACAAAGCAAATGGACGAATGAAGATCTGAAAGTTTTTCAAAAAAATATTGGCGACAAAAAATTTCCACAAATTTAAAATAGGTTGTGAATGATGAAGTAAAAGTGATAAACTATGTGAAATCAAACCACTTCAATCAAGATTAAATAAAATTTTGTGAGATAAAATGGAAACTGAACACAAAGCACTATTAAGACTTTTTGAACTTCGAAGTGAGTTGTTGGTCTTCTTGAAGGCACAAAATAATTCAGGACAATATTTTGTTGAAGTTTTAACAAATCCTTTAAGGCTGATAAAACCTATCAATACAAGGAACAGGTATTACAAGTTTCAAAACAAGAAATAAAATTGCATCTTTAAATAAAAAGTACAATTTTGGATTTCATCAGTCGAATAAAATTATTTTAATTGTTCTCCTCCCTTACATGAATGTTTGAATGAATTAAATATTAAGGTAGATGATGAAGTTTCCAAAAATATTTTAGAACACTTACATAACTTGAAATCAACTCTTTGCAATATTTTCCAAAATATAGTAAGGACGATTCCTGGGTTCAGAATCCATTTTCTGCGACAGCTAATCCAGTAACTTTAATACAAATTCCTATGAAAATTTCATTGATTTAATCACTGACTCTCATTTGAAACAAATATACAAATATTTCTGGGCGAGTATGTCAGAAGAGTACCCCGATATTTCAAAACAAGCTATTACTGTTTTACTTCAGTTTTCTTAACTTGTTTATGCGATGTGGGATTTTCTTATTATGCTGAAATGAAGTCAAAGTGCAGAAACTCGCTCGACGTCACTCTAAATATTAGAGTTCAATTTACAAATATTTTGCCTCATATCATCAAGATATGAAATCATCTCATTATTTATTCCTATTTTTATGTTTATAGTATATTACAGTTTTATATTTAAATATAATAACTGAAAATTAATTTTTTAACTTTTACAAGTAGGAATTACCGAACCTAAAAATAAGGCTAGGGTTCCGTTAAAATGTCTGATTTTGGGAAGTGTTCCATTGCAGAAAATGCTTTGGAAACCCTGCTATAATGGAATAGATTATACTTTAAAGATTACAATTTAATTCATGTAGCATATAATATTATTTATTTTTTCATCCAAAGCTTCTTAATGTAGCAATCGGTTTATAATAGTTTAAATATGACAACTCCCGACATTTTATATTGGGATAACACTGATTCTAGACAGATCAATATGATTAAATCTACACGCCATTGATGTGGTGGCTTTTGATTGCTATTTGGCCATTGGCGAGGTTAGCTATAATTTCAATTCTGTGAAACTATTCTGCTTCAGTTACGTCAAATTTGTATTTCCTATCGCGACAATACTTTTACTTCCAAAAACATTTATTTTATTTACATTAGAAAAGTTTTTGTGTAGTTCGCATTACTGTGACACATTGAGATGCGCACTTGTGATACGAGCAAATTAGACTTAAACCGCAAATTGACAATCTGGAAATTGCAATCGACGTTTTTCAGCCCGGACTAGTCTCTAAAGAAGTATGCCTGGTACGGATATCTATCATAGCCTGCTAATAGATTTGAAGAAAGCGTAACTGAATAGAGAATTGAACAACGTCCGGAGCTTTCGACTACCTATAAAAGAGGAACTAACTGAATTATTCAAAGTCTTATGTAACTTAATAACCATTTCTAACAGTTAAAATTGTGAGCCTAGGAAGGTTCATATTTACATGTGATAACCGGCAGAAATGTGCTGACACAATTTTTCCATATATAAAGATATAAACACAAATTCAAGTAAAGCATGTTCATTTATCAAAAATTCAATCTTACTCACTTATCGGTTTCTATACAAAACTGCCCGGCAATTTTATGTTAAGTAGAAGATAAATACATTTCATATATTAGACACAATAGAAAAGATGCCAACAAAACTGAAATACAGTAGATTTTATCAATTGTAGAAACTACACATTTGTGACAATGGAAAAACGAAGAGAGCATTAAAAACATATCAACTCAAATTACCACAGTTTCGATTGGGATAAACTAGCAATATTAGATTTTGGATTAGTATTCTCAGTCCAGTCGAGATTTTTCCATTCTGATCTTCTAAATTTAGTGTCATGTACTTCAATTGGAAGCAATTCTTCTCTCTTTGAATTAAAAGCGTGCCCTTCTTTACTGATTTCCTAGAACTAGGTTGTGAAGGGACCTCGCATCGACTCGGACTAGCTCAATGGGTAAGAGCATTCACACGGAAAGCGGGAAGTCCTAAGTTCGATTCCCGGCCCGGTCGAGATTTCTCAATTCTGATCTTTTCAGCATTAATGTTTGATATTTCTCCTTTTTCATTATTCACATAAATATTACGAAAAAGACTAAATAAAATACCAAATGTCAAAAAGGCGGCATGTATTCCTTATAGGTATGGCGTGTAACATGGTGTTTCTAGTGTTTAAAATATTAAAAATATTCAATTAACAAATTGTAAATAAATAATTTTAAAACCCTACGTTACTACTCAATTATTATAATAAAAGTACTAGTGTTCCCCTTCCCTCATTCTCTCGCTCCCGTGCGGATCAAGAAACTCATGTACCCTCGGCATACCTTAAATTAATGTTGTGTGACTCGTACCTGCAAAGTGTGTCGAGAACCTTAATTATATTAGAATTTTTTAAATGCCCCCCCCCCTCCTCTGGGCGTTTGTATGCTTATACATTCACAAATTTGAGTAAATACTTCTAAGACGTCTGCAACTGTCTAGATAAACTAGTTTCGTAACATGATAATATTGAGCAGGTACATGGTAGAGATCACAGGTGGGAAATATACGGTCTCCGTGAGTTACTGTTACGGCCTTCATGAAAGTTAGTACAGTAAAACCTCGTTTTTCGGTAATAGTAGGTCCGACCGCTATCGGCGAAATCAGAAATCCAGACAATTATTTTTATGTGAAGCAAGATATAACCAATAAATTCGTTTTAGATACTTTTTGGAAAATA
Source organism: Eucriotettix oculatus (assembly GCA_034510155.1). Lineage (NCBI taxonomy): Eukaryota > Metazoa > Arthropoda > Insecta > Orthoptera > Tetrigidae > Eucriotettix > Eucriotettix oculatus. Next base: position 204,325,952 of record CM067376.1, read on the forward strand.
TACATAGGTTAAAAATAACATTTTATTGACTGTAGACGAGAAAACGTGTTTACCTACCAACAGAACTGTTTTTGATAAAAGTTTGAAAATTACGAGGACAAGGCATAAGTGAAATAAGTTCCAAATTAAGTTCCCTTGGGATTTGATCATTACCAGCCATCCGGACACGCAGACAGCTGTGAACAGTAACTAATCTCAACACGAAAATGTCTAAATTAACTGCACTTCGGCCTCCTGATTGAACGCCACCGACTGGTGCCTACGGTATAAAAAGAGCGCAATTATCTCGACACTATCAATCCGATGGCGGCGGAGATGCAATGTTGACTTATAATAAACAATTGAGCCCGTTGATATACCAAGAATCACTTCTTAAATCAAAGCCCTGGAAAAACCTACGTTTTAAAAAAAATGTAAATACACCTGGTGGTTCTTGTTGTGGTATTCAGTCCTAAGACTGGACTGATACAATCTTTCATGCTAAACTATCTTTTCATTTCCTTATAACTAGCACACCCAGCATCCTCCCTAATCGGCTCAGCTTATTCAATCCTTGACCTCCCTCTTCTGTTCTTAACCCACACACATCCGCACTTGCTAATTTTACAAGACCCTCGTGTCTTAAAACGTGGCCTATTAATATCCCTTCTCTTATTTTACGTCCTCCATATTGTTCGCTTTTCCCTTATTCTGTTTAGAACTTCCTCGTTAGTGATTCTATCAACCCATCTGATTTTCAGCATTCGCCTATAGCACCACATTTCAAAGGCTTCTATTATTTTCCTTTCCCCAATTCCTATCGTCCACGTTTCACACCCATATAACGCCACGCTCCATACAAACATTTTTAGCAACGATTTCCACACTTATATTACCCGTAAGTAAATCCCCCTTTTTCGTGAAAGCCTTCCTTGACGATGCTATCCTACTCTTTATGTCTACTATACTTCCGAAAAAATATCCCTTCCCAATCTAACACTCTTTGTTATTCCTCTGTTTCCCATACTATACTCCATTACCTTGGTTTTCCCTCTATTAATCCTCATACTGAACTCTTTCTGCAGTACTACTTTCATGCCATTTATTATGGTTCCCAAGTCTTCATCTGATTCTCCTAATACTACAATATCGTCGGCAAAGCGTAAGGTTTTCATTTATTCTCCATGCAGTATGGTTCCTTTTATTCCATTTTAACTTTCTTCATCGCCCGTTCTATATATAAGTTAAACAGCATGGCCGACAGACTACATCCTTGCTTACTCCTTTCTTGATTTCTGCTTTCTTTTCTTGGTCTTCTATTCTAATTACTGCTGCCTGTCTTCTGTAGAGGTTATGCATTAGACTCTTTTCTCGATATTTTATCCCAGTTCTCTTCAAAATCCTTAATAGCTATGTATATCATATTAAAATTGTTTGAACTGACATTTCAATGAAATACTTTTTTTAAATAATACTTTAAAGTTTTACGTTACTCGTTACCATATACTGGACGCTTCCAGTAAAGAACTTGTCATAACGTTTAAATACTCACTTCGTTTCTAAGTCTTGTTTTCTCGGAGTTTGCGAGTCAATTTTGTTTACATTAAAAGTGAAAGGTCGTTCAAGTGTTTAGCAAATTAAAAGATTTTGTCGATGATGATAATAATAATGTCATATTTCGTAGATCCTGTAGAGAAGCTTGTAATGGATAATACATACGCGTAGTTAAATTATAAATAAAATTCATCTGTTTCTTGGCTTTATCTGTGTGTGGGTGGCGAAACTCTAACAAAAACCCCAAACCCTTTCCGTTTTGAAAGTGGGAGGTCTCAGGGCGCATTCCTTGGACGAGAGCAGCCCATTGATAAAAGGGACCATCTATGGAAAGTTGAGTTGCTACCGGGTTTAGGCGTAGCTAATTTGGAGGACCGGCCGAAAAAACGGAAGGTCCATTAAGAATCTGGAATGCTACGGCTAAATGCGTAACATATGCAGCATTTACGCACTCCGAGACAAAAAATTTTCTATTGGCTGCAATAGTCGAACTGCGAGCCAATAGAAGACTTTGGTGGACAATATCTGATTGGTGACCGAGGTGACGACGGAGGAAAGTTTGGGAGATGGGAATTATTAGATTGGGAGAGCAGAGAGAAGTTGTCGGAAGAGCGGAGCGAGCTGGTCACCAGATGCTGTCTGGGAATCGGAGCGACATTGGCGGAAGATGCAACTCGGAAGAAGAGACGGAGACCATCTAGCTGCAGTCAACCAGCAATCGCCCAGCATATAGAAACATATGCATTTTATGCGGTACCGTACACGTATATTTGACTTTGAGTTCACATTTGCCAGGCCTATTGCCATTAGAGATCAAATTAAGCTTTCTCGTTCACCCCACTGTGGAACCCTGAGAGTAAAGTCCAAATGCAAAATGAATTGTCCTTTTTTATATATATTATTCATAAATTGTTAATAATTTTCATGTTTATTAAGATTAAAGCTTAAAATTACAATCAAATATTTATATCTTTTTTATAATCCCCATCAATCAATAACATAATAGTATATAAAATTAAACACACCCCAAAAACTAAATCTTCAAGGAAGTGGAATGAGTCATAGAATGAATGAATGAAAATAGCCTTATGTTGTACATTTATTTATTTAATACTGTGTGTTGACTATTATTCAATTGGTTATAACTAATAATATTCGGAAACAAACTTATGAATAGCTCATGCTTGCTAATTATGATCATATAAAAACAGTGCTACATTATGCAACTACAAACGAACAGGAGGATTCTGATTAATATATCATGCTATTTACTTTATAACTTCATTCTACATCTCAGATTCTTGTATAAATTATTTTACTGAATAGAAGTAGTGTATGAGGAGAAGTGAAGATAACTCAGCTTTAAATTGACTTTGGTTATTGGACAATTATTAAATCATTTTTGACAGTCTTGAGATCGCAGAGAAATGTACACCTTTCTGCGTAATTGATAATTTTTTACATTTTTTGTATAGACTATTCTTGTTTCAGTATTGAAGCTGTGAACATCAGAATTATTCATAAAAAAGTGCTTATTTTCAGTCAAAAATAACATTAATTAGTAAATGTATTGGCACGATAGTGTGAAAATACCCATATTCTTCAATAGATAAATTTTATGAATGTTCTAAAAACTTAAATAAAGGGTTGATAATATAAGAATGCACATGAAAACCAGTTATATAAGACGATACTTGAACTTGTGACCTGCCAAATGGAACTAGCGGGCATTTAGAGCGGTTGCTTAAATAGCCTTGATCAAAACTGCTTCCAGACGTTGCGCCGAGGGTCCACCGCATGGTACACGTGTCACTTCTACTGTGTGATTTCTTTAGAATAATTACAAAGTATTTGATATCGAAGTTGTGCATGACGGAATCACGACTATCTTAGAAAGTTTCATTAATCTCATTCGGCCAACGAATCAACCAAAGCAATTTTTATTCAAATATTTACAACTATTTTGTTGCTTCTAAATACTGATTCATTCTATCTGATATTAGGAGATTTACAGCTATCCTGAGGCTCAAAGCATTAACAACAGATCGATATCTGATAAGAATATTCTATTCCCAACGGAGGATTTCTTGTTGAGCTGCCAGATTAGCAAATTGCACTCATTAAACTGAAGAATAAGCAACGACAGTAATAATCAAATACTAGTTGTTGTGGTATTTAGTCAAAAGACTGGTCAATGCAAGCCTTTTCATTTCCACACAACTACCATATACCACACCCTCTCTTTTTAGCGTAATCCATCCTTGGGTTCCCTCGTCTGTTCTTAACCCACACGCTTCCCTTCTCTTGGTCAATTCTTTTCCTGTCTGAAACTCCTATCCTCCACGTTTCGCACCCACATTACGCCACTCTCCATACGAACATTTTTCGTAATGATTTCTTAATATTCATACTTAGATTAGCCGTAAGTAAATTCTTCTTTTTGTAAAAGCTTTCCTTGCCTGTGGTATCCTATTGTTTATGTCTAATATACTTTGAATGTCCGTATTTATTAAGTTACCCAAACACCAAATTCTTAACTCCCTTCAAAATATCCCTTCGTCATTCCACTATTTCCTAAAGTACACTCCATAACCTTGGTTTTCCCTTCTTCAGGATCACGTTCATGCCATTTATTATGGTTTTCAAGTATTCTTCTGACTCCCCTAATACCACAATATCATCAGCAAACCTTACCTTGCATTTTGATTCTCTTTCCATATTAATTTTTCGCTTTCTTCGTTGCCTATTCTATATATATATATATATATATATATATATATATATATATATATGTGTGTGTGTGTGTGTGTGTGTGTGTGTTAACGAGTGTGGACGACAGACTGCATCCTAGCCTTACTCCTTTCTTTATTTCTGTTTTTTTCTTGCCCTACAATTCTAATTAGGCTGACTGCTGACTTGTTCTTCTTCAGGCATTATTTTGTATACAAAGTCGGAAATTAAAATTGTTACGTACATAGCGAGTTGAATGATCTATTTATAGGTGTTGATATTATTTATAATCAATAAAATATGATTTTCGTACAATAAAATTCACAGGGTGACGCCTAATGTTCCATACACATGTAAAATTTAAACATTTTTATGAAAACTATTTTTATTTATAATACTCTACATTAACTACAGTCTGCTCCACGAAATTGCATTATGAAGGCTAGGTAGGTAATTATCCCGAATATCACCTCTTAGTAGCTGTGTTGCCTTATTTCGCATACCATAGTTTGGGACCGATTACTGCTTGGCAACGTAGTCGGAAGAGCCCGTCACTTTTATGGCGCAACAGTATGTTCCTTCATTACAAGTTCAATTGATCTCTAGCGAATTGATGATCGACGATCCTATCACAATAAAGCTACAACTTCACAGCAGCTTTCCCTAGTTCTGATTATGTGTATGGTCTTTTACTTATTAACCGGAGTTACAGCACGTAGTGAAACCTTATCCTCCTAAATGATAACTTTTCATCTAATCATACCTTATCCTCCATCAGTGTTTGGATCCACTATGCTTCTTCGAAAGCACAACAACTCTTTACGAGTGTGAGGTTGTCAGCATCACGCTTCAACTCCCAACTTGTAGGGACAGTAGATCAGTAGTTTTGTCCGGCAAGGGAGGCCCCACTAGTAGCAATGCTGTCATCGTCATTGGTCTTGAGATCAGAACACACAACTAAACCCCCGCCACGTTAACACTAAATTTGATCAAGGAATCCATAATAACTGTCTAACAGCTGTATGAATCGGCGTTTTTGCAAAGCGTTTTAACTATCAAGCGCGTCGTGCTCTCCGTTAAACGATCCAACATCACTGAATTGCACGTACTCGTTATGTTTATGGTCAACCCCTAGTACACATACTACTAATTTTATCAGTAGAGTTCAAAAAAGAATACAGTTCTACACTTATTAAGTTGATAATATGCATGTAGATATGTTTTACGAAAATTCAGAAGTTTAATAGTGAATAATAGATTATATAAGAAAATTAGGACATTATTTTAGCCTTTATATGTTCTCCGTCAGACGCGACAACAGGCGAGTCTTAAATAAACTTATACTGAGAAGTCCCGGAATTCGTCCTCAGATGTCGGTGCGATAGAACGCGAGTGAAATGGTTTCGAAAACGGTCTACAAGAATTATGCAGTGAATAGATAATAACGTTTTATTGAACAAAGATATTAATAATGTAAAAATTCCATAAAATAATTTGAACAAAAATTGCCACATTCTTTCGTTTATTATTATTATCTTGACTTAATTTACAAACACATAAATATTGCCGAATCATAGCCGATGATATTGCAGAATTAATTAAGGGAGTCAGAAAAAGACTTGAAAACTAATAAATAGTATGAACGTGGTCCTGGAGAAAGATTTCAATATGAGGATTAATAGAGTGAAAACCAATGTGATGGAGTGTAGTATGGGAAACAGTGGAATAACAGAGGGTGTTAGATTGAGAAAGGATATTTTGAAGGAAGTTAAGGAATTCTTCTACTTCGTGTTGTAGAAGTATAGCAGACATAAAGAGTAGGATAGCACAGGCAACAAAGGCTTTGCAAAAGGGGAATTTACTTACGGGTAATATAAGTGTGAATATTAGGAAATCATTACTAATAATGGCCGTATGGAGTGCTGCGTTATATGGATGTGAAACGTGGACGGTAGGAGTTGCGGAAAGGAAAAGTATAGAAGCCTTTAAAAAGTGGTGCTATAGAAAAATGTGGTGGATAGAATCACTAACGAGGAAGATCTAAGCAGACTAGGAGAAGAGGGAACAATATGGAGGAAATTATGCAAGAGAAGGAATAAATTAATGGACCACGTTTTTAGACATGAAGGTCTTGTACAATTAGCATTAGAGGGAAGTGTATGGGGTAAGAAGAGAAGACGGAGGATTGTGTAGTTATATAGAAACAAAAAGGCTTGCGCAAGATAGGTTAGCATGCAAGGTAGCATCAGACCAGTCTTAGGACTGAATATCACACACACGGGCACACACAAATACTCTATATTTTTGATTCCATTAAATATAAAATAATCATCCTCTAATAAAGTAAAAAACTATTAGCTCAATTGTTTTGCATTATTTGGAAAATAGGAAAATCAAAGAAACATTCGGCGAGAAGAAAAACATTAGCAAGAACATCAGGAGAGCGGATGGGAAGCAAATAGTGGATAAAGAAGAAAAAGCAGAAAGATGGAAGGAATATCTAGAAGAGCTGTATCACGGTGAAAATCTAGATCAGTCAGTAATAGAAGAAGAAGAGGAGGTGGATGATGAACAGTTGGGGGACAAAATTATAAGGTCAGAGTTTGACAGGGCGCTGACAGATCTGAGCAACTGTAAAGCGCCAGGAATTGATAACATTCCAGCAGAGCTGATAAGATCATCGGGCGAAGAAGCAATATCTCGGCTATTCAGGATAGTTAGCGAAATTTGCGAAATAGGAAGAGTCCCAGAATATTTTAGTAAAAACATAATTATACCCATACCGAAGAAAACTGGGGCTGATAGATGCGAACAGCACAGAACAATTAGTTTAGTATCTCCATGCATTCAAAATATTAACGAAAATAGTATATAGGAGAATGGAACGTCAAATAGAATGCGAATTAGGAGATCAGTTTGGTTTTAGGAAGAATGTAGGGACAAGAGAAGTAATATTGACTTTGTGAACCCCTTTCCTGTTATATGATGAATGTGTTTCTGTTCACATTATCTTTATTCAATCTCAACCAGAATTTCAGTGCATGCTGAAATCATCAAACTACGAATGAGAACAATTGGAACCTTTGTTTTTGTTTAAGTATGACTGTACAATGTGAAGATGTCTAGACGCTAACACAGCAATATTTCTCAGGAGTCGGCTAAACGGCTCTTGATAAGCACGGGATACTTATTCTTTTTCCTGCCGCTGAACCTACAACACTGCGAGTGTATAGGCTAGCGTAGATCGAAGAGTTTGGGTAGATTGTGTACATTAAAGAAGTCATAAAAGCAACCGATACCTTAAAAGAAGTTATTAAAAAATTTCGGTACGTTAAAAGGCTTCAAAAATAATCCCGGTATCTCAGCAGAGTGGAGAATAATAGCTGTACCTTTAACTGAGTAAAAAATTAAACAGTAATTCCTTGATCTTTATAATTACTCATCCGCATTAAACCGCTTTCCGTAGTTTCACGGATTCGACACTAATATGAGAAAATTGCAAGCAAAAACACTCCCGCTGACTTAAGAGAGAAAACAAACTATCAGTAAGAACAATGTATTAAATGACCGGTGGTAACCCAAAAAATTCCAATGGGCCCAAGTCTGTGGGAGTTTTGGATTGGAGTTTTGCCCAGAATTTCTCCCCAGATTGACTTCGGAGCACACCTGACGATGTTGGAAATGCCTCGTATTCTACTAGGGTTTTCAAAGTTCTCACATGCCGAGGCACCACCATTTTTAGGAGGTGTATGTTACTGGGTCGAAGACCTTTGCATCCCATTGGATCTGTCGATCAACTGGCACCTAAAACTGGCGGGGACACAGACGAGGGAATACTGTGAGCCCACAGCAAACTCGTCTACCGTCATTCGGAAGATGTACCTGATTAAGGACTTCTTGAGACAATTTTTAATAAAGATTGCCATTTTATAAAGTATAATTCTAAAGAAACTGTTGTAATGTTTCAAGTTTTTGGTCTTGTTATTTGTAGATGTGTCGAAAGCTCCCTTATAAAATGAAACATTGTAATCAAACTAAAAAATATACAATATTTATTTTTATTAAAATTAAGATCAAAGCTTTTTTTTCATTTCTGTACTCCCAGTATCTTGATAGAGTCTAAAATACTCCCGGTTACTTAAGAGATTCAAAAACCTTTCCCATATCTGAAGAAAGCGAAAACTTATTCAGGTTCGCTACAAGAGTAAAAAAGGATACATTAAAATATATATAATTACTTTATTTGTAATAATACGGGTAACTTAAGGGACTCTAAAAGAAACCTTAAGATGGTTAAATATAACACTGGTACCCTATGAGAATAAAAATACTTCTGGTGCCTTAAGATAATCAGGGTACCAGGCAGAGTCAAATTACAGTAAGACTCCGACTCCGCTTAACGCTGTTTCAGTATTTACGCGGTGTTTTTGGGATTTGAAGATTTCAATGAGGTATTGGGATTCAGCGAACCGCAGCGCGATGTTGCAGCTTTGATACACGAACGTCGGCGAGTGTAATAGCAGTGTGAATGCACGTTTGCTGTGTAGATTTGAAGGACAATTATTCGTTTTTACTATGAGTGATAATAGAGTTAAAGGAACTAAAGAGAGGAAAAAAGTAGGTACTCAGACGATCTGTTATTGGCAATACTTATAATTTTCAATTTTAACAGTACAGATAATTGTAAAAAACAAAGAAATTATATCATTAACTACAACAAACTACGGCAACATGAGTGAGCCATTTCAAACGCAGTTTGATAGAGGAAATGGAAAAGGAGTTTTCATCTTAATTAACGATTAAATTGAATATCTCATTAAGTCAAGCAAAAATAATTATAGAATAATTTTTAACCATTTTATGAACGAAAAAGATTAGTCGAGATAAAATTTCATAGCTAGTCGAGTTAAAAACAAACCAATCTTCACAACAAGCAGATTACTAGAGAAATGACAAGTGGAAATACAAAAGCAATGGCTGCATTTCCAGCGATACTAAGAGCAATCATTTAAGTAAAGAATTAGTATTAAATGTTGATGAAATTGACCTTAGGTGGAGGAAAATGCTAAAAGATACAATTTCGTCCAGTGCAGAAAAGCGAACACGAGGATTTAAATCCACTAACTCTTCTACTGGATGGTAACGCTAATGGATACTTTCAATTAAATCCCCAATAACAGTGAAGAGAATTTCAAAATCATCTTTACCATTAATTGGGAGTCTAATAAAAAATCTTGGCACACTACGGTAATTTTCCAAATTATGTTAACCGAACATTTTGCCGGTCAGCTAAACGTTACTTCTAATTTACAAAAAAGGGAACTGAACTCTTTACTTTTGATTTGATAATACCTCAAGCCACACAACGTATTTGTGAGACTTAAGAACAATGTATAAAAACTATATATATATATATATATATAAATCAATAATTAATGTAATGTTACAAAATAAAATAAAAATGGTTCATATATATTTAAATTCTATTTCACTTATCCCAAACATTTACGTGTTAAGATATTCTCATTTAAGGCTGTTTGTTTAGGGCTCGTACTTATTGAAACGTATCTCCCGTGTAAATTGGGCGTCTGTCTGAAGTTCCGGTACCTTAAGAGTCAAAAATAGTGTTGTGAAAATAATAGAATAAATAACATGGGTGCCTTAAGAGTAAAAAAACTCGTCTCTTTGCCCTTATTGATACTAGGGGTGTTATATCCATAAAGCGTTCGATTCTGGTTCGGAAGTAACATATGTACACAGTTTTTTTTAGAAATTACTCCACGTTTTTAAGATTTAGAAGAAATGAATGGGAAAATGTCGACTGGACCCCGGACTCGAGCCTAGTTCGAATCGACGTCCCGAGGACCGATCCAACATCCCTCTACTCCTGCAAACCTAAGCAAGGTTCCCCTTCAATTTACTAATCACATTCTTCACAACCCAATTTATATAAATTCAGTGAAGAATGGATATCAAATGTGGATGGAATTTAAATCACAGGGAGAAGAATTCTTTTTATCGGAGCTTCAATAGAAGCTTTCTTCTTCCTTTACCTTTCAATTTTGTACGCAGAACTTCATTTTACCCTCTAACATCCCCACATTAGGGACTGAACTAGAAATTCTTTTCTTTCTACATTGGGGTTGAAAGTCTAAATGAGGTATTAACAGCCTCAAATATGACACTATACAGCTCAGCGATCCAAAAAAAACGATGACTCTAATATAACCATTTTAACTTTTTTTAAAAAAATGTAACGTCTTCCACCTTCAACATATAGGTTTTAGGGGTGTTTTATCCTTGCAATGTTTGTTCATCGTTCATTGGAAACATATGTACAGTGTTTTGTAGAAATAGCTCCCACCGTTTAGAATTGTCCGCGAAACTGATATACCCCTATTTAACCCACCCCCACGGGTATGTTGAATATCGGGATTAATGCGACTACAACATCAATCGCGCTTGTTGTCGCGTTATTTTTTATTTTATATTCCTCAACACAAGATAGCTCTCTTTTTTGGGGTTGAATTTTCCTCATAAACATCGTTGACGCCGAACAATAATATCGGAAGTTTTCGATGTTATAATTGGACACAGTCTAGCCGTGCCCCAATGGGTTCTAGTCGTCTCTTACCTCCCATTGTGTTTGTTTCCGGGTCAAAAGAAACATGTGTACAAAATATGGTTTAAAATGATGAACGCGTTTTTATTTTGACGCGGAACGGGATAGCCAGGTAGAACGAGACAGCTTTCTTTTTGGACTGGACAGTGCTGGAATATAGCAAATAGGGGTGGAGCATTGTAACTGGTCGAGGAAGAAGTCCCGCCAACCGACTTGACCAAGTTCTGACTGCACCTTCTGAATGAACTATGTAGCAGTCATGTTGTTTTTGTTTACTGTTGATGGGTTTCTTTATACATATAAAAAATCTGTAATCTTTACGATTATCACTTAGTACAATAATTGTTTTAGTACATAATAAATTAAAATAATTAATGTTGATGGTCTATATTCAGGGTTTTTGCCCTAGTGACGCTTTGTTGTTAGCATTCAAGATGTTTTTTTAAAAAATTAACGACACCGTAGAGAGATTGCCTTGATAATGAACGTGTGATTCGAAAGCTCGTAAATAAATAATAATATGCGTATCATTATTATCATCTTGAACTATTGTTTTGGCATATTACAATTGTGAATTTATAATATTTGCAGAAAAACTGCACAAATTCTCTGTTTTAACATCTTAATGGTATATATTTATAAAATATTTGTAGATAACTGCATATAAATTACATATAAGGTTTAAATCTGCTTGTATTAAGGCTCAGTGAAAATGCTTAACCTTAACGTGCGGGACTGAACGGGATACTACTGTATAAGACAAAATATGCGTTCCTAAACAAAATAAAAGAAAAACTGTTAATGTGACGGACTTACCTTATAAGAATAAGTTACAGGATGATGTAGCCAAAAATAATACATAAAGAAAGAAAGGAAAAAAGACAAAAAGCTAGTAAAGAATGTGCAGATGCAAAAAAAATTCCTTGCGAATCGTGCGCAAAATAATAGTAAGAAAACGCAGTAGGTGTTAAGATGTTTCATCAATTTAATTTAATTCTAACGTATTAATTTTAATTACAAAAAATGCTATCTCGTTCTGCCCAAAAGGTGAGGCCGAAAGAAAAATTTGTTAACTTCGTTTTAAAAATTCATTATAAATCTAATGTAAAGAATTATGACGTTGTCCAACATTAAACATGAAGACAATAATTTAAATTAATGGGCGAACGCATACGTTCAGTGTGCAGGTCGCAACGAAGGTTTCTGAAAACATGCGCCTGCTTTCACTGGGCTGGCTCGGAACACGGTAAGCCAAAGAGAAATTCTTTCCGCAAGTGCTCGACTGGGTTACTAACGTGTACGCTTTTGTTGTTCAAATCAAGATGGAGTGTGTAGTAAACCACATGTAGTGAATATTAGATGTTAAGATAATTATGTACTAGTCGTTAAGATATTAGTTATTAAGTAATTATTAAAATAGATATATTCTTGATTTTAGTATCCGTTGACCGCATGAAATACACTTTGTTCCATGTGCGGGGAGGATGATAAACTAACGTGGGAACATCTATCTGAAGAATTTTGTGGGTTAGGCCAGCGCAAAGAGGTATGAACTTTTGCGTGTACCTGACTGCCCAGGCAAGGGTCAAAATGGCGAGGATTGCCCAAATTCGCGGGCAATTGGGGGCGTGTTCTTCCCAAAAGTTGTGTTTGGTGGTCCAGATGGAACGAGAAACGAGAAAAATGACGAGAAAGGTTGGGAAAGAACAGTTGGTGTTGAGATGGATTCTGAGCTGAGGAGCTGGTGTGGAGAACGGGAGAGGACTGTCGGAGAGGACAAGTCGAGTGGAGAAGAGTCGAGTCAGAGCTGAGAGGGAAGTTGGACAGTAAGTCGAGCCAGCAATTGCTCCAGTCATCAGCCTGTACTACGTGGAGTGGAAGTAGCAAACAGACAACCAGTTGCCGAGTCCAGCAATCAGAGGCCGTCAGCGACGACACAGCAAAGGGGTACTGGTTTCTTCCCACATCACAGACGAACATCCGAACCGGAGCAGCCAACAGCCCAAACAGAACAATCACAAAATGTTCTAACGTTGACGCGGTAATTTCGTTCTTTTTACTTTCTAAATTCTGGGTACGGAAATGATTCCTTTTCCTTGTATAATTTCAAAGGGGTTAATTTTAACGGCGCGGTATGCTTTCTCTATTTAAGATTCGAAACATAATTGGTGTAATTTTCCTAACCAGCACGGTCAACCTGTACGTCATGCGGCTGATAGGAAATTTTCAAATAGATCAAAATAGTATTATATGTACTAACAAATTATTTTAATATTGTAAATAGTTTTTTGTATATACTTCAATAATACATATATGGTTAAATGATTCAGACTTTAATATTATTAAATGTAAACGTGCTGTAAACGTTAAAGGTTTAATTGATAAATATAAAGTCAAGTTCCCCCATCACAAGTGATGTAAATCTAATCCTTATCAGATTATATGGATAACATCAATGTTTGTGGATCAGACCTAATAATAATAAAAAATAAGAAAAATTATGCTTGGATAAAACAATAGAAATCATTAAGATTTATAAAATGTTGCCCTAGGGGGGAAGTCTACAGCATAATGATCACGAACATAAAAAATAAAATGAAAAGAATGGCAATGAACGCATTTGGTAATTGTAATGTGTACAGCAAATAATTCTTTAAATAACACTTCCCAGATTCGACCTGATACGTTCGGTTGCTTTGCCTAGTGTTTATATACCCTTAGCATAACCTTGATAATATTCCGAGATTATGGCCAAAACGTCCAGATTTTCCGCCTTGGTGGCCCTCTCCTATATTGGCATAGGAAGGGATGGAGAAAAGGGTGTGTGGAAGGTAGAGCAAAGTAGCGAAGGTGGTGTAGTTTAAGGATCCTACCCAGTATTCACCTAAACCTGATACAGCGAAAAACCTAGAGAAAAATGCATCAGGTAGGTCTAGCATTTTGTAATACTCCCATGCCAACTGGATTGGTGGTGGACGCAACAAACCCGACTTCATACCTCGATAGAATTTGGAGAGCAGCTGGCTGAGTAGCCCACAACGTCTATTTAGCGAATGTCTCAAACACACTGCACGTTATAAGGTTTGGCCTTAGGCGTTACTAAACCATTCATCCGATGGCCGTAAAATTTATCTGTTTAGTGCGCTTCACCCCGAAAAAGAATTCTGTCGATCTTTTAAAGACCATTCAAATTAGAAACGTCAAACATCTTACTTCATTCAACCGATTGCCATGAAATTTTTGTGTATTGTAGTGCTCTGCAAACGTCACTTGCTGCTCTAATACTTTGTCTCCTACGACTCCCTATACCATTCAAAGGTCCTATCCTAAATACATATAGAACATACAACAGATTGAATTGTTCCCTTACAAATCTTGTCAAGCCACATGCTTATACGCTGCGTGCGGTCACGAAAAGCAATTAAAAGCCTCATAACTTAAATAAAATATTAGTTATATTTAAGCATTATTTCCCTTTTGACAGGTAACGTCAAAGTAAACACATAACCTCAAGCTAATGAGAGTAAAGAGAATATATCTATAATTATTTAAATAATGGTACTTTTATTTAGTTAATAAATATGCAAAATGTTTTATAAGTCACAGGCCAAACGATTGCGGTGCGTTATATAAAGACCGGGGTTGCACACACCCAATTTTATTTTTTGATGACTATGACGATGGTTTAATCATGTGTTGACAAAGAGTACTGGAGATTTAAATACTGTAGCGGGCTAATGTAAATGAATTCCCGGGCACCTCCGGTCACCCAGATAGTAATCATAAAAATTGTTGATGTAGTATTATCAACCAGAGGAAATAAAAACACCAAATGAAAATTACATCTTTTTCCAATCATCTTTCATATATTTTGACTTATAGATTACAGGAATGAATGAATATAACAATAACATCGTACATTTTATACACTATCGAACAAACAGTTTGAATACGAAAGTAAAAACCGATTAATTTGAGATAGCGTTAAATAAGGCACTAATTATATTTATTTATTTAAGTAAGTAGCATACTACTAACTTCTTGTGGGAAACTAATGCAATGCAGCTCATCGTGGGAAGTGGAGGACGTTAAACTGCTGTGGGAAAAAAGAGCAACACCATAGAAATGGGAAGAGGTGGATGTGGATACAAAAAAATATAGCACATGAAGGCCTGGTGAACACTGGAGAAACAGATTTCAATTTAGAACTGTATTAATGATTCATTTTTGTTTTTCAACTTCAAGGCATAATTTTTAAACACAGATGGCGACTTTCCATACTTCACCTGGAAATCAGTCTTTGAACATAATTTTCATTTTTCGATCTTTTTCAGGCAAATTTATTTATTTAAATTAGGTAATAACGAAGTTTCTGTTCATATTCACATTTTCTTTAAAATTAATAATAAGTTTAATAAATTTATCAATAAATGCAAAGACAAAATTGACAAGAGTTATGAACACAATGTTATTTACGATATTAATTGCAGTGAACTTAATTACGGAAAATTATATATGACAGACAAAACGTGTGTTATGAACTATGGGGGTTTTCATTAAGGGCTTGTCGATGTTGAAACAAACAACCTGTTGAAGAGCTATTAACGAAATTCTGTTTTTATTTGAAGGGCACATGTATGTTATTTCCGAATTTAGATAATACCCCACACACAGCTTGCTTTATTCCATTTCAACATAAACTCGACCTTATTAAAAACCCTATAGATTAAAGGAGCACAAAAATAATATAGGACGAAGGGAATTGGATTGGGATGAAATCCACCAAAAATATACTTAATTCACATAACGATACGATTAAGTTCGTATTAAGTTTATCTT
Source organism: Eucriotettix oculatus (assembly GCA_034510155.1). Taxonomy (NCBI): domain Eukaryota; kingdom Metazoa; phylum Arthropoda; class Insecta; order Orthoptera; family Tetrigidae; genus Eucriotettix; species Eucriotettix oculatus. The sequence goes on from CM067376.1 coordinate 204,341,676, forward strand.
TTGGAAATGGTTCAACAACTTTATTGTAAAAATAATGAGTTCTTGTAAATTCTTTCGCAAATCTGATATTGCGTGCTACTATTTTTGTAAGTTTTCGAATATGTGAATATTCTTCTGTAACTGTGTGAAGATGCACATGTTGTTACTTAAGGAGCCCCAAGGTCACAGGGATGGTATTGCAAATCAAGGCTACAGTCCATCATTCAGTCTTGTTACGACCTCGGTTTGAATTCAACAATATTCAGTTGCCTGCTATTTTTCTCTAAATATCTGTGTATTAATTCGATATATTAAGTGTTTTTAATGACTGGATATTCCAATAATTGAATTAGTTGTTCGTTTTGTCTTTTCTTAATTTACGCAATGAATGTATGTAAATATCTTCTCTACAGAAAGAAAAATATGAAGAAAGTGCCAGTATGTACCGAAATGTCGTTACTGACTAATTAAAATAAATAAATTTGGCGGCAAAACGTCAAAAACTACTTTTATTATTTCCGTAACATACGTAAATAGCAACTTCTATAATTTACTGTTTTAAAATATTTTCATACACTCATTGTATAAAGTAGTGACAATATTAAAAAATTGTTAATAATTCAATTTCATTTTTTCAATAAAGATTTACAACGAGATAAGGCATCATCGAAATAATATAGGTAAATATTGTATAATATTATTACAGAATGAGATTTGTGAATGTTTGTTTCACGAACCACGTTTCATGATTGTGCTTGTGCAGATGCACCACGAGAACTGTCAGCTGCGATATTTTCATAAAAAAGTTATTTAGCTTATGGAAAACGCACATAATAAAATTATTCCCGGAAATGACATTTCACTTCCATATTTACAGTGTGAATCTGCATTCCTTCGTGATAAACAATAATAACTAAGTGTATTCGTATCATCCGTTTTCCCGAAAACTAAAGAAAACAATCAATTGGTGATATTTTCATTTACTGGATACAAACTGCAAATAATAGTAATAGTAATGGAACATGGGCCGTGAAAAGAATTACTCCTCAAACTTGTTCACTCACAAAAAAGAAAACAGGAAAGAAAATCTTATCAGAATTGCAAGTACCCGTTGTAAGTTACATGATAACTATAAAAACCGCAGTTCTTAAAAGACATTAAATGAAATCAGTTAAATTTTTTTCTGATATAACACGCCAAAATTTGAAAGTCGGGAAAAGCCGACAGTAAACAGTAAAAGGTCATTATTATGCATTTGGACAACTTTTTATAAACCTTTTACTTCTGTCATCAAAACTATACTCATCTATAGGTACCAGAGGAAAGTATTCTTGTTTCAAAAAGCTTTTGGAGCATTCCCTTTCAATTTGGATTCAGATGACTTGTGTTTTAAGTAATTTTAGCAAATGTAGGGATTTTTCTGTTAATGCGTACCTATTTACTGTTTATAAAAAAATTATATTTATAAAAAGCATTTGACAATGGAAACTGGATCAAACTATAAAGAATTTTGAAGATGACAGGATTAAAATATTGAGAAAGAAGAGTTATCCATAACCTCTACAGGTGGCAGTGAGCAGTAATTAAACCGAAGGCAGAAATCAAGAAAGGAGTAAGACAAGGTTGCAATCTGTCGTCTATTCTCTGTGACTTACATACAGAACAGAAGACGAAGAAAGTTAAAAATGAATATGGAAACTGAATCAAAATGCAAACAGGATAAATAAAAACCCTGGGGCTTGCTGATGATATTGTGGTATTAGGGGAGTCAGAAGTTGACTTGGAAAACATAATAAATGGCATAAACATGATCCTGGAGGAATAGTATAACGTGAGGATTACAGAGGAAGAACAAGGTTATTGAGTGTAGTTTGGGAGATAGATAAGGAAGGGATATTTTGAAGGAAGTTAAGGAATTCTGCTACTTGGGCAGCATAATAATTAGGGATGGTAGAAGTATAGTAGACATAAAGAGAAGAATTACACAGGCAAGGAAGGCTTACGCAAAAAAGAAGAATTTACTTACAGCTAATATAAGTATGAATATTAGGGAATCATTACCAAAAATGTGCGTATGAAGTGTGGTGTTATATAGGTGCGAAACGTGGACGATAGGAGCTCCGGAAAGGAAAAGAATAGAAGCCTTTGAAATGTGGTGCTAAAGGCGAATGCTAAATATCATTTGGGTCGATAGAAGCTCTAAGCAAAATAGGGAAAGAGAACAATTTGGGGGACTTTGACCAAGAGAAGGGATAGATTAACAGGTCACGTTTTGAGACATGAGGGTGTTATAAAATTAGCATTAGAAGGAAGTGTGTGGGGTAATTAGAGAAGACGAAGGCCAAGGATGGAATACACTTAGCAGTTAGGAATGATGTGGGATGTGTTAGTTATGTAGGTATGAAAATGCTTGTGAAGTATAGCTTAGCATGGAGGGTTGCATTAGACCAGTCTAAGACTGAATATCACAACAAACAACAATTTTTTTGCATTTCATTAAATAGCATCGCGTCTACTTCCGATGTAATTAGTGACTGCATATCTACATGGAAGCACATCAAAAATATCAGCAATAGCGCCTAGATTAACAGTAATCGGGTCCGGGGATGCAGGAACTCCGCAGGCGTAAACAATCCTTTCTATTTCAGAATTTTTTTCCTAGAAGTTAGGTAAATAGGGAAACAGGTAAAAATCTGCATTCAATGAACCAGACCCAAAAGCACTGCCTCAACAAATATTGTTGTTTCATATGTGATTGTTGGAGACGAAGCTTTTGTCCCTTGCACGAGAACTCGGTGTAACTTTGTCCAAAACGTCAAACTCTACACAATCTACCTATCTAACTATCGAATATCTCGATTTCCATGGACCAGTGACAATACTTTTAGAATTTTATGTGGTTATTTCAGAATGTATGGTTGCTACCACAAAACCTACAGGCAATACAATACATTATGTACCTGAATATTATATAACATTTAAAGTGCAGGAGAAGTCTTTTCTACGGGTTAAAAAATGCTGATAATGCACTTCAATTACACATTGAAAACTCAATCCGTGCTAAAATAAATTCCGCTTATATTTGAGAAATGTGTAAAAATTACTTCAACCAGGGGAGTTGAAAGGCATCCTCAACATTAAACTATGGTTAGTGATTTTACTTGAAGTCCCTATTTTATTTAGGTTTAACTATCAAATGACGTCCGTACCCTGGAGGAAAACGTTGGAGAATTGTTTGTCAATGCCATCACGGACGTAACAACGCTTTCCTAGGAAACCATAGCTTAAGGGATGATTGGGTTAAATCTGAGTGGTTGGGTCTGGTTGTGGTGAGTGTTCCTTGCACGTGCTTGAAATTGATTTTTGACGCGTTGGTAAGTAATCTGAGGGTTCGGCTGGTTTTAATATTATTCCTTTAGCTTATAATTGATTTGTTTTTTATTTGGAAGGAGCATGTGACCTCTCGGGTGTCCGTCATATTTAGGAGAGGTGTAAGGCCCGTTTCATACTAACCCGATTATCCAACACCGACAGGAGGGTAGATTGCAGAAGGGTTAAGATCTAGTAATGAGAGCTATCACACATGGCCTGCACGGTGGCTACCCGGCAGCCAGAAGCCAGAAAGCCTCAGCTAGCCACGGGCCATTCTGCTTCACGTCTGTCCCGCACGCCTTGTTCCCAGTCAGTTTAGTTCCTCAACCAAAATTATATTGAAATTTTAAATGTTTTAAATTCTGGTAATTAAAAAAACTGTTTATATAGCATACGACATTATAGATGTTTTGTTTACGTATTATTAAATAAAACACAAAGAATGGCCAAAAGTCAGAATAGGATAAATTTAATTACAAAACGTTTCGTTCGGGAGCTTTTGGGACATCCTCAGTTCTTTTTACAAAATAAATACATGATTAAATATACTCAGTTGAATAGGAATGAATAAATAAAATTGCTATGATATCGTGCTTACAATTAAAATAATACAAGAATTTCTTGTTGCTGCTGCTACGTTCGGAGTCGAATTGAATGAAAACAATGGCAAAATTCACAATGTACTAACAGAATATTTTTAAACTACAAAATTAACATTATAGTGTTAAGTCAGATAATATAATAACTTTATTGACATATTAAATGTTCGATATCTGCCATTTTACTGAAAAGTAGTTAAAAAGTAATTCTCATCATTTTTATTAGATTACTTTTTGGAATTCCTCCACGCTTCATTATACTTCTAAACTCAGTTACAGGGTATCTTTAAATACGTAGATATATCTTTCAATAAACAAATTATGTAAAATCACAAGGCACTGTTGAGGAGGATAATGACGAAATGGCTCAAATGCAAGGCTCTCTATTTCTTCAACGGAATTATTCTTTTGCTAGGAATATTTGACGGCGATTAAGTCGTGGAATTTAAGATGAAGGTAATGCAGCTACCGTCGGATATGAAAAAACGAAAAAAGTCGTCAGGACATGACAATAAACGGTTTCTACATCCAGAAATTTTTACTTTATAATTACCCTCCCCCACACTCAATTGTAAACAACAATTTAGTACTGCTAACAACCGGGGTATATTTGTACCTCCTGGCCATCAGCTCCTTAAGAATAAAGTATTCTCGGGTTTCCGTCCGGGTTAGGTTGCGAATAAGGCGCGACGTTTCAAGCTTGAAGATGACTGCAAGGCTATCAGCCGTCGAAACGTCGAGCCTTATTCGCAACCTAACCCGGACGGAAACCCCAGAATACTTTATTCAGCATATACGCCGGGAAAACCTTCGTTCTTTAATAAGCTCCTTAAGAGTTATCCGAACAATCATCAATGGAATCATAACAGTATTAATTTTTTAATTTTATTTATTATTGTTTTCTTATAAAAATTTATATTCAATTAAATAAAGTATTTTTTAATCAAACTGTGGTTATTATATAATTTATTGTAATTAATTTTTCGTATTCCATCAAATGAGAAATACGACACGACAAAAAGAACAGAAATTTATATATATTGAATCACTTATGTTATTATAAGTTTATATATTTTATTGTACTTTATTGTAACTACTTTAATTTTTTCCAACTATTGATAATTACTTGTTTGAGGATTTTTGAACTAATTTGAGGAAATTCCAAAAAGGAATGAAACGTAGAGTAGTTTCCAATTTTTGAAATACGATTTTTCTCTAATATGTTTTAGTAGTATAAAGAAACGTAAGATAAATATCATTTATATATTTGAGCCTCGACTAGCCAAGTCGGGCCGACAACAAGTAGGTGACTTGCAGTCGAGTCTGCTAGAATGCTGCTCAAACTGTATGCCGGGTTAATGTGCAACAGGTCTAAGGAATAGGTTGCATTTCTGTTTATGCTTTTTCCGTAAGTCAATGTTTGCCTTATATGTTTGTTCAGTTATCGAGTCATTTAGTATTTCCGTTGAAAGAAAGTACCTCGAACATCTTCTGTCATCAGCTTCTAGAAAACCCTTAGCTCATTCCTATTTCCAAACAAGTATCAGGTAATTAATATAATATGTTGAACATGAACAACTGTACACGCATGTAGATGTTCGAACACTAATACAACTTGCTGATCAATTGATTTGCCCTTTTTAAGAATCTAATAATTACTAGAGGTAATAGATGTTTGTGTGAGTCTATTTCATTTTCAGCTTAATCAACAAATCCATTGCAGAGCTCCCGCTGCCATGTTCGCACGGTAGAGAACTGTAATTGGTCAATCGCTTCCATCATCAAATTGGCAGAAGGAACGCTGACAATAAAGTGCCTAGTACAGGAAAATGTTATCCATAGAGAACCTGTCTCAGGATTGATGCTATAATAGAACAGAATATATAATTATTAAACGGGTTCTTGTAGAGAGCGTGAGTTGGCAGCGGAGGTTTCTGTTAAGCTCGTTGACTTGGTGCTTAATGGGCTACCGCGGTTGTTAATGCTGCCTGCAGTGGAGACGTCGCGCCGTTCTAGGCACGCAATAATCCAGAGGCTTTCAAACTGTGGTACTTCAACCCATGGCAAGAGGTAGTCGGTTGGTCCTGATATTATATATTATAAATGTAAGACTGCAAAGCTGGCTTATAAACGCGAAGGCATCTATTTGACAGCGACGTATCGTACTGTCGTGAAGCTGGAGAAAACGGATTGACCTAGGCAGCGTGACGTGTGAATTACCCGGCTTAGCGTGGAGTCGTGCCCAGATGGACAAATTCGCCATCAGAAAAGTGCATGATCTCTACAAGTAGTTCGAACAGCCAAGTTTCTTGTGTTCCGGAAACAATAACCGGACATCATTTTCGCTGAATGCTGAGCGACGACATAAGCCGATAGAACGGTTAAAAAAAACAAGACTAATTGTAATAGGGTTTTATTAGATTGAAAGTGACACTAGTTTGTGCGTTATTCGCAATGAGCCCATCCTTACTTCCACATTTTACAATGAAGCACAAAACCGTTGTCATTTTGATCAAAAGTAAAGTCGAATTTTAGAAGCGGCAGTAGAAAGTACTCACCTAACAAGTTTCTTTATTGCAAGTGACACAATAATATAAATATTAAACTATCGCCGAGAACCTTGTGCATCTTTCGGCAAAAAAAAGTCAATCCTGTTCGATGACAAAATTGACCAAGCTTGAAGATGACGGTAAGGCTATCAGCCGTCGAAACGTCGTGCCTTATTCGCAACCTAACCCGGACGGAAACCCGAGAATACTTTATTCAAAATTGACCAACGTTTTGGTCTACCGGATGATTTGATGCAATAGAGAATATGAATGCAGCAATGAAGTTTTTTATGTAAATTTTTTATTCGTGTTCGTGATTTTGAAGGTGTTATCGAACATATTTTGCTTTCTCGGGTTATACCCGAGAGAATACGCGAGGAGAGTTTTGAAATTTTCTCGAACATGATACAAGATGAACAGCTGGTTTCATTGCGTGAGCAAAGCAACAAAGTAATTATATTGTTTGGTCTCATTGCATCCAGCGCTGGTATTGAAGAGAACGAGTGAGATTTAGCTCGAGACCTTGAGTGTCAATAATAGAGACGGCCTTTGAACGCTCGATTGTTTCGTCAATTATGCCAAGAAATGGGTTCTATTCATGACAGCTTGCTTTTCCACACAGATGTCGATGGCTTTGAAGACCATTGGAAGACTTTTGGAACTCCGGAATGAAGTCTGAAAGAAACAATCCTGAAAGATTTGCGATATGCAACGGGTTCTTCGTTACCTTACAAACATGAACAAACTGAATAAGTTCTCGGGATTTCACCCGGGTTATGTCATTTGTAAAATACAACGGGAAAGCCTACATTCTCTAACGAACAAACTGAATGTGTCTTTTCTGGGAAATAGACTCAAGTTTTTACAATGGGAGAGAAGGTTTTAACTCTTAATAAAATAATATCTTTCTGAATGAATCGGGTTGCAAATGGAACTCGGAAATTGCTAGACGCTGACATCGACAACAGGCAAGTACAGGCAGTTATTTCGAGTCATCTTTATGTCAGGAAGCGATATTGAAAAGTGCTGGTTACATCAGCGTTTCATGTAAAGAATATTAGGATTGCGTACCTTTCGGTCCAGCTGTGAGACTTTGATAGAAAGAGCAGGTATTCAGTGAAGTGTTCAAAGAAAAATCAGCAACAGAATTCTTCAAGAGTCAAGTGCGAAAAGAGAATGAAGAACTCGTTGCTTCGATACTTTTTGTATATATGTGAAAAGACCTTTTCTCCCTCGCAAGCATGAAAACGAAATCAAGAAGCTAGCTTGAATTAGGAGTAAAACCTCTTGTTCTCAGTAAGCACAATTACTCCACTGATCCAAGACCTGATGCGAAAAACGCAAGTGTAAGTTTCGCACTAAATATAGCAGTAACAGTGAGTTGAACTTACAAATGATTATGTACTTTGCTTCAGAACAAAGTTAAAACGATATATTTGGTAACAAAATAGTTACGCGGAGCTGGGTAGGTTTTCTTGACGGTTACTCAGGCAGATGTGCAGAGTGTGACAAAGGCACAGACCATTTTTCAAGCAGACAATACAATACCAGCTTGTTAAGCAGAAATCCGTGCGAAAAACTTAACGAATGACTCCTGTCAGCTTCGAAGAAACGCGGAGTAAATCGGAATATGCAGTTGCATGATAAATGAAAAACGTGTTGAGAGTTTAATTTTCTCACTGGTTGGAAACGTCAAATAAGTGTCAATCCATGCCAAGTGGTCCAGAGAAAAAAAAATTGATTGCCGCCGCACCATCTCAGAAAAATATTAATATTTTGTTCGTGCATTCTCTCGTGTTTTAGCAGTTCCAAACTTTATATTTTATCATTTACATTGTGTCCGGTTCAAAAATACCCACCGTTTTTGTTGTAGCGCGCATGGCGTTTTAGCGTTTGCAGGTATCTACGATTTCTAAAATTATCCATCACTGTACTGGCTTATCATTCACAAATAAATTGTATCGTGTTCGGTACATTCAGGCGTACAAATTAAATCTCTAGTTACTTACCTATACTTACCCAATATTATTTTTTCATATACTCTGTGTAACACAAAGTTGTCAATTCCAAATTTTAAAAATTCAATTTTCCTAGGCTTATTTCTTCGGTCTCTATAGTAGCAAACATCAGTATAAATTTCAATTTTGAGATTTAACTGAAAGGTGGTATAAAAGTGTTATATATAGCAAGAAATGCTTGATATCCACATGTAGGATAAGTGGGTATATCAATATAGTACTTCAATTACTTAGGCACGTTTAACTAAGGAAGCTATTTTGATAACAACATAACATTATATAACTGTTTGTGGTTAATATTATTGCATATTATGTAATGTGAATCCAGAAAGCGTAATGAAATAAAGTATATTAAAAAGAAAAAAAATCGTAAAACCTCACAAACTATTTCTCTTAATTTCATTAATTAAATTATTACTGTAAAATGTCATTTAATCTATAGTTAGTTTTCAATGTTGATTTAACAGTCATTAATTTCCTCACTAAATTTGGTTGCAATATGACAGTGCGCATGTCACCCGATCTGGGCTTGCGCTAGGTGAGCCAGGATTGCTCGACTCTAGTCGGTTTTTGACGAAACATCAAAGGAATTGTCGGCTGGAGTACATTGTAGTGTGGATGTATACCGGCCGAGATGTACGCTCTTTGGCTTATATAATGTGTTATTTGGCTACGTTGTTCACAACCTGTGGTGTTTTAATAGATGTGTTGCGGTATTCAGTCCTAGGACAGGTCTGATTCAACCTTCCATGCTAACCTATCCTGTGCAAGCCTTTCATTTCTACATAGCTACCACAACTTCAATAATCTACTTAGCGTATTCCATCCTTTGGCTCCCTCTTCCATTCTTACCACACACACTTCCCTCTAATGCTAATTTTAGAAGACCCTGTTGTCTTAAAACGTGGCCTATAAACCTATCCCTCCTCTTGGTCAACGTCCTCCATATTGTTCGTTCTTCCCCTATTCTGTTTAGAACTTCCTCGTTAGTTACTCGATCCACCCATCTGATTTTCAGAATTCTCCTAAAGCACCACATTTCAAGGGTTTATATATTTTCAACAATAAATAAGATGGCGAAATGAAAGCCTGAAGGTATCCAATTACTCCCATGGATTTTAGTTATTCAGTTGCTACTGACTCCTGTAGCTCTATTTATCTGCTAAATCTCTCCCTAATTTTTCAAATTCTTGTTGCAGCAATATGTCTTTTAGTTATTCATATTCATTTTCATTTTCAAAGCATTTGGTGAACAATGGTTAATGTAAACGCTAAAAAATATGTAGTCTTAAAAAAAGATGCGATATATTCATTCCTTTGTGATAAAAGAATCACACGGTAGTGTGTGATAAATAACGTTACAGTTAAAGGACCGCTAGACTATAGTTGTTTACATAAACTTCATTATTACTTAATAAAAATAGTCTTTATAATCGTAAGAAAACAACTTAAAGTAGAAAGGAATTTCCGTTTTGTTTAAAGAATGTGTTTTATTATGGTGCATTGAAAAAAATTATTTTCCTCCTACATGCTGTGTTTAAAAATGTCTTCAAGGTGCTTGGCCGATTTCTTGTGACTCGTGCTCGTCTTGGCGTGATCGGAGGCACTTGAACGCCCAGCCGAAGAAGTATCGGTTCGCTAGTCTGGAAGCGACTTAACTGTTGATCCTCTAAATAAATTCCCCAATTGTACATTCGGGAAAAAAACCAGTGGTTCCTTCTGAATATAGATTGGTGACCATACCGCTTCATTTCCCTTGCGTTAATCTCTGTATTCCATGGGTTAGGACATTGACCTCGTCCTATCTGACCTTCCTGGATTTATTGGAAACGAAACACACCACGCAAGTAAAGCGTCGAGTAATTTGCAACGTTATGTAAGCTGCAACCTATATATCTGGATAAAATTTATTCTGCATATTAAAATCTTGTAAATTAAATCTTTTGATGCTTTTATGTGAGCTGGTTGGTGACTTGTGAACATAAAAATATTATTCAAGAGGTAGAACAAAACTATGTATATAGAAATGTTCCAAAACGCTGGGAATAATATATTAGCTATGGACCCAGAGAAGTGATAAGAATGACAAATCAAAAATAAGATTCTGTCTTGACTAAGCAATATCACTATATGTGTCTCTTCTTGTTGTCTTCGGTAGTTCACATATTTAACTTTACTTAAAGTTTTATGGTATGTCACCAGTAAAAGTACATTTTGAATATATGGTCCAAATATCCCCATGAATTTTAGTGAACTATCCTCTCCTGTTTTATTTGTCGTCAAATTTCACCACTTTCTCATATTCAGATTTATACGTCTTTCATAACCCTCTGTATGTACATAATTTTCAACTAATATACATTTCACGTAGGTTTTATATATTTGTCCTTTATTTTGAACTAAAACGTTGATTCCTGGTCCTGTAACATAACATCCTTTAGTTTTGAATTCTCCAAATACCTGCTCCTTTCTGCAAAAAAAGTCAAGTTTACTAAATATCTCCTCTTTCTCAACATCTTAATTTTTTCTTTCATTCTTGTTTCGATGCTTCGAATCCACTCTTAACTTTACTCTTAAGTCTTCTTGACAGGACAGGGAATTCAAACAAAATTATTTGCCCATTTAAAGTGTTAAAATATTAGTTGAGAAAACGAGCTGGTCATGTAGCAGTGACACATGTCACCGAGATGTGGACCCACAGAACGGAAGGCAGAATGTGTGAGCACAAAACAGAAAAAAGTGAAACTTTTTACGAGCAACTTCCTGCTCAGTGGATGTTGCAGAAGTACATTGCTCAACTCGTATCATATGGACGACGTAGTGTCGACCTTATGCTAATATACCAGATACGATTGACGAAAAGCCTTGGACCGATGTCTATATTAACAAATACTCTAAACTAATAATACTCGTCAGCTCAATTTACAATCTGTTACAATCTAACAATAAGTAAATGGTGTATTATTTAAGAGTTCTAGACATGCCGAGAATAGTCCATTGACGATTCTCAATTACAATTTATCTAACACATGGTAGGATTCATTATTGTTTTTTACATTTTGAAAATACAGAAGATATGACTAATTAAATCTCATGGACAGATCGGAGGGTTTAAAACGTTTAGTCTTCTTGGCGTAGTACTGTCAAAGTCCAAATTGGACGGAGAATGAGTAAAAGCTTGTTTTTCAATTTCAATTGCGATTTTTTTCTAAGTAACCAGTACATTTGGCTGAATTTAATGCCAAGTTGCTTTCTTTTCGTAAAATTGTGCTTGCGCCATGCTAGCCTTTGGTCTAGATGCATTCTACGATATTTAACGTCCTCGTTTTGTCTAATCAAAGTATTGTTAAGGAGTGTGTCGATTTGGGAGTGTTAACTTGTATTTTCCACTTTCGAAGCCAGTCCTCGACCAAGTTCAGGCTATTGTACAGGAAAATATTACTGGGCAGATGCAATCGTAGGGTCGGTATCTACAGTCAGTATCGCTGTGTCATCAGCGGAGGTGGCAGTGGTTGATAAATTGGTCTTAGGAATGTCGGCTGTGTAAGCGTACACATAATTGGGCCCAAAACACTCCATTGGGACACTCCACAGGTAATAGAGTGCAAACTGGATGTTGCCCTACCATGTTTGACCAGGAACCATCTGCTTTCTATATAGGAGTTAACTGGTGCGGTAACATTTTCTTGAGTTTTTAGCGTAGGCTCTTGTGCCATACTTTCTCGAACGCCTGCGTGATGTCGACGAAATACATAGAAGACTTGCTTTAAAACATATTCAGGCTATGCACTAAAGCGTTGGCTTCCTTACAAAATGAAACTTCACGATCAGGTAGATAGACAAGACAAAACAAAACAAAAGAAGCACTAAAGTAAAATTTAGTCCCGTGAATGAGTGGGCGAGACGTGGGTAATGGAAAGTGTCTGCGAGACAAACAATGGGCTATTTCGATGCAGTTCCACGACCTTTCCAAGGGCCTGCATGTGCAGGGGTGCAGAACCGGTCCAGCATCAGACACGATCAAGGCCACATCACTCGGCGTACATTGTTGACTAATGCCACTACCGGAAGCACAAAATCATGCTCAGTATCGTTTAAATTTAGATAAATGCACATGTTTCAAAACCCACTATATAAGCCAAGCATTTACAAATTGTACAATTACAAACGTAATTGGACAACTTCCAACATGGAATACAGAAAACCTCAGTGTACGAGGTGGAATAATAACAATGATTCAAGTATTAGAGACAGAGAAAAAATAACCTACTACTACGCCCACCATTGAAAGGTTACGTAAGCATGATTGGAATAATGTAAATTGAGCAGATGTTCTAGGAAGAAATAGCAGTAATATTTTCCTTTCAGTCGTGAGTTGAGTGAACGAGGCAGTCACACCCCGGCAACTCTACTAATTACAATGCCCTGGCACTGACTGTTGCGGGTGCTACCAGACGCCGACAACAACACTGCTACCTGAAGATCCATTTCGATATTACGCGTTGACGTCGCTGGCGGTAAATGCTGAAGGAAAATAAATTAAAACAGAATCATCTAACAGAAAAAACTTACTTCTCAGTGACACTATTCACGACGTAATAAGTCAAATGTAACTTTTCGACAGGCTTGAATATTCTGTAACGTTTATCGCAATGTCAACCTCTTACGGTCCTTAAATTTTCCTATTACTATGCATTGTTTGGAACTTTATCAATTCCGATAGTACTGTTATTCTTGATAAGGAATTAAATTATAGAAAGAGATTAATCTCTGAAATGCTTTACGTAAAGTCTAATAAATCTTCATTACATGTAAAACAGGAAATTGACACTTGAATTGGATTTATAACAGTTTATTAAATTGTATCTGTTAGTCATATCAAGATGTTGATATTGTTTGCTATGTTTATATTTTTGTTAATAATTTCAGTATTGACAGACTACAAGTGATGATCGAAATGTCTACTCTCTTCAAAATTTTATGTATTATTCGAAATTATTAGTAATCTTCTGTTCTAAGGTTCGTTAATGTTTGTTATTGTAAGTTGTATAAGGATATTAAGTGTTCTAATAAAATATCGTAGTACTTTTTCCAAGAGGCGGGTTAGATTAATAGGCCACGTTTTGAGACACGAGAGTCTTATAAAATTAGCATTAGAGGGAAATGTGTGGGGTAAGAACAGAAGGGATGCAAAGGATGGAATACGCTAAGCAGATTAGGGAGGCCATACGATGTGGTAGTTCTGTAGAAATTAAAAGCATTGAGCAGAATAGGTTAGCATGGAGGGTTGCATCACAGCCTAAGGACTGCGACTACAACAAAATATCGTAAAATTTACTTTATCTAATAGGATAGGCAAAAACAAATTATATGCAAAATTTAAACAACCAGATAGCCTTAGTCAAGATAGTATTTATTACAAATAAATACGTTTTGTATTCCTTTTACCCTTTAGTCTATCAATGTTTTATAATTTTATATTTAGTCCATGTATGCCGGCCGAGTCGTCGTTCACATTAATTGTCATTCAGTTAATGTGCAATACAGGAAAATTACAGGGAGATTTTGATAATCTACGACGAAAATTGACGTAATGGTCGATCTACACATCGCATTTATCATGAACGTTTTCTGCATCCCTCGGTCCATCACATGCCATTTTTGTAAGAATACAACAACGGGTGCGAGAAACAATTTCCTTCCAGGTTAGGAGGACTGACTGTGGTACTCCACGGTCAACCTCAGTCCACTTTATTTGCGTACTGTGAGTTCTAAGAAATGTTTCATGCACAAGTCACTGATTTTTAAAAAGTTTGAGTACCTCGTTAGGAAATCAACATAACAATGTGTATCTTTTATGGGAGAAACTTGGTCTATCACTCCGTTCTGTCTTTGAATTCCCTTTCTTCTCTCAACTAGATCTAATGTTCCTTTACAACTCTTATTTCATGAATTTCTTCTCAAAAACGGGCAATTCAATCCAAAACAATATTAACCTTATATATTCATTTACTTTCCGCATTCTCTTCGTTCTACTTACTATTTAAACATGTTAAACGAATGTTTCCGTGATTATTATAGCACAAAACTTTCGTCTTATAAATCACTCAGACGAAGGATTACTATTTACACTTAAGTATTCATTCACCCAAAGGGTGTCTTCACTGAAATTTATCAATGTCCGGATTCTTATACAAATTCCTTTCAAAATTTAATTAATTTGTTTGGTTTCACGCCTTTTGGTATCAGTGCCATATCGGACGCATTCAGAACCCTCAGTTCCGCCATGTCATTGGGATCAAAACACTGATCCATCAGTTTTAGTGACATACAATATTTAAATGAATGCTATAATTTACGTTTTAATGAGTTCATCCGACTGATCGCACCTGATACATAATCCTTAAATTTTAATATTATTAAAATATGCGGGATGAACTCCTGTTTAGTAAAATGCATTTTACCGTGAGGTTTCTTTCTTATACTAATTATTTACCTGCTCCACTAAACCTGACAGTCACTGAAATCAAATCATTTGCGTTTCTCATTAGATCCCTTCACAGCTTTTGCTTATATTGAAATCGTACCCGTAGCAATTTTGAGCATGATTTCTTATCAATGTCTAGAAAGCAACACAAGAACAGCGTCTATAAGGAAAGTACGGAGCTGACAGCCGCGGTTGTCTGGTTGCTAAGCGACCTACGCGACAACAGGTTTCTGAGAACTATTCAACGCTGTATCTTTCTCAGTGCAAAGTTTCCTCAGTCACTTCTCGTCACTTCCAATTCCTTGAAACTGCATCCACAATTTTATAACTATCACGCGTGGCACGTTTTACCTTGATTGTTTCCCCTTTTATAAGTGCACGTTCCTTCTACATTTGAAATCATAAGTATCTTTGTATTAATTTCTGTTTCTGCATCTTCAGTTTTCATTATTTTTAGACTATATCACGGACTATTTACACATTCTTAAGTAGATATGCGTTCAGATAAAAACGGGGTAAATGTGAGAGAGGAAGCACAGTCAGACATAAAAATGCAGTTTCTTTGTTTTCTATTTTCTATATATAATGGTAGTAAAGCAAGGTGAATATGTCAAAACGACATTCGAGAGACGATAAATAGTAAACAGGGAGTTGGAAAATACAACTTTACGCGAGGAACATCCAGCCAAAGGAAAGGTGGAAGAATATAATCTGTGTTGAATAATATATTTAAATTCCGATCGTCCACTGGAAGTAAAATCCAAATGTACCGATGCATACCCTAATACACACCTGACACGCCCAGTTCTAGAAAAACTGCTAATTAAGCTACTTCATAATTAACACCTACTATGATTATTATGCATCATTGCCACTTCAACTCAGATAGCCAGAAGTTTCCCTGTTTTTCCCTATCCGAGGGACGAATAAGTTTCGAAAAACATAAAAGCCAATTATCTCAATTGGGCTTGAGTTCTGATAATTGTGAATTGTTTCTCTGCAGATAATGAAAGGAAGCAGTGTTGAATCAAAGATAAATATTCAACCAAATAAAATTCAACTACGTAAGTCGGAACGGAACGGGATAGCGGGATAGAACGGGATACACTATTTGCTGGAGGTTCATAAATACGGGAAGAAGTCCTGGCTGCCGACTTGACCAAGTTTTGACTCCTTGTGAATGAACTTTTGTTTTGGCGTCTTACATCTGTGACTTTATAATTTTTGCTTCATTTCGACAGAAGGTAATTCACAAAATCACTCGTTTTTAACTCTATATGTTCGTAAACTAGGTCTATTCAATCACATATAAGTTACTATAAGTTTAAATCTGCTTGTATTAACGCTCGATGAAACTAGTGTGCGGTGCAGAACTGGATACTATTGTATAAGCAAAATGTGCGTTCCGCAATAAAAATAAAGGAAAAACTGGCAGGCTTAAGTAATCAAAATGAGTTGCAGAATGCTGTGACCAAAAAGAATAAATTAAGAAAAAATGGGACGGAAAAGGGGGAAAATGTTAGTAAAGACTGTGCAGCCCGTTGCTGACGGCTGGTGAGAAATTACGAAAAACGTGACTAACGGTTGGAAATATGATAACCGTTTACAAGATCAAACAGGTTTTCGGGGTCGTTTCCATTATAAATTGTGGTTCGCATCTCATTCTATCTGCATAAGATTTATCTGTATTAGAAGACAGGATAAGAAAAAACCGGCGTACGTTTATGGCATTTGTAGATTTAGAAAAAGCGTTTGATAATGGGAACTGGAACACACTATTAAGGATTTTTAAGAGTTCCGGAATAAAATATCGAGAAAGGAGGCTTATACATGATTTCTACAGAAGACAGGCAGCAGTAATTAGAATAGAAGATCAAGAAAAAAGTCGTATTCAAGAAAGGATTAAGGCAAGGATGAGGTCCGTCGCCCATGCTGCTTAACTTATATATAGAACAGGCGATAAAGAATGTTAAAACAAAATACGGAAAAGGAATCATACTGCAAGAAGAGGAAATAAAAACCTTACGCTTTGCCGACGACATTGTAGTATAGGGGAATCAGAAAAAGACTTGGAAACCATAATGGCATGAACGTAGTCCTGGAGAAAGAGTTCAGTATGAGCATTAATAGAGGGAAAACCAAGGTAATGGAGTGTAGTTTGGGAAAAAATGGAATAACAAAGGGAAGGGATATTTTAACGGAAGTTAATGAATTCTACTACTTAAGAAGCGTAATAACTAGGGATGATAGAAGTATAGTAGACATAAAGAGTAGGATAGCACAGGCAAGGAAGGCTTTCACGAAAAAGAGGAATTTACTTACGGGTAATATAAATGTAATATTAGGAAATCGTTGCTAAAAATGTTCGTATAAGCGTGGCGTTATATGGGTGCTAAACGTGGACGATAGGAGTTGGGGAAAGGAAAAGAATAGAAACCTTTGAAATATAGTGCTTTAGGCGCCTACTTGAAATCTGAAGGTTGGATAGAAGCACTAACGAGGAAGCTCTAAACAGAATAGGGGAAGAACGAACAATATGGAGGACGCTGACTAAGAGAAGGGATAGATTTATAGGCCACGTTTTAAGGCACAAGAATCTTGTAAAATTAGCATTAGAGAGCAATATGTGGGGTAAGAACGGAAGTGGGAGGCTAAGTAGAATATGGAGGTAATAATATGAGGAAATGAAAAGGCTTGCTCAAGATAGGTTAGCATGGAGGGTTGCAACTGACCAGTTTTAGGACTGAATACCACAACAACAGCATACTGAAGATACGTTTCAGAAGTTTTACCAGAAACACCATTGTGTAGTAATACTGAATCGCATTATGAATATCAGCATGCATCACACAACAAGACAATACAGGTTTTATAAAGTAAAATAGTCTCATTTGTATAAATTTACCATTACAGTATGTTTTGAACAATATTCTGAAGAAAAGAGGATTAAAGAATGATGATAGGAGAAGAATAAACTTGCTATATGAAAACCATGTAGCAATACAAATGGGATAACGAGAGAAAGAAGAACATTATAATAAGAAAAGGCATTTCTGATATTTAAATTATACGTTGAAGCAGAAATAAAGGAATCAAAATAAATATGAGCATCAGGAATTAAATTACAAATAGTAATATTTAGAATGATATTCAGAGATCACATTGTTCTTCTGTCGGATAGATGAAGCAAGATTTCGAAAACATTTTATGAGGCATTGTACTTTGAAGTTCGAACTAAAAATAAATAGATGGAAAACTGAAGTTATGTTTAACACACACAGACAGATACTCTCATTAGGACGTTACAAACTGGTGAAGGGTGGGATGGAATTTTTATATTCATATATAAGCATTGTTGCCAAATATGGAAAAAAATATGTAATCAAAAGCTGAACAACACAGACTAGCATTGTATTTATTTAAGTATAGAAACCTACTGGGGTCAAACATTGAAACCGAATTTTAAAAAAAATTGTTCTGTTTTTTATGTTAAACATAGTAGACAAAAAGGACTACATTGTAAACTTATGTTAAAGATGAAATGGGCTAATACATAACTGAAAGGTGAGAGAAGTCTATAGGGTACTGTAACAAGAAGTAGAACCAAGCTGATAATTGTGATGCACAGTCGAGGGGAATAATACTAGGGGAGAGCAGCGGTTACAGTATTCTACTCGCAAGTAGGTTGAGGATGTGTCAAATTGTAAGAAAAAACCGTAATCTGAAGAATGTGGGCCAGAATAGAGAATGAATTTTTTTATTCATATAAAAAGCTTTTATGGTAAAGATTGTCAGTCTGGAGCATGAATGAAAGCGGCATCGAACCAATCAATACGGTCCTTTAATAAGCACGCAGGGAGTACATGGGTGGACAAGTATTTTCGCACAGGGGCCACATTGTCGAAGTTGAGGATAGAAGGGGGCCACATCTTTTAAAATAATTGCATTCGTTAATTAATTCTACATTTCATTAAAGGTATAAACTGTATGATAAAAGTCAGAACATATAAAGCAAATAAAAAAAGTAGTTTAGTCAATTTATTCTTCTTCCTTGGCTCTGCAGCCCATTCAGGACCTTGGCCTACCGTGACGACTGCGGACTGTCATCTTACATGACTCCATCCGAATTTGGAGTGATATGTGGTCAACGTATCGATTCTCCGGCAGTGTTTATCCGAGTCTCCATGGCCATGACGGCACGAACATCCAAGCCCATGCAAGGATTCGAACCCGGAAACTGTGTTGTGAGGCAACGCCGCGGACCACTAGACCACACGAGGTCGGCAATTCAATTTATTTATTATGCTAATTTAATATCACGTATAGCTGCAAATAACTTAAATTTAAAATCAGTTCAATGAGACAAAGGTGCCGTATTACACTTTTCTATAATTTTTTAAAAGCTGTCTTGGCGGGCCAAATAAAACTGTGGCGGACCACAAATGGCCCGCGGGTTACAATTTGCTCACCCCTGGCGTAGTCTTTTTTCATTTGTCGGCTGACCAATGTTGTGTATCATTTTGGTTCCCATAAACATTCAGGTTGTTGTTTCAGTCATAAATTCTCACATTTAATTAATTGTGTTGCCAGAGAATAGTTTATTTAATGCTTACCTACGATGGCCAACGTGAATCTGTGTCTTAACACCTTGTGATATTTGCTTTGGGGTTATCTTAAATAGTTAGTGTATGTCAAGAACTTTTCAACTCCCTTCCTATGCTCATGTAGCCTGTTACCCGCCAAAAAAAGAAATCTCGAAGTATCTGTGATATTAAAAGAGGAATTCGATGTGTTACTGGCGAAATGCAAGAGGAAACTTGTAAGGCAGTCATAGCGAATTTGACGGACAGTTCAAGAAGGCAGTGGAGTAGAGAGGTCACATGTCAGACTCCAAATTCCATACCTGAAATAGGAAGTGTGATGAACATTTCTATGAATTTAAAAAAAATAAATTTCATAATAAGTACGAAAAATACCCTAGTACTTGACATCCTATTTCTGACAGAACTTTTATTACGTTCGAAGGATTTAGCTTTTCCTCTTCGCCCTCTCAATCAACAGATCTCACTTGTTGAAGCATAGGGAATAATTGAATAAGGAAGACTGAATTGTGGGACTATAAGACTCCAAGTGTGTTCTTTCCACTCGATGACCGACCACCTGTCATTTGATGCTAAAGATAGCCCAGCCAGCCGCAAAGTACTCATGAGCAAACAAAGGACGGACTCCCATGCCGCCGAGGAACCCGTTAGCCATAGCGGAGCCGCCATGTAAGGAATCGCGTGCCACAAGCACTGCAAAAGACTAACTTGACTTAACGCAGATTCTTATGCCAACACAACAGAAACTACTCACTTCACGCCTAGATTCTTACAGTAAAACCTGAAGGATACCATCGTAATATCTGATGTTTACGGCTAAAAGATAGGTTTCTTTCTCTGACTTGTTAACTATGCACAATTCATCAAGCATTAATAAAAGTTCATCAGAATGCATATTGAATAGTTATTCAAGTTGTGATAGTACTGACAGAATTACTTTATGTTTTTAACATTTGACTTCTTTCTCTCTATCATTGATGAAAATACTTCGTCTACATCAAACCTTTTACCAGTAACATGGCAACTACGCAAACTACGAAACGAGTTTTAAAGTTGAAATTTAATTAATGCTGATCTTTGTCCTATCCAAATGACGTAATCAAGCCTCAACCCACCCCTTCCACAAATACAAACAGAATATAATAGTAACGGCGAGCTATGCGCTAATATTCTCTGCGTAACCATTTGTATGGCATACTTCAAATTTAATTTGGTAGTATACGGTAATTATTAAATCGTCATCACGGGATTTCTTTTGATCCTGATTGAAGCCCACTAGTGAGAGGTTTTAATTATTTCTCTAGATTACTGTACGATTTTCACGTTGGGCTTTACACTAGAATTCAGTAAACTGCACTTAATTATTAAATTAATTATCTTTTAAAAAGTCATGTGATGCAATGAATTACAACAAAAGTATGTAATTTAATGTTTTCGAGCGAACTTCAAATGCGTATCTCGTTCTCGTTTGATTATTTCGCTAAGCTCATCACATTATCTAATTAACCCAGGAAGGGTAATTTGAGAGCTGTAGAAATAATTGCGGAAACAATACGTGCAATAATTGCAGATACACGGCATATACTATTATATTAAAAAAACAGTATCTAATGCACAAATTTTTCATTTCGCGGAAAAATGACAGAAAAAATAAACTCAATGCATGGTCTACAAATTAAGTGCTATTCGAAAAATATTAGCGCGTGAAAGGAAAGAAGAAACAAAAGAACTCATCGGTAATACAGTAACGTAAAAATTTACGTAAGCAGCCAGATATAAAGGAGGATACACGGTCCGTATTGGGGACGGCGAGTGAGCTGAGTGACATTCAACTTCTCCGGCAATAGCAAATATTGAAACAGGAGATCACACAAAAAAACGACAGAGTATACAGGGTTGGCCAAATACCGGCGCGTCGCTGGAATGGACGAAAGCTAATTTCCTTATTCAGACTTCAATTTCATCTATATCACTGCTCTGTTTTAATAGCTTTAACTATAGTACTAAATTCTGAGAGCACGCAATAAATCGGCGTTTCCCAACGTGGTTCCCACGCCCCACAGGAGACAATTCTGAAATTACTTCGTCAAGAATTTAAGATTATACTTGCCAAAAGGAAGAATGGTTGGTACCTCTATTAAAAATAAACTTTCGTTAAAGTTGTATTTTCTAAAGAGTAATATAAACTGAAAGAATTGATTACTATGCCAAGTTTAGGAACAGTGCGAACTTTATTGGCATGAATCACCTTAATGAATACAAGAGATTTGTGGCAAAATTCAAGCTCATCATAAAACTCTCTACAGCAAGCATCAACTCAAGTGTGTAACTACTCCAGAAGTTACATCGCATCGAATATTGAAACTATTGAAAAAAATTAAATAATAATTACTATATTGACGGGCATTCTTTCAAAGATATTATTTTGTTGTCTATTATGTTTTGAAAATTTACGTACAGAATTTTTCTTAATAATTGCTTCCTAAAACCGAAGTTTATGCCCTTAACAAATTTTAAGTAGGGATTAATTCCATTTTTGAACATAAAAAATGTATATGTATATGTTACACCAGAAGACGACTTCGGTGGGGCATGGTACCAAAAATGCGACATAGGTGGAACATGTGAAGAAAAGGTTAGAGAAACAAGTAAATCTAGCGATAGGTTTTGTAATTGAAATTAAGGTGGGAATTTAAACTGAACAGAGAATTACAGACTACAGCCTATGAATAACAAATTAATTCGTGTTCCACACGACAATAAACATGTATTTGTACGGAAGACATTTAATAATATTTTTAATAGAAACCCGCATTTAATAATCTACAAGATTAATTCCTGAAGTTATGACGATCATTTAGTCAGATATATGTATGTAGTTCTCAAATGAGTACCATCCATATTTTATACTGCAAGAAATCTTGTTAATTTATCTCTAAAAATATTGAATTCCTGTGATAGAAATACATTTATAGAAGACAAAAAGTAATCGAAGCTGAAAGACGGAGTAAGGTGGTGTAAAATCATAGAATTATCGATCCGTACACGGAACAGAAGGCAAAAGCGACGATCTTCGAGAGGAAAGACCTTTTAATGTAAATTAAATTAATTCTAGATAAATTCAAGATAAAAACAAAATTCATTCTAATGAAAAAAACTAAACGTAGATAGAAGATAAAGTATTGGTAGAGACTTGAATGTAGAAAGGACTGTTTAACGGGCCGGCTCGACTTTGGAGTCTCATCGTGATCGTGAAATGAAATATGCACGGAGCGGTGAGCTTTTAGGTCGACTAAATAGTAGAAAAAGACTCCAATTTAGATGTTGTGCCGTGCATTACGCTCTCACCCGGATGACGAAGAGGCTCTGTAGTCGATCGACCATTTCTTCACTATCGCTCCATACTAAGCTTTTAACACTTGGCACGCGTCCATGCACTTGTCAATTTATCCACGTGCCTCTTCTTTATGTACGACTGTTTTCGCCGGAAGTGACTAAGTACAAAGCTCAGGCTACGCACAATTCTGGCTTGGCACGTAGAACGAACAAGAATATTAACTGCATCTTTACTTTCATGTTCGGAAATCAATCCATGAAGTGGCTAAACCTACTTAAGTCAGGTCTCACAATTCCCTTTGTCAAACACATTACGTGCTTCAACACTGAATGAAGATTTATCGAACCATTTAACACTTTAGGTTCTTGACTTGCTTCCAAAATTCCACGCGTGTATGTCGCTTCGAGTATGTTACAAATCCAATTGCGAGGCATGACAGTTTCTTACTCTCCAGTTAATCACTCAAGCAGATGCGATCACGCGACCTTGGGCTTCACAAGATAGCATGTAACCATCACTACGGCTTCTTATTATTATTTGGGGGAGGGGGTTACTGGCAACTCCCATTGAATAAGTTTCTTTCGTGCAACAGGATACATGAATATATTAAATAAACGAAGAAAAGCTTTTCGGGTTTCCACCCGGATAATATCGAAGAACAGCGACGTCTTCAAATCGTCTTCTAGGCTGAAGACGATGGCAGTGAAAGTAATCGAAACGTCGCTGTTCTTCGATATTACCCGGGTGGAAACTCGAGCTTTTCTTCATTCAATTCACAGGGAAAGACTTCGATCTTTACTATATTACCTGCATGAAAAGCTATATATAACACAGTTCTGACTAATCTGTAACGTAAAATAAATCACTACCCTGGAACTTTTAATAACATCAGATTTACCTTAGCGAAGTAATATCACTAAAAAACGGAAGACAAAAGCTGCAAAAGAATTTTCTTGAAATATCTAATAAACGAAATAAAACCAGAATAATCAAGCAGTGGCAAAAATCTTTCATGAATTAGATTACGGGATCTTAGCCAGATTCTTATATATTGTATGCAGTTTAACTAGGACGTCACACACAGTTTTGTAAGCAGTTTCTAATCAACATGACACAAAATTAACAGAATAGGAGAAAAATATCAAAATCCAAACAATTACTACTATTCCAAAATGAATTAAAAAAACGCGTTTCAGGTACTCTACAGAATTAAAAATGTTAACAGTTTAACAAAACAAGTAAGAACATATAAAATGAAAACAGAATCTTAGTATTAACTTGCTACTCATTAATTAGTTTATGTAAAATAAATTCATTTCATTAATAAACGTAGCTACCACTCTACCTAAAATGGACGACTTACGTAGTACAGTATATAACAAATAAGTTTTTATTAATCTTGTTGCCTGAAAAATATGGTGCAATAAATTAATATCAATAGTGTTGGCTAGTTTTACGACCTCGTTGATAATTAATTGCCAACGTTACCACGAGTATAATAAATGATTACGTACAGTGGGAATAAAATTTAATCACCATAGAAATGATCTACTGGTAAACTAAGAACGAAAGCTTTTTGCCAGTTAATTGCAATAGAAAGATGGTTCAGCAATGTTCTACAATGAAACCAATATAATTTGATGGAGTGTTTGGGAGCAGTTTGGGGACGACGGCGTGGGGGAGGCCAGTAAACGTGGTAGAGGGTGATTTCCCCCCATGTATCGATCGCATAGTTTTGTCCCTCAACATGCAACCCCTTGCGCGTAACCAGACACCGATCGAGGCTGAGGCTTGCTGCGTCATGCGGTCTTCCTGCCACAACCAGACTCCACTCTCACATGCAATACATCTCATAAATATCATTACAAACTCGCGAAATGTATCCAAGTAAATTGGGGAATACAAGATAAACCGCGCGCTGGAAGATACATCAAGCAAGCACCTCTTCTAACTAATTTTAATGTATTGTTAGAAAGTAAAGTAGAAATGTATACGATTAGATAAACATCTGACAGGGACGACCGAAACCATGATTTACCGAATTTCTCCAGACACTGTAAACAAATATTTACTGACACCGAGCGTCAGTAACGGCGACATAAAAATTACTTCAGCAAACAGAATCTGCGAAACAAATTATGGAATATAAACTCTGCAAGGAAGGACGGCTTACGCCACACATGCGGTGAATTGCTTGAACATTGTTACATGTTCTTCAAAAAATGAATTACAAGAAAAGAATGACATTAATTTTCGGCTTGTGTAAATGAGTTAATATTACCTGCGCCGACGCTTCGAGGCATGCCGGGGAGTCACATACAGGGGCAGTTCTCCAGTGCGGAATGACGGGCCATGTGGCTGCCATCGACACGACAGCTATGAAGAGTGACAAGCACAGGGCTACAAGTATCAAAACTACTATCAAGCCGACACGAGAAAGACCTGTTAACTTTCGCCCCCTTCTTTCCAAGCGAGATAGGAAACCGGATCTTTTGTGTCGCTGCTTAATGTCTACTTCATCCTCTGCAGAGGACGACGTTAAGTGGTCTGGACTTGCTGGAGGTAAACACGGGACTTTTTCCCCGGGACTTGAAGAACAATCGTCCCGCTGGCCGTTTACCAAAGCTTTGTCACCTTCCATATCGTCAAACACATGAAAATGTTGCACTAATTTTTAATTCAACCACAAAACCACTTCGGCACTGTATATGTTCGTACAATACAAATCATCCGTTTTTTTTTCTAGATTCGTAGCACAATACAAACACACAACGGGCTCACTCCCGACACACTGAACAAACGCTTCACACAGGACGCGCGCTTCTGTGACTCTGAAGCTGATTGGTAAAGCGAAACCGATTCGCTTTTGTTCTTCAGTTGCTTGCCGCTAGGAGCGCTGACGGTCCACGGCTAGAGCTTCGTTGCTCAACCAGTCACCATAAAAACTAATTTCTTCACACAGGTTCATTATTAAACAATCGTATGTTTAGGTAAATGCTTATTTTCTTCTCATTAACATATTTGAAGTCTTTTAATATCAGGGTACGAATTATGAAAATTGCAACGTTCTCACGAAGATTTAATTTTGCCCTTTCTTTGCCTGTTTTTAAGTAAATGCCTTTTTAGGCATATATATATATATATATATTATTTATATTATTAAATATCTGAAATTTATATTTTTCAATTATTTGTTTCAAATAAACGTTTAAAATTATTTTCAATTTTACTAATCAAATCACAATAGCTGTTTACCGGTAACGAATCTCTATTTTAAGGAAACTAAAATATTGTCATTGTGTACATTAATATTATGTAAGTTCTCCACAAATTCTAATGCGTTTTTAACAGAATAATGAAATTCACAATTTAAGCCTTTTTTGAGAAGTTATACAAAAAAGTTGAAATCTTGTATATGGGGCTGTTTGTTGGAGCTGCTATATAATTTTAAATCATAAATAGGTTTATGAATTTTGAGTAGAGCATAGGCTCTTGCTATGTTAGCAGAAGTTTCTTGTCGTACTAAAGATGTAATAGTCGAACGTCCTTTATCTGAAAGTCAGCTTTCCGAAACATCATATTATCTCCACTGTAATTTTAATGGCATTACTTTTTAAAGAACGGTATGTACTAACGTTTTTTCAATTTAAGATATTAAAACGATTTTAAGTAGCAAAGTACAAATACATTAACTACAAGACTTAGTTAAAACCTACGACTTTTCCTAATTCTAACTGCAAGAATGCTACTTGTAAAAAGCCGTGCGAAAGCCGCAACCATTGTTGACTGCCCGATCCAAAAAAACAGTTCAGGATTTCCAGAATTTAACATAAAACCTTACGCTTTGCCGACGATATTGTAGTATAAAGGGAATCAGATGAAGACTTGGGAATCATAATAAATGGCATGAACGTAGTCCTGGAGATGAGGATTAATAAAGGGAAAACCAAGTGAAGTATGGGAAACAGTGGAATAACAAAGGGTGTTAGATTTGACGCAAGTTAAGGAATTCTGCTACTTGCAAAGCGTAATAACTAGGGATGGCAGAAGTATAGTAGACATAAAGAATAGAATAACGAAAAAGAGGAATTTGCTTACGGGTTATATAAATGTGAATTTTATGGAGCGTGGCGTTATATGGGTGCGAAACGTGAATGATATTAGTTGGGGAAAGGAAAATAATAGAAGCCTTTGAAATTTGGTGCTATAGACGAATGCTGAAAATCAGATGGTTGGATAGAAGCACAAACGAGGAAGTTCTGAACAGAATACGGGAAAAGCGAACAATATGGAGGACGTTGACTAGGAGAAGGGATATATTAATAGGCCACGTTTTAAGTCATGAGGGTCTTGTAAAATTAGCATTAGAGGGAAGTGTGTGAGGTAAGAAAAGTAGAGGGAGGCCAAGGATGGAATACGCCAAGGAGAAATGGGAGGATTTGGGGTGTGCTAGTTATAAGGAAATGAAAAGGCTTGCGCAAGCTAGGTTAGCATGGAGGGTTGCATCAAACCATTCTTAGGACTGAATACCACAACAACAACAACATAGAGAATGTAGAAATGCTGAAAAATTTATTTTGCGATTCACCCATTTACTAAGACAAAGTTGGAGAATTGTTTTAAAACAGAATACAGACCAGAAATGCTTGGGTAAATGCTTTCATGGAATTAAAAAATGTATATTAAGATATGGATAATACAATATATTGTATTATCCATATCTATATGACAGGTACAACACAATGTAATCCATTGCTTCACACTCCATCAACACCTTGAAATTTGAATTACTTAAAATTACAACAACAAAAAATATGACTTGGACTGTTGGATGATTGGGTATATAACGATAATCATGACAGTCTTCATATAAATTTGATCTACATTCAGGAGTTTATATACAGCTACTGTCATGAATACTGTTTCTTCTTCAGTTTAATTCATATGACACACGGTGCTTCGTCATGGACATATGTCAGTATCAGGCTACTGTCAGTGCCTAATAATATTGCAGTCGTGGTTGTGGACACCCCATACTTGTAAGACGATTTAACTAACTATGCTCAGAGTAAAGCAAGACATACGTCCTTATTTAACAAACCTTATAAACATTAGATAGGCTGAATTAGGGGTATAAGAGACTGGACATCGGCAGGGCTGGCCCGAAGTAAGATGGTCAGTGCGTGGTGACTCTTAAAGGGAAATATGCTATGCTTGCATCAAAACATTTATTTCGTAATTTTTTTTAAAACTAGTCCTCTCTGTTTTTTAAGGATTTGTCTGTAAAATAAGAACGTATCTCTTGTTATTATGTACCACAGACTAACTCTTACATTATACGGAGAGTAGCGTAAGACTGACTTCTGTACATGTCGAAGCACTGAGTGACACACAGATAAAGCTGAAGAAATATGTTTAATATGACTGCAGCTGTAAAAATTAGATTAAGTATAATATCGTTTATACGGAAACTGTATTGGTAATCATTTTTTAATACAATATTCATTAAGAAAATGAAAACTTCATGTTTTGTTTACCTATATATTAAGTGTAAGAGTACAACATAAGGATTGATAGAGGGAACACCAATGTTATGGAGAGTAGCATGGGAAATAGTGGAATAAAGAAGGGTGTTAGATTGGGAAACATATTAACTAGGGATGGTAGAATAGCACGGGCAAGAAAAGCTTTCGAAAACAAAGAGGAATGTAATTACGACTAATATAAGTATGAATATTAGGAAATAATTACTAAAAATGATCGTGACGTTATATGGGTGCGAAATGTGGACGGTAGTAGTTGCAGAAAGGAAAAGAATAGGAGCTTTCGAAATGTGGTGTTATAGGAGAATGCTGAGAATCAGATGGGTGAATAAAGTAACTAACCAGGAAGTTCTAAGCAGAATAAGGGAAGAGAGATCAATTAGGAGGACTTTGACCAAGAGAGGGGATAGATTAATATTCCACGTTTTGAGACGCGAGGGTCTTGTAAAAATAGCATTAAAATGAAGTGCGTAGGGTAAAAACAGAAGAGGAAGACCAAGGATGGAATACGCAAAGCAGATTAGAGGATGTTATAATTAGGTAGTAATGAAAATGCTTGTGCAGAAGAGCTTAACATGTAGGGTTGCATGTAACCAGTCTAAGGTTAAGTATATGACATCTGCCATTTTAACGAGCTACGTATGAAAGTAATTCGAATACTTGTCTTCCTCATTTCTCTACTTCTCAAGAAGAAAATTTAATGTCCGAACCTGTCTCCTTTCGTATTCATTGGCTGAACCGATTGCATCTTTCTTAAACGTTCATACAAGACTGTACGAGCCAGAGAGTGATTACGGCATTTTCGCAGTGCGGCTGACAACTGGTAAGATGTGAAAAGGAGCTAGTACGCGCTGTTATTAAACTAAAAAGATCAAACGCCGAATTAAATACTTCATAGTGACCTGTATGATAAAAATAACATATTTCTGTATATTGTCTGCTTTATTGTGTAACTGAATAATTTTCTCAACTACACATAAAACCAATAAACTCTTTAAATAAACAAACTGAAAAAATATCTATGGCAATGTAGTTTTAAAGTCCGCCCTACCTTCTTGATCTAGTTATCTACTTGAATTTAGATCTTTGTTGCCGTTAGCACTTTTGCAAGCAAATGGCCTCAATAAGAACGAATAGGAAAGGAATGAATTTTACAAGTAAAACAAAATGTCGCCATCGGAGCAATTCTAGCGTCGAGATAAACGCGAAGTACACCAAGTCCAAAAACGTATTATTGCAATTTTGTCGTTTTAGTTTTTCGGATTAAGAAGAAAATATTTTCAACTCTAGGACAAATGTTAAGCAATGACGAGACGAAGCCTATTAATCGAATAGACAACTCACGATACACGAGTGTGTAACCGACTCGTGCTGGCTGCTGACTCCTGGAGCTCGGATTTCGGGAAGAAATCTAGAACCGCCGCGCCGCTTTCTCATTGTCTTGCTACGCTGCGCAAACAGGACCCGAAATCCAGGTTTAGAAACCTGACGGCTCCCATTAAAAACTAAATATAACAGCTAAAATATTCAATAATCGTTTTCACTAACTGTTTATGGTGATGAAGTAACGGTCTTGTTGACTTCGTTGAACATGTTGTTCAGGAACTGGATCGAAATAGCTTTCTCGTATGTTTGCCCAAAGAAATAACTATAATATTGTAAAGATTTAAATTATTTCTGTAAATTTTTACTGGTCGTTCGCGTATTCCAAGACGCGGGAAAGTGTTAGGAAGGTCACGCAAGAGGGGAGGGGGGGGACTGGACAACCATAAATTATGCTTTTTTCCTGAAAAGAGAGAGCGAGTCCGGGTTAGAAGAGAAGAGAAGAGAAGAGAAGAGAAGAGAAGAGAAGAGAAGAGAAGAGAAGAGAAGAGAAGAGAAGAGAAGAGAAGAGAAGAGAAGAGAAGAGAAGAGAAGAGAAGAGAAGAGAAGAGAAGAGAAGAGAAGAGAAGAGGCGTTTGTGCAGATGATTTTTTCTATTTATAAAAAAAATCGTACAACCAACAAAATTGTGTAAAAATTTGTTTTTATTTTATTATTTTACATTAAACGTATTTGAAAATATGTATGAAGAAATTATTCATTACAATATATTTGGGAACTGGAAAATTGCATTTAGAATGTGTGAAAAATATTTAAGACAAGTAGGAGTGAAGTCAGGTATGAGTCATTGGCGTCGTCACACTCGGGACGTGTCTTCGACAATCTGATAAGGTGTTGTTGCTCTGGAAACCTGCAAACTGCAACCAAGGGGAAACGTGACACACTACAACAAAGTTCATTCACATTTGCCGAACATTTCACTAATTACAGTGGTCAGTTACGCATAGCGCGACAAATCTGCATGGATCAAGCGAATGGATGAGAAAGGATCACGTGATACCAAAATACTCCGAGAGAGAGAGAAAAAAAGGAGGGGACAATATTAAATATTGCGAGTGCCAGAAAAGACAGAGACGAATTAGTTTAGGAAGAAGACAGTATCGACGTACATTAGAATTTGAAACGGATACCTGAGATTATAAGTTGAAGCGAGTTGAAGTTTATTTTTGGAATAATATGTTTCTGAGCGATCTGTCTGAATCTGCGATTGATGGCTTCGAAGTTCGGAGTAGAACGACGTCTCTGTTCATCTCAATTACACCAGAAACTTGTAGAAATGATGATGATAATAATATGCGACAATTTGGACAATTTTCTTGTCCTTCCTTCTTCAAAATCGCTCATGCCGATGGACCCTGAAATCTAAATCCGCGATTCCCAAATATATCATTTATCACTAATCTCCCTCTTTTATGTTAATTACCTCCTTCCAAATCCACTTTAAGAGGCTGGATAAAACTTAACAGGGCTGTCTTTGCTGACCTCAGCGACACCAAAAGCAATGAAGCGGGCGCATAGCGGTGCCGCTCACAAGCAACGTCACAAAAACGTCGGCGATGAAGCCAGATGGTGACGGTTTCCTAGGAAGCGCTGCTTAGAAAAGTACAGGTTTCTCAGATACACGACCGTCAGAGCGTTGAGCAACAGTTCTCCAACGTTTTCGTTCGGTATACGGTGAACGTTATAATAAACAGAAATGCGTAAAAACGGGGCCAACGTAATTTCGACCAGCAAAAATGCGAATATTGATTGATTTCATGATAAATAATTAAACTTTATGGTATGTAAAGAACAAGGACTTTAGTATATTCCGTATGAAATAAATCAGTGGAATAATATTTAGACGACACTTGAAAATCATACAAGAGATGGGCAAAACCGTTCTTAATGATCGGATCTGTTTGGTGATTCACCGCTCATTTTACACGCGCGCACACACACACACACACACACACACACATATATATATATATATATATATATATATATATATATATATATGCTGCTTTCACCTAATACCTGGAATAAAGTAAGCGCATATGCCTCTACAGTAATTCAAAGATTAAGAAATTACGAAAAAGAGAGAAATAATAATGTTTAAAGGAGACAGAGAGAGCTTGACGCTACGACTGCTTCCTGTGAAGTAATGTCCAACATCGATTCCACAGGAAGATACACACAGTCATCGTTGGAAAGGGAGGTGTTTTTAGTGGGTAGAATCCCATACTACTATCCAGTGCGGACCCTGAGATAGTGTCTTTACAAGATTTTCACCTGCCCTCGCAAATATATATAAGATTACAATATATGTTTATATATATATATATATATATATATATTGTAACTTCGGCTGTCAGTCCGGTAGAACACTTCCGGTTTCGGAGTTCTTACGGTTGAATATTGCACAGGAGTTTTGATGTCGGGAGAGGAAATATAAGGTACAAAATAGTCATCAAATATACAATGTTTACTCTACTTAATACAAATACAAACAAAACATGACAAGTTTAAAGCATATACAATTTTCGAAGAAGTCAACAATAACTGAATTTTAAATGAATAACGATACAGAAGCAGAATTTCAATATATTCACCAATATTCTACAAGGATAAAAAACGTATTCGGATTTGGTCTCCTCTATTGGCCCGCCTTTTCACACGTCGTACGTAAAACATAAAGTTCGCTTTATCTGAAAAAATACTAGTTTTAGTTTATTTCAAATAATGTTATAAGTAATACGTAATTAATCTTCTCTTGCCACTTTGTTTGAACACATATGTACAAAGACATTATTTGTTGCCCATCAATGATCACGTAACAGCTTGTTAATCATTAAACACACTAAAGATTGGCGCGCACACACAAAGAAAATATTTGTTTGTCAAGAGCGTCTTTACACTTTCAACCCAGGTATTGAAGTCAAATTTAGTTTAATTAACACAACGACTTACAATCTGAGTCCACAGTACCTTGGGGTTAAGACAATGAAAACAACCTTATCTATACACGTGGATCCGGAAGTGCGTTGGTGAAAGCTCGCTGGTCAGCGGTGGCAGAAACGACGTTCAGCAGCAAGGGAAGTCTCGCGATGTCTACCACGAGTCCCCCAGAACCAAGGGATGGCTCAAGTCGTCGGTCCACACTTCACGGAGTGAACGAATGCACACCACAATACTGATTATGGGTCGCCTCGTTGTAATATTGGAAAATTTGGATGAAGATGCCAATGTACTAACGTAATTTTACAGAAAACTAATACGATTCCGTGACTGAATGTCTGAAATCACTCATATAATTTCCAAGTCATGAATCACTGTAACTTTTCTCAGGTTATCAGTTGTAAAATTTTCTAAGTTCCAATTTATGATAATATTTCTATCCGGAACACAACAGATATACGTCTGCTCACATCAAGTTACGGAGACGAAGTCTTCGAATTTTGGTTGTGTAATGAGCTCTCCAAGAGTGTCAAGGGAAGGGATAAATGTTGTCAAACGTACAACAGTGCTGCGATCTATACTGGTGTAAGAAAAAAATGCTTACTTTGAAAAGTATAAAACGTGTATGGAAAATTTTAGATAACCGTCGCCGGTAAAAGTCATATCTGAAATTATTTACGTTTTTAGATTGTGTATTTATGTAAAATTTAGATTATAAATTCCGAGCTTTTGGATTGTCTGGCATCACTGTTGACAACAGTTGCGCTTAATCGATTTCAGACAACAATAGCGTCTGATACGTAGGTTTGCATCAATGGGAAAGTATCTGCCAGTAGTGAAGTAAACAACGGCGTTATGAGTATCAGCTGGGTGTTACTAAAATAACATAGTATTTGTAATTATTATTATATAGTATTATTAAATTCTGATTTAACAATATGATTTAATTACACTGACTGTTCGGTAAATAGAAAATACAAAAATTGTTAGGAATACGGTAAAGGAATATGGAAATAGTTCCAAATATGGAACGGGCGGTTACAATACATATATATTCGGTCTACTCACCGCACCCGAACTGACTTACGTTGTTTCCATGAATTTCAAAATGATTTTCTAGTTAATATGTACACTTGTAGTTATTTATTAATAAATAGAAAAATAGTCATAAAATGAAATAAATAACTCTAGGAAATTTATTTTTATAATTGAGGTATTTGGATGGTTACTAATGAATTTGGATTTTTCTTTTAAAGAGGAACCAAAATTACTGGCAACATAAGCTTATATTGAAATTGTTATGCCACTGATTAAAAGTTTTTATACAACTCTACAGCAGCCAGGAAAATAAAACAAATGCATTTTTTCACTTTAAAAGTTATGACGTAAGGAGTACGGCGACAAAAAATTCTGATCAAAATCTTTCATCTGAAGTTTTGAGATTCCTTTGTCCAAAATAAACTCTTCGGTGGTTCATATGAAAGAAACTTGGTGAGCCTCGACGCCACTTTCTAATTTTTTGAGAACCATCGTTGTCACAGTGGCAGTACGATGTATTGTTGTAGAAGGTCATATATGTGTGACAGATTCTAATGGGTGTCGTGAGAAAAAATCTTATCTGCAGGACATCTTGGAGCAAATTAAGTATTTATAAGGAAATACGGTAATTTTGTTTAGGAGTTCGCAGTGGGGCAAGTACAGAATAGTTGTGACAAAACTATCTTCACAGATAATGAAACTAATCACTAGAATATTATTTAATAGATACATGAAAACAAAAAAGGAAAACGTGTTTCACTGAGCATACTGGTATTTATTAGGGTTTTTTCTGTGGCTGTCTTGTTGTCCCTCCTGCATCCCTGCTTATACTATTAAAGGTGAATTGCGGCCACGTGGACTACCCTCGTGTAGCTTGTCGCTCAATAAATAGTAATGTAATGAGAATGCGTTTTAAAAGGCACACATAGCAATGACGTCATCAGTTTTAAGTATCGCAATTTAAAAATTTCTGTTGGGCGCATTAAGTTGAATTTTGTAATTTTTATTGTTCTGATCTTATACACACGTATTTTACGTTGTATTAATATTATGAATGCAACGTAATTAAGGACTTGATCCAAATTCTTCTTCTATATTATAAGAAATGAAGTGAATTAGAAATAATGTTAATAAAAGCATAGAATGGAGTGAAGCGATCATGATTATTATTATTATTAATAAATTAATACAATCAACTATTTATCGTTTTAGCAAATTGAAGGATAACTATGGCTCTCATAATCGATTGACAATAGATGTTATATTGAAAAACTTTTAGTTTTTATTTCTAAAACATTTCTCGAATATGAGTGCAGTCTATTCTCAGTCCTAAAAGGCCTCGGGCACGATAAAAGCGCCAAGCGACGAGCGGTGGGACTCCGAGCGGCAGAGTAGTGAGCGATAGAGAGGCAAGCGGCAGGGAGCAGGTAGTTAGAGCGGCACCGCTCACTTTAATGTTCCAATGCAATTCAATGGGTTCGCGGTTCCACTGGCTACGACAAGGGTAAGCGGCAGAGCGGTTCAACTTCCGCCGCTCAGCTTACCGCTAACCGCTCACCCCGGCTCACACCTGCTGAGCGGCAGGGACTATAAAAACTCTCGAGACCAACTGAATGCACAAAAAAACAGGACGAGGCCGCCGTAATTTCCGTTAGTAAAAATCATATTTGCTTATTAAATGTTGAAAAAGGAAAGGAAGGAAATTAGTTTACTTTTTTATAAAAAAAAATATTACATTAATATTGAGCAATCCCTGCTTCGAGAATATTAACAAATTAATAGGCGAAGGAAGTGTTGATATAGTTATTTAAAGACATAATTAATTGATTAATTTTTGGAAGTAAATAACGACTTTACAAAATAACATTTTGCAAAAGACGCACTGTTCTTGTGGATGCATTACAACTTCAATATTATAATATCGTCAAGAAAATTGCTGATGGCAGTAAAAGAAAAATATAGCTAATGAAACGTTGGTACACTCAAATAACTAATTATTTATTATATTTAATAAGTATAGAAAACAAAACTTGTTTCCTTGTCTTATATAAAATTTATCAAATGAGTTATTCGTGGCAGGACTAGACTAGACTACGCCTATCTTCGGCTTGAAGTGATAAAACTAAGAGGGAATGTTAATAGTTACTTAAAATATTATTTTATCTTGTAGAGTGTTAATAGTTTTGGAAGGACTACGGTAGGAAAGTTCAACCTTGAACGAAAATAGCATATGGTTTAGAAAACCAACCCAAGATTTTAAAAGGTCGATAAAATGATTTTGATGAAATAATTACGGCTTTTAGAAAATAGTAAACGAAACATAAATAACAGATTGCAGAAAAACAAATTTCTTTGTGCAGCAAAATTGACCTAAGAGGGAGAACGTAGGTTTTAAAAGGGCTTGCATAGGGTGGACAACGACAGTCCTTGGGAATTATTGATCCATAAATACACTTCAATTCAGTGATAATATCGTTGAAAGTATATATATATATACATATACTTTAATTCAAAAATATAACTTGAGATTTATTAAATTTATATTTCATGTTTTTAATTAATTTCTGTAATATTGTATTCGTTTTATAATTATTTTTTAAGAAGTTTAATTTGGGTTTAATTTTTCGGAAGGCGCATAGTTTACATCATTTGCATCGATAATCAAACATATTCATTTGCTTAGTGAAGACTGTTGTAGGATATATTTTGAAGGCAATGAACATTTGGAGTCTTCAAAAAATAATGATTTAATTTGTTGGAAGGTTTCGGCCTACTGGGCCATTTTAAACCTCAATTAAATGTACTTATTAGAAACAATTTCTTGCCGCCCGTGATTTGCAACTTTAAAAACATCCCAATTAGTCTAAAAACGAATATAATTTGTACATTTAATTCAGGTTTAAAATGGCATAGAGAATTCAAAGTATCCTACGAAATAAGTAATTATTTTTTCAAGACTAAACATGTTTCTTTTCTTTTTATCAGATACAATAAAATGATGAGAGCATTTATTAATATACATTTTTATTTAATTAAATTGCTTTCTAAGACATAAAATTTTATAAAGCGTAAAAACTGATAGAAAAAAAATTGGAAATGAACTAAAACTTATGTGACAGGTACGCGTAATATACTTTTGAATATAATAAAATTACTATGAATTAATGGATAATTTTACTAACTAAAATAAGCTTACAATTGTTGCAACTTACATTATTCATAAAACTGTAGATGTAAATTTAATTACAAGTACCTCATCAAAATGGTTTAGTGTTTCTTAGCACGTAATCGAATGTTGGCATACACATTCTCGTATATTCAAAAAACATATTTTCGTCATCTCTTAAATTTCAAAAAAGACGGCGATACTCTCCGTAAAACTCTCTACTCCTATTTATGGGATGAACTCCAAGTTTTTCTTGCCTTTCGTTAAAATTCGTTTCCATAAAAGGCTACTCTTGACACTGAGCAAGAGAAGCTTTGCTACTTCACACGGCGACACCATGACGAGGAGTGCGTCCTGTACTAAACAGAGGGCGATGCCGCTCAAGGGTTCTCTATCGTAGCCGGCATCGCTCACTACTCTGCCGCTCGGAGTCTCACCGCTCACCGACCGCTTTTATCGTGCCCGAGGCCTAATCTATCCCTTCTCTTGGTCAACGTCCTCCATATTGTTCGCTCTTCCCCTATTATGCTTAGAACTTCCTCGTTAGTGATTCTATCCACCCATCTAATTTTCAGCATTCTCTTATAGCACCACATTTCATAGGCTTCTATTCTTTACCTTTCCGCAACTTCTATCGTGCACGTTTCGCACCCATATAACGCCACACTCCATACGAACATTTTGAGCAATGATTTCCTAATATTCACGCTTATATTAACCGTAATTAAATTTCTCTTTTTAGCGAAAGCCTTCCTTGCCTGTTGTATCCTACTCTTTGTGTCTACTATACTTCTACCATCCCTAGTTATTACGCTTCCCAAGAAGCACAACTTAACTTCCTGTAAAATATTCCTTCCCAATCTAACACCCTTTGTTATTCCACTGTTTCCCATACTACACTCCATTACCTTGATTTTCCCTCTATTAATTCCCATATTGAACTCTTTCTCCAAGAGCACGTTCATGCCAATTATTATACTTTTCAAGTTTTCTTCTGACTCCCGTAATACTGCAATATTATCGGAAAACTGTAAGGTAGCAAATACATTTCCTTGTCTTTAAATGTTATATAATATTGTAAGCCCAGGAC
Source organism: Eucriotettix oculatus (assembly GCA_034510155.1). NCBI lineage: Eukaryota > Metazoa > Arthropoda > Insecta > Orthoptera > Tetrigidae > Eucriotettix > Eucriotettix oculatus. Next base: position 204,379,778 of record CM067376.1, read on the forward strand.
ATAATTAATTCATTTTACTCCCTCTAGAGCATAAGACACTTTCTTCCTCCTCTCTGGGTCGCCAACGCTTTGACTTTTTTCCAAGTTCGTTATCCAAAGAGTGCGTAAGGTCGTCAATCCTATATCCATCTGGTTTTGTTTCACATTTGTTTCTTTAATCCTTTTGTTACTTTAGGTGTGCGGGTGACTGGATTGCCTCACAGCACCCTAGTATAGTAGAGGGGTTGCGTCTTCTGAGTGCCTATACTCACTGGATACGAGGGAGAGCGAAGCGTTACGGCCCTTCCTTTGCTATTAAAGGGGAATTGCCTGTTTCAGGACGGGAGACGAGTTTGCTGTGGGGTCGCAGCATTCTTTTCTCCGTGTCTCCACCAGCTTTTAGATTGCAGTTGATCGACTGATCCAATGGGATCAGCAGACAATTCTTACTGTATACCCAAGGTCTTCGATTCCCGTATACACCTCCTAAAATAGGTGATGGTGTCTCGGCATCACCATGAACAATTTATATGGAGTAACTACAACATTATGTGTAAAAGCACGGAAATTATTTAGGCGCGCAAACTGTTTCTTCTTAGGGAAATTAGACTACGAGAATTGAATTTTCTTCATTTGGAATCAACAAATTCGAGGTACACAGAGTGCACGAAAAAATAATATTAGGTTAAAGTATGGATTTAACTTGTAGGCCTGAATGTACTGAACACAATGCAGTTTATTTGAAAAGAATAATTTAGAAATTCGTAGATACCTGCGTGCGCGCTCCAACAAATGCGGCGGCCATTTTTGGACCGGACACAATATAAATGAAACAAAATTAGTTCAGAACTGCCAAAACATGAGGCAATGCACAAACAAAATATTAATTTTTTCTAAGGTGCGGCAACCAAATTCCTTTTCCCTGGACCACTTGTAAGTCGGACATTGACCCACAAGCATTCTCTTGTCCATTTTAGTTAGCAAAGAAAACAAAAGCGACAGTTTGCACTATCGTCTATATCTGCAAATATACGTCATTTCATTGCAAAGAAGCAATGTCTAATTAATTTTTAAAGTCTTTTCCCACAGTAATTATCGCTTAATGTTTTTTTGTATAGTATTTCCATATTTTTTATAGTTATCAAGTTATTCGTTTTGTTAAAAAATAGATAATTTGTATTAATATGTGTATGTTTTTTTATTGCCTGCGTAAAATTTTTAAATTTGTAATTTGCCCGTTCTCAAAAAAATCTGGTGAAGTGATCGCTGTCGTGGACAATATTTAATCATGTTTTCGTGCGGAATAAAAGTTTTGTCCCCAACCATCACATGTGGTACAACTATTTGATACTTTCTTGGAAAAGGAACTCAGAAATAGCAAGAATTATTTACATTTGCAGGCTTCCTGCACCCTCTACCTAAGTTTCCGATTACTGTTAATCTTGCGGCGTAAGCTCAATTGCAGACGTGTTTTCTATGCGATTTTCTTTGTGATATATTATATAAGTAAGTCAACTACTTTCTATCTCTCTTTTCTGTCCTTATTAATTGTTTTAATTAACCTGACAATATCATTTTCTGATGCATATATATATATATATATATAATCATATATACCAAAACCCGATAGCCACAACACTTGCCAGCATATTCAATCACTCATGTTATTTGTTATTAATAACAGTTACCTCTTCACACTAAACTCAGATATACATGACTTTGATACCAGAAGTAAAAACAATGTACACCGTAATACAAAAGGGTGTACATTACAATGCTATTAGCATATTTAATAAACTTCCCACCTCCATTAAACAATTAAAAATAAATCCAAACAAGTTCAAATATGAACTAAGTTCTTACTAAGCCATTCCTTCTACTCTGTTGAAGAATTTATGGAGCTGAATGTATCATAGGGTAGATATTTATAATTATGAAAGAACATTATTAGAACACTAATTTTTTAGTATAGGATGTAAAAATATTTATCAATTTTAAATATAAGGTATAAATTGTATGTTTTCTGTATAGAACTTAAGAAAATCTTATTATAAGTTAAAAATTAATGAATAGTTACAGTATATTTTAATATTAATAAACCAACCTGTCTAAAATCTCTGATTCGTTCCACATCCTTGAAGCTTGTGCTTCTCTATAGGATTTATGGAATATGATTTTATACTTATACCAACAACTTCAACCTTGTGCTTCACACTGACCCCTCTCAAAGCCCTACCTCCCGATTCTTCACAAGCTGAACTCTATCTATGGGAACTTTCATTTCAGCATGTCCTACCAGTCCAGACAAAGCCCTGGGACTCAATATCCTATAGATAGTTCCTTTCACCTTGACCCCCCCCCCCCCCAAGGCACCTATTGGTTGTATGTATGTGTGGTGGGGTCGATTGTTTATGCAAATTTTGACTGCTCAGTTGTCGGCTAGCCGATTACTGGAAATGTCTTCCCGACTTACTGCCATTTGGGGGCAGATAAACAATCCTGTAGAACTATAACACATGACATATATATATATATATAATATTAAAAACAAATAACTATACTTACATATTACTTTATTATTTTCACAAATATATTACATAAATATCTATTAACAAACATATCCATTTAAATATTATTCCTTCAATACAATATATTGTTTATCCTAATTTTATAATTTTACACCTGAAACTTTTAGCATTCGAATCAAGAATTCAGATGAATATTATTGCTTCATCAGAATTGTAAATAAATTATTTAATAATCCGGTACAAATATTTTATAAAGCATTATTAATACAAATAATAATAGAGTTTATCAAATGTAACAATTACCTCAACTTCTTGAACACAATAAATTAAGACTTATAAATGATGTAAGACAACTATATAAATTATTTATTTGAGAAATTCATTTAAAATTTTCATAAAAAGTTGATTCATATACTGGCTGATTTTTTTTTCATGTAAGATATGTAGTATTAAAATATTGCATACTGAGGTAACTAAAATAAGACTAAGAACTAGGCTTGTAAATATATGATAATCTTATTCTCAAAAACAAAAATGTTAGATTTTAGAAGCTTTACTCAAATTTGGTTAATTTAGTATAAAATAGACACTGTCTATATTTTTATATAAAAATCATTTTGATAAAGTTGATAGGATATGACTAAATCATTTCTAACAATAAGTATACATATTATTTGGTGAATGAAATATATTCTAAATTCACATCACATTCTCTCAATCACATATTCCTCTTTGTCTTATATCACACCTAAATTCTCACCTTCAGAATCATTCTTCTGAAAATTATTATTTCAGAAGTCAAATAATTTTACTGGCAAACAATGAATAAATTCTTTTGTTTCCAATATTGATACAATGAGGATGCTTACTTCGAAAGACAAGCTTTACATGTTATTGGACTTTTATGTCTTCATTTTGTAATAATAAAAACATTTTTAATGAAAAGAGAATTGAAAAGAATTCCCATTAAATTGAAATAATGTCAAAGTAAAAGATGTAAGAATTTAAAATGAACAATAAAGGACAGGATACAATAGTACATAACCAAAAATGCAAATAGTGGCCTGTTAAAAATGACATAAATAACAGTAACATGGAATAAATAGAGATACTAGATGTATAATATTTTTAAGTGACATCAATTATTTGAATAAGAAGCCACCATTAAAAACAAATATATTGTTTTAAAGTTTTGACTCTTATTACCTAAGATCACAAATCTTAATAATATCAGGTACAAAACTAATATCACGACTTTTCAAACATGATCTCTTTTAAATTATAAGACATTGTTATTAATTGTAATAATATTCATGTATAAGTGATAGGTTTTCCAGTTTGGCCAAGAAGTTACTTAAGTAACAATATTTATATAATTTCTCATTTAAGATTAAATATTGTTATTCACAAAAATTATCAATTTAATCAATCATATGAAAACCACAAAAGAAGCAATAAAACATATTAAATTAATTTATTTGTCATTTTCTGACATATTTCCTCAACTTTTAAAAATTATCATTAAGTCATATGATATAATAGATGCAAATTCATACATACAATAATTTCTAAATAGTAATATCACAATTATTTAAGCTCTTTGAAAACCTTACCCAACAGCTCTGTAGGTATAATATGTTCAGATAATAGAAAGATTCAACAGAGAATTCCAAGCAACTATTTAATGGATATACACATTTATTCTAAATAATTTAAAAGCTGTTATTTATTTAACAGTATAATCCATTCTGGATTTTTACTTTCGTGTAAGCCAAGATCGCAATCTTTTAGATCTATATTTGGACAATGTCTAGAAGAATGGGGTTCAGGCTCTTGAAAATTTGACATGTTGGTGCTCCAGTTGGCAACACCTACTATCAATTACAGGTAAACCAACCTCTCTCTATCCCTCTTTCCTGAAAAGACAAAGTTTTAATAACCTAAGCACTATTCTTCAGCTGGTGCAAGTCACTGAACCATTCAGAAAGTCTGAGAAAGGAAGCTTAGCTCAAAGAAATACATATGTAAAGTGTAGAAAGGAATGGAAGAAGGAAGAAAGACTGAAAATATTTTATGTGGCCAGGACTCAAACCTGGCTGGATACACGAAAACAGCAGTGTAACTGCCACTAGGGCCATGACGTGTCTTACAGTTTCCACCACCACATCGACTATAACCAACCGAACATTTTCCGGATATATATATATATAAAACAATTAATGGGGAAAGGACAGAGAGATAGAAAGAAGATGACTTACCTGAGGTTCATAGATGGTAGACACCTTGTGAGGTTTAGAGAACTTGAATTTTCGGAGGCACCGCCCCCTTCATCAGAAAGTTAGGAAGACATTTCCTCAGTCGTCAGCTAGCCGATCACTGGAAATGTCTTCCTAACTTTCTGATGAAGGGGGCGGTGCCTCCGAAAATTCAAGTTCTCTAAACCTCACAAGGCGTCTACCATCTATGAACCTCAGGTAAGTCATCTTCTTTCTATCTCTCTCTCCTTTCCCCATTAATTGTTTAAATATATATATATATATATATATATATATAAAGCTGACAAACACCATGATGAGTGTGGGGTTGACTTAAAATTTTCAGGTCAACCGCCTCCTTCATCAGAAGCTAAGGAAGAGCATTCTGAGTGATGGCCATATGTAATGGTGCTTGCCAGTTTTACCTGTTAGGTTAGCCACCACTTTTCTCTCTCTCTTTCCTGTACCAATTAATTGTTTATATACCTGAAACTGAATTTTGGTGTTGCCATAGAGGATAAGGAAAAGTTCTTCAAATTTTCAGGTCTTCTTCAGGAGAAAAAGAGACACACATTCCAACATGATATGCTTCAATTTGAGCCATCACTTTCCTTTCCATAATAATTGCTTTTATTATTTAGATGTCACATCTTTACTTTTATCAAATTAATGATAGGAAAGACAGAAAGAAAGGTGGTGGTTTATCAGAACTTTAAGGCTGCAAGAGACAATTATGGCTGGGTATTCTTTAAATTTTGGAGGTAAATGTCCTTTCTTCATGAGAGGACACATGGATGCCATGGAGTGCTTGCTGGCCATTCCTCAGTGTGTGTGTGCGTGCTTCTCTCCTGAAGGGAGGGGGGGGGGGGTTGCCTCCAAAAATTTAAAGAATACTCACTAGCTGTAATGGAATGTGCCAGATTTAAACTTCAGGTGAGGCACGACCTTACTTTTACCATTTCCTGTTCCTTATCAATTGTGTTAATTATTTTGACAATGTCATACCATCACTTATATATTTGGATCGGAAAGAGGGACATAGCTGATGACTTAAAAGGATGTGACATTATCAAAACAATTGGTATGGAAAGTAAAAAAGAGAAAGGTGGTGGTTTTCTGATATTGAACTTGGTGTTGCCATTTATGAAAAAAGAGAGTTCTTCAAAGGCCTAAACCCCTTCTCTGGACAGTAAGGCTGAACATTTGTGCTAGTTGGCCAGGACAAAATTCAGTGGTTTAAGTTCTCATAAGTTTGAAGAACTAACTCCTTATGTTCTGAATGGCAATGTCAATCTTTGAATTATAAAATGGATTCATTTCAACACTACTCATTATTTATTACTGTAGTGGTAATATAATGAAAATTTTCTAGTTTCATATTACCACAGGTTCTGCCTGAATATAAAAACAAACAATAACAACTAAACACTTTAAGGCAGATTGTTTAGCTCATACCAGTTGGTAAATTCCTATGTGATAGAAATTATGTTTGAATTATTTTATTTTCTGTACACTATTTGTTCTGTTATTTACTCAACACTGAGACAGAAATATTTAGTCTTCCTTTATGAACAAGTCTCAAATATGTTTAAAACTTTCAGATGGGGTTTGCTTAATCGAAGAAAAATGTTTTATAAATGTTATCAATTTAATATTCCAAAAACATTAGCATTCAGAAATATGAAAATTAAATACATACATCACATTTTAGGCTATACTGTTTTTAATGTGTTTCAGTCATCACTTAAATTTTTATTTACAAATATGTTACATATTTTATTTTCTAAAAATAGTAATTTATAATATATATATTTCAAAATTTATTGTAGTACACCTTTTGTTACAAAATCATTTAACATATCACATTCTAAAACTTCTTTTATATACATTTCCCCTTTATTAGAGTGGATGTTAAGAATAAGGAGAATACGCTACATATTTTAAGAATAAATATATATATAAATTTAGAATTTTTTATAAATATGTATTCTTTTGTGGGATAAAACAAAATCTTTCAATACTGAATAGTCATAAATAATGGAGTTAAAAATTTGTATTTACAGAGTGTAAAGCTAAAAGAATGGTATATTATAGTTCATAAAATGTTAAATCTTAGATGTCTTTTTTATTTGTTAGAAGTCAAGAACTAATGTGAGTCAATATTGATGTTCATGTGATTGTCAATCTCATGTCTTTTAGCAGTTTTTGTCATTCTTCTGTGCAGATAAGTTACAAACAGCTCTGTTAGTGTTCTGTTTTATGAGTTTCAAGGCTCCAATTCTTCACTAAATGCAACAACTGATATCAAGATCTATCTGAATTGTTACTCATTGGTGACACAATGGATCCAAAATTCACACGTTTGAACTTGTCTTCAAGAGTCCCAGGAATCTATTAACCAAAAGAATTAAATGATAATAATATAGAAGATCTATTACATTGTCATAAATATTTACCATTAAGATAAATTTGTAACATTATCTTCTCTAGTTATCTTTTTTAAACACTTTAAAATCACAATAAACAGATATATAAAAATAAGAAATTCAGTAGAAAACAAAATATTCTGAAAGAATGACATTATCAAAATAATGAACACAATTAGTAAGGACAGGAAAGAAAGAAAGGTGGTGGTTTACCTGAAGTATAAATCTGAGACACACCATGATGGATACAGGATTTTATTTATCATGGAAAAGGAAAAACATTTAGGGTGAAAAAGAGGGGAGTTGACTCTGAATATTTGAAGAAAACAACCCTTATATTCATTGTGGCATCTGCCAGCTTTATACTTAAAGTAAACCACCATCTTTCTTTCTGTTTTTCCTACTCTTAAACATTATATATATATGTTAAGTGTAGAAGGGAATGGAAGGAAGACTGAAAATATTTTATGTGGCCAGGACTCGAACATGGCGTGCTTCTTACCGTCTCCGCCACCACATTGAGTACGACAAACTGAACATTTTCAGTCTATATATATATATATATATATATTAGGTTTTTAAGTTTGGATGGATAGAGAAGAGGGATGGAAGAATTAGGAGCATCCATTAAGGATAAATTACAAATTAATTTTATATTGGACAAATGGCGAAGGCACACATTGAATAATTCACAGCTCATTATTTGTTAATTTGGTCTATGATTGTAGCTAAATGAACTAAATGAAAGAAGAACAAAATGATAAAAATGAGGTATTGATATTTACAATTCCTGGACACTTCTCTAGTCACTTCATTATTTCTGTTTTGAAGCACATAGCATGAGAAATATTTAGTATTTAAAAGACAATAAATGACATGGACAACTTATAGAAACTGATTACAAATATATATAAATAAATTGGATTGTTTCTTAAATTAGAAAGAAGAGAAAACTGGATGATGTAAGGAGTTGCAAAATCATACAGAAAAAAGGTGCAGATATGTAAAGAACAACACTCTCATGAATACAATTAATAACAACCAATTTTCATAAGGAATATATAAGAATGCAATAATGGTAGCTTCAAACACTATCCTACATTCTAATTGAACCCAATTACATAAATTGGTAGGAAAGAATATATTTGGGAATGCTGTATTTAAAGTTGGAGGATAACATAAATATGGAAAATGAAATAACCTTTATGATTTATGTATAACAAATATAATATTGAAGAGAAATCCAAACTTACATTTTTTGGATATATGAGTAAAAGAATATCATTTTGTGTGTTTATATTACATTTTAATGCCATCCCTCTAATTAAATCAAAACTTATGTTAGATAATACCAGTGCACCTCAATGAATACATCTCCAAACTCCATATGTTAAGATGAGATTAAGTAGGGCATTTCATAAAAGCACTAAATAAAAGTTACTTCAAGTAGTCAATAAGAAAAATAATTTTAAACAGCACCATCCTAATTATCACATTGATCAATATTCAAACAAGAATTGATGGAGAGAATTGTAATGTATGAATGGACAAGAAGTACAGCTACTAATTAATTTAAGTCATTTATGAGCAAATAGAAATATTGTTCATCTACTTACCAAAATTATTTCATGGGTTATGTTATAAACAAGTTAAATTAAGAAGAAGAAATTGCCACTTAAACATTATGGAAAGTAACTAAATGTGTAAAAAATATTTTTAATATGTAATAACATTTTCTCATACCTTGAAGTTTTGTTATAATCTTTAATCTTTTAGCATCTGAGAAAAAGTACATGTAGATGATTTAACAATTGTTTTCGTTTCCAATATTATTAGTTCAGAATTCCTCATAAGAAAGATGAAATATAAGCATATACATGCAATTATATTTTAAACCTTCTACACCAAAACTTTTAGAGCCCCATGAATGTTATATATATTTTTTTTCTTCCACCAAACATCAATCACTACCAAAGTGCATTAATTTTTAGCCTACTGTAAATCTTTCTTACACATGTAGCACTAATTGATCAAACACAAAAAGTTAATTGATTTATTAATTCATGCTGAAACAAAAATGCTTTGCATGTATATCTTGGTTAAATTAGATGAAAGAAGCTAGATGACCACTGTAACTGTAAGGAGTATTATGCTTTTGTAAATCAAACAAACTTTTTACTATATATTTAAAATTTAAAAAAAGGAAAACGAATTTTCAGTAGCAAGGCAGGTTAAATAAGAAATGTTATATGTGAAAGCTACTTCCAATATTTTATTTTATAAAACTGCACATCAATATATTATGTGACTTGATGACATGATATACAATGTAAGAGATCAAAAACAACAGTATTACAATAATTAAGTTCTTTAATATGTAGTGGTGAATATTTATTTATATATTATTATCATCTAATTCATCTTTCAAATTTGGACTGATATTCTGCGTAGATGGAAGTATTTCTTCATCCAAGTCCTGTAAAACAATAAATTTGTAATATCTAATAAAAACCCTCAAACTTTAGGCACTATATATCATAAAAAGTTTTGATTATAGTGCTACAATGTAAACATTTGTTTGATTAAAAATGTGTACCAACACCAATGAAATTGTGATAAGCATTTATTAGATGAATATGGAATAAGGTTTATTATCGATAATGAAAAACTTGTGAATATTAATCATGTTTAAGAATTAGAACATTTCATAATAGTGTCGCAATAATTCAATTATACATGCACTTTAAACTAGTAGCCTTTTAGAATTTGTTATAAAAGCAAACACTTTACTAAAAATTTTATGTTAACTCATTCCATTATTTATATAATTGTGTGACTCTATTTTCAGAAACTGATATTCTAATTGTGAGGTATATTTTATTGTGTTACAAATAAAAAATTTAAAAGCATATTTTCATGAACTTTTGCAATAATAATATATAAAAATTTTATCTCCACCACACAGGAAATATACTATCACTGTAACACACTGTTCCATGATGGGGACTAACACACATAGAATTATAAAATTTGATAAATAAAGCATCTGTAGGAAAGACATAACACATCCTATGACAATTACAAAATATGTAAATTGTCAGGTGATATATATATATATACAACTCAATAACTTAACAGTGAAAGTTGAGCCTCATTATTTCCTGTCTGTTGTACTGAAATGAACAAAAAATAAATTACAAAAGACTTTTCTAAATCTGTAAACAAACAAGATCAAAAAACTTCTAAGTTTATAAAAATATTACCTTTGGCTTTGGGCGATGTGTATCAACAGCATCAATGGGTAATTTCAAATGTTCCACTTTACAGCCATAGGCTACAGGTGTTAACTTAATAATGGTATGTAGTGGAACTTGTAAGTATGGGAGTTCATCTGAAAATTGAATCCAAAAAACTTGATATTTAATTTAGAACTGTGCAGATGAAATGTATAGCAGATATTTTATGGGTTGCTACAATATATAAGGTGAGAAGTTTGTGAATTTTGTAATGATATCTTTTCCAGAAAGATTAATATATTGTTGCATTTTTTTAGGATTGCTTTCTTTTACTAAAAAATAACACATCAAAACATTCTTTGTAGATTGTAGATATTACAAAAATACAGAAATTGGTTTTACTTTTTTTAATGTTAAATTTTAACTCAATTTTTTTTCTTTGGTAATGTATAATTATATAAATATATATTTACTGACCTGCTGATTTATCAAGAAAATATGCCAAAAGACAACGAATTACTGCTTGGTGACTCACAACCAACACATTCCCTTGTCTTTCCAATTCCATAATTACTGGTTCAAGTCTGGCAACCAAATCCTCATACGACTCTCCCCTTGGATAGCGATATGTGAATTTATTTTGATCTCGTGCTGAAAAATCTTCAGGATATTTTTCTGCAATTTCCTCATAAGTCATTTCTTCACAAATGCCCTATACAAAATTTAAGAATGTGAAATTAACTACATATCTATGGAAGCTTCCAAGTTAGTTACAAAAAACTTAGTTCTTACAGCATCTATTTCATTAAGAGCTTTCCACCTCTCTTGTGGTGCTGGAACATTTGCAACTGTTTGAATGGTTCTCTTAAGCCAGGAGGTCCAAACTCTGAGACCAGGTATATCTTGTTGTTGAATGTACTGGGCTAATGCAGTAGCATATAGTCGACCTCTATATGAAAGTTCAGAGTCTCCTCCAATTCGACCTTCTAAATTTTGTTCACTCTCACCATGCTGTAAGTCAATAACTGTATATATAATTTAAACCATAAAAATAAATTAGGGAAAATAATACATATTTAAATAAAATATTCATTTATACTACATTATAAATAACATTAATAGTCTTACCCTTGTAAGATATATGGTGCGAGGCGTGATATGAATATTCATTAGATAATAAACAATGCGGCTCTGAATATGTCCCTCATGTTTATGAACTACAACCTTTTCTCCTGTTTGACAGAAATACATTAATATTCAGTTTATTTATATATGTACAAAGATTAGAATATACTTGGTATGATCATTTAACCTGATGAAAAAGATGACATTTTACCAACATTAAATAGATAATGAAAGAATGGTTGAAGGAGCTTAATGCCAGATCTAAAATTAACTGCCAGAAGTTCTCTGAAAATTGTAATGAGATTCATCTGTGTAATATTGTCAAATAATTTTTTTTTCGAGAAAGAGTAAAATTCAGTATATTAAATGATCATACATGTAAGATATATCATATAAATATGTTTGGGGTGCCTACCAGTATTATATATTCTCATAAAACTGAGGCCAGATTCCAAAGCCTCATTTAGAGGTTGATATTTTTCTTGATAATGTTCAATTCGTTTTATGAAGTCCTTCAGTGCCATTTCCTTATTCATATTTTGATAATCAGGACTGCTTACTTTCACTTCCTATTAACAAGGGAGTTTTGTTAAATATCACAGAAATGTTAATAAATGGTTTGGACAATTAGAAGTGGTATAAAAAATATCACAAAATTAAAGTATCACTGAATTGGAATATATGTGAATAAACAGGAAAATAAATGTATACGTTTAGTAATGTTTTACATGATAGATTGTCAAAATTAACATAATCCCATTTAAAATGTTAATGGTGTGACAATAATTTTATATAATCTTAATAACAGATAACATGTTGTTTTTCATGGCAGACATAATTTCAATTTCATAAACATGAAGAATCTAAAACCTACCATAATATTTTGTTCAATTATTTGAGGATCATCACATATTGATTCAACAAAGAATAGCTTGAAACCCATTTTGTTGACTACAATTTCATGGATCATTCTGCGGCGGTCTGCAGTTGAATTTGTTGCATCAAACACCTGAAAAATTAAATTATAATTTAATCAAAAAACAAACTAACAAAGAATCAAAATTAGAAACAATGCACAGGAATGATGAGTCAACAGAATCAGACTTAAAATATTATAATTATCTAAGTAATATTTAAAGGCAACTGTGTGAGCAGTACAGTTTAAGACCGCAATCCTATTATTTTCAATTATTTTCACATCATAAGCCTGTTAACTTATACATCATGCTAACATTGCAAGCAATGCAATACAAATGATTCTAATTTAATAATATGTAAATGATATGTTTACAAATAATATGCACAATCTTAGGCAATAGAAATGCTTCATTGTGATATATCCAAATATAAATTTGGATCACAAAAAGAGCAGTCATGTAAAACTACAAGAAGGTAATTTTGTATAACTGATAAAGATGCAACTGTTTTGCATTAATAAATACTCTATTGGTAATAAGAAATGAAATAAACTTTTGCATACTTACAGCTACTTCTCCTCCACATTCTAACCAGGAGCACACATCATGAAGGGCATCAATTGCACACTGTGTGCGAATTGCCATTGCTTCCTTATTGTCTGGCCGAAAGAATTCATGACTTTTGTAAGCACTCGTTGCATGTCTTCGATATTCACCCAAATTGAAAACTAAATAACATGATGAAACAAATAAATAAAATTAAGTAAACCACAAATGAAACTGTAATTTGTATTTAATAAGAGAAATACAAATATCTTGGAATCCTGAAGATTCTTTCAATTCTTACTTCAAAGTCTATTAGTTTATTAACACTGATAATTCCATAAAACTTTTATTGACAAGTCTGTTGTTTTTAACTTTTTAATGATTAAATATTTCCTTAAAGTTAATTGCTAACTGAAACATGAGGGTAATATTAATTCAATAAATCATTATTTGATGTAAACCATAAATTATTCAATTCTTTTATCATATATGCAAGTCACCACATCTAACGTCAAACAAAGTAATCTCACTCAAACTTGAGCTTATATTGAAGCATTTCTACTTCCTTTGATTCAAACTGTTATTTTTAAAGTACTGAACAAATATTTTGTCTTGACATTCAATATTTTTATATGAATGTAATATTGTCGAAGGAAATTATTCAAAATTTAAATTGCTGTAATCAGAGTGCTACATTATATTAAGACTTTGAATGAGGTTTGTCCTGAAAGTGACTAACAATTTGTTATATAAACAAAATTTGTAATACAAAAATGTGTAATATACTCAAATGTGAAAAAACTTTTTAAAACATTTTTTTTTTAAATTTTTAACTACATATTGACACATGTTTGGCCAAAGCAGATACTTCTGTTACACATTTATTGATTAATATAAATAGAACTTTCTTGACCTTAATTTACATTTGAAGTGTTAAACACATTAAAAATAGTTTCTTCAAATGATTACTAATTATGGGATAAAAATAAATGAATAAGTTATATTTACAAATCTAGTAATATGATTTGAATGGTAGATGAAGTAAGCATATTTCTGAATTATCTAGTGTTTTCTTTCAATTTTACTTTTCTACCACAATTTTGAGCAATTCAGATAATATTTTTCAATTGTAGTAAAAAACAGTTCAAATCTTACCAAAAAATTGATATATTTATTCCTAAAATTTATTGACTTACAGCAATTTTATACTGAACATAGTTTACATTAAATAATTATGATGAAAAGTGTGCTAATAAAATATTTCTTAAACTATGTATTTTACTCATTTAAATCAATTTACAAGTAAGAAAGACCTATATACAACCTAGGACAAAACACTTCCCAAACAAAATTTAAGTACATTTAAATTATTTCTAAGCAAAAGGTTGCTATCAGTGATTACAAACAAGATAAGAAAAATTATTTATTTACCTTTGGTGTTAATACCAATCCAATTGAGATAACGAGAAAGCTTCTTGGATATATATGTTTTGCCTCGAGCAGGCAGTCCAACCATTGCGATGACATGGGGACTGTTGACATAGTTGGCACGTTCACCTGAAAGTCACCACTACAATTAACCTTGGCATTTACCTTTTGAAATTGGAAGCTTATAATTAGAAAAAATAATAAAAGTACTGAAGAATAATCTACAAAAATTATAAATTTCAGTTACCTAGCAAAATCTTAAATAAAAATTATTGTAAGCTAGCAGTAAACATTGATTCAATACTTACTATATGGGAGTGAGCAGTTGTAAGAAAAATCCTTAATGAGTAAGGCAAGGTAAGTAAAATTATCTCCAATGCAATTAAATAATTATTTAAAATTTCCCAACTATGAATAATTTTTTCATGGTTAATATGTCAAGTTGTTGATAGTGTTAACATGAATTGAAATACATTTCCCATTTTATCAATGAAAATCTATATTTACGATTATCGAAAGTAAAATATGGTAAATATGTGATGTCTGCAGGAATGTTTTTATTTTGATATAAGTCAGGACATAAGAATTAAAAAATCAAAATCTACTACAGAAAAGCGCAATCCAAATCAAGAGTTTTCTTGCATTATTACTGGTGTAGTCAAGTAGAATGTCTAACATGTAAAAACTTCGTGGGAGGAAATAAAATTAAAAATATGGATTCGGAAGAAAGGAGAAAAACGTTTCTTTTTTCCAGTTTAAAGATCTAATCGCAGTGATTAATTGAACGTCGGTGGAAGAATGTTGGAGAGCTCACCGATGCGGACGGACACCTTCCGCTGATACTGGGAGTTTCTGCGCTGCATTGTTTAGTCAGAGCTCACCTATGCGGATGGAGACCTTTCGCTGGAACTGCGAGTTCCTGCGGCACATGACGACTGGAGGGGCGTCAGCAGGGACCTGCAGGTAGTCCATGATCCTTAGTCCTCGCTCTATCGTGGCTAACCGCTCATTGCGACTTACAACAAATAACTTGGCCGCGCTCCAACAACTTGTGTGCTCCTCTATTTATCAAGCCGGGTACTTAATCGGACAAACAATTCGTTACCTTCAAATGGCCGGAGACTGATGTTACGTGGTGTTTACAGCATACACAAACTTCTCGGCGTCCTCTGAGCGTGTGCGACTAAAGACAGATAACGTGGAGCTCCCACCACTCCACAGGGAACTCGCTCCCAGCCCCTCTCCAGCTGCGGATTGTGCTACTTTTCCCCAGCTAGACTGAGAGGTTATTGACATACTTTTTAGTGCCCCGTCTTAAATTAGGCAGTCCATAAACAGATCACTGTACTAATAAAATTAGGCATTAACGGGAGTACCCTCGAACAGAAAGTAATTTCCCTCACCGTTCTGTTTAGTCATAATACTAATGTAACTGGAAACAAGGGAAATCCTGAACCAGAACTGGCAGGTTTCTTTTTCTATGTCAAATATTTTGAAAAATGTCACGCTTTACTTATTTGTGAGTAATCTATTATTCATTCTATTTTTCAAAACGTTCTCTATTCAGCACGAACCTTTTCAAATATCAGTACTTGGTTCGTCCAAACCCCTTCTTTCCTGTCTCCTGCCGTACCTTAGTTAAAAACATAAGTCTGAGCATTCCAGCGTACGCCCCAAGAACTGGTTTCATCTTCTGTTTTGGATGCTCGCAAGATTACCTCGTACGTCAATTCTATTACTTTTACAATCTCTATTTTGTATAGCCAATCGACATACTTTGTATTGTATTACATTTCAATAATTTTGGAAACCTTTTGCAAATCTTATATTACAATTCAGTGTTGTTCTCTCCTTATGGTAGTAATATTATTCTTTTCTCATTGTATGAACCTTCCTCTCTAAAGAAAGAAGTTGTTTTACTGCCTGAATCGGAGCTTTAGTTGTTTTAATTTCTAAGTCGAACTTTGTCCATGTTTTCCAAACTTTCCTTCTCTGATAAAGTGACAAACATTTTATTTTGTCGCGTTAGTACTGTAACAGATAGTTCGACTTATAAATTTATTTATAGTTTTTTTTAATACTAAGAATTCCTGCCATTCACAATTGACTGACTTCGTTTTCTCTCTTCATTTACGCCCTTTTGGCGCTCATAAAACGTTAGTTGTTTTAGGAATTAGGGAGCATTAGATTAGAATTTAATCTTACTCTCTCTGTTTTTTTTTATCAAAGTTCTCACATGCCGAGACACCTTCACCTATTTTAGGCGGTATATGTACTGGGGTCGAAGACCTTGGGCATATGGCAAGAGTTGTCCACTGATCCCATTGGATCAGTCGGCCAAATGCCTCCTAAAACTTGTGGAGACATGGAGAAGGGAATGCTGCGACCCCACAGCGAACTCGTCTCCCGCCATTCAGAAGGGCGTGAGAGTAGTACCCAATGCTCAACCTACCTGATGCAGGTTTTCTCAGCATCTCTTTAGGTGAAACACCGGGTAGGATCCTAATCAAGCCTTGGCTACCTTGCTCTACATTCCGCACCCCCCCTTTTCAATTCCCTTCCTATGCTATACAGGGGATTTGCCTGTTTCAGGATCGAGTTTACAGGAACGCAAGTAAGCTTGAAGAGGATCAAGTATCAAGTTACGAGAAAGCATAGATCGATAGCATAATTTGAAAGAGACGCTGGTGTACATATTTCACAAACAAACGAGCGTCTTGCTAACAAAGAAAAATTTATAATTTTTTCCTCAAATTTATGCACATCTGAACACGAATCGTGATGAATACTATTTTAATTTCAAGGCAAGAAAATGATAATTCCAGTAGCAGAAATCAGATTAAGTTACTATATAAATTTACGTTTTTATATGCAGAAGCATTTACTTCTCTGATATTATGTAAATATTGGGGAGCAATATTTTAGGTAAAGCCATTAGCCGACTAGCGTATTCCCATGTATCTGTTTATAGTTTTAGATGTGTGCTCTTTACCAACTCCAGCCAGTCCTATTTCTGTCGCTCTGGATCGTAACTCCGTTAAAATTTCATTTTGAGCTTTCATCTCAAATATCTGAAAAACTAAGTATTACATGCGTGCCGCCGGAATTTAATACACCGAGGAACATATTGAAGAAAATGTTAAACGAATTCAGAACTCTTTTGAAAAAGAATATCAAGGCTGTTTCTACATTTCAAAAGGTTTTTGGCAGGTATAAAGTCATGTGAAACTTAAAACCTATAAAGAGATCTATTTACCAGCTCCCATACAGGTTTAAGCCTATCATCACTATAAATCAGATGATTTTATACAAAGGACTTTAGTACATATCATAATGCAAGTATTTTAAAGGCCAACATGTACGATTTTACACTTCAAATAAGAAGGTTGTCACCTTCTAGCGAAAGTTACAAAATGCAGCAGTAAACAAACGTTCATTGAATTGCTGACTACGTGATACCATTGCTATGTATAATCACAATATTTTTACTATTTCTATGAAGTCCGATAAACATAAATCAGAAGCATGCGCAAATTTTAGTTATTAGAATACCTATACATTATAAATGAATTGTTGAAATAGAATTGAAGCTATAATGTCACCCTTTAACAACGTTCGATTGTAATTAACACAACAACTAAGCTGCTGATCAGCTCAGAGGAAAACTATCATTATAGAAGGACTATAAATCAACTTGAATGGTGTGAAATTAGTGAAACATTATGAATATGGGGTGTATCGTTTCGATTAAACATAATAATTCTTTAGATAAGTATCGATAATGATAAGATATCATAGTTTAAAAGATCCTACCCGGTGATTCACCTAAAAGTGATGCGGGGAAACCCCTAGAAAACCCGCATTAAGTAGGTCGGGATATTGGGCGCTATTCTACGCCTTTCGGAATGATGGAAAATAATAATTTCCCTACTATTTCATAAAAGTTTTGTGATTTAACTATGAGATATATAGGTCGGCCACCAAGAAAGTTTATTCATGACTATGCGTAACATGTCTTAGAAAGACCTACATGACATGAAATGTAAAAAAATCGAATCTTACGAGGACTATTTAAAGTAAACATATATATCTTGTTTGTGTATAAGTCTGCAAATATACTTTTTATAAATTACGATATGTATTCTGAATAACTTCTTCACATGAAACCTGGTTACTAACTACCTTGTACATATGTTAGTTTCTGAAAATTATCTGCTCAAATTTGAACGCCCTCATTACTCTCTACCACTTGGATTTCTGAATAGGTCCACTGGCATCTGATTGACTTCGTCACATATGTCTGGCATTTATTCACTCGTATCAACATAATGACTCGCAGATTCTTAACCGCCTATGTGAAGCTGAAGATTTATGCATTGGAAGCAGGTCGAGGATCGAACAGAAGCCGCAATGCCAACAGTTCCACCTTGGCACTATTAGCAAGGGTGAGGGCGAACTTTCTGGGCCATTCGGGTCGGGACTACTCTGATGCAACCGGAACACATCCGTGACATTTAATGATCATATATGGAACACAGACGTTTAAGGGTTGAAAATTATCCGAGATTGAACCTCAATGCAGATTTGGATACTATTCTACGGAAAGTTCATTTTTAACCATCGGTGTGAGGCGTAACCAATTAACACATTAAAAACAATCATTCAACTTCACCACATTATTACCAGCAGAGGTTTGTTCCCGGAGGACAGCGGTCTATCGAGCATTAACGTTGAAAACTTTAATGACCTACTAAAACATGTTGCAATCATTAATATATCTTGAATATTACTCCCTGTATTCTTCAACGTGTATGCTTCATAAAAATATATTGGTGTCTTTTGTAGGCAATGGTTTCCAACAATTTACAAATTTCTGTTACATTGAAGCTCTACTTGAGATCAATGATTTGTTTTCTTTTTGAAGCTGACAAAAAATGGCACCGTACATCTTTAAAAGACCACAAATATTTTATAACCAAGGTTTTTTCTTAGTTTAGAACTACTACTTCTGACACTGAATCGTTTCGGATGAAATTTTTAGCCAATTGAATGCAAAATCATTAAGTATCGACATTACTGACCCAGGCCTATGTCGATAAACCGAATCAAATAGGAAATTGTGCACAAAAGTTTCGATGCTTCTATATAATAATGAACTAAACATTTAGTTAAAAGAAGAAGCCCTAATCCGGACTAAATTTACTCTCCAGTTAGAAGGAAGTTGCGTCTCATTTAAATGCAATAAATTATAGGTTTACTTTATAAACAATGTTACAAAAGGGTCATTCCTTGTAAACTTAACCAAGATCCCCTAGTCGACCTCCTCCAATTTTAATGGCTCAACCAGAATGTATTTTCTGGACCCAAACCAAAATACAAAAAAAAAATACTAGGTCTTAACTTGCATATTTCTCAAGTTATAACGATACGTGGAGGGCCTCCATGCAATTCATGAGCGCACTGTATAAAACGTGTATTTTGATCCCTTGTCTGGCAAGCTTGAATTAGTTTACATACTTGAAACTATGTCAGCTGCAAATGCTGCTCAAAGCAGGCCAAAACAATTGATGGATTAAATTGAAAGTATTGCAATGCAACTAGGTATGCCCGTTGCTTTTCTTTTGAGTAGCTTCGAAAAATGCAGATGAAAATCAAACACAATATTTGCAGATAGTTCCCAAGTTGCAGGTCAGCAACCTTAATTACGGGGATTGAACTTCAGGCTGATAAAGTTTAACAGTAAACGATACATTATCAAAAAAATACGACTAAGTTTGAAGCTACTGCGACTGATTGGCTGAAACTGGGAATTCTCTTGTCTATGATTTAACAAGAGTCTAGCCGACTCGAATTCATCCTTTGTCAGAAACAAATAATTGCTGCCCATAATAATTTAGTAGCAAAATGTAAACAAATAAATGACATGTGTTGGTATTAGTGCCACAGCCAGGCGTGTGGCAGCAAACGTGCGTTGTTAAAGCGCACGTGAATTGCGTTTTTCATTAATTACGGAGGTTGACAGTAAAATGTGAAAAACTTGGCAATGCAGATGTTTTTAGATTTATTATTGATGAATAAAAAAATCCGTTGTGTATACGACAATCGCTTTATCACTCAGCATTCCGAAGTTAAAATAATTCAACACAAAGGAACTGATATTTCCAAAACCGACAAGCTACCTATGACAGCCGTTTATCTCATTCATTTCCAACAACAATAGGAAAAGTTTTCGCATCATTAGCATAACGTTAGTATTGATATTTATTCAATTACCTATGGCATGCCTATGAAAACCTACATCGATAGGCTAAAAATTTGTTTATATTGTTAGAAAAAAATTGACCTAAACCAATATCATAAACAAAACTAATTTAAGACAATTTCATGCTACAGTGGTGACGAATACTATCCATACAACTCTTTGAAATGTATAGCAAAATAATTAAATTGGATTATTAAGAACAGGAGAAAGATACAGAGAAGAGGGAGTAAGCTAAGAAAACAGTTGCCCAAAGACATGGTTACATAAATTATTACAATTTTAAAAGTTTAAAATGTTTTCGTAAATTCTAAATACACCATACTTTGCTGAAAGCATAAATCCAAAGATATTTGTAAAAAAAATTCCTTGCGAACTGGAATGCAGTTTTATAATGTGGGTCAGTGTTAGATTCTTTGCAGTTTGTTTAATATGAAAACAAGTACAAGTAAAATGTTTTTTGTTGACAAGATTTTTTAATTAGGGTGGGAGGGGTGGATAAAGCTACATGAGGTTGTTCCTGAAAAAGGCAAAACTTCCAATTAATAGCATACGAAGGGAATTGAAACGGGGGAGATGTGCAAGGTAGCCCAGAGTTGACTAGGGCCCCCAGGCCTATAATCTAAGGATACTACACGGATTTAACGTAAAAAAAATGCAGGGAAAACCTGCATCAGGTATGTCCGGCTATTGGGTACTACTAACTCCCTTCCGAGGTGATTGCTGCCGACTGATCCAATAAGATCAGCGAACAACTCTTAATTTATGCCTAAGGTCTGCGACCCCGGTACATACACCTACTAAATGAGATTGAGGCGCCTCGGTATTTGAAAACCTTGAAAAACCAGGAAGAGAACGAGGCATCCTCGAAGGTAAGTAAGAGAAACACCTGCGAGAACTAAGCTCCCTCAAGTGAGAAATGAAGACAGATTTTCAGTAAACTATGACGCGAAAATCAAACATACACACACACATATATATATTGGAGGTCATAATAAAGTACAGATATATGGACCATATTCGTCGAGAAATGATGATTGTCAATCTAATGAAAATAATGTAATTAAATGATTATAATTGTAAAATTTCGCTGTGAAATGAAGTCGGCGCAAATTAATTATTGTTAAACTGAATATAAATAGTGGTTGAACTACATGTTCTTCGGTTGTAATTAATATATTTAAATTATTTTCGACTCTTTAAAACTAAATTACAGCTTAATTTGCATGTCTTGATTTGTCAATTTAGCAACAAGAATAATCTCATTAGACGTCTGTAATCTACAAATGTAAGTGGGAATTCGATTGGACGATTATTTACAGCCCAATTGACTTTAAAAAATTTTTAGTTTTAAATTAAATTTGTAGTTGCACCGTAGTCTGTAAGTTGCCCGCCATCGATAAAAGAATAGATTTTCGAAAGTATCATAAAACTGTATCTATTACTTAAAGTTCTAGTATCGAAAGCAAAATATCGTTTCATTAAAGTATCGATACTTTTTACGTGTCCCTAGTTAGGTGACGTCACTGTGCGTATAAGGAACGATTCGCTTGGATATATTTTCATATAATTATAAATATTCTTATAAGAGCATTAATCATATCTCAGACTTACATTTAAATGAGATTTACACATTTATTGCTCCACACAGACAACATTCGATATAAATTTTACATTTTACGATTCGTTTGACTACATTTCCATATAATTATAAATAAGTTGATAAGAGCATTAATCATAACCCAGACTTACTTTTCAATTAGATTTACTCATTTATTCCTCCAAAACAAAAGATTTTACAGTTTAAGCATTATTACCTCATACATTATTACATTAAGCTAGTGAGATCCCTCTGCCCACCAACGATGATAATCCTCTCTCTTCGAATTCCTTTTTAAAAAAACAACTCTCGTAACCATCGATAATCGAACGACGCAGCCTTCGCCAATACAAAATTTTCCCGGTAGAGATACCGCAGACATCGCACAAACCGTAAATCTTGATTCTTTCGTAAAGTTGTTATAAAAATAGTACTTCAACTCAAATCACGTGTAATTAAACCTAAAAGATTTCACGACTATATATTCCCCATTTTAAATCCCCATAGAAAAAGAGATCTCATCTCTGGGCTGGTCATGCAATTGTGTGTTTTGTGTAAGCTACAGTCAAACGACATTCCATAGCTCAAATTTTGAAGTCAATTGTATACGAAAATAAGTTATGTTTGAATTAATGTTAACGATTCCCAATCCAATATTTAAAATTTACTGTTAATTTTTTATTTAAAAGCTACAAAGAATCGTTACAATTTATGGCCTAGAACGTGTTGTATATAAAATAGACATTACAGTTATAAAAGTCCAATAGTTCACATTGCTGGGCAGATAAAACTGCTAAAGCGTAACACAAAAGGTCGGCGGAACAGTGAAGTACTGTAGCCCAATAAATAAGCAAACTACGTAAGATTATAGCTGTAATATGTATTTTCAAAGTTAGGAAAATTTACTGGCTTGCAAGTTCTTCGTATGCGAAGAAGTGGCGGAAATTCAGTCCCTGTCCTCAGCAAAGAGCAGGGTACCAAGTATGGAAAAACTACCACTAAACTCATTATCGAACTTGTGAGAGTAATAAGATACACCAAATGTCAACGTCGAGACGAAATCATGCAATTTCGGTTTTTAAGTGACAATATACATAAATATGATCGACTTGGTTGCTTTTCCCGCTTAATATCACAGGAAAGGATGAGAAGGGGAAAATCTGTAGGACCTCCAATTACTCGATTTTAAGGTTTGGTGTGGGGTCGCAGAATTCACAACTCTGTCTCGACCAGGAGGGCAGGTCATAATAGGTCAATGAGAACAACAAACAACTCTTACCAAACTACGGTGTTTCAGTAAACTAATACGATAGAAAGTAAAATAAATAAGTGTGGTGTATCCTGTCACCAACTTTTTTCAATATAATTATTATTTAATGATAACATTTAAATTACGACAGCAAAGAAACGATGCCGGGTTTAGCCAGGCAAGCAAAAGAAACAAAAAAAACTCTTGGCAGCATCTAAATGGCTACTCTCAACGAATCTAGCAAGTAATAACAAGTTTGGACGAGAATGTTTTTCATAAATTCGTTATCTCTGATGACTACCGGAGATACCTTCGTTCATGGAGCATCTTGAGGAAACCCCATGGAGCCGATCTGGTTGTTTCCCGTCGTCAGCAGACGCTCCGCAACTCACGCCATCGAGTCGTCATTCCGTGTCTGCGCCGGGAAGAACTCGCTGCGTCAACAGGAATTTTCTTGGATCAACAAGTTGCCAAAAATGACTTTCTTCGCTGGACTCAATCACATGTATGGTTGGTTTGACTTGAATAAAAGGTGGATTCTTCAATAATTAATTTCATGGAGCTACTCTCTCCGGCCAATGCTTCTTCCCTACTGCTGAAAGTACTTGCAACATCCAGAATTTTCAACAGAAGAATCCCTGCTCAAAATGCTTGTTATAATAGGCAAGGCAACCCCGATATGACCACCATTTTGAGTATTCAGACCTTGCGTGAAATTCCTTTTGCTTTCATGAGACTTAATATGAAACCTAAAATTGATGGTCGATAGTAAAAACTTGTATGCAATGAAAATGTTCGCATAAAATGACTGAAAGTGGTATTATGTATACACGCGCCGAAGAATGAATAAGAACACCAACGACTGAACCTGAATACACTTTACAGGTGGCTACATCTCAACAAATTAGGAAATAAATACTTTACCATATTAGTTTCTTTGGCGTGTAGCCTGTTAGTTTTATCTAATCAAAGTTTGTAATCCACAGGATAGACTCGGTGATAACTCTAGTGTTGTTAAAGTGAACTTAAAAATATTAACAACATGCAACAGTTGGGTTACTGTGCGTCAACTGACACTGGACATTATTCTGTTTGGCCGTTATTCGCTAATAAGAATCACAGTAGTGGTGTTTGATACACAGACAATTGAGTCATACAGTGCAGTAATGTAAAATAATATCTGAAGCCCGCCAATTTAATTCGTATTCATGATGAAAATTGAATGAACACAACGTTTTTGACAAAAACTGTGACACGGCTGTTATTTACGGCTTACTATCCTCTTTAATACATGAATAGGTGAATTTAAGAATATTATATACGAAGAATGATCGCGAAAATAGCGGGAATATCGAGACTTGTGAATACTGAGCTAATGGAAAGAAAGAATAGTAAATACGTT
Source organism: Eucriotettix oculatus (assembly GCA_034510155.1). NCBI lineage: Eukaryota > Metazoa > Arthropoda > Insecta > Orthoptera > Tetrigidae > Eucriotettix > Eucriotettix oculatus. The sequence continues at coordinate 204,404,728 of CM067376.1, forward strand.
TTAAGCCTTTCCCAGATTTACACTACTTGGTTATAATTAATATATTTCTCGTTGATATTAGTTAAAACTGATAAAGAAGAACGAAAAATGGCCTCGGACTTGGCAATAACAACAAGAAATTATAATTAATGAACTGGAGAGGTCCCGATGTTGGTGACGAAACGTTGTAATTCAACTTAAATTCTTCTATTTCTGACTTTCAGCCATTCTTTGCACTACTTTTTTTTTATAAAAAAATATCGGCTGCTGTGAATAGCCAAAGAAAAGTGAAAGCAACATATGGCATTTATAAGAAAATTAATGACTTTATTTCTACAGTCTATTAGGAAACAGACGTACTACAAACAATATATACAATTGCCCTAGTCAATTCTTGGCTACCTTGCTCTACCTACCAAATCCCATCCTATGTTACTGTAGGGGAGTTTCCTGTTTCAGGATCACCCTCGTGTAGCCTGTTACTAAAAAAACCTTCCATAGAGGGGAACACCTGTGGGAGCTTTCTCTCGCAGAGATGGGCTTATCTTTGGGGATTCCTTCTTCTCCCTCTGGTTTTCGCATGCCGAGACACATTCATTTCTTTTACTGGGGTCGTAGACCTTCAGTATACGGCAAGAGTTATCCGCTGATCCCATTGGAGAATCAGTCGGCCAGCTGCTTCCTAAGACTGGTGGAGACACGGAGAAGGGAATGCGTCATTAGCAAACGCATGAGAACAGCCCGACCTACCTGCTGCAGGTTTTAAATGGGTTTCCTGTATCTCTTTTAGGTGAAACTGTAGCCCAGAAGGCCTAGTCAACCCCTGGCTACCTTTCACCCCCCCCCCTTTTCAATTTTCTTCCTATGCTATTACGGGAAGTTGCCAGTTTTAGGATCATCCTCATGTAGCCTAATAACAAAAAACTAAAATGACGTTGGAAACGGAGTAATTAACAAAAATCACTTTCCGTATTCAAAACTAATTAACATGTATAAGGCGTGATGGAATGAGTTTATAAGACCTTGAATATTTTACGGCTTTAGAAAAGAACAAGTTAAGCAACGTAGATGATAAAGGAAATTTGTAGTATGTGAAGAAGAGATCAGACCCTATGCAAACTATTATTAACAACGATGAACGAGTACAACTTTGAGAAAATTGTCATGAATGTGAAAAGCATAACAATTAGTTTTCAAACAATAAATATCTTATTTAAAAACGGAATTTATAAGTACTGACTCGAAAACAACATATTTTTTAAAAAATTGAGGGTGAAAAGGAGTGAATAGGTCTATAATACATAGGGCAAGTAATGGAAAATGTTGGTCAATTGGCTTTTGAAATTACTTTCAGATGAAAATATGGGAAAACTACTTCTAACCAGCGACATAGCTTGCTTGAAAAAAAAAAAAGTTCCCTCTTACCTATCACCTACAGAACGAAAATAAAACGAAAACAGCTAATATAAATTTCAAAACCGTTTCAGAACTGCAATTTGTTTGATATATAGAGAGAACGATTGTGAAATATATCTCAACAGTGTCATTGGTAACTGACCTCGCTCTCGTCTACTGATCGTAGTCTGCTTTCACAGTACCTTTGCCGAACGTTTCCTTGTTGAGATGTTTCCAGCCCAGAGAAACCATCTCCTCGGACCAGCTCATAGTTGCCAACTGCCGCTACTGACCTCGCTATCTGGCTGAGATAGGCAATTTTCTTACTGCGGCTGCCGGATTCATACGGCACTCGACGCAATTCCACGCGGTAACCAGCAAAGACTGAGACCGGCTTTATCGCCCCCAAAGGCTTAATGGTTTACGGTTTCGTCACAAACAGCTGTAAACCTCGTGCGACTGGCGGATGGGCAGGTGCCGAGGTCCCTCTTATCGCTCTCTCACAAGGAAAACAGCCAAGCTCAAAGACCTACGATTATTCTAGCATAGTACAAGTGGTCACTCGTCGTAAGGAACCATTTTGACTGCGGGCCCTGGCCTCGGTCCAGCCGGAACGAGGGAGTGTGTTGCAAGTTCGAGGCTGTGACATTCTTGATCGGTCGTCCAAGGTCTAGAAGAGATGCGTGACCCTCGTGCTGACCCTGTTTGAAGGCGGCCAATCAAATTAATTGTACCTCAGCTCACTGACGCGCGTTCTTACGATCGGAAACAACAATACATCAATTAACAAGTAGTAAACGTGCTCAACTGACTACAGCAACCAGTGACGTAATTGAAATAGTCGACCACAAGCACTTGGGAATTCTTCATTTAATCAGCAATCAGAAAATACAATGTTTATAAGGTAATGTACTTTGGCATAAATTGTAGAAATTAAGCTAAACGAAACGAATCAATATGACAACTATCCGCATATACATGAAAATCTGTGGGTTCATTAAAATATAAAAACTTTTGACAAATGACTTATTCTGATGTCAATTTATATTTAATGGCCCATAGCGGGAGAGAGGTGACTTGCAACCAAATAATTTCTGCTCATAGAAATATGATCTGACGAGACAATAGTTTCGACGTTAGTATTACGACATAATTACAGACAGATATTAAGTTTTCTTCCTTGGCATATATCGTTCAGTTTTATATTTGTGTTTGGTATTATGAAATTGAGGTCAGACTAGTATAAATACCAGAATAAGTTAGAACGAAACTAAAACAATACAGCTTATGAGACACAATAAGACAATGATAATGATTGATCTTATATTTTTTCTAACTGTACTTGTAAAATGAGAACGGAAAGTCCCTTTTAGGAAACGAAACCCGTCGTGCTGAAAAAGACAATCTGGTGCAACAGCAAAATTTATGCACCTCTACTATTCGACCTGCAACTACGAAGTACTAAAATAATTATCGTGCAACGATAAAATAACTAAGCAAATAAAATCATTCAAACTGATGAATCATTTAATGAACAGCTAGTAAATTTTGAAAGTGAAGTCTTCCTTCGACACAAGATACCTTTGAACTGGCCGGCTGTCGGCGACCTTGCCACGATCCCTGACCTTCAGCAGCCTACACCTCAAAGTCCACTCAGTGGCCCACAGGTGGCTCTGCTTGGCAGCACACCAGTGCCATCTGTGAACACGGAAGCAACTACCAGCACAGCACGGAAATTAAATTTCAGCCCTACACCACTGATTCACGGCTTTTTTTTAATCTCCTTCAGTATGACAGCTTTATTTTCAAAAGTAATAAAATCATAATAACGATAAGCTTGATGGATTGCATAAAAATATTTATTATATTAATTAAAAAATCAAATTTAATTTAAATTATTGGTACATATATTTGAAATGTAATTTTGTAATAATTGTAAGCTAGTTATTCTGACTTTTAATCGGGATCTAATCAGGAAACTAATACTATAAGGAAATAGGCAATACATTCTCCTATTACAGTTCTTCAATAATGAATAAAATAGAAAATTCTGTAGATATTCTTGAACATAAAATGCTAAGGATTATATCTTAAGACACAGACGTCTTAGTAATGGTCAAATATCATCCAGATTAATTATTTTATTGTATGTTGCAGTTCATTAACAAGTAATTTCATTTAAGACGTCATAAGACTGATATTGTATGTGAACATTATACAAAATATGTAGAAAAAGAAAGTAACATCGTATGCATATGTATGAGTAGTAAGATATAATAAACACAACAGTAGACTACAATATAATAAGTGCAAAACGAGAAAACAACACAAACGGGTAAGATGTGATAGTAGAATAATACAGAAATGGAATTAAGCGTTACCGAAGTACAGTAGAAATGAAGTAGCGGGTGTCCATTTGATCAACGAGACTATGCAAAATTCAAAAGCTTTAGTATTATATATAAGATGTAAACTATTAATGAAAGTAAAGACGGACAACACATCTAAAACGGGTTGACGATTAACGGCAGTTGAGCAATTTGACAAATAGTTTTTAATAATGAATAAATATAAGTATAATTTCAATTCGAAAAAAGTATGGCTTAAATTTGATTTCAATTAAGTAAGAAAATCGTCTCCTCGGGTCGAATATTTCAGCTAACGGATCACATTCTCTATAGTAGACACAGTACTTAGTTTAGATCAAATTACCGAACCAAATACATATTCCACTGCAAACCTCGTTCATGTATATGTCGACCTGACATCAAGATTGGTCCTTTATATAAAATCGACGAAAATGTGACGGGAGTACTTCTTGACATAATTTCTATACATGTATTTACAAAACAGTTGTGCGTATAAATCTGTGACTTCTGCGAGGTTGTTTCATAAGCCAGAGATAACACAGGCTTTATTTACAAAAAAAAGTCAACTACTTTTTCACAACATATATTTCTATAAGCCATCATGGAAGGTAGGTGACGCGAAAAATGTCTCTCACATACTGTCTTAAAATCACTAAAAGTTAAAAATAAGTATACTTAAGCGAGAGACATACAACTAACATCACATAAGTTTTTTACAGTTAAGAAATCACTAAATATAAAACGTCTAATTTATGTTAATTGTGGTTTTTATAAAGTAGTGAAAGGAACATTAAAATAATTATTAATTCGACAGATTTAGAAACACAGCGAGATGTTCAACGAATGTATGTGTCAATCATTTTAAGGGTACTAATAACCATTTTCTTTAAAATGTTGCCACAATTAAATAGTTACAACGGTCACATAAACTTTGAAAAATTTGGAAATATGGATTAAAATTGTACGACGTGTGCCTGACAAAGTCAGTTAAATATATAATCGTTGAGAGCTTTATATAAAATATTTAAATGTATCTGACATTATTAAACTATTATATAAATATTAATAGCCTCATAAGAGAGACTTAAAATATTTATATTAGGAATAAAAAGTAATACCAGTGACATACAACAAGCTTCCGATGACCAAACCTTCGTTACATAATTCATTATAACACAAAGTATTATCCTTTGGCAGTTTCTTAAAAATTATTAACGAAATTAAATGGCGTTGACGGAAACGTAATATTTTATAAGGAGTTTATAATATTACCTATCTTACTTTAAAATTTAATACAACAGTTAGGCAAATAATTAAATTTTGTTACGGGTAGAGATAATCCAGGCACAGTGAGCAAGTGTTCCGTATATCTCACTGGCTATCATCGACATCTATTTCTTTTACATACTATGTACAACGGAAAACGTACCCTAAATTATGAATATGTCCTTAAAAATATTTAGTACAAATTGTCTAAGTAAAATTTATCAGATATCTTAATTTTTTCGATATTTTTTGCGCAACTTTTAACTGAAATACTAAACCTAACGTATATTCTTTAGAAACAATTATTTATTATTCAAGCACGATTGAAATTATTGGAGGGAAGAAATGTTTTTTGGTCCAGAATCGTCTCAGTAGTGAGGGATCTAGGAGGCGAACCTAGTACTGAATATCCGACGGAAAGTATTGATGAGTGCAGATGTGCGCATTTTATCTGCGCGGTGCATTGAATTACGAATCGGGCCTGCGTCTCCATCTCTTGCAACATATACAACATATATACTCAATCAGCTGAACAAAGGACCCAAAAACACTATCTTTTTAGATACAGCACTTCGAAGTGGATACTGAATTATAACAACAAATGATGAACAATTTGACAACTAACTTCTAATGGCGAATGCGGCCAATTTTGAGATTTAGTTAATATTTCTAGCAACCAGTCTTCGTTAAATTAACGGAAAATATCAGCAGTACTTCAGAAGAAATCACTAATTTTTCATTTATAACACAATAATCCTCATAAGCAAACTGTATTTGTTCCCTGTGGCAGTTAATAGAAACGGTTTTTATGGGCCGTATTGTAGTCAAATAACCACGTCTTTATTGTAAAGAGAAAACATACCATTGATTATAATCTAATTACAGTGAAAGGAAGGTAGAAAAATAAGTTCTTGCCAAATGTAAAAGATGACACTGAGTAGAATCTCTACACGTTTGTTTGTAAGATGTGTGACTGGTTTTCGTCGCCATCCTAACGAATTTGTAATTTGGCTGCAAAGAAATCAAAGTCGCGCCAACAGCTAGGGTCAATTTAGGGGATCTTATCTTCCTTGTAAGGGAACACAAACACCCAAGCCCATGCCAGGAATCAAACCCGGGTCCTGTGTGGTACGAGGCAGTGACGCTAGCCACTAGACCACAGAGGCCGGCTTTACCGTTTTTGTTTGAGGAATTTATTTATTTTTGTAACTGGGAGGCAAGACGAAAATATAGAACTGAAAGGTAAATATCCTGAGAAATAACGCAACATCAAAAATGTGTCTTTCTATTAGTTTGAAAGTACTTAATACTATGGCAATACATGACAATATTAAAGACCTGGAAAAGATAAAAATGGTGACACACATTTAATTAAACATAAAATGATAACCAATTTAATATCAGCCTTGAATTTTACTGAATTCACTTCAGTGAGGTGAAATATGAAGAAGAGGGAGTGGGGTGTCATTACTTAAAGTTTTCTTTCCAGAACAAAGTTGTTCCAAGAAAATGAGGAAAACGCTAGAAGTTGAACAGCGACCTGACTACACCAAGGTTATACAAAAGGAGATCGTTTCCTGATTTGCCCCAAGAGTACCTTAAAAAGTATCGAATCCACGATATTGATACCTGAAAAGTATCGGTGTAAAAGTACCGATAAGTGTTAGTATCGGATTGAGAAAAATTACTAATACTAATATGTTTATATTCTATTTACTTTCTCAATACTTTCAATAAGAGCACAGATAACAACCAACCATCCATTACAAAGTAATTTTTATTGAAAAATTAAAATAGGACATTTTTAAAGGGATAGAACATTTAAGGTAGACATATAATTAATACTTATTTTATACATTAGAATATATTTTTCGTGTACATATTTTAATTATTGGGTCTTTTAAACAAATAGAAGCGCATATATTACATTATACAATTGAGGAAACGTGGTAAGATTTCTATTCCGATAACTTCGTCGTCATTGTTAATCTACAATCTCCAATTTCTTCTGTTTTTAATAGATTAATCTGTTTCCTCTTTAGACTCCAGTTTACACCTGTTTTTATACATTTGAAATAGGTATGTATGGCAGGTCGCATGATTGCAGTTCACCTTCTTAAAAAATGACCATAAGTTTCTTTTTGGAGCTGCTATCCTGGTGTAGTAAGTACACGTATTTGAGAAATTATAACAGAAGATCGTTGCCTATATTTATTATGATTAATATCAGTCAATGATTAATAACATGAACTTTCATTTTTTTTATTTTAGCTTGAATAAAACCGTACACAACACACAAAAACTGAGAAATAACGCAACATCAAAAATGTGTTTGTCTATTAATTTGAAAGAGACGACTGGGTGACGATAAAACACTGCAACACGCACTCAATTAATGAATTAGATACAACAATCAGCAACAATAACGATATCGTGGAACCTCGCATAACGAACAAAATAGATTGAAAAAACATTCTTTCCTACTGAGCGATGTTTCGAATGTCGAGTGACATGGATAGGGAAATCCCCGATGGACGGAACGCGCCTGCCTATCGTCCAGGTCTACAAAAGAATGTCGAGTGACATGGATAGGGAAATCCCCGATGGACGGAACGCGCCTGCCCAACGTCCAGGTCTACAAAAATACCTCCTTGAAGGATACAATTTCATCAAAATCCGGTTTCTGCCTCCGTTTCTCCAGCAGGATATTTCTAATTATAAGAAGTTCTAGACGAAAGCAACCTTTGAGCGTTGTTTTGAGATGACTCTCACAGAGTTTTAGTATTATCATTTCCACATTGTTGCATGCCTCAAGTGATAGAAAAAGCGTGGGAAGCAGTTAGCAGTTACAAGGGAACTTTTACTTCTGCTTGGAAGCAGCTTTGGCCGGAGTGTGTTGTCAAATGTGACGTTGTGAGGTTTGAGACAGTATCTGAGGAACCTAAGTCTCTGGCCAAGATCTTTGGGCTGGAGGTGTATAACGATATCAATGAGATTGTGGAAGAGCACAGCCAAGAGCTGACCACCGAAGAGTTTATGGAGTTGCATTGCATTTCACGTCAAGAAGGTGTGCAAGAGAGTTTCTCAATAGAGGATGAGGTATCAGAAAAGCAATAATCTTCAGAAAGCATTGGAAACTGTTGCATCGTAAATTGACAAGCATCACCCTAAAGTGGCTTGTAAACGAGCAACAAAAATTTCATATTGCCGGCAATATTTCTGAAAACTATGGCCCGGCAATGTATTGAACAAGCTATGGCCGGGCAATGTGTTGCAATGTATATCCCAGCAACATTGTGGCCAGAGTACCCCAACATTTCCCGCCGAAAATGAAGAAGTTACTTGTGATAAATTTAAAAGAGGAGAACCTGCATTGGACCTCTTTTTTAATAAACGAGAAACAGTTCACAATTTAAGCAACGAATTGATTCTTGATAATTATTTATTCAAAAACGTCGCCTTCTACATTGAAGGACGACTTTGAATATTTCCTTCAAAAATTGAGCTCATTATAATGAAAAAGGATACGGTGATGGGGAATGCAACACCGATCTATACAATATACGAGCTATAGGGAGTTTGGACTGGAAGATGTGGAAGAGAAAGGAAGGCAGCCATGGGATGGCTACGACTCCCAGATTCACAAGTTTTAGGAGGCAGCTGGCCGATCGAACTCCCCCAAAAAAATCAGCGGATAACTCTTACCGTATGCCCAATGACTGCAATCCCAGAACATATTCCAACCAAAAATGACTAATGTATTTGGGGAGTGCCATCCTTAGAAAATAGACACAGAACGAGGTATCTCGAAAGTAAAACCAATTATTTCTCTGAGCTGAACCAGACAGCTATAGAGGGATAAAAAGTATTTCTTTCAATTTCGGAGACACGAGAGTGACAGAAAGGAGGATTGGCAGATATTTATGTACCATGACTTCAATAAACACTAATTCCACTCAGATATGTGTAGAACTTCGGAACCAAATCGATAAAACAGAAACGGGATAGCATTCCAGGATCTATTAAAAACTAAATCAAAATTTACGAGTGACTTAGACAAGAAGTTTCGTCAAATACGGCTCAACGCTCTTTGTCTTTACCGTTCTTTGGAAGCTCCTCACTGAGTAAGAAAATATTATAATCTATTATACGCAACGAAAAAGTCCATCTTTATTAATCGAGAATTACACTACAATTATTAATCGTACGTAAGTAAACGAGTACATGCTCATCAAAATATTGCAACAATTTCAATTGACAATAGTTTCTAAACTAAGAAAAGTCTCGCATATTATCTCATTATCTTTCCTGTATGTGCTAGTATGAAACAAGAACAAGAAAGTTACTTTGCACGTAACAGATATGATATTTGCTAAAGTAAATTTGATTATACATAGTTTCATTTTAATCTCCGGGATTATATCTAAAGATATACTTGAACTTTGTTTTGCTCGGGACAGAAACACTATAACTTTTATTGGCAGACATTTCTCATCGATAATAACCAAGCCAGGTTCGGCATGACGAATGTTCATCAGGCGATCCCGAAATAGGAAGGGAACGCAACCTGATTCGTTATTTAATTGCAAAGGCCGGAATACTTACAAAACCTAAGATAACAAGTGCCTTACTTACCTGATGAAGGTTTTCTAGAGTTTGCCCTGCATATCTTTTAGTTGCATTTCGGGTAGGATCCTTAAACTTTATCCTCAGGGCCCTGCTCAGCCCGCTGCCTTCATCTCCCTTCCGTATCCCCCCCTCCCCTTTCAAATTTCCGCCCTCCACTGACGCTCTTTCCGAGCAAATTGCAAGTCTTCATTTCTTCCGCAAAGCTCAGCGGTCACTAGGGTTTCCGAAACCTCAACATGAGCTTAATGTTTTCTCGCTAAGGTTTCTTCTCATATCCAAGCATTCACTTCAAATTCTACTTCATTGATCACAATTGTTTTCTATCATATACCTGAGCCTCACTGTCACTTAAATTATGTTGTAAAAAATATTAAGACTATTTCGAGAGATTCTTCTTTCTTCTTAATGGACACAGTTCGTAAATACATCAGCCGCAGTGAATGATACTGCCAGTACTGAGATTACAACGCATACTTTCTTTAACACACCATTTTCAACTCACAATGGGTTCAGCGCTCTAGATTTTTATTCTACCTAAATATACTATGTAGCACAAACTGATGCTGAGAAAGACGTTGGGAGGCAAATAGTACGGAACGCATGATGTTTTAACTACAACGAGAACGAAACGGGTTAGGAACTGGAGTGTGACGACCATGGCCCACTGAAAATTGCGTCGCGCTCTAAGTTTAAATATACAGCGTTCAAATGTTCCGTCAAATTTAGATTGTGTAAATACAGAAAAATATAGAAAAAGACGATATTAATTCAACACCTGAACCGGAATTAAACGATGGCCAGTTAACTTTAGCTTTTCTTGTTGTTTGTTGTGGTACACAGTCCTAAGACTGGTCAGATGCAACCTTCCATGCGAACCTATCTAGCACAAGCCTTTTCATTTCCTCATAAATACCACATCCCCGTTATCTCAGATCTGCTTAACGTATTCCATCCTTGCCTCCCTCTTCTTCTGTTCTTACCCCACACTTCTCTCTAATGCTAATTTTACAAGACCCTCATGTCTCAAAGCGTGGCCTATTAATCTATCCCTTCTCTTGGTCAACGTTCTCCCTATTGTTCGCTCTTCCCCTATTCTGTTTAGAACTTCCTCCTTAGTGGTTCTATCCACCCATCTGATTTTCAGCATTCTCCTATAGCACCACATTTCAAAGGCTTCAATTCTTTTCCATTCCGCAACTTCTATACTCCACGTTTCGCACCCATATAACGCCACGCTCCATACGAACATTTTTAGTAACGATGTCCTAATATTAACACTTATATTACCCGTAAGTAAATTACTCTTTTTCGCGAAAGCCTTCCTTGCCTGTGCTATCCTACTCTTTAACATTATGTCTAACATACTTTTACCATCCCTAGTTGTTACGCTTCCCAAGTAGCAGAATTCCTTAACTTCCGTCAAAATATCACTGCCCAATCTAACACTCTCTGTTATTCCACTGTTTCCCATTCTACACTTCATTACCTTGGTTTTTCCTCTATTAATCCTCTTATTGAACTCTTTCTCCATGACCACGTTCATGCCATTTATTATGGTATCCACGTCTTCTTCTTTCGCCCCTAATTCTCCAATATCGTCGGCAATATCGTCTATCCAAAGATAGAAAATACCAGGAAAATGTATAAAACTACAAAAAAATTAAAGTATAAAACTTTGCTTAATCGTAAATGCTACTATTGTGTTTCAAAAGATGCCTACGTTCTATCAATTAAGAAATAACTTGTACACACCGAGTACATCATTATCTACCATTTTTAACAAATAATATAAATGAGGCTAAAATTTGATGTTATTAGATAAAGGAAAGTCGAAAGGAAGGTTAAAGACAATGTTTGGAAATCTTCCAATAAATTGCTCAGAACTAAATCAGATCAGAGGCATGACCTCCCAACACAATCGACGAATATTAATAACGATATAAATTGCCTTACTTAGTGAAATACAACAGGTGAATCAGAAGTGCAATGAAAATAAGAAATAAGTTGACATGACAAAAAATAGACCGACTCTACAATAACTTTCATGGAGAAGGCGCAGCAATGTTTTTAAAATTGTCCTTTATATCTTTATACTTATTGCCGTAGCTTATTATATACACGGTCACCTGTTTACTTAGGGGTGTTTCCTTTCTCTCTGGTTTTTAAGGTTATCATAAGCCTCAGTTCTGAGGGATGCATGTATATACGGTAAAAACTGTCTGCTGATTTAAACTTGACGAGGAACGGAGAAGGGAATGCTGAGTACCCATAGTAAACTAGTCTCCTGTCATTCGGAAGGATGTGAGAGAAATACCCAATAGTCAAATCTACTTGATGCAAGTTTTATAGAGTATGCAATGCATCTCTTTCAAGTGAATACCGGGTAGGATCCTTAAACAACAAACCCGGGAGCCGTAGTTAGCCTGGCTGCCTTTCTCCATGCCGCCTTTCAATTCCCTTCCTACGCTATTAAAGGGGAGGTGCTACAATTTTCGTGCCCTCAAGGAGCCTGCCATTCTAAAAAATAGACGGAACCAATTGACCTAGAAGGCGTAAGTTACTTGTCTTAGTTTGAGGGTATTCTATCAATATTTATTGCAGTGTTTTCGATTCGAATAATGTTCAAATACGCTGAAGCAATACGGTGAGACCAAGAAGGATAATTATTTTCTTACTACTATATAAAGAAAGTATAAAATAAGATAATTCTCTTCAGAATTATTATATATTCATGTAGGACCGTAAATTTATGGTCAACATAATTATGGTGGCTAGGAAATGTAATAATTTTATGTTTACACAAAATCTGAACTTTAAAATCGGAGTTTCCTGCTTTTTATTTCTTTGCCGTTAGACCTATGTTTCGACGGATAGAACTTCCACTTTCTTCCAGGCTGGAAAAGCTGTCTACGGAAATGATCGTTGACTTTAAATTTCAAATCCTAATTACATTGTTACAACACCATAGGAAACGCTTAAGCACGACTGAACTTGATTGGACATGCCAAAGGCACACTGCTAAAATACAAGAACAACCCAATTGTGCTTTTACGCCGAATGTTTGCTGCGATTGAGAAAGCTCGTTTGAGGTAAAACAATCATTCTATTGAATTAAGAACAGATTGATTTGTCAAATATATTAGCTCATACGAATATGAAGCACACACTACATGATGGACGCTTCCTAAACCAATTCAAGGATGAAAGCTATGTGGGAAAGTGGACATTTCATATTTTTTACCTTGCAACAATGCTGCGGTATGTTATAAATCAGTAAAACTAATTCTAGTACAGTACAAAACATTATTGTTGTTTGTGAATTTTATAAACTTGTTCCGCTATTTTGCAGTTCCTTTGTAATGATGTAGATTTTATTTATATTATTTAAAAGTCTCTGCTCTCTTATATTACTGTCTAAAACGCATTAAAGACATATTTTTCATTGTACTATTATTCCATTAAGAAAAATAATTGTAAAATGAACAGTGCAATTTTACATATCCTACATTAATAGTCTACAGGACCTAAGGGAAAAGCGGCCACCCAATGGCGACATTACCTAATTAGGTGGGAAAAAGTGTCCACCATGTAACCATTCAGAAAAAAATGTAAACACGATCTACATATAATATTTTTCTTAATTTAAATGCATAGTGTGGTACTTCACAATGTGCATATGTGGCAATCATCTATTAAGTACCATAGTTTTGTGAAAATTTATTTTATGGTCATTCTACTCTACCTTCCCCTATATGCACCTTAAACAGTTTTTCTTATACCTCCAAATTACTGATTAAAAGTATTTGAAATGGAATTGAACTTAATGATATATATATATAGATTGTCAGCCACATTCATCATTGGAATTAAACAATGACAGAGAGCATTTCTACTAACTAACAAAGAATGAATGTTGTAGATCATAACGGGCCAATTAGATCTACCTAGCCGAATAGAAGTAGTTCGCTACAGTGTTTCATAAAATAATCCCAACTTAAAACTATTACTTGCTGCGGTTGATTGTGTCTTAATTTTAGCACTTTATCAAAGTTTAATTAAGATAAATATTCATTAACCTAAAAACACAATACAAAATACGACTATAAGTGTCACAAAAAAATTGTTATTATGTTTAGTACCAAACATAACGTTTGTGATTGTCATTATGTTTTAATTTTGGTCTTTAAAACACATTTGGAGTTTGCCATATAACACAGTGAACAATACTTGCATTAAATTTTATAAATTACAATCAGTTTTTATCCGTCCAACTAAAATAAGACATTAACGAGGTGGCTATGACATCACTGAAAATTACTGCACGTCACATTATCAGAATGAGGTTGACAATCTCTTTTTTTCTGAAACAGTCACTCAAAACCCCACTGTATCCAATCAGAGATTCAATTTTGAAAAGTCATTTGTTTGTAATACAGTACGGTAGGAACTTATATTCTTGCTTCAATGTTTTCGACTCTGTCTTGATAATTATGCCATTGAGCCAGTATGCCCGTTTTTATGTTTAGCTTTCAGGTGTAAGGGAATTGTGACTATTTCACGTTGTACTCAATAAGTCAAGTAAACTCTATAGCTCATGGAAAATGGCTGAAATGAGAAAATAATGTTGAATTATTGAAAGTGCTGTTTTTTTTCGTATGGCTCAGAAACATGGACAAATAGAAGAAGAAGAAATACCTGGAAAGTTTTGAGATACAGTTTGAGAGAATAATAGAAAATATAAAATGGAAAGAAATGTCAAAAATGAAGAGGTTCTGAGAAAAGTAAAGGAGAAGATATCTATCTTAGCTGCAGTTTTTAAGAGAAAGGCAAATTAAATTGAATGAATTTATTGATCCTGCAATTGAGTTACACTCGGCAGTTACAAGAAATAAGCTTAAAGTAAGGAATGTGAACAGTTACAAATAATAATAATAATATGAATTACATCTTAAAGAAAAAAGATAAAAAGTACCCATTGTTCAGATGTTTTTTTTGTCTTTTACTTTACGATCACTTACACTTCCTAATTCTTCCCTGAAAAACGTCGCTATTGGGAGGAAATGTTTCAAAAACTTCTGCAGGTAAATTATTCCAATCCATTATAGTCCGATTTAAAAATGAATATTTCCCAACGTCAGTTTCAAAGCTGCTCTGCCCAATTTTACATTTATGATCCCCTCTACTGAAATAATTTACTTCTAAAAACTTTGACGCAATATCCTCCCAGGATTGTTGGCCTACATACGCTTTAAAAAAAGGCCCCGAGACGTAAATTTTGTCGTTTTTTAACATATCCCAACCTAATTGATGAACCTTCTCATTTCCGTGACCAAGACACTGCTTAACCAATCCCCCCCCTCACCATAGTACTCTTTCAGTGTCTCGACCGATATTTTCGGAACGGATCCCAACAAATACGGCCATATTCTAGTACTGGACGCACGAGAGGTTTATACGCAAGTTCCCGTGTTTCACAGTTTCCTTTTTTTAAAATTCGCGTAACGAAATGTAGTGCTTTCCATGCTTTCCTAGTCACACGTTCTATTTGATATTCCCAACCCGTATTACTGCTCAAGTATATACCCAAATACTTACTTACTTTCTTGTGCTATTTGAATACCGATGAGCTTATAATTAAGTACTATTTCAACGTGACACCTACAAAAACTTTTTGCCTTGCTCTTGTTTCAATTGATTTTCATTTTGTTGTACTAGATAACAATCCGCATACAAACCACCGACGTGATTTATCGGTCTGCAATTATTCAAGTCACTTTTACTACCCCCTTTATGAATTGGGACAACTATAGCTTTCCTCCAGTCACACGGAATACTGGAAATATGGAATAACCTCATTTGGTATGGAATAATTGGGTCCCTGATATTTTTATTATTTATGTGGGAATGCCGTCTATACCACGCGATTTTCTATTTTGTAATTTATTTATCCGTTTCCTTTAGCTTTTCACTCATATTTAGATTAAACGTCCCTCCTTCTATCCAATATCTACGTTACAATGACCCTTATTTGTGTTAAAGATTGAAAGTGTGAATTTAGTAGTTCAACCTTATCTGTATCCCCCGTGACAAGAACGTCATTATGTTGCAAAGATGAGATGCCAGTTTCATTCCCTTTACGCCTATTAACATAAATGAAAAAATTTCTGCAGCTGCTATTACTATCAGATAAGATAGTTTCTTTATGGGCCAATTTCTTTTCATTTTGCACACATTGTTTACTGCAGAAAATCGTCAAAGGATACATGGATAGACGCAGGCCGTGGAATAAGACGTGTGCAGTTGCTAGACGACTTAAAGGGAGAAAGAAGATATTGGGTGAGAAGGAAGAAACTCAGGACAGGGCGAGGCAGACCTAGTCCAAGGACCTACCGGTAGACAGAAAACTAATAATTATAAAATGTGAAAAATGTATCGCTTTTTATTTTAGTTTTTTAGCACTGAATGTGCGGGAGCCTTGAAACTATGTTGCTGAATTGGCAAGTTGCGAATAAGCAAGAGGTTTCTAAGCGGCGACGAGACAGATTACTACAGTCCCGCAAGGAAGCCCAACAAAAGCTGTAATTGAAAGCGCTGCTCTACGGAATGCAGTCTGCATTCTCGCCCTCGCCTATTCTACACGGCTGAGCGAACAAACATTTATTTGTTATTTTTCAGGGTACGAGAACAACGGTATGGTATTTGCACAGGATTATACAAGGGCTCAAGGCTGTCACATTCGACGACAACTCAGGAAGATCAAAGTATTCATTGCCTTCCTGACCTACCATCATTTTCAGAAAAATTGAAATCTAAAATACGTAAATGATTGTTGACGCTGGGGTTAGTGAGGCGAAAACCTGCCCTACATGGAGAGCGACGGAGAGGTCAGTTAAGTTCGCTTTCGCCTGCGCCAAGAACCGGTCCGGCCGACGTTGAGCAACACTGCCATCTATCAGGTTCACGTGCAGGGCCAGACAGCAGTCACGCGCTCCCTGCCTGCACACTGCTGTACTGCTAAATATGCTCCATCAGATAAACCACCGACATCGCATTAAAAAACTATTCAACGCATCATTATCAATTAAATTAACTGGCTTAACAAGAAATAACCACTCGAAGCATTTACAAACTTCCATATCTCATTGTTCGATGTCTTTCCGACGATCCGTTTCACGATCTGAAATGAATCACGTACTAAATGGTCTCATTTATCATCTTATTAACTTTCAATTCTAATTAAATTTCCTTCTTTACGTTAAATGCGGCGACAGGCGTCAATTATTTACTTTCTAATTAACATATTATGTTTTCCGAATCATATATTTACGTTCAAACATAATGCAATTATCCAGGTATATAGAAAACTTAAAATAGAAACCTCAGTGTTTAAATTGCACTAATTACAAAAAGATGTAACCAAAATACAGTTGCTCTTCAAGAAATAAATCTTAATGGGAAATGTCAATTTACTTATACACAAATCCGCAAATGGTGATTCAACTTCATATCAACATATAAACTACTTATTAACATTCACGAATCAATTGGGTAATCTGGGGTTAATTTAGCACTAATTGGAAAAGCTAAGCTGTTTCTAGAATCAATAAGTAGTACTGAGCAAGCTCAGGTATGTCTACTGTACTTTTGCATGAGAACGTTGGACTAGACTTACTTATATTTAGTTGTGTATTGCGGATTAACATGCTACTATGATCATTCAGGATTCGAGACGGCTAGCAACCTAACCAAGGATTTCTAAGGACCCTAATTATAATTTAAGGAACAAATATTACACAGAAAGGAGAATCAGGAAGGTCTCCATCCACTCGTCCCATGCAATTCAGGTGTCTGTTAATACGCATGATTCCAAACTCCGATCCCACCACATTTAGAGGGAGTTGGCAAGCTGTTCCAAAGGCAACAATCGGAAACTCTTGTCGTATGCACAAATTTTAAACGTGAGCTAGTCTATGGGAAACCTGAACAAACTCTTACTCCTTTTCTTTGAGCTGGTCCAGTCAGGTCTTATAAATAATACAAATGGGTAAATGAGTTACTCGGAAGCACATTTTTTTGTTAACAGGCTACATGAGGGTGTCCCTGAAATAGGCATCTCCCCTTTAATAGCATAGGATGGGAATTGAAAAGAGGGGATGCGGAAGGCAAGGGTTGACCAGGGCCTCCGGGCTATAGTTTAATGATCCTACCCGGTGTTTCACCTAAACAGATGCAGGGAAAACCTGTATCTGGTAGGTCGGACTATTGGGTACTATTCCGAACAACGGGAGACGAGTTTGCTGTACGGTCGCAGCATTCCTTTCTCCAACAGTTTTAGGAGGCAGTTGGCTGTCTGATCCAACGGGATTGCCTTATGCCAATGGTCTTTGATCCCAGCACAATACCTCCCTCCCAAAATAGATGTCTCGGCATGTGAGAATGTTGATAAATCCAGAGAGAGTACAAGGCATTCCCGACAGTAAATGTGAGGGAGAAAGGCCTGCAAGATAAATATCCACAAGAAATTGTTGCCTTGGGCAATTTTTTTTTGGTTAACAGCTACATGACTGTACGACCGTAAACACCATCGATAAAGAAACAACTTCCCAGACAGGCCACAGATACGCCTTGCGAACAATCTATTAGGAGATCATCAAAGTTCTAAGGCGAATAGAATTAAGAAAAGCTTTTAGGGATTCCCCCGGGGTTATCTCTGTGAACAGCGATTTCGATGACTATCGCTATCATCTTCATTATTACGAGCTAACTTTCAACAGCATTTAAGTATGCAATGTCTTGAAAAGAAAGCCACAAGGCCTATATCAGTGCGGCTGTATGGCCCAAACCCATTACGTAATGGTCAAATAATTAATTGTAAAGGCACCAGATGTCAAATTCAAATCAAAGTATTCAATATTTTATTTTTGTAAAGATAAATATAATCTTAATTACTTTTAATATTCCTTGAATTCAATCCTTACAGTGCAGAGGCGCAGGTACCTTCATTATTTACATTCTATCATATTTAGTCATTATCCAATATTACATTTATCATGCGTAATAATAATTTTAAAGTTCAGTTAAGACAGTATTTTTTCGAGCCAATGTAGGTAATCCAGTACTCGGAATTAAAATTGGAATATTCTTAGGTATTATCAATTACAAAAAGGTAACTGGTGCGTCATGCGCGATTATAAACACACTAATAAACCTGAAAAATATTCTGGACTTGGTTTGCTGGCGACTGGAAATCATTATCTTAGCTTATTCATATGCTAATGGGTTGTTTTGAACTGACAGTGCTTCTTTCCTCTTTTCGTGTATGATACGCGAACTATTGAAAATTCATGAAATACGATAAAACAATTACAATTTAAAGGTTTTTCTATTCATATTTAGTAAATACTGGAAAAATGATGCAAGAACTTGTACATAATGTTCTCCGTTTATGTATTACGACGATATAATACAAGATTATACAATTATATCCTGAAGCTAATTCAAGGAAATTTGTTTCATATAATTAGTATTGTTTCCCTACTTTGACTACATACAATATTTCACAATAGTGTTACTGTCTTCCTTACATTCGTTGAATTAATGCCGCGTTTTCCCTGTAAACAGACACAACCGCATGAGTTCCCAAGTAGGATTTTCCCTTATTTAAATACTGCTGATAACTTATAAATCAATGTACATTATAATGCTTTCAATGATATAGCGACATAAGCAGTTACGATTACTCCTCAGAAATATTTAAACTCAAAATACGAGCAGTGAAAATAGTTGTCTATGTAAATTGAAATAAAACTATAAAAATTTAACCCATATACTTGGAACTTTAAACTTGACGTTTGTTTATAATTTCCAAATTGAAATTATTTTTTGCGGTCTCATTAGAATCTTAATAAATGTATAAATAATTATTATGATCGTTGAATTTTAAAAGGCATTGTCTTGACCGTTTTGAAACAAGCACTTATTATTCACTTATCTAATCTAATACATAATAATGAATGTGTGTATTTTCCGCATATATAGGGCGTTAAAAAGTGTCGAATATTTTGAGAGGTGGAAGTAACCATCAAAATAAGAAAAAAGTCCAATTAACATGGGTCTAGAAACGTATGCTTGCTGAGATCTGTAAACTTGTCCATAGTGGCTGAAGTCATTCGTTTGTGAATATGTCTTAAGGACACAGGTTCTCTAGCACCCCACAGTGAACAGTGGATGGTCTTGAGCAGTCTAAATACAAAAGAGGCCACACCTTGGCCTCTCCATTCCCCACTCTTAAATCGTATCTGTTTCCGGACCAATGCTTATTGGACTTACTTCTTGTTTTGATGGTTACTTCCGCCTCTAAAAATATTCGCCACTTTTTTAACACCCCGTTTACAGTGCAATTTGAAAGAACTTACAATTCAGGAGAGACCACTATACGGTGGGAGTGATGGAATTTAAAAATAAAGCAATCACAGGTGCGACGTCGGAAATAACAGTCCAGACGAGACGCAATCTGAAGTTGGTAGATGGTTATCAGAGCAAGGAAGTTCGTGGGTTGTTGACTCTGAAATTGAGGAACCTTGACTGAGCTAGACCGAGTGACTCACGTCCGTGACGTTCAGTTACATAAGAGACCGTCCTTGGAGACTATCGCAATTTTCTTCCTGCTTCCAACCAAATCTGCTAAACCGCGACCAAATAAAACCGTGCAACACGCACGGCGCGCGTTTGCCGTTTAGTTAGATACGAGAAAAGAAATGAAATACAAAAAGATTGAAAACAACAGAAAATTCCGATTCGACTAGTAACGCCGTGGATTTAATTACAGCATTTTGTATGCGGAAGGAGAAACAGTAGACATTCACAAGTTAGGGCTCAGCTGAACTAAGTACACTACTCCTGTATGAGATCTTTGTTCATTCTCTGTCGTCCTTTACGGGAGCCGGAAGGCGTTCTTTTGCCAAAATTAAAATAGTGATATTTAGGAACTCTTTTCTCGGTAACCGTTATAGATAAAACAGCTTATTTTTAATACTATGTTATGTGTGTAGTAATTGAATAAATAACATAAAAATCATAAGCTGTGAAAATTTCAGTGCTATACGTACAACGGTTTACAAGCAAAAAGTATCCATTTTAATACTGGTAAGATAGGGCCTTCCGACATTCCATACAAGTATATCATTTCAAACTGTTAATTGCCTCTTAATATATATATATATATATATATATATATATATTGTGATAAAAAACGCGGATTTTGTGGTATTGTGTCGTTATGAGGCACAGTTCGGCCAACAACAATGTCTAGTCGGCTGAAAGATGACGATTCCCCGCGGGAGACCCCCGCCGAGCGTGTGTTAAAAAAAACGATGGTGAACCCCCGCGGAAGACCCCCGCCGAACGTGTGTAAAAAAATGAGGACGGGGAACCCCGAAATTTTGTGAAATAGACCTATGAAGGGGAATTCCCGTCGGAGGATTTAAAAGGGGAGCCGATGGCTGGCTCGGGGTCAGAAGGTAGATGAGTGGAGGAGAGGACGGACGTGATCATAAGTCAGAATTGAGACGAGTTGAGGAGAGGAAAGACGTGGTCCGAGCAGATCAGAAGTCAGACGAGTTGAGGAGAGGACGGACGAGAGCAGATGCTGTGAGAGGTGGGCAGAGACGTTAGATGTTTCGAGGAAGCAGATGAGTTGCGGATCTGGTTCCTTCTACCTTCATCGATAAAAATCCTGCAAGACGCCAGAGAGACGCGGAAACATTCGTGAGGCCCAGTAATTGTGGGTAAGTTATTAAAAAAAGCTGTGAAACTTGCTCATTGCTCTGGTTAAATAATATTTAATCATTAATGATTTTTTTTCTATTTTCAGTTACTGCAAACTCTATCTCAAGAGACCCAAAATCCTCTGAGATTAAGCCCGTGTAATCACTTTAAATTAATAAATGAAAAATTTTAAAATTGATTATAATTTGTTATATTGATTAATTAATGTTTTATACCCTAAAAAGTATATTACAATATATATATATATATATATATATATATATATATATATATGGATTCTGATGCACTGTAACTTTCCACGAATACCTACCAGACAATAGAAACCCCATCAGCAATATTGATTAATTGTAATATCAGTAGAATTGCTACGTGTAGCTCATTTTATACACCGAATATTTCTTCCATTCCCGTCAGATTCGTTCAATTCAGCCAGGATTCCAGTCCCTCCTGTAGTGTTATTTATTTATCTATTCATTATTCCTGATCTACGAGGGTGTGTTGAAAATAATACCACCATTTTTTTAAATATTGGTTGATATTGACGCCAGTTACAACCCTCTGCTCCGAATTGTAACGTTTAAATTCGAAGAGTTCTTTCACACATGGAGCAACTCTCCTTCATCATGACAGCGCCAGACCGCACACGAGCCTTCAGTTCACTGTCATAGATCACCCTCCATACAGTACATACTTGGCCTCATCCGAATTTCATCTGTTTCCAAAACTTAAAGAGAACCTTCGGAGAGTTCACTTTGATAGAGAAGCTGTGCAAACAGAGGTGGGGCTGTCAACCAAGTCAAACATGCTACAGGGACCGTATCAACAAATGGGTCTCTCGTTGGGAGAAATGTGTTCGTCGCCAGGATGACTGTTGAAAAACAAATATGGTGGCATGAACAACAAAAATGTAGTAGAATGTTAATAAAATATTATTTTATTTAATAAAGCTTTAAGAGTTTTCACATAAATAATTCGGAGGCATTATTTTTAGTACGCCGTCGTACTTAGTTGGTTCATCTCCCATTCAATATATTTCTTGATCTTCGTATTACATTTTCAGCGGAATCAAACATCTTTTCCTAATCAAAGTTAGTGGGAATGCTCAATTGAAGCCCAATAAAGCATTTAGTTAATTTTTAGAAGAAAGACAAGAATGGAAAAATGTCAACCGGACCAGGGAATCTATTCCGCTGTTAACAATCTTTCACGATATAACCACACTTTCCGTTAGCGAAATACAAGCACATTCCTCATAATTGACTAAGACAGTTTCGTTATAAACATTATCAATGAAAAACCCAAGAACTCAATACGCGCGATACTACTTTCTTTTTAGTTTCAATCACTCATTTATTTTGCCGATGCCACGAGTAAGGAGAAATGTAGAACAGAACACGTTGTACCCTTATCAGCTCGTTTCTCTGCTCCTCGGGGAAATTCTGCACTCCCAATCTCCGGACACAAATAGGAGGAGCTCGATCGAACTCGTGGCCTTCGACATAACAAGGTGAACTCAGAGAGATGCTCGCGAAAAAAATTCCTGTTTTCTCATGAAGCGATACAGTATATATACAATAAAGTCAGTCTGATTGCAATATAAACCACAGACATAAATGTGGTACTATTTACGGTAACGTACGTCGTTCAGATCTGTTTTTAATTCGTGTTACCACATGATCAATAAATTAAGAACTCATATTTAGCATTTCTAACATTAGAACTGAATTGTAGTACCAAAAATAAGAATATGGATGTCTTTTCATTTCAGGTTGAATAGAACAAGTGCTAATACTAGCAATTAGTACTCGCTGAATATAATATAATATAATAAAAAATTACCGAAATATGAATATCATATTCAGTACTACAACGTGTGCAAAAGACATTAAGGCACCAGCAAGCACCTCTTCAGTGTATATTTTACTGCTGCCTGCAAAGCAACACGAATTAGTGTTGTTTTTGCAAATAATCTTGTATTGGAGAATCGCTACGATTAATAGAGGAATGGTACGTATCCGAAAACGAAGATTTTTTTTGTAAAATGAACTTTCGAGGTCCCGAAAGTTGGAACGAAACGTTTTAATTCAAATTAAATTCTTCTATTTCTGACTTCAGGCCATTCTTTGTAAATTATTTACATTTGATTCTGTTCGCGTGCATGGTAATCAAAAGGGATCAATAAAAATTACTTACAATCTCGGTACTAGAGAGTAACCAGTGTCAGACTGCCTGGTACACGACGAAAGGAATGTCTACAACAGTTGAGATAATTTAGTAGCGAGAAAACATTAGAAACAAAAGGTTGGTTGACAGCTTGAATTTTGTTTAGCAACAGGATGTTGTGTGAACGCAGTTGTTCGTGTCAAAGGGGAGGTAACTGTGGAATCTAAATGCTTAGTCAACTAGAGTGACGCAGTCCTATTTCCAAAAAGGAAATAGCAAAGAATATTGTAATGGGAGCCGTAAACGCTATCATAGTGCACTCAGTTACAAGAGGGCTTCTAACACTATAACGTCTCCGAGATATATCCAACTTGCATTTGTTTACAACAGACTAGAGAAAAATTTGAAAAAATACATAGCAGAGAGATAGAATAAAAGGCAGTGAAAAAGTGGTTAGCCCATCAAAATTGTTTAACAATCGTGAGTTCGGATTCAACCGCCATTAGGAAGGTGATTGAAATTCGTAAAGTTCATCAAGGAGGCAGCATTACAGTTGATTTTGAATAGTAACCACCTTAAACGTAATACAATATGTAATACCGACCGATCACGGCGTATATTCCAGGGTATGGAAGTCGCTCCTCTTAATTTTGACCTTCACAACTCGGCTTTAGTTGTAGTTCAGCCATAGTAGGGGGGAAATGGTGAAGCAAAATCTACGAAAAACTTTGAACACTGGAAGGGTAAGATACGCCTTTTACGTACTGCATTTTTAGAGGTAAATATATTCAAAGCGCAAAGATTATTGGAATACAAAGTATATTCTTGTTTCAAAATAAACATAAAAAATAAACCCAAGACTAGCATTTTACCAAAGTACACAATATCCAAGGCATGAAACAATTAACGGTAGTTAGTGCTCACCTCTCACGTTCACCAATAATAAAAATATATTTGTCCAATATCGTTCACAGTAAATTGCTAACTGAATATTTTCAGTGTTACATATACTGAATGAATTTATTGATCAGTAATTAAATGTTGGATAAGTCTAATCTAAAATATATAACTTTAAACTAAAACCAGTCGTCTGTAAATACGGTAGATTCCGAAATATTTAGACGGAGTCAGAGAAGAAAGAGAAAAACAGCACCACTTACTGTATATCATTATTATTTTTAAACTTTCACGATAAAATACTAATTTACTTGTGTAATGAGATTTTAATTTTCAAAAATTATAAAATAACGGATTGTTTATATAAATAACTCCCAGTTGATTCTCAGCCAATAAATCATTTCTACCTACAGTTTAGACGCCATCATAATGTGATTTTCCTACAATTTAAGAATAGGAAACATTGCAAAAACGATTTGACGTTAATTTCTCTGAAGCAGTATTACAAAGACTACGATTGCGATGGAGTGGAAACGGTGTGTTCTCACCTGGTTGATCTCAAAGGCAGATTCTTAAAGAACACGGATATTTTTTAATATTTTTACCTACGCATCTTCCATATGACGAAAGAAAGTGTAATCGATTAACGGAAGATTGACCAATAAACGGACCACAAAATTTCCGCTCATTCGTCGTAATGGCAGTCTGAGTGGTACAAAAGCTATTTGGAAGTCGACCGCACTTCAAACAATAAGGAAAAGTCGTAAATATTGGTTTCCTTTGTTACATGAGATAATAAACTGTCAGCCTGGAATACAATGAACGTTTCAAATAAAAGAATTAACTTGCATAATTCATATAATACATAACTGCTTTATTTATATAATACCCGGGCGTTTATTTAAATTAGCCGTGATGTCTCACAGTAACTTAATAGGGTCAATATCGGTAATTTAACTAAGCACAACAACCTAAAACATTTTAAAACCTTGTTCCATTAAGTTAATAGTCAAAAACATTGCGCGAAGCTTCAAAGTGACGGGGGTAAATCTGGCACGCAATTAACACGAACTGTCTTTAGGGTTGGGTCCGAATTGTCCCCGGAAAAAGGGTCTGTCCCTTTGTCCTAAGGAGAACACCCGGTGACCATCACACAAAAGAAGCCTTCGCAGCCACAAATATTTCTCGCATACCTTAAATTCATCGGTATGTATTTATAGTGTCTATTCCGTAAATGCAAGTTTTTCTCATTTGCACAGTAGAACGCCTCACCTATTCATAGAAGTTTCATAAAATATATTTTCTTATTGATTAGAAGCTTCTTTCTCAATGGGATATTTTTAATAAATTATTTCATTTATAAATTTAGGCGATTTATATTCTCTCTCCAGCGCGCACAGATATAGTAACCGTGAAACCCTACCTCACTTCGGTCGATGACTGATGTAAATAGTTTTAGTTCTAATTTCCATTATAAGTAATGTTAAGTGCTTGTGAAGGCTTGGACGAGTCCGTGAAAGTGAGGGACGTGACGGCCGAGATTTATGGGTATACCCTTCGGGAGGGTCGTACAATAACAAAAATTGGGGCAGTTACACATGGGACATGGTAGAGGAAGGAAGGAACTAGCTGCTGCTGCGAAGAAATTATTTATCCCTCCATCTTCCAAATCTTCGTTCAGCGCAGTTAACAGCCAACGCAACTAATGACACCCGGTAACATGTGAAATTCACTTCAGTTGAAACCTCCCCAGTTTTAGCTGTAAATAACACATTTTGTTTTCCAAAGTAAAGCTGCCGTGGATATATTTACATTCATTTAAATTTTGTTTCATTTATTTCAATAACATATAATCCTGGAACAGGTGACGTCACTCTCCTGATTCATGCTCTCAGTCCTGAAACCCGAGTGTGTTCCGATAATAAAATTGTCCTACGTAACACGTAGGTGGCGCCCAAACATTATACCGGTAAGATTCAACATATAGACCGATAAAAAACGTGACTATATATATATATTCAACGCAACCCTTTTTGTTTACTTTATTTACCTTTAATTTCTAGTATTATCTGTTTTTAAAATGTACTGTTTCTGGAATTTTCCGTGTATGTATACACTGTACTGCATCCCGAAGCGGAGTCAGTCTTTCGCAATATGAGCCTTATAAAGAAACACTTTTTGTTAAATAAACGTCTATACTCTCCAGCAGTGTGTGTTACTGTATCTCATGATCCTTCAGAATCGTGACTATATATATATATATATATATATATTCTACTCATAAATTATATTAAAACACATACATTTTTCGTATGAGTATTTTCAGTTCATAAGATTTTATCTTACTTTCTCAGTTTTAGATATTTAATCATTTATTAATGCCAAAAATAGACGAAACAATGAAGAGGTGAAATAAAATCATGACGAGTACCCATGAGTAGGATGGCTAGTGAGCACCGAGCGGTTAGTCAAACCAGAAATAATGCTACTAAAATATTACGAATATGCTATAGGCAGTAAGAATCTCCCCATTAAAGAGGAAAAATATCCATAAAGACTTCAGGTTATGCGAACAGATTTCTTTGACTCAAGTGGGCTTAAATGTTAAAAGTACTAGCAACACGATACAAACATTTCCGATATGTAATACCATCTTTCATCGGCATCTTGATACCGTGCAGTTCCATCAAAATCTTCGTATATAATTCGTGGTTTTTTGAATACTTACAGAAATCCTAGTTACTTGAGATTCATAGTTGTTCAGGAGCTCGGCGAACCTGATGAACAATATTGGAAAAGGTGCGTTCCATTTCTTGTTTGCAATGGGTGTTTTTCGAAAGGGAAGTGATAAATAATGTTGCATGAATAAGCTACATTTGCCGGTCAAATGATTTGTCTCTATTGAGGAGCACGTTCAAGGTGAGTTGATTGAACGAACGCACGTGCGAATGCGGGTGCGGGTGCGAGTGCGGGAGGTGGGTCAAGGCACGTATGTGGCGCCCTGGCGGAGAGCTGAATGGGCCAGCAGGCACAAGTCCAAGGTCTACAGATATAGCATAGCTCGCCTAGGCATTCAGTACTGCGTCTCAAGCTATTTCTGCACTTCACGTTACTTACACTAAGATATTGCTTATCCAACAATCACAACGACCCTCGCCGTGAAACCGTGGTCGCCGCGGATCCGCCAAAACAAATGAAAGTTCCACATATATAAACCGGTAAATCGAAGAGTAAGTACAACTGATAATTCGTAAACGTTCTTGAACGTACAGACTAGTTGAGTAGTTAGCAAAGAGTAGTAATAGCGAAGGACATATAGAAATTATAGCCCATTTCAATTGGGAGCCGATTTCATTCTTATGCATCCAATCAAATTTTTACGGGGCTTCACATTATTGTCAACACAGCTGAAGTGAGGGCTTGTCGAGGGGCAAGTGATACGATGTGACATCGTTTGTCTATTTCTCTGCTTTCAAACGCTGAACGGCTCGTATTTGAAAAGGACAATAAACTTCAGTATTTCAAGGCAAATAGACTACCTAAATTAAAAGACAAAAATAAAAATAAATACATAATAAATTCAGGAAAATAATGATTCTGGGAGAATTAAGTTTAATATTCCCAGAGATTTAATTTAGTAACCAACAAATAGTTACACAAAAATTTAATAAGTCAGCTATTTTAAATCTGATCAAATACAAAAAACCTGTCAACCAAAATTAGTTAATACTTGTATGCCTCTCATAATTTAAGAAATTAAAAAATAAGGTATTTATTTGAAGGAATTTTTATTTTTAGAGACATCTGTTCAAGCAGAAATAAAATTTTTGGCTCGAATTAGACGTACGGCGTACATATGAATGCATCAATGTTATTTGACAATTGTTTTGGAGATCAATAAAGTTAGTAATATAAATCAAGTGTACTCAAATGTAAATAAATAAATGTCAAGTTAGAAGGATAGGAGTTAAGAAGGTGATTTGCAAAAAAATGCAATCACAGCTATGGAACATGAACATAAAGTATATGAGATCTGTTTACTTATATAAATGTCTGTCTTTCTTAGCAACTTCTTTAATTATATGATTTCTTTATAGAGCTTGAAACTAAACTACACAAAATATACAAAACTAAAAACGCCTAGACATAGATCAATTTCTAGATTCATTCCGCATCACTCGTTTAGCAATTATCCCAGGATTAATGACATATTTACTAGAAGACTTTGATTTTAATCGTCATAAGATTTATAAACGTTTTGCATCCTCAATACCAAATGTAATTTGATTTGGTACGAGCGTTTTACAGAAAGTAGCATTTTTTTGGATGACAGGTTACATGAACGTCAATCCTTGAGCTTACTTAAAAATAAATGAGCTAAATGTTAATTTTTTATTTATAAATGATATTTTAATACAGTTACACGAACAGAATTGTTAAAAGCAGAGGTAAGAAATGTATATATTTGGCGAGGAAGATAAAACGTCACAAGCGCGTGTGTTTACTATGCTAAGAAGCGGGATTTGGCCGGGATTACGTATCAGCTTCCCGTCTTACGCAGGCAGGAGGTTGCGCTTGGGGCCAAGTGCCAAAACCACGTCACGAGATATACGGGTGTAAAATAAAACAATATTTACTTATTCGCTTTGTGCCTGCTCCGTTCAGAGAGCTACGAAGTGTTTACGATGTTGCGGTAGTGCGCAGCCAGGTTTACTGATTACGAACACATTTACTTGTACAGTAATCCTACCACTTATATAAGTATTGTACGAAATAGTCTCACTATTAATCCCTTAATTATTTTTAACAAACTTTTTAATAAGTACGTTCTTGTCGCTCCGGAGGGTACTTTCAATTGGATAACTGATTTAACCTATATATTTAGGTATTATTGTTTGTTAAATGGAAAACAGCCACAGCGTGGAGGGAAAACAACAAGAAAATTTTTAAAAGAAGCTACTGAAACAACACCTACCAAAGGGGAAAAATTGGAACAAACACCCTATTCCTTCTGAGAAAGATTCCAAATTAACTGAAGATGAAGAATTATCGTTATTCGTGGAAGCTAAGTATACAACATAATTGGAGTATCATTTATTGAGGAGAGTGACCTTAGAAAAGGACTGAACAGTTAACCCGCATTTAGTTATAGTAGGCCTTTAAGGACACGATGTTATCGTAATGATAGTTTCATGACTAACTGAAGTCGGTGTTGCAATTACTCGACAGTCAGTATTAGAGCAGAAAGGCTTCACAATGTACCGGGATAAAATTGTTTAGAAAAACCCTAGACTTTCATCTGTTACATACCGCAGTTTTTATTAAGAATAAGATACAAACGAGAATTGTATGTAAACTGTAAATGATATTCAAAGCCAAAGTAACAGGTTGTGCCCTTCATCTTGTACTACAAAGAAAAATATATCAATATTAACTACACACGAACTACATAATAATAGGATTACGAAACCTGCCAAGTAAGAGTAAATTAGATGCAGAAGTAATAAATCCATGTGCGTATGTATATACGTATAGATTAGGTTATGTACTTTCAGTTGCAATAAAAAGTAAATTGTTCTTTTCTACTGCTCTTTGATCAAATAGTTTAAATAATGAGCAATACAGGGAAATTACTCCAAGAGCAATATATATATTACAAAATCGTGCCATTAGAATACTATCTATACGGCTTTTAGATCGAGTTGCAAGCCGTTTTTCAAAAGCTTGGAAATACCTACTTTACCTAGCGTATACATTCAAGAAAACTTAAAGTTTGTAAAACGGAACATGAATATGTTTCAAACGAATGACGAATTTCAGGAATACGCGATTAGAAATAGCTTAGGTCTAACAAGCATCTCATTACTGTTTACCAGAAAAGAATTCACCATACCGGGATAATTTTACATATTACACTTCCTCCAGAGATTAAGCGCAGTAATAACTACAAAAGGTTTGTGAATCAATGTAAAATATCCTGTTAAATGGAGCATTTTACTCTGAACAAGAGTTTCTTGATCGTCCCGCTAACAGCTAAAATTTTTTCCTGCAAACGTTTTAATTGCGTTGCTTTATAAAATATTCTATAACAAAACTTTAAACACTTTCTGTATAATTTTTCTACTCTTTTGTACTCATGTCTTGCCTGGATCTACTACGAAAGATCCGATTCCTCGTCCTGCAGCACCAAGAAGTAACATTATCATCGTTTATGAGCACTTTTGTACTTTTCAGTGTACGTGTCGTATTTTCATTTATTTTATACTACGTCTTGTTTACTCTAGTCACGTATATAAGGATTTTTGGTCGATTTACTTTATAAAATAATTTTGTCGCTCTATACGGGTAACGTGCAATGACATCTAACAGACTTATAATGGTTGCTTCTAAAATAATATATATATATATATATATATAAATAATTTGGAAGTAATAATATTTGCACGATGACACAATTAAATATTTAGCTAGAATTGAGCTCATGGGGTGTGAACGTAAGGAAATTAATCATGTTAGAAAAGAATTGAAATAAAAAATATTCGAGGAGAGAATAGAATATTTTGTAGTCGGTGACCTCACATCAGAGGTCCCGGGAAATCCTGGTATGGGGACAGATGGTGGGTGAGTGAGTTTCCACACCGTGATACCCCTACAAAGAAATGACTCCCCCAAATTTTTGAAAGACGCTAATAACCACTAGCAGTTGATGCGACTCTAAGTAATGATAAGAAAAACAGGTAATTTAATCGTAAAATATTAAAAAACACAAAAAAATTCATTGACTGGTGCTTTTTTAAGTTTTAAAAATAGTGTACTGCGAGCTTACCAAGCTATTATTTAAAAGGTACATCGAAGCATTAAGCTGCAGAGTTAATTCTAAGTGCAAGACATTTCGATTAAAATTAATTACTAGTTCCTACTCCATTATAATATACTAAGCTCATTAATTTGATTGATGGAGGAAAAAGTAACTTACATTACGTTCGTGAAGTCAGCAAGTCTAAATTTACTTTTGTGTTAAAAAATAACTGGCTATAAGGCAAACAGTTCCGTTTGATAAATAATCTGTTACATCACTCCCAGTTTTATAATGGAAACTGCTATTTAATTTGGTCGGCTGAGAAGATTCATAAGAACGGCAATCCTAGGTTCATTATGTTCGTTATCACGTAATCAATTTCTCATACATTTTGTGCATAAAAAGGCTTAGCAGATAAAACCAGCTATAAATGTTTTTGTTCTATTTTAACCAAAATCCAAGAGAAAACCGAAGGATGTTAACCGTAAAAGCCTTGGATATACATGTCAACGGAGTAGTCATTTTTATATAACCAATTTGAAAAACTATTTCTATTCTATCAACCGTGAAACGTGATGAGATGACAACAACGAAAATCCTGGAAAGTGAAATAAAATTACTAATTGGAATCGGAGGAAAATCTAAGGAAATATTTACAATGTTATGAGGAGTTGGGGGACAAAATTTTAAGGTCGGAGTTTGACAGGGAGCTAACAGATCTGAGCAATGGTAAACCACCAGGAATTGATAACATTCCAGCGAAATTGATAATATCACAATATCATATCTGTTCAGGATAGTTTTCGAAATCTACGAAACTGGAAGAGTACCAGAATATTTTAGTAACAAAAAAATTATACCTATGCCGTAGAAGACCGGCGAAAAGCACAGGATAATTACTTTAGTATCCCCTGCGTGCAAAACATTAATGAAAATAGTATATAGGAGGATGGAACGTCAATTAGATAGAGATTTAGGAGAAGATCAGTTTGGTTTTATGAATGTAGGGGCAATAGAGGTAATGCTGTCTTTGCGTCTAATTTTAAAATAGTTTGATAATGTAAACTGGAACCCAGTACTAAGGATTTTGAAGAGGACATAAAATATCAAAAAAGAAGAGTCACAAACAACAGAAGGGTATCAGTAGGGCAATAAAGGAGTAAGCCAAGGATATATGGTTATTTGGGTGCGAAACGTTGATGGTAGGAGTAGCAGTTGAACAGAAGCCTTCGAAATGTGGTGCTATAGAAGGATGCTAAAAATCAGAGTTAGAGTAACTAACCAGAAAGTACTAAGCAGAATATGAGAAGAAAGAACAATGTGGAGGATTTTTAACAAGGGAAGGGATAGATTAATAGTCCACCTTTTCAGACATTAGGGTCTTGTAAAATTATTATTAGAAGGAAGTGTGTGTGTGTGGAAGAACAGAAGAGGACGCCCACGATGGAATGCCGAACACAATAGAGAGGTTGTGTTAGTTATGTGGAAATTAAAAACCTTTCACAGTATAGGCTACCAATGGAGAGTTGCATCAGACAAGTCTGAGAAACGAATACTGCAACAACAACAATTACAATAATTTAGACCACTAAGTTTCGCACTGCTTTACTCGTTTATGTTCTTATTACGAGAAATATTTTTTAATTCAATCCCAATCACGGCACGTTAAATATACGAACAAGATAACAGAAATCCATAAAATTTTGGAAGCTACCCCATACAACAAAGCGAAGAATTTATTAATGTAAAATATAAAACGTCTGTGTTTAAAAGTATACTAATTACACAAAGAAGTAGCCACATTACAAACACAATTAAGTGATGAAATAAATCCCACATAAAATTGATTATATAACTCAATTTATCTGCAATGTGGCTACTTCTTTGTGTAATTAATTTGTTAATATATTATACCCATTAAATTGTTACTTTCCGGAAACAAGATGTGCGATAACACATAAGAAAAATTCATACTGGTTAGAATGCTCTGCGTTAAATTCAAACTAAATCATGTTATGTAACGATATAATATAGACTGTCAGCAACTCAAAATTAGCATATGTCAACTGAGTGATATTTGCATCAATCATCATCCTGTTTACAGTGTTAAATATTGATTAATGGCGCACGCAAGCATAGCATATAAATTCGAAATTTAAAAGCGTGTCGCAGATGAGGAAAGACAGCAAAATACATACATACAGAGAAAGCCGTTCATAAGGCTTTCAAAAGGGCCTACTTATTCAAAGGTACCTTTCATAAACTCTTGGTACTTTTAATAGAAAAGTGGTTTACTTTAATGAGTATGGAAGTTGACACAAAAAAATAGTGAAGATGCAGCATATGATTAGATAAAACACGATTAGTTAACATATTGTTACGAAATGTTTACTCTGAGAATTTGAAGTAAATTTTCACGTGTTAATGGAAAACTCTTATCCTTCTCGAATTATTGATCATAATATTAAAACATGACTATACAAACTGAGATGTTTTGTTCCCAGGAAAGAAACTAAACATAATCCAAAAACTACACATAGTATTACTATTTGACCCACCACTCTACCAGCAACTCAACCTTTTTTAAAATAAAAATATTCATTACGTCTAAAGCCATCAACGCCTTATCCCATGCGTTTTTCCCGAGTCTCATATAAATTGTGTAGAAAATTTGGTCAAAATTACTCCACGCGTTTAATATTTTACGTGGAACTTCGTTTTATCCTCCTTCCACCTAAATTCGTACACTACAGTACGGCTTAACCGGAACGTTGAATGTTTATCTACTTCCATAACCACGTTTTTAAGGAACACACTTCAACCCTACCATTAGGGGCGCGCCCATTCCATTTCGATTGAGGTTAAAACTATACTGAAGTAACACAAGGAAGAACACCACTACCAGTTTCATTGATCCCGAAAAATATTCATTCGACGTAAATATCTGCAGTTTATACGTGTTTCAAGTTTTCCACTCCCAACCACCCTGCCCCTAGGAAAATTTCGATAGACCGACAGAAACCATCGCGAACGGTACACAACTACTTGCTGAGGTTCCACCGCTGTCACAGGAATAGTATAGGAAGAGTATTCAATACAACTCACCTGTTGAAATGGTTGTCATTAATGGTTATATGATTAAATTAATTGGGGAAATTATAGGCGATTCACACTATCTGTTGAAATTTTCTCGTAACTGTCTTAAGGGGTGGTGGCCTTTTCTTAGTCTGCATGGGGAGAAGGAACGGCCCCTAAATCTTTGAAAGGTCGATCAAACCCTTCTCGGGAGTGAGCAAAACGACTCACCAAAAATTCAATCGGTTAAATGGAATCAGAACGCATTAAGGGACGAAGATGCATTTATTTATGAAAAAAAACAAAACAATATATTCTGCTTAACGTTTTCATTGCGAATTAGGATTCTCAGTTTAGAACAAATTTAATCAGTTAGAATAGTAATCATTCACCTGTACAGAACATTAAGTTACTAAAATACGATTAACAATGAAAATATTCAATACAAGTAATCCACTGCAATATGAAAGTGGCAGCAAAAGTGAGCTTACCTTCAACTGACACATTACATACAGACAATTAAATTAATGGAAGGATTTCTCATAAAGCAGATTGTTCAGAGATCACTTATTTGTGAAAAATAATGTTCAAGTAAAAACTGGCTGTAGAAAATGTTTGTAATTGTGGGTCGTGAAAACTGAGAATCAGGGTAAATTATCAAAATATAAGAGCTAAAACCTGATAGATCGATTCGATTACCATTTAAATACTGTTCTCTGGTTTAATTTGCAGTTCAGTAAACTCATGCAGTTGAATGCCCCATTAACTTCAATGTTATCAGTGGCAACAAACCATGCCGGAAAAGGACAGACTTTATCATTGGAAGATCTGACCTACATCTACAGATTACACAATGAATAGATTGCCATATGTTGTTTCGTCACTAGAAAACTCATCATTTGTATTCGCTACGATTAATTCCTTTCAATATTATTACTACGATACCTTGGCGAAAGTGGTGCACGTGCGTTCATGGTACCTCCGATATATCGTCTTTATATATATATATATATATATATATATATATATATATATTTATTTAAACTACAATCATACGATTCAGTAATGACTACGCATCATCGATGAATGAAACGAATGAAAAGCCTAATATTTTTAAAGCGTTAGTTAAAGTATGTTGTGTTGATAGAATAGTTTTAATTATGTAGGCTGCATAGTTGAAATAATCAGTTTCCCAGTAGCAATTTCAATAATTAATCAAATAATTTAAAGAATAGACTGACTGAAAATAAAAGCAATACTAAAAATAATTAAAAGTATTTTAATCAATATTGTACCTTATTCCGAATACAATGAAAAATCAGTAGAAATTAAAATATTTCTCCAGTTACAATTAATATTCTATAATTTCCTGTTATACTTATTAAATTTTCTATACGAAGCGAAATTCTACATATACATTCTAACAATCCCTAAGACATATTGATTTCGTCACAAAGAAATATTTTGTCGTACGTGTTTTATTCTCTTCGGAGCAAATAATTCTCTTCAATTATCTGATCTTTTGTGTCCGTCGAAGCGATTGGTCTCTGCAGGCTTCAGATAGGGTACATCGCTAGTGAATCACTCAAAATTCTATAACTGCATACGATCTAATCGTGGTTTTGAATTCAGAGTAACGCAACGATTGGGGTATCAGGATACATATCCATATAATAGGAGAAATCAAACGACTTTGTGAGCCTAGTACTTTGTTTATCTTTCCTATCACCACTGTATTCCATTTCGCTTACCGGATCGCCCCCAAATAGGGTTTTTGTTGGCGTCGCTGCCTAAATACTTATTTTCATAAAAAGAGACAATTTCCACTACCTATTTTATATTGCAACTCATTTTGATTTCTAGTGAAAATATTTACTTTATAAATAATATTTCACTTAACTGAAAATAAAAATTCAAATATAACATTTCTCGTCCTGGACTGAATCTCTTCCTTTATTTCCGTAGAATACATATATACCGTTTACAGTTTAAACATTGAGCGGTTTTGTATCCATGTGCCTATGGTTACAGTCCAGGACGAGAAAATTTATATTTGAACATTAAATTTGAGTAAGATTAATGTTAACTGATTACTTCAAATTTATTTGTATATTTCCTTAGTGAACTGCCAAATACGACGACAGCGTAGTACTGTAGTAATCGAATAAATCTTTCTTTTTCTCTGTAAATGGGTCTTTACAAAACAATTACTTTGTTTTTAGTTGAATGTGTTCTCATCATATTAACTGTTCACCATTGTTGTAATTCGTGCAAACCAACTTGTAGAGAATTTATATCCTTATTGATTCTAACTTTTTAGTAAATATAATCATTCGCGAAAATTTTTTAAATAGAAGAATAATGGTCTGTTTACTCTTCCCTGCGATACGACGGATGTGATTTCTACTAGATCTCATGCTCATTTAATGGAACTTTAAGCAATAGTTTTTTTTTCAAATGCAACGCTCCAACCAACAATGACAATTTACAAGTCCTATGCAGAACTTCATCAGTACTGTTTGCAGAAGCCGGACATATAGCAAATTGGCCAAATAAATTTAAATCTAGATTACGCTTTAGATAGTACTGACATATTATACTCTACTTTGGAAAAGACAACCTGTTGATGATTTGCAATTACATAATAACAAAAATCTTAGGTTAGAAGTAGTATTTAACACTATAACTGCACAAATTCATTATTCAGGTGCAGTAAACGTCACACAAACGATGTTGTACCTTACAAAATTACTTGTTGATTGTACTAATTGAGAAATAAAATTGTCAATGCCTACTATAGCTATAAGAGCTTGGCTTCTTCATCAGGGCAAACAGTCGAAACGTCGGTCAGCCCTTACATTTCTACCATGAATACTTCGAACCTTTCCATCTATCGCAAATTCGCACTATGCAAAATATTTATAATTCATCACTTTTTTACCCAAACAATTCTGTCAGCAACAGTCCCAACACCCACTTCCAACACAAACTATTGAAAATACAAATTACAAATTCCATTATGTAAACCAGAAATGGCCAAACGTAGCGCTTTGGACGATTAAAGGTGTCGCATTGCAACCTTGTGCCTGTTTGTATTTCAGACGTGAAGTACATTTACATTGTTAAAAAGCTTTGTACATTTATTCATGTATTTAAATAAATACAATGAATGGTCAAAAGTCAGAAATAGATAAAAAAATAACAGTTCTTCTGGCAAACAGAGAGAACGGACAATTTCAAGTTCCAAGTTGATTGCTCTCAGTGCCAACAACTGGAGTTCAAAGTTGTCTTAACCGAAAGAGACTCTCTTGTCAGCTATAGCAGCATCACACCTTCGTACAGGAACGCCACTCTTGTCTTTTGAAGAATGGTGCTTCGTCAAACTGGCGTAAATTAATTAATTTAACTGCGTCAAAGTTATTCCTTTTCGCCCTCTAAGCGAAGCACATTCTATCTTCATATCTATTTACCAACCACTAACCCATGAACGTAAGACCAAATAAAGTGTGCGCGAGTCATATGGCGCATCGGAACTCGTCTATCAAAAAATTGGGGTTTTGGTATGCAAAAGGTTGGCCATCCCTGATGTAAACGCATTATTGACAAAATTTAAATCATATGTATCAATTATAATTGAAGAAACAGAACGTAATTAATACAGAAATAAAACGTTTCTATATTTACAGTCGGGACGCTCATAATCCTCATCCCCCCCCCCGGCCACTTCACCACCTGTCACCAAAATAATGCCACCCTTTCCCTGTTTTCCCTGACTAGAGTTGTAGAAAGCAACTCTAATTTACTCTATCTATGGAAGTGTATATAAAAGAAACATTTTTATAGTAAAACAATTTATGGTCAATACTATGTTTAAAATAAAGAATCTAAAAATATCAATGACTTAAATGCATGGGTCATTCTAATAACAGGGAATAGTATTTCGACTACCTAATATTTTGCTAAAAGCGAGAAAATAGCAATTCGTAGTTATTTTTTTATTTTAAATCCTTAAAATAAAAGTTAGATGTACCTACAAATGTTGAACTTTTCTTTCTTTCATATTTGCGAAATCTGCTATTATTTCAGATTCCATCAAAATACTTGACATAGTTGACCTTAAATAATTATTTATAATTTTAAACTTTAAAAATGATCTTCCTCCAGATGCAACTGTAACTAGTAAAGTAAAAAACGTTATTAATTATATTATTTCAGAAAGGATATTGCAAAAGTGTATGTGGATCAATAAACTTATTTTCTAGGAAATGCAGCTTTAAAGAGTTAATTTTATTGTCATATCAATATCATTGTCAGCTTCATTCGTGAATCGTCTTATCGTTCAGATTTAAAACTTGTGTTTCAGCAATCATTCTTCTTTGGGATAAATAAATAATGTACTACTGAAAAAGCCTCAGACGTCGTCTAAAATTTTAACTCTTCAAATCCTATTTTTTAAGTAGGTTAATATATGATCTACGAATTAAAAAAAATGCTTCGTAATTGATTTTAAGTTATAATAGAACTATCGCGTTGCTCATACTAAAATTATGTATTTATTGTTGAGGAGACTGCTTCAGTATTTAGTTTGCGAGCCACATCATTCTGTATTAGAAAGTAAATATGATTCTCCTGAACTCAAACATGATATCCGTTTTCCCTATACTTTTCGAGCTATAAGAATTTAAAATAAGCATTTATAATCTGAAACGTTCATCCCTGCCGATGATCCAACAATAATCGGCCAGCGTAATACGATTCCAACTACCTTCATACCTCTTTTCTATAGCTGAAATCTCCAGCTAAGTGTTTTTTGGGCTCATCGCTCAGTATGACAAGATTTTACGGGAATAAATCTAGGTGCGGTAGCAAGAAGTGTGTTTGTAAGGACATAATATAATCCAAATTTTATTAGTTGTTAGAAGATTGATGACAATCCACATAAAACGTTGCTGAATAAGCTGGCCGATTATTGTTGGAGCATAAAAGGAATGCTCTATAGGCGAATTATAGAAGATTCTTACTAGGTGAGTCAGTAGATTTGAACATTCTGTAGTTAATAATAAATGTTTGAAATCATAAATGCAAGTATCGCTGAAGCCTTGTGTCATGGGGAAAATTCAATATCATTTGAATTCAGGACAGAAAATACCATTAGAATCACGTATTTTTGTTTTTTACATCAAAAAATTCTTCTTGTTTCTGACTGCTATGAAACAAGAAACATATATATAAGATTGGAAAAAAACTGTGGGTGAAGGAGAAATTCCGATTAAATATTAAAAAACAGAATAAAAAATAGGTTGTCCGAACTCGGAGTTATCTTATTAGCATTTGATTAATAATTATAAATTTTACCATAATGACAACATTCATGCAAACAAAGAATGAATGAATCTTTATTGGATGAAGAGTAACTGTAAAAGGTTGAATCCACGTGTAAATTTATAGATTCCGTATATTCATCCGTGCCTATTTCATTTTGGATACATTTTCAAAAGAAACCGATAAATTCCGTTGTTATGGCACAATAAAAACGCAGGTTCAAATGAGTTCCATGACGAAATTAGTGTTATGGTAAGGTGAGAATCATAACACAGGCGCATTCAAAATATAATGTACCGGAAAAAGCCAGAGTGATAATTATTATTATTATTTATGCGGGCGTCAAGATTTAATAATCTCGTATCGCGCGTTACTAGTGCTCATTACGTATTATGAGTAATTAAAGACATCTAAAGCTGCCTTACCAGATTTTATGCCGGATAGGACATGTGTGCATTCATATCATATGACATTAATGGGCAATAATTGACTAAATACTCTGCAGTACGACGCAGAATGTTATAAAGTATACCCCTTAAGAACCTATGGTATCGCTTTTAACATGTTATGTTTTACTGTATACCTCTTAAGTACTTATGGTATCGCTTTTAACGTTTGCAAGTTTCTGTACAACTACTTGTTTTTGGTAAAACGAATGACTTCATCATATACAAATATTTTTACAATAGTAACAAAAACACTAATCATAGATTGAATTGTGTTAATGCAATACTTGGGCACGTCACTACTCATAAACGAGAGACTGTTGGAAGTTACACCAAAAATTGAACACCAAGTTCAAAGAAAAAGTGCCCTATGATGAGAAACACGAAGCTTCTTCAATATACAATCTAAAATTAGCAAACAGAAAGATAAATTAGCAATGAGCAATGCTTCTTACATAAATGATAAACACAAATTATTCACTTCGTAACTCTACCCAAAATATAGGCCGAATTATCCTTAGAAATCTCCTTTCTTTATAGTGGCCTGCAACAGAGCAGGGGAATGCAAGTCGAGGGTAGTCACCTCGATTGTATCAATATCGGAGGATTTGCAACGTCTAAGTGTGATGGCATAACGATACACTGTACCATTTGGGAGAGTTTGAGAGGATTTAGTTAGTGTCATATGTGAGACAATGAAAGATAAGGGAGTCATGATAGTTAAGCTTGGTGAGTTAAATGTTATAGAAACAAATACGGCGGAAAGTGAATATTAGAGCGACGAATATAATTAAGCAAAGCAAAAGTGAAATATAAAAGGGTGAAGATGGTAATATACGGGTGGCACATTTAAAAGTCTCATCGGGAGTTTTATAGATCAAGATATGAAAGGATCAGCCTAGCAACCTGAACCTGGTCGGTGTCAGCAAAGCAGAAAACTGTTCACACTTTTACCCTGAAAGGAGGAATCAATGTTTCCCTCATTTTAAAATTGTGCAATAAAATTGGTATTTTGTAATAAATTTATAAAAATAGTCAAATAAAATATATATTATTAGTAAATAATAAAAAGAAAACCACCATAAGCATTTATATTTACATGAATGACGGTCAACTTATTAGCTATGTAAAGTTAAAATATTTTATAGTAAATATTAAAATTAAAGTCCACCACCAGAAAGTATAATTACAATGTATCAACTGTTCTTTTCACACACAAAATTACAAAACTGAATGATTTGGAAAGACGGCTTTGGGTCATTAAAATAATGAAAAGAACGTGGAAACAGAATTCAGTTAATTGTTAAGAATTCAAAAATACTAAATACTAAAATATATGTAAACGAGAACAGGCAATGAGAAATGGGTTCATGTACTGATTTTTTTGTATAATGTGAATATATAACTCAGAATGAAAGAAAGGATCTCACCGGGTGATTATCACTCAGATCCTCAAAGTTAGATGATAGACCTATTCATTTGTTCAAAAGAAGATAATACAGAAGATACGTGCTTTATCATAATTACAAAATTAAATCAACAGTTGATAACAAGAAGACGTAATTAACTCCATCATACGGTTCACAAGATCAGAAATCGTGGTTACTATACGATTGAAAACAGTAAAAAATGTTTTATAGAGGTACTGAAGGTGACTGAAGGAACTAACGTAAACGTGCATTCTTCTTAACATGAATGTTGAAATTGCTCAGTAAAAAATAATGACTGGTTCAATGTTATGAGATCGCGCTTTATCAAAACGTTCTCCACATATATTCAGAGAATAAATAGTAGGGCTAGTAATTAAAATAAGTACACTCATAATTCCTTCCAATTGTGGATTGTTATTATGAAATATTTGGAAGTAATTTCTTTTTAATTACTTAAATAACAAACGTACTTCCCAAGACGATTTTTTTCGTTTATCAGCTATGATACGACGTAACTATCTAAAATTCCAGTTCTACAAACAAAGGAATGATAATTGCTTTTCAAAACAGGTGCGTTTTCTTGTTCAGGAAAATTAACAAAATGGAATAGTTCTCTTCTCAATAATCGTATTATTAACGCAGTCAGGTGGTAAGGCGAAAGAAAAATAATTTGTTTCTCTGTGAGGTGAGAAATATAAAACTATACGAAAAATACGACTGTAAAATGAGGCGTATGAAAATGATTAGGAAAGTTTAAATATGATCAGTAATTTTGTAACGATTTAATACGGACAAGAAGGCCCCTAACAAATATGGTTTATATATAATTATTCTTAATGCAGTAAGTAGAACAGTGTGCATTATTTAGTTTGTATTATTTAACGATCGAAGATAATCATCTATACCATATACACGGTAAGAATAAAACTCGCCGTCATAGTATACATGTTTAATTCACATTAAATGATGATTCACGAGTTTATATAATTAACAAGTAATGTTTAATTGGGGTATAAGAATTTAGATTCACTTACATAAAATATTCCTTCATTTGAGAGATTTTTACAGGATAACTTCAACGACGGTATGAATACATGAGTGGCATTTGTGCCTGAGAACAAAAATATGAAGAATGGTATAATTTTGTTCGAACCGGCTAAAACAAACTTACTTCCAATATACGATACAGTATTTTATAGTTCATATAAAAATTATTTTCATTTAATTATATATCAGCTAACAGTATATGTGTGTGTGTGTTCTATAGGGAGTAAAATGTCTTTCAAAAGAAGGACTCTAACTTGCTAGACGCAACAAG
Source organism: Eucriotettix oculatus (assembly GCA_034510155.1). Classification (NCBI taxonomy): domain Eukaryota; kingdom Metazoa; phylum Arthropoda; class Insecta; order Orthoptera; family Tetrigidae; genus Eucriotettix; species Eucriotettix oculatus. Next base: position 204,447,603 of record CM067376.1, read on the forward strand.
AACAATCATTTCATATCACTAATTCCTTCGAATATTGCAATTCATGAATCTTTCAGTTCTAAAATGACGCTTGCATTTACCACATGCAAACTACGCGTCAGAAATTTTCCTAAATTAATATATTAAGGAGAAAAATTGAAAATTATCTAATTTAAAATTGATATTTCTGAAATGCAAAGATAAAGAGGTAACTTCATTATTAGTTAAATCGGCATCCAACCATATAAATTTATATCCTTTATTAGTTGTCACATAATGTCAAACAAGTCCGACTTGCTGACTCAAAATTTTTCTCATTACACTACGATACAAACGATCGGTCACAATTTCGGTAAAAAACGTAACACGTTTTAAGAATGGGAAAATTAGTTCTGCAAGAATGCAACAAAAGCAGCTATGAAAATAGTTACATCCGTAAATATCGTTCATAATCCATAACGTCGTAATGTAGGCAAATAGTGTGAATGTGGGACTGTATCAGAAACTGAGATGTGTAAAAATTGGCTATGAAGGAATTACATTATTTTGTGGGGAGGTAACACCACGGCATTTCGTTAATAATTCGATAACATGAAGGAGAAATTAAGGCATTTAAAATGGCAACGAAAATCGCAAGTGTTATAAAAGCCGAAGTTTGCGGGTCTTGAGCGTGCCTTACCGAAGACCAGTGTTCTGTAGACGACCATCTCGAACGGTTGTCGGGATTCCACTGACAGCGCCGGGGCTCCGCCGGCCTTTATGAGTGAGTCAGAGTCAGGTGGAGATTTGGCCGTACCGGGCCGCGTAATGCAGCGACTCCACGTGACTAAAGGCACGCAAGCGCACAGCTATGCACACAACAAATGGGCCAATCAACAATTATAGAAAGCGCGGAAAGGTTATCAAACTATGAATTTTTGAAATACAATCAGGCTGGACTCTCACGTTCAAAGTGGTATATTGTATTGTTTCAAATGGGTTCCTACAACCTTCATGTTATAAAACAACGCACAGTGTCGGAGGAGTTGGAAAACTGAAGAATCATGTACGTTTTCCATGGGGAATATGTTGAATCTTATGGATGGTAAAATCTCATCTAGCAACTCATAAATTAATAATATGATGAAACTAAGAGATACACGCTGTTGTTAAAATTATTCTCGATTCCTTTTTCTCTGCGACTGATATTGGTTTTCACGCTACATTCTGACTAGCCATTACTTTGCAAGAGCAACTTGATTACACATTTCTCTCACAGATCAAAAAATGAATAAGGAGCTCTGCCTCGTCGTGTGTAAGGGGATCGTACAGGAACGTTCAAGAACCCCAGTGGGAACTTAGCTCTCGCAGAATTTGCCGCACCTTCGGGGATGTCTCTTTTTTATCTCTAGTTTTTCAAGGTTCTTTGATGCCAAGACAGCTCGATCTCATTTAAGAAGTGTATGTTCCGCAGTCGCAGATCTTGGGCATTCGGTAAGTTTTTCGCTGATTCTATTGGATCAGTCGGCCAGCTGCCTCCTAAAACTGGTCGAGGCGCGAAAAGGGCAAACTCCTCTCTCATCATTCAGAGGGGCGTGGGAATAGGACCCAATAGTCCGACCTACCTCATACAGATTTTTCAGGTGAATACCGGGTATGATCCTTCAATTATAGCGGAGGGGGGGGGGGGGTGGCTAGTGAATTTGCTGCCTTCCTCAACCTTCCGCATATACCCCCTTTCAATTTCCTTCGTATGCTATCAAAGCGGAGTTGCCAATTTCTGTATCATCCTCATTAACATCATTTCATTATTCATTAAACATGAATATTTTAGTAGAAATAAATGACTTTAATAATTTTTAGTTTATTTCTATTTCAAGATTTTTCTTTCATTGTCATCCTTATCTTTTGTTCTACAATTCTTTGCCGCATCACACTCAAACTGTCTTATGAGGCCAAAAATTTACGAAACCACATGGCACAAACTATCATTTAACTATTCCAATTCTTCTTCTTTGGTTCTACAGCCCATTGAGAGACTGGGCCTACCGGGTCGAATACGGTCTGTCATTTTGATTGACACATTCCGAATTTGGAGTGACACACGGTAACCGTATCGATTCTCCAGCAGTCTTAATCCCGGTCTTCACGACCATGACGGCACAAACATCCAAGCCCATGCCAGGATTCGAACCCGGGACCCCTTGGGTTGTGATGCAGCGACACTAATTATTAGACCTCAGAAGGTCGGCAACAATTCCAATTACCACATTTAAAATACAGTACAGAGGAGATAGGAAATGAAATTTCTCATAAGTGTATGCATGATGGACACCTTAATCAGCAATAACTTATTTGACGTAGGAGTTAAGTTATAATTCAGTATGATACAAAATACTGCAATGTGTAGCTCCTAAAATGTAACCCACTAAGAGTTTGACTGTTATAATTCCGTAATATTTGGGAAACCGAAACTTCCCGGAATGATGGCCAATTCCATCCGAAATTGCCAGAGTTTAAATGAATTGAGCTGTAGATATTTAAATTATCTAAACGTGGAGATAAAAAATATAAAACTAATTTAATATTTAGTTATATAAAAAAAGAAAACTAAGCTAATTACGTTTTCAAAACAGTCACATTCAATAGAATTTTTCCGACCTCATGTGGTCTAGTGGCTAGCGTCGCTGCCTCGTACCTCAGTTCCCGGATTCCAATCCTGGCATGGGATTGGACGTTTGTTTGGAAAACCATACTATGATATCCCGACAAAGTTCCGCTAATCGTGCATAGTCGCTAATAGCCTAGCAGTTGGTGCGACTATAAACAAAAAAAAAATAGAATTTTGAAATAAAAATGATTAACTACGAGGTGAAGTCAGGTAGTAAATGTACTTTTACCGTAATTGTCAATCAGTTGGCTTTTTGCACACACAAACCTATAGATGGTGCCATTTCTTCAGCTTCTTGCACGTACAAGCAAGTGGTCACTAGCTGCGACATTGTCCGTTCGCACAACAGAAGAAAATGGTTCCGTAATACGTTTTTGTGGTCTAAAGGTGTAATAGGAGATAGAAAAAGTCCAGTACAATGAAGCGGCCGACGGAAGAGCAGGACGTACAGCCACATACAGAAGTGATGAAACATCGAGCAAGAACACGTCCTGATTTTGAATTGCCGACAAGTGACTCGATGAAGTGGCAAACCATATTCACACTAATCATGGCTCGGCATACAAAAATATCCGTATTTTGCTCAATCATGTGATGAAAATGCGAACAGTGCCAATATGTTTCGTACCTGTGACAATGAACAAGAAACAAACAGGATAGTTTCTTATGTTATTAATCTTTTGAAGACAATGTGTATAGAGTAACAAACTCGTTTTCAAACTTTAATAAGCGAAAGAAACATTCGCCAGAGCGAATGCTAACTTCAACAGGTGTCTGCTTGTTGAACTTGAATTGAGGTTACGAAGGAACTAGCTAGAGGCATATTGCAGCAATAAAAGCTGGACTGCAGAGAAACCGTTGCGTCAGCCCTAAAACACGTGTAGGTACAACATTTCCTAGAAAAGCAGTCCTACTACACCTACCTCATGCTTCAACGATATCCGATAGTTGCGTTATCCTTTCTTTCACGAATTTGAGCCATGAAATTTCGTGGAAGATCTGCAATAGTTCGTATTAAAAATGACAAGTGTTAATATTTAAGGCAATAAAGGATATTGAAGCATTGTATAAAAGAAAGTGGGTTTCACATAATGCTTAAAACTGTATATTCATTTATGTATTAATCAATACAAAACATTTATGCCTAAGAAGACCACAAAGTAAAAAAATTAATGTCATTAGAATATTAATTGTAGGAATATCTGACTTCATAGAAATAATTGAATAATATAGCCAATTTAGTCAGATTTAAATTTTAATTCAAATAAAAATGTAGAACGTATTAATCGTAACAAAACGTGCCATCCTTTCTTTGGAATGTGCGTGAAAGCATTGAAATAAATAATTTATCACAGGTATAAGACAGAAAATATTTGAGCGTTAGGCTGCAATGTGTGCACATTAAGCACTCTTGAAAATTAGTAATTATAATAGAAGATCAAGAAAAGAAAGCCGTAATCAAGAAAGGGGTAAGACAAGGATGCAGTCGTCGAAGCTGTTCAACTTATATATAGAACAGGCGATGAAGAATGTTAAAACGGAATATGGAAAAGGAAATATACTGCAAGGTCAAGAAATAAAAACATTACGCTTTGCCGACGATATTGTAGTATTAGGGGAATCAGAAGAAGACTTGGAAATAATAATAAGTGGCATGAACGTAGTCCTGGAGAAAGAGTTCAATATGAGGATTAATAGAGGGAAAACCAAGGTAATGGAGTGTAGTTTGGGAAACAGTGGAAGAACAAAAGAGTGTTAAATTGGGAAGGGATATTTTGACGGAAGTTAAGGAATTCTGATACTTGCGAATCGTAATAACTAGGGATGGTAGAAGTATAGTAGACATTAAGAGTAGGATAGCAGAGGCAAGGAAGGCTTTCGCGAAAAAGAGTAATTTACTTACGGATAATATAAGTGTTAATATTAGAAAATCGTTACTAAAAATGTTCGTATGGAGCGTGGCGTTATATGGGTGCGAAACGTGGAGTATAGAAGTTGCGGAAAGGAAAAGAATAGAAGCTTTTGAAATGTGGTGCTATAGGCGAATGCTGATGGGTGGATAGAGTAACTAACGAGGAAGTTCTAAACAGAATAGGGTAAAAGCGAACAATATGGAGGACGTTGACCAAGTGAAGGGATAGATTAATAGGCCACGTTTTAAGACACGAGGGACTTGTAAAATGAGCATTAGGAGGAAGTGTGTGGGGTAAGAACAGAAGAGGGAGGCCAAGGATGGAATAAGCTAATTAGATTTGGGATGATGTGTGTTGTGCTAGTTATGAGGAAATGAAAAGGCTTACGCAAGATATGTTAGCATGGAGGGTGGCATCAGACCAGTCTTAGGACTGAATACCACAACAAAATTAGTATATTAAAATAGGACGGTTTATGCAACCTTCGTATCGATTGTAATAATAATAATAACTGATTTAAATTGTTCTGCCGTCCAAAGGAGAAAGACTGTAAGTCTAAAAAAATACTTTTGAGAAATCAAGGGATAAAATTTTTTAACTTCCACATTTACATTAGCCCCTTATCTCCTTGAAAATAGTTTTATCCGTACCAAGAAATATGAATTTGCCAATTTACCAAGAAATATGAATTTACCAATTATAATACATTTATTCGTGAAATATTTTCAAAAGTGGAAAATTTTTACTTACTGCCTTTCTACTTTGGACGGCAGTGTTATGCACCTATAGGCCTAAATATTTACGATTCATACCAGAAAGTGAAGATAGCACTATGGAGAACTTTGGCCAAGTGAAGGTATAGGCTAATAGGTCACGTTTTGAGACATGAAGGTCTTGAAAAATTAGCATTAGAGGGAAGTGTGTGGGTAATAATAGAAGAGGGAAACCAAGGCTGGAATTCACTAAGCAGTTTAGGGAGGATGTGGTAGTTATGTCGAAACACAGGATAGGTTAGCACGTAGGGTTGCATCAGACCAGTCGAAGGACTAAATACTACTACAACAATGAGAATAGTTTTACAATGTAATATCAACTGTAATATTTGGTATTCCCCAAATCTCATTATGCAAGTGATAATATATGTAAATAAAAGACAATGAATTTTGCATTTTTTAGAAAGATAGGCTACGTGAGTGTTATTCGCTTTGTAACCTCTCCTTTGTAATAGCATCGTAAATGATGGAAAAAGGGGGATATGGAAGGTAGCCAAGAGCTAACTAGGTCTGCCGGGTTGTGATTAAGGATCATATCCGGTGATTCACCTAAAAGTAATGCAAGGAAAACCTAAGAGAAACCTGCATCAGGTAGACGTTTTAAACGATTCCCACGCCTTTCCGATAACGGGAGATAGTGTTTGGTATGGGCAAGCAACAAACCCGACATGTCTCGACCAGATTTAGGAGCAGCTGGCCGACTGGTCACCATAGAGACTTTCTTCGTCGATCTTGCGAAGAGTTAAGATTCCTTCCTCACCTCTTTCAGGCCTAAGAAGGTCCTACCCTAAAGACACAAAACTTGCAACAGGATAGATTATGAGCTCACGTAACCTGTCAAATGAGATTATTAAATTGCTGTTAAGCGTGAAATAATGATTAAATTTAACCATTTTACTAAAAATTAATTATGCGTTTTATAGATTAATAAACATGTAAAATGTTTTATAAGTCACTGTGCGCATTATTGATGCACGTTATTTAAAGACTGAGCACCAAACACTCAATTTTATTTTTCGTAGACATATACATTTATCTAAACACATTATTACACATTAATCAGACCGAAGAGATGCTTCAAATATCATCTCCTTATAAATATAATTGACTGTTTTTGTGCATTTATCTGAATGCATGTTCTTATTAAGGTGCCGGTAGATTTCCTGACTCGATTAAGGTATTGAGTCATCGCGGTGGTTATGACGAAATCCAGCTCTCATAATGTAGGGGGCGTGAAAAGGTAAATTTCCCAAAATGTGACGTTCTCGCTGGGGTTTAATAGCGTGTTGACAGATTACTGTCTATTTATATACTATAGCGGGCTAATATAAATGAATTACCAGGCATCCAGCTGGTAATATATTTCCGAAATTCCAAACCATACACCCAGTCATCATTTTACATGCTTTATTAAATTCGTCACTTTACAGTAGCTCTGTACGTTGAAATATTTATTTTTTATATTTAATTCACAACTCTTATCTCTCTGAACTCCTTTCGCATTATTGATAGCCTATAAAACCAAATATTTTTAGGAAAAAAAAGTAGCAAGATTTTTATATTTTTAAATACTGTATACGTATAAGATCTGGTGCGAAACATTTCTACGAGTATGCGTAACACCGAAACAGAAACTCACTCCATAAAGGCAAGGTTTGATAGATAACAGCTCAAATACGAGCGCAATAAAAGTATGAAGGCTGGAATCATTTCTGACATACCATTGAAGTTTTTTGGCTTTCTAGTTGTGTGTGATCATAGATGTTTATGAAGAACCTGCGAGATTTCAGTGATTATGTAGAATCTCATTGTGGAACATTATGTTCGGAACTCCCGGAAACCGAGTTGTTATGGGAATTGTGGTTGCTTCCCCAGTTGCTGGAATTTTCCCATTGGTTGCAACTCCGAAAAAGACAACCAATGACAAATTATTTAAAATATATGCTGATTGGTTGGTAGAAAAACTAAGCGCATTGGAAGATGAGGTGGAACCAGGTTTTGCCGCCGTAGACAGTCGCCTATCATGCCTACCACCGGCCAACTGCGTGACCGCCTCTCGTCCTCCCGGTACCGTACCAAGCTAACTCGTCTTCTCTCCACCAGCCTCAACGCGGACAAAGCCAATCCGTCACATGCGTTTAGTTTTATCAGCTATTATTTTATTAGAAGGTAATGTGGGATTTGTATTTACTGTATATATTATTTATTATTTTAATATATTCATTCTATGTATATCATGGAATAAATTTAGTTATTTTTTTCCTAATATGTAGAAACTTTATAAATTCGGTAATGGTAATGAGTTCAATTAATACATTTTATAAAATTAGTACCTGAAATGAAGTACTAAATATGTTCTATATAAATTCATAAATTTGAATAAATTATTAATTCGAGAATAGATAAATCTATGCAATATACTATTTTAATTGAAGTTCGATCGAACCTACAAAACCGATGTATATAAAACCAGATTGAACAATATGATAGGAGGTATAAGATCAAGGCTTATTTTGTCAGCATCATAATATATTTATATATTATAATTAGTATGCGTTGGTTATTGTGTTTCATTTCCTTACAGTTTATATACCAAACCGCTCATCCACTCATGGTCTGCTATTGAGGATGTAATCAGTGTTAACTATTCTATTCTAAAATTCGTCTAGTAAAAAAAACTGCTTGTCTCTGATTTTTGTAAGACCATCTCAATTATTGAATTTAGTTTTCCTTGTTACATTCAACTGACTTCTGCTTCAAATTAGACCATCCTTTTACTTTGCAATATTTCGGAATGTCTACCTTCCACTTTCATTTAATTCTATCTTCCATTCGTTCAGTTTTAGAAAACATTAACAATCAGTCATGGTTGAAAATTAAAGGATGATTAATTTTTCATGTAGTACACTGCGATTCTTTTACGCACTCATTTTTCATTCCTTCAGAAATCAATTTAACAAAAAAGGTTAAAGTCTGTAAGTTTCATTCGCTTGAAAACACCTTTTTAGCGCCGCATTCTCCAATAAATTGCATGCCACAATCGCTAGATTGGCATACATACGCCTGAATTTAGATTTACGTAAAACATTTTGCTACAATAATTCTTTTACATGTAAAGTACACTATCGATACTAAATTACATCACTGACTTACTGTGCAACAGATCATCTCTGGTTTCGATTCTCTCTCGTTATTAAATTCACTTGCTGCTGAGAGGCTGTAGAAGATTTTCCTGGATCTAAATTAATCTACCGTTCTTCAAACAACGGAGGATATTTTTTCCAGATTCCCGCGACGAAGACTTTTCCCATTGATTCAAAGGTCATAATTCAAAATAGGATTCGTCAAGTCTCTCTTTTTATACGGAAAAACAAAATTGTCACAATTTCTTCACTTACATCAAACCCGATACCTTTAAATGGTTCTAGAATATGAGAAAAAAGCTAAGAAAAAAATATACTACAATGTCTAAATTAACTATACAGACGTAAAGGATAGTAAAAACTTGCAACAAAGCAAGGTCTTCTTATAAAGCATAATAAGCCTTTTCAAGAAGAGTATTTCATGAAAGAAAACATCCAAAAAAAAAACTTTAATAAGTCAATCTAGTCCTGAAAAGTACATTAGAGTCTCCCTAAGAATAGCAAGTTCACAATAAATGCATATTCTAGCCTGTACGCAGTTGTTGCCAGCTGAATTGTAACTAATTAAAATACGCACATTTACTGCGCTATTAAGGGGTAGCCTACGCTACCCACATCTTTTTAGACAAGCATAACAATGACGATCTGACAAATGCAATTTTAACGCCAGTATCAAAGTATATAATGAAAAAACACTCATTTGTTCGTCGATTTACAAAATCATTCACCAACATGAATCAAATCTCACTTTTCAAAAATGATAGCAAGCGGTCTTATCGATATTACGAGAAAACAGCAATGCATTCAGAATGGACAACTATATTTCGCTACAAAATGTACTCTAATACTCTATTCTGAAAATTAAAATACAATGATAAAAATGACTAAAAATTTGCAATCTAAAATAGGTTACAGTTTCAACGTCGTGCGCTCTCCAATTGATGGCACTATACGATCAATAATGTCACACGAGAAATGAAAGAATGACAGTCTTTCACTATATTACTTTAAGAAATGGGGTTTTCCGTATTACAATAATCTTTAGATGTCGTACAAATTTTGCCAAATATTGGTAAATTGTTGCAGTTTTGCTTACCTCTGACGGGAAAAGGTTTCGTTTGAATAGTCTCTGTTGGTTGTGGTATTTTCCGCTTAGTTTCTGGAGACATGGAAAAATTGTCAATGGGACATAGTCTTACGTTCTTCCCTTCGTAATAATCACATACGCAAATTGACCCGCACCGTTCCATTACAACCTCATGTTTCTTTTGACACAAGTCTCACCACTCATTGTCCGCCAATCACTAAAATACGAGGAGGAGCTCTGACAGATCGCCGACCAATAACGCGCGAGGCAAACCGTACCCACAAAGCAACACGGAAGCAACAACTGAAAATCGGATTCAGGTAAAGCAACTTTAAAATACGAGTAATATGTTAATGATTCTTACGAAATGTTACCAATAAGCACTAGTGTGCAGATTAAATTGTGGCGTAAAAAGAGAGAATTAGATCTGTCGGGAAGTAAATCAAAATACTCAATGATAAGTAGTGTAAAATCATTTTTTTTCTATAAACTGTAATATTTGCTCGGCGAAAAAATTGATATAGTTAACTTCCCTTGCTGCTATGAATGAATTAGCCCTTTGAATTAATGTAATGTTTATATCTATGCCGCTGAAACAATTACATTTTGGTAATTAGTTGGATTGAGGTGATTTTAACGGCAAAATCGCTTCAGTGCAACTAATTACTTCTAATAAATTTATATGTATCCTTCATGTACCATATTTTATAGATAATATGACCCCCTAATTGTATAACAATTTTTTAAGAAAAATTATTAATTTGAGTGCAACTTTTTTGGCGCTTCTCTACAGGGATTGATTCAGTGTCTAGAATTTCCCAGCAATTTTTTTTATTGAGGGCACAGATTTGTGGAATTATTTGTTAATTCTAAATTACCTTAAATCAATTTTAGATTAAGTTGGAAGCATTTTATTGGGGATCGAATTCGCCATTAAATAAAAATGATAACAAATACATTAACTTTCCTGCAAGTTGGTAAGACTTCAGTCTCTTTCCTATCAAATTTACCATTCTTAATGTGGACATAAAATAGTCTATTACTTAGCTTTACTTTGACATTAAGTAGAATTTCAAATCGATGTTTATCATCAATTTAAGACAAGTCAGCTGTACTTATCACTTTATTTTCATATACAAATGAATTTATTAGTTTTAACTTTGTAACCTTACCTTTCCTTGCCTCATATGGCACCCTCCTCCAGAAGATTAAGAAAAGCATTCAGAGTGACGTAACAATTTGTTTAAGAGCCAAATGAAATGACATTGTCACAATAATTAACACAATAGTGACGACATGAGATATGGAAAGGATGTGGCTTCAAGTGTAAAGACACCATAATGAGTGGAGGGTTTTCTTCAAATTTTTGGAGGGTAGAGGAAAAGAATTGACATTGATATGAATACACATCCCATTATTAACTAAAAAAAACAACAACACATTAACACACACATACTAAACAGGGTTCACAGTACTTGGACAACTATGGGTGTTCAGTTGGTGGAAAAGGGGGAGGGGGAAGGCTACTATTCTGAGTCCAGGGCTGTATCTTGACATGCTGAAAGGGGAATTCCCATTGATGAAGAATCAGGAGGAGGATCAGTTGAAGCACTGATTTAAATTATTAATGTTTTGGCTCTGAGCATGGAAAGCTATGGGAAATTGGGTTTTAATAGTTTGTGCTGCAGTGGTTGGTAATACATTTTGGGATTGTCACTGTCTGGCCAATGTAAAAGGCTGGGTAGAATGTGAAGTTAATTCTGTAGTTGGTATGGGCAGGCTATATTTTCTTTAATTTTATAGTTTGTGTTTTTGGCAAGATTGTAGTGGGTGTCATCTGCTCCTACTGCATGATTTCAAAAGGGCAGAAACTTTCTTTAATAATTTCAGACAAACCATCATTTGCAAGTATTCGATTGATTAATATACTTCTTAAGGAAATAATAGGAATTACTATGCTATGCTGTATATAACCAACACATCACATCTTTCTCAATCTGGTAACTAAAAATTTACTCAATGTTATCAGTAATAATACTATCTACTCTTTTGAATTAATTTTGTTAGCGCAAGTTATTAATTCTAATTGGCTTAGCTACCAAATTAAGAGATGAGCACTGCTCTTTTGAGTGTGTATTTATACTGCTACAGTAGTAATTTTATAAATGTAATACTACATCTATACAAAGCCATACCCTTTTAATACAATTGAAAGAAATACATAAAATTTTGATGAAGTTACCTGAAAGCAAATTTTCCTGCCACAGAACATACAATGTTAAGAATATAAATTTATGACATTATCAAATTTTTCAAACACCTCAGTTCTGATTAATTTTTGTTCCTGTTGGCTCCTAAAGGTTTTCAAAGTGTTGCACCACTTCATAGATTAATTTACTTCTAAAATATTTTACTTCACTGGATAAACACGAAAGGGAAATTATTGTACCATAAAATACTGTGTTCTAATTGAGGTCCATTTAACCAAAATGTAACAATTTCTGGTACACAAAATATTTCAGATTAACATTTATTAAGAAATATGTGAAAATATTGGTATGTGATACATATTTGATCAAATTTCCAAAATCAATTTTGTACTTCTTTTCTCCTGCAACAGGCAGGCGCCTAATAATTTTATTAGTTGAATGGTAACAAATTTGAGTGTAGATATCAGACTTGAAGGACTGGTACATTTATATATCAAATACTGAACATTTTAGTAGTTTTTTTATTGTTTTAATTTATAAATAATGTAAATAAAAAAGAAATTTGTGCATTTATAAAGGAGCAGAAATTGAAGAACCAGACCAAGTTGGAATATAACAAGCACGATACTATCTTACAAAATTACAGTTCAAATAGGAATGATTATTTTTTTTAAAATCATTAAAGGGTAATTTAGTGTTGCATTATAACAACCAGTCACCACTTCACATATTTTTAACACTCAGTCAAAATTTTAACTGCACTATAACTAAAATAATATTGAGATGCAATCATCAAACTAAATACAATTCACTTGCCAGTTGGAGAATGAAGGCTTACCCGGTGATCTGTTGAATAAACAGTTCTCAGATTTCACCCTAGGTCACATATCAAGGGCTGCTAGTTGTCAAAACTCTACTGTATTACCCCCAACTATTGTTCAAGTTGAAAGGTGAGAACTGTTTATTCCCCAGTCATTTTTAATCACATAAAAATAAATAACTGATATTTATTTAAAATCATTCATATAAATTTTTGGCAAGTTGCTGAATGCTGACGAGTAGTGAGTTTCACTTTAAGCACTTAAAGTGTGACTTGCACAAAATTATCAATAGTTCTCGATCTTTTTTTTAAAATCACCAATTATAAAACAAATTGGTGTTGTGTAAATAAATTAAGGTAAAATTTCATGTTAACACTTTACATTCGAAGAGTAGATTCTGAGTCCCCCAACATCTACGATTTCAACACAATCCTACAGCAGAAATAGTAGAAGTTCAATTTTTCTTCATATTGCTGTTTCTTACACGAAAATATATAGTAGAGATGGGGCACTGGAAATAATGAAACCATACATGATGCGACACTCAGTATGATAAAAATGGATTTCTTCCGCTCTGGCTTTGAGATCGATAACTTCTTATTAAGGGTGTGACCACACTTCGGTTTTTTTTGTACACACAATTTATTCTCAAAATGTTAATCACACACAAATCTTCAATTCACTGCAACAAAGAACAATATTTTATGTAAGAATTATACATTTAAAATGCATATAATTAGAACTATTAGTCACCTGCCACAAAATATTTAAAGATAAGAATATCTTAACTGATATTACATTAACATTAAATTTATAGAAACGAAAATTTTTAATTTTGTTTATATTGCTTTTTGAATTACATACTGCACACAAGTAATTTTAAGTGTTAAATCTTTCAACTGTTTTTAAGAGTTACGAAATTCTTCATGTAACTTTCTTCTAAAACATTCGTATGATACACATTGGGTCTATAACAATAAAATATGTAAACAGAACTTAACAGAGGAAAATTAAAAGACAGTTTACATCATATCACCAAAAACTGAACAGTAGCATTTAAAAATAATGAAACTGGGCTTTGCTAGGAATATAATACAGTATTATGATCAAAGTCCATCTGAATAATTTTGGAAAATCAGATACTAAATAATTAAAGAAGAAAGAAAGAATGCAACACTAATAGAAATATTATACTTCGTCAGCCACTATAAGAAAAATTCAACAATTTCAAGTTAACATTCACAATGATTTTTGAAATACATGCAAACTTTAAATGCACATCATTGGCAGATAACTTATTTTAAAAATACATAACCCATATTAGAATAATTAAACAAGCTCAATTATTACTAACCAATGCCATGAATAATCTATTTTAGAATTTATTTTGTATTTCAAATTAGAAAAGCAGAAGTTTATCCTTCATTTAAGTCATTTTAATATAAATAGAACAACTATTCTTAAGCTACTGTGTACTATCATTGTGGAGTATCCTTTAAATGAAACCATATTTAAATATCTACAATTTTACATAATTAAAACACTAGACATTAGTGTCCCTTAGGTGACACAGCAACTATTTGAAACATTTGTCTTAATTTCATCTGTCGAGTTAAGGAGTTTTAGAAAAAGAATCTGTATGTGTAATTAACATGCATATTATAAGAATGCATATACAGTTAAATTTTTTTAAGATTCCCACTTTTAAGTCCTTGTGAAACTGTCATGTGTGTAATGTTAATTCTTAAGGAAACCCAGTTTAACGAAATTATCACATTTAAAGATTATTCTTGCTATGTATTTCCACTCATTAACTCTCTCCTCTTTTTTAAGAAATAACTGAATGTTCCATTTATATTAAAGCCAGTGTGTGCATGTACTTCCAAATTTGGTTTGTTGTGTTATTTATACATTTAACATCCAATTTGGTTAAGGAGGCACAGGTTTCAAATTACTATCAAAATCCTATTGATATTATAATGGTCTACCTCAAACCCTACAATGAATTGTTTAGAATCCAGTAATTGCATATTTAAAATTAAGCCAACAGAGTGAACATAAAAATTCAACGATCGATTGAGATATTCTTCCAAAAATATAAATAAATTTCTGAGAGTCAGAACTATTTATTTTATTTCTTATTACATCATCTCATTCCCTTCTGGGACCTCTTGAGGTATAAGAATTTAAATAATATTGTTTACAATTCTTTATTATTACTGTAATAATTTTGTGTACAATAAAGAATTATATACAAAATTATTAATTTTTTATACTAAACGAGATCCATTTCTTGTAATAAACAAAAGAAATAATTTTCTTTCTCCAGGCCATTTATTTATTTGTACCATTATAATTATTGTCCAATGTATTTTTATTTTTATACAGGAGATTGTCATAATGAAAATGTGGTTTAATGCTAACTGCCACAATATTAAAATGTGGCATAAAATTCAAGCTAGCCGAATATCGTAGTTAAACTTGTGCATGTTTTTAAAACTGAGTAGTTATGATTACTACTAAAGTTAAATTAACTACATAACAGGGATAATTGATGCTGTGAAAGAAATTAACAACTTTTGAAATACGACATTTTTCTATCTTCATTGTATGTAATATTAAAAAACCAAGAACCTTTTTGTAAATCAAAATTAACTGAAATTGGTTATCATTAACATCAAAATAACATTTGAACTTCGCAATATGAAGAAATTAAATCAATTTTAGTGCAACTGAAAGACAAGTAAATGAAAATGCACCAATTGATGGAAATTTAATAAAGAATAAAGTCAAGGAAATTGTGCTTAGAATTGGTTTGGAATGTTTCACCGTGTCAAATGGACAATACAACCACTTTAAAACAAGCATAATGCCTCACATTTCAAAATATGTGGTGAATGTGCAGTAGTAGATGGTGAATTATTTACTTTTTGTGATAACATGTGAATACAGAAGAAAGCTTGGCAAAGAAAGACATTAGCACACGTTAATTAAATATTTTAATAACTGATTTGTTGGAAAAATAATATAATTGTACAAACTCCCCACACAGCATACAAGAGAGGATAAAAGAATATTTTGCAATTTGCTTTTTTTAAAAGTTAACTAAGAAGATTAATCCATCGACAGCTGACTATCAGTGGTAAGGTTTTACTAACCTTCTGATAAAGTTGGCGGTGCCTCCAAAAATTCAAGAATTTCAAACCCTACATGGTGCCTGCCAGTTGTGAACTTCAGGTAAGTCACCAACTTTCCTGTATGATTTTTATGTGACCAAGTCAAGAAGGGAACTCAGGCTCTCGAAATTTTTTTGTTTTCTTGCATACATGCTAGTAGACGCCAACCATTAATTTATGGTATGTCAACTGCTGTTCTCTGCCCCTATCTGCCTCTGTTCCTATCCAAATTAATTTTATTTACAGGGTATTTCAGAATTCGTAATACATACTTCAAGAAGTTGCAGGACTTGGTAGATAAAGTTTTGATAAGGAACACAGAATAGAATGTACTATTTGGTTGTAAAGTAATTTTGAATATAAAATTTATTTCAAATATCCTGCTTCGTGAAATGCAAAAAGGAAAAAAGGGCTGATTGTGACTGTTGAGGTGTAGAGAACAAGACAGTAGAATACACATTTGAAGATTTTTTTAAATTTATGGTGAAGGTTGATGCAATGGTAAAGCTGTACAATGCATGTATCATTAATGTTTTCCGCTTCATCACATATCAGTTTTATAACAATACAAAAACTCTTCTATTAGATGAAGGACTTTCTCTTTATAGATAAGAGTATGGCATGTCTGTGGAACACCACAGTCAGACCTCCTAGCCTTGAAGGTACCCATTTCTCTTACCCATTGTATTTAGAAAAAAAAAAAGATATGTGATGGAGTGAGGCAATGTGGAAAACATTTGTGATATATATACGATGTACAGCTTGACCATTATGTCCAGCTTTACTGTTATTAACATCTCAGGGTAATTTTCAAATGAGATTTAAAATTGAGGCAACGATGTACAGCTTGACCATTATGTCCAGCTTTACTGTTATTAACATCTTAGGGTAATTTTCAAATGAGATTTAAAATTGAGGCAATCTTCAACCTTTTTCACATACAAAGGTACATTTCTGGAAATTAGTTCAGCAAAAATTTTCCAATTCCCCTCTGCAGCCTCTAGAAGGCTGTAATAGGAATTCTGAAACACCCTGCTTAAAATTTTCATATGAAAGGACTATGTACAGTATTCAGTAATTAAGGAACTCTTGCATCGAATAATAATAAAAACATTGAGCAATTATTTACAACAACCTCAAGCAAGAATTAACTGTTAATAAATGTCAGTTTGAGTGATGTGAACAGTTGGGATAGTTTTTAGAACATGTGCATGCAATCTTGTACATTGTATAAGTTAAGTAACTATCTATTGGCTTTCATAAGATAATTGGTAAATATTAACGGCATGCTTCTTGCAAATGCAAACATGCAACACAGAATTAGTGAATAAAGAAAATTATACAGTTTATCTTACATTGCTGCATTTTGTTAGATAAATATATAAATTTTTAACCCGAGTATCCAATTTTTGCACGTCAAATATAGAATTATGCAGTAACAACAATAATGCATAAATTAGTATTCAGCCAAACATTTACTGCTTCATTTACAACTCTCAGTAAAAGCCATATTAACACTGAACACAAAGCCAACAATAAATGTATTATCCACCAGACCTGAGCAGATGGTTAAGTGAGCATTATTTTTAATGTCCTACAAAATTTTCTGAAACAGTAGTCTGTGACATCTACCAAGATTCCCGCCAGTTGCCATCATGAAACAATGGCACTCGAGAGACATCGATGTCTGGAGAGGTCTCTGCAAACATAGCAAGCTCACTCCCGAACTAAATTCCAATATGTATATATATATATAAAACTGCTTGTATTAGTTCTTACTATTGATCTGAATGCGAATTACCTTTGAATACTTTGTGACAAATGTAAGTGCTTTCAAATGGATTCTTAAAAGTAAGGTGAATGGAAGTTTTATAAGTAATATTTTAAATAAATAATCCCTTTTTACCTCGTTCCTTATGGAATACATAAAATTCTAACATTGAATACAGACACAAAAAAGGGCACAAATTCTTTGAAAATAACAGGATGGCTATACAAAGAAATTTACATTTTGATGTTAAATGCACAGATATGATAACTGCTAGTATTATTGTAGATCAACTCAGCCACACAGAAAATATATTTCTGGAACATGTATTGAGAATTGAACAAGTTATAATTTTAGATAACTTATGAGCAGTATCACCTCATACCATAGTATAACTTACAAATAAAAAAGCACATTGGTTGTAATAGCTTTGAAGCTTACAAGCAAAATAATGGTTTTAGATTGGTTTATTAATCAGTATTTACCTACCATTTATATTCTAAGTAACATCACGCCAAAAATTAAAGAAGACACTACACACACACAAACCCTGAAATATATGCATGTGCCAAGATTTAGTACATACATACATGTACAATTTGAAAAAAAAAATACAATTGCACTAGTTCACCCCTTACTTTCTATTTGTTAAATTTTAAACAAAATATTATCTTTAATACTTTAGTGGGATCAAAAAGAAATAAAGAAACCATTCTCGTTAAGTTTAGAAGCAGGAGGAAAAACCTCGCAAACAATGATAAATGCTGTAATATGGACAACTGATAATTATGGTATCAATGTGCAAATATTTAAATTTATCTTGAATTAAGCAAACATTGCAAGTTATTTACTTAACATTTGACTATGTTAGAAAACAATTCTATACATCATTAGGCTTTTAACCTTTTTGTATGTTGTAATTTAGAATGTTATATATTTATTTCTTGGGCTACAGGCTACATGAGGGTGATCAAAATAATGACAACCACTCTTCAATAGCATAGGAAGGGGATTTGAAAGGGGGGTGTAGAAGGCTGATAAAGACAGTAAAGGGTTGACTACAGCCACTGGGCTATAGTTTAAGGTTCCTATCTGCTACTCACCTGAAAGAGACACAGGGCAAACTCTAGAAAACCTGTATCAGGCAGGTCCGGTTATTGGGTACATGTCTCATGTCCTTCCGAATGATGGGAGAAGAGTTTGTTCTGAGGGGTCACATCATTCCACTCTCCATGACTTAACTATTTTAGGAGGCAACTTGTCGACTGATCCAATAGGATCAATGGAAAACTCTTACTGTATGCCCAAGGTCTGCGATCACCAAAAGTGACAAAGGTGCATCACAACGTAGGAACTTAAAAAAATCCAGAGAATGAGGTATCCACAAGGGTAAGCCCCATCTTCACTCTAAAGCTATGATCAGCCCCCACATGTCCGAAAGTCTTAATTGCATTTTATATTTCTACATATTGAAACATGAGCGAGTGAAATTTATAAATGAATCCTTTCAATCCGGCTAGTCAAATGTCAATTTCTGTTTAGAGTAACAATTGGTGTTCGGCCTACTTCTTGACTAAAAATTGAGACAATTTTAATAACCAGAAATAATTATTAAAAGGCATTTGAGGAAGTTACAACAAAATAATATGTAGCTAGCTTAAAATGACATGAACATTATTTCTTGTGCCTAAATTTAGATGTGTTTATAACATATTCATTTACATTATTTCACATTACGGTATAAAAAAAATTGAAAGAATTGTTAATCAATTTTGAACACAAAGATTAAATCAATCCATGAAAATTAACAAAAAAAACGATTTTTAGAAAGCAATTGAAAAAGTGAATAATTTTCCTCTATTATTAGAATAAACCTTACATTACCAAACATGTATAAGGTTGAATTTAACATCAGTTTGTTAATATCATTTGTCAAATCAAATGTGAAGACAATAGTCAAGCACTTTGTGAACAAGTTTCTACAGTTCAGGAAGTTAGCATGGCGTGCCACTTAGAGAAAGGAGAAGTTAAGTATTGTCTTTTGAGGTCTCTGGCAAAATGCTATTATCACAATTAAAAACATTAATTATATTCTTATGGACACACATAGACAGAGATAATGTCTACTTAACTCATCCTATACTTCTTTCTTGGATTTTATGGATGAGTTTTTTCACCAATAACAATCTGAAACTCATCAACTTTGTAGAATTATAGTTATTTGACAGTGATGGGATGAAGTTTTCAGAAATAATATTCTGATATTTCATTTCCCATGAAGTGCAATTGAACGCGGAAAAGGAATGATTTGTAAAACTGGTGAATAAGTAATTGAAGTTAGAGAATGAAAGAAGTAGGTTGCAACATTTGAATGAGTAACAAACTTATTTACTGTTGGTTTGTCATTGGATCAAACAACCTATAACTATTTTTTAATATTTACTTTGAATCCTGCACCTAATAAAGAAAATAATGCATACAAAAATTGGAGTTAAAGTGAATTCTTGTTTACCCCCACTACATTATTGGAGGAAGTTTCCCACTGCACATCATGTTTAAATGTTATACTAATTTTGCTGCTCAAAAAAGTCCGAAAGCTATGTATCAGAACTAAATTTCTATGTGAATTGAGATAAAATATTGATTCACCCTCAATTTCAAACCTCATTCTTCTGTATTCAATGACTGCTACATTCCTGTAGTTCATTTTCTATTTTGTCCACATGAAAGGCCAAGACATACACACTTCCAATCTATAATCCTGTATCTGTTGTTCACACATTTAAATGGTTTCAGCCAAAATGTTTCTTAACCCCTTGACTTCCACGCTATCTCCCAATCGCGCAAACCATAGTAAATAAACAATTCGATCAGTTGTGCACCAGGCCATTCAGTATGTCAATGGCATTTTATGCAGAGCGACTATAATCATCCATAGCAACGAAAGTGTTAATAAGCAGAAATTACTCACCACAAGCCAGACTCGTGGTTTTCACTTATGGTACAAATTCCTTATTACAGGTCTCACTTGTGATTTTTGCTTCGAAACAAATTCCTTACCACAAGTCTCGCTCGTGGTTATAATGCAAGTGTATCATTTGAAAAAATTTGTAGTAAAAACCAATTGAGAATCAATTCATTACACTTCTTATAACTTCACACACAAATATATTTGAAATATACTAATTTAGCATTTGTTTAAATAAAGTGAATCAATGTCATTCATAAATTATTGGTAAACACACCTGGAAATCCTTGAGGAGGTTGGCCAGGAACAGAATACTGTGGTCGGAAATTAGCAAAGTTAGCTGCGAAACCTGCAGGCAACTGTCCAGCTTGGAAGCCCCCTGGGAACTGGCTGCTCAGGAGAGCTGTAAAACATTGCAACATATCTAAAATTGTTATTGAAACTCCTCTGTCCTTGCCCCAAACACTGACAAGAACAAACTAAAGTTGTAAAAGAATATCTGTTTTTCACAAATACACAAACATATATTTAAATATATTTTCATTATTTAACATTTGAAGGTGTAGTCTTCCATCAGCACAAAAATTTATACTTCGATTACCTGCTGTTCCTTGCTGAGAAGTTGTAGGGGTCGTTGCTGTACTTCCTGATGTAGTTGTCGCTGCCAACCTTGAAAGAATTGATCGCTCAGACATTTGGAGTCTCTGAGCAACAGGTGGTATTCGAGCCAAAGTAGCAGGTAAACGACTAACATCAGATTTCATGTCAGAAAGTAACTCTTCCAGTTGATTCAAAACCTGCAAGGGAAAAATTGTAGATATAGGTTTCTTGTACATATAGTCTTAATATTCAAGATGGATAGATACCAATTCATAAAATTATGAACTTTATTTGTTGATGTAATAAACATTCATGCTAATTAAATATAAAAAGTTTAATTCAATGGCAGAAGAAAACACTTTCAACCAAAGCTCAGCTCTTAAAGCCAAAAAACTGAATTAATGGACAAGACTGTAAAAATATCGACATGGGATAGAAACACCCTCCAATTCACAAGTATTGTATCACCATTAATGAAGACAAAATTACAGCATTTTCTTTCTTTCAAAATAATTTACTTCAAACATTTTACTTTATATGTCAGATGAAATTTCCACATTTCTAGATAAATATCAAGTTAGTTTGTCCTTTTGAAGTAATGAAGAGAAAAGTGACAAACTCGTGTCATTTATGGAAGATATAGAAACCGATATTAAATACAGCAGAACCTCTTTTTAATTAATCTCTGGGGTCATAAATGTTGCTCCTAAAATAGGGGAACTCGCATAACTTAGAATCCCATTTTAATGAATCTCACTTAATTCTCTTACATCTTAGATTCCTTGAATGAACAGCTTTCCGAGGTTAAATTAGTTTACTATAACTTAGAATCCCTTTTTAACTTGTCTCATTTATTGTCCTTACAATAAACTAGTTCCCATATTCTGTATGTATTGATATGGAGGGTTCATTATGAGTCTATAATTTTGCCAACAAATCAATTAATTGAAATAGTTTATTGAAACATCTTAATCTCTCTTGTTGCTATGTTTAATTGATAAAGATGTTGCTACAAGTTACAGAATTGCGAATAACTCTACTTTTGAGAAATTAAAAACCCAAAGCTTCCACTGTCTTTTCTTATTCAGGCTTCCTCAACCAGTTTTGATATTAAAATGTATAAATAACACAACACACCAAAATTTGAAATAGTTGGAGCTATTATACATGCTTTGGGAGCTTCACAAACTTTGAGCCTGGCATGGGTGAGAATTAAATCAAAATAGAATAGTAACTTATTTCCTATTATGGGATAAAAGAGTGAAAATCCGTAGCAAAAAAAGTTCTTTAAAATCAGAAATTTCTTTAAACCAAGATTCCTTAAAAAATTGGAGGAAATTACATCACATGTATGGCATTTTTTCCAGGACAAACTGTAATTCCTTAATAATGGGAACCTTAAAGCTGGGTATTACTATAATAGAGGATGTTTACACACAACAATGCCATTTGTCTATCTTTGCTACATTTTCATGCTCAACAGTTGTCTTAATAACTTTTCAATATGACTGAAAAAGATTAAAAGAACTCTAGTCTTGTCTGCATTAAACACATTTTTTACGCTTGTAATCCTTATTATGTCTGTTTTTAAAGCAGTCAATAACACCATATAAGGCAGCGAGGCCTTCCATACAAATTTTAAGCAAATTAGAAGGAAGTCAGAACTGAATGCTTGATTATTCTTGGAAAGGGGTTAATGAGTTGAAATTCATTAAAAAAAGCAGGAATTTCGTTATTCAGGAGTTCCTTAAAGTGGAAAAATTTTAATTAAATATATGGCAGTTTGGCCGGGACTTGAGAAATTTTTCATTACAAGCGGGAACCTTAAAACGAGGTGTTAATGTAGTATTTTACCTTATGCAGTACAGCATTTGCAGGCTTGTTGCCAGCTAGACTTTCCTTTGAAAGATGCTGATGAGACTCTGCCAAACATTCAACTTCTGCAAAACGTGCATTCAATGACATGGCAGGATGATTAGGATCTTGTGTTAGATTCAGGTATGCAGCTCGCCGTAGCTGTTCCTCAATTACTAAAGCTTGTTCTAAGAGCTGAAATAAAAATAAAGTACATATAAATATAAAACACAATGTAAGGCACAATACTGTAATAAAAACATTTAACGTAACCGAATACTACCAAATTTTCATACATAATCAATTAGCACTGAATAATAAATAGATTTTTCAAATACGGTGCAATTTAATGAATGATCAGAATTCCCTTACAGTTTCTTACCCTCATCTATGAAGTCAATCATTATACTGATAAAGGGGGCAGTCCTCCAAAAATTCACGAATTCCAACCCCTAAATGGTGCCTGCCCTCTGCATACTTCAGGTAAACCATCAGCTTTCTATCTCCCTTTCCTTATTAATACATAACCTCGACAGAAGGCAGTCTGCAGTAATTAGAATTGAATATCAAGAAAAGAAAGCAGAAATCAATAAAGGAGTAAGACAAGGATGTAGTCTGACCCCCATGCTGTTTAATTTAAGTATAGAAAGTTAAAACGGAATATGGAAATGGAATTATACTGCAAGGAGAAGAAATAAAAACCCTACACTTTGCCAATGATGTTGCTGTATTCGGGGAGTCAGAAGAAGACATGAAAAACATAAAAAATGACATGAACATGGTCCTGAAGGAAGAGTTCAATATCAGGATTAACATTATATGTAAACAATAATAAGGAAAAGAAAGAGAGTAGGTGACTTTACCCGAGGTTCATAGATGGTATGCACATTGTGAGGTTTGGAGTTCTTTAAATTTTCAAAGGCACGCCCCCTTCATCAGAAAGTTAGGAAGACATTTCCAATGATTGGCTAGCAGACAATTACTTTCTCTCTCTCTTTCCTCTCCTTATCAATTGTTTTAATTAACCTGACAATGTCATTTCCTGACACACATTTTACACACGTTAAAAAAATGTAGAAATATATTAGTTTGAAAGTAGAAGTATACTAAACAGTAGTTATTAATTTACCTTAAACCTTCTGGCTAAAAATTTATTCTTAATTTCAAGAAAATTGCCTTTTCCAACATCCATTTTGAATGGTTCATTAATTATAGTGAATCGGATGTCATTTTGAATGTCTTGCCAACGTCCATAACCATGGGTAACAATGCCAGCCAATAACCAATAATCATGTCTGTAAAATTGCAATATAAAATAAATAACTATATAAAACAAAACATTTTATTTGAATTGTAAAAATAGAAGATAAATACAGATGATTGGATGGAGCGGTTTATTTGGTTGAAGTCCAGAATTGTAAGCCTTTCTTCAGTATATCTGTCTCTGTTTTTAACATTCAGTTATATGGAGCTGATCTGTACAAGATGACTATTTGCTTGGTACCAATAACAATTTCCAATTTATTACTATCAGGAAAATTATCTACTCATCTCCTGATCATTTGTCAATTTTTTTTCTTTGCAACAGGAAACACATTATTGGCTTGCTATCCCCACATGATCAAATTTTGACCAAAACCAATAAAATGTATAGATAATATTCTAATTGAATTTTTCTCAGGCTTATACCGAAGTTGTACATTTTAACAACTGACACTGGTAACACTGGGCAACAGCAATTGTAGTCATATCTGTGACTTGTATTTGATTAACTTTAAGCATCTGAATCCAAAAATACCTGCAGCTTTAGTCTACCATGTCAACTTTTTCAGCTTTAGGATACTCTTTTCCTCAAAAGTCATAAAATATACGCACAAAGGAAAATAAAAAGAAAGCTTACTAAACAAGTTGTCGGCTGGCCGATCACTGGAAATGTCTTCTTAACTTTCTGATAAAGGGGACGGTGCCTCCAAAAATTTAAAGAAATCCAAACCTCACAAAGGGCATACCATCTATGAACCTCAGGTAAGTCACCCACTTTCTATCTCTTTTTCCTTTCCTTACTAATTGTTTTAACATGACAATGTCATTGTCAGGTTAATTAAAACAATAAGGACAGAAAAGAGATAGAAAGTTGTTGACTTACCCGAGGTTCACAGATGGCATGCACCATGTAGGGTTTGAAATTCTTAAACTTTTAGAGGCACTGCCCTCTTTATTAGAATGTTAGAAAGATTTCCAGTGATCGACTGGTGGCAGTTACTTCAAGTTAAATTGTGTTCAAACAAATAATAAAATTTACTTATCAAATGCTAAGCATACATGTCAATGTAAACAAATTTCTTGCAGATTTCTCTAAGTGTGTCTGTGGACATTCTACACTTAATGCTCCAATAAAAGTTGGTCATCATATGTACATCTCATCTACTTTGATAACATACCTCCATGAACAATTCTTGGTGTAAAAATTTACCCTGTTTATCACTGGCTGCACAAAGATTTTTTGGGAAGTCATCAAGATGGCTAAGTAAAAATGCAATTTGATGCTCATGTTAGAACCAAGCATTATGTAGCTCTCCAAGAGTGCAAAATTCTGGTGTAATTCTGTATTCATCTATTCCCAAGAAAGTCTTTGACCATGTTTTTGAATACCAACCAAGCAATCCTTTTTTATGGCAATAAGCAATAATGGTGTACCCTCTTACTTGGAGTTGTAATTCATTTTTAATCTTTGTTAAATGTAGTGAAAGTAGTAAGTATACACATATTGTAAAATAACTCACTTATTTCACATAATAAAGTAAAACTCATTTTAAGGTTCCCACTTTTAAGAAATTCCCACATTTAACAAAAAATTCTGCTAGTCCCAGCGAAACTATATCTAATGTAATTTTTTCCCTGCTTACAAAGGGACCCTGGAATAACAAAATTCCAGCTTTTAAGTACTTTTCTCAATGAATTTCCACTCGTTAACCCCTTTATTAGAAATAATTGAGCATTCAATTTTGACTTCCCTTCTAATGTGGCTTAAAATTTGCGTGGAAGGCTTCGCTGCCTCATATGTATGTTTTGACCACTTAAAAAGACATAACCTGCCATATTGCAAATTTGTGGTGAAAGTGCACAACTTGATTCTGATGATGTACAGCTTTGGAAAGATGCTACATCTAGTTAAGAATTACATGCCTAAAGACATGTTTTATGTGATCAAGATAAAAGTTTTTTTAAACTTCTTCAGTCAAATTGAATGGTTTGCGATGACAACTGTTTTGCACGAAAACGTAGCAATGAGTGATGAACAGCACAGTTGTGTGTAAACCGTGTTAAAGGTTACGTCTCCTACTATAGTTACAAACCGTTTTAAGGTTTGTATTATTAAGAAATTACAGTTTGTAACAAAATATTTTTTGAGTCCCAGAAAAAGCTGTAAGTATAATGTAATTTCCTCCAGTTTTTAGGAAACCCCGCTATGCAGAAATTTCCAATTTTAAGGAACTTCTTTACAATGGATTTCCACTCTTTTATCGCTGTTTAATAAACAGTAGTATGAGCCCATTGCTGGTTTTGTTATTGTTGAGAAAAAGCTTGATGTCATAGAAAAACTAGTTTTGAAATCTATTTAACTCTAAAACATTCCAAAAATCAAACTCAAAAGAAGTTGGGTAACACATTGTTTTTCAAGTTTTTCAGCCCAGTTGGAAAACCAATGAGAATTTATTCATGCAATTCACCAGGATGGACCTCAAACATTGTGAATATTCTTATTGGTAAAAATAAAACCATTGCTTTTTAAAGAAATGATTACCTGAATTTATAGTAGTTTGTGCACATTATCTTAAAACTAACTGAAAACAATATTTAGTGAATTTAGAAAAATCTGCTGTACATGTAGAACATATGCAAAATATTTACTTATAAAGACAATTAAATTATCATTGGCCTTAAAACATTTTTAACAACTCAATTCAAGAATTTCTGGTAGTTCACATTTTCCAATCTCCATATTCAACCACATTGTATGTGTTGATCAAAAAAGTAAATTGACAAATTATTTTCTGCTCAAAATACTTCATGAACTAGAGAATTCTGTATTACTATGATGTGTCACTCAAAGTGACTTCCAAGAATTTGTTTCAGAATAAATATAGGAAACAGAACATTCTGTTTAACAAAAGGAGACAAGATATAGTTAAGAGATCAGACTGAAAGTAGAGAGATTTAATAAATCAAATATAAATTAATTGATTAACCTTCTATGCCAAATTTCATATTCTCTTCCTGGAACTGCAGCTTTTTCTTCATTCAACCACAATGTATGAAGCTCTGTAAACCCTCCATCAGCAATATTAAACATGAATTTTCGCTTAGGTTTATCTGGCCCTAAATCATCAAGTTTCAGTTCTTCGGCAATTTTTGCACTTTCCTCTTTCTTTGCTTCATCTTTTACATCCTTTTTCTCCTATAAAAATAGCAATATGCAAACATAGAATGAAACAAAGAAATGGTAAATTACAATTTATAATGTTAAAATACATCATTTTTAACACGCTCACTGGCACTGATGTAATATATAATGATTGCAAGTGCCTCTTACTCTTTTGATAATTTTTTAATAAAATGTTATTTCAGTGTCTGTATACAAGTCTATAAGGCCAAATAATACTGACAGCAACAATTGTTTTACATTTAATTGCTCGATGCTTTCAAGCGTTGTTGGCTCTGGCGCTTGAAATAGTCATTTTATTTTTCTGGATTAAGATCGTTCAACTGAATAAAACAACTGTAAGACATAATACAAAAAAATGAAAACTAGATTGATGATCACTTAGTATATTTTATATTTGTATACTGCAATTTAAACAATATCCTGGTTGAGAAGGACAGCTTAGGCATTCATAAATAGTGTCTGTGTACTTTCCTTATTGAGCACAAAATCTACATTAGTTTCTTATTTGGTGTCACCTGAGAAGTACTGTGCAGAGCAGAAATGATCGGAAAACATTCAAAAGCACCAAAGGCACGTTGCAAATCTGAACTTGCTTTAAAGCGTCATCAGCAGTGAACGTGTTAAAAGAAACAAACATTTATGGTGCTTGCTAAATACTACATAAATTTAAATATTGTCCCTCAATATGGCATATTAACGAGGGAAATTCTGAAATTATCCTTTATTCAAGCAAGACCTTTAATTAATGATTGTTTTACAATATTTTTATCAATTCCCTATTTTTTATTAAACAAATTAGCATAATAAGGATACAAGGGTTGTTAGACAAGTCTGGTAAATTTTTAACTTCTGCGCTGTTGTTGGGAAACAGGATCCTTTTAATGATATTCCTAAAAGTTTTAAACATATGCTAGTTGTGGTTTATTTTTAGCAGTCTTTTGTAGTATTGGATGTATAGTCTGGCAGGGACAGCAGAGAAAACAAAATTCGTGGTTATTAAAAACTTTCATTTGAAGGGTTTGATAGCTGCACAGAACAAAGCTGAACTGGATGAAGTTCATGCTGACTCTGCACCAGCTATTTACTTCTTGATTAATGAGTTAAAACAAGGTTGCAGAAGCATAGAAGATGAAACTCACTCTTTCCAGCCAATTGAGGTCACCGGCTCAGAAACACATTGATAAGTTCACACTATTGTAATGGAAGAAAAGGCTACAACCAAAACTGGGCTCTATTATGCTGCCCTGTTGGTATGTTTGAAATGAGTGCTGATTGAGAACAACCAAGAATTGGCACGCAAGAAAATGCTGTTTCATAAGGACAATGTGCAAGCAAGCACACACGGTAGCAGGCTCAATGGCAAAAGTGTACAAGTTGGTACTCAAATTTGTTTCACATTAACCCTATTCAACAGACTTTGCATGAAGTGACTTCTCTTTGGAGAGAAGAAATTTTCATCAAATGAGGAAATGATCGAGGCTGTGACTGACTATTTTGCAGTTTTGACAAAATCTATTTTTGTGGTGGGTTGAAAAAATTTGAAACTTGATGGGCCAAGTGTGCAGCAATGTCATGAGAATATGTTGAGAAATAATGTTTTTTCTAAAAAAAATTATTTTTGTTCCTTTTTTGCCAGTCCTCATATATATGACCAACAATAACAGACAAATTGTGTTTTAGCATTAGTAGTTATGTAATGTATAGAATTGTTCATAGACGTCACTAGTAGTTGTAAGCTTTTAATTACTCCATATTGGAATTTTGTAAAATCATGTTTCGATAGACACCCGCTAATAAAACACAAAGAATGAAGAGAGAACGCTACTCAAGAGACTAATACAGGTCATGTTTTGATGCAATATGTAATAGCTATAAACAAAGACTAATCTGAACGTGATAAGATCAGAGATAAAATAGTAATGGATCAGAACTTAAAATAATACATCATAAGATTATCAGTGTCATGTTTAGCATTTAAAGTATTTAGTTGATTTTAAATATGTAACATATCAGAATTTTAATATTTTACGAAAACTTAGTTTCTTGTCTGAAATAGAAGTGTCGTCAGATTCAAAATAATGATAGAGTTTACAAGTAGACTTGTGCCCTTCAATTTTTATATTTAAATTTCTTTTCATTTGGACAATCTGACAAGTCACAATGTGAACAATTAATTTTATACACAACATTATTGAGATATATTTGAGCATAGTGTTTTTAAGAACAATTTTACATTAGATTGTAATTACCATAATGGATTTGTAATTAAAATTTGGCTTCAGTTTAAATGTTACTTCTATTTCAATTTTTGCAATCATATACAGTCAACATGCCTCAGAAATTCAAAATTAGATTGTTCTAAGAAAATGCTGAGACAGACTTAAATTTGGAAATTCAAACAAAAATGTTGATATTACACTAAACAACTGAGTTCATTAATTTTTTAATGTATGGTATGTTATGATTTTAATTCAATTGTTATTTAAAATATGGTTATTATGTTATGAAATATTGTAACTAACCTCTTGTGGTCTTTTATCAGCTTCTTCATCTTTGACCATAGAGAGAGCTTCCTCAGTTTTACTACCATTTTCATCTTTGTTATGCTTTTCTTCTTCTTCTGTCTCAGAAGGTTTATCATCACTTTGCTCTTCTGAAACAGCTTCTTCTTTCTTCTCGTCGGTTACATTTGATGTTTCCATCTTTGATTCAGAAGCAGACTCATTTAATGTTTCACCCTTCTCAGTTGCATTATCATCTTTATCATTATCTTCAGATGCCTTCACATCAGGAACCTCACTCTTTTTAATTTGTTCTCCATTCACATCCTCTTTAGGCAAACCTTCTTTATCTTTATCTTCCCTTCCTGAGAGGTCCTCAGCCTACAGCACATATTCAATTAGTGAAATATGTCGTTATGAAGGATATAGCTGACTAATTTAGTAAATGCAAAATAATATTTCTGATATTAAAATTACACTCTATACACAAAAAGAAAAAGACAAATTTGTTTTTAGATATTTTAAAAATCTGACAAAAATTTTGAAACAGTCAACAGGCCTGCATCGCTGGTCAATGTAACAGTTTTCTTTAGAAAAAAATTAGTAACAGAAACTTAGAAACAAGCAGCATGAAAGAAAGAAAGGAAAATAACCGAGATACTGGAGCAGAATGGTTCTGAGATAATTTTACATTAGATTGTTTAATAACCTTGTCATCTTGACTATTCAGAGTAGGAGCTGGACTTGGTGCTGCACTTGTTGCTGGAGTGGCACTCGTACTCGTAGTAGCACTTCTCGGGTTTTCACCACTATCTTTTGCAGGTTCTATAGGTTTTCTTATAACCTCTGGCATACTGTAGTAGCCATTTATATGTTCAAATTCTTGAACCTATAATAAAAGGCAGAAGTTATTCAACACAACATTTGAACAGCTTCCAAATTTTAAAAAATTACTTGCAGCAATAACAAATTTTTTATTTAAACACAATTTTCTTTAAAACTTTTTCTCTGACCCAGGTCATTAAAATCAGTAATAATAACATTACAGATCAACTTTCAGAAGTTTCTTGATACATAGATATACAGATGCTTTTTGGTAAATAATTCTGTGTAAAAATGAAAAACAAATTCCATACAAGGTTCTGCATGTGATTAACCAGAACTGGAAATAATATGCTTCAAGAGGTTGAAAAGGCTGAACAGTGATTTAGAAAAAAATTATCTGGATATTAATTTGTTACAAAAAAAATATCAGTTGATAGCTGTTAGCGAGTTCTTTATTCCAAAAATGTGTTTTAATTTTATCCATTCTTTATTATTTTCTCCCAGATGTTGTCAGTCAAGAAAGTTATCATGTTTGCACTAGGGTCACAAGAGAACTAAAATATTTCCATGGCTTGCGCTGCCAACCTCATGAAATGTACTGATGGTGCTGGGTAACTAGAGGGGTTTATATAGTTGTGTCAGAATGAATAACGCTGATTCGTTGATACCACTACTTTGGCCATATAGCCAGTTTCAATGTCAATTGAATTAAATTAACATTCTTTTCATTTTTTATGCATGTATCATCCACATATAAATCTAAATAGGTTCAGCAAATTCAAAAAAAAATTTCAAGTGTTCTTTGTGACCTGGAAATAAGCATTGTCAGGGTAAGACATGGCTACCTCCACTAGAGGTCGGGGTGGAGGGGTTGAAGTTTTTAAATATGTAAAATCAGCCAATATTTCCATTGAATAATTACATACTTTTCAGGGTCAATTACTTTAACAGTTTCCTTCTACACTAATCTCAACAGCTTTCAGCATGGGAGGGAAGAATTCATAGTGGGGGATGGAAAAGAGTTACATGAAACGAGCACGGATACTATAGAGTTTGGTGTTGAAACTCTTGTAATTATAGTCAATGAGTCTGATTCTTACATTCAACAGGCCAGTTAACTTGCAATTCAGTCCGTATGAGGGGTATGAAAGGGTGAAAACCAAATTGGGCATTCTAAATTTCTCTCATAGCGAGGGGTGGAAATAGCACTGCAGGTATCTAATTTTTTGTTATGGAAGTCACTGCAAATTAACCTGAAGTCCAACAGTTTCTCAGGGGGAGGGGGATGGCGGAGGAGGAAGAGTTTGATGGCAATAACACAAAACCCAATATTCCTAAACTATTCCAAGGCTATGTAGTAGGCCATTATAGATAAAATACTGAACACCGGGCACCAAGCTAGTTTCATATGAACTACCTGAAACTGCAATTTATTCACCTTTTTCCTTATAAGTGACATAACTCCAATTCGAGTCAAAACATGTTGTCTACTTAGTCCTTCACGAGGAACTCCATCTGCAAATGTTTCGGCATTATCAGCACCTGGTTCACAAAGATGCCTCATGAAAAGTGAAACATATGCCTTGAAGTTTTTCTCAGACTTCCCTCTTAAGTCACGAACCAACCTATAGGCGAAAAGAAAAAAAAGATCTGTATAACAGTAAGAATCTCAAATATAGAGGTTTTCAGTAAGGATGGGTCAGCATTGAAATGGAATAAAGCAAGCTGTGTGTAAGGTATTAACAAAATTCTTTTTTATTTGAAGGGATGTACATGGGCCTTTCACCAAAACATAGACAATTGTATTAATACCTCAAACACAGTTTGTTGTTTTTCATTTAAACATTGACCCGGCCTTATTGAAAAACTTTATAAATTGTTTTTTTCTGATCAAATTTTTTGATCAGAAAGATAATGAAGAGTAAAATCTGAAAGATGAATAATTTTTTATGTGGCCAAAATACCAATAAAAATTACATTCTACTGTACGTGAAACCATGATAATTAAGCAATAGTTTCATGTTCACATTCAGTCTACTATTGCAGGGAATTCATATAAAAAATATAAATGGAATGATTGATGAATCATTGATTGGAGCAGGATGTTTTGCATATCATAACTTGGGGCACTCAAATATCGGAAATTAATGTATTTAAAATTGTTCAGCAGGTAGTCACCTTAAAACACAGGATTGATAAAGTATGTGTCAAGAATTACAAAATATATTTGTGCAAATCTATTACGTAACATGTAAAAAATTATCAAAAATATTTAATTACATTAACACATATCTATGATTATTCTTAATTTAAATTGAGGTAAATGTTTATGAAAGTGATTTTACTCACCACTGAGAGTTGAATGCATCTTGAGGTGGCATTCCATACCTCATAATAGCATTGAGAAAAGCCTTCCTCTGACGTGCATTAAATCCTAGAACCTGTAACCATAATTTGTGTTACAGCTTTACTGTTAGAGACAAATTAAATGAAAATAATCTCAGGTTTTAAAAAAGGTTTGTCCTTTTGTAGGAAAATCTTTTAAACTTTCTTTAAAATTTAAGCTTACAAAGTAATCTAATTCATTATTTAAATAATCATGGTGTCCGAACGAGTTGCAGGGTTGGGTGTTAGTGCATGGTTTCTCCAAAAATGTAGGTAGATTTCTTACTTTTCTTGTATATGTGTGCTTTTTAGTATAGATATAGATGGATGCTTATGGACTCTGGCTGTTTACCTGCAACAAATGCTGCTGAAAGCCAAATTTACTTTTAAGGAAAGTTTTGTTAGTAACGAACCGTGTGAACCACTATGAAGTTTTGAAATACATTTTACAGTTCTTCACATAAGTGCAGTTAATAGGGATCTTCGGAACTACAGGTATTTATAGGGCAAATATATTTACAATTTGGTTGTACATGTAAATGAACTTAAATTGCAATGAATATTAAAACCAATTTTAATTTCTTTTCTATTATGAGCCTTATGTATTCATATTGGACAGGATTGATATCGAACAAATTGTAATGATGGGAAATTTAAGTATATTATCAATTCAAATCTCTTAGTTGGGGATTTCAATAAATTAACTCTAACTTTTATAGGCCATAATAAATAAAGATTATATGGCGGCAAACACAAAGGAATATTGTTATGACAATAAGACCTGTGTTAGGCAAGCATTGTCGATAATAGCAGGTTTTATTAAAACAAGTAGGAACTTTATTAGACATTAGACGCAATAATGGGACATACATTTGGAAAACATTATACACCAGTTAACTTATTGAGTTGAAAAGTAAAGGTACGGAATTCGATGTCTAACATAGACGATATCGATATATCGAACGCTCGCAAAGTAACTTATCATATTTCAGAATAATAATAATTTGAATTATAGTAAAAATAATACATAAATTTGGTTAGGTCATAAGAGTAAAAATGTTTGTAGTGAAGTTAACGAGGAAATAAGATTTGCGTGTCCGGACGACCAGTGTTGGACATTAGTTACACTTGTGAGAAGGATGTAGGGGTATATGGATATGTATGTGTATATGAATATGTGCATATGTTAGAATAACCGTGTGGGAATGCTGGTCCCCTGTCGCAAGTCGCCCTAGGTTGTGCAGTGGGGACCACGCTCAGATATGAGTAATACCGATTTTTCGGGGCGGACAAAAACTAGCATGGTGAGGGGCAACAGGCCTCACTATTATCGACTTGCGGCACAAGGATAATGATCCAGGAATGGCTCAATGTTGGACAAACACAAGCATGGCTGGAACAGCTTTAATGGTGTGTTACTGTTGCACAGCGGAAAGCAAGGGGAAACTACAGCTGTGAGAAATAATCACTTTCTGCAAAGAAGATTTAAGTTTGCCAATTGAAATGATGTAGAGAAAAAAGGGCTTGGGCACAACCATATTTTCAACATCACATGTGATGTTGCTTTTATGCTCTTTAGTCTACAATTTAAGGGCTATATTGGTTTGACTAATGTAAGAAACATTACAGCCCGAAAGAGCCAATCACCTACTTTGTCCAGATGTTAATATTAAAACAATTAATAAGGTAGTCTCAGTAACTGGCAAATTATTGTCCAAGAACTTGATTTTACTCATTTTATTATTCTAGATGTGTTTAATAAAAAAATCTGTCAGGTGAGAATTTAGTCGAAGAAAATTAACGACTGTATTTAGATTTTCAATGCTGTGTTTGTGATATGACAACTTCATAGCGGTATTGACCAGATTGTAAACTATGGCTTTTCTTTGGAAAATTAGATCCGACATACAATTCTTCCAGGTTAAAATAAATGTTGCTGTTGTGGTGTTCCGTCCTAAGACTGGTCTGATTCAACCCTCCATGCTAACCTATCTGGTGCATGCCTTTTCATTTCCTCACAACTAGCACAACCCACATCCTCCCTAAGCTTTTACTTTAGTCCACACAAATTTTATTTCAAGAACTTGTGCAATATGTCAAAAACAGTGTTAAGAGGCGCTTTCGCCTATTCATAGGCATATTCATCTGAAAATATAAAACCAAACTTAGAACATGTTACATTTACCATTGTATGCAAGACACGTTTTTACGAAGCATCCACACCTGCACACATCAAGACAAACATTGACGGTACGTGGTCGTTGAATGGTAATTACATTATTAGACAAAATTTTCTGATCTTGTATTGACAAGAATCACAATTAATGATCGAAACCT
The DNA here is from genome assembly GCA_034510155.1 of Eucriotettix oculatus. Classification (NCBI taxonomy): domain Eukaryota; kingdom Metazoa; phylum Arthropoda; class Insecta; order Orthoptera; family Tetrigidae; genus Eucriotettix; species Eucriotettix oculatus. The sequence continues at coordinate 204,483,040 of CM067376.1, forward strand.
TTATTCTCTTCAAAATTTTATCTACTATTAAGAATTATTGGTATCTTTCCAATATACAGGTTCGTGAATATTTGTTACTTTAGAAGATTGATTTTGTTGAACTATTTATTATAATCTAAACATCTATTTAAACAAAGTGTTATTTATTTTGAACAATAACAAATAAATGTGGTTGAATAGTGTAGTGTACACCTACATTCTAAATTATTAAAGGTTTTTTTTAATTTTAATTGAATAAAATTTTGTTAAACTTAATTTGTCCGAGCTATCAATGTCAAGAGGGTTTGTTGCCCCTTCAGGTAAACAACGTAAGGCCTGGTCATGGAGACATCAAAACATCTATTGACAGAGGATTGAAAGGCCACTAGTCAGCAAAACTCATAAATATGTCGGATAGTAATAATATGAGGTTTCAATATTTTGTTATGTTCAGACGTTCCCACAGAAGGTTCCGTAACCTCTGGCGCAAGTCATTTTGTGACTTTTTGTGTAGACGTGTGTAGCCCTGATTTGCAAACTATAAAATGTAAGAATGTTTTTTATTGACCAAAATTTGAATCAAGAAGGGGAAATCAAAGATTCATGAAAGATAGAGGAGACTTTTTGCCAAGCCGGCATGAAGATGGAGGGGTTAGGAGTTAGTTGCCAAGTTGTTGTGAAGATGGCGGGGTTAGCAATTACTTCTGAAGTTGTCGTGAAGGCGGAGGGGTTAGGAGTTACTTCTGAAGTTGTCATGAAGACGGAGGGGTTAGGAGTTGAGCAGATGGAGGGATGAGGACGAGTCGCCGAATTGTCAAGCAGATGGAAGGATGAGGAGTGGAGGAGACAGAGTAGTTGGAGATTTGTTGAGAAGTTCAGTGATCAGTTGGTGATAGCAGCTCATCAAATTCCAGAACCTACCTCTTCAAGGTTCCAAAGGTTGCAACCAAAGTACCTACAAGTTCCGATGTCAGTAAGATACCATAAATCCCTCAAGGCTACTGAGACCTACAGTAGCAATTGCCAGCATTGTTCAGAGCATGAAAACTAAGGTATATAACACCTTGGAGACAGAATAAATTTGCTTTCTATTTCAATATATATAGTCAATTCATTTTCAAAATGTTTAATTCCTTTTTATAGACCAGGGAGATAAGTTTTATTTTTTTATTTGTTATTTCTTGTTAAAATATAATTTCAACACTGCAAATTTTCTATTCATTCATTCTACTTGTTCATTTAATTTAAAGTAGAACTCAAATCCCTTTAAAAATATATTGGGATTGGGTGATGATCATCATTATCTTCACAACCTGAATTCCATTCCTGAGTCTGCTTACCACCATATTTTAACTTTCACCTTTACTATTTGATTTCTCAACTGTCCTTGGTTCTTATTAATATTTTCTCAGACAATGGTGAAACCAAGAAATAATTAAAATAATATTTACTCATCAATGAAAATTTTTAAATTAATACATTTCCTATAATCATTTGTTTGACAATTTATAAATTCTTACTTTAGTTTGAATAAAACTCTTCACCTTGATCTTGATTGTTTGGTTTACTATGAAATGTAATATTTAACATACTGATAACGCTATGTCATAATCATCTGAATGAAGTATGACATGTTATCAAATAATAGATTCTTTTTTAATTCATTTTAAATTGCTCAATACTTAATTAGGAGTAAAGATATTGCAATATTAATAATTACAATGTTATTATTCAATAAATGTGTAAACACTATTTGTTTTAAAATAAATAAAGTAGCAAAGAATTTTATAGAAACAAATATTAGATTCTATATTCCTCTCTGCCTATCTTTAATACAAAAAAAAACAATCTACACACACACACATATATATATATATATATAGTAAACTTCAACTTAGTTTGATAATAATAATCATCATCATCATCATCAAGTCTGCATTCTGTTCTACTACCTAAAATACATTAACAATTTCAGAAGTATATTCAAAATTATTTAAATTCTTTGCAACCAAGTTACATTTTAGTGTGGAGCAGAAGTGGAATGCAGTCTTGTATCATATCTTAAAACCAGTAATGGAAGCCCAAACTGATAACTAGTCTCACATCCCAATCTTCATACACAAGAAAAGACTGCATAAAAGTAAACAGACACAAAGAAATAGGCATTACCTCAATATTTCCACCAACACGAGCAAGTAAAGGAGGCAGTGGACGATCACGTTCTTCTTTTCGCTCCAATCTACGTCTACTTCTCCTGTTAGCATCATTTCCTACAAATTAATATGTGAATAAGTTGTCAGATAACAATAAACCTGTACTTAATACTACATAATACTTACCATCATTCTTCTCGTCAAAATCATCATCCTCTTTGTCATCATCTGAAAGCAAAAATAATGAATTCAGGAGCAGTAATGTTACTGAAAGTATTGTGTTATCCCACCTTAAATATTAAATTCACCAACCTGAAGGGGCCGAGAAGTCTGAATTGTAATCAGACAGGTTTTCTTGCCATGTAGCATCATCTCTCCCTTCCACAGTTCCATCGTTGTAGTTCACCTACAATTCATATAGAAGCATACTTCAGCAATTAAACACTAAAATGATTGATAAAAATTACAAGTAGCTTTTAGCAAACCGATTATAGTATAATAAATCTGTTTTGTATTAATTTTTACATATAAAAAATACTAAGGTTATCTGAAATGAGGAAACAGTATATCATAATGGTAAAACAGCAAAATATGAAATTAGACGGTACATCAGTCAGGCGGCTTGAGAGATGTTGAAGGAGGTTGCATACAGGGTAATAAAGCCTAGATAAATTGGTGCCGGCCCAGGCTGTGACAAGACAAGATCCCCCAAACATCAGTGGTAAGTGGAGTTAATATCTCCTCCAAACAACTAAAGAAAAATGCTTTTGATTGGAAAGGATCAGATCCCAAGATGAAGCGGGAGCATCAAGAAGTTGGAAATTAAGCATTGAGAAGTGCAGGACAGAGAGACTGTTTTTATCACAGATGTGATCTTGACTTGGTTGATTCACAATGGAATGCTTGCTCTTGTCCGTAGCGGCATATAAGAAGAGTCAATGAGCAAGCTGTTCATTTTCCAACAAGGAAGTTCAAAGAAGTCAGTTGGGCCTGGTACAACATCTAAGGATGAAAGGTGAGTTCCGGGCGAAGCTGAAGGCTGTAATTGTTTGACAATTCTTTTATACACTAAAATTTAGACACATGAGATCTATTTTCAGGTCATATTTAAGGGCCTTCTCATAGAAACAGATTTGAAGACACAAACCGCACGCAGCCAATTCTGCCAATTGTGTCTTCAAATCTGTTTCCATAAGAAGACCCTTAAAGATGACTGAAAATAGATCTCATGTGTCTAAATTTTAGTGTATAAAAGATATCACAAATAAATATTGTATAAAGTATATATTGTTAATCATAAAAAAGGCAAGCTTTGTAAATTCAATTTGACTAAATTATTGTATATTGTCAATTAATTAATGTAAATTTGATTAATTTCCATCTCTATACAAAATATTTATTTAATAAACTCACATATTGATTTCAATTGCATAGATAAAAAGTTATTAACACAATTGTGCACAACTTTTCAAAAACATACCTGTTTACGGACACGCTTTCCTTTTCCTAAGGTCCTTGCCATATCTTCTTGTTGCTGTTCATAGTGATGACGTAAAAGTTTTACCCAGTAAGCAGGGTCTGTGTTTTCAGCTTCTTGTTTTATAATTTCTGTTGGTTCTTCTTCCTATCAGGAATAAACTCAGTATATAGTTAAATACTAATGAACTTGAATTATTAGAAAATGCAAATTTCCTACTTCAAAAAATTTTTAACTGCATTTGGGGGGGGGGGGGCAGAAAACACACAAAAAAAACATACAACAGTAAACAATGAAGCCATCACCACATCCAATGTTTTCATTAAAAGAAAAATAAATGCAATTTACAGGATCGGTATGGAAAAATCTCCACCTGACTGGGAATCAAAACAGGAGACCATTACTTGGCACACCAGTGGCTTTACCATCTGAGTTTTAGAATCAACTCACTGCCAAGTACAAGACTGCTCCATCTATTGCATATGCTGGCCTAAAGTTCAAGAACATCTACAATTTACTAGAACATACACATAAACTTCAATGAAGAATAGATATTATGTATAAATTCTAGTAAATTGCAGGTAAGCCTCTGCTATGACTATAGAATTGATTAATAAGCTCGTAGCACTGTAAGGAAGAGGTGAAAGTGCACCGAAAAAGGTGAAGACCATTCTGTCAGCTAGAAAGGTGATTGCCACTGTCTTTTGGGATTTTCAAGGTATAATATTCATAGACTCCTTAGATTCATGGGCTCTATTATGCTGCTCTGTTGAATCGTTTGAAACAGCCACTGATGGAGAACAACCAAGACTGGCATACAAAGTGCCATTTCACCAGGACAATGCGTGGCATTGCACACAGCAGCAGTCTCAATAGCAAAATTGTATGAGTTGGGATTCGAATTTGTTTCTAATTAACCCTACTCACCAAGAGACTTCATGTTCCTGAACTTGAAAATTTGGCTTGCCGAGAAGAAATTGTCATCAAATGAGGAGGAGATCGAGGCTGTGACGGAGTATTTCAGAGAGATTGACACATCATTTTGAGATGGGTTACGAAAATTGGAAACCCACTGGGCTAAGAGTATAGCCAAGGAAGGGGACTATGTGTAGAAATGTTTTTTTTCTTCTTCATTCTTATCAGACAATCCTCACCAACCTTTTCCAAATTGTTATAAGAATACCCCTACTTAAGGGGATAAACTGTCCCCAGAGATACATTAATCTACTGTACAAATCACATGAAACCAGTAAAATCATAAATTTTTATTGGTGTTCTTGGTTGTTGCATTTTCTTTAGATTAATATTTGCAGTTATTAATATGTATTTCATATACACGAACAATATTTTGAAGAATTATGTTCCAATTTTCTCTTAATATTGCTGGGGAAAAATCTACAATTGTCATAAAACTATAGAACAATCAACAAATTTACGTTATTTCCACAGTAAATCATATTAAGCAGTAAAATGATAAAACTCTACAGCTATGTATTCATGGTCATACCTATTTATAGAATCAAATTTCAAGCTAATGTGAAGTATTAGCAATATTGATGGTTTAAAGCAGAAGCTCAAATTACTTACCTCTTCTCCTTCCTTGGTCACGTAACTAGCAACTTTGAAAGAGGAGAGATATTCATTAGCCCAATTCTCCTTCTGTTCTATGCCCTCCTTTGTTCGATCCAATAACTCATCAATAGCTTTGTCATCATAGTGAATGGCTTCATCTTCTTTGCCCTAAAATTAAATTTATTAGAAATTCACATCGAAGCAATAAAAATATATTCAATAATTAAAATACCATACCTCTTCTTCCTTAAAGAGTTCTTCTGTGCCAAACCTAAGAATATCATCTAATTCCTGCTTTGAAAAAGTTGCACCTCTTCCACCCATGCCAGGACGAACAACAAGATGAGTTAACATCATTTTCCTCTTAGCTACTTGAGTCACTCTTTCTTCAACTGAATTACGTGTTACAAATCTATAGATCATAACCTGAGATAGAAATAATAGAACTCATTTAATGAAATGAAAACATAAATTAAATAAAGCATTAACAACTATGAATTTGCAACATAAATACAAAGGTTAGTTGCTCACTATAATCCACTTAAGTTGATTATGCTTCAGTATTCATTCACGAAATTAGCTTCTCTAGACTTAAACTAACAAATACAAATGTGTCAACTTACCTTATTGGCTTGCCCTATCCTATGAGCTCGTGAGAAGGCCTGAATATCATTGTGTGGATTCCAGTCTGAATCATAAATGATTACAGTGTCAGCTGTAGCTAAGTTTATACCTAATCCACCAGCCCTGAAAACAAAAAACTTTTGTTAAAAAAAATAATAAAAACCACACACAACAACAAATAACACACACAGGTAAAACCAACTTCAGTAAAAATGTGTACATACCTTGTGGATAGTAGAAATACAAACTGCTGTGCTCCTGGAGCATTAAATCTGTCAATGGCTTCCTGTCGTACTGATCCAGTAATATTGCCATCAATTCGCTCATACTTATAGCCCTCACCTTCCAGATAATCTTCAAGAATGTCCAACATCTTTGTCATTTGTGAAAATATCAAAACTCTGTGAATGAAAATAATTTGGTAATTTAAACTCTGAGAAAAAATATTAAATACAGTTATGCACATACTACAGACACAAAAAAATTTGAGGTGAATATATATGGTGTCCATAAAATAATATTTAATTTTTAATGGTATATTATAACAGTTTAAAATAAAAGAAAATTCCATTCTATCCTTGCAACTTCTGATATTATAAATGAAAAAATATATTAGTAGCGCTGTCTTGACTGGCACAGTGTCCAACTTTGAATTTATTTTACCTTCAATGAACAAACTGAAAGCTACACTTTTTCAAGCACTTCAGGGACATACAAAAATTCATTTCCTAAATAAAATTTGTGATCTTGACCTGATATAAATACAGTAAAAACTTAAATTAAGGTTCCCATTTTTAATGAATTTCCACATGTAACAAAGAATTTTTCAAGTCCCGGCGAAACTGTAATTTTTTTCCTGCTTTTAACAAACCCTGAAATAAAGAAATTCCTGCTTTTAAGGATTTTGTTTACAATGAATTAACTCCCTTTAGAAATAATCAAGAAATCAATTTTGACTTTCCTTCTAATTTGGCTTAAAATGTGTGTGGATAACCTCCCATATTACAAATTTGTGGTGAAAGTGCACAAAAGTTCATAGTAATGTTGTCCGGTTTTGGAAAGATGCAACATTGTCTTGTCTAATTAAGAATTACAAACCTAAAGACATGTTTAATGTGTATGAGATAGGAGTTCTTTTAATCTTTCTCAGTCAAATTGAATAATTTTGAGGCAACAACTGTTACACATGAAAATGTAGCGAAGAGAGACAAACAATATGGTTGTGTGTAAACATCAGTAAAGGTTACATCCTCCATTATTGTAATACCTATTTAAGATCCCCATTATTAAGGAATATTTATTAAGTCCCAGAAAAATTGCCATATGTAATGTAATTTCCTTTTACTATTAAGGAACCCCAGTATAAAGAAAATTTCAGTTTTAAGGAATAAGCGAACAAATTTTCAATTTTGATTTAATCCTGGCCAACATCCAACACAGCGTTTGTGAAGTTCCTACACACGTGTAATAGCTCCAGCTATTTATAATATTGGTGTGTTGAGTTATTTGTACATTTTAATATCCAAGGTAGTTGAGGAGACCTGGGTAAGAAAAGACGGCAAAACTTTGGGTTCTGGATTTCTCGAAAGTAGGCCTAGAGTTAATCACAACAAGCATCTTTATCAATTGAATATTACAAAGTTCGAAGTCAAATTATTACGACGACGTGTTTAGAGCTTTATAATTGTTGTTTTACAACTAAGCCAACAGAAGAAACATAAAAATTTCAAATTACTAATTAATTAGATATACCGGGAATTTTTGAAATAAAAGGAGGTGGTGTAATGGAAATTGCCAAAACAGTTAATGTGACATATAAATCTCAGTTAGCCAAATATTATAGTTTTTCAAATAGTTCAGTTTTTTAAAATTATCTCCAATCATCAATGTACAGTTTATGTGGGTAAATGTCACAGAGGAAATAGCAAAGAGAACGATTAAGATGCATCAAACTATTTCAATAAATTGAATTGTTAAAAAATTATAGACTAGTTACAAACCCCCATACCACTACATATAGAAGAGGAATATGTTGCAAATTTTTTAAACCCAAAAATGTAATGGAAAACAATGACATTAATTAAAAATGGATTCTACTGTTGTTTATGTGAATATCCATTGTTTAAGAATACCTCTATTTAAGGAACAAAATTTCTGGTCACACAAATTCATTAAAAGGGGGATCTGCTGTATTATCTTTCTGCCTGATTTGATACGAAAAGCCAGTCACCTAATTTCATACAAACATTTCTTAAATAAAAATTCAATGACAGCGGTTACCTATGGCCCTGTTCTTTGAGTTTTCTCAGCATAGTAGACAGTAAGACAAGTTTTCCAGAAGCTTTAGTTAAAGCTGAAGTTTCATAAGAACCACTTGGTGTTGTTGGCGCTTCTTGAGCAGCAGCAGGAAAAAGGTATGGGTGGTTACAACACTTCTTCAAATCCATCATTATGTTTAACAATGACACCTGAAACAGTTGCCAGTCTTAAAATATTACTACTAAGTAATTAGGTCATTATCTTAACATTTAGTGAAATAGTACTAATCATTTATTTTATGTTTTTATGTTACACTATGTTGTCAACTTTATTGCAGTTGTTAATCTTCTTATGCATTGAAGGTTTAACTTTAATATCTGTTGTATAAAATTAAACAAATTGATGGCCTTGTCCAGACTTTATTATATAAATTTACTCATAACAACGTTTCAGAGTGTTTTTATGCCTCATCAGGTTTTTTCCTACAGGCATGATGACTGCGGCAGAGAATGTCTGTGGAAACATTGAGTGTATTTACTAGCCTGACCTGGTTGTCTAATCGTGAGGATTTTATCCAAATCATACACTGGGAAAGTCTATGTTTATTAACAACAAAATGTTGATTTAGATCTGTTATTGTCATGCAGGAAGATACAGACCATTTGGAATGGGAGCAAAGTTCTTTCTCCCTTATACATTAAAACAATCTATTATCATCGTACACAAATGTATAGAACATATATACTAGTTGATGAATGTTTGGAAAGGCCTTTAATGAAAATTAGAAATTCACTTTCATTCAAAAACTCCCCGTCAGTTACAACTAAATTTATTTAATCTAGTTGCCACTGTTAATTTACCATGTGCAAATTTGAAAATTGTTCAACTTTCACAATTCTCAATATTGAAGTAGTAACATGGTGTTTTAAGAGACCTATAAAGTCTTACCTGCTGACCTCCTCCTTTGGGGTTCAGTGCTTCAAAGTTTCTAGTCAAAATAAATTTATAGTACTTCTTCTGCATGGGAGAAAGTTCTACTCGCACTATAAATTCAGATTTTGAAGGCATACTCTGAAAAATAGAATAAATAATAATAAAAATTATCACAGATAACTTTCCACCACTATTTCATAATCTTTACCTTCAGAACATCTGCTTTCAACCTACGAAGCATGTGAGGCCCTAACAGCTCATGCAATTTTTTAACTTGATCCTCCTTCGATATGTCAGCAAATTCATTTTGGAAAGATGACAAATCATTAAACTTTTCTTTACACAGGAAATTGAGTAAATGAAAGAGCTCCTCCAAATTATTTTGGAGTGGTGTGCCCGTCAATAACAATTTGTACTGTATATTATAGCTAGCCAACAACCGGAAAAACTGAAAGCAGAGAAAATTAACCACACATTTAAATTAACATATATATTACAAACTATTTTTCATTGCAGGTTTCCACAAAATGACATGCAATCCTAGCATAAAACAGCAGGCATACTCTTCTTAGAACAAATTAAAATAAAAAAACCTGAATATATATTGATAAAAAAATTCTGTACTGCTTATGGGTATGCAGACAATTAACTGTTCTAAAATACTAATATAAATTATATATTTATAAACCAACTTTCCAACAAATACAATATGAAATAAACTTAAATTTTATCCCAGAAGGGTTGGTAAAATCTTGAGAGTATTAAGTTAAATATGAATGCTGATGCAATGTACATGTGGTTGAAAATAGGAACTGTTTACAGTTCACTGGAAAAAAAAAACGGTTTGCCATTTCTGCTTGTTCTGTACTATTTATTTGAATTTTACCTCACAAGAAATAACACTTATATGGATTATAATTATATCGCACTATAGTTAGTTGTAGTAATTTTTCAGAGGAAGACTGTGAAACATTAACATGCACGCTTGTTCAGTCAGATTATTCTGAGGTCAATCTTCAATTTTTTGGTAATCCACCTCCTCCCTTTCCTCCTTTTCCATACATTCTCAAAATATTTAAATAATTGGTATGGAAAGGAAAGAGAGAAAGGTGGCAGCTTACCTGAAAGGGAAGTTTGGAATCACCACTCAGGACAGAGTGAAGTTTGTCATATTTTAAGAATAAAAAGATATATAACTTTTATAATTATAAAAAACTGTAAAATAATATATATTGATTTTTAAAAATGTCTTACTTTTGACTGATTACTTTTAAGACGATGAGCTTCATCTACAACAAGTACAGCCCAATCGATGGAACCCAAACATGCAGCATCAATTGATATCAATTCATAGCTTGTTAGCAAAACATTGAACTTTATTGTAGAAGCACGAATTCGTGAAACTCTGCTTCCTCTTACAGCTCCTTCTTCAAAGGACAGTTCATTTTCTCTTATCACAGCACGTGAATCTTTGTCTCCCACATAAGTAACTACATAAAAATCTGGAGCCCACGTTTCAAACTCTCTTTCCCAATTAATGATCGTTGAGAGTGGAACACTTAGCTGAAACAAAATTTTATTAACAGAATAAAAAATTTAATTATTTTATTCAAACAAAAATTTTTATGGAACAATACATACCAAAAATGGACCTTTACAATGCCCTTCCTTATATAAAGAATACAAAAATGTAATGGTTTGTATAGTTTTTCCCAAGCCCATCTCATCTGTAAATGAAAATTATTTATATAAATAAATAAACAATAAAGCTAATTGTCAGCAAACAAAATTAATATTTACTAAACATATTTTTGACACTTGGTCCATATTTGTGGACTTCTTAAGATAACTATACATACACAAATTTACAAAAATAATTTAATTTTTAATACAGAATATTCTATTTAAATATAAAAAGTTTTCAATTAATTAAATAAAACAGACTTACATTTTAAATGGAAAATATATAAAAGCAGATCATTTTGTGTCGTGGACTGCGTCCTGCGACAGTTGTGACCAAACCGATTTTAACAATGAGTAAGCAATGTATGTTGCTAAATTTCAACAATGATAAATGAAAATTATTGTAGCAAGTATGTCGTACATTTTGTGTCACATTTAATGCCACTTTTCACATTACATGAATTGTCAGATTTATTGAAAATTGTTTATACTATCAACTATTACACCAAAAGTAGAAATGTATTGAAATTAACATGGCTAATTTTAGCATACATGCATTTGGAATATTCAAGGACTTACCTGCAAGAATTGTGTCAGTTCCCTGTCCCCACGAGTATCGCAACCAATTCAGTCCCTCTAGTTGGTAAGGATGTAACTGCATGCCTGTCTGATCTATGTATTCAGGCTGCTTATCAAGTTTCTTTTTCAAATCTGTTAGAGGTTTGTCTGGTGGAGGAGTATATCGTCGTCTGCAATAAATTAAATCTAGAGAGCAGTAGCATTTATCTTTATTGAGAAATTACAGTTTTAGAACTTTCTACAACTTTCCAACTTAATGCTGTGACACTTCTTGTATGAGAAGAAGAATACCCCTTAAAAAGTTAAATATCAGGAAAGAATATACTGAACATCTTCATGAACAAGAACTATACTTAGGATACTAAGTTCTGGAAGAGAGTTAATTTTAGCACTTACGGAGCATTCTTGTCACCATTTTCTTCATCTTGTAATTCTCTAGTCTTAGTTTTCTTCCCTTTTCCTTTCTTTCCTTTCTTGGCAGACCCAACATCCACATTGCATGAAGCTCTCAAGTCCTTAAAAAATAAAATACTAAGTTAAATCTGTTTAATCTTTCTATCGTGTTATTTAGTTCACGTTTTAAATACAGAGCACTGATACAATATTACATTTTTCTGTCTAGAAAGGTTGCTAATAATGTATATAAACCTGAACAGGGCTAAGAAATAATGTCAATGTACATCACTGAGAAATATACTTATTTTTATTTTAAAATAAAAGTAAATTATTTATCAACTCACATTATAATATTCAATAGCAAGTTTAAGACCTAAAATATCTGAATTTTCATCTTCCCATGTTGCTTGATCATAGGACAAATCTCTCCACTTTACAAAATAAAGAGTTCGGCCATCTCTCATAACTCTATGATTAATGACACGATGCACTATCATCCATTCAGGCTTGATACCAAATCTGTAAAATAATTTAGATATATATTGATAAAAAATCAAGTAAAGATGTGACATTGCCAAAATTATTAACTCATTGCATAGGAATAATAGGAAACACATTGGGAGTTTCTAGAAGTTTTTGAGACATCATAAATTGTCCAGTTTTAATAATCTCCATAGTTTCCAATCATGTCAGTTTTGATAAATTTTGAGCATATATGTAAATAACTGGTGTTGCTTCAGATGCTTGGAAAGTCTTTTAATTGATTCACAAGGTGAAGCATGCAATATAATAGGGTCAGTATAGTGTTAATAAGAGCAACACAGTGCTGGTTATTAACACTATGCCATCCACACACCTAAACAGGATTCTTTTGATTGGTGCTGATAAGACTGGTTTAGATAATTTTGTCTGACACTGGGTGTTTTTAAGGTTTTCAGGGCATTATATATTTTCCAGTTTTAATAATCACAATAGTTCCCAAACATCCGTCTGTTTTCAAAAATTTGAACATTCTGTTGCTTTAGCAGCCCGGAAAGCCTTTTAATAAAATCACAACATGAAGCACGCAATGTAATAGGGTCACCAACATGGTGCCACTCGATAGTATAGCGTTAATACGAGTAACCCAGCACTGTATTTCAAAATTGAAAAAAATACCAAATTCCTTTTTTTCCCCCAAATACTCATGAGTAAATACATTTCAACAATATACAGTAACACACTATACAAACAAGAGTAATAACCTAGCTTGTGGAAAGTTCCATTCTTACAGCTCCAACAGTTTTCCTATACCTGATGAAAGTAACAAGGATTGTAGGAACATTGTGTGGTACGTGATGTATCACTTAATTTTGTCAGTTTAATGGCTACTTCATTACCTTTTTGTTTAGTTTAATCCAACACAGACAGTTTAATACTTTCAACAAACACAATCAAAAATTATTTTCTTAAAAATACACTAATTAAAAGCATCATTAATATTAAAAGAGATACAAAAAGACATCACTATTTTACCTGTAGTACTTATCCTCTAACAACTGATCATCAGCATTGGCTTCCTTAATTCTTTTCATTCTGTTATCCAGTTCATCCAGGGGTTCATCAAATTTTGGAGGCTCATCCATGTCATATTTTCTCATGTAATTACGAATCATAAGTGGGTGAAAAACATCCATCTACAGAAAATATGTAAAAATTAATGATTAATGTTTTATATAGTTACTTCCAATTTATAAAAATAATTTTAATTACATACTGCTCTCACAAATGTTTGTATATGGAAACAAAATACTGCAAATAAATAACTTACTGATTTCTTAAACCTCACCTTTCTGTGCAGAAAAAACACTTTACATGATTACCAAGAATTGTTGGAGTAATCAATCTATGACTTCTCTTTACAACATTCCACAGAATGGGATATTTTGTATATCAGGAACTGTAATTAATGCTATGTGGATGGCAAATGCAATTTATGCACTGCAGATTTTAATCTTTTAAGATAAATTTCAGTTATCTGATAGAGAGAACAACTCTTTAAAAAGGTAACTGTAAGCATCTTGCTCAAGTTTCCTTTTGAGCCTGGTTTCCATCATCAGAAGCAATTTACGCATAAACTTAAAAGTTATTGGTATATTAATCCATAAATCAGTAAGGTTCTTATTAAAGAAATTTTTAACCATATCTGAAAGTTAATGTTTCTTTTTACATTTTCCTCAATGTCAGGTGTAACCACAAAACTTTACATTTATGGTGAGAGAATATTCCAAACTCTGTGTTAAAATGTCTTTTGGATAATAATTCTCAATTAAATTAGTAGTATTTTCCAAAACTCTACTACTTCACCAACTTCTGCGCTTTCACTACATATTTTGTGATGGGAGTCTGTCCGTTCTTAAAGTGGTCAAATCATCCACAATATGTGTGATTGGTCCTCACAGTACAACAACAGACTGACCATTCATTATCTGTTTTGGTACTCGCTAACCAAGGGGATGTATGTACATCATAGACGGAGACTGCCTTGATACTGACTGGAAGGTGTCAACAGACCTTATGGAAATGTCTTATCGCTGCAGAAACCAAAGAAATATTTCTTCAACAACTGCACTGGAAAGTGTTCGATCTTTTATTATCAACACTGTCACTATTGTAATTAACAAAATACAGTGGAATCCTGATTTAACGTTTCTTGATTTTGCGTTTGCCTGCTTTTTAGGCTCATTTTCATTGGTCCCGACAATGTTCCCATTAGACCAATGTAATTTTGCTTCGATCTTACGTTTCTCAATTTAAAGTTTCATCCCTACTTAATGTACAACTTTTATGTCCCGCGTAAAAAGAAAAGCTTCAACTAAGCGTTTGCTGTTTGTAAGAATTTCAAAAATATAAAATATTGTAATTCAACGGGGTGCAGATGGCAAACTGATTAGGACTTGTGCCTTCTTCTTTAAGTACAGTCATGCTCACGAAAGAGAAAATTATGGGGACCGATTGTCTTTCCGGAAGTCAGTTAAAGAAAAGAAAAAACCAAGAGTGGGACCAAATAAGAGCTTGAAAAAGTTCTACTGGAATGGTTTCTTTAAGCCCAATCCATAAATGTGCTTATAGACGGAACAATATGAAGAGAAAAGGCACGTCATATAGTGTGCCAATTAAACATTCAAAACTTTAAAGCAACCCATGGTTGACTTCATCGTTTTAAAATTAAGTACAACATAAGTTTTCGTTCTATAAATGGTGAAAGTGAAATGTAAGTGATGACAGTTGATCACTGGTTAACTGTAAAGCTGCCGGAGTTAATTGCCGATTGTGAACCAAGAAACATTTTTAATCCGGACGAATTGGAACGGTTTTAAAATTTATTGCCCGAAAACACATTACATGTTAAAGGAGAGCCTTGCCACGGAGGAAACAAGAGTGAAGAGCGGCTTTCGGTTCTATTGAATGCCAATGCTAATGGCAGTGAAAAACTGAAGCCCCTTTTCACTGGGAAATTTTCCAAACAAATGGGTTTCAAGGGCATGAATTTTTTCCTGTGCAGATATGTAAATAATGCTATTGTGTGGATCTCTAAAATCTTCCTTGGCTTTCTTCAACAGTTGAATGCTGAAATAGGAGCATCAAACAGGAAGATTTTATTGTTTATAGACAGGTGCTCATCGCATGCAGTAGACACTTTGCCCTTAAGAAATATAAAAGTGGCTTTTTTTCACAGCAATTTGCAACCGCTCAATCAGGGAATTATATATTCCATGAATAAAAAGTATAGAAAAGCTCTAGTGCAAAAGGTTTGCGGCCATTGAAGGACATAAAAAATTTTAACTGAATGTACTTCAAACCATGCATCATCTCTCTGTAGCATGGAATGTCATAACAGAGGAAACAATAATAATTTGTTTCAAAAAAGCTGGTTTTCATCTAAATTGCCCCCAAGTGGAGCAGATGAAGAGGATATGCAGGATGTGAATGAAGAAGAATGAGGTCAACTGGCCCAGAATAAGGAAATTTATTTTGAAGACTTTGTAAAGTGTAACGATAATGTTGCAACAACATATTTGTTGTCTGCTGAAGAGTTGTGCAACAGTGTGGCTACTAAAAAGATGATGATGAAGACAAAGATGAAATCTCTCTCCTGCCACAATCATTTGGAGAAGCCATGTCTTCTTTCGACATAATCAAAAGATATATCACATCATTTAAAGTAGAGGAAAGTGTAATCCAAAGACTTAGGTAGCTGGGAAGAGATTTATTGTTTTAAGGAAGACGTGTAAAACCAAGGAAACTACTTTAAATGATTACTTAAAAAACTAGTTAATATTTAATACAACCAAAAAAATTGTAATTTGTTATTATCATGTTATTTTAATAAAGCATTAATTTTAAACTGCAAGTCTTAGTTTATATTTAGTTAAAATCATCAGTTTGCATAGTTTAGGTACAGTTATGGGAAAATCTTAATTTACATGATATGGGACTTAACCTAAATCAACTTATTTTATGCCACTGTTTTAAGAAACAATTATTTCAGGGCAGTTTGTTGCGATTTTGATGATATTCATAAATTAAAGTGTGGAGTTGCTTCAATTTTAGGCTCAAATTTGCTTGTTCCCAAAAAAGCCTTAAATAGGGGTTCCACTGTACTAGCATTCCAGTGATTGTTCGAAATTTGAGTATAATTCATTAATTTTCTAAGTTTAAATGTTATTGCAAAACCTGCATTGTAAATCCACCAATCCAGAAGTATTGAAAGTTCTTGGAATGGCATTCAGTGTGCATTTAAATGAATCTCTTAAAATAATTTCATTATTTTGTAGACTATTTACACTACTGAAATTTGCACTTAGCCTATTATTGTGTGTACAATATAAATCTCTTTGTGTAAATATATAATTAAAATTATTGTGATGGAAAGATAAGAGCTAATAGCTACGGTTAGCCACTCTCTTTGGATACCAATTGTTTCAAATAATTTGAAATTTTCATTTTCTTACTTAATTTTATATATACGCGTACACATACATTTAGATCCAACTTTGAACTGATACTTGTTTAGATATAATTAAATGCTGATTTGTGTATTATACTACAATGAATAATTTACAGGAATTGAAAAAATCCTCAACTTCAGTATGCATATTTATGATGTAATAGTGGATAGTGAAGCTTGCAAACAGTTTCCATAGAATTCTACAAACTTAAAATGGTTTCTCTACTCCCATAGAAAAATTAAAGTTTAAAAATGCTGTTAATTATACTCTCAAATATTAAGTATTTATTTATATGTGCATTGCTTCTATTTGATAAGAAAAAAACCTTGTCACTAGGGTGTTACTATATATCCTTTTGTATCCTTAACCAGGTGGATGCACAATAATTACAATTTTCCATAATACAAATTAGTAATCAAATATGTAAGGGAGAGTAATACTTTATCTGCATTGGTTTGGTATGTTATTGTCATTAGGTTACATACATCGAATATTGAGTGTTCAAATGATTAAGTATTTGCCATGAGGATTGGATGCAGATATTAGTTTATATTAACAGCAGAATATAATGTTATCTGCGGTACAAGAAATTCTCGGTATATTAACAGGGTATTTTAGCTAATTTTTAAAATACTATACTTTAAAACAAGTTGTGTATAATTTAGTAAATAGGAACTTACCTGAAGCTCAGAAACCCAATCACAATGCCAGTAAGATTTCTCATGCCACTTAACAAAGAATTCTCTCAATGGTTTTGGTGAACGAGAATTCTTTTTACTGCCAGATGGTTCTTCTGATAGTTTATCATCGCTATCTTTACGCTTATTCTCTGTCCATCGCCACGTTAAAATTTTAGCAACTTTCCCTGAGAGAGGTTTACACTGAAAAAATATTAAAAATAACTATTTATTGTTTTCTGTGAATAATTATAAAAGTTTTATCTTTTCTTTGAATATTTATATACTTAATATGAAGTACTTTACAATAATTAGCGTGCTCTATGAAGTAAAATACAACAAATTATCACATTTTAGCCCTTTGCCACCTATTCAAATACAGCATCTAAAATAATTAACACACATTAAAATAATACAATTAACAATTATGCACATCAACATTGTCTAAATTGAATTTTAAACAAAATCTTAATTCTTCTACTTTCACGCTTGATCTCTAATAAGCCAGGAACATAAAATTGGAAAATTAAAGGTCTAATAATAAACATACTCCTCACCGAACACCGAGGACATTTCCAATCACCATCAGGAATATCCGTGAGTGGAGGATTTAGACAGAAAGTGTGATATGCAGATGGACAAGAATCACAGCATAATAGCTCACCACCATCTTTACATACCCTGGAAGTTAATTTAAATTAATAATAAAATCATACCATAAAATTAGGTGATAAAATTTATATAAAAGTGCTCACCTGCAAAATTCCATGTGTTCATCATCATCCTGTTCTTGAACTCCCTCACCTTCACAGTGTGGGCATGACCATTTCCCTTCAGGCGTTTCTTCAAGTTCAGGGTCAAGACAAACTAGATGATAAGCTCTTGGACAGGTATCGCATAAAATTATTTCACCACCTTGTTGGCAAACTTCACAATAGTCTTGATGATCAGTCTGTAATCAGAATGAGAAAATTATCTGCAATTTTACCGAATCACAGAAAAATGTTTTTATAAAATGATTTTGGACATTCTACCAGTCTGATGAAATTATCTGGAAAAAACTAACCGTGATTTGCTAAAAGAACTCAAAAAATTTAATAATTTTCTTTCTTTACAATGAAATAGCCTCTGAATGAATAAATAAATAAATTAATTAATTAATGGAATAAACAATCATATACATTATCATTCTTTAGAATACCAACAACACAGTACAATGTTCAACAGAAGAACGACAAACTAAAAATAAACGTGTAATTTTAAATGTGGCTATTATTAGTGGCAACATTAGTAGTGGGAAGTAATGTAATACAATTAAAATGTCTTACAAATAAAGCTTCAACTACCTCACAGTATCAATGACTAACGTAAAATATTTTGAATTGAAGTCACTTATTAATGTACATTACTGCAAAAAGCTGGAGAAAGAGATAACATCCCTCATAGCAATGAGACAACAGGATTATGATATGTACTCTCAAAAATACAGCTTCATGTTGAATATTTTTTAAAGATAATATAAAATTTAAAACATAAAAATGAACATACCTCATAGCCATCTTCACCCTCGCCACCAGGAAATTTTGACGTTGTTTTGGTTTTCTTCTTCTTCTTGCTTTTGTTGCCAATCTTTGTCTTTGCTTTCCGACGAGGAGCTGATACTTGTCCAGGAGCATCTCCACTTCCAGATTCTACTTCTTCATCTGCTGCTTCTTCTGGTGTTTTAGAACCCTCCTCTGCTTCTTGCAACATCTGCTCAAATTCAGCATCAGAATCCCTATCAGATGCTACACTTCCTTCACCTTCTTCTTCCTGAAATGTAATTTTATCATTTAATTAATTGAAATTTATTAAATACAAATGTTCCTTCAAAATTATTCTTGATTAAATAGAAAAAAATGTTTCACATTAATCCACACAATAGTTTTAATGTAAAGAGGGGACCATATAATAAACAGATTTGTAATCATTTACACTATTTGAACTTTGTACTGAAGGATCTAAAAAATTCGACATGTTAGAGTTCATGATTTTAAGTAAGCTGACCTCTCTCTATCCCACCCAGTTGAATTTATAATAATGAGAATGTGATTTCACTGTTCTTAATCTCATTATATGTACCTAACATTCTGATGGTACTTGCCATCTGTGAACCTCAGGTAGGTCACCAACTTTTTATCTCTTTCCTGTCCCTATTACCTGAGGTTCATAGATGGTAGACACCTTGTGAGGTTTGGAGTTCTTGAATTTTCGGAGGTTAGATATTTCCAGTGATCGGCTAGCCGACGATTCCAATTCAAGAACTCTAAACCTCACAAGGTATCTACCGACTATGAACCTCAGGTAAGTCACCTACTTTCTATCTCTCATTCCTTTCCTTATTAATTGTTTGAATTAGCATGACAATGTCATTTCCATATATGCACGTGATGAAGTCACAGACAAATAACTGGATAGTGATGTTGACAGTATATGGACGACACATTGTTGTCACCCACAATCGCTTCCCGAGTGGGTGACGACACATTGTCATCACGTCCCTATGTTTCAGCTCCTATTAAACTCCAGCACTAAGCCATATTAAGCATAGAGAAAATGGAAGGAAAAAAGACCTGAAATATTTGGTGCAGCACTAATCTATGTGAAAAAACTACTGTGAAATCCACAACATAGTGTTGTGGGGCATTAGCCCATTCTGCCACCATTCCAATGACTTACTAAATATAGTCAGCCTTTTATATTTGATAAAAATTGAATATTTCTATATAAGTTATTAAAAATAGAGGGAAATAATAGAGCTGTACTATTAATTCTTTACAAATACGCCTAATGGCAATAGAGAAAAGGACTAAAATTTATAAATATGGCATTTCCCAGTTTGCACAAGTTTTGAAATAATATTTGTGAAAAGGACCGATTCCTAACAAGATGTTTATTTAGCTGACGATTTTACTATTGTCAAATTATTTCTGTTGATAAAAAATTATAGACAGACAGTTACTAAGCTATGATCAGTGTGAAGTATTCGGCCGGTTTCAGCCTAGGGTATGCAGTACACTTTGCAAAAACATTTTCCATCACCTTTTACTTGGCCAAGTAATGGTCTTAGGACAAGCTGCAAGATTTATAGTTGTTGTAGGAGAGAGTGGCTGGTTTTGTTTACTCAGATGCAGGTGCATTAAATTATTAGTTTCCAAACATCCAGGATGTTCAGACTGAGATACAGCCTTGCTGAACACTATGTGGGTGAATTATTTAATTTTAATTGAACATGATTTAAAACACTCTACAAGGAAACTTTGAAATTTGAATTTATGATATAATTCCCATGCATATTTGGCTAATCGTGTGTTAATTGTTTCTTTAAGTTTTACATAGTTTCTATGTTCTGTAATCTCTGTTAGGCTGATTGACTTATTTATTTTCAAAAGTCAGATATTGTAATATTATTACTATGAAGGCAAAATTTCCTTTGCCTTAAAATTCAATTATTGCAGCGAGTACAGTTTAATCAGGAAAAAAAAGGTACAAACTTTAGGTTTAACTGTAAACTGAGTACAACCATAAAAAGGCAAATGTTTTCAGCATTGCTGCTGTAACAACCCTTCTGGCCAAGTTTGTTGGCGAAGTGATGCAATATGTATCACTGTGCAGAGCAAATTCAACTGCAACGGAGACCTTTCTTCATGTATTAAATCTCATTTGAAATGATCAGAAGAACTAGAGAACACTATTACTTTAATACTTCAGTTCCCCCAAATTAAGAGTATAAATAATACAATGATTATTACTTAGTATAGTGCAATAACATGCTCACTGAAGTGGTTATATAATGCAATCAAACCAAACAGACTAGAAAAAATATAGGCAAGTATACGTGCAATGAGTAAATAAATTATTTATCAACCTGCTTTCCTAACTCACCAAAGTGCACAAATATTATGCAGTAAGCAAAAATGACCATTTTAGTAAAAAAGTTATATTGATACAATATTTGAAAGTAGGTGACAAACTAAATTATTTTTGTAACAAGCTTGGCACACCAACACTTTTTTAGACTAGAACTTGGTTTACAAGCAAATCAACAGAAAATAAGCAGATCTACACAATCCTACAACCATACTTCATTAAACTTTTTTAGAAATATAACTTTGTTCAAAAGTAAATCAAACTAAATAAAACTATACAAGCCTACAACCAAACGTCATTAGCAGTGATATAGGAAGCAAAATACACTCATTTAGTCAAATAAAAATATAAACTAATCACCTGTTCAACGGTCCCATCAGGTAGCTTCAAGTTGAAAAATTGAGAAGTATGATGAGTATTTCATAAACAGTAAAATACATTAACAACATTAAGATACAAGTAATTTCAATCCCTTTATGATAAATATTGGCTCAGTGGATTGCCAAGTGAAGACACTTATTGTTATTCAGAATTTATTATTCAAATTACATTATATTTAATATTTTTAATTGAATTTACATCATTATGGAAAGGGGAAAAGGAAAAGTACTTAAGAAATTATGGAAGAGATCAGAGAACAAACCAACAACAAATGTCAATTTATGAGCAAGATCTGTTGCTAACTTGGCTTTAACACATTGAACACCATGTCATCCACTGGTGGCTGATAGAGTTGGCCCTATTGCACCAGGATTGTCACTCGTGGACGGCATAACACACACAACTTTGAATTAACTTTTAGAGTTGATGGCTATCCATTGCATACAAATTTCTATTCAGCGTGTCTGACATGGCCCTTCTCAGCATATATGCAACTTGGCATAGTACCACCAATAATATCTTTTTATTTGTGCCATGTCGGCCACAGGTAGCTGACACATGAAAAATACTTAATAGCTTACAAAACTATTCCATCAAAACAAATATAAAAAATTAATACATAAAAAGCTTAATATTTCACAAAAACTCTATGTTCAATGTGTTGGGTCAACATTATTGTTCAAAAGCCATTTTAACACATGAGTATTTTAGACATAGCAACCCCCAAAACACATGTTATTCATACGAATATTATACAGTAGAAGCCCTTGTAACTGGCCTCTATGGGACTGGACCCCCTGGCTGGTTGCAGATTAAAATCGCCAACATTTAAGAGACTGTTTTAAACACAAGAAGTAACTACTATGCACAAAGAGTGTGAAGTGCAGCTTTCAAATTAGATAAAGAAATACTGCACTCTAGATGTTATTACAATAGTCCTGGTCATAGATTTCCAAGGAGCTTTTGTTCTTAAATTGGAAAGAATTCTGTTAACATTCTCAGTTTCTTCTTTCCCTCAATTTTTTGAAAAAATATATCCCCATTTCTTTATAAATAAAACATCAACGGAAGCCGATTAATTCTGTTGTCCTATACATGCTACTGCTTTGTGAAGAGCTTTCTTTCCCTCATCATAATATACACAGATATAGTTCTCTTAAATAGTCACACATACAGTTATACAGAACTATATTAAATGTATCAGCACTCCATCATGTTGTGACTTGTTGGTGAGTCACACCCCGTGGCAAGTACATATATCGGCTGCTCTTAGCTGTGCGGCCAGTTAGAGGGCTTTACTGCATCATCTTTCTTCATGTTACATTTAAATCTTTATATCTCATTAGAAATAATATCTTAAAATTTTATAAGCACAATGTTTGTTTTTTTTAATTTTAAATTAACATATAAAAAACCTTTCTCAGATTATTATTTTAACACAATTCTACAATTACTCAATCAGACGCTTCTGGACATCATAATTTGGAGATTACCAAGAGGATGGTTGCCACACTGATCTGTACATGCCAATAAGTACTACTACCCAACTCAGAAGAAGAATGTACAACCTGCTTTAAAACAAGGCAAAATAAATTACTTAAATGCAAGTTATTCCCAATTTTAAATACTGAAGGCTTTCTCGGAGAAAGAGGAGATCAGCAACAGGGAGGAGCAGAACAGAAAAGCATTTCCTTAGTCTACAGCAGGACTGACAAATAAAATTTTGACAGCAAAAACATAAAAGTGACACAGGTAATGATTTATTGAGACAGGTTGAAGAAAGCTCCAGCTTAGATGTGTACAGAATTCCTTATGGATTGAAATATACTGGGCAACCCTAGTGTATTGTCCAAAATCAGATATGAAAGGGTTGCATTAGACTTAAGCAACCAGCAAAGCATGCACCAATGCCCATAACTTAAAATAACAAATATTTTGGGTCTTACTAAAAAGAGAACTTCAATATTGTTTCAAAAGTTGCAGTGATATAGTCATGACAATAAGGTATCTACGACAGACCGCAAATCGTGTGATGAGCGACTTTCTTGAGAGACATCCTGCTCATCATTACAGTTTTCTGGTATAAACAATTTATAATGTCTCCATGAATACAGCTTAACATACCATTATTAAAACTTTGCCAGAAGTTGACAGAGCAAATCATCAAAATAATGCAATATAACATATTTCACTCCAAAGCATGAGAAATATTTCATATACATATGAAACTCTTTTTCAATCTCTTGAACTAAGGCACATTTAATATTAAAAGCTGTAATAATTGATTCTGTAAGAGGAGTTTCTCCAGTAGTTGTATGCAGCAAAATAGGAGCAACTATAGATATGATTTAATATTACAGTTATAAATTCAATCAAAAAAAATTCATACTTACAGAGCTCCCTCTTTTACGTTTTCCCAACTTTATTTTCAGTGTGGGCACTTTTGTGTTCTTCTTGCTTGCTTTCTTACTGCTACGATTACTTCTTTTTTTCTTATTCTTTTCTTCACGATCTTCATCATCATCATCTTCCATTGTCAGTTCAGCATCCACCTATGACAAGCAGTAAAGTGCAAGGTGTATGTAAAGAAAAGTTATTTTTAAATTTAATGGTTTTTCAAATTTATTGATAACTTAATTTGAAGCTTAAAAACTATTTGATGAAATTTTACACCAAATACCAAGAAAGAATTATGGTAAAAATAATGCAATATTTATTACTATCTATGGTTTAATATTAAAATGGATTTCTCTCAGAAAATAGGTCAATAAGCATGTACTAAGACAGTAATTATACTGCAGCAACTATATAGCTGAGTAACAAGCACACACTTATTCTTATTTGTAACATCTTCAGGTGAAGGCGAGAGTTACTGAAATGTAGTGGCATATTAACAATACCAACCAGTGGATTTTCAGAGATTTAAACAAACTTTATAACTTTATACTATCTGATTTCCCAAATCAAACATCTATTAATTAATTATTAATAATTCCTGTCAATACATACACATTAATTCTTTAGACAAAATTTGGCTTTTATTAGTCATACATATTGAAGAGCTCCCTCAAACAAATAAGCAAATAAATAATTCTAGGACTGCTTTTATTGTAATATTGACACGCTGGAATGCTATTCCTTATCTTCTGATGAAGGAAATGATTGCCTTCAACATGGTGCCTGGCAACTTCACACTTCAGGTAAGCCATCAAATTTCTCTCTCTCTCTCTTTCCAGTCCTTATTAATTGATAATTCTGTTTATAGCACAAGATAGTGTACAAGCATGTTGGGTGTACAAATTTTCCGTTTCAATTTATCAAAAATATTAGAAAATGGAGTCCTACATTTTACATTTATTTTATTAATTTCAATATATAAATATACCTTAGAGTTATCTTTGTTTCCTCTAGACCGGCTTGGTTTTCGACTATAACTCTCATCTGGTTCCTGTTCTTGTTCTTGCTCTGTGTTTGGATTTATGCTTGAAAAATCTCTCCATTTAGCAGCTACTAGCATCATTAATTTTGACATAGGAACCTGAAAATTGAATTATTAAAACTTTTTTTCATGCACAAATAGAACACAAATGGTAATATTAGATTCTAAATTACAGACCTTTGGATTTTCCTTAGCTAGTAGAGGCCTAACATGCTGCTGAAATAATTTGTAGGTTGACAAATTCTGGAAATCAGCTTCACTGTACTCAACATCAACATCTGTTAATCCAAATGTTTCACAAACTTCTTCAACTGTTGGCATCCCTAGAAAGGATTTTAAAGAATTTATATATCTAGAAGAACAGACGTAAAATTGTTTTGAATCAGTGAAAGGATCACAATTACCTGAATTTGAATCTTGAACCACAGGTGTAGGGGTATGTTTGGGTGTACTGCGTGATTTTCGAGATTTGCGATTTCCCCCAAAGTCAGACTCATTGCCTCCCTCTTCGTCATATGCAAAATCACTTTCCTAAACATAAAAAGTTTATACATAACCTATTAAAAGGGTAATTTGTTTCTAAACTATTCTCTGACTTATAATTAATAATAATGATAGAGAAATCCTGAGATTTACTCAGGTCAACAAAAACTATAAAATTCAAAATAAAAAAATACATATTACAAAAAAATCACTTTATATTTTTAAATCATTTTTAATAAAATTCATTAAATTGTTAGAATTTCAATACACAAGTAACTAATAACTTAAATAAATTTAAGTTTTCATCATAGACCAAGACAAGAATTAGAACAAGTATTTTGTGGGGAGAGGGTATATAATTCAGCTGAAAGCATGGCATGCACACATCACATGTTACAAACTTTAAAATAAAAAGGGAGACCAATTAAGGACAATGATACTAAATAATATGCAAGTCCAAATAATGACCGGTAGAAACCTTTCAATGTTTTCACCTTTCTCAACACTGTATGAAATGAGTTTGTTTCATACTTACATCTCCACTATCTGCTTTTTTCTTTTTCTTCTTCTTTTTGCCTTTCTTGTCTTCACTTCTTGCTTTTCTTTTCTTTCCCTTTTTTCTCTTATTTCGACCATCTTCAGGCTCATATTCATCATCTTCTTCCTGCTAATAATAATTAAAAATAGGTGAATTAAAAAATGATGAAAGAAAGTTACTACTACAAGCAAAGGATTAGTCGAGAACATGCCAATAGAAGGATGTGTAAATTAAAAACGTTGACAAATACCTTCTGCAATGAATAATAAACACACAGATATTCTTACTTCTTACACAGAAATCTAATTGACTAAATATTTCCAAAATAATATTTCTGTTGCCACATTTAATACTTCAAATTTATTTTCTAGTTGTATACTTTCATATCTTAATATTTTATTTCCAAGTTTGTCATTTACATGCACATTTATTTACATTCAATATCATCTTACAAGTTATAGGTTAAAGGATATATCACAATACATTTATTCAGATCAAATTTTAACTTGTTCAAACAATTATGGAAAATTACACTGACAGTGTACCTAAAGCTTTTGATTTAGTTCTCAATATTGACATATAAACACACAAAAGTTATAGATAAATTAATTTCTTTAAAATGTTTTGGGATATTTATAATTTCATTTGCTTAAAAGGAACAAATATATCATATTTAAATTAAAATGGAGTGATACATTAAACAATTTTTTATAAGTTATTTAATTTGGTTTAAACTCAAAAAAATTCCACCAGTAATAATAACAGGAGGAGTGAAATTTATAATGACAGACACATCACCCAAAAATGTGTGAATGTTTAATACACATTGAATTATGTGCTTGTATGTACTGTACGGTACAAAATCTGGCTTCAAACTTTAGGTTTATTACTTCTTCACAATATATTCATTAATACAGAAAACATGGGCAGTAAACACTAAGGTTTAAGTTAGAACATTCTTCTGGTTAATTATTATAATTTCAATTTATCATCAAATTTGAAATAATGCATAGTGTTGCTTACCCCTGCTTGAGGTCCTTCTTCAGATTCAGGAGAGTTTTCCTCAGTTGTACCTTCAGGTCGAGAAATACTAGCGCTTCCTTCATCTCCTAAATCGTCCTCCCCGCCTAAATGAATCAAATTTATATTTTAGAAAAATAATTGAATAGGAATCCAAACATAAATGTTTTGCAAAATTCTATGTTAACCCGTTTAACCTCAATTATTCAGAGAAAACGTAACTGTAACGGTTGTCTACAAAAAATGTCACACTGTTAATCAAAATTTGCGTAATTTGAAAATTTTGCGAAATTGCTATGTCAATCTCTTTGTTTGATAGCCTCCATTTTGTTATGGGGTCAGGATAAGCCCGCGCGGCTGTCAGAAAAATAATGATGTTCCCCTTCCCCTATAACAAAGCTTCACAATTTTCACGAGTTTCAAATGGATTAAATAATTGACAGTTGTAAAATAGATAGCACGTTATCTAATATACACTTCTCAATTTTTATCTTAAACACTGCTACGCAAAAATAATATAAACACATATAATAAGAATAAGTGTAGCACATGATTTTGTAGTCCCGCTTCACCGACCTACGTCGACGATGCGATCTCCCAAAACACAAAAGCATGGCATACTCACCGGCAAAAGGCTCATCATCCACTTCATCTGAAGCCATGATGCTTGAACAAAGCAATCGTGTTCACTTTGGAATCACTGTGCAACAAAAATTTTAAAGAATCAAGCTCACACAATACACAAATACCATTATCGGTCTAGAACCGACTCCTCGCTTCAGCACCTTGAAGAATCCAAGTATCGACTGTCGTGCGCATGCGCAAAGAGTTCCATACACACCGCAGAATGAGGGAATTCGTCAGCGCGGGAGTAGTTCCGATTCAAAATACAGGATTTATTATTTAAATAAAAATATGGCATGAACACGTTTAATGCTAAATTAGGTCCTCACAGATACTTAGTCTTCTATTTACAACTTCTTTCTAATCTAATTTTTGTATTAATGAATAATCATTTCATGCATTATTCAAATTAAACACGTACATCTTTCACACCCCAATTTACCCCCCTCCGCCAACAGCCACTCTTTTCCCTGGGCTAGGTCAAATATTGATTGATTCGAGAGAAATGCTTCACTCTACAGACCACACGCTCTTCCTGTATTGTGTGTCGCCGAATGAAATATTAATCTGCCATTTTATCTCGATTAAAATATTTAGTTGTTTAATAGTAACGAAGTATATGTGAATACACACCCATGGTTGTATTTATTTCTTATCCTTAATTCTCTAAAAATAGAAATTATTTGGTACAGTTTTAGTAAATAATTAACAAAATATATTCTGTTATTGAACAACAATTTTAAAGCATAATTATTTTTATGTTTATTTACTTGATTGAAATTCTCAACACTATGAATATATTAATTACAAAGTCAGTGTTTAAAGTTGATTTTAACTATATCAAAAGTCATTCATACTTAACATTTATAACCACAACATCCACCTAGTACTATAATAGGAGAAAAATTATCAATATCATATTAAGGACAATAAAAAATTGAATTCAATAAGTTCCATGTCAAAATCTTATTTTTGGAAAGTACTTGATGGTCTAAATTAAAAAGTAACGTTATTTGCCGTCGATGATGCAAATGCTATAATTAAATGCTTCTAAGCTTCAATTATCAGGGCTTTTCTGTCATTAAAACGTACATTCTGTTGCAGAATTTAACGCAAGTATCTACGAAAAAAGTGTGAAGTTTATTATAGTGAAGTATAAAAAATAAAGGAACACTTAAACACAATTTAGTTTCTTTTACATTTGATTTTCACACGCCATGCAGTTATTAATTGAAAAAGAAAACCCAATATCACCTATAATTTATTTCTAAGCCAATAATTCCTAAGAATTTCGTATCGAAGCAATACTTTTGCCTTGATCAACGTACGTATTAAATTAATGATTTATATATAGAAATAAGAAAGTTTAACATATAATTTTAGAATTAGGAGAATAACCAGAATTCTCGGAAAATGTCTTTATTGTAATTAGAACATTTACAGAAGCTTTCGTCCTTATGTCATATGCATCTTTAGCTTAATTTCATTTATCAGATACACAGCGGTTGTCATTACCAATATTTATTCAGATATTTGTATAGTGTCACGCTACTGTCGTAACAGTCAAGACAGTAGCGTGATGCTATTATACAGTGTTAGAATACATATTGTTAATGATGAGGCATTGTGTGTCGGATAAATGAAATTAAGCTAAAGATAAATATGACACAAAGTTGAATGTTCCAAATACAATAAAGACATTTTCCGAGACTGTTCTGGTTATTCTGATTCTACTCATCGTAAAGTCTATTGATCAACACGACACACAATTTTTTCTACAGCTTATGTATTAGTAACAAATTATTTCAATTAGCCACTTCTTCAGAATTTTTATACAAACTGCGTTTCTTTCCTTCAATTAAATCTAAAAATACAAAAGAAAAATGATTACTCAGCAAAGGTAATACAAAAAAATAATTATATAATTGTGTTATAACTCAACGCAATACCTTAACTATAATACCTTAACTTACACAGAGGTAATACCAACTGATTGTATGGATCAGTTCGGATTTTATCAGTGTATTTTAATAAAGTAAATAAAAGTAGTGTCAGGTGTGACAATTCTCATTAAACTCCAGCAACAGTGTGTCCCTCCGGTATGTTTTACTTGTGCCATCTCTATTCTTCTGAAGATTTACCAAATCACCGAATTTCTATTTGCCGAAGTATAAAAAAGTAAGCTAAGATGCCCGAGTCTAATAAGAAACAAGATGCAAACATCATTATCAATCGATTTTTCTAATGACACTCAACATCATTTAATTACGAACTATTACAACTTTTATACATTTTACAATAAATCTTAACTAACTATTAAATTATTTTAAATATGCGATAATCCTTACAATATTTATTGTAAACAGTATAAATGATCTCAATGATATCTTCTTCTTTTCATATCACTGCACTCACTCCTATAATGTGTAATCTGATTTTAACCTCCTTATTGTATTGTGAGAGAAATATGACACGATTAGGCAGTTGCATTTGCTAATCCCTAGTTAGATTGATATCGGATATCGTCTACCACAAATGGTTGAAATTAAGTTCTATGCTCACCAAACCAAAAACTAAAGCCATATTATATTTACTTCTGTGTATTGAAAATTTTTACTACTTCACTTCAGTGAGCCTAGATACGAGGATCGTTCGAAATAAAACCGGAATTTTGTTCATTAGGCTCATGTAATAAAATGAGCAGTGGCGGGGTTATGGAGCGGAGGTAGCCATGTCCTGTAACGGTTTGCGTTATCGCCTCACATCAGAGAGGTCCCGGACTCGAATCCCTGCATGATGTTTGTATTCGTCACTGTCTCGAAAAATGGGGTTAAGGCTGAAGGAGAATCGATACGATGACCTTTAAATTCGGAATGTGACATGGAAGATAATAGTCCGCAATCCTCCCGGAAGGCCAAGGCCCTCAATGGGCCACAGAGCCAATGATAAAAGTAGCCATGTCCACGGCCATACCATCACGTCCGCATCTAAGGTATCACCATGAGAAAACAGGAGGTAGCAATGGCTGTTGACAATGCGTTATTATTTGTATTCTCATTAACGATCGTGTGAAATCCAGCCAAATTTTAGAAGTCTCAAAATACCCTGAGTGAAACCTAAGTGTTGTGATCTTGACGAGTAAAATGAAAGCTATAAACTGTGTCCGGCGGCCAGCGTCAGAGAAGACAATATTCAGGTTATGAAGGTGATCGCTGCATTACTATTTCCTAGATTACATCAGAGGTAGATATAAGAGTTGAATATAGGTTAGGTCTTCTCATCGAGAGACAATAGAATGTAATGACATTTATCAACGACTCCTGATTTACTTTGATGAACAAGGGAAGGCTTTCTTGAACGGTATCGTGATATCCGATTAAACATGGAGCCATCATTTTTCAGTTGAACGAGTGGAGTGGAGGAAAATTGGAGGGAGCACATATCAAAGCAAACACCCGAGTGTCAGCCAGTAAAGTTTGATAAACTGTATTTTGGAATTCAAAGTGTGTATTGCTGATTGACTACCAACATTACCGAAGGGTGATAAATGCAGGATACTACAGTCACTTGCAGCTTATCGCAACAAAAGACGCCAGAAACAACACACGGCCGCACACAGCAGCTCTAACTCGTGATAAACGCATTAAATTACACTTTCCTGACTTGTAGTCATGTGACTACCATATGTTTGATCCATTGAAGGATGCATTAGAAGGGAAAAGATTTGAAGACGACGCTGTGGTTGAATAGTATGTTAGGCAGCCATCATCTTTTTCCATTAAAAGGTCATAAGCTTCCTATCGAAAAAAGAAAATTTGTTTTTGTCAAAGGAAACCACAGAGGCCCTGGTTCGATTCCTGGCGAGGACCGGAGTGTTTGTATATGTGTTCAGGTTCCATGACTGTCTATACTCGACAAAGAAAAGGAAAATAAGTTACCAAATTAGCAAATTGCTATTTACACGATGATTGTGCGACCATAAAAGTAATTTATATATATATATATATATATATATATATAACGTAGTTTATATGTAATTTTATCTAATTTCAATAATATTATATAAACAAATTCTGGTTTATATTTAATTGACGCTTATACTTAACACGTTTTGTATAAAAGTAAATTTTATATCCGCGCATTTGAATCTCCACTGTGAATGTGGACTGCCTATACTCTTGATCTGCTTATGCTCCGAAACATCTCAACGGATTTCAATTGAAATTTCAGGAACTGAACAGTACTTTTAACTTAAAGTTTCTTGTATATTTTTTTATATTTTTGTTTCTACGATATATTGCAGAGTTCAGAAGATATTAATGTAAATATTTATAAACCCAATGAATTACCGCGCGAAAGGTGGCGTAAAAATCAACTGAAAAGTCCTATTAGCCGTTCCTATACTATTCATCCCTCTTACTGTGTTGTTATAAGCGTAATTTTGGCAGAATAAGAGAGAGAGAGGGAGGGGGAGGACGAACACTACCACTCCATGTATTGTTGTATACATGAGAAAGCGGGACCTGTTCAAAACCAACTGCGACTTATACGGATTGCCGTGAAGCGATCATAAGCTCTCTTTCTCCTTTGGCAACCACTGGACTGGACGAACGTATTCAAACAGTTTTGATAGATTGACATTAATTCCTATTCGGTTACCGTTTCTTTCTCAACAGCAAAACTTGTTGTGTTTCGTGTGTTTTGATGTATGTTTAGAGGTTTATCGTCGTGTTATTTATTATTAGTGATAAGCAAATGCCACCAATGAGGCGTCAAAATTTCAGTTAGCGTACGTGTAACACAAGTCGAGTTCATAACCTTCGAGACAACGAGACTGAAGAAAAGCGTAGGCAGCATTTGGAGGCAAACAGAATGGGAATTTCTCAAGCGAGAACTACCATGGCTCAGGAAGAACCCATCGCGTCGCGTTCAGGCGAGAGGAGACAAAACAGACGGTCAAACGTAACAATTACCTATGAAGGTTTGGCGTATAAATTCCGAACGACTCCGTTAGGTGGATGGGTGGAATTTTTATTTCTAATAAAGGCTCGTATTTGAGTCGAAAAAGAATTCTTGCGATCAATTACTTTTATATTGATTTCCCCGACTATAGATGTGTATAATTTCAAACCCTTGCAGCATGTGAGGGGTGGGGGTGGAAATGAGTCATATGAAAATAACAAGGAAATTATTAACTTTGGACTGGAAACCGGTGTAAAGGGGGTCACTGTGTTATATTATGACCATGAATATGCGATTTAAGTAAAAATTCATCCCTTAAGTGGGGAATACATTTTATGCTGTCAGAGAACTGAAAATATTTTTAGTCCTGTTATTGTAACGCGAGTATTTCTGACTGTCGAGATACTGGGAGTATATTTGAGGTTCATATTGTGACGTTTTCGATGCCGGTTTAGTCGTGTTGACCAAGAATTAAATACTGTACCGGGGAAATATAAATAAATATCCGGGCAACGTCCTGTTTCCAGCTAGTTTACTATATATTAAGCGTTGCGCACCTATAGTTTCGATAATATTTTATTACTGAAAACACGATTCATCAATATATTGTAATACTCTCTTCTATTTTAATTAATACTAATGAGTAAATGGAGACTTTATAATTTAAAGAAACTGTTTTAAAAAAAATTACAGTAAATTTATTGACAGAAAAATACAAAATATTGAAAAGAAAGAATTTTATAATTGGTGAAATCAAAACAATCAAAATTGGGCGATTGGGCTCAATTTAGATCGTTTCCGCGGCTTTAATCTGTCACACGAGAGTCCTTCCGATCACGGAGTTAAAATGGGGAGACTTATTGCAGTGAAAATTTGATTTACTAAAAGATTTAAAGGGTGTTGGAATCACTTTACAGTTTCTTATTGTTGACGTCTCGTTTGTTGATGCACAGCTCTGGCGATGGCTGCTCGTAGCAGTGGCGTCGACACGCCTGAAGTTGATCGGCCAGATTTTCCAAGTACCAGACAGCCGTGAATTGGCTGGCACGTCTTATCCGTTAAGTGGTACATTTTTAAGTGCCTGTTCTTCTTAGCTTTTTCATATTCCTCCCCGCAAATACTCTTTTAAACCAATCGGATTTCTTGAAATAAACTACGCAGGAGAATTAGGACCAATCATATTTATTTAAATAAAACTGCGCAGCAGAATTACGGCCAATCATTGACGCGCTTTTGTTTCATCCGCGACAATGACCGGCGTAAATTATGGGGTCGCTACTGGGCTCACACCTGACAGCAGATACTATGACAACAGATCCTCACATCATTCAGGGATTGACAGTTTTAAGATGCGCTAAATAACGGCCTTCGTCCAGAACACTCAATAACTCATTCACTTCATTATGATATATATATATCATATTATAGGACAGCCTAATTATTTATTATATTTTATGAACTATGTGTTTCCCACAGAATTTTAACTTCTCGCTTATATTAAAAATTATATTATAGGAGTCTGCATGATGACTCCGAACCATTCAACATAAGTTTAATCTAATCAGTGCAATTGTATTTATTGATGATTTTTATCAAGCTTATTATTATTATCATTTATTAAATTATTTTTTGTGAATGTTTCTTTATTACATTTCAGAGTGAATTATTTGGTTTTTGTATGACTCTTCTTCATTAAAATGAGTTATGTGTATAATAAATTTCACCAGATCCTATATTTTATATTTATTTGTTCATATTGTGAGCATTAAATACTCCTCCAGTCCAAATTCGTGTGGTGTTATTAGTTCGTGATGCATCAACAAAATCTGTTCGAAAAAAACCTTATACCATGTACTCGCGGCGGAAAATATGTACCATAGTTCGAAATATGGAGTGATCATTAAACAACCGTAAAAATCAAACAGAAGAAACAATAGAAATAAAAATTTATTAATTTGCTTCTTATACTCCTCCTTTTACCACAACTTGCTTGCGGGTTGCCTAGTTAGTTGCAGAGCTTCCAAAGGTGATTGAATTTTCAAATAGGTAATGAAATAGCCTATAATCGGACAAAATTAAATGATTAGATTAATAACTCGCGGTTTACCATTATCTGAGAAAGTAACAATTGAAAGTGTTGAATACTGGACAATAATATAAGAAGTTTTCCAAATGCCATACGGTTTGAAGGGCGCTACATTTCTTGCAGAACTCTGGGTAGCCTCTGTCTCCATACACATCAAATTCTATATTACCATTGTTTGCAGTTCCTCCTCCATATTGTTAAGCCACCTTAAAAACACTTTCTTAATACTTCGTGTTCATGGAATTCTCTGTACTTGACCGGCCTATTTGTAACATATGAAAAGAGCTTTCGAAATGATAACAGCCAAATAAACTTCTTCGTACTTAAGGCTGTGGCCCGAATGAGTAAGTAGTTTATTAATATCATGGACCATGAGGGACTATAATGCATAACTGAACTAAAAGCTGTAAGTCAATGCTAATTTTAGACTATGAGGAGTTGGAATAAACAGAGTTCGTAGACTTTGAGGAAAATACGGTCCTTACTCGGAGGAAAGAAATTTCTTCCATTAAACTCTTTGGACAATAAGATAATTAATTTGCTATTTTGCGTTATTGCTACTGTATAGATTAATTTCTTCTCTTTGCAAAAAGTAAAATTTAAAGTACATCGTCTACGTGATTTAAACATATATTAATTGTTATTGCAGACTATTGAATTTCAAGGTTTATTTATTTTCCGTTTAGTTGAGTCGACGGCGGCGTAAAATCCCAGAGTGAGTGTAACTAAGCACGTGAGGTTAGAACATTATCCCGTGAGCGCTGTGGTCATGCTGGCCGCGTGTAAATAAGGACTTTTCAAACGAACCCTGTGTAAATAATTTCACTAATCAGTTTTTTCGGGTATTCTATCAGTTGAATAAAAAACAGAGAAAGGTAGATGAGAAGCGAACCAGAGAGAAGGATATCAGAGAAGAAAACGAAACAAACAAGTTAGGTTTACCGAGACAGAGAGAGTGAAAAAGGATAGCAGAGGAACAAACGGGAGAACAGAATATCAGAGAGGAAACCTAACAAACAAGTTAGGTTTATCCCTGTGAAAGTGACGCAGTGTAGCGTCTAGGATAGAAAGAAATTAGAGAAATTACTCCACCCGACTGCTTTATGGGTGGGTAGTTGTTTTTCTAGGATTAGGCTGAATTTAGTAATTCTACGTCCTCATGATTGTACGGATTCTCTTATTGCTCATTTGATCCCTCTTCCTGATAACGAACAGAGTTTACTTCTGTTCCTTCTCTCTTGTTTGTTCTCTACTATTCTCTCTCGGTAAACCTAACTTGTTTGTTTGACCTCTTCTCTGATATCCTTTGCTTATCATCTATTTTTCTCTTCTTTTTCTTCTTTAACTATGGAATATGCGAAAAAATTAATGATGATATTGACTCACCATTGTCATCAAACAAAACAAATCAAGGTAAATAATTTAATTTCGCAATTAATGCACTGCAACGTTAGCGGCTGTGTGTTCATCATAGTAAATACTTTCTCCTGCCCGCATTACCTTCATTAGAAAGAATCTCATTTTGTAATAATTTATTCCTGAATTAAACACGTTTCATTATATTATATTGAGTATTAGGTTGAATATAGTATCGATACGCTGATCACGTGCCACTACAAATTCGGAATGTGTCTTGCAAGATGACAGTCCGCAGTCGGCTCAGTAGGCCCAGGTCCTCAATGGGCTGTAGAGCCAAAAAAGAAGTATCAGACTTTCGAAATGTAGAGACACGCTCTTCCTCGTTGTGTACTGCCCGTATTGACATAGAAACAAGAATCATTCACGATAAATTGTACCATAATCCTCATTAAACTGAGAATAATTTGACGAGATCTCTTCAGGAATTAATTTGGGAGACTGAAGAGTTACATTTGAAGAGAAATTCACATTATTTTTTAAAAGGTAGTGGATATTGTGAGATGAGACTGGACGAATAGTCAATTCCAATAAAGAGGACAACCGTCCTCTTAATAGGCGTAACAATATATTCAAGACTAACAGATATATATATATAATATCCCGGTACATTATTTAATTCTCGGTCATCACATAACTAAACCGAGAGAGAAAACGTCACAATATGAACCTCAAATATACTCCCAGTATCAGAGAGTCCAAAATAACCCCGGTACAATAGCAGGAATAAATATAATTTCTGTAAAAAAAAATTTGCTCCACTTAATGGTGAAATTTTTCTTAAATCGCATATTAAAGATCATAATGTAACTCAGCGACTCGCATTACACCGGTTTCGACACCAAACTCGATAGTTTCCTTTTTATTTTCTTATTAGCAATTAACGAATTTATCAATTTGTGTATACATCGTATCGACGATCCAAAGAAATTCAGTTTTTCTCAGCCTGCTGCAACAATATATAACTCGCAGTTGGTTTACACGCCGGCTTTCGCGCGGTAATTCCAAGAAATCTTTCCGTAGAATTAATATTTATATTCATATTATATGAATATCTGCTGCAATATATACAAATTACATATGCACGAATATTTAAATTAATTCTCCTTTTTTTAAGCCTCAAGTTTTCATTGAAATCCGTTGAGCCTTTTCGGCTGAAGACAAACATACGGACAGACAGACACTTCAATTTTATTTATTGGTATAGATATTTATGTGATCTGTTAAATCCATTACCTGCTATAAGAAAAAACTTTATGAATGTTTTGGACGAATATGCATGCGCTGCATGTTTCTTCAGCATGATTCTGTTTCTTGTCTTCCTTACTGAATGGAATACACATAGACACACATAGACATCTGTATATTAAATATATGTATGTTTTTACTTATCTACTTATGCATTTATCTTCCAAACATTGTATGCTATCTGAATGCATTACGAATAAATTTGCGGTTAAAACTTAATTTAGATATATAAAAAATTCTTCTTATAAACGATGTGGTGATATTAGACTTCCATTAACGCTTTGTTAAAGATGTTCTGACCCTTATCACATTAAAAATTTAGTCACCAGCATCTCAAATAATGAATGTATTGCTACTTAGTACAGTGTTTAAGTGTCAAATTTCCCTTCTTTATTAATAATATTGCATATCTGATTTTTAAGAATTATATAAGAGATAATTATCAGAATTTAAATGTCAGGAAGGAACGCTCGGTTTCCACCTTACCTCGTCCATAATACTCGGATTTATTGCCTTAATTTTTGGTATACGAAATGAAGCGACTTTAGAGTTGACTTTTCTTCCATAACAAATTTTTGGGGAGCAAGGCGAAAACAAGAAATAAATTGAAAAATAGATTATTTATCCTCCATCACCAACATTAACGGACAATAAAAAAACCTCTTAGGAGTATAGTTTGAATTTTTAAGGATATATGTTGATCATTTCACTCTTTAAAAAATATATCATAGGCTTATAGATTAATTTTATCCATCCGTCCATAAATGAAAAAATTGAAACATATTTATTAGTTGACCAGGGTCAAAATTGTTATAGCCCATTGGGAAACAAGTAGGACTATCGTAAGACAGTGTGAAGTAAAGTGAGGTGAGATCTTTCTGCGTCTCCGTCGGGCTCAAATTGTTTAACATAGCACGTGGGAATTGCGAGGAGAGGCGGATCGCCATCAATATCTAGAGAAGGGAGGAATCTTGGGGGGGAAAACTCGCAGCAGTATGTTCCCCAACTCGGCTGGGGTAAGCGATTTCCGTGAACTTTTAGCTCACAAAAAAATACAAACTTTTGAATAATTAGACAATAATCTAACACAACATCCGATCATCAAGATATTGTTAAAACATGTAGCTTCACACATTCATCAATAACTACAAATACAGATTAAACGTGTAGTGTGGAGATGGAGACAATTTAGGGAATTTTGCTTTCTTAAGAGTCTGTGCTACCGACAACTATCTTCTATAAAATATTTAGTATTGCAAGTCACATTGAAATGTAATATAATTTAAATTAAAATAACGGGTAAAAATTATGGGTCCTTGTCGATAAAAATGCGAGAAAATAAAAGATAGTGACTATAGCATGATTACTAACTCGGTCAACAAAATTTAGATACAGCACACACACACATAAAAAAAATGTCCGTCTTCAGTTACTATTAAGTTCAAATTGGAGAAAGAAAGCAGTAGTACTTGAACGATGGAGATTAAAATTTCAACAACATTAGTGTAAAGATTAAGTAAAACGTTGTTTCGTTTTACTTTGTTGAATGTAAATGTGTTACAGATGTGTAACAGAGTATTAAATGTCTTCTGTTATAAACTTCTCAGACTTTGACAAATAAGAACAGAAGTATTCTTAAATTTCGTATTACTTATAGTTGATAGGGAACATAAGTTTAATCGACACAGTTACCCTCAAGCAGGAATTCACAATATTTCTCTTGTTTTTTGGACTTGAGACACGAAAATCCGACAACATGACATGGCAGTGACTCTCACGGATGTAAATTGTGATTGGCTAAGTATCGATTCGTAGTCTGCGCTCGTTTCAGCTTAGATAAGCGCCTCAGACCATCCATAAAGTTTCGAATGTTTCAATTTTCGTAGCTTAATGAACGTTTAAAAAAACTTTTGGTCCGTATGTAATTAATATTTTACTGCAGTTTCAACTGCAAATGTGTTTATTTTGCCCATGACTTAAGTTGTTCTGAAAATTAATTACAATATTTAGAACATTCACAATCGTGCAATCAGCTCAAAAAATTGTAACCAAGATCAAAAAATAGCTTGTTTAACAAAAATATTTTTTTTTGTTTATAATCATTTCATTACGACCCCACATATTCTTTACAAAACTCTTTTATCCATAATTTTGGTCTGTAATTAGACTTGAATATATCCTTCAGAAGAAATGTATTTTCAAAAATGTGAATTCGTTTGCATTATTAGTTAAAATATCTTGTAAGTATTGATTTTCTTTCAGACACGCGACTCAAAGACATATTTTCAATTGTCGTACTAAGTAATTAAATAATAATTCATAACGTCCATCACATAGTTCTGTTACTTTACATTCCAAAAATCGCAGAATAGTGTCAAATAATACAAATTGAGCCTTATGACTCCTACAGCTCAATCAGGATATTTATCCGTCGTTGCACTTCCTCGTCATAGAAACATGCCATTTTAATACACCGTCGATTTACATCGCTGAAAATAACGGACGTATATCATGACTATCTCCAACTACTGAAAACTTTATGACTGTTCCTCATTGAGTTAATGTTAATAACAATTGTTTTAACAGAAAGTTCATCGGTCGCATCGTCTAATCAGTTGAAATAACGAGACATAAATACTTTGCTGACCTCTTTAAAGACCTTTATCTTCAAGGTAAGCCTCTACCGACTCACACTAATTAAAAGCGGTTCTGAGGCTTCTGAACAAAAACCGGTTGAATGCGACTGCCAAGGTATCGATCCTAACGCATCTCGTACCATAAGGTTAAATGAACAAGTAGAAAAAACTCACCTAAAATTGTAATATATATTACAGAAAAAGTGTTACACATTGCACCTTGAAACGTTATTACTTATACATTTCCTTGCATTTGATTAATTCTTTAGATTTATATAATATTTTGACTCAACCTTTCTTCTAGTTTTTTCTCATTATCTTCAGCTATACATCTTGATGCTATTTTCGAAACCTAACCTTGTTTTGAAAAGTTCTGGTGCTTAAATGTTTGCTCAATGTTAAAATTTCGAAGTCTTCTGCTTATTCGCTTGCTTATTTAATGTAGTATTTTCATCTGAATCTTTGAAATGTTTCAATAATTTTCTTTTGGACTTTCAATGTATTCTGTTTTTTTAATCAGTTTAACTACCTTCCTAGTATAGTTTTAGAAAACATTTTCAAAATCTTAATTCAATAATTTTGGAAGTGAAAAGTCTTTAAGTCATTTTTTTAAACATATGTAAGTAATTTACAATTTTCCAACGGATCTTGTCTTAGAGTAATTTTATGCATAATTGATTCTCCGAGGTTGTTTTATTCTCGCTCATCTCTTATTCAACATTTTTGCCCTTTTTTATATTTCAGACCAGTTTATATTTAAATTAAACGGCACATCCCTTGTTGGTTATATTTTAAAAAAATATTATTGTCCTTCGTCCACTTT
This sequence comes from Eucriotettix oculatus, assembly GCA_034510155.1. Lineage (NCBI taxonomy): Eukaryota > Metazoa > Arthropoda > Insecta > Orthoptera > Tetrigidae > Eucriotettix > Eucriotettix oculatus. Next base: position 204,523,928 of record CM067376.1, read on the forward strand.
TTTCCATCCGTGACACAAATGTTAAATTTTTATTATTTATGAACAACAACAAAAAATCAAAATTTTCTGCGGGGATAAAAAAAATATAGTGCTTTACTGGTTATACTCATATGATATAGTAAAGCCATTTACACATTTTTCTGAGGGAATTATGGTCTCAAAATACCTTTGTAATGTAATTCATAATTGTTACTGAAGATCTCTGTGGCAATATAAAATACTTTCCATTACCGGGGTCTTTCGAGAACTGTTGGGGTGATTGTGGTTGATCAATTAACCCGCTGCCTAAAGACTGCTTCGACTGCTGGACAGATGGACAGATGGAACTCTCCATTGAAGTTACTGTGTGGAGTTCTCAGCACCTTTAGCAGTGCTTCTGTCTATTACGTCTTCTATTCCGAGAAAATATTCTTTTCGTGCCCTACTATGCATCACTTACTTAGCAAGTAGTGTCTTCTGTCCCTGCTACGTAATTAACTTCTCGCACCGTTTTAAACATAACTCGTCACCTTAGGGAACATAGCCCTCCCCTCCTCAACTAAAAATTTCAACGACTTTAGCCAATGACAAAGCATTTCATACCTTCAGAACTTTTAATATAAAGCACATCTTCCTCCAGAAACGTGAAATCTCATGTCCTAGAATATTACCACTTTCTCGTACCTGTGGAAGCGGAGATTTGTTCGTTGAATAAATTTATGACCCTTTGGCTTGATCGTCGGCTACGTTAATGCCGTCACAGGAAACGAATAGCTAGCCATTAACGAACGTTATTTAATTTCTAAAATCGCGGCAAGTCCAAACGGAAGAGGAAAGGAAATAACGGGGAAAGGAAAGCGTGTATAAACATAAACCAAAAGTTTTTTAATTGATAAATCGTGTCATGCGGAAACGGGAGAGGAGACAGGGGAGGACATAAGAGAGTATAGAGTGGGAAGTGATAATTCGAGACGTATTTTGAACGAAGGTATTTATCAAGAGATTAAAAGGCGCGTTAAATTTTAGAGGAAAAACGCTAGTGTGTGGGAAAAAGCCTTCGTTTATCGTGGGTTATTCAATGTCAAATCACCAAAGGCTTCCCACTTGACCATCTGCAAATCTCATGAAATTTTGTAAGGACTTAAACCCTGATCCGAACTGAAACTGTGCAAAATATTAGAGTTCATTGTTAACTGGTTCAGAAGTTACAAACCCATTTTCAATTGGCAGTCACCTTGTTAACACGCACGAGCCGATGAAAGGGCCAACAGTTGTAGCGACCAAATAAGTGTAAAACCGGCTTATCGATACAATGTCTAGCCAAAATGATCAAAATAGTAGTGCCACTGGCCGTTCTGATATGTTCGAGCCAAAGTCGCCATAAAATTTAGTCGCGGCAAATTTAGACGTCACTTTGTGGAGTCCAATTATTCAGCAGCAAAAGATCTACATGCCACGATATTTTGCAACCGAAGAGAGAAAGCACCACATTCAGACGTGCAGAAACAGAAAAACTATTGTACTCATATGTCTTGATATATTCCACATGAAAGTTGACCAAAAAGATTTTATATGTAAAAGTAGCCAAATTTCAGGCAACAATATCTCAAAATACGTCACTCACAATTTTTTTTAAAAATAGTACCTTTACAAAGAGAAGGCTTTTCTGTACACTAAACATGTATTTATATGTTGGTATCTGCCGGTTTAGAACAGTTGCTCTGATCTCGTGTCAAATCAGTTACAGTGGTCAGATAATAGTGAAATTTAGCTTATCGCTACATCTTCTACCCCAAGGAGTAGTGATATGATCAAAGAACTAGTACAGTTGGCCTTTCTGATAAGTATCACTGCCAAAATCACCACAAAATTTTGTCGCGGCAAATTCGGACATCGGTTTTGAGTTCAATTATTTAGCAGAAAAAGATCTATACGCAACAATAGTTTGTATATATATATATATATATATATATATATATATATATATATATATATCAGGCACCACATTAATCATTACGGAAACAGAAAGTCTTTATTAGTTTAATATTTCCAGAGATGTTGCACATGATTATTGCCCAGAAAATTTTTACTTAGAAATATAGCCACAATTCATGGCAATAAATCCTAATGTATGTCTCTCCTAATTTGGTTTTAAATGGTATCATTATAAAGAGCAGGTTATTATGTATAAGAAAAATGTTTATTTATGTTTGGTTCCGATAATTATAGAACTCTGAATGTTACGTATTTTGCTGCACGCCCGGTAAAATGGGCAAATGGAACCAGGAACTACCGACTGAGTCTCAACAGTTTGGCAGCTGCTCTTCCACCGGAAGAAAATGAAAATGATTTTGAAACGTTCCTTTCTGCTTCCCATCACAAATTACACTTACGCTATTTTATCACACTTACAAAAACAAAAATTGCACAGCAAAATTTACACATGCAAAGAGCGCTCCACTTCAGCGAAAACAAAGTCAGTCTGGAAACCCGTTAGGCTTTCCCTCCATCCTCTTCAAATTTTAAACTTCACAACGCCTGAGGTCACGTTGTGCGTTGTGGTAATGTCCTAACCCTCCACGCTAACCTATTCTGCGCAATCCTTTTCATTTCTACCTAGCTACCATATCCACACGCTCCCTATATTGTTTAACGTATTCCATCCTTTGCCGCCCTCTTCTGTTTTTACCCTACACAATTCCCTCTAATGCTAATTTTATAAGACCCTCATATCTGGAAATGTGATTTATTAATCTGTCCCTTCTGTTGGTCAAAGTCCTGACCAAATGATACGATGATTGAAGGTTTTTCCCCCACACACTAACGTTTTTTCTCTCAAACATAACTTGCCATGCAATCACGTGAGCAATACCTTCGTCCCAATATTCGTCTCTAATTATTACTTTCCACTCTTTCCTTTCTCGTGTCCTCCCCCGTATTTCCACATGACATGATTTACCAAGGGAACAACTTTTGTTTTATTTTTCAACACATTTTAATTTCCTGTTATTTCCTTTCCTCCTTTCCTCTCCCGTTTGCACATGCAGTGATTGTCGGAATAAAAGAGCGTCCATGTATGGCCAGCTAACCAATAGGTGGCGAGCACTGACCCCAGCCATTTCCCCGCGGGTGAATTTTATTTCCTCAAAATTATTGAAATAATTTATTACGTCTATGTACAGTACAAGTTACATAGTATTTTTTCAGTTGTCAACAAAACTTTTCATCATCACTATTTACGTGCATAACATGTCTTCGTAAGGAATATGTTAAATATTGTATGCAGCACAGTTTAAATTTGATCATTAACAAGTTGTGGTCACAATCGTTGCCATCTTACAGTTGTAATTTTCTATTTATTGTTTGTTTTGAAATATCTGAATAAGAATAATATAGTCGCGTTTTTTGTATTTCTAAAATTACGTTACACGAATCTCCTCTCCACTTTGCGTTATCGTAGGAGTTACTGAATATTATTTATATCAAGAAAATTGATTAATCGACTTTCTTCTTTTATTTCGCTCATTACTGTATTTCCCATTTTTTACGTGTTTAAAGCTCTGTTCTTTTGCGAATATTTGACAAATTAGAGATATCTTTAGTTTTTAAATAAACTGCTATATCATTTAACCATAAGCTATAATTCTGTACTAGTTCGCCGAATAAGTGAACATACCTAGATGAGGGGATTGCTGCCTCATACTTCTCATCTCTAACTCTGCATTGAAACTAGTTATTTTGAACTCAGCTTATTGAACTGACCATCTAAGTGTTGTTGATATTAAGAGAAGTTAAAATGGAGTAAAATAGTAATTAGTTTTTAAAAATGGACTCTATTGGTGCAACAAAGATATTGCTACCGAATTGAGCGCTTACAAGTGGTTTTCGAAAAAAAAATATTTATGAATGTAAAATCGAATGTCATGGTAGTACCTCGCCGTCTTCTGACTAGAACTCTACAGTTGACGATTAGAATGGGAAACCGTTTCAGGACTTGACCACGACGACTACGAATTTTTGCTTCGGGGCACGCGTCAGGTCATGTTATTGGCTGTGAAGTGTGTGTGCAAACCCAGTCTCTGAGCTGTATAAATATTCTTCACAAACCACGACAGGGGTTGGCTCTGTGCCTGCTGGAAAAAAGAGGGTTCCCGAGTGTCATTCAATAGGCGTGAAGAGCAACGCCGGGACGCTGGTAGTAGGGGGTGACAAAGGATGCTCTACACTCAAGTAATATAAAGACCTCGCTGTGCTTTTAATGCGAGTTAATGTCGTTTCTTTTCCAACGCGCGAGGAGCAAGTAAAAATATGAGGTACTGCAATGAAACCTGCGAGAAACCTTTACAAGTTTGTAATACACGAGCAACGGAAGTATAAAACTCTTTAAACTTTTGACAACATTCAGGAATAGGAACGAAATTTCTGGTAGGCAAACCAAACTAAATTAATTTAGTATATGCATAAGGACTAATGACAATAATAGTTTTATCCCACAGTCCTCTATGGAAGACCGATGGTGTAGGAGAATTGTTACCAAGCTACGACAATAAATGTCGAAGTCGGAACGGCGTCAGTGAACAGAAGTAGCTGGATGATGTAGCTAAATGTTGCAGATAAAACAGTTTTGATTTTCACTGAGGTTTTAATTACCCGACAGATGGAACCTTCGAAAAAAATAATCCTTGTAACTTGTCACTTTTTTTAACGAGGCAGACATAGCACATGCGTTGAAAACAACTTATTTGGGGATCCATAGCCATAACTTTACATAATATTTTAATAATTCATGATTTGCGTTTCACAAAACGTTTTTCACCACTTAAGTCTTCTTTCCTTTCCTTCTTGGCTCTACAGCCCATTGAGGGCTTGGGCCTACCGAGTCGACTGCGGACTGTCATCTTGCATGACACATTCCGAATTTCGACACTTAAGTCTCAGTTGCAATAAATTCAGATACTAAAATTCAAATACATGATATACCTCTCCTTCGCCTAGGTCGGTAACATTTTAGAGAATCATGTATGACACAAATAATCGTTTCCTGACCTAATGCGCTGTAATAAGTGATTTCACTCTTCAGGCTTTCTGTGAATTTTAGTGATTTAGATGTGTGCACGGTCGGTGATTGTAGCCAGTCGGCGTGGATAAGGACTGCGATCCTTGTTATTGTTATTACGGAAAATTGGCTCAAGAACAGGTCAAATCATGTGATGTTGGAGTGTCATTGACCTTGAGAAGCGGCCGTAAAAGTGTATTTGAAAACCCTCCGGAAGTGGGGATAATTTTGCGATGAGTGGAAAAAAAAACATAACAGAGTGGGAATCAGATGGTGTGAGAGGCAGTAAGACGAGAAAAGAGTTGGAGAAGTGAAAGAAGACGGATACAAGCAGTGAAACAGAGAGGACAGCGTGTGTGTTTTTGAAGAGACGGAGGAGAGCAGAGTGGAATTTGAGAAGTGTTGGAGTGGAGAGGAGTGGTGACCAGGGATATCGCCAAGCTGTTGCGATTTGGAGCGCCTTTTCGCGCGCGTCTGACCAGCGGAGAGATCAGGAGCATAATACGTACCTGAATTAAGGGGTCCAGCCGGAACGTGGACATTGTCGGCAGCTGCAACGAGATCGACAAAAAGTAAGCCCTCCTCCCTTTCCCTTTTTACTGCGTGTGATTTGGCTGTAATGACCTGCAGTTACATTTTGGACATTTCGGACGTGCCGTTTAACATTTTAATACTTAATAAATTTTATAATCTTTGTAATTATGTCGTAGTTAGCTTAGGTATTGTAGTTCACAAGTGAAAATAAATGTGACTATGCGTGTGAGAAGCAACATTCAATGATTGTGGAACCGTGTGAGTGAGCTCTGTCGTAATTGGTTTGTGAATTAAATTGTTTGAAATTTTAAGTCCTGCGACATTACATAAATAAATATTCGTATCAAAACGAACAAACAACTTTTATTATATTTTTACAAAATGGTTAAACCGTTTTATAATGCATGAAGAAAACACGAGCACTCTATATCTCAGGCCTAATGGGTATAATATTTTTGCCAGTAGTTTTTCCTCGGTCTTGCTGTACCGGTTGTAGCTGTTTCTGTTGCACCAGTAGTAAGATGAACTGGAAAGAGGACAGGATCTGGTGCTTTGGTTCGCGTCTCGGGAAATGCAAGCGCGGCCTGGTCGTGACGTCACTGGTCCGCCACGGGCGAGTTTGATACCTCTCGTTTCAACGTACAAAGTACATGTAATATTTGAAATGAATATAATTAATAACAATGGAAACAATTTCGGTTGACTTATATGAATTACAATTATTTAAGTAAATTTATTCAGTTAACTAATTGAATAGATTGTTTATATATATAAATGTATACAGACAATGAATCGTCGTCTGTGTGATACACTCCCTTGGATGTCTCACACACATCCAGCTGCGAAGCAATACAATAGACATCAACAATACGTTCAGTTCAAAGAAAATATAACTTCAATTGTTTTCCTTTACTGTTTATTCATTGTAATTTTCACTATTATATTAATTCTGCGTATGCAGTGTTTCCCGGGACGGCAATCGAGGTAAACGTATCCGAGGGATATTTGTATATCAGTATTACGTTATCCGAAGTAATGCTGATAAGAAAAACAAAATCGTACATATAATTAACCACCGTGACGTAGACGAGCCAATATTCTTGTAGAAACATGGAAGAAAGGAACTTCCTTCTAAACGAATTACTTGTAATTCTGTAAAGGGAATGTAGAAAACGTTGCAAAACTGTGAAACGCTTATCAGAAATTTGAATTGGAATCTGTAAAATCAATACCTACAAAAACCGTCTTCCAATCCTAGGACAGACAAGAAGAAAACCAGCAGAAGAGCCCTTAATTGGCTGATGAAAATTATTCGGCTTAAAACGTCAGAGGAAGAATTATTCTACAACGCGATAATTTGTTTCCCTTAGGAGAAATTATTGTACTCATATTTGCGCTCTCATTTTATAGAACATAAACAGCAATAGTATATGCTATATTATTTTACGGTTTATTATAAATACAGTGGAACTCTGTTACAACGAGCGCACCATGACGGTGAAAACTTTCTCATAGTAGCCGGAGTTCGTTATATCCGGATTTTCGATTTATTTTCGGAGATTGCAGGAAACTCATCAAAATACGCACCAAAATTACTTCATATAAACTGGAATACAAAATAAGGATAGAAAAAATTCCTAACAAATCGTTCTGCATGATCTTTCAAGATAGGACCATCAAAGGTTGGCTGGGACTACATTGAATTTTAAATCACTAAATTAATGCACTGCCTAAATTTATAAATTGACAAGTTATTCTATTTGCACTTGTTAGGTTGTTCTCGAAGAACTAAATTTAGGGCTGTTTATATTTCAGTACCGATGAGACTGTTGAAGATGACAATTAAAATTTTTGCCGAATTAAAACTGTTTCTCTTTCGATTTAAACGTTTCCGTTGATCGAAAGAGAGTTACATTTTCTTGACTCCACGTCAAGTTTGCGTTCTCAGTCTTATAAAAGGGAAGGCCGTAATGTGACTTGGAAAAATCGCAACATAAAATTTTTCCCGGTGATCAATGTTCGTTAAATGTTAATTTTTTATATCTTGTCGGTCTTCGGCCCCTAAGAACTAAGTATTGAATTGTTCGCAATAAATTAGTCACTGTGCAAACAACAAATATTGGCAGGGTTGATTTATTGTTCATACTTCGGCCTGGACGCAACCGCCACAAGTAAGTTTTCGAATGAGGAGAGATTAATTCGTTAGAAACGGGCCATTTATACACAATACGTGTCGTATATCGGAATTAAGAAAAATAAGTGTCATAATAATGATTATTTCCACTTGCCTCTTTCACCAAACCAGATTCTATGGAATTTGTATTCCTTTCTGAACGTTCGATTTTCATGCATATTTGTTACCGGAATACCAGGATAAAGTCGTTTTAAGGCACGAATTCTTCGCGTTTCATATTTCGCCCGATTACTGTGTAATACTTCAAAATGATCCATTTGCATATACAATTATTAATATTACGCCTGTACATATTTCCAGTTACTTATTTCGTAACTCTGCTTAAATTTTAATTAATTTTTTCAGGACTTAACCAATGACTGAAAAGTAATGTCTATTAAAATTGCATTATTATGTCGATAATGTAAAAATTAAAGACTACTGTCAGAGATAAAAATGACCATCTAGATATCTGATCGTAATGAACATTATAACCGTCGTAAATAACCTCCCCTATAACTTTTTTTGTGGTGAGGTGATCAGTTAATAACAGCTGAAACGATTTTTTTCCAATGAACCAATGACTGTCAGTGACCGAGGCGTTCCTTACAAATTTTGGAGTTGGGAAATCATGTGGCGTTTGTGCTAATTCCCCTTTATTCTGCTTTCTTGTCCGTTTTTTGACAGCGGGGAAGGAAAAAGATCTGATCTTATGTTAGGACTTAATAACAGCATTTCTCTGAATGAAATGAGAACAATCGATCCCCAATGCATCCAATGAGTCCGTTGGGGTGCCACGATTCCAACTCGATGAATAACAAGCCTTGTTGAAATTCATGTTGACTCAGCAGTAATGTAATATATTTTGGATTAAATAATTGATTTATAATGGATAGTTATAACCCGCAATATACAGGGCGAGTCAGCGCTACCTGATGGTTTCTGACATTATGGTTCCTGAGAAATTTTAAGATTCCCCTTGCCGTGGGTTGAACCCGGGACATCAGTGATATGAGGCAACGACGTAGCCACTACATCATAGGAAGTCGGCTTTCATCAGCTTTAATTTTGTGTTATTTAATTTCATAATAACTGATTTTTCTATGCTGATCAGAATTTTCCCAAGTTGTCGATAATGTAATAAACCATTGTTTTTACAATTTGACACATCGTCTAAAGCTGTATTTTGAAAATATTTAAGGAAAATAAACCTGATTGTGGCATGTTCTTCACACATTTTGTATCGTGGTTTCTAATCTATTTATCTTATTGTTATTATTCAAAAATCTACAAAAGGGCAATAGCCCAGCGGAAGTTACTTACAATTAATCTCAAACAAGAGAAACAAAAGTTCATTAATCACACCACAATATTATATGGCATTTCACACAGTCTTTGATTAAACATTTTAACGTTCTGGGGAAAAGCCTCCAGCAATCTTGCAGGTAAATTATTCCAGTACCTGATGGTCTTGTTTACGAAAGAGAACTTCCCTACATCTGTTCTCTGATATATTTCTTTAAACTTTATAAATGTGGTTGTTCCGTGATATGAAGTCGGTTTGTTACTTCATTCCATGCTGGCTCGTTTTTGTATTATTTAAATAACGTTCTCAATCATGCTCGTTTTCATCTGTCTGAAAGTTTCTCGAAGCAAGAATTCGCTTTATCCGGAGTATGGAATAAATTCGATACCATCTTCTGATTTTTTCCAGCGCGTTGATATGGTCAGATGTATATGGGTCCCAACACACCGCTCCATATTCCAGATATGGCGGACTAACGATTAATACACCATTAGCTTAGCCTTCCTTGCATCTTTCTCAATAACCTATTTACGAAGTGCAAAGAACTATATCTCTTATTTGCTACTGCATTAATTTAGTCTTCCCAGTATATATTTTTACAAATTGTGACTTCCAGATATTAATAGACATTATCCTCCGTTATCTCATTTTCTAATCTATATTTTTTTGACAACAGGTTTATAGATTTTTGTAAATGAAATCGCCTTGGTTTAGAGAAATTTATTTTCATTTTATTAAACAGTGGCCATTGATAGATTTTGCTCCTGTAGAGCAACTATGTCTTCATCATGAGTTATTTCTTTATTAGTTATACAGTCATCAGCAATAAGTATTATACGTGAGATATGTCACGTCCTTTATGTATGCTAAGAACAACAATGACCGAATGACACTTACTTGTGGCCTCCCCGAAGTTACTTCCTCTGATTCTGAGATTTCATTATTTACCCTCACTTTAAGATGACGTTTTCTTAAAACTTTCCTAATTCATTTCAATACTCTAATATCCATTCCCAAATTTTCCGTCTACGTTCTGCAAGAAAAGGTCGTGAGGTACGACATCAAATGCTTTCCAAAGTCTATTATTATGGCATCAATTATACCGCCATTATTAATTTATTCTGATAAATCTTGACATAGAGATATTAATTGACTCTCATATGACAACCCCTTTCTGATTACATGTTGACTCTTTTTCTCCAAAATTTTCCGTAGATAGTCCATAATTATCCGACCCATTACCTTGCATACTACAGAGTTGAAACCTATTGGCCTGAAGTTATGAATCACCAATTTTGAACCTGATTTGTGTATTGGAACAACGAAAACATTATCCAGTCTTGCCAGAATTATTCATTATGACTTTGAACAGGCGTGTTACGTACACAATCATGGCTTCTCTTCCCAGATTGAGAATCTCTCCTGAAATACCGTCAGGGTTCTGCAAGACATTATTTCCGATATTCCGATAGCCGGATATATTTCCGCACAACGCAATTTAATTGTCTAGGTTGCCAAGTTTCTTCCTGGAGAAAATACCGGCAGGGTTGTCTTTGCCACGAATATTGTCGCAAAATGTTTCGCAAATTTATTACCTTTGATAACGTCCCCAACAATTACATTGTTTTCTTCATCCCTTAGTGGTGACACATCCTGGTTACTTTTCCTCCTCCTAATATATTTTCAAAAATTGCACCACCCATTATTTTCATTTCCCAATAGTTTCTTTATATATTTTTTTTTCTGAGAAGCTCTCTTTGTGGAAATTATGTTCCTGTTGATCTGTTTAAATGTCAATTTATGACCCTCACTGTAAAGTTTTTTATTATAAGCTTTCCTAACTTTTGTTTTTTAGCTTCTGTCTATTAGCGTTGTATTATTCCGGAACAGAGTTATTTTATAGGCAAGAACGTTTTTAATCTTTCAAAGATTATTAATTTAAAGTTCGTCCAACAATTATTGACGAAGAGCTGTTTGAAAACCATTCTTTGCAGTTCTGGCAAAGGAAATCCCCAAAACCCTTGCCGTTCGCGAAGTGGTACTGAAATACCTTTTTCCCGTTAGAGATTTCTCTTCAGCTTTCTTGTTCCCAAGCAATCTCCAAGGTTACCGCCAAATGATCGCTAATTTCGGAGACTCCAAGTGAATATATAAAGATATCTGCCAGTTTTATTACACAAATGACTCTAAGAATTGAATCTAATCTGGTTGAGCTGTCTATTGCTTGTTAAGTACCATTTCCCAAACTAGTGAATTCATATCATTTTGGGCAAGATGGTTGGTATCGATCTTTCCTTCCTATTCAATATCGGGCATGCTACTCCCTGAAATATCGAGTCCTGAACGTAGTCTCTTAATTTTTACGCGACTATAATCAGTAAAGTTTACTTGTGTTATTGGGTATTATGTCGATCCCTATTATTTCTTTCTCGGGGTATACATAACTTTCCCCGCAACTTAGATTGCTTTTTACATACATGAAAACTGCTCGAACGTGTAGTAGACATCCCTAAATATTTCGCCATTTTTAATTTATCTGGAGAGCCACGACTCTGTACCAATAACAATATCTGGATTGTGTAAGTCTACTAGGTTCCAGAACTCTAATGATTTACTAACTACACTTCAGAAGTTTACCTGCAAGATTGCTAGCGACGTAACACTATCATTGTAATGCGCATTTATTAGGATATTAATGTATTTATACCAATTTTCTCCTCTTTCGAAAAAATCAGAATCATTTCCTACTCCACTACTCTAATCAAATACTAACACATCGTATACTTTCTCTATTTGTGAACTAAGATTTGTCATTATTTCGGTTTGGCATTCTTAGTTTTCCACATTGACCATACTATATCGTATTACCAATTCCGTGAGTTGCTCCGTTTCTTTTGGGTCTATTAGCTTGCACAAATCCTATCTTTCTTACTACTTTTACTCATAATCGTTGTACGGAGGTAGTTCCACATGTACCCGATTTGACAAAGAAAACATAAAATATTTGAGAAAAATACTTTATTTCTCAACGTAGTCGACTCAGCTGTATACACTCCCCCACCCCCAGCGAAGATCAGTAGCTTAGCGACCCTGTTTAAAAGGAGTGCCTCAATATGGCAATCAAACGAAGACTCCACTTCATTGTTGGCAAATTTTTTACCACCTGGCATTTATTTTAAGTTGAGAAAAGGATAATAATCGGAGGGAGCAAAAGTTGCCCAATGGGTCACGTGACAAAACAATCCTACCTCATTGATTATGGTATTCGAAATAATGAATGCACGAATCGGTTTATTCTTCTGATGAAACAAAACTTTTTTCGACAAATGAAGTCGGTTTTTTCTTTATTTCACCTACTAACGCTACTTATGTTCACAAAAAAACTCGTCGTTGATCATTTTTCCGCTTTGATGATGATCAACAAAAATTCCACTCGTATCCCAAAAAGCTGACGTCATAATTTTGCCAACAGATATAAATGCTTTTATCTTATTTGGTATTTCAGTTCATTTGATTGTTGTTCACCCCAGGTGCAAAGTGCAGGCCAATGTTTCATTCCTGGTTATGAATCGACGCTAAAACTCCGCCCTATTGCTGCGAAACACCTTTAAACACTCGATTTAAGCATTCTCACGATACTGTTTTTGTACCATCGTAAGCAAACGTGGTACCCGTCTTGCGCTCACTTTTCTCATGTCCATATTTTCAGTCAAAATACAACTTAGGGAACTTTTCTGCTGGCTCACGCACTTTCAGTTGACTGTTATCTAATACCATTGTGTGAGATTTTTGTCACCAATTCTGGCGTGCTCACTTTCTTTGGTTGGCTACTGGGATCACATAACGACGTTCATTAGGAGTCTTCGCTATTGACGGCTGTCAAATAAAGACTATATAATTAAGCGTCCGCAAACTTCAGTTTTATAAGGCCACTTTTGTTTTTCAAATAACAAACCTACCATTTTTAGTCAGATGGAGTACTCTGGGACTACCCCCGTACGTATTCAAATTATTTACCACAGATATGCAAAATAGTCGTAACCTTATACAAAGACTGGAACTGTTCGGTCGTTTGCCAATCCCAAACAGTTGTCCTATTTGCGGACAGTACCACTTGAGGAAATATAAGTGATCTTGTTTTGATCATACTTCGATTTGTCGTACTTGATATTTTATTTTAAAATATATGAATTCTACGCATTATTTCAAGAAACGTGAATTTTGAGGTAGATTAACGTAAATTTCATAATTAATTTATATCTAAATTATATTTTAATACAATACGGGAGAATTGATTATCTTTTACTCCGGTACTAATCATTTCATTAGTTATTAAATTGTTTATTATAATTAAAAAAACAAGTGTTTCTTCCAATCGAAGTGCAGCCAAAAATTATGGAACCGAATTAAGAAAGTTAGAATAGTAAAATCTCAATTGATATAAAAAAACTTTTTACTCAGAATCCTCAACATACATTGAAGTAATTATAGAACAGCATCATTTGCGGTCGCTGCTGAATTGCCAACCAACTTAATTCACATTGTAAACTTGAAAGCTGAGGTAGAACATAATTGAAAGGAATGAGATGAAAAAATATGTACATTGATCTTGATAAAAAATATCTAGAATTACTGCCAGGTATGAAGAGGGCTCCAATGTTAAATTTTTTAAGAATAAGTTCTTATGTACTGTAATTGTATTAATTTAACTTTTTTTCTTTTTTATGTTGTTGAACTGAATAAGAAGAAATAAATAAACTATTTAGTGAAATATTAATATTTAATAGTAAAGAGTTGATCTTAAGCAACATTAGGTTCGCTATTATGTTAGCTAGTGTAGTATTATCAGATATAGTTGACGTGTTGCTCTCAAATTCGATCAATTATAAATTGTTTGGTATAAATATTTTTGTAATAGTAGAATCCATATACATATATTAAATATTTTAAAATAAAATGTCAAATACAAAGATCTAAAGTTTGATCGAAACCAATCCCCAATCAAGGCGGTTGCTCACTACCTGCTCAAAAGGCACCTCCTATTTTGTTCGCAAATGGAAAGACACCGTCCCCAATATTGTTTCATATTTCATTACGTGGGTAAGCAACAATCGGTATTGTATTTACGTTCCCAGAAATGCAGCAGACCGGTCAGTAATCAGGGAGCCCCCGTTCATGGTCATATTAAAATCATGCCTTTTAACTGCTATATTTTCAGTTATAAGATAAGCCGTTTTTATAGAGTTCAACAATATATTAGATTAAAAATGCAACATTTAATAATTCGGCTCTTCTGGCTCATTGAAAAACTGGAACTGTTGTATCAATTTACAAATCAGGTAGTGTGTATCATTATGGAACATCTATTGGCAGCCTACGTGTGAACATAACTTGATAGTTATGATGGTTTTCGGAAAGTGTTCTCGCGCGAAAGTCAAATGATTAGTTTATTTCAGGATTTAGCAGATGAGTAGATAGTGAGGGTAGAATAGATGGGATTATCATAGAATTCGCCAATGGTTTTGATGTAGTGCCCCATGATATCCTATTGAATAAATTAAATAAAATGGGTATAGTTAAAAGAGTGATACTATGGGTAGAAAAACTTTTAAGCGACATATCGCAAAAATCGAAGATTTTCGCGGCGTATATTCTGAATAAACAGTTCTTAGGTTTCAATCCGTGTTAAATTAAGCTTAAGCCACGACATTTCACTTGAGAAAGATGACAGTGCGCCATCGAATCGTCATGACTTATGCTTAATTTAACCCGGGTGGAAACCCAAAAACTTTAACCTTGCCTTGTACGTATATTCTAGAAATTTTAAAATTTGTATGGGGCAACATCAATCTAGATGCTGTAAACGGTTCAAGCCATTCATACAACACAAGAAATCGCTTTCAACTCCGTGTTGAAAAACATCGTCTAAGTCTTTTTGAAACAAGCATTAAATATTTTGGGTATAAATCTATACAATACTCTTCCGGAAGAAATAAAAGCTTTAAAGGTTTAAAAATTATTCATAAAGAGTTGTAAATCTCTGTTAATGAATGGAGCGTATTATTCACTTCAAGAGTTCGTAGATAGGAATGACTAAAACAGTTTGCTGGTGTCCTATCAAATTCTCTTATTATTTTAGAACTATACTCTACTAGAACTTAACTGCTGACTTATTTTCTTTTTCTTGTTCGACGGGAACCTACGCACGATCTTCTGCTGCCACCTACGTCGACTGAAAATTGAAGATTGAATTTTATCTTTCCTCTTTTTGTCCTTTAATTCTTAATTGTAAAATTTGGTATATTTCTTGTAATATTATATTTGACGTATCTTATTTCCTCAACCGAGGACTAATGGATTGAATAATAATAAATCTAAATCTAAAAACTGTTTGTCCAGATCGCAAAAAGTTAAAATCGGAGAACAATTTACCGATACAAGCATTGTAACGTCGGGAGTTTCGTCAAGGCTCTGTAATTGTACAGTTACTGTTTTTAACATTTATCAACGATTTACCAAACAATTTGGGGTCAGCTTTTACGCGGACGACAAGTACGACATGTTACTATTACAAGAATACTAATCTAGACTCAGGAAAATAAAATGAAAAAGTAGATCAGTCTCGTTTACTAAACTTACGTCGGTAAATCAGACAGAATATAGATTAGGTGGGAAACTTATTTCAAGAACGAAGGACTGAAAATATATAGGAATATATTTCAACAATAGGCTTGGGTGGGAAGAAAAGTTGAATTTCACGACCCGGAAGCGTGGATTTCCTTACATTTTATAATGAGGAACTAAAACGGGGAAGTTTAAAATCAAAGATGGTGTCAGTTACGTAAGCTTTAAGAATTGTTCACGTCACATCAGTTTTTAATTTACTTTAATTCGTATAAACGCGTGTACAAAAATGTTCTATCGGCAGCCAAAAGACTTGATAACGTAAAATGTAGCAACAAGATTAAAACCTCGTGGAACTTAGTAAACAAAGTCACAGGAAAAAAATAGAAATATAAGTTATATGAATCTCCTTTACGAAGGTAGAATGATAAAGAATACGGAAGCAGCCATTGCGTTTAACTCGTTTTCGTAAATGTGTCAAAACAATATTCAGTAGGTAAAAATCTGAATGAACACTTTTACGAAGCGTTAGGTAATTCTTACCATAGAGTAGAGAATTACGTTTTTTTGTCACCAGTTACAATACCCAAAATTATTATAACAATACGTAGCTTAAACTGCACTCGTACAATAGATATTTACGGTATCTGCAGCAGCACCACTATAACTTAAAACTCGCGTTTTTTTTGCTGGAGTATGCCTGGAATTTCTCAAAATAGCAAAAATTATGGCTCTTTTCAAAACGGGTTCATCTTCGGAAATAGCATACAATCGATCAGTTTCCCTTTTCCCAAAATATTAAAAAAATTATGAATAAATATATCGACATATCTCCACTGCAGAATTGTTTCCTCGAAGGAAAATCTACGAATACTGCAATGTATGAGCGTGTACAATCCATGGATGATAAACTGAAAGTTACTGGAATTTCCGCGCATCTTTCTAAAGTCTTTGATCACAATATTTTGCCGCGTAAACTCGATTGCTATGGTATTAGAGGAACTGCTTTGTCGTAACTAAAATTGCATTTAAGTAATGGGAAACAACTTTTGCTAGAAAACAGAAGTGGCAGGCTAAACTTGTCCGGTATTCAGAACATAACCTGTGGAATATCATTCTTATTCACAGTACGTTATACATAAACGACATCCCTAATGCATTAATCAACTGAAATCGCTATTATATGTTGATGTCAATAACACCATAACTTCAGATTTTGATTCGACTAGACTCAACAATAAATTCGACGAAGCTTTATAAATATTAAATGTTTCGTTTAATGTGCTTGTTAACTACTTATATTTTTGTCTCGTCTTATCTCCTCAATAGACGATTAATGGCACCAATAAATAAATTTAAATCATATTAAACTTTAGTTAGACCAATTTTCTATCACGGAGCGGCTTGTTGGGATTCCCAGAGAAAACATCGGTTAAGATGAGCCAGCGGTAAACAAACCAACGAATAGAATAAGTTAACCCTAAACCTACAGAAGACCAACACTCGTATGGCCCAATTTTCAACATCTAAACAAAATTCTTTGTTATAAAACGATAAGGTCACCGACAACAAATCGTTTTTAGGTATAAAATTCAACGGTGTGCTAGTATGGAATTAAGAGAATGTAGTCTTTCCCGGTGGATTGACTGAATAAGAATTTCTCGGGATTTCACCCGGGTTATGCCATTTGTTACCTGAAGACGATGTCGAAGTTAACCGTCGAAACGTTGTATTTTACAAATTACAACCCGGGTGAAATCCCGAGAAATTCTTATTCAATTTATATTGAATTATCAAACTAAATTACTCGATGCTCTGCCTCTTAAGTATGATTACTGTGCAAGTGGACACGAACAATGCAAAGATGCCAATTTTCACTTATCGTGTGTTATGGTATTGCGCTGTGACGAAATTCTCATTGTAGCTTGGAAACTTTCAAGTTGCAGGAAAGGGCCATACTAACAAACATTGCTTTAAACTTTACCAATAATTTTACTTTATAGTCATCTTAAACTGTGTTTTCATATATAACAGTTTTTAAAATTCTAAGTAGTGACTTGTTCTCTCCGCGTTTATTTATGAATATTAATCCATCATATATATTGTGTGTGTGAATTTTTTATTTGTAAAAATGTTTGAATTTCTTTAATGTACGTGTTTTTTATGTCTTGT
The DNA here is from genome assembly GCA_034510155.1 of Eucriotettix oculatus. Classification (NCBI taxonomy): domain Eukaryota; kingdom Metazoa; phylum Arthropoda; class Insecta; order Orthoptera; family Tetrigidae; genus Eucriotettix; species Eucriotettix oculatus. The sequence continues at coordinate 204,541,772 of CM067376.1, forward strand.
TCTTGTCTGTATGTGATATCGTTGTTTATTTATTACTAATCCTTTGTAAATTTATGTATTATTTTCAAGATTTAGTATTTTATTAATGTTCTTGTTAACTATTTATATTTTTGTCTCGTCTTATCTTCTCAACAATAAATAAATTTAAATCATATTAAACTTTAGTTAGACCAATTTTCTAATATGGAGCGGCTTGTTGGGATTCCTAGAGAAAACATCGGTTAAGATGAGCCAGCGGTAAACAACCCAACGAAACCAAGTTACAACTTTTACTCGTCAGTAAAATGATCCTACAACTCATAAGGAATCCAATATGCATTGAATACTAATTAATTTGTTCGTCAACCCATTAATTATATCGAAAAAGCTTACTACACCGCATCGCCCAATGAATTATTGTCGAATGCTCCAGGTCTTACGTCACATCATGCGCGGCCTAACCTAACATCGTGGCGGCTGTTTACTTCTGATATACATACGACCCAAAAAATATAATTACTAGAAAAAGTTCAAAAAAGGAACGCTAATTTTTGTTCGAGTAGGGCCAGGTCATATGAATGGAAATGCAGAACAGCTAGAATGATAGTTACTGTCACAAAGGAGGAAGAAAGCAAGACTGTATTTACTATTCAAAGCTTTTACAGGGAACAACTATGGATCATCAATTCAAAGTAAAATGTAGAAAACAAAAAACTGATGTTGCCAAATTTTCATTCCTCAAGAGGACCATCAAACACTGGACTTATTTTCCTGTGGGAATGTTTCGATGAAATGCTCTTCAGGAAAATAAATACAGAAGTGAAGCGGCTTTCCTCAACATTATAAATTAATATTAACGCGTAGTACAATTTAAATATTAATACCAACGGGAAGTGAACAGTTAACTTAATATTTTTGTTGCAGTGTTCTTTTGTTTTCGGGTTAGCTAAAGACATTTGAAAGGTCAATGGTTTATTTAGACTAAGAGGATTATGCATGTAGGTAAGTTTAACTATGTATCTGCCAGGGGAGTTACACCCAATTGTAGATTATCAAGTAAATACAAATATAATTTGTCCCAGTATGTTCGCGTAATAGGTTAGTTACATATACGAACAATGGATTGCTAAAAATATTTTATTTTCTAAATTCCTTCTTCTGAATTATATATTATTTACTGTATAGGTTTAAATTTTCATATTTGAGATTTTACACTCTCAATTATATTTTTCTATCTTTATTTTATAATTTTAATTTCAAATTCCACATTTATTATTTATTTATATGTTTAACTGGTGTATATGATTTGTTCTATTTCATTAATAGAAAACTAACTCAACCAATAATTTTGCCATTATTATACCTATCTCTTTACTTCACATTTTGTCATCGTGTTTGCCGCCGTCGAAACGAAGTCTATTTCGTTTCTAGTGTCTAGGTCAGACCTTCTCTATGTCCGTGTCTTATTAAGCTGCGCACCGGCAGGATGAAGAATAATTATAATGTGAACGAAATCAACAAGGGGATCGGAGAATATTTATCCGGTGTGACAAGAGTCCCCTTACTGAATCCGTACATTAACAGACATAATAAGACATGGGCGTAGAGAAGCCATGGCGTAGACATTAGGAACGAAACAGACTACGTTGCCGACGGCGGTAAACGCGGAGACTGAAAGGTGAGCTAAAGAGTTAGATTTAATAATAGAAAAATTATCACAGTCCCGGATTATTCCACATGAAAATGGTCCAATACAATGTAACTTAAGAAATACGTCACCCAAGAGGTAAGAAATCTCAACGATACTACGAACGATCGGATGTAACGCAGAAAGGTGAAGCAAATATAGACGGTGAACATGAAAAGAGTACTAGTTTATTTGAAATTATCTGGCAAAGCAAGGCTACTCATACAAAATACAATTGAATTAGGAGGAGAGGGAATCTGTAAGAAGATACCCATTTCAATATTCAGAAATACTGCATTTGTTACCTCTAAAATAGAGAGTAAGACAGAAAATTAGGTTTACTGGCCGCGTTCCGCTGCAAATTCAGAATGTGTGAAGTGCGATGACAGGCAGTCGTTTCGTTTGTTGCCAATGTTCCACGGATTGCATACATTGCGGTTAAGAAAACATTACATTTATCGTCTATAAACAGGTCATCAAACCGAATTTAATATTCTCTTTTTGGCGATTTACTTACACTGTCGTTCTAAGAGGAAGAATGAATTTACCGGACCATATGAAAACTGTTTATTGGGATGTATAATAGACTATGTATCTTACAAGCTTGTTATTGGTGGAAGTCAACACAAATTGCTGTACTGGTAAACAGTTTTATCTAAGAGTTGGTATTTCCAGGTAACTTTCTTAACGAATATAAATGTCAGCAATCTACTCTAATAATGAAAGGTAAAAGTTTATAAAACAAAAATTTTCGGTTCAACCGTTGAATTTTATTAAATTAACCGAACGGCACTTCATTATGTTATATTTATCTAAAGTGCCTAATGCATATTACAATATATTACATTACTTTCCCCATACCTGTTTTCCTGGCAATGTTAATTGCGTTAGTACGCCTTCTTGATTTTCCGAGTACATCTTTCTTCAGGGACATCCCTGACTGAATAAGAATAATAAAAAGGTAATAAAATAAAATGAGTAAAAAATGTGTTATCAACATTGATTTGGCAAAGAGAAGTAGTAATCAAGTAACATGATTCCTTTATATGTTAGGTATCGGTTGAAGTTTAATTAACAGTAAAATTGGTGTCTATGTCAAAGAACATTTTGCCATTTTGATACATAATTTTATGGGTCACTTAATTTTAATAATTTTATAGGTTACCATTACATCGTAAGCATTTGAAAATGTTGCCATCATCGACAAAATAATTGATATGTTACATGTAAATAATATAAGGCATAAATGACAGCATTGCAAGAAATGTTTATGAAAATTACACGTACGTGACGCAAATGCGGCGGGCAGGCGGGCAGACGGGCCAACGGATATGAGACAGGAACTACAAGCGGATAAGAGATAAAGAGGCAGGTTTTCCACGTACCTCGCTCCTTAACACACTCCTCACACTACCTATGGCGCACTGCTGTGGTTAATGTATTCAACTGGTTTCGTAGGAGCTTACGCAACGTAGCCTCTACTCGACTTTCGCGTTTTAATGGACGTGTCTTCCCCCAAAGTGATAGTGAATTATTTAAACATGTTTCTCACTCACGCACACTAGCAACTATTTGAGATATGTTTTTTTTACTTCCTTAATTAATGCGTTGAGATTTACCATTCCCTCCTGCTGAAAATTAGAACATGTATATTGAGTATGTAACTAGTAGTTGTGTTACTTAAAAGGTTATGGTCTCAAGATATCATAACGGAAAGGATCCTTAAACTATATAAACTACCTTCCACAACCCCACTTTTCAATTCCCTTCCTATGTTCTTAAAGGAGAGTTGTGTGCTTCAGGATCACCCTCCTATAGCCTGTTATCCCCCCCCCCCCCCGCAAAAAAATTATATCACCTATATTCAACAGTCACGTTACAATGGAAAACTACTGATACCTTAAATAATCACACACACACATATGAAATAAATTAGAAACAGATAATTCTATTTATAAGAAGAAGATATTTGTACCATCTCTTCGCTCTGATTACCGTGAAGTAATGTGTGTATATACATCTACATAAAGAAAATATGATGTTTGAGGCCTTGTTCTTATATAACGAACCTCAATCACCTGCCCTGTTAATTAGAAAACATTTTGCATATTCATCACTTAATTAAAAGTATCATTATTCAAATAAAATTTAGTTAAATTTAAGTATTATGTCAGGCTCTACAGATACATTCTCTTCGGATTGATTAGCATGAAATAATGTGTTTACCCTGACGTGGCCTGTCAAACGTAAAATATTGCTTAATTATAACTAAAATTTTATTTAAATTATGAAAGTTTCTAGTTGCTTTTTGCGAAATTTGTCGTCGCCTCCGCACGCACACACGCAAGTACACGCTGGATAATTATCTCGCTTGGGTGGCTACATGAGGGCATAATGTATCCTGTTGTTTTTAGCGTAGGACCATTTTTGGCCTGAATGGGGGGGGGGGGGAGGAAGGAACTCAAAATTTATATATAGATACATATATATGTGTACAAAAAATAACATTGCGTGTGAATGCCACTCGTCTTCATATAATCAATCTGCACTGCAAATTTAAAAACATTTTGCATGTTTATAAACTAATTAAAGATATCATTATTTATGATTATTGACTTATTAAGCGTAAAATAACATTTTATTGTTTTGTTTTTCGCAAATGTTACATCAGATAAAGAAAAGTCCGTTCCGGGAGACTGAGTTGCATTTTTTGAATCATTTGCGTTGCAACTTATAAAACATTAATAATTAATTAAATAGAAATTATTATTACTTAAATAAATGTTACTCAAACTATCGAATTATTTTACGATAAACAGCGATTTAATTACCTCACTTGACAAGCTTCGTTAGGGCATAATTATTCCTTTGGAAATTACTATATTCATAACGGTAGAACACTTTAGGGGCCTGAAAGAGGGGAAGGAACGACCTAAATATATACAAAATATCGATGGTGCCCTTCTCTGAGCTGAATACTACAATACACCAAAATAACAAAACTTATGATAAACGTGATGTTGATTGACGTGGGATCTCTTTTGGCCTGAAAGGACTTCAAGGTGATCAGCACTAAACACAAAAAGTTTCATTGCAATCAATTCAATGTTGCAAGAACGCCTGAGGGTAAACCTTACAGCTGGCAGTATGTTTGAAAAGGCCCGGTATATAAACTCAGCTACTGAAATTTAATTTACAAATAATGTTCCTCATATAGCCACTACTGTTCTACAATTCTACTTGGACAACTTGGAAGGCTGCCTCAACTTTGGCGTATAAAAGTAAATCCCATTAAATCAGGACAAGACTCCGCTACAGAAAAACGCTGTTCAAATGTATCGATCAATAAATAGACTCTTACCTAGTTTTAGAAACCGCATCTAGCAGATAAAAGGAATCACATAAAAAAGCTTCGTCAGATGGATTGCTTCCTTTGCCGAAATTTTAATCTGAAAATATAAAACAAAGTGCTCTTATTAAAATGTATACTTAAACCAGTATTGACACATGGAATTCAACACCTTCAATCTAAAATTCTCCATAAGATCTTAAACGTACCTTGATTTGAGGGAAATGAAGCAATCCATGACGCCTAGCCGTAACTACAGTCGTAGAAGGAATATATATATATATATATACATGTATTGCGTTTCAAGTTAAACCAATGATTCCCAAAGTGGTCTATATTAACCCCTTGGGGTTCAATCTCAGTGCAAATAGAAATGGTGGGTTCATGAGATGTATATGGGGATCCACGAAAATGGATCCAATTTAAGAAGGTCGTGACAAAAATTTTGTTTTTCTATAAATGGAATAATAGAAATAGCACAGATAGTATCTGTGTAGTACTTCCCGTGTAATGCCTTCTTATAACAGACATATAAATTACCTATACTATAATTTTTAAAATAAATGTTGATGAAAAATGACAAAGATTTGGATTGAGGAACTTTAAACCATGGGAGAATTTGAGATCTGTGATGGGATCATGTTCCGACGACAGGTCAAACCAACAACTTAATTGCTTATAATTTCAGTAAATAATTGCTTGAATATTATCTTCAATTCAATCAATTTTTATATAGAGTCGTATAGACTTTCTACTAGTTGGGGAGCTCATTTTTTGGTATGGGAACTCTTATACACAACGCCCGTTGCCATTCCAGTATTCGAACCCGGAACCTCCGTGTTGTGAGGTAGCGACGCTAACCACACAATCTATTTTGTTATCTTATAATATTGTTCTTATATATTTAATATTGAAGTTTACGTTATTTTTTCTTATATATTAATTACACACTAATAAAAATTTTAAAAAACATTTAACTAACAATGTTTGAGATAATTTGGTAAGATGTACAATGTCAATGTCTATAATTTGTTTTGTACTGATGCGTGGAGAGAGTGAAAGACCAAACTTGTGCACACCTAAGTATTCTACTTGATAGCTCTGATTGACCAGAATTCCTTCTGTCTTCGCTGTTGAGAAGTGTAGTTTAACGATTCTAGAAGACGGTATAATTTGGATGGCTTTCAAGCTTCGTATGATGTTTGCGAATTTTATATTTGATGGCGTCTTCATCATACGGAATGTACAGGTAAGTATGTAAGCTAAAGCTGGATTCATAAAAGGGTGCATTTGTTACGGCGCGAAGGTTATTCGATTGTACCCATTGCATATTACCAATACGAGACTTGGCTGCACATTCCCAGAGTTCTACTCAGTAACTCCATATATGTTTTATCACTGAGTTGTATATGAGTAGTTTGTTTTTTATTAAGAAATTATTTGACATCTACGTCAATTGAGTATTAATTCTTTAGTTTGTATGTTTTTTATTATTTTATATGTTTTTTCCATTAAAGCAATTGAACAGGTCATAATGAACCAAAATATTTGACTGTTTCTACTGTTGTAATTTCCATTTAATTGAGTCTGACCGGGACAATATTCTTTTTTAAGGGTAAATGTTATATGGGATGATTTCGATTCATTTACTTTTATTTTTTATCTTTTCATCCAGGTCTCGATTATTGTTACATAATCTTGAAGATTCTGTGATGCGGTGTCAGAGTCTGTATGTGTCGACAGTATTGCTGTAATATCAGCAATCGTTGTTTTGGTAAGTCGGATGTGAATAAGACGTATAATAGATGGCCAAGGATGTTACCCTGTGGCACCCCCGAGAGAATAGGAAGTCTTTTTGGTTAAGGCAAGACATTAATAATCTGAAATATTGGCCAGGTAGGTTCCTTTTAATCTTTACTTGTAGATCCGAGTGCCAGACCTTATATCTAAAAATATTACTGTATAGAATTGCTGGTTCTCCGCAGCTTTGTTAATTACGTCCAATATTCCACGGCATTGCTGAATTGTGGAGTGTGACCGACAGAATTCAAATTGATGATCCGGGATACAGTCTTGATTACTAATAACTGCTCTGATTCTTTTGAGTATAATCTTCTCAAGCAATTTCGATAGTGTAAACAGCCGACTTATGGGACGATAGGAAGTGACGTCAGGTTTTGGTATCATATTTATGCATTTTTAAGGATTTTGGCCAATAATGTGGCCTTAGTATTTCGTTGAACAAGCATATCAGTGACCTTAGACATTCCTCTGGAATTCATGAAGCTTGTTATGCGTTATGAGAACAAGTCCTTGTGATTATTACTTCTTTGATTTCATTTAAAGGGTGTTTTTAATGCGTTGTTGCGCGTAAATTTCTTCTGATAATTCTTGTTGTACTTCTTGATCCGGTCGTTGTTTGTGATATGTATTTTCCAACAGACTAACTTTTGTTTATCTCTTTTTTCCCAAGGTCCAGATGGGTTAGATTATTGCCGAATTTGGGGTGTTGCTTATTTTGTATTCTTGATAAGTTTCCAATTTGTATTTTTTGCCTGGTAAGATTAGATATATAGTCTCCAAAGGATTCGTTTTCCAGTTCCCTTACTTTGGATTGTAGTTGTTATATAACAACGCGTATCTTCTTCTGTGTTCTGTTGCATGAGTTCTTTGGCATGTTGACCTCGCTCTCCTTTTTTCGCCAACTAGTTTCTTGACTTCAAAAAAAGTGCACGGAGTTGCAGGAATTATTATTTGTGTAGGTTTTTTAGAAACATTCTATAATAATTTGATTTAATTTCCTGATTCCGTTTCTATATTAGTACGTTCTTGGAGTCTCACGGATAAATTATCTCGGTTTTGCATTATTTGTCTGTATTTATCCCAGTCCGTTTTCGAGGTATGCAAACGGGGTATTGGTTCCCTGTTTTACTTACGGTAGCAATAACTGGTGAATGATCAGATGTTAGATCGTAGCTTGGTGTTACATCTGAATAGGTCGAGGAGATGCCTGTGGTAACAAAAATATCTAATTTATGATATTTTGTTAATGTCAGTTGGCCAATATGTAGCGTCTCGGTTGACCAGAAGGATAAGTTCTTTTCTTGAATAGTATGTGCAAGCTCTCTTCTTTTACTTATCACTAGCCGGGAGCCCCACAGCGTATGTTTGCTGTTGTAATCCACTTAAGATGAATGTTGGCCCTAGTGGATCAAAGAACTCAGAATATTGTTCTCGTTTTAAGTTGTGTCGGGGTAGATAATAAACAGCTGATATGGTTGTTTCATATGAAATTCCTATTCTTTTTATCGATGTTGCCTGAATATGATTCTTATCATATTTCAGCAGTTCACAATGCTCTGTTGTATCTTTTATCAGTATAGCTGTCTCTACATGCGCTGTAGCGTCTGATGATTTGTACAGTATTATTACAGTATATTAAAATAGCTTACGGCGGTGAAGTGTTCTTCCGATTTTATTGTAAACTGAGCCATTTTATTAGTTGAGCTTGTTCATTAAAGTGGTAATCATGATGACTATTTTAAAAGTCATTGGTTGAATAAACTTTTTAATTATTCAAGGAATTGTGCTCGTGTGAGTTCTGACGGCTCTGGTTGCATCTGACTAATTTCTAGTTTGCTTATGGTGAAATATTTCTGACTGATGTATGTTACTTTGATAGGAATTCGTATTTATTGGAGCAGTGACCATTTTTTGTGGTTGCTTCTAGTCTCCTTTTATTAATTTGTTGTATTGTTCACACACTATAATTATCAATGTGGTTCCCTCTACATAGAGCGCATACAGCTGGTGTATATTTGCTCAAATTGCAGTCTTCATTGTTGTGAGATCCACCACATTTGATACAAACAAAAGGTTTATTGCAGTAGGTTCTACTGGGCATATTGTTGCAACCTCCTAAACAGGATGATATTGTTTTTCATTACTCTATGTGGTTCATCTCTACTATTATGTTTTGTAAGCCTCTAATTTTGTAAATATATTTGTTATTATCTGAAGGCTCGACGTGTATGAAAAATAGGTTTAGGGGAACGTGTAACTTGCGTACCTTACGTCCTAAGTTTAACAGTTCTTGTTTTATTTCTTCCACCTCAGTTGAATGATGTAGACGTTTCATAACAAAACGATATGCTTTTTCCTCTTTTATTTGGTATGTGTATTGAGATATTTAAAGTGCCTTGTAAATTTACGGCATGTCTGGCGTTACAAGTTGATTTTAATAGTATTATTTGTTGGCCTTTGTGAGGTATTGTTGCTCTTCGGCAATGTTACTTATCGACTCGAACAGTCTATGACTCTATCTACGAATATTGGTGGTGTACTGTGAATCTTTTACTGTCTTTATTCGGGATCTTACTTATAGTATACTACATAGTTTACTTTATTATTTTATAATACAGCATATCGATTACTTGATTTAACACTCTTGTCAATGGCGTGTTATTGTTTTTATAAACTTTATTCCTTTCAGTATTTCGAACCAATTGCCATTCATTCCTTGTAGTGCTTTAAATATCATGTCACTCTATAGATGCACCTCTTCTTTCTTCCTTCATATGATGAATTATTTGTGGACTGTAGGTTTTTTGTTCCATTGCTGTGACGAAGTAGTTATTTGATTTTGTTTAGGTTGCATAGAAATACGAGAAGATGCATTAATTTTTTGGGAAAAGTTTTAGAGAAAATAATTGCAAATAAAATCTTATTACATCTTGAGGAAAGGAATGCTTTTGATAAAAACCAATACGGTTTTCGAAAAAACTGAAGCACAATAGATGCTATCAATCATGTGGTTGATGTTATAAGGTCCTCCACTTCTACATATACATAGTGGCTATTTTTGTGGCCGCAACAGTTTGAAACCTTATCAATTCTTAATGTTCGCGAGCAAATAATTTCTATATTAATAAATTACTGCCAACACAGAAAAGCTTCTATATTTTCTGCTGTAGGAAAAATTTTGAAAATCATGGAGAGAGGATACCTCCAAGGGGGTGTTCTGGGATCACTCTTTTCGATCATATATATGTATTCACTTTTAAAAATAATTAACAGGACAGATGGAATGACAGCAATTGCTTATGCTGATGATCTATTCACACAGTAATGATTGCATCTTCACGGAGAGATATCGAGAAAAAAAGGAAATCTCATTATGGAAATTATAAGTAACTGGTGCACTGTGGACAAAATGTTAATAAGTAGTGATAAAACTAGAATCATGGCATTTGGAAAGTCACTGAAAATACATCGTATAATAAAATTCAACAATAAAACCATTAAAACTATGAATCAAAATCGTTATTTAGGTGTTGTGTTGGATTCAAAATTATGCTTCCCCCCGCACATTGGTGAAATAACACAGAAAGCTGTCTCCGTCATGAATCAGGTCCTAACTTTTGCAAAAAATGTATACAAAATACACCCATCAAAATTCATCCTATATTACAAGACAATATTCGAAAGAATATGCTTATATGGAATCCCTGCTCTAGGACATCAACTTCTTCATACTCATGTGAAAATAACTATTAGTTGCGCAAAGAAAAATATTAATTCGCTGTTTTCGTGCATACAAAACGACTCCGGTTGACTCTATACAGATCATTACTGCCATTCCTCCAATAGACTTGACTGCAGCACTGCATCACTTAAAGCGTAATAACCCAAACATAGTCCACCAAATTACTAACAAATCTGTAGAATCCAAAGATACATGTAAATATTGGCTGTTGAAAGAATGGTAAACCAGATGGGACAAAAATGAAAAATGCCTTTCGTCAAAGAAATTAATACCCACGGTTGAATCACGATTACAACGCAGCTTCATAACTCCAAAAAAAGAAGTAGTTAGATTTTTCTCTGGACACGGACCATACAATTATAAATTAAAACAGTTAAAATTAATAGAATCTTCTATATGTTCTTTCTGCAAACAGGAAGATGGAACATTGTATGGGAATGTGATTTTTGGCATGACACCTTTCAGGACTACTGAAAACTGGAACATTCAAAAATTTTAGGATGTGAGGAAATTTACCAATAATTTATATTAGCCTTGAAACAATTTCAATTTCAAAAATAAATAATCGAAAATATAAACCAGACAAAAACCAGATTTTATTCAAATTAACTGAAGGTTTTTTAGGGCGGTGATAATCCCCCATTATCCAGCTTATATATTCATTAGTATGAACCAATATAATGAACACTGGACGCATTTGTTAGGGGGCGAGGCGTGGCAACCCTCGTAACCTCTCTGGGTAGTAAGGTTTTTTTTTCGTCAGAGCAGTTTTCCCCTGGCAATCTATATTTAGCATATACAGGGTCATACGGATTAAAATGGAGCCAAAAAAAGACTTCGGAGGTAGGTTTGAGGGATGCGTTGATATGGAAATACCACTGTGGATTATCGATCAATACGTTGACATTGATGAAACGGATCTCATATTTCAAGAACTGCTCTTCGCATTAGGACTACAGCTCAGAAAGGAATATGAGCAATTTAGGTTTCACAGGGACATGTCTAATAATTATCCAACATTATGGACTATCGTGAGGAAGTTTTGATATATTTTCCATCATCATACCTAGTGGAAAATTGTTTCAGATTGGTTTCAAATCTTCTTACGAAAAAAAATAGATATTAGAAATTAACGATCGGGGAGATTTTAATGCCAGACGAAACAAAATTGAAGCAAAATATTGAAAAATTTCCATTATAGCATAAGGCTCGCCCCTTCCATTAGTTATTTTATATTACAATTTTTTGTCATTTCAATCGATAAATGTATAAATCTTAACATGAGTTTTATAAAAGCATTTTTCTCGAGAGCTGAACCTATTTAAGCGTAACTGTCAAATATAATTTTCGAGTTGATTAATTTGTAACAATTCAATATAATAATGGCGAGGGCTACCAAAAACAAAACAAAAACAATTTAGCACCGTGGTTTGCGAGACCAAAACGGTTTGGAAATCTGTGAATTAACCATTGATTGCCGAAGACCATAACACTGCTATTGATTATTACTTGTAAGCATTATATATTGAGATATAAATTTTATTCTGTTGAAATTTATATATTCAGGAATGGTGTAAGACTGCTTTGCTCAAATTGAGTCGACTATATACCTCCGGATCAACTTTACGACGCACGGATGAATAAAACTTGCTTTTGTAGCCCTATATATTTTTTCTAACCTTCAAAGAGCCTTCTCCAGTCTATCATAGGTGTTGTTTCTAACCTTTTCGTAAGTTATAAGCACAAATGAGTCGCATGGTAGGATTTGATGAGAACCTAAGCTATTTTAAATATGAGGTCATTTAAAATATCGAGATATGAAATTTCGGACAAGTAAAGATGTAAACCGAAATACAACTTGGTAGCACATTGATAGAGGAAAGAAATATTTTACTCAAAAACATTTTTATTTAGAAGAAAGACAAGAATGGAAAAATGTCACCCGGACAAGGGAATCGAACCCAGGACCTTGCGAATTCCAGCCGTATGCTCTTCTAATTGAGCTAATCCGAGTCGACGTCCCAGGACCGAATTAACACCTCTCCATTCCGTAAACCTAAGCTAGGCTCACCTATCAATTCACTAATCACAATCTTCACGTCCTAATTCTAGGAAATACGTGAAGACGAACAATACGTAAATTGATCAAAGGTGCATTGAATTCTAAACTAAATTAGTGGGAATGCTCAATTTAAGCCCAGTGATTAGTGCATTGGTAAAAAATTTTGTTGGCCCCCTCTTTAACAAGTTTGCCCATCACTGCTCTAGCGGATTTGTCAGCAAAAGACGTTCCAAGGAACTAGCAAGATAGTAAATTAAATTTAACAATTTTCTTAAAATACATACACTTACGCTACATTACGTACTTAAATCAAATTAATATCTAAACACATGATACGTGTGATTTACTACAAGGAGATGATTACATTGTGGCATTTTTATTTTGGTTGACGTATAATTATGCGAATTTATTTAGATAACACTTATAACGAACGACATTAGTTGGTATTGTTGTTGGAGCTGAGGGTTTTTTCCAAATATACTCTACCGCGTTTTATAGGACGATCACAATTTGTAATCGCCTGTATAAAAAGTGTTGTATTAACCGATGTCCAGCCCGCATAGTAATTACCTAGTGAATTATATGTATGAAAGTGTGCAGGTGATGTATTTATTTTGACTTACTTACCTCAATGGGAATATTTTATTTTTCATCTACCAGCTTATGAAGTCAATGGATTCTTTTCATTTCGCACGTTTAGAAAGAACCCATGAAGAATTTATTGTGCTTAACGTTGACAAAATCGTGAGTGTGCGAGAGTGTCGTAAGGCGATGATTAGTTGAATCGTGTTGGCGATCGAAGTCATTTGTTATTCATAGCTGGACTTCATAATTTATGAGTGCGTGCCGTTGATACCGATGTAGACCGATACTTGCCGAAGATCGCCGACGTGCTGTTTTTGTGAACTGTAAATGTTGTTACTGCAGACGTAAGTTTACTAGTTTCAGGGTAATTATAGATCGTACAATTTATTGGAATTGGTAGATAAAATATGGTTTTGGTCTAAGAAAAATAATAAATATAAACATTTTTAAGTTATAAGAATAGTTTTTATATGTGAGGGATATTATTTTCATATTTTCTATCTGAAACTGCTTAAAAGTAGCTACTAGGATAAATATCTCAAGGCTATACATTTGGAGTAATCGTCGTTATCATTCCTTCTCCTCGACAGTGTAAATTAGGTCCGAAATTGTGCAAATAATCATTTATTTGTTCCTTTTTTCCCACATATATATGGCACACGGCGTGAAGGGTTTTCTTGAAAATTTCGATATATTCTCTTGTTATGGCTTTATTTAACCGTGAATATTACGTAGTTCATTACAACACGTACAACTGATATTTCCACTTCATTGATATACATACTAGAAATGAATTTTATGATTTCTAAATAATGTTTACTACTTTCATTTGATTTGTTGGATGTTCAATAACTGTTTCCAGTGTTCATGAAGAATACGTATAGTTTTATTTGGTTACGATAATGTGCGAATTATGATAATGTATAACTTCTTTCCATTTCTTATTAATATATTTTGTTTAGTGGTAAATCAGAAAGCTATTTAAATCAATGACCTCTTTAAGAACATTAATGAAACCGGTAGTGGTAAATTCGTACGTCGGTGTTTACTCTGCGTTTCAACTGCGTGGGCAATATCGATCGCGAATCTCGATGTATGGGCATTCGCCAGGTTTCTGAATTCTTCAAGCAGCGATTTAATGACAAAGAAGTGATTTTTTTCTGAATTTTTTTTGTGTAAGAGTTAATGGAAATAAGCGCAGTTCTAATATGAGCAATATACATGTGCTAGTTCATTAGTAGGCATTGTGAACAAATGATTAAATTGAAATACTATTGGCCAATATAGCCCATATTTTACAAAACCGTAAACTTATGTCCGAACGAGAACCTAACAAAGTAGTTATTAGTAGTTATATCATAATCTTATTTTAAATAACCTATCCAACGAAAGGATTAACTGACGTATTTTTTTAGTTGCGCAACGAACTTTGTTTCATGCCTTATCTTCTTTTTGCATGCAGCAACACTATCCTGAAGAGTTGTTTCTCGTTAAAGGGCTAAACTGCATTCCGAGAATTCGTCGCCCATATGTTCATTCACTATACCTTGGTCAAAGAAAGAAACCATCGTACATACTTAATTTTTTTTTATAACAGGCTACATTTTTTGGGGGTTAACAGACTACATGAGGGTGATCCTGAAACAGGCAACTCCCCTTTAATAGCATACGAAGGAAATTGAAAAGGGGGGATGCGGAAGATAGTGCAAGGTAGCCAAGGGTTGACTAGGGCCCACGGGCTGTGGTTAAGGATCTTACCCGGTGTTTCACCTTAAGAGATACAGGGAAAACCCTAGAAAACCTGCATCAGGTAGGTTGGGCATTGGCTACTATTCTCACGCCCTTCCGAATGACGGGAGACGAGTTTGCTGTGTGGTCGCAGCATTCCCTTCTCCGTGTCTCCACCAGTTTCAGGAGGCAGTTGGCCAACTATTCCAATGGGATCAGCGGACAACTCTTGCCTTATGCCCAAGGTCTTCGACCCCAGTACACAACCCTCCCAAAATAAGTGAAGGTGTCTCGGCATGTGAGAACTTGGATAAGAAACCCAGAGAAAGTACGAGGCATTCCCGACATACTGAGGTGAGCCCCGCAGTCACTCTGGAGGGAAATGCCTGCGAGAGACACACTCACAGGCACCTCTGATCATACAGGCAACTCCTATTTGATCACGATATTTTTTGATCAATACTTCAATGTCAGCTAGGAGAAACTAATATCAAATGTTTACATAAAGAACAGACCTATTAAGTTATTTTATAAACAGCTGAAATAATAGCTGTGATTGGAATAAGTGATAATCATTATTTTTGAATTTTATATTCATCATTTTGAAATGTAATTTTGCATCTATCGCACTAAGCTAAACACTGACCACGTATCACCTCAAATTCGGAATGTGTCACGCCACCTCGGTAGGCCTAGGCCCTCAAGAGGGCTGTTGAGCCATTGGACGACGACGACACTAAGCTAAAATACAAATCGGAGAGGTAAAGCCTTTGATAAATAAGATTTTTCGCATATTAAAATCAGTCATCACTTGATCACATATTAAATTTTGTCAGCAATTACATAGAACCATCGCAAAAAACTTCACTCACAAATTTAACTTATTGATTAATGGGTATATGAGATTTTACTCTTAAAATATCTTCCATTTAATTAAGGATATATAAATACCGTTTCAGACCATTTACTGCTTCAAAAAGTCTTAGATTTTTGAAAATGTTGACTTTTCGGTTAATTTTCATCTGCAGCACAGGGGTTTTGGTAGATGGGGGTTATTTGGTCATCAATATACGATAAAATTTAAGTGACAAACGGCCATAGTGCTCCTCAATCGTTGACTATTCATATCAAATCGACACTCTCATAGTTTAAGTCAGTATTATTTGAGAAACTAATTACAAAAAGTTCCGAAATTCGAGTTAAATATTTGGCACACAATTTACTGTCAGTTTTAATACGTACTTGAAGAGTACTGTCGGCCACGATACTGCAAACTATGAATGTATGGGAAAGGGGAGGGCTTAAATTTGAGTTCACGTGATCTTGACGTGGCATTCTAGTTGTGCCAGCAGGCCACAGGTTCGTGCCTGGTTTCTGGACCCCACAAATTTATATATAATGAATCATTGATGTTATTATAAGGTTTTATATTGTATTGTACTTTATTATAAGTACATAAATTTTTTTCCAACTAATGTGAATTACTTTTTTAACTAATCAGAATAAATTCCAAAAAGCGATGAAACGTAAATGCGATTTTTCTCTAATTTGTTTTAGTACATGTATGTAAGTAAATATTATTTATATATTTGAACCTTGACGAACCAAGTCGGGCCGACAACTGGGTAGATGTAAAAGTAGCTGAGTCGCTGTAGGGCCGGCTAGAATGCTGCTAAATAGACCTTACAAACGATCAGTCTCCATTGTTGCATGGCCTTTGGCATATTCGCCGCCGCTTGAGCGCGTGTTAACAGCGGAGCCACGAAGCGTCCCTTGATTTTGTGTCGTGATTTGAACTGCAGTCGAGAGTTAATCGGCGTAATTTGATTGGCTTAGAGGGAATCACGTGTCTATTTCTGTAAGATGGCGTAAGCCAAGAGTTTTAGTAAAAGTTGTCGTCGGTAGGAGACGGTGTAGATTGGTCGCGTTTTCCAGTCTCGAAATTAGTCGCGATCGCATACTTTACTCGGCTAACGAACAAGCCACAGAATCTAAGTGGTGTGAGGCCGTAGTAAAGGCAAAAGCTGGAGAAAGCGAACTGTGCTGATCTTATCGACGAGTACTGTGTGTGTTTAGGAGTGTACGGCGAACTGGCCGATGAGTAATTATTGGACTTTTGAATGTATAATGGCCACGCACTGAATTATATGAACTATTCTCATGTCTCCGAGTTAATAATCGATCGTATTGACTCATATATTTATTCATGTATTAATATAAAATATATAAACATTACACTCTCATTGGCTTTCATTAAAATTGTTTACTCTATGTATATTGAGAAACATTGCAGAAACCAGAACAATTAAAGTTGCAGGAACGGAAAAAGGAAAGCAATATTTTTTAAAAAACAGGCGAGCGTTCCGAATCCTGTATTGACAGTGGTGCTGGGAAAACAGAAGAACAATAATCGAGTGTACATAGAAATACCGCAAAAGAAGTTGATGCTGGTTACACGAGAAGTTGCAATCATTAATGCGCTAACAAAGCCGTGCGAGAACTCTTCCTCCCTGGCGTGAACTTAACACACTTTCCTAGTCTGAATGAAATTTTTTGGTTCACTCCTTAATGATATCACATTTGTCTCTTTGCACACTGTTGCAAAATGAATTGAATTTTAGTCGTAGTTTATAACCATTCGTAATACGCTTTACTTAGGTTTTGAAGATTTATCTATCTAACACAAGATTTTATCCACCGTTTCTAATTCCCTTACTTTCGTATTGTAGGAGAGTTGCCTTTAATTGGATCACCCTCTTGTAGCCTGTCACTCTAAAGAAATGTAAATATCTAACACTAGATTTATAATAGATAATCGAAGCCCGTACCCCCTTCAAATTCCTATTAAAGGGTAGTTTCCACTCATGTAGTCTGTCACGCTAATAAAAACTCTTCTGCTACAAGAAGCTTATTATTCTATTCCTGGACTCAACAATCGATCTCTGAGACATTAAAATCTATTTTTTGTAATAGTATGGGACGGAGCGGGATAGCGGGGTAGAACGAGGGAGATACCCTACAGGATAGTGCTGGAGTATAGTAAATAGGGGTGGAATATTGTAACTGATCAAGGAAGAAGTCCTGGCAGACGACTCGACCAAGTTCTGACTGAGCCTTGTGAATGAACTCTTGTTTTGGCGTCTTACATCTTCGACAGCATGTAATTCACAAAACTACTGCCTTTAACTCTTTAATGTTACATATTCGTGTAATAGATGTATGTATCTGCATGTAATTTACGTATTAAGCTTAACTGTGCTTGTATTAAGCCTCGGTGGAAATGCTTAAACTAATATTTTCGTGCGGGGCGTAACGCGATACTACTGTATAACACAAAATGTACTGTGTTCCTCAGAAACAGAAGGAAAGAATGGCAGATTCACTTAATATGAATGAGTATAGGATGCTGTACCCAAAAATAATAGATAAAGAACGAAAATAAGCCGAAAAGGGAGAAAAAATGTTAGCAAAGACTGTGCAGTTTATTGTATTCATTAGAATTACAAAAAAAAATCCTATCCGTTCAGCCCCGGGGGTGCTTCTTTTTAAAAATTAATCAAATATCTCAATTCGTTGTTTTAAGTTATATTGACTAACATATACTAAATTCTGACAACGCCTTGTGAAAAACTAATGTTTTATATATTTATGAAGTGATTTTTCTTTTTCTATAATATTACAGAAATTATTAAACAATAAATATCCCCTACACTAAAAATTTTTATCGGCTCACTAATAGCCCTTATGTTTTCTTTAGTTTCATAACGTTGTTAAACATCCGTTGACAAGATCTGCGCGCGTCCAAACACGTCTGGATTCACATAAAATAGTAATGTTTAGTACGAATTCTGCAGTGTAGGTAATTATATAATTATTTTTATTTCAAAAAACTTCTATTTTCGTCTTTTATTAGTACATTTAAACAATTTTTCATTTGTATATTTTTGTGTAGAGATTGGTACATATATATTGCTCTCATAAATGTATTTTATATTTATACTAGCTGGGTGCCCGGCAATGTCCGGGAATTCTTTATATCAGTGTGCTACAGTATTTAATTCAGCAGTAATTTCTTTGTGAGCACGTGATTAAACCATAAGCGAAGACGTCACATTAAAAAAAATACATTTTCACGCGCCCTACTCTATTAGAACTGAATTTCCTCATAACCACTGCAATGACTCAGTATCTTAATCGAGTCAGGAAATATTCTGGTATCTTAAAAAACCTCAGCAACTGTAAAGAAGTCTGAAAAACATGTACAATACCGAGAGAGCCACTATAAATCTCACTAACTGCGAAAAATATATCATCGCAAAAAATATCTGCCGTTTATTTGTTTTACATTTCCGTCCCCCGACCCCCCTCCCCCCGGGGTGGTAGTAGGTTCTTATCTCTACTGTCTTTGTTTGCTGCCGGGTCGCAAGGAACAGTGTACTTTGACGTGGATTTTATTATTTATAAATATATAAAAAATTAGAGTTATATTTAAATGGGTGGGCGCCAATAAATCTCACTTTAAAATTTAAACAATTTTATTCTTAACAAGAGTAAAATATTCAACAAGATTACAATATTTAAATTTAATTTATTTTATTTGCCTATCTGAGCTCTAACCAGAAATAATATTGCAAAAGACTTAGTAAATTTATTTTACTTTTACTCACGATTGTATTACTTGCTTATACACATAGCAGAGCGAGAGATTGTTTCTTTTTGGTTCCTTACTTTACATACATCTTTCCCTAGTTTCCTTGTTGACCGGCAGTCCTGGATTTAACACAAAGGCAGCTTCCGGGTCAGCATAGGAGCGGCAGGCTGTAATTTTGGCGAAGTTCCCTTGTGATACTTGCAGCCAGGTCGCTTCTTCTCTCAGCTCAGACTCGAAGCCAGCCAGTCCTTTCCGTTTCCTCGTACTGACCTCTCACCTCCAAATCTCTTTTCCCAATCCTCTTTTTCGAGGTTCTATTCTCCTCGACTTCACATATCCTAAAACGTGATTCGTCTCCCAACTTTTTCTATCTTCCCCAGGTCATCTAATGGGGTTGGCGTCCCTACCCTTCCTCTCCAAAAATTCAAAATTTCGGAGGGGCTACCCTAGCAATCCTTTGGGTCAATCACCTTGCTAACCTGGGGGAACCTGGTATTTTCGGTGAGCTGCAAATAACTTTCAGACAAAGACTGCCTCTGTCAAGCTTGAAGTTATATGGCTGTGTTTGTCTTTCCGCGGTTTTCCCCGAAGGGTGCCTTGCGAATACCTCAGGACTGTTCTCTACGGAATTTTGTACAAAATTTTTAATATTATAAACTTAATTGATTTAAATAAAACAAAATATATGATGAACTTTTATTCGCGTCACAGTACAAAATTTGGTTGATATTTTCCACGCGTTTATATTTAGTATGAGGCACATACAGACACAAAAATACAATGAAACAGTCCATTATATTTATAAGGAGTAGATATTCAACCATCTTTTCTTAGGTCTGATTACCGAGGAATAATGTGAATAGCTACATATACATATCTACGAAAAATAAAATTGAATGTTTGTTCCTCGGGTCTTTATGTAACCAATCTGCACTGCGACTTGTAAAACATTTGGCGTACTTATAAACTAACTAATCGATAAATAATTCACTCAGAATGTACGCAATTACGATACGCTGAATATATCAGAATGAGGCAATGTCAAGCTACGACGCAATGCTCTTGTGGGTGCGTAAGTCGAATGCCTCAGATTATACAAACGGCTGTGCTGAAAATTTGGGAATGTATGTTTTTTAAGTGAGAAATACAAATATATATTTATAAATTTAGTTGGAAACTTAAAAAATAAACTGGATCTTGTAAACAGCACCACCTTTCGGGTACAACTATAGCTAAAACCATCCAGCTGACGCCGTAGTTACATAAAAAGAAAATTCATCAAAGTCGATCAAGCCGTATAGGAGGAGTAGAATTACGAACACACGCACATCGGAATTTTATCTATTAATATTAGTATTTTTTGACTAGTCCTATTTATTCATTTGCGAACTAATGGATCCAGCAGTTAAATTAACATACTCGCAATGGAAGTTCCTGCTTTTAAACATCACCTTCGTGCCATAAAAAAAGCACGTTGACTGATTTTAGGTAGTGGAATATCCTATAGTAACCACTTTTAAAGAATGTCTGTACTCGCTAGTCAGATATGACCAAGTAATTGAAAATCCAATCATAAGGGCCGCATAAGTGTTTGGACGCGATAAACTTCGTCACCAGCTGACGTCCTATTTTCATGTGTAATATTACAAAGTTCCGGGATATAATTGTAGAGAAAATTATTATTTGTAAAACTCAATTAGTAATGCATTAAACGATGTACATATATCGACGAAGAAAGTAAGTCTGCTTCAACTTTGCCAATTTCGGAATGTTTAATTGCATGATGATGACCAGATTTAATAATAATACATCTTTTTTATCGACGTTTGAGATTTGCAAATTAAGTTTTGGGATTTAAAAAAATTCCTGCTCCTGTATCTGTTATTAATTTGAACTAAAAGTAAAACATTAAATTAGGCAGGAGAATGGGAACCATTAGAAGACACACAGTAACTTGCCAACAAGATTTAAATGGCCTAAAATATACATATATTTTTCACCGTTATTAATAACATTATCAATAAAGTTGGGGTCGTGAAAACCTTTTTTCTATGTTTCGGCGTTTGATTTAGTGAAAACGGAATAACTAGAATTTCCCATACTTGATTCTCCTCTTACCTACTCAACAGGAAACAAAGAGTTACTTTAAAGAACACATTTTCTGGACAAATGTTTCATTTAGATAGGGGAAAATAAAGACTGGGGTCCGTCAGGGTTCCATTTGGATGCGTTGCTATTCTTAATCTATATAAATGACTTACCTAAAACCATAAATTCTTCCTCTGTAAGATACTGCAAATAATACACTAACGCATATGTTTCACTGGTTTTCAGTTAATGGCTCGTCAGTCAATTGTGATACGACTCATTTCGTGCAGTTTCTGACAAATAATGCTAAATTGAACTCTGTAACACTGACAACAAACAATAATAAAGTTGAATCCACGAAATTTCTGAGAATACATTTAGGTAATAAATTAAATATGAAAGATCACATTAACATTCTCCTAAGAAAATTAGGCTCGGGAACATTTTCTGTTAGAATTATGTCAGGGTGCACTGACCCAAAAATAAGAAAATTATTTTATTCTGCATACTTTCACTCTTTAATGGCATATAGTATAATATTCTTGGGTAATGCATCAGGGAAAGACGAAAGTTTTTAATCTACAGGAAAAATTTGTCAAAATATTACGTCATACTATTCTACCAAACACTTCATACAGGGAGCTCTTCAGAAAATGGGAATACTAATACTTGCCAGTGATGTTATTTGTGATTAATTACGTTCACCTTTTCACAAAACAACTCAGACGTACATAGCTTTGATACCATAAATAAAAATAATTTACACAAGCAAGGGAAGTCTCTAACTAAAATACAAAAGGGTGTTTATTATAATACTATTAGCATAGTTAATAAACTTCCAGTATCCATTAAACATTATAAGATATTATCGATGTTATATGTCGAGTACAAATTATACATTTTGTCTTCTCTGTAGTACTTAAGCACATCGTATTGTAAGTTAAACAATCATATGAATGTAAATAGTAAAGCATATGTTAATAGTAAATTAAGAAATAATAATAATTTATGTACAATCTCTGATTCGTTACGCATCCCTGAACGGAACTTCTCCTTGGGATCAATGGAATACGATTTAATACTAATAATCACAAATTTACTACGAGAGTATACAGTGATCTATGTACAAAACATTACTGGCGTTAACAGTGGCCCTTAAGCTGTTATTTTCACTACAAGCTCAGTAATCAGAGTAATTTCTTTACAGTTCTTGTGCAACTGTAGTGAGCGATGACGTCACTCATCACTGGGTCACGTACGCACTCTTCTCAACGTCACCTATACTCTCAACAGTATTACATTACGTACACTTATTTGACGAATCAGCCAAGCAGAAGCTATTGTGAAACGGAGTGTCAGACAGAATGCATAAAATATAATTCAAATGAAATTTCTCCTTCTCTCCGAGAAATAGCGTCGACGTATGTAAAATTACACTCTCTTCTCTGTTAATTGCCGAGCGTAACGCTATCGTGTGAGGGTAGGCCTAAAACATGTTCATTTTTGTTCGTTACTGCCCACCAATGTGTAAATTAAATTAAATAGTAAGATAAGAGAGAGTAAGTTATTCTTGGTTTTCGTTCCATCTTCAGATCCTTCTCTGTGGCTTCGGTGGATTCCACAAATTACCAGTCCCTATTCTTTGCTGTGACCGGAAGTGGCATGATCTCATAAAATACCGCAAGAGTTTGTATTTCCCAGATTCAACATAGGTCATTTGTTCGTTTTGTGCAACGAAGGAAATTATTAATTCATTATTACTTAAATATACATTTGATACGGAAGACTAAACGAACAATTACTTGTTTTGGATTAACCTTCAAAACATTAGTGATTCAATGCGTTGAAGGACACTTAAAAAATAATATTGAATAAATTATATCCGTCTAATTAAAAATGACGAATACTCGACCATTTCTTCCGCCCCAGAAAAATAATTTATATTTATAGGACTACTTATTTCAGCCGTAATTCATACGCGTATACTATTTTAGAAAATAATTTGCTCGAGCAAATCAAGTGATTTTTTTTTCACGGTAATAAATAAACCTGTTTTTATCATGTATTAATAAATTTTCCATGGTTTGAATAATTGGAAAACCTTGTGGAATATTCCTCCTGAAATATGAATTATATTAAATAAAGTATGTTCCTATAAAGATTGAATTAAACTAAATTGCGTAGAAAGAGAATCTTATATGATAATGTTCAATGTTAAGTTTGTTTTAATGGTAGTTAATTTCAACCATTTTTGTGATCCTAAAATAATGACAACTTTACAATTTAAATGTCAGGCAAGCAGTGTAGTGATTTTTTAAAAATTCTTCTTCAACCAGATTCCGCTCTAGTTTCTTTATACGCTACGGGAGCTTATTTAGCGTATTAAGTGGCTCTCACTAATTGGGAATCCGTTGCCAAATACCTTAAATATTGAGACAAAATATTGGGGCAAAATGTTTCTACTTCATTTCGCTAAGTTGTTATTAACGTTACGTGATTTAATTTCTGCTTCCAAGATTTGTGAATAAAATATGAAGAAAAAATCGGAGTTCAATTCATCAGTAGGATATTAACAA
This sequence comes from Eucriotettix oculatus, assembly GCA_034510155.1. Classification (NCBI taxonomy): domain Eukaryota; kingdom Metazoa; phylum Arthropoda; class Insecta; order Orthoptera; family Tetrigidae; genus Eucriotettix; species Eucriotettix oculatus. The sequence continues at coordinate 204,566,022 of CM067376.1, forward strand.
ATTATTTCCAACCAAACGAATTTCAGACAATTATCGTGAAACAAGGTTAGCTTTACATGTGTAAGTATTGCTGCTTTAGCTGTGATTAAATATAGTAAAAATAGCGGATCACGATATTGGGGTTGCAATCAAGCGCCGCCGCGCCGGCTGGGTCAAATACTTGCTTCAGCTTCAGCTGGAAGACAGAAACGTGTGCCCTGTGGATTTTATTGACGTATCCCCGCAGAGCTGGAGCAGCAATAGCTATAAGTGGTAGCTGATTTTCCTAACACATGCCCTCACATGATAATGAAATCACTAATTGGAGAAAATTTCTAATTCAAAACACATTCACTCCATCGCCAGAATTTCATTCGTTAACAGAACTTTATTGTGGATATATTTTTTTCCCGATGTGGTGCTGTTAATAGTATTCTTAAATAAATCATTTTTTAAGTAATGGTTTTGTGGGAGTACCGATGTCTGCCACCAGGAGGCGGAGCGAGGTGCATGTTGCTGCTATCTATTGACACAGTCGCAAACTTCCTTACGAAGCTCATAAAAGGTCAGAATTTTAAGTAGCGTTCGAATGTACCAGAATTTTTTTTAACCTTATTTCTGTCGTATCACTTTTTTCAATTTGTTACAACTTGAAAATTGAAATTTTAAAAGGCTAATTAAAAGCGTAAAACTGGGATACAAGTACACCATTTTAATATCCATATCTATAAAACAAATATTTTCATGGCAGGCATAAACAAGAAATGTTAGTCGTACCAACGAAACGAAAATGACAATATTAATACAAGTCATGATTTATATAATGTGCGCAGAATGATTCCACAATTATCGATATTACACCTAATCCAAGTTCCGTGATTATTTTTATAATAATTTTATTCGTTGTCGCATCAACTGTTTGGGTCATTAACGACTTCTTCTCAGGGTACTTACGAGTTACATTGGGATGCAAACCCGGGACCTACGCAATGCAAGGCAATTGAAGAACACCATTTAGGTCTTCAGTACTGATGCTATTATTTTTTGCGCTCAGATTTAAGTTGAAGAAAACAAAAGCATTTTTGAACTGTTCAGTTCTGAAAAATATGTTAATCGAACATAACCCTTAAAAAAATAAACATTAGGTAATGAATTATAGCCTTTATCAAGAGGGAGTCGTTCTGGCGTTCATCGAACGAGATGAGAGTGTAGGGAGGGGTGTGTTGGGATGTAACTATGAGATGTAAATGATGAATTTATTTAAACAATAATTAAGGAATAAAAAATTACAAAATTCGGAGGTACGGCGAAGCAATGAGATCTCTTAATAATCTGAGGTTAAACCGTGGACCAAACCTTTCCTAGGCGTCAAGGGTTAGGAATTCTGAAAGCTTACCTGGATTAATGTAGCGTCGCCTCTCTGTCAGCTTCTCCGTATGATACTCTCCTCAGCGTCGCACGTTGTCCTCGTTCAAAAGTCCGGGACCAAACGTTGGCTTCCTTTCATCCCCTTCAGTTTCCAAGATCAGAATGATAATTCACAAAGCCTCACCGCCGTGTGAAGAAGCCTCGAAGGATCGATCTTAAAGATTGATTTTCTTTAAATTAACAAATCCCATTTGCTGCGGCAACCACGTGGAATTAAAATATTTCGGCTTTTTCTTGGTACCGATTCCCACGTTAGTGTGTTTACGGGAATTCCATTATTCATATCCCTACGGTCTCGGCATGTTCTCGTCAATTACAGTTCCCAATCCTCGCTAACTTTATATTAATAATTTAAAAAATATCAATTATCGCGCTACAAGAGAAATAGACCAACGTTGCCACAACGCCTCACTTCAACCCCAATAAAACCTTACATCACATGCGTGGGCAATAATTATTAAAAGATTAATATGTGACCATGCCGCAAGAATTTGATTGGATGGTACAAAGAACAGCTTCAAGGTCAAATCGAGTCTCGTCTGAAAACAATTATAGTCAATATAAGGACAAAATTAATTCAGTGCAACAACTCCGCAATCCTTTCTGATATCGTCAGGTGATGAGATTACCGTAAAGCCCGAACTGTGCCGTTGTCTAATAAGGATGGCCCGGAGCCATTAGTCTTCGACTCTCGCTACTTGGGAAGAGTCGTTGAAAGCTTTTCGCTCCTCCGTTAATAACTCGTGTCACCCAAATATGCACAACAGTGTGTTATAGTTTCAATTATAATCTTAATTTGCGTGCGTTTCGAGTGCACTCCTAATGAATTAAAAATGCCCATATATCCGCTGTTTTTATTTTCCTACAATAATTTTTTTCATAGTTATCTGTACGTACTGTGGATGAATTATAATTACTAAAATATTTTTTATGGTGCAGCGTAAATCTCGAATTTAGAATAAAAGGCTGTTTTGTACTGTAATTTTTTAGAGTAGTGATTTTAATTTGCTTTATTTAATCTTTCACCGGCTGCTAGAATTTTAATGACAATAATTTATTGGTTATGTTGAATAATGAATTGAAAACTAGGGTAGAGTAGAATTAAATTATACATCTCATTATTTTATTTTAATTTTATAAACAACCAGAGAATTTTATCTTCCTGCTCTAATAAAGATATTATAATGAATTTACTAGTTATAACAGTATTTCCCAAACTATTTTTTCCTGACACCCTTCGTGTATCCGGGACGCTACAAATCAAAACATTGATCTATTGAATGCAGTTTGAAATGAATATAGGGGGGATATTAATTTAAAATTAAATAAATGAAAAGATTTTTATATTAAACACAAGACAACAATTTACTTTATAAAAAAAACATATTCACATTAAGAATTATAATTTTTAATGTTTCCATATTTATGCCGGCCCTTCTTTTGTCATTAAAAACTACATATATATTTACAAAAGATGCTTTACATTAAATTCTTAAAATTAACAATTTAAACTCTAATCTCAGGTTCGCATTAATGGGCCTGCTCATAGCCCAGAACGTTAAACACAAAATCTACTAGGACCTGGCAGAAAAACAGAAAATAAGCAAAGAGTCGCAGGGGCTTAATTGCCGCGTAGACTTAGTGCAGGTTCCAGTTCCTTCCTCGTCATCTCTCCCGTCTCACTTCCTGTTCCAGGAAGAATTTCTAAATCTCTCTTGCCGCAGTTCCAACCGGAATTTCTCACTAAATATCTCGTGGCAGCAAAAATCTCCATGGTCGCGAAGACCGGGATTAAGACTGTTGGAGGGTCGATACGCTTACCACGTGTCACTCCAAACTCGGAATGTGTCATGCAAGATGACAGTCCGCAGTCGACTCGGTAGGTCCAGACCCTCAATGGGCTGTAGAGCCATGGAGAAAGAAAGAAAAAAAAAGCAAATGTCTCCCTCTCTGAATCTCGAACAATCTACAATCTCTAAACTCTCCACCACCAATCTGCTCAAAATGTCTCTGCACACCTATTTAAAACTTCCTCCCCACTTCTTTAGTTTCTATCGCCAAGGTGGCAGGGATGGGTATCCACCAATAATGTTTAGGGTTCTAATTGGGGAAATGCGCCACACCATACCGTCAATTCCTACTAAAATTGGGAACTCCCAAGGTGCGACACTCGGTCTGACATTTATTGCCCCTGCGTCAACTGCTGTCTCCTTTCTTTTTATTCCGCGCTGCCAAAGCTCGAGCAGAATGTGTTTGTCCGTTACAAGTTGAATTGTAATTCGGTTAGGTTAGTTTTAAAATATATTAATAAATGAAACGCGTATTTTAAATTGACAAACGATTTATTGTAAAACATAATTAAAACACTTAATGGGATGGATGAGCTTCTTGCTCACTAGGCAATTTCTCAAATTTCGGAATCAAAGTAGATAGAGTTGCCAACATCTCCCGTTTCACGTTAATTTTTGCACGATCCTTACTTTAGAAGACAACGACTGTCGGAAACCAAACTTCGCATGGATACGAAGTTGCAAATGGAATTAATGTTCTACTCAACTGCAGATGTAAATTGACCAGGCATTTTCTTTTTCTTTCTCTGTCGATGACAGCAGCTGAGATTGTCTCTAGGCGGTCATCGAGTCATTCGTGACTAAGGTGGGTTCGGGCGTGGTGCCAGCTCTTGCCGGCATTGGGTGTGAGGCATTCGCGGTGTGTTGGGTCCGTTTATAAAACCGCCTAGCCATAAGCATCTGACAGCACTGCCCATGCTGTTAGTTGCAGGATGTAGATCTTGAAAGCTCACTCTGGTTCTCTGGGACGAGCAGAATAGTTTCAAGGGCCAATTAAATGGCAAGTGCAACTCCGACCTACCTGATGCAGGTTTTCTAAGGGTTTCCCTGCATCTCTTTAGGTGGAACACCGGGTAGGATCCTTAAACCATAACCCGGGGACCCTAGTTAACCCTTGGCTACCTTGCTCTACCAGCATCATCGTAGTGTCCCCTAGAAAGTGTTTAATGTAACAATTATACTACTGTGATATCAAGGGTATGAGGTATCTATAATGTGTGCTACAATCTTAGTTTCTCTACTAAATATAAAGTATGCACTAATAGTGCAATATAATTTTATTACATATTATTGTTTGAATTATATGATACATATCACATACACACAATTATGTCTGGGCCGTACAATACAGTGTTTGCACTGGTGTCAAAAGTGACTCCTACAGGACCTGTGTTTCAATCTCTTCATATATCAACTTTGTGGTAAGCATTTGCCCCCACATCTAAAACAAATACAATTATTCTGATCATAATTTTTATTGTCCTTTTATTTAATGTGTATATATTTATATATCGCATTAATCTTAAGTAGCGGGTTCGGTTGCTTAACAAGTGTAATATTGAACCCGACTAATTAATTTTAACATCAAATTAAGATGAAACATGCAGCCAGACGAGAAACGTGAATCTGGTACAATCAATACCATTTGTTAAAATAGTTGAAGAGCAGATTATCAGGGCAGCCTCTGGATATCTAAAATACGTGACAAAGGCTGGCCGTCTGCATGAGTTTGACACTTGTGAATAAGAGGTGTTTATCAAGAGCAACGTGCACGTTCTCACTCCGTGAACACCAAAAAATGCGATCCCTTGTGACAATAAGCAGGAAAGAACATGATTGGAAAGGGTCCGTGTCAAATCGCCGGAGTTTTCGCACTTGACATTCGGAGGAAATGAACACATTAGGTCCTTTTAGCCAGCACCCTTTTCCACTCCTGAAGATCCTGGAACGCTTTTGTCTGAACAGGTCGTAGCCTGGAAGTTGACCTGAATTGCCGCGTAAGGGCTTGGATTGAGAAGGTCACCAAAATAAATGCAAAAAGGAGTACTCCCTTTTTGCTGGAAAGGACACACCTTAAACCCCCACCAGACAGATATAGACGGAACAAAGTTTATAAAATACGGAAGTGCGAAGAGGAAGAGGAGATTTTTCGCGACACTCGGAAAATCATACATTTTTTTGACATTCCTTGCTTCTTCATAAAGCGTCTGGGAAACTATGATCACACCCTCGACACTAAACACAAGCTGAAGACTGAAAAGTCAAGATCAAAAAGCAGGTGACTGAGATCTCAAAACTACAAACGAAAAAGCAGCGTACATCAGGCTAAACCAAAGGCTACATAATATCCTCTATGAAGCTAAAAATGCATAATTTGAGTTCTATATAAACTGACTCACCAAGGATGATCACACAAAATGGAACGCCACTAAATATCAGAAAACCAGGACAGAATGTACACTTGCAGTATATCTTGCCCAAGTATTATAACCACGGATGCAACACTTACAGCTTAGATGAAGACATTAAGGATTTTGTGTAAAGCGTCTCTCCTAGATGAAAGCTTTCTCACCTCAGGAAACCACGAAGAAATCAAGAAAATAAATTCACATAAAGCATGGCATAATTAAAAATAATAATTAAACTACGTCCAAGAAGGCAGTAGTACTGATAACAATGTGTAATGTTGTACTAAGACCAGTGGCTGCTCGTGAGCTTTTAAACTTATGTATTACATCACCACAAGGAACAATTTTTACGAGGATAACTACATAACATACTAATAATACTACAACAGCTACAAAGTTGATAATACTCCACGACCCGTAATGTGTAACATTTCTTATTTAGTCTGCATAACGTGTAATAGGGACGGATTATTAAAACTGTACCAAATATAAAATCAAATCGGAAAAAATTCCTAACACGAAAGTATTTGGTAGGATCATGAGGTAACTTTCTGACAATTATGAAAGTCTTCAAAATGCCACCCCTTAAATGTTAATTCTTTTAAATAAACTTTAATTAATTCAAATAAACCACAAGTCCATAAATCGTATTTTTTTTATTAATTCGTCAAAAACATTTAAAACAGTAGCCTGACGAGACCGCCCTGTGAAACATTCTACTGCGCATTTCACACTACTGACAGTAATGTTGAGCTACAATGTAAGGATAGCACAAAGTACTTTGGCGATAGGGCTGACGCCGGCAGGCGGGCAGTTGAAAGTCTTAGAAATGAAACACTCGGAAAATACTATTATTATAAAGGTTCTTCAAATTACGAAAGAAATAATTATTCCTAAATTAATTAATGTGCTGTAGGTCGTGAGCACATGGGCACCAGCTGCCAATGACTAAGACTGTCATACCTCTCCACAAGCTAAAAATTCGCCAAAATCAGAAAAAACAGTAAATGAAAGAAGCTCATATAGACCAATCAACCTCCTCTCTATTCTGTATAAGATTTCTGAAAAACTACTGATTAAAATTATCAGAACAGATATGGACCTACCAATTCTTTTACCGCTAATTTGCTTTTGGGCAAGACAATGAAGAATACAGCAATCACATAGAATTATAAATAGTTTTAATCAATAAATACAGTATTAAATAGCCTTGAAGAAAACAAACTATGTAGCACAGACTTTCTAAATGTTACTCAAGCGTTCAACAAAGTCTGGCACATTGATCTCTTTTATAAAATAAAATGTTTTCCTTTGTCTGTAGTACCATCTGCAAAGATTATCCTACTTCCAAATGAAACACAACTTCAGTTACCCCGATTATAACCCAGGACAATCAGGTGTTGCTCAAGGGAGTATGTTGGGACTGTTGCTCTTCTTGATCTATGCCTCTTACAAACAATATGACCGGTGCATCAGTCTTGTTGTTAATAAATGCTGATCCAGTAGTTGCATCACAATTTCTGTAAAACCATCTGAACCTGTTACTTAACTGGATTGACAAATGTAAAATTAAGGAGATTGAGACCAAATCAGTACAAGTTAAATTAGCCATAAGACAAGTCCCATTGAAAAATGAAGAAAATAAAATGTATTTTATATGATAAATGGCCAATGTAAGAGATAGAAGGATTTTAATTCAAAATAAGACATTTCATCCCCAAATTTGAAGCAAGATTCTTGTAGTCTAAAAAAAATTAGTTACAACAATATAACTTTTGCATTTGGTTTCTTGTTCATTGCTCTTATTGGTCCTGGATTTGTGGAAGTAACACAAAATTTCTGCTAAGATTTGTAAGAAACCATATCATACAAATTTTATTTATTTGTTTGAATTCAACTGTGTAATTGTATGTATATTAATTTTTTTGTTGAATCAGTTGAAGAGATTCTCCAAAGTTGGGGATGAAATGTCATATTTTGAATTTAAATTCTACTGTTTCTGACTTTTCGTCATTTATTATATTTTATTTATTACATTAAGTCAGATTATTCTCATTAATTTATTTATGATGTAGTAAATACCTGAGATTACACAAAACCAAGAAAATCAGATAGTTGGCAATGGTTAATGGCATAAAGATTGAAACTTCTTTCTCAGCTCTACAGCCCATTGAGGGCCATGTCCTACTGGGTCAACTGCAGACTGTCATCTTACATGACACATTCAGAATTTAGAAGATTAAAGCTATCACTGAATAGTAAAGTATTATTATACAAATGTATCATTAAGCCAATATGGACTAATGGTATAGAATTAAGGGAATGCACAAAGCCATCTAATCAAAAATAATACAGAGAATACAATCTAAAATTCTCCACTCCATTACTACCACACCTAAATTTGTGTTAACTTCACACTGCCCAATGATATGAACATGCCATCACTGCAGAAGAAATGAAGAGGTTCTCAGAACATATTAAGGCCACAATAATAAACTAGTAACATTAAATAGTCAACCTTCCAGAGGTAGAGACGACTAATAAAATATGTGTCCTATGGACCTGAAGCTAGAGATGCACAACACGAACTAACTAAACCAAACCTACCAATGGTACACTAGGAAATGATCAATGGAGTATTACCCTACTCACACTTACAACCTCTATACAATACATACATTGAAGAGTGATAATCAACAGTCAAGTAAACAACAACATTCTTAATATTCAGCATATACTCTTTTTGTAACACACTTCCTTTTATAATACTACTGCATACAGTTTTATTTATTTATTGTTTACAATTATATACTTCAATTAAATTACATTTTTCAAGTTTTATTTAAGTGTCTTCTACTGTGGATGAGTACATATGATTAACAATTTAATTTCTATATTTTTAATTGTAACAATTCAGTTCTAGTCCCTTTTTATTCTCCAGTAGCTTATGTTTGAAGATTCCAGTATTAGTTTTAAATCTTTTATATATTAGAAATTGATTTATTTTTTGTTTGAAACATTATTTTTATAATTACACATTATTCCCTTATCCAAATTCATTAAACATTTATGAATATTATTTTTTCATAAATCAGTTTCCATGCAAGACATGGAGAAGTTTGAGTATCAGTATGGTGATGATACACTAATTATTACTGATAAATGCTCTAATTAATGCAAAAATAATTCAATTGATTAGTTTTGTTTTTATTTACTTGGACATCAAATTAAAAGTTAACACTTTCATGCACATTAATAATTTAAAACTATTTCTTTCAGATGCTTCAGATACAGTTGTTACATTCAGCTATTATATATGTTAATATATAAAAATGTCCATTGATTAAAAAATTCATCCACAATTATAGTATTCTTAAGAAGAACTGAAGTAATAATAAGTTATTGTTACCTGTTTACATAAATTATAATACACATAATACATAAAAAGACAGCCAAAAAGTCAGCATTAAATATATCACTATTTATTCACAAAAGGGATGTTTCATCTCCAATTTGAGACTAATTCAGGCTTAAACTTTAGCAATACATTCTATTTACTCCTTGACTCCCTCAGCCGATAAGATGAATTTATATGTGAAGAATTTGGTGTTTTGCATGGACCATCTCCAGCAACCGTTACAGCCGAAATGATGTAGTAACAATGAGTGCTTTCGGCAGTTAAATTTTAACAATGAAGAAGAATACTAAGGTGTTAATTATTACAACAAAAGAGTATCGTAAATTTTATTCAAATTTTTTGTGTCATTTTTATCATTGATTGCATGAGGATTGCACCTGACATATATTTCACTCATAATTCTTGAGAAGTAATTATTTTCCTCGTCTAAAATTTCCACATTTTGCCAATTCAAATTGTGATTATTAACATGTATGTGTTTGGACACAACTGTGTACTTTTGAATTTATAGTTTGATGTCATTTTTATGTTCATTAATGCGAGGTGATCATAGTTATATTGGTGACAATAATAATGTAGGAAGCATTCCCATAGATAATGAGGTGAAATTCATGTGATTTGAACATTAAAGGACTAAATCTGTTATCATTCCCAACAAAACTATATTTAATAGTAATGTATGAAATCAAAGAGATACTACTATTACACAAATCATTATTAATGAATTAGATAACATTCGAATAAACATTTACAAATTACTGTATGTAGTTGATGTAATTGTACAATTTAGTGGATAAGTTTATCTTCTTAATCATTTAATGTATTTCATAATACATAATACTCTTTTCAGAGTTATTATAAATTACTTAAGTTAAAGTAAAGCCAAAACAGTCAAAAACAAACAACTACATGTTTTGGTCCCTCTTCAGTTCAACCTGAACAGGATCCATATCAGGACCGAAACATGTAGTTGTACTTCAATTATAATTTATGTTTCACTTATTTATCACTGTTTTGGCCTTATTTTAACTTATATTAAACATACAGACATTAATAACTATTTTATTATAAATTACTATTGAAAATGCATTGCAAGTAAAAGTGTAAATTCACTTGTTGAAAATGGTATTAATGGACTCTGTCTGAAAGCTAATGTAAATAATAATGAATATTGAGGACTGTAATCAGAAGCTATTTCCTCCAATCTATTAATATTCCAACAATTCCTACTTATTATGGAATGTAATTCTGAAAAGTACACAATCTTAAAATTTTTTGCACTTCAAATAAGTACCTTCGAAACTTGATTTAATATTGATGAATATTAATACTTCTTCTGACTTAACCATGTAAAATATTCCCTTTTAAATAGATAAGTTTATAATACTTTCCTTAATCACAGGGTGTTGTATATAAACTGATATACTTGAAGAGTGTACTCTAGTATAATTCACCAAGTGAGGTTCCAAATTTATGAATGAAAGCTCATGTAACAGCTAATGTTAATGATATTTATACTAAATTTGTTCTGACTCATAGGCTCATATCAAACAGTCAAATAATTTGATTCTAAAGTAAACTGGTTTATATGATTCTGAAAGATTTTGACAGTGGTGTTGCAATATTTGGTAAAGATAGTATAGAGCAGCGGTCCCCAACCTTTTTGCACTAAAGAGCACTTACTATGATGCCGGTGAAGCGGTGAGCACCATTAATTTTTTCAAGTTATATTTATAGTTGGACATTGGTAATAATACACAAAATGTGCAAAACCAATTTTTAATTTAAAAAAATACAATTTAAACATATGAAAACCATTGCTTATCTTTTTATGTCAAATAAATTGGCTATGTTTCTTAACACTGATGGCATGATAGAGAATATCTTACTCGACACATGACACATGGATCTTTGCTGTCAAAATAAATATTTAATCAATAATGAAATATATTACACAAATACGTCTCCAAAATATAAAAATACTGTATAAGTAAAAATAAACAGTAAAACAATATAAGAAATAAAAAAATTATTAAATAAAACTTCAGTAAAAAGTGTCAAAACAACCATGAAAAGGACATGATAACAAAGAAATTGATATGCAACTAATAATTTTTAACTAAATTAATTAAAAAATATAATTAATGCAAACCATCAATGATTACTAAATAATAATGTAAAAAAATCTTTATATAAAGTAGAAATCTCAAGTCAATGTGATCTTTCACATTGCATTCTATTGGAAATTTCTTCAAACCTAGATGATATTGCCGCTTGTAAGAAATCATCAAGATTTTCATCTCGAGATGAGATCTGTATTTTCATTTTATAATATTCATTGTTGAAAACAAGATTCACACAAATACGTAGAACTTTAAAATGATTTTATTTTGTATGATGCTCCTTTCAATAATGGAAATTTATTTTCGTCAACTATATTCCAGAAGTTCTTATCTGATGTATTGGATTGTAGTATAATGTCGCTCTGAAGATTCAGTTCTTTTGCCTTTACTTGAACAAGCTCTGCAATGTGTGCAGCTATTTTCGTTACATTAACTTGGCAAGTAAAAGGATTGACAGAAAGAGACGGAAGAGTTCAGATTGAGGCAGCAAAGGAGGTGGAGATTGTGTTGTTGTGAATGGTGGGAGGACAGCGATTGTTGGAGAGCAGAGACACTAGTCCGAAGAGCCGGAGTGAATGGACCCAGGCGGAGCGTGGACATCTTGGCTGCCGCACCGAGAACTGCAAACCGTAAGCCCTCCCCTTCCCCTTTCTTACTGCGTGTGTGCAACGACAGACAATATAGCATTTCGCCAGTGACGGTGAACAGTCTCATATTTAGATGAACTTTCAAAATCTATGTAATCATTTTTTAGATCAGGTTATTTTGGTTAGTTTTAATAATTGAGCGTATGACTGTGCGCAACATTCAATGATTGTGGAGTCGGAGTGGGCTTTGACCGGGAATTAAATATTAAATTAAATTGTTTTAAACCTTTGTTAATTATTGAATATATCATCCCTCCCTCAATTAATTCATGAAAGCCAAGACCCCTGAGAGTCTCATGCTCGACTAGAAACTCACGTGTCTTGGCTCGACGCTGGCCGTCTCCCTCGGGATCTCGCGGTTCGCGATTGCTGTTTTATTTATTTGAGAAATATATATATATATATATATTAATTCTGCATATGCAGTGGCGCCCGGGCCGGCATTGCGACGATAAAAGATCTGGTACCTCGCGGTATTGCGCTCGAGACGCTGAAGGGTTCAACTTTGATCTCATGTCAAATTAGTCCTAGTGGCCAGATTGTAGTGAAATTTGGTTTATCGGCATACTTCATTCAGTGGTATGATCAAAGAAGTAGTATAGTTGGCCGTTATGATATATATCATTCCAAAATCACCACAAAATATGGTCGCGGCAAATTCGGACCTCAATTTGGAGGCCGATTACGTAGCAGAAAAATACATACGCAACAATAATTTGTAAATGTACATGTCAGCAACCATATTAATAATTACTGAAACAGAAACTCTACCTTCCTGGAAAAGTCTCTTCTTTGCAAGCATGTGATGAAGTTTCAAATAGGCAACTGTGGCATTCTTAGATTTTACGTTTGGCTTAGTTGTTGGGCACAGATTCAATTTTAGTTAAGCTATTTTCTTCTTTCGTAATTCAGATTTAATTGGATAATTCGTATTAGAAGTGGCATTGTTTGTCTTGAAATGACGTTCCACATTGTTTTTTACCACTGCAAAACAAACATATTTATCCTTAACATTGACGAAACAATAAAATTCGTCTCAACCAGTGTTAAAATTATAGTTTCGTTTTCTTTTACTTGAACCACTCATTTTGGGGTTAAAATAACGAAGTATTTAAAAACAACGAAGTAGAAGGCACCACATATGAGCATGTAAGTAGAAATAAATGATGAATGCACGTTTAACTTACATAACATAAACTGGCATCCACTACTCACACCACTCATGTCGAGGTCGAAACTGAAGAATTTCAACATCAAAATGAAATTCATTGTTAGAAAACTATAAGATCACGGAAAAACAGCGTTTTTAGGCATAAAAATCGAAGACCAGCTGAAATGGAATTATCAAAATCTAAATTACTTGATAGAAAATAAGCCCTGCCAGTTAAAGATCATTTCTCAGCAAGTAGATCTAAACACTGCAAAGTCTGTTACAACTCCATCATGTGTTATAGTATCGCGGTATGGGGAATTCTCCTTGTAGTGAGGAAATTTTCAAGTTGTAGAAAAGGGCCATTAGAATAATAGCGGGAATCCATAGCTAATGAAGATAGTCATGAATATCAAACCAGAAATCAATTATTTCTTAGAACTGGCAAACAGGGCCTTAAACTATACCAGTCCAGTATGCGTTATTCCAGATTATTAAACCATTTAGCAGTCTACTTTGGATGTAAAAAAAGAGAATATTCTTAGAAACTTTATTGTTACTTGTAAAATTATCCTATTGTCTGGTGTGTACCCCTTAATCAAAGTGTAAAAAATTGATTTGTACTAATATATCCCACAAATGTACTGAAATTATTGAGGACTAAGTGATTTTCAAAAACTTAATATTAAGTAATCTATTTTTTTCTCTGTTCTGTTTCATATATCATCTGGAATCTTTGATGAGAGAAAGTCTTCCAGTGTAGTAATGTCAAGAGTTTCAGTAATTATATTGTAAGTTTCCTGTGGTGAAATAAGTATTTGTGAATGACTTTGTGCTTCCATATAAACAAGTGAATAATAAGATTAGTAATTTGATCTTATAAAATTATTATCCATTATTTTCTAAGTTTTTATCATTTTATGTAACAATGTTTTCTTTTCATGTTTATGGATGAATATTAAACCTTTAGAAATGTGTACATTTTATATTGGTATAATTGTTATTTGTATTTTCTTTAATATATATGTTTTATAGACTGTCTTGTTCTTGTGGGTATATGATGCCTTGGTTATTGTTTAATATGTTGTACATATGTTACATTTATGTATTTTATTAATGTGCTTGTTAATTGGGTATTTTTTAGACTTGTCCTATTTATTAAACAGTGAAATATGGAACCAATAAATAAATTTAAAATCATAAACAGATTTTGTATCTGTAAAATAAAATACAATATAAAAGAAGTAATGTTATTTATTTCACATGAACTATTATTATGATACAATTACACTTATGTTCTATTCTACACTAATGATAACAAGGTTCTTGAGGACTGCATTGTAGATAAACCCAGGATTAAGTGGGGTTTGACCTGATTATTGTAAGAAAAACGTAAAACTGCCATTCAAACAAACAAAACTCGACACAAATTTCAAGTCTTCATTTATGCTTCCTTTTCAACTTAAAAAATTGTAGTGAACAAATTCAATCTATAAAATTGAATAAAACCATCAGGACATGTATACATTAGAATGAAACTCTTCCAGGAATAACTATGGCTATTGTAGTGGTATTCAGTCCTAAGACTGGTCTGGCTATAAAATCCAAAAGCTTCTTGGTTTTGTAATTATGATGATGCTATATTGATAATGCAGAAAATATGAAAAAAAAATTATTGCTGGAAGAGTTTTATTCTATAAAATTGATTAGTTATAAAAACGTACCTTTAGCAAAACAACAGTGGTTGGCCAAATGCTGGTCAGCTTGATTGTAAAAACAAGTTTTTAGTGAGGTGTATTAAGCAATAGTTTCAAGAGCATTCAAGAGGAAGGAAGAAAATTTGTTAAAAATAATGGAGAGATTGTTAGTGAACAAAAAGAACAACAGACAAAAAGTAATGGTGGATTGAAGATGGCTACAGAGTATAGCTAACACATTAGGTGGCCACACACGAGCAAATATCTATTGAAGATCTGACTGGCTGGCCAGTCACTGGATTGAAGCATAGATATTGGTCTGTCTGAATGATCACATATGCACATTGCATCTTCATGTACATATCACACCTGTCTAATTGGCCATTGTCAAGTGCTGAAAATCAGCCAGATCTGGACTTATCTGAATGTTCCAAAGATCCTGTGTAGCAGATATGCTAAACCTACATTTGTATTTCAGCATAATAGCAAGTTTATAGTGTCAATTGTTGGTTATAGTGGTAAACAATAAGCCAGAATATCTTGTTATTGCTATTATTATTATTACACAATATAATATAGATTGGTTACAACAATGAAAATTAATTTAATCTGATTCATTAAAAACTTTTTTATCTTCTTAATATTATAAATTGTGTTGGTAATTTTAATAATTTGTGTTACTGACTTATTTATTATGTGATTATATACATTATTGGTTTTTAAATTACTTCATCTAACTTTGAACAACAATCAATTCGTACTACTCATTACCAATCTGTTTGTAGTTGCATTGGTATTTTCGTGTTCAAAATTTTGAAATAAATCACATAATGTGTCAAATTAAATTTATGAAAAGGTCTGCTTTATTTTTAAGTTACCAAAGAAAATTAAATATAGAAAAATCATTAGAATAGTTTATAATAAATAAAAAGACATTTAATAAGTCAGCATATTAAATTTATTACTATTTAATTAACATAAATACAATGCATTGTCTCCCTTTTGAGAATTCCTCAAACATACTATGAACATGATATAAGACCTATAATAAATTAAATATGGATTCTATATTACAATATTTTTTATAAAATATAGAAACATGGTTCAAAACTTACAATTTAGCAATTCATCATCTTTATTTCTCTACTCCCTCCACTGAAAAGATTATTAAAAGTATTTACATGTGATGAATTTGGTGTCACGGATCATCTGCAACATCTGGAACAGAATACCTCCAATTGAAAGATTAAGACTTACAGTTAACTACTGTCATTTCAGCTCAAAAGCTGGGATACTTAATTCCAGAAACATGCCAAATAATCTGTGAGGAACTAAAAGAATATGAAAAGGTTCGTTGGGCAAAAATAATTTTATTTTAAAATATACAATAACTACAATTAATTTTTTGTAACGATAATTCATGAATCATTATGAAAAAAAAAATTAAATATTGGGTGATTATTCATATGCAGTATTTAGTAAAAGTGTAGGATCATATGAGGACTCGTCAGATTCAACTGATGGATCCAATTCCACAGAAATGCATTCTAACAAGGAAGTGCTTTCAGTTTAATTCTCTAAGGTATTGTTGAATGAGGGATTCTGATAAAAGCTGCAGTGATGCCTCCTTGTTTTGTAACTTTAATGTAACAAATTTCCAATAGAGGTACAGTCATCCTGTATATTTGGAGGCACAGATAAGGCTACGTACATGCAACAATGAAATCCTTCATGCTCTTATTGAGCTTATTCTTGGCCTTTCTTTTATGCCTGGATTGTATTGGCTTCTTAATATACTTGTAACAGACAAACACATCTGCTCAGGTTTCAATAGAATGGAATCAAAGGAACGGGTAATTACTCCCTGTAACTCTTTGCTAATTTTCTGTTTTCTGTCATGGTCCAAGTAGATTTATGTTTAATGTTCTGCTCTATTAGAAGGCCAATAAATGTGACCCTGAGATTAGAGTTAAAACTGTTAGTTTTAAGAATTCAAAGTAAATCATTTTTTGTAAATATTTTGCAGTTTTTATTGATGAAAGCAGTGCCGGCATAAATATCGAAACATTAAAAATTGTAATTATTATTGTAAATGTTTTTTTAGGTAAATTGTTTCTTGTTTTCATTATAAAATTGTATCATTATTTAATTATTAATGAATATCCCCCAATATTATTTCATACTGAAAGTAAATAAAAACGAATTTAAATATTCCTCATCTTTAATCAGTACATTTTGAAGACAACTAGAATAAAATATCAAGTAAAACACATAACTTCTACAGAAGACAGGCAGCAGTAATTAGAATAGAAGACTAAGAAAAGAAAGCCGTAATCAAGACAAGGATGCAGTCCGCCGCCCATGCTGTTTAAGTTAAATATAGAAAGTGAAAACAGAATATGGAAAAGGAATCATACTGCAAGGAGAAGAAATAAAACGTTACGCTTTGCCGACGATATTGTAGTATTAGGAGAATCAGAAGGAGACTTGGAAACCATAATAAATGGCATGAATGTAGTCCTGGAGAAAGAGTTCAATATGAGGATTAATAGAGGGAAAACCAAGGTACTGGAGTGTAGTATGGGAAACAGTGGAAGAGCAAAGAGTGTTAGATTGGGAAGGGATATTTTGATGGAAGTTAAGGAATTATTCTTTTTGGGAAGTGTAATAACTATGGATGGTAGAAGTATAGTAGACATAAAGGGTAGGATAGCACAGGCAAGGAAGTCTTTCGCGAAAAAGAGGGATTTACTTACAGGTAATATAAGTGTGAATATTAGGAAATCGTTGCTAAAAATGTTGGTATGGAGCGTGGCATTATATGGGTGCGAAACATGGACGATAGGAGTTGGGGAAAGGAAAAGAATAGAAGCTTTTGAAATGTGGTGCTATAGGCGAATGCTGAAAATCAGAGGTTGGATAGATTCACAAATGAGGAAGTTCTAAACAGAATAGGGGTTAAGCGAACAATATGGAGGACGTTGACTAAGAGAGGGGATATATTAATAGGCTACATTTTAAGACATGAGGGTCTTGTAAAATTAGCATTAGAGGGAAGTGTGTGGGGTAAGAACAGAATAGGGAGGCCAAGGATGAAATACACTAAGTAGAATGGGGAGGCAGGATGTAATATGCTAGGCAGATTAGGGTGGATGTGGAGTGTGCTAGTTATAAGGAAATGTAAAGGCTTGCACAAGATAGGTTAGCATGGAAGGTTGCATCAAACCAGTCTTAGGACTGAATACCCCAACAACAACAATTAGTACATCAGATAAGAAATATGGCTACTAATGAGTGAGTATACTGTTTTATTACTAGAATAAATTAATTTCACAGGATTAAAGATTATTCACTCTGTTTCTAGATGTCAACAGACATCAGAAGATTGGCAGCATGAGTCAAACTGCTTCAAGGAACACTGGCATAACAATGGATCAGTGTAGTATAATTGCAAAAACTTTTCAAGTATGATTAAGATGGCAATTGCTAATTATGAACTGATTTATGTTGATGTAGGAAAGCAATGAAGAATGTCTGAAGGGGAGTGATTGAATAGTAAACAATTAAAATTCATTTAACTAATAAGCCCTTAAATTTACTGGTATCGACAGAACAGATGGAGGCCTTAATTTTGTAGTTGGTACTGATGAAGCATTTGCACTTAAACATATAATGAAACCATATCCACGGGTTCTTAATTATGAAAGCAGAATTTCAAACTCGTGGCTGGTAGATTTCAGATTTTGAAGCAATATGTACATTACATAATTTCAAGGTGTAAAGAAGCACTATATATTTCAATGAAACAGCTGTTGACAGGGAAGATCCAAGAACTGGGAAAGTAGTTATACGTGGCTCACTGAGAAATGAGCAAACTGGTAGTTTGGTTTCATTGGAAAGATATCAGAAAGACTACCTTGGAGGTAAAAGGGAATATACTAAAATAATTTTAACACAGAAGGAAAAGTTCCATGGCAAGGTGCTATGGTCAGAAAAGAAAAGGCAAAATATTTAGTAATGCAAAGAAATTAAATTTTTAATGTATATTGTGTAATAAATTTTGTGAATATTATTTACCGATGATTATTGTTGAGTACAATTTTCTGCCGTTTGAACTTCGTTACATCATCTCCTTCTTCAGCATCGTCCAGGTATTCACTATAAACAGAACCTGCTATTTGCATTTGAGCTCAGTCCTTCTCTGGAAACTCTCCTCAATCCCCACCTCATTGATACTAATAATTTGTAGAGGAGCATCTTGATCTTTTACAAATAGCAATTGATCAAAGCAGCTAACAAACACAGAAGACATGCACTTCATTAGAAATTTGAAAAGGAAAGAACTCGTTGTAAAAAGTATTTGAAGTAAAGTACTTACCAAAATATAGATTCATAAATTTCTTTCTTTGCTGCGTCACTTCTTTTTGAGACTTCCCATTTTTATATACTTTTCAAAAACAAGTTTTTAAATGACGTATATTATGCTAATATGTGGGTGAAAAAATTAGAAAAAAAAATTCCGTCATGGAGACAAGCCGCTTCCACAAACAACTCCTTTGTCTATACAAATATATTAGAGTTGAAATTATTTGTTCACATTACTTCCTTCTCGATACTTTTTTAACACCTTTAAACGGAAATGTGTAGCGAAGCATTTGAATCTTCCGCGCCAAAGAGGTATAGCTATGGGGTATAGACTACATAAAATAGATACCGCGGGTCGTCGTGGCCAAAGAGTATTTAAGATACTCTTTGATCGTGGCAACAAATTACTATCGAATAATAAATAAAGAATTAAATTAATCTGACTTAAATAAGAAATAGTCAGAAAAAGAATGATTTAACTTAACAACGTTTCGTCCCCTGCTTTTGGGATCATCTGAGTTCTTTAATTAAAATATATAATTTCATGTTGCTTTCGCAAACGTTTTCAATTTAAATTATTTACTTTATTTAAATTTGTTACTGTTGGCCATTCTTTGTATTTTATTATAGAGTTATGTGTGCACTTTAATTTTCGAGCATTCATGTACCTTCAGTATCGGTAAATAATTATTACAATTTAAGTACGTTCGATTGAATTTGAACCTACGCATATTTTTTGTGGGAGTTATTAATTGCTCACGTAGAAATATATAAATAACCCCATAAAAGTAAATAATGTTGACCTTGATTTCTGTGGAATAAAGATTATAAAAGCAACTTCGCATTGTTAAGAAGCAGGTGGGTGTACCCATTCTTGGGATACAACTGTTGAAGTATTTCCACGGTCGTAACAACCATTATTTGATATACAACATAGTTTTCTGACTTTAAAATTTGCAATAAATAAAAAGACGGCGAAAAAGTCAGTATTAAATATATCATTATTAATTCTCAAAAGCGACGTTTCATCTCCATTTGAGACTTCATATTACAAACATAATATTAAAATATATGTAATATTTAAATTGTATATAAAACATGGTTAAAAACTTACAAATTTAGCAATAAATCATATTTACTCCTTGACTCTCTCAGTCGAAAAGATTATTGAATTTACATGTGAAGAATTTGGCTTTTTGGCCGTTTTTTTATTTATTGTAAATTATTTTATATATTTTGGATTGTTGATTGAATGGAATGAGACATAGAATTACAATAAATGCAATTATTACAGAAACCAATAATCAAATTCCATCACCTGTTGATTTATTTAAATTTGGCAAAACGAACATTCCTCTATTTTGGAATGAAAATAAATCAGTTAGAAATTCGTTTTAAATCTGAAAGCACATTTACTTGAACAAGGTACATTCACTAATCAGTACCAAATGAGAAGCAAAAATTCATGCGAGCAGAATTTCGAAAAGGTCAGGGGATTTATTGCAAATAGTGATCGGAATATCAGACATTTCAATACATACTAATTAAGGCTGTTCAGCGGGGATTTTACATTACTTCTATTTATGACGACAAGTGGTTGATTGGCACTGTTAGAGGAATTTCGAATGAACACGTGATATTTTATTAACTTCATGCACCTGCACGGCGTGGCAACATCATTTTACTGACCTCCGGAAAAGGAAATTTACGTTCCAGAACGGAATATTCTTGCTGTTATTCCGGATCCATCTGCAACGTCTGTGGACAATTATAATTGCCACATAGTGTGCCCTTAGAAATTAACAATAAATTCTATGCGATGAAACAGTAAATTGTGATTTTCATGACCTTGCTTCAATGCGATTCGCAAACCATAGTACCTTGGTCAAAAAACTCAATTATAATAAATTTATATAGATAGACACGTAAAACAAAATCTTTATATATAAATGCACTATTAAACCCGTATGGACATATGGGATCCAGCTATGGGGGTGCACCAAGCCTTCGAATTCAAAAACTATTCACCGTTTTAAGTTAAAAATCCTTCGTACCATCTTAAATGCTCCCTGGTTTGTGAGCAACAAAACAATGTATGAAGATCTAGCCATGATGAAATGCACAGACTCAGCAGAAATTATCGTCTAAATCTCCCAGGACACCATAACGAAGAGGTCAGCCATTTAGCAAATGAATGAACAACACGTCGCAGATTAAAGAGGAACCGGCTAACAGATCTTGTGAAGTTTAATTTGATTACATTCACATATCATTTTGTTTTATTCGGAGCGTTGTCTCTTGGCCACTTCTCTCCTCATTGTATTTCCTTTATATATATATATATATATATATATATATATATATAAATAGGAAACCTGTACCCGTGGCTGGCCTTACCTGACTCGCGGTCGTGGGGTTACCAATTTTTGATGAACCCATTGATTCTTACTCACCCCATTTGATTGTTACTCATCGTATTATGAAATTCATAGCAGGCCATTTAATGTTACAGCACTGAAAACGAAAATCACGCCCCCGAGAAAGTAATACTATAAGTTTTGTTGGAAATAATAAATAGGCGATTGATCCATCAAGTTTTCTTTTACTTCGTATGTACGTCATCCACCAAAGAAAGTGAAATAGCATTTGAGAGCACATTATTAGGGACACATCTTAGTATTAACATTAATAAAAGGAAAAACAGCCTATATATCAGAAAAAAAGGTGATACAAACTTTATTAACAGTAGTTCCTAATCTTGTACGACTTTAATAAAAATGAATATTTACAATATATATATGTATAATACAATTATGTTATAAAAGGAAAAGTTATTTATGGAAACAAGAAATTAAAATGATTAAAAATTTTGTTGTGCATGTTGCACAAACGAGGCTGAAATAACAGTTACTCATAAGCGTATTGTTAGTTTCAGAATAACTATAGAAAAATTTACCAATGAGTTAATTCTGTATAGAGAATTATCATAAGTTGTGCAAAATACCAAAATGTACATTCCTAATAATCCTGATGTAATCTTTACTGAATCTCAAAAGGAATATGACTAAATAGTTCTATAAAGTTGAAACGTTATTATCACACAAAAAAATATTAAAATTTACAATAAAAATTAAATCCGTTACTTTAATTATTGATCGATTAGATTAATTTGAAAATACGTAAAGAAATTACGTGGACAGCAGCCAGAGCTCTAGCTAAAATACATAAACCGAATTTATCGTCCAGAATGATCATTTCTTCTCCTAGCAGCCCTCTTCATAACATTTCTATATTTTTATATAATTCTCTTAATGAGGAAAATAATTTTACAGTCAAAACGTCTTTTAAGTTTTTTGACCATTTAACGTCTCTTATGATCATGTTTTATTATCATTAGATGCAGTGTTCTTATTTAATTTTTACCCCATGTATCAATTATACCAAGTTTTAAAAATAGATGGGATAACTAACTAGTTTTCCAAATTGACAAAAATTATTTTATCAAAAATTCATATCTTAATAAATATAACTATAAATTCCACTTATTTTTCGTTCAATAACATTTACTATCATGAAATCATTGTTTCTACCTTGGGAATTTTTCTTTGTTGTTTTTTCGCGCAAATTATGAGAGATTTGGAAGCATTATGTATTACATCTTTAGATTTAAAACCACTGACATATTTCAAGTATGACTTTTTTGTATCATTCTCAGATTCCACATAAACCATTTTCTCAATACTTTTAATACTTACAACCCTGAAAGAAACTTTACAATTGAATTGAAAAAGATCGCTGTCAATTTTCTTGATGTTTTGGTTATTGTTTCTATCAATAAGGTAGTTACCAATTGCTATCAAAAGACCTACTTACTCAGAAATAATTCTTAATTACATGTCAAATCAGCCATTATTCCATAAGATACTATGGTTTATAATTTAGTAAATAGGGACGTCAAATTATATGTCAGCGCTATCATAAATTTAGTCTGGGAAAAATATAAATAGTGTTCTTGTTAGTACGTATCCTTTACATTTCATTTACAAACATTAAAATTACTTGACTAAGATTAATATGAAATTAATAATTTACCCGTAATATTACGCTGTAAGAAATTTATATACATACACACTCAAAACACACACATATTTCAAAAAAATACATACTTAATGAATTATGATATCCGAATTACCTTAAAATCTTGCAATAATTTGAGTTTTGTTAAAATATTAAAAATAAAATTAATAATTTTAGTAGACATAAGGCTATATACCAAATTACAGTTATATTTCAGATGTAAAATATAATATTTATTTTAGACTGATGACTGAGGTGCATCATATCAGAACAATTCGGCTATTATTATTAAAAAAAGACAAGTACTTTAAATAAATTTAAATCGCTACTTTTATAAAATTTCTGTTTCACTCATGGATAAATAATTGAATTTATATTCTGAACACAACAAAACTCTCATGAGTTATTGTTACTAAGTGTACAATGAATAAATAATTTGCAATCTTCAAATAAAAACGAAATGTCCAGTTAATTTGTCATTAAAACGTAGCCTAGTATTTATTTAAATAAACTTACGACACTTCGTCCATATTTGTGGAATTCATCATGAAAATTATAATTGGAAAACATATTTAAACGCAGATGATTTTGTGTCGTGTTTTCCGTCCAGCGACGCTTACAGCCTGATGCTCGTAAATGTATTTAATACATATTAACTTTGTGCTGACGGCTTGGCTGGACTTGTATCTATGTTTATATTATTCCTGCCCCTTCCCTTGTGCGACATGTATTTTCATCCGTTTTAATTCCTCGAGTAAATTTTCATTGTATAAGAAAATTGTATTATTCATAATTTATAAAGAAAAGGCAAATGTGTTGAACGAATACTTCGTTTCTGTGTTTACCAAATGTAACGGTACATACACGGTAACAAAATGTCACTCCGAATCCATATCACGGCAAAGGCAGTAAGGAGAAGAATTAGTAAATTAAAAAACAAAAAATCATGCGGTAGATGACATCTCCACAAAAATAATTAAACTGGGTGGGGAGGCAATTATTCCGTATTTATTAAATTTATATATATCCATAAATAACTCAACTCTGCCAACAGACTGGAAAACGGGATTAATTGTACCTGAATTTAAATCTGGAAATAAAACGGACATACGAAATTATAGACCTATTAGTCTAACCTCAGTAGTATGCAAATTCATGGATCCCTTAATAACTACGTACATTCGGGATGCACTTGAATCTAAATGGTGGTTCTTTGAAAACCAACATGGATTTCGATCGGGTTTTTCGTGTGAAAGTCAGATAATCAATTTGTTTCAAGAACTAGCAGACGAAGTCGATCGTGGTGGTAGAATAGACGCCATTGTTATTGATTTTGCAAAGGCTTTCGATGTAGTTCCTCACGACATCTTGATCCAGAAGTTATATGGGACAGGTACTGACATAACAGTAGTTCTCTGGGTGCAAGAATTCTTAAAAAATAGGCTACAAAAAGTCAAAGTTGGGAAAGAAACTTCAGAACTCGGATCTGTAACATCGGGAGTTCCCCAGGGATCAGTTATTCCCCCATTATTGTTTCTCATGTTTATAAATGATATGCCTAATAATATAAATTCTAAGGTCCGACTTTTTGCAGATGAGTGTATTTACTGGGAAATAGCGGGGGAACAGGACTTCGCTGCTCTCTAAACTGGCTTAGATACTCTTAAGTACATGGGCTAAGCGAAATAAACTCAAAATCAACAATAGTAAAAGTAAGGCAAGTAGTTTTACTAAAATGCGCGTTCAATATGCCTTGGAATATAAAATAGATGGGGAAACTGATCCAGGAGATAAACTGTAAATACCTAGGCATTTATTTCAACAGTAAGATGGTGCAGGTAAACTATGCTGCAAGGAAAGCGTGGAACACCTTGCACTTTGTCATGACAACATTCACGAAGGAGAATGCGAAATCTAAGGAACTAGCATATTTGTCATTAGTACGCCCACTTATGGAATATGGTGCAGCATGCTGGGATCCGTACAGGATAGGTCAAATAGAATCCTTAGAAAGGGTGCAAAGAAGGGCCGCAAAATTCGTACAAATAGGACCTGGGCATTGGAACGAAAAGGTAAAGCGACTAGGGTGGGACACGCTACATACAAGAAGAGAAAGAGCTAGGCTACACATTTTCTACAGAGCCTTTGCAGGTCAAAAACCTTGGCAGGGAATCCGAAATAGAATGAAAGAATCGACTCGTAACGGGAGGGGAGGAGAGGGGAGATCACTTGTTTAAAAAACAGACGTTGGAAAATACTCATTCCTAAAAATGACAATTAATGACAGGAACAATCTGCCTGCAGGACTGTTTGGGGAACTTCCCCTAACAGAAAGAAAATTTAGACTTAATCTAAGTTTAGTGTAGTGTAGTGCAGTGAAGTGATCAGTGCTGCGAATTCTCTAAAAAATATACTACAGTGAAATATATTTCCCGTGCTTTTTTATTGTTTTTTTCAGGCTAAAACAATATTATTCTTTTTAAAAATTTATCTTCTAATAATATAATTCCACAATTATTTATTTATATTGAATATAATTATACATTCAATTATAGGTTAAATATGGTCCTTACGACCAGATTATTAATTATTGTTTAAGTTCTATGTATCTGCCACCGGGCATCTGCCAATTTGTAGATTTAATAAATACATACACATACATACAAATTGTAAATAATTATTTTGAATTTTTAGTTTTATTCAGTTTAGATAAGGTTCCAAATTTCTGAACGAAACGTCTTGTATGAACTGCTGTTATTAAACATTATTTTAAAATATTCTTACTTATAGCTTGTTTTACTATTTATGTTTTACAAACTCTCGAGTATTGCAACTGATGTTATATGTGTTTAGGAATATATTTAAAAATTTTGATAAATATTAAATTATATGTCTTGTAATTTTATGTGAGTTTCGCGCAGAAACTGCTGCTTTATATTTAGTAAAGTTAAGCAAACACTACAATTAATCAATTATTCTTAGTCTCTTTTATTTTCTTACTTTCAAAGTGTTAAGGAATATATTTAATAATTTAGATAAATATTAAGTTATGTGTCTAGTAATGTTGAGTGAGTTTCGCGCCGAAACGGCCGCTTTTTTAAGGGCGGGGGTTAACAGGCTATATGAGGGTGATCCTGAAACAGGCAACTCCCATTTAATAGCATAGGAAGGGAATTGAAAAGGGGGGGGGGAGATGCGGAAGGTAGAAACACACTCAAACACGATGGGACGTGTTTATGAGACGACGCTGACTAACGAACGACAGCCTTCTAGGAAAAAGCGCGTAACTCGGGAAGAAATGCATATTTCGAACTGAAACTTTCAGATTTCCATCAAAGACATCGTAGTACATATTGTAAAAATAGAATCAAAATCGGAAATGGTCGTGCGGTATCGTTCCTCAAATTTGGCCACTTCACCTCTTTGTGAGTTATATAAATCCGTTAATATCAATCAATCAGAGTACCGCATCGACAGTGACGTCTGTCGATCACTGCCCGTAATTACATATTTCTAGAAGCGAGCCGCCCTTCAACAATATTGCGGACGCAATTGTAGCCTTTGTTCTTTGTCGGAACCACATTCCGCCTGGCATAATCGTTCCGTCTGAACATTTTATAAAATTCAAATAAATATTAATTAAATGTCTTTCCTTTCAAACTGTACATTTTCAACTTTAACATAACAACGAAATGACAGCAAATCAATATTTACACTTAACATAATAATACACGCTTACTCGAATAAAATAAGGGTTATCAAAAGTGACTATTTGATATATTGTAGCGCAGTAGGACCTATCTCCAATTTAATTCATATTTGAGAACGAATTAAATTCAGTAAGCATATTCGGAGAAAACCTAAGATTAAGAAAAGGACCAGAATGTTGCAGAGAAATCGTGTCTCAATTATATGTTGTTAATAATTTAAATAATTAACCCCCTATTCATTTAACACATATATGTATTGTAATATACTTTTTTGGGTATAAAACATTTATTAATTAACAGAACAAATATGATCAATTTTAAAATTTTTGTTTATTAATTTAAGTGAAGACACGGGCTTAATCTCAGGTGATTTTGGGTCTCTCAAGAGATGGAGTATGCAGAACCTGAAAATAGAAAGAAAAATTATTAAATATTATTTATTCAGAGCAATGAGCAAGTTTCACAATTTTTTTTTATCGCTTACCCACAATTACTGGGCCAACAAACATCCACCTCTCGAATGTTTGTGCGTCTCTCTGGCGTCTTGCAGGATTTGATCACGTCTGCTCACGTCCGTCCACTCGTCTGCCTTCTGCGGGGTCGGACCACCTCCGTCCTCTGCTCCACTCGCCTGCCTTCTGGGGTCGAGCCACGTCCTCTCCTCTCCTTGTTTCACTTCTGCTCGGTCCACGTCCGTTCTCTGCTCCACTCGCCCGCCTTCTGCCCTCTGGTCCACTCGCCTGCCTTCTGCCCTCTGGTCCACTCGCCTGCCTTCTGCCCTCTGGTCGCGAGCCACCCATCGGCTTCCCTTTTAAACCTTCCGACGGGAATTCCCGTATTTCACAACATTTCGGGGTTACCCGCCCTCATTTTTTAAACTCGTTCGGCGGGGTTTTCCCGCGGGGGTTAACCATCGTCATTTTTTATACACGCTCGGCGGGCCTCCCCCGCGGGGAACCACCATCTTTCGGCCGACTAGCCATTGTTGTTGGCCGAACTGCGCCTCATAACGCCACAACCTTACAAAATCCGCCTTTTTTATCACAGTATATTGTAGCAGAGACTCACCAAGAATTTATTTAGCATTATAATTATAATGAAATTATAACGAAAGCATCGAACAAGAAATTTCCTTTGTGTTGGGCAAACAAAGACTACTGGCGCCAGAAAACCAAAGGGACGGAACGGGACAGTGCGGCACCGATCGGCTTACGAAAATTTCCCGGAGGCGTAGGTCAATCGCCCTGGAATTTTCCGAAATGTTTTGCCCCACCAGCTGGATGACGCTAAGGGAGAGGGTTGAAACGAAGAGATAGCGTTACCCCTGTGGAGGGGGAGATACGAAGGTGCCCTGGGAAGGTGAGATCACGGAAGAAAGGGAAATGAACCTGGGATGGAAAGGGAGTAAGCTGCGAGGAGAGGAAACGTCGAGTTCTAGGAAACAAGTCGCAGCTGGGCCGACACTTAAGCTGCGGACCAAAGGATCAACGCCTGGAATAAGCAGTCAATTTCCGCTTCACGCTGTCGAGATAGGAGAATTCTGTCCAGACTACCAGAAGCGCAATCAAGGATTCAGTGTGCCAATAAAACAGGCGTGTCACTTGCCTGATATGTGAATATGCCATCCGCTCTGCACGTATCTCACCCACAGAAATTCCCTTTTAATTATATAGTTTAAAACTTTGCTATTTTTTTGTGAGAACAAGATTTCATAAATTGTAAAGAGTCCCTAAATTTTAAAAAATTGAATTATGACTATTTTCAATTCCCTGTTATAAAATTAACTAAACCCATTAATAAGCTCTGAAAAACCATACGTTACAATATATACGCTTATTAGTGTTAATAGCGTATTTAAAGACAATTGGTACTCAATAATTAAAATAACATCCATTTTTAATATTCAGACATGCGTATTCAACTTTCACAAAAAAGTCCGTATGCAGCATAAATTATGTACTCTGAAAGGAACCTATATAACGCTTACCTTTTAGACTGCATAATTTGTGTTGCTCAAATTGCTACTAGAACAATTGCGGATAGTTAAATTGGTTCTACTTCCTTGTGATCGATGATCGTCCACTAGGCGAGAGGTTTTCTTTCAGCTTCCGTCCTTCCTGATCCTGATTATTGAAGGAACTGATACTACACCCTGTAAGTGAGCGAGGATTACCTCGGTGTAAATTATGAATAAAACATTCTCCAGTTTCTAAAGTGGTTAAATATTGATTGATACACAACGATTTTATGATGTGCACCTCGGCGTTTTAAGGAATTAAAATGTGTAATTACAAAAAATTGTAACCACCATCGACTTGACGATGTTAGTAGAAACTTTATTGAAAAAAATGTGCACTATTCTTTAACCGACTCAATTTTTGTTAATTTAAATTTTCAACTAGCGAAAAATAACAGATGGCTGAATAATTGTATACCAAGGGGCAGTTTACTCACTTTTTGGTGCAGTTAACTGACATGTCAGAATCAATCCAACAATTCATATAGAATCGTACTATACCTATTACAAAAAATCCCTAAGCAATGAATGTTCTTACGACAAACACAAACACTTGGGAATGAAATTTACTATGATCCCGGGATCCAAATGGAGGAATCATTGAAAACATTAAGTTTCATTAGAAACTGACGCAAGTTAAAACTTCACGTTTCTAAGCCGAAAAGAAGTCTCAAATATCAATCAATATGTAGGCGTAAAGCCAGATGGGGCTGAAGCACAGGCTACGTTGCATGGTGAATATCATAATTAATATCTTCTTCTTCTTCTGCCTTGACTCTGCAGCCCATTCAGGGTCTTGGGTCTACCTGGTCAACTGCGGACTATTTACATGACACATTCTGAATTTGGAGTGGTACGTCGTCAGCGTATCGATTCTCCAGCAGTCTTAATCCTAGCCATGACAGCACAAACATCCAAGCTCGTGCCAGGACTCGAACCCGGGACGTGTGGGTTGTGAGGCAGCAACGATAGCCATAAGTTTTCCGCAATTAAAATTTTGAGTAACACATGGACTGTATCGTGACGTAGATAATTATTAATTATCACAAAATAGCTCTGGGTTTTAACAACATATTTTTGTCATAAAAAACGAAAGGGTGCAATGTTTCTTGATTGTTTTCCCAATGGAAGCCTTGTTTGAATGATGAATAATAAAATATTAATGCTACAATACTGAAAAAGAAACTCGCGCCTCTAGAAAGGTATCACAATCACTAAGTAAAGTGACGCGAGAAACCTGTCAACACACCCAAAATTGACAATCTCATGAATGTGACAAAGGGAATATTACCAGAAAATAAGAATTCAATGGAAAATAAGTAAAAATTGGGTGTGAGCTAATAAACAGTGAATTTTTTGCTAAAATTTAAGGATTCATAATTAATTTACAGTTTTTTTTACAAATAAATAAGTATTAAATTAAGTAACAACACACGCATCTAAATAGTTGATTATATACATGAAGATAATATAATAAGTGGCATTTGTATAATAGACAACAAAAAAATTAAGATGATTTCAACTTGATAGTGTGTATGCCCAGTTTCGAGCAAAATAAAAACATTTCTTCTTGTTGCATTACCATATCAGTCTGTATAGGGTTGAATTTATAATTTGATATCGCTGCAGATCTTAACATACTAAAGAGCACAAAAAAGCAGTTTCCAGAATTTGGTATGTCTATTCACGTTTAAGGTTACGGAAGGGGACAAATATATTATAGAGGTAAAGACCGCGTAGAGGCCACTAATTACAATGTCCTAAATATTCTTTAACTGCACATTAATCCTTTAGTTTACCCTTCAAGAATATAACTGTAATGAAAGTGGAAAACAAACGTACATAACAAATATACAGGCTTCTCTCTTGATGTACGATTCACGTAGACGACGTAACAATCACTTCATTTTCTATAACACGAAGGGTAATATGTATATTCAGCAGGTAATTAAAAACAGAACTTATGGAGACTGCATGGAGTTAATAATAAATAGGTGATTGGTCAAAACAAGTTTACTTTTACATTATATGTAAGTCATTCACCTAAGAAAGTGAAATAGCACTTTCAGAGCACGTTATTCGAGCGATTATAACACAATATTTGTCGAGAGCGCACTACAGAGGACCTCGACCCAAAATTTTAGACCTTATCCATGAAGACACCAAAATGAAATATATGTTTAATATCAGATAAAATCCTCATCTTTCTAATGGTGTCAACAAGAAAACGATACCTCTGAAAAAGCTAATTTGTTTCATTTTTCACTTTGACGTCAAGTTTTCTGCTCCAAATTTACCTAAGTATATTGTCCACAAAGCTGTAAATCGTCTTACTTGTAGACATGCAAACTACAAAATATGAATACCGTACGTATTTTATTTGTCTCTGCAGGATCATTTGAAAAGCAAAAAAAAAGGTACTATTTTTCTCCCACTTTGTGGGCCCATAGCTGCCAGGAATGAAATTTGTATAAAGATTTGTTATTATTTTCGTAATCTACTCATGCAATGTATCTTGGAAACGAATTTTCACAATATTGAAGCTGAAATGTGGCACTTTTGAAACGACGTCGTCTCCTACGAACCGCAGGCTTCGGCGAAAATGCCCTTATCTAAGTCAGAAATGCAAATTTCGAAATGAAATTTTGCGTATGTTCATCTAAGGCATCAGAGTACAAACTATCTAAATTTAATCAAAATTGGAAATGGTCGCGCGGGATTTGTTCCTCAAATCAGGACACTTGACATGGAATGACCCTTAAATACGTGTTACCCCATTCATCCTCACTCCTATGAACACTTTTCTCACGTTAAATGGAGTTAAAAATATGCACAAATAATATTGAAAGGAAAAATGTCAAAGTAATTGGCCTTAGAAAAATGTTTATTCCGTGCTGCATTTTAAAAATATCAGGTAAAAGTTTACCCTATAGTTGATTAGATATTGTGACGTGCAATAACTTCAACGGAATGTAATGATCCACTCATACATACTAGTTTCTTATTTATAGGGAACTGTGTTCTGGTGCAAAGAGCTACGATGGTAAATGTCTTCAGAACTACCTTGCAATGTATGGAGTTACCTTCCTCTTAAGATATCCGGTGCAGTATCAGATGTCTGGTACCAATTTCTAACTTCGCTTGCGACTGCACATGAAAAGAAGCCGGAAGAAATGCGATGGTGAAATGTCAGAGAGGGAGATATTGGAGACTTGGCTCTGAAGGTTGACAAATGCTGACAGCACCAACTATCGACCAGGCGCAGGAAAGATTGAACGCCTCCGGCGACAACTCTGGGGTCTTGACGTATCGTACGAAACTTGTACGCGACAAGCAGCACCTATTTCAGATCAAATGCACGCTCTAAATCATCCTTCAAATTACATGTAATTAAGGAAAGGGCCGACGTTTTACTACGCGTTGCTACTGAAAAGTGAATTTACTAGGTCATGTGTTTGAATATCTGAATTGAATAACTTTGAGACGAATTATTTGAAAACCTAACCTATTTTACTAACAGGTTCGTTTTAACAGATTCAACTCAAATTATTTAATTGAGAATTTGTAATGACAGTAAGTAATAATTTTTAAAAAATATAATAGATAATTTCTTCAAGGAATTCATTTTACTAATTATTTGTTTCAAGACTGATATTTAAATTAATAATGATGATAATTTTCCCCTTGTTTTTATCAGTCACATAATAAAAACTTTTTTAATTTTGATTTCCAAATTTTATTTGGAGCTTTTGGAAATTGCCATAATCATCTATAAAATACAAATTTTGAAACATTGCAATTTGTAAATTTTTTAAAATATAAAATACATAAATATGTAACATTGTTTAGTTGATTTTATTGTACATACCTTCCTATAATTTGAAGCAAAAATTCTAAATTTCTTCACGGAAAAGTATGCGATTCCAGGCTTTGCTGGCTTACACAGATCATTTTTTTGAACTTCAGTGTTCTATAAGTTCTTGCTCATGTGCTCACTGAGCACAACCGGCAACATACGTCCATAAATTGTCGAAAATTACATTGAAAAACTTTCAATGAGTCTTTTAAAATTTAGCCATGTCCAAATAATTTGTTGAAAGTCAATCGTAATCGTAATTTTTAAATCGACTTATCGAATCGATAAGTCTACGTCCAAACTTATATAAAATTCTTTTTTATTCTAACATTTTGGAATAATGTTTTGATATTTCTTCGGTTTCTTTTCTGGAACTCATACCATTATTGTTTTTGAAAATGTAGATGGATTCCAAAATCCGTCTTTTGATTGCATTTTTTTCTTTATGTATAATTTTTACATTTTTATAATCCATTTTATGTTTAAGGTTTAAATGATGTAGTGACAAGGCTGTATTTGTTTTGGTATTGCTCTTGGCATTATTTTTATGATTATATAATCTGGTATTTAGGTTGGTTCCTGTATATCCAATATAATTTTTAATGCAATCAATACAATTAATTTTATATATAACATTATTTTGTTCTTTTATCGGAATTTTATCTTTAAGTCGAGTTAAAAAAAATTTATGTTGTTTTCGGGCTTTATTCCAAATTTTATTTAATTAATACCATTATTTTTGAAAACTTTTATTATTTTGTGTGTTAATGTATCAATGTGTGTTAATGAGCAATATCTTATGTTCTTATCTGTGTTATTGATTTTTTCTTGTCCTTCTACACCATTATTATCTATATTATTGGATTTATGTGTTAAATTAACTATTGGTTTAAAATAATGAGTTATGTTCTGTTTATTTTTAAGGTTATTAGTATGTTTTATTACTTGTTCATTAATTACCACTTCATTGTCTATATTATTGTCTGTTTTATTTTTGCTACCATTATTTTTCTTATTTATATTAGAATATCACAAAGTATTTATCAATTTTTGGGGTAAAAATTATTAAGGAGTATATCATATATAATTGTTTTAATTTCTTTTATGAATACTATATTTGTTAATTATAAAGCTCTATGTATTAAATTATTAGCAACATTCTTTTTATGAGAGAAAGGATTATTAGAGAAATAATTAACTAGGGTATCGGCTGTCATCGGTTTCTTATATCATTTTGTTAATTTTTCCCCCAGCTCTAATAGTGTGATTGATAAAAACAAGGGTAAAATTATCATCATTACAAATATAATAGATATTTAAACACTACTCTTAAATGTGGTCGTTTTAGGTATGTAAACTTTGAATCGTGCTTTTTCTTTGTCTAGGGGTGAGTGTAGAAGGGAGTTACATTAGAAAAATGCCACCGAAATTAGTGTCAAATATATAGTTTTTGGGAACGTTGAAACAAATAAGGTCTCTCTCGATGTAAATCGTTTGGTCAGGTGGGTTTTAAACAAATTATATTATTAAAATTATTTACTCATTTTCTTGTTCTATTATTTGAAATTAGTTGGCAATGATGTTCGGATATTTTATAAAAAATCTATCCAAGCATTTATTAATTTTATTAATGAAAATCATGAAAAAGTGAAAGAAGAAAGAAAAATTCCAACTATTTTAAGTCTTATAATTCATATACGTACCATGAATTTTTTATATTTTTTATTTCGTTTAGTAATTGCTTTTAAAATCATGGAACCACTCTGTTTAAAATGTATGGTAATCGCTGCTCCGTCAGATTCAATACGGTTACGTACTTGGTGTAACACTCGTCCAATCCACACGCAGATAATCATACAACCACTAGTGCACTTCCCTAAGGCTCTATCTCCTTCTGCTCTACACCTCCATTTTATTCACAATCATTCTTTTTTCCCCTGCAATATTCAGATCCTCTTATCAATAATGGAATCAAAACAAATCAATTTTCTGCATTTAAATGGAATAATATATATATATTAATATCTAAGCTATATTATTTTCTTGATCTTTGTCCTCAAAGTATTTTATCTAATATTTGTTTACTCGATTAAACGGTAAGTAATTATAAAATCGTTGAACTTAAAATCGTTCTCTAAATACTTGAAAAGCGATTTTCAAGACGTGGGCAATGGTTAGGGTTTTAAAAGTAACAACTGAAAAACACGATCTAGGAACTGAAAATATTTATGCAAATGCTCTACATTACACGTTCTCAAAGTTAATACCGTGAACATCTGTATTACATGGATTGAAATAAGAAAATGTGGAGAAATTCAAAATACGAAACAAAAAATATTTAATTTTTATCCGTTAACCTAATTCGAATAATCAAATGAAAGCCAAATTAGTTTTTAACTTATATCTTCAACGGATAAAATGTTAATAAATATCATATGTATACGTCTACTTATCAAAGAGTTAATTCAGAGCAAATCAGATCGTAGGTGTGAGGATTTGATGACAAAGACGTAAAGGGACCATCGACCAAGATAAAGAGAGTAGGCCTAGTCATTGTCTCTAATTTTAAATAAAAACATCACCATACGGGATTGACCTTCTAAAAAGGTAGATGGCCTAACTGTAACGTCAATAAGTTATGGTGAATTTAAAATAAGTATATAACAATGTCCATAGACAAAGATTTCAGAACAAAGTGCTTAGGTGTATTGTTAACGCACCGTGGTATGTGCCTTCTTAATATTGAGTCAGTGCGGGATATTATAACAAATTATTGTGCTAAATACCAAACCAGACCTTCTGTGTATCCAAATAATCTAACAGTCAGCCTCCTGGCCAAAAATGCTACGCCAAGAAGACTGAAAAGTTTTAAACCTTCTGACCTGTCCATGAGATTTAATTAGTCATATCTGATGTAATTTCAAAATGTAAGAAACAAAATATGCATCTACCATATGTTAGATAAATTCTAATGAAAAGAAGGATCAGTAGGTTATTATCGGCATGCCTTAGTATGTAACACATCATTTACTTATTGTTCGATTGTAACAGATTATAAATTGACTATAGATTTAAAGAAATTAATGAAGTAAACATCACACAGTTTAACACTGTTGCCACATACACGTTATCACAAGTTCATATTCCAGGATTTAATAAAACTTTTCTTATAAATTACAATAATGTTTCGTGTCATAATAGCGTAAAAGTAAAATACTTCACCTATAACGTTTTGGCTATCTTTGTCTCGTTCTTCTCAATACACTTTTAGTGATAAAACAGATTCTCTTGCAATGTAAAAAAAGAAGTGTGTCTGTAGTTGCAAAATATTTTTGAATTTTTTATTTAGTAGACACAGAATTCGTTGTAATATATCTGAAGTTTTATTAATTTCACATTTATTTCCTCTCATGAACTAAAATGCTAATTCATTTAATTATTACTAGATTTCATTTTTTAAATATATGCGATCGAGCTATAGCGACAGAGTTTATAACCTTTCTGGCTTGCCCAGCATTGTTTTCTTTACTTTAGTTTCAATAAGTTAACACGTCAGTTAGAAATTATGTGAAAACAAAATCTATTTTGAGATTTGAAAATAATCTAACTTTAAGTTGAATAGTTGACAACATGTGGCTGTTATTATAACGAGTTTCGCTACTTGGGCAGCATAATAACTAGAGGCGGTAGAAGTGTAGAGTAGGATAGCAGAGGTAAGGAACGTTTTCGGAAAAAAGAGGAATTTACTTACGAGTAATATAAGTGTGAATATTGGGACAACATTGATAAAAAATGTTCGTATGGAGTGTGGTGTTATATGTGTGCGAAACGGAAAGGAAAAGAATAGAAGGCTTTGAAATGTGGTATTGCAGGAGAATGCTGAAAATCAGATGGGTGGGTAGAATCACTAACGAGGAAGTTCTAAGCAGAATAGGGGAAGAGAGAACAATATGGAGGACGTTGACCAAGAAAAGGGATGGATTAATAGGCCACGTTTTGAGACATGAGGGTCTTGTAAAATAAGCATTTGAGGCAAGTGTGTGGAATAAGAACATAAGAGGGAGGCAAAAGATGGAATGCGCTCAGCAGATTCGGGTGGATGTAGAATGTGTTAGTTATACGGAAATGAAAAGGCTTGCGCAAGACAGGTAACACCAGACCAGTCTTAGGACTAAATACCACAACAAAAAAATTATAGATATTTTTCTGGCTACAAACTTTCTTAGACGCTGTTATTAGAATAGCATGATATGCGGAATAACCTTGAACGGATGTATGCGTTTCGCAATTATATATTGGGCGGTTTCTTTTGTGATGCCCTTTTAGTCTGAGATAAATTCCTAAGAAAAAGTTAATCTTACTCTTAAAGCACTCTTAGATTGTTCTTAGCAAGATAACATTACCTAACACCATTAAAAATGTTC
Organism: Eucriotettix oculatus; assembly: GCA_034510155.1. Classification (NCBI taxonomy): domain Eukaryota; kingdom Metazoa; phylum Arthropoda; class Insecta; order Orthoptera; family Tetrigidae; genus Eucriotettix; species Eucriotettix oculatus. The sequence continues at coordinate 204,603,171 of CM067376.1, forward strand.
ATGAGCACTATATATCCAATACTCAAAATAATAGCACGAATGCAGTTCGTAAATATCGCACCATTCGGCATTTAAATTTTTGAAATGTATAAATTTGGTCCCTAAAAGTAATTGAAGAAATTTTTCTTTTGAAGTGATAGACTAGAAAGTATTGATTTGTAAGATAACCTGACACTTTATTACCTAAAACATTTTGAGGGATATCTGAGAGGAGAAATGCATTCACAACATGCACAACAAGAACACTAAGAAAATTATTTGCAATTAAACACTATGACGAAATTTATAAGTGAGGCATATCTAATATATGAATTTTTAAGCTACTTTTTTGTAACTCACATTTAAGTTGAAAATTACGGATACCAGGGAAAATAATTCTGATGTACACAATTTTTCGGTCGTAAGACATTACAGGTGTTAACATGGGTTTGTAAAGTAGTGTGTTGTTTTAGAGAATGATCTGTGATTTGCGTCCAAGTAGCCAATGAATAGCTTTGTCTTTATATTCAGCTGTTATTTCTTTGCTTTTAAATGGGTTTTCCAAGTTAATCTTTGATCTAGGTTAAGTTCTACGTATTTTACCTCAGTTTATATAGGGATAGGTTGATTGTATATTGTGACTTTAGGGGACGTCGAGTGTTTATTGATGAAAATAATCTGCGTGGATTTTTTGTGGCTTACTTTATGCGCCTTTAGTCGAGCCAACTTTTTAGTAGGTTAGGTGTGACTGGAGCCTTTCAGATCCGCGTCAGTGGCAGTTGACATTATTGCAGGGTCATCTCCAAAGGTAGAAATTAAGGTATTTTCTGGGGTGTGGATGTCTCTTGTCTAGAGGGAGTACAGGAAGGGACTGAAAACACTTCCCTGCGGAATACCGGAGCTGATGGATTAATATGTTGAATTTATTCCCTCGAATAGGACTACAGATGCTCACAGCTATTTTCATTCGGTGATTTCTTTATGGCAATGATGGATGGATGAGTGTCCTTCATCGAAACCAAACTACTGATTGGGAATCATCTCCTCTGGAGGTGTTGCATCTTTAATTCTGTATAACAGCAGGCGTTCAAATATTTTTGACAGTTCAGGTAACAGGTTTATCGGTCTATAGGATGTGACTTATTGTTCTGATTTACGAGGCTTAGGGATTAAAATTATTATGGCAAATTTCCATTGCAAAGGAAAGTGGGAAATATTCAGCACGCGGTTGTAAATTGTTAAGAGTTCTACCGTTTTTAGGAAGTCGTTTTAGTACATTTCCTACCTGGAGCTTTCAACGAGTCATTTCTATCTCTCGGTGTACCTCAGCACGGCCGACCTCATGTGGTGCAGTGGCTAGCTTCGCTGCCACACAACACAGAGATCCCGGGTTTCAATCCTGGCACGATGGTTACGGAGACTGGGATTAAGACTGCTGGACCGCTGACCACGTATCACTCTAAATTTGAAATGTTTAATGTAAGATGACAGTCCGCAGTCGATCCGACTGCAGAGCCAAGGAAGAATAAGAAGCCGACGATGTTGGTTTCAAAGATAGACAGCTTTCCCTGTGACTTTAGGTGTCTCACAATTTCTGTATCAGAATTAATGTTTTTGGACGGAAACGGTGAGAAGACTTCAGTAAGATGTTTTCCCGAAAGTGTTAGCTTTTTCTTCACTTGATCGAGCCCAGCTTCCATCGGATTTTCTCAGAGTCGGTATTTGAATAAAGACGATATAAATTTGTTAGTCGCTTTCCAGACAGTGAAGTCTTCTGGGGTGGAAGTAGACCTATAGTGCTTGCATATTGCATTTCTGTTTTCTTGATTAGCATTACGAAGACGGTGCGTTAAATTGTTTCGTATTGCCTTGTGTCGACGATTTATGCTTCTTTTCCACACTGCACGGGCTCAACCTTTTAATTTTTATTATTTGCTTTTTTTGTAGTGGTATATTATTAATTCCGGGTGTATATTTGAGATTTAACTGGGTACGTCCAAGAGACGTTATGTAGGAATTGTGCGAGGTACTGCCCAGTTTTGTCTTTTTCATTTGACAAATTGTTGATGATATGCTGTTGGAAATTATACTAATTCGTTTTATCGGTACAAAGTCTTAGTGATGAGGTTCTCCATATAATTGTGTTACTCAATGTAATTATGATTGTGGAGTGGTCGAGACTAGATCCAAGTTACTTTCCATTTTGTTATATATGTTGGAGTTACCTTCAGTTTCGGCGAAGTCGGAGATTTTACGGAGATCTGTATGGCAATAAGTTGGTTCGACGGTCGACATGTATCTCAGATTGTTCTGTTGAATGGTAGCAAGTAGTGCTCGCCCTTTAGGTGTGATTAGTCTAGACCCCCACGGGGTAAGTTTTGCATAGTACAATTTGTAAAGAGGTGCTTTTATTACTGCATTAGCTGTTGAGTGCCTTTCGGAAATAAATAATATATCAATTTTGTTATGGTTTTGATGGATGATTACTTTCTAAATATGGTTTCGATTCTATTTGAATTTCATGCCGCTATTCTTATTGTGCTAAGAATTATTTCATTAATTTATTGATGAATGCGGTCAGCATGTTTAGTATTGTGTTGTTCTGGTTGAAGAACTACGAAAACATATTTTTAAGTAAGTTTGTGCGTGATTTCGTAAATGTTTGTTCTTCCGGTTACAATTTGGGGGTAGCTTGGAGTGTTTTGGGGCTGATTATGCAGGGGCTGTTGGATGATTGGTATGGCCTTTGTTGGGACATAAAAACGATGGGTTTTCTGGTATTTAATTGCTTTGGAATGGTTTCAAATCTCTGTAAATTTCTGCAATTATTTTTGTTAACTAAATTCCCTGTATAAAAATAGAAAACAATCACAGTTTGTCAATTAAATTTTAATGATACAATAATAATTTCCTTAAGTAGTCTTTACTTTGACATGCGATCGGTCAGTCCCTAGTGAAATTCTGTTGCATTTTGTGAACGAAGTATTCGCAGACAGAGGAAAAATTTTTTGATTCTCACAAACTTGAGTAGTTCTAATACAACAAGAAATAACGTTTAGAGTCAACAGTAAAATAGTGGCGGTTATTTGTATTTTCTTTCTATGATTACAGTTGATTATTTAATTACTGAAAAACTGATATTCGACGTGAAAAATACAAAACCTGATAGTCTTCTTATCACGTTACACCTTGAAACAGCCGCTTCTTCTCTGCAGGGAAGTTATCAAGCCACTTCTCTCGATGTTAAAATTCGTCTTTTCCTCCGAACGTCAACAAACACCTTTTGCTACCCAAAAGATATTTCCGCGCTTCGTTAAAGGCAATAAATATCTATCTAGCCATAAACATTTCTTCTCTCAAGGAAACTAATGCATATTTATCATTTGCACTTCCAACAAACAACTCTCTAAGCTAAAAACTATGAATACCTCTCCTGCCCTTTTAAAATATTTCTTATTTCCTCTTACGAGGACTAATGGAAAAAACAAATAAAATGAAATGCTCAATCCACCAATGCCGCCACAAAGTAAGAACTGTTACAGCTCTTTGGAGCTGAAGAATTTACGTCTTTCAGGTAATCTATGCCAATGCATCTGATCCCAGTGGGTATTCATACTTATTAATTATAAAATTGAAGATAAAGTCATGCTCAATGTATTTGATATAAATGCTTATACCGTGTCAGTGGTTCTAAAATTAAGGAACAAATATTTGATTTTATATTTATCAATTATTATTATAATCAACTGATGATGGAACGAGGCAGAAATAAAAAAGTAGTGTATACAGACAGCCATGTTTATACCTAAAGTTCTAGCGACAAATAAAATTAAATAAAAATTATATTTGTGCAAGTAGTTGAATACATGTTGATAAATATATCCAGACTTGACTTCTATATTATGGATTAAAGTTTCAGCTGCTTCGAGCAAGCAATCAGTATAGAAGAAAATGGCAAACGACGTGAGACCCACACGCTAAAGTAGGTTAAAATCAGGAAACCAAGGCATTAATTGATGAACTAGGCAAGGCATATCATAACAAATCCGTAGCCTAAATACGAAAGGAAGTCGTTGGTACACTACAACGAAGGAAAAAGTGGATACCTTTGCAGACATACTTTCTATGGAGTTCATACCGAACACTGTTCAAGAACCAGCAGAAGAAATACGCATTTTGAACACTTTAGCCTATGCCCTTCTCAGAAGTCTTCTCTCTTGGAAGTGAAAGGAAAGTAATAAGTAATATAAAAGTCAAAAAAGGACGGAGTAATGACCTAATTACTGAATAATTCTTGAAATTCGTATCTCGAAAAGGTATTTTGCAGTCTACACAAATATACAATTCAATTCATTACTCACAAATGGAAGCACGCCTGCATTATAATGATTCAGAAACCAAAGAAGAGGAAGGGCGATACAAACAGTTAAAGGTCCATCAGACTGCTTTCACTCTCCAAAATACAGGGAGACTAATTATACCAAACCGTATGGAACATATGTCACATCTCATTCCCGATGCACAATTCGGATTCCGAGCCCGTCATTCATGCCCTCAGAAGCTCCACCATGTAATCGACGTTATCTTGGAATGCTTTGAATAGAAGAAGCTCTGTCATGGAGCATACTTGAAAACTGAAAAAGCATTTGACAGAGTATATCATCCTGACCTTCTGAGTAAATTAAAGGATCACATCCCGGATACCTACCATAGGCGGGTACAACTTGAGTGGGCGAACATTCACGGTCAACTACAAAAATTATGTCTCCGTATCGAAACAAGTGCAATCAGAAGAGCGTGACAGGCCCTCTGCTTTACCGATATATTTCAACGACTTTCCTCTATCTGATTAATGTACAGTAGCACTTTATTCAGGTGACCTGGCCATTCTGCAAGTCCAGCAAGTACAAAAAAATAAACTGCAGGATAGCCTACTTGATATCAAAATATGGAGCAATAAATGGAGTACTAAAGTCAATCCTCTATAATAAACAGTAGTTGAGACAGTAGACAAACTGCAACCAGAATCTACAACTCGGTAACCAGGACATAAGGAAATATCAACGGATACTGTAGTTATATATTAGGGCCACACCTTTTATCATCACCTAGCTAATATTGCCTTTTGACAGATAACGTCTCTTACTATGAAAAAGTAGTGTTCTCGTGCTCTGACTCTAATGCTGCACATAACTTTTTGTATCTACGAGTGTATACTTGACTTTGAATAATAAACTTCATCGTCACTGTAACGGGGTTGATCTCTATCATGAACGTTGATCAGGCTGAACGTGATTCCAACTTTATGAATAGGCAAAACCGTTCTATTTAGCGATCGGATCGGAACAACTCGTTATATATATATTCAACCCAATCGATTCAACGAAATAAATCTTACCTTGTTTCAATGAAATTCCACATGATCTTTCAGTGAATTTAACATTGTAATTTTTGTTTGAAATTTACACCTTTAATATTTATTAATATATGAAGAAATAATTACAAAAATACAATAAAGGACTCTAGTAACTTTATTTTTATAATTGATGTGTTTGGATGATCTGGAATGGATTTGGGTTGTCTTTTAAAGAGTAACAAAATTATTGACAATATTCATTCACATGTACGCTTATATTGGAATGTTTTAGTCAGTGAATAAAAGTTATTATATTAATATACAGCACCCAGATAAATTAAGGAAAGAGAAAGGTGACTAATTTTTTTTCGTTAAATTCTTTCATCTGAAAATCTGAGATTCCTTAATATAACAATACAATTCTTGCCATAATTTTCCTCATGTTGGGAATTATGAATTAAAACTCTTTCATATTAAAAAAAATAATTTAAACAAAAAACAAAAAATCAATCCAGAAAAATACGTCCAACAATTAATATACATTATGGCTTAAAAGCAAAATTTGCGTAATTTTACTGGAAGTATAGTCGGCTTTCTTTCGGTGCATATTTGACCCCCACTTTCAGGGCACGGAAGTTGCTTGGATGCACAACCGTTTTGGAAATAACTGATATAAAGTCGGGGAAAGGAACTTTTTGGACCATATTAGTGGATCGTAGTTTCTAGGCAATTCTGCCTCCTGTTCATATTTATCTAATTCGATGATAGCTGCAGATCCAATTTAAGGTCTTCCTTGGAACTGATTTATTGTTTTATCTAATTCTTCCCAAATGGAAGAATTCCCTGTCGTAATAGAGAGTCCTGTTGTACTCGTGTAGACAGCTACAGCTACAGCCGAAGTCAAAGTAGAAGTCGATAAACGTGATACATTGGAGGGCTACAATATCTATAATTTCTCTAGATTCAGTTGATGGAGATCTTGAGCGGCTTCCTGGCCGTTCCACAAGCACTGTTGAGTGCTTCAACATCAGCATTTACCATTATTCTTTAGTTTGCTAAAAGTGATACCAAATATAGCTTCACTGTCTTCCAGTTGTCGTCGATTGGAATGACATATTAATCTACAAACACTGGAAACGTACAATTTTACAACTTTTAAAGAATTATTTATTCATTTATTATATTAATTATAAAAAGAATATTCCTAAAGAATTATACATACACTGAAACGTTTGCATTTCCACAAATTGTGCGCACTTTGGATTCCTGGGCTGTTTAGTGAGAAACACCAAATGCAAAGAGAATAGTTTATGGTCTTTTTGGACCGATATCATACGTCAGTTTAAGAGAAGGGGGCGAGCCAAAGGTTTCTCACGTGATCCCAAAGTCTATCACAGCAGATGACAGAAGACTCACAGGCTGTAGTCGATATACAAACGATTGTTGGACGTTATGAAAAATATTTGAAATATATAGAAACTATGTACAAAAATAGATGTAAATAAAAAAAATACAGATAAATATGCTAACAAAAAAGTTTAATTAATATTTAGTTTTTATAAACACAACGTTTCATCTATCTTTATTAACTTTATAATAACTTAATGTTAACTGAAATTGTTTGTGGACATATTTGGTCGTATTTTTTTAAATTCATTTTACTTCATGTAAGAAAATTGAATTCTGAAAACTTGTAATTAAATGAAAAACTTTTTTTGAAAAAGTCTGTGAATATATTTTGTAAAACTTGGATCTTACTTTCCGAACAACCCTCGTCTTTTATGTGTTTTATTGATCATACTGATGGATGGATGTACCACGCAGTAGGCAGCCTTTGCATGGTTTTTAAACAGTGACATATCTTTGTTGTTGGCTGCTGTACTCTCCATCCCGCATCCACCGTTTCAAATCTCTTTCTATACTATTAAAGGGAAGTTACCGTCATGGATTTCTCTCATTCAGCTTGTCACTGAGTTAAAAGAATAAAAAAACTTGTATAATGTGTCAGCGTTTTATAACGCATGAACAGCAATGTAGTGGACGTCTCATCAGTATTAAAGCTTCGAAATTTAAAAGATTTAATCGGCTGTATCTCGCAGAATTATTATTTTCTCTCAATAATTTTTGCACCGATCTTGTATTAATATTATATTGAATTTTCGTAGCATGATCCAAGTAGGTGAGTGATTCAAACAGCAGATCACTCACCTCGTGCTGTGAATCGCTCAGAGAGTGATTCAAACAGTTAGGAGCTCTCGGATCACAGGAGCGGTGTGAATCGAAAGAGTTACCGTTCTTTTCTTCCCACTGAATGCTCATTCGCTCAGCAGAGCTAGTTCTCTGAATCAGATCTCCACCAGACCCCATCTCTAGCCCAGCAAAACGATGCCACCCATGCCTCTCAAAGTAATCACAAATGATTTGCATGACATTTTTTTCTTTAAATGTTGTTTCCTAATCCAGGGTTATTAAAATTTCTTCCTTGATTGTGCTGTTGTCGTCTAAATACAAAACAAAATCTACGAACTGGTTCCATAGAGCAACGTCGTTACTTTTCATCGCACTACAAACTGAAGTGTATAGTCTTTTACAAAACAGCTGCTCTTCAGTGTTATTGGACATTTTATTGATTCATACCTTCACTGTATTGTTGGGTACAGAAATATCTTGACTTTTCTTTGAAGCTTTAACTCCTTAAATTTCTTCAATTGCTTTGATCAAACATGGCTTCACTCGGCCCTCGGCAATAGTATGGGATTTCTTGCCTTGACGATTGATTGTGAAATTTCAAATGAAGCTCAGAGGGTATTTCTTTAACTTTCCTAATTTTCCAGCGAAGAATTTAGGAGGCCGGTCACTTCAGTTTGAATGGATTGTTTTTAAATGACGTTATAGTTTTGCAGATTTTATGGCTTCATTGTTGAAGGCAGTAGCACAAATCATGCCCTGGGGTCAACGCTGTTATTTACTTCAATTGCCTAAATACGAACTTGATATAATCAATGACCATTTTCAATATAAAAAGATTGAAAAACGTGCTTAATATTAACATACAATATCGGTAAACTCAATGTTACCATATTGCCAACATGCTAGTTGATAGTTGGTGCACCCTAGCGACTATTATGACAACTTCCCTTGGAATATAAGTCAGTAGTCACGCCAGGGTGATTATACCACAAACTTCAAGATTTCTGCTAGCTAGCTAGTTTTATTTCGTAGAATTAAAAAAAATTACCGTATAAACAGAAATGATTGGTAAAGTTTTTTGTTTTGGCGTACTTTCGCACTTCAATTTATTTGATCTTTAGAAAATGATTTCATAATCAATATATTCTAGACTCAAGAAGATAGTAGTTTGAATGACTTCTCAAATTTACATGTAATTAAAATTTTAGCAGCATTTTCTCTATAACGAGTTTGAGTCCCAGTTCATTGTTAGTATCAAAAGGATTAAGATGTTGTTAACAAATTTTGGGTCGTATAGTCCCGCTGACGCGACAGCTGATTCTTCGATTCCTATGGCCGTTTTTGCTAAATTAGCCAGTAAAGAGCACCAACACTCAATCTGGTAACAAATATTGGCAACTTGGCAACAAGTACGCAAAATGTTGCCATCATTTGATGCCAACAGCTAAAGCTATCAAAGGAATCACACTGCTCTACAAACCTCGCTGCTATAGAGTAGACTGAACAAATTGAGTTTCCAACTGTCGCCTCTTCATCCTACACTGCCAGTCCTATTTAATATCATATTTATGTATTTGTAGTTTTAACTTTTCATTATTGTGGTGTCGTCATGTAAAGAGAAGGCATTGTTATGTGAGAGAGTCAATGTTTCCCAACCTTTTTCTTATTATGCCCCATCTAAATCCCATTTTCGGTACCGGTTTCTGATGCACCCTTTGTACCAAATATTTTTTATATATTATAAAATTTTTAATTCTTCTTTAAATGAAAACTTTTGCAATTTGTTCAGGACAAAAGTTGGGTTTTAGGAGGCAATTACTAGGAGATTATTAAGAAAGAAACTGAACGTAAATTTTCAAAACATATAATAGACCGTCAAAATTATAGTACAAATTTTCTATGAAAGATTTTTCTTTTTTACTTTAATTATTAGTAATTATTTGTTTAGTAATTCCAAAATTAAATGTGAGATGACTCCTGGATTAGAGAGTCCCTTATGCTTGATGCAGAGCTATTATATTAGGAAACTTTAGTCTGGTATCCCTAATCGTAAAAGTGAGATGACCATAGTGATTTATACTGTAGGAATCGTTCAATACAGTGGCACTATTCCTTTACTAGGCACAGTAAACAATGGTCTTAGAGTAAATTGTTGTTTATATAAACTGACAAATTCATAAAACCTCATACAGACATCAAAAACTAGCTCGTCATATTCATCAGGAACCAACAATTATAGAACAAACTTATACACAAACTGCTACATCTATTTTTTTGGGTAACAGGCTACATGAGGGTGATTCTGAAACAGGCAACTCCCCTTATGTAACATGGGAAGGGAATTGAAAAGGGGGGGGGGGGTGTAAGGTAGGTAGAGCAAGGTAGCCAAGTATTGACTAGTACCTACCCAGTGATTCACCTGAAAGAGATGCAGAGAAACTCAAGAAAACCAGCATAAGGTAGGTCGAGGTATTGAATATTATTCTCACGCCCTTCCGAATGACGGCAGAGGAGTTTTCTGCAGTGTCGCAACATTCTTGTCTTCGTGACACCACCAGTTTTAGGAGAAAGCTGGCTGACTGATCCAATGGGATCAGGTGACAACTCTAACCATGTGCCGAGGGTCATCGACCCCCGTACATACCTTGAAATTAGAGAAAGAACCAGTCATCCCCAATGGCAAACCCGTATCCTTCATTTGTGTAGGAATACCTGCGAGAAAAAAGTATCAATGATCGTATAAGTTAATTCATCGATATAGTTAAGACTGATGACGGTGTCCAAGCAATAAAATTGGAGCTATTGCAATCAGTAATATAAATAAAGAAAGTTAGGATACTATTAATATCTGTCCTTGATTTATCAGAATTTCTGTTTTTAAACAATTTCGAAATAGTGGCTTGAGAGTGGTTATTTAATTGATTCAACTGTGATAAATTTAATTTAATATAATCTTTTTAGGGATATCCCTGTTATTTAACTGAGAATCATCGCATTCATTTAAATTATAAAACTATAATTAGTTAATAACCTTAAACTGAAATAACTAATCATGTGCTGTGGGTGGTTAGAAAAATGGTTTAGTTTAGTGTTAATAACTATCGGTTTAGAGGATCCTTGGGTTTTTAATTTATTAATGTTTTTTAATTGTCATGAATAGAAAATAAATTTCATTATTTTTTTCAATCTTCATTGTAAACTTTATTTCATTTAGTCGTTACAAAAACAAAAATTGTTGGTCTTTAATTACAATAACAAACAGATTATTAATATTGTAATTTTCGGCTAGGTCAGTCAGGTAGAACACTTCCGGTTTCGGAGTTCTTTACGGTTGAATTTGCACTAAAGGAGTTTTGTTGTCGGGAGAGGAAATAAAAGGTAAAAAGTAGTTATCAATATACAATGTTTACTCTACTTAATACAAATACAAAAATGACTAGTTTAAAGCATATACGGTTTTCGAAGGGCTAAACAATAACTGAATTTTAAATGAATAACGGTACAGAAACATTATTTCACTGTTATCGAATTTCAACAAGGATAAAATACGTATGCGGATTGGGTCTCCACTCTTGGCCCACCTTTACACACGTCGCTCGTAAAACATAAAGTTCACATTAATGTTATAAGTAATACGTAATTAATCCTCCTTCTCTCACCACTTTGTTTGAACACAAAGACAAAATATTTACATTGTCCGTTGCCCTTAAATGACGACGTAACAGCTTGTTAATCATTAAACACACTGAAGATAGGCGCGCACACACAAAGAAAATATTGGTTTATCAAGAGCGTCTTTACACTTTCAATCCTGGTATTTGCTGAAGTCAAATTTAGTTTCATAAAAACAACAACGTAATTTTCCACGTTAATAATCTAATTTAGCACAATCTGCTTCCACAGTATCTCGGTGTTTAGATAATTAAAACAATAACAAAGGTATGACTCCACCTTATCTATACATGTGCGTCCGAGAAGTCGGCTCGACGAAAGCTCGCTGGTCAGCGGTGACAGAAACGACGTTCAGCGGCAAAGGAAGACTCGCAATGTCTACCACGAGTCCCCCAGAAGATTCGCCAGCCAGGTCAGAACCAAGGGATGGCCCTGTAGAAGTCGCTGTCGTGTCAAGTATAAGTCACAAGTCGTCGGTCCACACTTCATGGAGTGAATGAATGCACACAATACTGTTTATGGGTCGTTTCGTTGTAGTAGTTAAAATTCGGGGCAAAATGTAGATGTACTAACGTAATTTCACGGACAACTGATCTTTGCGTGATTGAATGTCTGAAATCACTCATATTATTTCCAAGTCCTAAATCACTGTAACTTTAGTCAGGTTATCACTTGTCGTTAAATGTTCTAAGTCCAAATTTATGCAATCTTTCTGTCTGATGCACAAATAAAAATATACGCCCGTTCACCTCCAGTAGCAGGGACGGAGGTCTACGAAATTTGCTTGTATAATGAGCTCTTTAAGAGTGTCAAGGGAAAGAATGATTGCTGTAAAACGTAGAACAGTGCTGCTATCTATACTGGTGTCAATAAAAAATACTTTTTTGAAAAGTATAAAACGTGTACGGAAAATTGTAGATAACTGTCGCCGGTAAAAGTTATATCTGAAATTATTTACGTTTTTAAATTGTGTACTTATGTTAAAATTTAGATTATAAATTCCGAACTTTTATATGGTCTGGCATCACTGTTGACAACAGCGGTGCTTAATCGATGTGAGGCAACAATAATGTATGATATGTAGCTTTGTATCTTGATCGTCCCATTTTTCCAACAATGGGTATTGTAAAAAATCTGACTACAAAGTAATGCGGTGGGTTTAGAATCTGTAAGAGATGTCAAAAGAAAACGTAATTGAGGTGTAAACCAAATTTAAAGATTATATTTTATTCAAAAGTTATTAGTTTAAGTTTCAATTTAGACGTAATAATGAAATAATCATTGAAATTTATCTTTAAAATGGTTATTTAGAATTATAATTATGGTTTATTTTATTTAATTTAGAAATGATATTAGCGTGGAAATAACTTTAAATTAGTTTTAAAATAATTTTTAATTTCGTAATTATTATTATACAGTATTATTAGATTCTGATTTAACAATATGATTCTATTAAACTGACTGGTATGGTAAATGTAATACAAAAGTTGTGAGGAAATACGGTAAGGGAATATGGAAATAATTCCAAATATGGAACGGGCGTTACAATATATTTAACTAGGATTTTAGTGTAATACTAGGGTTAGTTAAAACATTGTTCAAGATGTAATTCATCATTGTGCTGGCGATATTAGCGCTCAGACACTGACCTATAAAATTGTTTAAACCATTGACCTCTAGAAGCGAAATATCCATTTACAGAATAATCATTAAACCCTCCAAATTCCCAATTCCCAATTATCATTAATTAATTTAAGAGCTAAAGGGATCAGTGTATTTGTATTTAAATATATGAGATTAGAAATTGATAGTATACAATTATGAACCTTATTTTTCATTAATATGGATCGTGTTTTCTTCATCGTACGGGTAATGCCAACTGTTCGATATGTGCTGCCGGACCCGCCCGCGAATCCACAGACCACCGGTTGGGAATCACTGACTTAAACAAGAAGGATGCATCTGATGATCAGTTTCAATACATTTTTACATTTATAGTGAATTTCGGTATGTTGAAGTAAAATCTTTGTTGACGTTTAATGAAAAGTGTGTGGTAAACCACGAGTAGCCAATCTTTTGCATACCTAGCTCCAATTTTTTAGCAGACGAGTTCAGATGCATCATATGACTCGAGCACATTTTATAGCGTCATGGTTAGGGGTTGGTAAATAGATATGAAGATAGAATAATTTTCTCTTAGTTAAATTAATTTTTTTAAATTTAAATTAGTTAAGTTAATTTACGCCAGTTTAATGTAGCACCAATTTATAAAACTCAAGAATGATGTTCAGGTACGAGATAGCTTCATGATGTTCGTTTGGTGAATACAACTCTGGACTCCAGTTGTTGGCACTGAGAGCGTGATCGACTTGTAACTTGGAATTGTCTGTTCTCTTTGTTTACCAGAAGAATTGTTATTAAATTCTTTTATTTGGACATTTATTGTATTTATTTATAGTACAAGTGTAACTTTACACTGCTTTATAATAATGTAAAGAGACTTCTCGTCCAAAATACAACATGCTCAAGGATGCAATGCGCCACTTTTAATCGTCCAAAACGCCACATTTGGCGCATGCGTCACAGTTTGGCCACCTTTGTGGTAAACAATAACTGAAAATATTTAGTATATATTTATCTAAAGCATAAAATGTTACTATTCTTATATTTAATTAACACGGTGAAGGTCCATATTACGACAAACATGTTAAGTTAAATTACTTAATTATAAATTTTAATTGTATATTTTAGCTTAGTTTCTTTTGCAACTAATACAGACAGTAAATGATTTAATAATCTTCATGTTAATAATATATAAATTTATGTATTTTAAAGTGATATTTACGTCAACATGAAAATTCATATAAGAATTAAATTGTTTAAATGATATAATAGTACCAAGCGGAGATTCTGGGTTTGATTCCCGTTCGGATTGAGATTCTTTTATCTTGACCTGTTAAAAAAATTGTATTACCTGTAAACAGTGTTTCACTATAAAATATAAGTAAAAGCTTTTCGTTCTACCTTATTTTTCCCACCGGACATGAAACAAAGCTTATCTTGGTTTTATTTTCATGGTTTTTACTGATTACGACTTTATCTCCCTGCTTTCAGATGAACATCAAAACTTTAATTAGAAGTAAATGTTGTTATAGTTACACGGGGAATTCAATTGACCCTTTTTATGTATGAAATTAGAGACATTATTTGTTCAGGGAAGATCTTTCATTGCATCGTTGTTAATTCGTAATAAATATTGTACGAAGTTTTAGCTTTCCGGCCAATAAACAACCTTATAATATTGCAGATATTTTACTAAAATTTAAGTATCTTTTTAAAAGATACGGTGTTCCTTACTTTTAGACTGTAAAACGTCGTTTCCTACATCAACAAAATAATACATTGAAAATGGAAATTGATTACTGTGTTTCTTTATACTTTTACCTATCTTTGCCAAGAATTTTACTAAGATTCTGTAAAGAAATAGTCATGTAGCAGTATTCCATTCCACCATTTTAGAGAAAAAAAGTGAAACTAAAATTAAAATGGCCGGAAGGGAATATAAACCCCGGGCCTTGTAATTACAAGTCTCGCGTGTATCACGCGTCACCCCGTTGCTTTAAAAACGACGGCTCCACATCAACACCATTCCTTCACCTACAGTTATATAAGAAAATGTAATTTGTGATAGTGAACCGCTTAACGAAATATATTTCACAAATTTTAATGATAACTGTAGATTATTTCAGAAAGCAGAAGTTCAAATTTATGAGATCTATTTCATACGAATGTAGCTGTAAATTTATTGCCGAAATAAAAATATTATTACTGTGCGTAATTTAACATTAGGTTTTCTTCACTTTGATTTACTACAAACTATTACTAACGAGATACATTTTAAATGCACTTCATTTATTACGCTCGCTATCTATCGAGTTATCAAAAACAAATTTAATTTTCCAGAAACGAGGATAGTAATAAATTACTTGATACTACATTATACTGTATAGAAAAGTGTAGATAAAACGAATTTCTTGTGCTTAAAATTGTCATTTTATATTATTATATTTTCGTTACTTCTACATCTTGAAATGAAATTCAATAAGAATATTGTTTCAACTATCCAATAAATTATTTACGATGTAGAAAACTACATGAATCGTGTCTTTAGGTTTAAGTCCATAATGTAGCATAGGCGTATATATTTTAACAAGTTAGTTTGTTGATTGTGAAATGTAAAAATACGACCTTTGTTGTTTTTTCGGATGGGTGGTGGGAAAATTGAGCGTTAGGCCATTGGGCCTTTGAAATAATTCCAGAATTAGAGTAAACACGTTCTATATACTGGAAGTGATAATTTTGGACGTGCTAAAGTTTCGTTGACCTGGTAGAGCAGGCTCCAGCATAAATTACGTCATACCGCCAAATTCTTAAATTGGCGGCCAATTAAGGGCGTAACTTATATAATTAAAAAAGATTGAAGGAGATTGGTGCCCCAGGCTTAACGAAGAAGTGGTGTGCTGATAGAAAGGGAGAGAGTACTGTGTGCAACGGGAGGCGAACGAGATTGGAGTTCTTTTAGGACATTAAAGGACACTATAAATTTGCCTGCTCCGAGAACCAGGAAGAAAATATACGTTGACCTCTACAATAATGGAGTGCAAAAAGTTGCTAGATCATACATTCTAAGGGAACTGAATCAAAGTGGAGATTACAACCGAGCTATCAGCATCGACTTACAACACCAAGAGTCAGGGCTTCAATCACCTGTGCAGGAGGAGCCAACATTGCACAGTAAGATCTCTAATAGACAATGTTCTTAAATGACGTTGTTCTTGAAATAGTTTAAATTCAAGGATAATTAACCTGATCGATTTTAATAGTCTTTAATAGGGTTTTAAATTTTACGTCGTGATATCTTTTTTTTTTGAATTTGTATTTTTTCTGTAAATTTTAAACTCGTGCGGTCAACCTGAAATCGGTCCATGCCTCTAGCAGGAGATATTTTAAACAAGTGTAGTCTACATATTGTTAGGTTGCGAAGAATACGATTAGTAAATTATAGGCGAGCCTAGCTTAGGTTTACAGGAGTGCAGGGATGTTGGATTGATGTTGGATCGGTCCTCGGGACGTCGACTTGGTCCCGCTCAGTGGTAGAGTACCTGGATCCAGTCGACATTAATTCATTCTTGTCTTGTAAAATAAATATATTCAAAGGGCTATTAAATACATTTATTTTACCTAGAGAATATTACAAAGGAAAACAAAAAATGAGAAATTATAAATTATTCTCATAAAATGTACATAAAACAAACAGATCTAAAATAGCACAAAAATTCGGTTAATTTATTGTATTTATATAATATTTTGTGGGGTAATTACTATGTGAAGGTGATCCTAAAGATTGCAACTCCTCTTTAGTAGCATGGGAATTGAAAAAGGGGAATGTGAAGGGAGAGGAAGGCAGTCAAGGGTTGAACAGGGCCCCCGAACTGTAGTTCAAGTATTCTAACAGGTGTTTCACCTAAAACAGCTGCAGGGAAAACCCTATAAAACCTGCATCAGGTATGTCGGGCTTTAGGGTACTATTCTCACGTTCTTCCGAATGACGGAAGATGAGTTTGCTGTGGGGTCGAAGTATTCTCCTCTCCGTGTTTCCACCAGTTTTAGGAGGCACTTGGCCGACTAATCCAATGGAATCATCGGACAACTCTTACCGTATGTCTAAGATCTTCGAAACTAGTACATACACCACCTCAAACATCATTTCAGAACCTTGAAAACCTGAGAGAGTACGAGGCACCTCCAAAAATAGGCTCCATTATTGACTTGTTCGTTTTTGTTGTCCCTTGTTCCTTTTTTGAGTGCGAGTTTTTTTTTGTCAATCAGCAGTCTCGCATGGGTAAATGTTTTCGTGGAACACAGACTTATAGTAAAAGATATTTCAAATTGTAATGGAGAACTGAGGAAATGAATTTTTAAATTTAAATTCCGACAAGTTTATCAAGTTAAAATTAAAAAAATAATTTATTACAACTATTACAAATTTAGTGTGCATTTAAATGCACGGCTAGCACAGATTTAAAATTTAGCAAGCGACTAAATCTATTACAGGGCCATGAAATATGTGGGCGTTGTAGTGCAGGATGAATTTGTCATAAGAATTTTGATGCAATGGCACTAACACACCTTATTATTGTTTTCGTAGGCAGCTGCATCCTTTGTCGGCACAAAAACCTGATCTTCGTTCCTAGAATTCTGGTCTCCTTCCTTGTCCCTGACGATGATTTACGCGGAAGGGGAATACCACCTGCTGCTGCCTTCTCTTCTTTCCTTCACTCAGTTTGCCTCCTTACATTCTTCTCTTTCTGCTTCCTTTCACTTCGTCTCCGGTTTTGGTGCGTATTGCAAAATAAGTTGAAAAATTTTTTTAACTGCGTTGGGCCTAATTTTATAGTTTGCACGTGTTAACCAACGGAAGTTGTGATAAAGTAAATGAACTAATCAGTTTAGTTGAAGCATTTCAAGGTAGTAGTTCATTATATTGAAGGAAATATAATAAAATTATACTCTTAAAAGAACTATCTTGCCCATCACTAGTGTGTAGAATTCATATATAGCGTTTTACTTTTAATAGATTTGTTACATATTTTGCATTTTTACTGTTATAAATAAGCAAAAGTCGTCTACGAGTTTGTGGCGTTCTCTTTATTATCTCCCGCACCCCCGCACTACTGATATGAAAGAAATAATACATTCATGTAGCGTCCTCATATTCTCCAGAATAAAGATTATTTCCGTCAATATAATGTCAAACTGACAAACATTGAATTCGTTAGATATTTTACTATGTGAGATTTATCTCTTATTAAACCTGAAGGAAAAGGCTGAGCTAAAAAGATAACATGTCTAACAAGTTCATGGCTTATTTCGAGACCTAACGAACACTTCATTCACATATAGTTTGAAGGACTTGGAAAAATCCATAGCAAATTAAAACGACACTAAAGAGATTATGCAAACGAATAAAAATTAATCAACCCAAAAGAATGTGCTTTAATATAAGTACTTGACCTTTCTTCGTACCTTCATACCAACACACGCTAAATATAAACGAATATCCAAATTTTAATAGAATATTATACCATAAAACTTTAAAGAATGTTACTTGTACATAAATGAAAAATAAACCTTGGTTTCAAATTAACTCCCATTTTAATAAAAACTAAAATTATATCTTATTAATTTTGTTTACGATATTTTAAAATACATAACGTAGCGTTAATTGAAACATTACAAAAATTATTTTAAAATTATACATATTCAAATGTAATTTAGATTATAATTTGTTTTAAAGTCGTTAATACATTTTACATGTACAAAATTTACATAATCAAACATCTCTGTGGTTATTGACCACATTAGGCAACGTAATCTAAGTATCGTACAAATTTTACATTGAATTTTTATTTTCAGTTTAGTCCTAAGTTGTTAAGGATGACACGTCGAAATTGATTGCAGTCAACGCTTTACGTAAAAATTAAAATAGACTTATCAGATCTCGAGATTTGGTAAGTGAACGTCCACCAACGGTCAGTTTACCTCAAAACTGTGAATCATTCTATAAATTTTGTATTATGTTTAGATATGTCACCACTACCTTTCCAGGAATTCATACCACTTTCATCCTTAAAATATATACATGACTTCTTAAGTTTTTCTTTTCATTACATTGTTCGTTTTTGTATTATTTTAACGTTATCATACATAATTTCATGTTTTCAATATTGATGATGCAGTGACAACATGGTATTTGTTTATGTATTGCTTTTATATAAGTATCATCAAGTATTAAAATTAGTGCCTGTGTTTATAATATAATATTTGTTGCAATTTACGTTATATTTCATATATTACAAATTATTTTATTCTTTAATTGGCATTTTATTTTTAGCTTAGTTAAATATTTTTTATCTTGTTTTCTGAATTTAATCGAAATTTTAGTTAATTACTTCCGCTGTTTTCAAAAACTGAAGTTAATTTATGAATATATAGCAACATGTGCCAACTAAAAGCATGCAGACGCATACAAACTTTTCCTAAAACTGTCCACAGCATCGTCTTTGACAAGTGACGTTAAAGACTTACTTTCCGAACAAACGTCTTAGGTCTACTTAGGTAAGATGCTCTGATCCTCTTCAAACTTTTTCGGTCTTCCCGTGCTTCACCTTTTATACAACAACCAGTCGTTTCGAATTTTCTATACCAGTGATTCCCAAACAATGCGTCGAGACGCCCCGGGCTGTTGCGGCTGCCAATACATATTACAAAACTAGATACATTCAGCTCAGTAAATGTTTTCACAGGATTAATAAAAGTTGTGTCTCCAATCCATTGTAATACAGATATACAGGGTTTTTCTTTAAAGGCGGGTCGATGCTGAAATAGAATAAAACAAGCTGTGTGTGAGGTATTAACGAAATTCTTTTTTAATTTAAAAAGGCATACACGGGCCTTTCAAATAAAAAAAAATCACTAGTACCTCACACACAGCCTGTTATATCCCGTTTCAACATCGACCCGCCTTTATTGAAAAACACATTATAAAGCTTATATATAGAAATATTTCACCTAATGTTTGCTTTTCGAAAAATCCGATATTGTGATAAATCTAAATAACAGGCAAAATAGGCGGTTTAATTAATTCCTAATACGCTTAGTCCTCAACGTTTTGGTCTTCATCAGAACTGATTTATTGTAATTTAGAAATTATCGCTACGGGAAGAAAAATTAAAGACAATGATTATTTTCCCTTGTTCAACAGTTTCTTATCTCCAATGAAGTTGATTTGCGTTCCATATAATTTTTATAGTTCAACATATATTTTTGAAGATCATCTGACAAAACTTTTCAAATGGTTCAAAAATACATTCACGAAGATAATATGAATTCAAGAGTTCTTCGAGGGAAACTCTCGTTTGATTTTACATCTTTACAAGAAGAGTTTCAGCAAGACTTGGTTGAAGACAAAATTTGGCAACTTCCTAGCTATGTAAAAATGAGATTTCGGCGGTCCGTGCAATAAAAATGAAGTACTGTGCGAAAACGATTGTGGAAAAAGGGATGAAGGTAGGTGTATCCACTTTAATTACGATATTTTGAGAAATTCTGAAGATCATCCATCCCATTGTTTTCATTATTCCTCATCAATAAATTGATTGTGAATTTAGTCTGTGTGTTTCATTTATTATCAAATTAGTATACTAATCTAGCCGCATTGGCAGTAGACTTGAAATGAGTACGGTGGACCAAATTTGGGGCGTCGCGGATAAACTGTATATATTAAGGGCGTTGGAGTGAACAAAGTATACGA
Organism: Eucriotettix oculatus; assembly: GCA_034510155.1. NCBI lineage: Eukaryota > Metazoa > Arthropoda > Insecta > Orthoptera > Tetrigidae > Eucriotettix > Eucriotettix oculatus. Next base: position 204,623,741 of record CM067376.1, read on the forward strand.
TCGGCGGATACTTTTAGCACACGGGGGATCACAATTAAACTGAAAACAAAACGCATATTGAACTGAAATTACAGCTACACTCTAAAAAAACTGCACAACAGAAAACACTTTACGCTCAGGAGTCGCCATGTCGCGTGTGTAGCGCTGCAAGCGGGAAAACAACATATCAGTATTCTCGCATGTGCTTATCTAAAACTGTTTGAGATGATTTTTTATTGTGGTGTTGATACTACTCTTACTTATGATGGTAATCATGTATAATAATTCATAAATTGATTTAATTTTTTCTTTTCGAACTTGTAATCTGTCCGTCCCATCTTTTCATGTGTATGGTTTAGAGTTGTAAGTGTTAAGAGGTCGCTGTCAGATGCGGGAAGGAAATACGATATTAGCCGCAATAGAGGGGTAAGGAAGCGGCGCAGCGGTGCGCTCTGACCTAGGCCTAGCGCGATCGATGAGGCCTCGCGCTGAGCGGAGAGGAGCGGAGCGGCTCAGTCGGGAGCAGCACGCCGCTGAGAGCGGAGCTTGGCACAGGCGCCGCGCAGGCCCCGGACCACGATGCTACAGGCGTCGCGATGCCAGCCGACACCAAGGACGAAGCCGTAGGCGCCATGGACGACGCGAAGCGGGCCAACAACGGTTTCTTGCGCGACCAGGAGAAGGAGACCTTGCTGCACATGAATCCTCTGGCGGCTGGGGGCAGCTCCGCGACGACGGCCGTGCGCTACGCCCCGGGGGCGGCCACGACGACCAACGTCGTGGTGGTGGGCTCCGGCTCCGGCGGCGGCAGGACGCGTCGAGGCCGTCGCACGCCGCTGGAGCGCTCCCTCGCGGCCGTCGTCGCCGCCTTGCTCGTGAGCTGCGTCGCCTTCCTCGCCATGGCCCTTGTGGCCCGGTCGCGCTGCGCGGACCGAGGTGAGCTTTATAACTGAACAACACTTACAGATTCTCATACAGCTTTTGGCAATCACGGCCGACAGATTGTATAAAAATTCTAACGGTATGGGAACACAAACAAATCGTTATTAATCTTAATTTCCATACCTTTACACTCTGCAACCGCAATTTTTTATTCTGAGAATGAGATAAACTGACATTACACTGTCTCGTTTACTCGTTTCGTTCACTATACAAAATTTGCCGCAAACTTTTCTCACCGATTTCCTAATTTTTCACTCACACTTACTTGCGTATTTATGTGATCAAAATTATTGTGTTCTACCTGTTTATCCGGTTCACGTGTAGCTACAAATAAAAGTAAACAACCGAATATATATGAAATTTAGTTTGATTATTATAGTGTCAATTTGTGTTTCTTTATATGATTTTATTTTGTTTAGGCAATATCCATGTTGACAACAGGGTGACACGTGTGAGGTTGAAAAACGTTAAATTCAGATAAATGATGTCAAAGTCATTATAAGCATAATTGAAAAGTGACTGTGATAAGATTTAAACATAATTTCCTCTTAAATTAAGTTAATATAGGTAAAAGACACTACGCCCCTAAATAACTTGGGGTTCTATCTAAGTAATAACTGATCTCAATTAATTTACTTTAAATGTGTTCCATTACTTATTCACCATTGCGATAATCGTGACATCCTCAAGTAAATTTTATTTAATGCCTGTTATACAAATTAATAATGCATAAGACACGAGGGTTTTGTAAAATTAGCATTAGAGGGAAGTGTGTGAGGTAAGAAGAGAAGAGAGAGGCCAAGGATAGAATGCGCTAAGCAGATTAGAAAGGATGTGAGTAGTGCTAGTTACAAGGAAATGAAAAAGCTTGCGTAAGATAGGTTATGGAGGGTTGCATCAGACCAGTCTTAGGACTGAATACTACAACAATGCATATTATTTTAATATCTGAACTTCGAATTTACGATTTTCAACTGTAATTGATAAGCCTATGGTAATAGTTAATGAAAATTAAAATACAGCTAGTGTTGATTGATTACCAGAGTTTTCTGGGATTGTAATATTCTCATAACATTTTGTCTGTATTTAGTAATTTTCTGTGTGTTTTAATTTTTGGCATCAGAGAAACTCCAGTAAAAACGCCTGACGTATACAGCAGGTAGCTAAGCTGATCTGTTATTTTTCGTACATAAATTCGGTCCACGGAGTTTGTAAGACTTATCTGACTGAAATTCTTCGGAAGGCATTGTTGCCCCTAAAAAAATTTAATTGAGATTACCAGAACTTATAATAAAAAGGTTTTATATCACAACGATTGTATTATACTATCTTCATTGATCTATTATTACTTTGGTTCTAATTCTAGAAGATCTGCTGTTTCATGACGGGTAGCGTGAAGGAAAATATAGCAAACCGAATAATTAAGAACCTTGTTTTATACTTAATGATAATCCCTTGTCAATGAAGAATAGGTATTTACAAGGCTTTTAATATATAAGGAAAAGTTGCAGATCGATAATGATTTTCATTTGGCAAACTTCAGGCAGATAGACCACAGGCGCTACGCTTGTAGAACTTGTCATTTGCTTTATACTGAAGAGTAGAAGAACTGGAATTAGATTCTCCTTGCTGTAATACTTTTTTTTGTTTTTTCTACCTTTTCTCAAAATAATGATGGTAAATTTAGGGTCGTTTCATTTACAACGCCGCTCCTCCCTACTTAACAAAAATTAATAGTAATCTTACATTCGACACATAGTTTCTCATAAACAAATCCAGTCACGAGGGGCTGACAGATTGTCAGACACCGCGGTGATACTAGTCATAAACATATAGAAATTACAGACCCTACAAAAATTTTGAAAGAATATTCATTTCCACAATTTTCCCCAGTTAATATGATGAAAAAGTTTTGGGGGGTCCTTCCGGGTGCCAACGATAAAACATAAAATCTTCGTCGACTTCCACCGTCCGAGAGTTTGATCTGGAAAGGGATTTTAATATTACATTCGACACCAAGAAAGATTAACGCTTCCGTAAATCATTTATATATATATATTATTTTTATTTTACACTGAATATTACTCAAATTATAAATAAAAGTATTATTTAGCCATATTACTATATTCTCGAATTTGTTGTCTCTTTCGACAGTGTAATTAAAGTTCCAGTGGGGAAGAGTGGTATTGGAAATAAGGCGAATTATGAGCGAAGTATTAATAAAATCCACTAGGGCGAATCCACTCTTCCCCACTCGAACTTTAATTACGCTGTCGAAAGAGACAACAAATTCGTGAATATAGTAATATGGCTAAATAATACTTTTATTTATAACTTGAGTAATGTTCAGTATAAAATAATGGCCCACAAATCACTTGGAAACTCTTCTAGTAATCCGATAACGTTACATGACTCCTCTTTAGATAGTTCCGCTGGGAGATCCAACACCCGACAGCTTGGCAATTTATCGCCCGGATGGATCCTTAATTAACCGCAGCACCCTGAATCTTCTTCAACAGAATATAAGCGGTCTGAATTTTGAATCTTCCCAAATCAATAGTGAAGTACTAATACAATTCATAAGGGCGCTTTATTTCCAATATCACTCCTCCACACTTTAGAGAAAAATTAAAACAACTGATAATTGGAACACTGAAAACGTTGATCATTCAAATACTAACCACTCATGGTTTAATTTTAAACATTTTGTTATTTGCTCTTTCAGAATGTTTACAATTTCCTGATAGCAACTGACGATTAGGAACAGGTGACTTCCATTTTTTATTAAGAATAGCTTACTGTTTGTTTTGTTTGGCGCTAGAATTTGCGGCATTATCGTTAAACAGATGTTGTCTTCTTTGAATGTTGTGATTTTATCTGACGTGAGATAAGTGAGCAAGGCTGAGATGGTGCTTTCTTATTACCTTCCTGAAATATTTTACCTTTTTAGGCGGTAACGTTTAGGGACGTTATAATAAAAATAACCGTAAGCTGCATTGTTTCTGTCTTAAGCGCGGAGGAGTTAAAACTCGCAACGAACAAACGCCGTAAATATTTTGTTGAAAATAGGGCAAACAACAACAGAGATAATTATAACAGCTAATTCAAGAGATGAATTTTATGTATTCAAATTTATTTGACATAATGTAATTCTATGATTTAGACAATTTGGCGTACTCTTATAAAATTAACATCTGCCTATGAAAATTTTGTGAGTTCGTTAGATTAATTCTTACAGGCCGTTAATAATGATATGTTAAACGATTTTGGGTCATTTTTGTAAATTATTTAATGTGATGTTTATTTTGAAAACAGTAGCGACGTTGGCGAAATTATTCAGTTCACAAGACGATGTAAAAACTATGCACATATAAGCGTTTGATACAAAAAGTCGGATGGAAGTCATATACGATGTCGTATATTACTAGGACCCATAACTGCATGTTGAAATGCTCGTTATGAGATAATTATCTTGTATTTGGTCAAGTTAATTGCTCGTTAAATACACGTGTAAAACGGAGGAGAATAAAAATAAACTTCAATGATTCAGCTGCAAATATTATTTTTCTTTGGCATACATGTAACAATACTGGTGTAGAATACAAACTGAATGATTATAACAGCAAGGAAAGAAACCGCCGTAAAAAAAGAAAAAAATGAACCGAAGTAGCAACATTTACACAGATGGTTGAGATGCGTCAAGGTGACAAGCTACAAGTCATGGATAAGTGCTGAAGTATGATACGTGAAATAATATGCCCTGTGTATGTAAAGCGGGTGTCCCTGATATAAACATGCTACGGCGGAAAATTTTGCTTGTAGTCAGTTTGGAAAAACAAAATTGTGGATAGGCATATGGACTTTCTTACAAGTATTTCCCAATATCCATAAAAATGGTTTTACTGCTCGCAATAAGCTAAATTCCAAAAGCCTGAATAGTTCATATTATGAATATTAAAAACTTTATTCCTTTTTAGTTTCATACTGCAGTTGTGCTAAAATTAAAATAATAATTTTTACTTAAAACTAAGTCCGGAAGGCGTTTCTTCATAGAAAAGAAACTTTTTTTTTTACAAATTTGACATTCCAATTTGTTCAACAAAAACATAAAAAGAAAATAATTATTGGTCAAAATAAAAATATTTTATTCAACAGCAGTGAATCCAACTCACTATTCGTGGTAAACATTCCAGCAAAGCTGCAAGTCAGTTTTCACTAAAATCTTTTGTTTTTTCACGAACTCGAAATCGATACGCTATCAACAACACCAGTCGAAAGAGACTTAAAACTGAAGTGTGGTATGGACTTTATACAACAAGTCTTTGAAAAACATTCAAAATAAAGGAGACTTACTAGTGAAAAAGTTGCAGACGTTTATGAAAAAACGGGTAACTTCCGCCATATTGCTCAACCTGGTAGTATGACAAATAATATGGGTACATATAAAGGCAGCCCGTACTGAATACTAATTACACGTATCGAATTGTTTAGCGAGTTAAGTAAAACTACCGGGTAGTCAAAGCAGGAACTTGGCCATAATACGGAACTTAGCAAAGGTTTTTATCACTAAAAATGAAGGTAAAAATCTGGGATTTCTTTTGTGAAGTCAATTATTACAAAGAAGGCGACGAAACAACCACGGGATTAGGAAGAAAATCCAATGTTCTAGCATAAAAATCCGGAACTACTGTACTGCATTCCTTTAATTCTCGCATGACTGCAGAAAAAATAAATTATGTATAGATAATTGTTTTTATATTAAGCTAATAATAAAAAAGAAACATAATACAGACAAACTTTAAATTGAGAAAATTTCAATTAAAACAAGTGCGTCTTTTTTTTATTATTTAATGTTTAATGGCGCTTCGACATCTAGGTCATTAGCTGCAAACAAATTTTCCATAATTTTAGCTAATAACATCTATAAATTACGTAAGTTTAGACAAGTTTGTTTCCTCGATGAATTCCAGAAGAATATGGACAGTGTAGAACTCCTCCGCGGTAAAATTTGGTGCTACTCGTTCAAGATTACTTTCTTGTATTGTTATTAATTCAGGAAGCATGGATTCACTCAATGAAGACAAAATTTTTCCTTTGTAAGAAACCATTTAGATTGTAATGAAGTATAAGCATTCTAAGTTGGGTGTTATAAGGAGTATTCATATTCTGATAAATCTTAATGAATTAGTTTTTTTAACCCTAATCATTTCTGCTCTGGATGCTTTGTCTGTGATTTAGGGTACAGTTTATCTGCTTAGCTTCTTCTTCTAACACATTTTTGAAGACTGTCTTTAGATTTCTTTTCATTAGGAGAAGACGAAAAGCTGTGTTGAATGTCCGGCACCTCGAATTTTACTTTGTAATTATTACTCAAATTAAAGTTTGTCTGAATTAATGTCGTATACTTTTTATTTTATTTTAAGAGACGTTAATTTCTACGTTTAATTTCTATCATGTTTATTAACATTTTCAGACGCATTATGTGTAGATCTCACTTTGAAATAATAAAGATATTACAATTTTTTATTAAAAGTTCGTTTATTTAGAAGACATGGGTCATTATTTTATTTGAAAACAAGTTTAATAAAATAATTGAATAACTGGGAAATTATTAATTCATTAATATGAAAAATTACTATGAAGACTTGTGAGCACTCACTGGAGTAAAAGTTTTATTTATTAGTATAAGAGATTTAACAAGTTTTATGGGACGCTGGCGGACATTGACTTTTTTAAAATTTATTTTATGCGGCATAAACAATTTGGTCATGAGCGACAGTTACATCGAAATGTAATTACTTATTATGAATACAGAGACGTAGTTTTATATTTCCTCATAGAAGTCCGTTTCTTTAATAACTGAATGATTCTTGGTATACAGAGGAGTGACATTGTCTTCCGAATAATCATATTTCTAATCAAATTAAAGGTAATATTCCTGTATGCCAATAATGTAAGAGGAAGTTTAGCCATTATTTACTTCTAATTTATAGTCATGAAAAATGAATAAATGAAATAATCGGTTTGTACAGTGTGTATGCATATAAGGTTTAATGGTTTATGTTGAAGTCAGGGACAGGTAATAAAAATACAGACCACGGGCGCTAGTAGTTATCGCGACCAGATTCACAATATTTTACTTTTGTTCAATACTCCCTAGAATATTTATTACCATTTTCAGAAGAATGAATCGATAAGAAAATATTAAAAATTTTGTCTCGTTTTATATATAAGAAGTTATTTTAAAATTTTGTAGTATGATAATCTTGCAGTGGTGTAGTGATCAAAGTCAGCGCCTTCCAACGCAGAGGTTCTAGACCCGCAAGAGAGCGGATGTTTGTGCTCGTTACACTTAGGGAAACTGAAGGAGAATAACTACGCTAATTACTACATGCCACTCCTAGAAAATAGTAAGTAATGTGTCTTGAAAGGATTCTGGCAGGCCAAGGGCCTAAATGGGTGTACCGGTAAGGAGAAAGAAACAATTGATAGATTTCTTTGAAATGTAACATTTTAACTAATTGTATCTACAGTATAATTTTGACGCTATAAATTGACTCAGCTCATATATCTTTTCAACGATTGAATTTGTTTTAGCATAAATAGTGGCTTTAAAAATACTCTGTATATTACATTCGGATTTTTTCGGATCATTTTGGATCTGCAATTTATTTCCCATACGAATATATATTAAATAATGATTTAGATTTATTGTTGTTCCATCAACCCTCGATTGAGGAAATAGGATACGTCATACATTAAAAATGAACAAAATAAAGTACATAATTCAAGATAAATAATCTTAAAATAAATTAATAAAAGAAAATGTATATAGACAAAAGTCAATATAAACACAACACGGACACACGATGTCACACACACACTGGGAAACACAAACAAGCACACACTGAGGAACACGCAATGGAGTTTTGACTACTTGGAGCTCTGCGACCAGGAAACTGTCCTTCCCTCTGTCGTAGCTCCAGGCAATACACGAAACAAACAAACAAAAGAGCAGACAAAACTGAATAGAAATTTTAAAGATATGTGATGTGCTATTTTATAAGGCAGCTCATTCAACACTTTTTGCAGGAACCTTAATTTAAATACTAGAAGGACGATTAAGAAAATCCTATACTGAGTAAAACGCGCCATTTAAAAGAATAGTTTTACTCTGCTTTACGAATCTTTTGTAGGTACTATTTTTAACCTCTGGCGGAAAGCTGTTGTATAAAATTATCCCGGTATTGTAAATACTTTTCTGATGTAGAGCAAGGCGATGCTTATCCGACCTTAGAGCTGAACGATTTCTGGTCGCGTATTCTGAAACTCGCCATTTGTTTGAAACAAATTAGTGTTCCACTTTATAAACTTTAATATTTCATAAATATATACGCTTGATGTACTAATGTACACAAAGAATTAGTTCAGTTAAATGAAATTTATAGAAAATCATTTAACGTCCGTTTTTCCAAATTAAATGAAATAAATTAAAGACCAGTGAGATGAGGAGGGGAGTTATTTTTAATTATATAATTTTATCTATTTTAATGAAGGGTTCAATCTTTAAATTTATCTCATTTTGATTTTTATGAGCTTTATTTGGAAAGAAACAAATTAAATACTGTTTACAATTACTATAGTCTAGGAAAATAATTTTCTACGATCCATACTAACAGAATCAAGTTGTTAACCCTAGCCGCGGAGTCTCAGGTTGCCCGCGAGTTTATTTAATTTCGAAACTGTCTGACGATTTTAGAATTGGCCTGGGTAGGAAGGAGTGCTTATTACAGTGGAGTTTTCTGTCTGATGCTGGTTGTAGCGGTGGTGCGAATGACTGACGAATCCTGGACCCATTGACATTTTTGCGGCGAGATGAGTTCGTCGGCCATGGGAAGAAATTTGCCTTGTAAGGAACTTGCCAACCTTACATCCAATACGACGTACGAGCCATCAGTTATATTCTAGACACGTATTGATTTCACAAATACGTTATACTTGGCGTCTCAGCTTGTAGTGCCTCCTTGGCTTTCTATCGCTAGCCTCCAGCCCCCAGGAGTACCGTAATTCGCATTGTCATAGGGCCTTAAATCTGCCCTTGTCAGCAACGCTCAGGTGGTCCTCGCAATCCTTCGACTTCAAACTACTTCAAAAATTACTCTACACTCTACACGCGATCACCATCATTTTGCTAATGTTAAATTGATTTTAACATATAATTCTAATGTGTTACATAAGCGATCATTACACCAGATACAAAGTTTTTTTTAGTTCATTCAACGTTTACGTGCATATTTGCAACTTCTGCAGGTTCTCATTTCTAAAGGAAATATATTTTAAGGTAATATTGTATATTCGAAGATAAAATTGGTTTTTAAAATTCTTGTCTGTAGTTAACTTTTATTGGAATTTGATAACTTAAAAAGTGCAAAAATCTGGACGAAACCTCGTAAAAGAACTTAAATAAATAGTTTCGCTCACATATTGGTTGAACTGTTTATTTGTAAATAAGGGCATTCGGGATTTTTATAACTAACTACCTTTATGAATTGTGCAATTTATGAAAATATTTTTCTACGCTTCGTTAAACTACATTTAATCGATCTACTGCTGTACTAATACATATTAATTCATGAATGTTCTTTTCTCGAACGCATAAAGCTAATTTCTTTGAGTTTCGGTAATGTAATATTAGCTAAAGAAGAAAATGAAATATTACTACTTTAATATAAAAATGATATATTCATGTTAAAGTACTAAATATTTATTGGTTTTGTGAAATTAATGCACAAAATATCGTTACCCCACTTTTGTTGCTACACACTAAGTTTCCCAATTATTATGACCACCTGCTCAATATTGGATCACCTTTTGCTCTTAATACTGCTTGAATTCTTCTGGGCATGGTTTCTATGAGATCTTGGTAAGTGATACGAGGAATTTGAGAGCATAACTGACGAATTTTACTTTCCAATTTCTTAAGGTTTGATGGTACTTGATCCAACCGCCTGATGGCCCGTTCGATCTAATGCCACAAGTTCTCAATTGGATTAAGATCTGGAGATTGTGCAGGCCAACGAAGCCGACATTTTCTTCCAACCAGCTGAGGACAATACCAACTTTATGACAAGGATCATTGCCCTGCTAGAAGTATCAATCCCTAGCAGAGTACATAATTTGATAACAGGATGTACTTGAGCTGCGATAATACGGTAAATATCCGTGGGCATTCGGTCCTTGTTTCACAGAACGAAAGTACCATTCCAAGAAAACATACCACGAACCATAATAATGCCACCACCAGCTTGAAGTGTTGTAGTAATGATATTGGGGTCCATTCTTTCGTGTTGTTTTCTCCATATTCGAATCCCTGAAATCGCGATTCATCAGACCACATGACCCTTTTTTAGTCATCTGCTGTCTAATCCTTATGCTCCTTGAAGACGTCTGCTATTGTTCAAGGCAGACAATAGAGGCCTTCAAACTGGTCGTCGGTTTCCATTGCCCTACGCTGTTATGTGCCGCGAACAATTCGTTCAGAGATATTCACAGTTAGTCCTTGATTACGATTCTCCGCTATTTTACGCATTGTCGCTAATCTGTTGTTCTGGACAACTCCTGCAAGTCGCCTTTCACCTGGAGCATTGAGTAGCTTGTGACGACCACAAGCCAGACGTTGAGACCCGGGTTTGTTGCTTAACTGTTCCTCTGGAACACTTCACAAATGCAACCGTTTTGCTGATACTGCTTCCGACGCTTCGAGTGCCCGCGTTCAAACTGAGTTAATTCACGTCTTTTGTCCATATCATCGAAAATCACACAGTTCAAATGATGGTTCACTTCTCCTGCATTCCCTCTAAAGGCAACAATGTGACGCTGTCAGGTGGTTATAATAATTTTGTCACTCAGTGTACAAAAGTATATTTACTTTATAATATTTAATTAGTTATATTGTTTTCCGCAATACTATTATTTATAGTAATTACGTTTCTTTAATTATTTCCACGACGATAATAGCACAACATGTAAAAAGTAGTTACTCAATGGGGCTTGTAAATATGTCATGATTGAGCTTCGAAGTAATGAATATAACCGATCAGTTAGTAAATGTCGATCATCCAAGCTAATTAGTTTCAGCGCTATGCTTTTTCGGGAAAACCAATATCCCAAAAATCGGTGATAAATTATGAGATTATTAGCGAGTTTCGGCTTTCACGGGTTTCGTATTTCAACTGATACTACAGGTTGCGTGGAACACAACGGGTCGACGGCTTGCTGCGCCGTCATCGGGTGTCTATTCAGATGATTACTTTAAATTTATACATATATACATGCATAAATTTCTCATTGGATCAATATGCATTGTATTGTTTATTTTAATTACTGTTGTTTCATTATTTCATGAGTATTATGACTGCATGAATAAAGTATCTACTGAAAGGGTTATGTAAATATTTGTCATGATTGTGGACATTAATTGCTTAAAATATATGAAAATAATTGTATTATATGGACACGCAGTATAGAACTTGTATATAACTGCTTTTTATTTGATTTGAGAATATTTATTGGCTCCGTTTTATTATGAGAATATGGCTTGTGTCATAAACATAAATTAAATATATAAACAAGCAATTAAAAAGTTTATTTTTAAGTTAAAAATTAAAAATAAAAAACAGTTATCTTCAACTTTTTGACGTTTCATCTGAAAACGTAAGCTCAGTGAATTAAGGAACAAATATTAACAAACATATAAAGTTTAGAACATAAAATAGTAAAAATTATAAATAAGTTAAAAATAATAATATAATTTCTATTAACAAATTATTTAATCATATTAGTTGTAGAATGAGTCGGGGCGGAACGGGACACTTATTGTTTAACAATTTTTTTAAAATTATGGAGGAAGAATTACTTTTTAAGAGAATAAAACATTAGTTTATTCTATTATTTACTTAATTTAATATGAATATAACTTAAAACAACGAATTTAGATTTTGATGAGTATTTAAAAAGATACAAACTTCACGTTCTGTAGTCGAGATAGGATGTTTTGTAATCATATTAATATAAAAAATTAAATTTAATCTTAAACCCTTTTGCGGTTTCTTTCTTATATTTATTTTGCGTACGTTTAATCAATTTTTTCTTTCACAAATAGATTTTTTTCCCTTTTCCCCGTTCCTTCCGTTTCTTAATTTATTATTGCTGTAACTTATTCTTATAAGGTGAGTTTTCCAGTTTTTACCTTTTTTCTTGAGGAACGCATTACATTTTGCTTATACAGTAGTATCCCGTTCCACCCCTTTCTCAAATTTTAGTTGACGGTTTTTCAGCAAGCCTTATTTAGAATTTTATTAAGGCTTCATGTCGCATCAACCAGAGGGTTATTGGTGAAATAATTAACATGGTATTTTACAATCAATTCTTACAAAAACAATTTGACAAATGCGAGGGTACCAAAAATGTTACTTATAAAAAATAATTACATTTAAAATTGAATTTAAGGCAAAAAAGGCTAAATACATTTTAAAAATTAAGCTGAAAAATAAATGAACTAATTTAAAATTCATTAAAAACACCTATTTCAGTAATAAAATTTAGAACTTTTAATATAGTGTCTTCGTTTGTTTTGTAAGTTTTACATTCTATTAATATCACCAAGCCCTATTACAAGCAGATTTAAACCTTATACGTATCTTGTATGTAGCTAAATATATTTTACGAATATATACCATTAAAGAGATAAATAAGAGCAGTTTTGTAGCTTACCTTCTGTCGAAATGCTACAAAAAATATAAATTCACAGATTTAAGATGCCAAAACAAGCGTCCATTCACAAGGTAAAGTTAGACTTTGCTCAAAGTCGGCTTCCGGGATATCTTCCTTGATCAGATAAAATGTTCCACCACTATTTCATAACTCCAGCACTATTCAGTAAATAAGGTATCCCGTTTCCGCCTCGATTTCCCCTATATATGTATGAATTAAAATTGTTAATTACAAAATACTAGAATGAAGAAAGGGATTTTAGTTGCAGTTGATGTAATCTAATATATGAAAATACGAAAATACAATCAAACTCAGGACATTTTTGTATAAATGAAGGTACAGGTTTTGACTACGTAAAACTTCAATGATTAAACGTACTTTTACCCGCGGATACAGAACAAATAAAAAATCACAAAATTAATAATACACTTACCACAGCTAATGTAATTTAGCCCTAATTATGTTTCTGTCAAATTATTTCATTTCCAATATTCATATTTATTAACTAGTTATGCCCGCTTCTTCATTCACGCGGAAATAGCTCTTTTTATATTGCCCTGAAAACGAAAGTATGGGATCATTAATTTATGATCATTTCACAGCAAACCTTATAACTCGCAGTTGCTTTTGAACGGGGCCCGCTTTCACGGGTTTACAACAATAAATGGAGTGAGAATGGTCACCCTCCCTCTCTCTCACTCAAAGTAACACAGTAAGTGGGATGACTGGTATAGGAACGGCTAATAGGAGTTTTAACTCGTAGTTGATTTTACGTCGCCTTTCTCGCGGCAATGTATGAAAGAAACCTTCCCCTAGAATAATATATATATATATATATATATGATATCATTATCGAAATGAAATATACACAAATATTTTATATTTATTGGTATAGATAAGTTTCTTCAACTAATACTAATAAAATTAAACCAATTGTGTAATATTTCTGATATGTGAAATTAATAGGTCAGATGTAAATATGTGTATAACATGTAAGGTAAAATAGATATTTTATACAGAAGACATATACAGGAATGCGGAAATCGTCGATATGGTATTTTTAATTTTTTTGAAAGTTAGATATTATTATTTGAATTTAATATAAATTTTAAAGGTTTGTATGAATTTATTTAAAGTTTTTAAAGAACATTCTATAGCGGCTGAAACTGTTTCCGTTTTAATTTTGATCCATACAGTGTTTAACGTGTACATTTGTCTAGTGTCACTAGAGTGTGCTTGTTCTTTTGTCTCATACATACGCTCCGGTTAATGACGTCCTTGCTTTCAGGGAAAATCAGCATTTTGTATTTGGATTAGTTCTGTAAAACTTCTATCTACGATTATATAGTCTCCGAAAGTGTTTGATGTAACATTTTTCGGTTATTGGTCTCATAACTATGACTTCTATTCGTTATTCCAGAGAGATTGCTAGTGTGTCCATTAATATTTTACAATTGCTCGTTGCCATCGACAATAGTTGATAAATTTCAGAGTAATTGAAAAAGAATAGTATTAAACTAAAGCTAATTTATTCTTTATCGAACCGACATACATACATAAAAGTGGCATGGAATGATAGAGTAACTCCTTATGTTTGCATGGACATTACAAGCATACGTGTTACATGGCAGATGCCTAACAGTTACTCAATTTCTTCCCAGACCCGGAGAAACTTAGCCTCGGGTATCAGATCGACTGCAGCAGAGATACGTCGCTTCAATACATTTAGGTAACGTTGTAATGGAGGGACATACACAACATACTCCACAAATCCCCAAAGAAAGAAAATATAGGGAGATAGATCAGGCACGACATATCCACGCAAAATGTATGGCGTCTTGGCTTGTCTGCTGGTTAAAGCGCATGAACGAGCTGCAATTTGCATGCTTTAAACCAAAAGCGCCTTCTTAGAACACGCCACTCAATAATTTGTGCTACAATGAGTTTTCTACAAGCTCAGTACGTTATTTTACTTCTTTGAAAGGAGGCTCGGATGCTCTCCACTTTTTCCATCGTTGTTCGTGGACGTCCAGGACGTTCTTAGAACATATACATCCAGTGGATTTAAATTCCTCAATGTACCGTGAAACGCAGTTCCAATGTGGCGGAGGATTATTGAATTTTGTTCTAAACTTGTCTCTGCACTGTTACTACAGCCCCTTTTCGAACCTTTGCCGGTCCAAAACCTTGGAAGGGAATCCGAGATCGAATGAAAGAATCGACTTGGTACGGGAGGAATGATCAATTGTTCAAATTAAATACGAGGCAGTAAAAACAGACGTTGGAAAATACTCATTCCTAAATAGAACAATTAATGACTGGAACAATTTTCCTGCAGGAGTGTTTGGAGGACTTCCGCTAACAGAAAGAAAATTTAGGCTTAATCTTAACTCTGTAGTGAATATAGTTTAGTGTAGTGTTATACAGTGAAGTGAAGTGATCAGTGCTCCGAAATCTCTAACAGTGCACTAATGTGAAATAGTAAACTAGTTGCACTGTTTTGGGATATATTTCCAGGTTTTTTCAGGCAAAAATAATATTATTCCTTTTTCAAAATTTATTTTATAATAACATCATTTCATTTATATTTATTTATAGGTTAAATATGGTCCTACGGCCAGATTATTAATTATTGTGAACTCATTTCAGTCCTATGTATCTGCCACCGGGCACCTGTCCATTTGCAGATTAAATGAAATTCACAGAACGCACGTTCCACTTTCGAGGCAGCCATTTTCTCTATTGACAAAATAAATAAAACCTAATTCCTCCAGCGGCTTCTACGTAAACTAAAAATATAGAAAAGGGAACTACATAAGTCTTCTACAATTTCAAGCCACTTTCATTTCTGTATGTTGTTTCAGTAAAGAATAAATTACCTATAGTTTTGCACCATTCTTTTTGAATTGCCCTGCACATATCAGTAACCTTTTATTTATTACTTTATCGCCTAGAATTTGACGGTATTTTATGGGAAGAAATAAATGTTTCGTAAAAATTCTCCAAAAATAATGAAGATCTCTTATTATTTAAAAAAAGGTTTGAATTTGTTTAAATATAAACAAATTTGAGTTCATGCTAATTTTAAATAAGTTAACAAAGCGTTAAACTGTGAACGTGTTAAATTTCCACACCTTATTGTGTATTCCCAGGAATGTACGTTTTTCTTTGTCCCTGTAATGTAATTCTTCGGCTGCATCACTGCATAGAATTCGTGCACTCAAGTACTACGTCATAATTAAACCGAAGTGCTTGCGTTTCAAAGAAAACAATCTGCATCAATTTTTCTTTAAATTATAGCAAGTACTGCCGTGGCGAAAACAAGAAAACTCCGCAGATTTATTCAGGCATTCCGTTTTATTCTTGCACACACACACAAAAAAAAATAATTGTGTCTGTGTTTGGGAGTTGTTTCCAGTCATAAATAATTCAAACCTTTTGTGCAGCTCAACAAGGCAGGGGAGGCTGAGCCGAGCCGAGCCGAGGAGAGCAGAGCCGAGCTTGTTCATGCACTCGCCAAGCAACGCCACAAATTAACTTTTATTTCAAACAAACCGGGTGTATTAATTGCTAAACAAAGTTTCATTTCGAAATTCAATTAAAATGTGTTGTAATAAAAATTAATACGTTATAAATATAGACATGCTTGAAAATAACTAAACTCGGCGTGATGGAAAAATTATAACGGCAAACTTGCTTTACTTAGAAATTGCCAATTATTATTTTATATTTTCGTTTTAAAAATAAAACATTATTTTCGGTAACCAAATATAAACAGAATCCTTTAATAACTAATGTTATGTACTACCAAACTAAAAAGACATTTGGAGTGCAAGGAAGTATAATATATCTGACTATAATAAATAAGTAAATATAATAGCCGAACAGTTAGAAATGTTTTATTAATTAACAATGTGACTAATACTATAAATAACTGCGTTTCGTCTCTACTTTGAGACTTCAACATGTGAACAATAGAAAATAAGAAGAGACTTTAATGATTCTTAATACTGTATTTAAAAAAATCAATAGTCTGATTCTAAAATATAAGGAAATTATATGTTTTCAAAAAAAAGTATTACTTTCAATTATAATAAAAATTTTAAATTACTATTTTATTGCACACGTGTAAGATTTTCAGTAATTCGGTTCCAAAAGTCATTTAATATTATATCAAAACATTGTGTACAAAATTTAAAAGCACGGTCTTGCCTTCATGCCTGTAGTAACCGAAATGAGATGAGAACAAGGAGTTTTAAGAACAACATTTGTCTATTAAATATTAGATTAAAAATGATTAAAATAGCAGAATATTAATAACATTGGTAATAATTAAACCTTCAATTTTGATGAAGAAAGATGCCAAATGAATAAAAATCGAAACTTGACCGCCTCCATTGGCAGCTTCAACCGAAATATGAATCAAGAATACATAGTAAAGGTAATATAGGTAATTAAACCTATCAATGTGTATAAGTGGGAAGTTAACGATGGGTAATTAAACGGTTGAAGTAAATAATGTGAAAATTAAAGTATTGAAAATAGAGCATAAATTATAACATATATAACAATACATGTAACCAATAATAAAACAATTAAACATAAAGTAAGAACTTTTTGAAATTTATACAAAAAATATTATCGTTTTATCATCACTATATATTGTTGTATCAGATTTCGGTTGAAGCTGCCTTGCAGCCAGTCAAATTGGGATTTTTATACATTTGGCATCATTTTAATGAAATATTCATAGTTTAAGATTCATTATTACTATTGTTATGAAGGTTATTAAGATGAAAAAAAGAAATTGAGTGATATGAAGGCTTGCTTGGTCCAGATATGCGCCAAATATGAACCTGAAATAGAATAATTAGCAGACAAACTACAGCATTCAGAACGCCTCCAATTTCTAGTGATCGTAGTATTTATCTATCGTTGCTTTTATTATAATATTTTTCCCAAATTTACATTGTCTTTCTGTTTTGAAATTCTTTATACATATATTTTGGTTGATTTTTATTTGCTAAATGGCAATTAAATATGTAAATTAAAAAAATTTTTTTACAATGGTAGCAAATATTAAAAATATATCTGTAAAAATGTGTCACGGCACCAGAGTTTAATTACAGTTTTTCAAAAGGTTTGCTATCACAGGCCTGGGACCTTACGTTAAATGCAGTACAAGTATTATCACTCCACAGGAAGAGAATACCACAATCACTGGCCATCTCATCTCTAATATTGCCCATTTTGATCTATTTCTTTCACCCATTCTGTCTACAAATCCGATTGGCCTGAACTACAACTGAATTGGAATGGGTCCTGTCACCATTCACTCAACGACACTAAACCCTGTCATTATAGTTATATTATTTTCACATTCACACCCTCCCCGAAACCATGGGGTGATGTTATTTAACTTCAGTAATGTTGCTGGAGTTACATTACAATCTATAGAACAACAATATGGTGGAATCGATATAAATCTTGTTCGTTTTGGACACTTCATAATTTTCCTCTACTCAACACATCCCTTGATGTCAAAGGAGGTGAACTTGATCTCACCCGGTTACATAAGTATCACGAATATCAAGAAATATAGATAGTGCATTAATTATTTTTTAGATTTCACCCCATAGTCTTAGGGAACTTCCCTTCTAATGCCGTTAGGAATTAAAATCAGTTCTAAAGTACATCAGGAGTGACAATATTTATCTCAGAGGTCCCTAAAACGATTTTTGTGTTATTTGTGACCGTTCCAAGATTGTAATTCATTCAAGTTCTAAGTCAGGTTGAAATTGCTGCAGAAATTAGAGTATCGTGATTACACATCATATTCAGAAATTTTAATTTTATGCAACACATAGTTAAGCACCATGAAAAAACGGGATACATGAATTACATTTCTTTTATATTTTATAGGAATACATGAGTTAGTACATTTTGTTAATATCTTAACTCACTAAAGTAGGTAATGTCAATGAAATAACTTCTTTTGGGATTTTTATAATAAAGGTGTAAAGTTAAAACTGATACATAATACGTAATATTGTAATTTGTTAATAAAACTCATACAATGTGTTTCTGGGATTTTATTTTTTCCATAATATTTAATTACATATTTTTAGTACAGAAAAAAAATTATTGCCTAATTTTATGACCCTACGTCTCTATTTGAAAGAATTAGCGACAAAAAATATCTCAGAAGCCTAACTGCAACGTGTCATTTCTGTGACTTTGTATGATATCCTGTTTGTAGGAATTAGCCGTGTGAGTTTGGGGCTGAATATACATGAGCGCCTAACGAGCTTCTCGGCGCTCAATTAGCCTTTGACGTCGCCGACCTCACAGCGTCGCGTCGCCCGCAGCGTTCAGATCTCCACGTCCCGTCGTCAAAGGACCAATTACCATTATCTCACGTCATTTTATTATATCCACGTGCCCAGATTATGTGTTATTGATTGAACCACCAGCCTGAGCGAAATACGCCTGTTTTCGGAATAGCTGCTTTCATTTGATATAATACGACTCATGTACTCATCCGAGCGTCTAATTTACCAAACAACGCTTTAACAGGTCTAAAATAATTGTTAATCTAGATAGACTGACAGCTAATTCGGATATTCCAACAACGCCAGGGACGAAAGAATAGATACAAATGCCAAAGGTAGCTCCCTCGGTTACGCATACGAACAATTAACTGTAACACAATCCCGGACTACAATGAACTGAGTAGGGGAGAATACAGTAAAGTGTTGTGTTAACTAAATTCAGAAATTGTTTCAAAAATGTCCCTGACAGCGTAATTATTGTACAATTTTTTTCCGTGAATGATAATTATCATGTTACTAAAAGGAAATAAATTAGAATATAACATAAGTTCACAAATGCACGGTTTATTATAAATTCAAAAAATAAATCAACTATGATTGGGTCTTCATATGAAATTTTTCACGAACCCACAAAATGAGTAACATAAACATTAGCTTGTTATTATCTACTTATATTCGCTTTATTAGTATAAATAAAATTTTGGTAATTGTAAAACTATATGTGCAGATAGAACATAAAGCGTTTAATATAATTGTTATTTCGTGATAGAATGAGAAATTTTCAAGTAGTCATTACTTTGTCGATCAATCGTATTAAAGAAATTTATAATTCAATATTTCCCTCATAATTAGGTTAAGTTGAATGTCTTCGTATTTCAATTTCGCGAACCTCTCAAGCTGATTACTCACAGAAAGAAGTGCACAATCAAGCATGAAAAGATTTTTTGAATTTGATTTTGCACATCATGCCATTAGTCCAGTCTCGTTCACTGAACAGGTAATAAGTAACGAACTTTCATAAACTTTAACTTAATTTGATATCAACTGTTTTATATAGAGATTAAATATTTTAAGCAAAAATTATTTTTAAGTTTAATCAACACACTCACTCACTCACACACACACACACACACACATATATATATATATATATATATATATACAGAGAGAGAGGGAGATATGGAGAGAGAGATGGAGAGAGTACTGACATAGAAATATTCATCGGAGCACCAAACAAACAAAAACGGATAGAATCGTTGGGTAAAGTTCAGAGTATGGCAGCCAAATTTGTAAAAGAAGATTATATCACGAGAACGATATTGGGAACAATTAACTTGGGAGTTATTAAAACGGAGTGAGAGAGCACGGTTTCACATTATACTTAAAGCAAGAGTCACGGATTAGAAGCAGCTCCAAATATAAAAGCCCAGGTAGGTTGGACAATCGATATATAATGAATCGTCAGAACCCAGAAACAGATATGGATAAAGCTTTTTTCTTAAATAGGACGATAAACTTCTAGAATAAGATATCTGTGGGAGTGGTTGGGTAAAGTCCTCTTAAAACATGAATAGAAATGAACGTACAATTTTTAATCGCGATTATTACAGGCAGTGTTCCTTTTTTCAGGGTACATATATTATGAACAATAGATTATTATTGTTAGCCAAAGTCATTTTACACTCACGAACAGAAAAAGAGACGTTTTCCTTAGAAAGAGAAATACGTGCGATGGGAAAAAAGTAATATATTTTATTGTAGGAGGAAAAAGACAATCAGAATCATATATATATTTTATATGACAAAAATGTATGTTTTTTGTTCTTGAATAGGAAAAAGAAAGTTTGTCAAACTTACAAAACCTCCTGGGTCTAGGCGAATTTTTAATGCATGTACTTGATGAAAGAATAAAAAACAACATTATGCAAAACTATTGGTATTCGTTAGTCAAAAACCATGTAGACCAGTGTTAACGTAATGTGTAAATAGACAATATTATCATGTAGCGTATCTGCTACATGATATCTCATATATCTGCGTATTCTCCCTTTTCAATTCTCATCCTATGATATTAAAATGGGAGTTGCCAGTTTCTTCACCACCCTCATGTAGGGTGTTTACCAAAAAAAAATCATCGAGGCAAAAAGCGTGTTTTACTATGCTCATTTTTGCCTCTCGAAAAAATTGAATTAATATTGCGATAATATTTTTATTTAACTACTGCGTTGAAATTAAACCATATAATATTTCATAATAGAAATAATAATTAAAGATAAATGTTTCTTTTTGGTTAACCGACTACAAGCCTGAAACAGGTGACTCCCCTTTAATAGCATATGAAGGGAATGAAAAGGGAATGATACAGTAAGTGAAAATATTTAGTGGAAACTAACGATGCGTAATAAATTTAGGAAATTTATGAAAATATGGTCATGTAAATATTATGTCTCAGTTGAGAATTCAGTATCAACTATTATAGTAATATATTCAACGCTTAAGCAGGCCTGTTGAAATTAGAAGTATTGTATAAATGATACTTAATCTATGTTTCCTAACAGATTTTCGAGTATTTGTCGAATTAAAGCTTGGTAACTAACATAAATTAATTAAAATGAGTAGAATTCAGAATTTTAACGATGCCCATAAAGCAGATTATAAAAATAAATTCTAACCGTAATTGGATGCTTATATCCTAGAATGTATTATCTGATTTCTTCATTTTGTTTCACTTCAGTTGTGCAACTTTTTCTTAATCCGTTGAATATAAATGTGGCGTAATAAACCCCATGTGAGGTTTAGCTGATGCCACAGAACTTGTATAGGTAGTGAGGCATGTCTTTGTGGTATGGCAGGACAAATTACATTTTCGAGTGTAAGAGATTAACTCCAATTATGGCTTTGAGGGATAAAGAGAAAAAGCCGACTCCAGCTGCCTGTTGTGTGGGCGCCGCCTTTGGAATACACATTCGTGACACGCATAACTGAGAGGAAATGCGGGTTGCTGCACGCTTACAACTCGCGCGTTCTCAACTGTCAGCTACGATACATTACGATTTAAGCAGTTATTTCAATGAGATTTCATGGGAACTGATGTGTCTCAAAATAATTTCGATACGACTGTTGTCGTTTCCTACCAAGGTTATTTAATTTGAACTCATGCAATAAAGATTCTGAATATTCCTGATATCCAGAATTAATATAGTTCACGTTTTTGAGACCTTCTACAGGTGTCTAAGAGAATAATTCTAATTGCATTGGTGTAATTGAATATTACTTTTCATACAGGTCACAACGAATATGAGTGTGTGAATTACCATGGGCGGATATTTTTAGGTGTTTTAACTTCATGACTTTCCTCCTCTACTTGGCTGTAGAGAATTCTTCATTAACCATGGAAAACATGCCACGTGGTCCACCAGCTCAATTTCCAGGTTCGTACCTTAAAAAGTGAAAAACATAGTTCTGAAATTGTTCGAAGAGAAATCAAATGGAAGAAATTTGTTACAAAGTATTTGAAAGTGATGTTACATAATTATAGAAATAAAGAAATCCGGAGTCCCGAAAGGCAGTGTTCATGGGCTCTTGCTTTATCTAGTGTACACAGTTAATTTTCCGACATCGAGGCGGACCACAACTGCTACATTTGCAGATGACGTAGCGACATGAAGAAGCATCCAGATATCTACAAGCGGGCCTAAACAAAATGAAACAACGGCTTAAACTCTGGAGAGTACAAGTAAACGAAGTCAAGTCACACCATGTAACTTTCACGACGATGAGAAGCAATTGACTAACTGTAACTCACAATGGTCAACAAATTAAGTATGCTGAATTCGTCAATGAGCTTGGAATCCGTTTATATCGTATGCTAACTTGGAGAAGTCATACCTTCAGCAAGCATAAACAAATGAGTATTAAATTAAGTAAAGTATTATGGATAATAGGAAGAAACTCGAAGTTATCTCTGAATAACAACTCTCAAAGCTATATGGACTTGTGGAATTACACTTTGGGGGACTACGTGCAAGTCGAATATTGACGTCTTAGAAAATGCTTCGTATAATTAAAAATGCACTTTGGTATGTTCTCAATAGACTATTACCATACAATACGTGCATCCACAGACTTAAGAAGAAATTCAAAACCTTGCCTGAAAGTATAAAGACTGACTAAGAGGTCATCCAAATCACACACTAACGTTAGAAGAAGATGAACCTAGAAAACTGAAGAAACGAAAACCATTATTACCTCTGATATGTTTTAACTACAACCTATATATATATATATATAATATTATAACATATAAATATCATGGAGAGGCTTTAATGGAGCATTTCTCTACAAGACAATTGTTAGACAGTTAACACTGCCGTAATACTTAGACTGTATATACTTTGTGTATTACTTATTGCTCTCTAAGTCGGATCCTAAACTAATGGAGTTTATAATGAAGAAAGGAAAAATAAATCAGTTTCCAGGATTGCACCCGTTATCCAAGTGTACGCATATACAGACTGGATTTATTTTCTCCGTTGTTGTTAATCCATAGCCGATCTGTAAGTGACAGATTATTATAATACTGTGTTGGGTATTTCAATTGGTTATGTGAAATTGTGTATTTTCAGGTAGGATATTAGTTTCAATTCATGAAATATCTTGCCTTTATCTCTTACTGAAACTTTGCAAAAAGAAGGGAATTGTTCTAAATTTACTGAAATAAATCATTGGTTATATTATATTTTCATGAACCGTATAGTAATAGAAATGCATGTAAAGGAATGTCCACATTCTGCGACATGAGCCAGTCTGTGATTCTAATTAATTGTCCAAGAAGTATTAATAATGTCCTTTTTATAATTCATAATGGATATTATACTACCTATAACAGAATTTAGTTTTCGTCGGGGCATAGATATACTTTTTTCCCTTGATTCAGAGTCGCATAATTATGGTTTTTACTGACTATAATAAAGGAACTCGTTTTCTGTAATATTTTCACAGCCTGAAAACACACACACATCATTTGTTGATTTAGAAGAGAGAAAAAAAACCTGTGATAATGTGAACTAGAACAATTTCATTGTTTTATCACATTGTGGGATTTAATATAATACTATTCTTTAATATGTTACAACTTCCTGTTTTTTATTTAAATCTAAGACTTATTTTACTCGTATAATTTTTAATTTATTAAGGCTTTGTGTCGAATTAAACCGAGGGACTGGTATCATTAAATGACCAAAAGGTCCTACTAATAACCACCAATGTTGTTTATAAAATTAATTGTTAAAATTGTGGCATTTCCTACATCGACGTAACGAAGAAGATTTTAAATACGAGGATTGAGAATATAAACGTAATTTTAGTTTGTAGACACAGCCTTGATTTAAATTTAACCAAACATTTGTTTCTGAAAACGCCACTATATTAAAGAAGCAACTATATTATTGTAAAAGAATAAACTCTAAAATATTGATCATTAAACATCAACCAAATACTGACAATTATGAAATTGGCATTGAATTCTTGACAAATTTACATTCTTTGGTTTCTTTCTGTACTATACTACTTAGTATATATATGATTTACTTCCAGTCTATGCTTTTTCGCTGAAAGTCGTAAAGCTGCTTATAAGCGTCCAACAATTTTAATCTTTTTCTTTGTAATTTTTTCTCGTACTAGGAATTGCCAGCATATTAAGGCAGTATTATTTAATCCTATTTTATTAAGTTTCACTTTCACTTAAAAATATTTTGGCGCAAATTGCTGGAACTGCGCATATTTTTCAACAGGATGCGATTTTGTTAAATTTTCTTACTGACCGTTTTCACAACGTGGTTGACAAAGCTAGTTTATTATCCGATCCTGCCCAACATCCTTTTAACCTTAGCTTTCTTAAAAACATTATACTGACCAACCTCTTCTTCCTTGGCTCTGCAGCCCATTAGGACCTTGGCCTACCGGGTCGACTAGGGCTGTCATCTTTCATGATAAATTCCTGAATTTACTGGCCAAACACTACCCCACTGAATTTATTTTTAAACATATGAACTTCAGATTACCTAAAATTAATTAATGTAACAACCGTTATAATATCATTAGGAATACTGAACAACTTATTTCGGTGCAGTACACTATCAAATGTACTGACAATTTTGTTTAGAAAGAAAAATATTTTTGTAATTTCTAAGTCTAAATCTGATTTCTATGGTATTATTAAAGGACACAAACGTCCTACAAATAAATTACGTGCGAAGTTGACTGTTCTAATTGTAATTTAAACAAAAAGAACTTCTAATATTTAGAATGAAGGAATTAAGGATAATTTTAAACTTTTTAGCTGTAATTTCTTTAATACATAATCCAATATCCAAACATTGTTTAGATTACAACACTCGCATTTTAGATAGAGAGTCTTATTATCGTAAAAGATTAATCTCAGAAATTTTACAAATTAAAAGTCACTCAGAAACTGATAAAATTAAGCTTGACACAGATAATCTTAGTAAGTTTTATGATGTGTTATTTTAGTTCGTTGTTTCTTTCTAGTCTATTTTGGACTTGAGAAAGATACTAAGCTCGCATGAGAGCGTCGGTATATTTAAATTTGTTAATTACTTCAATCTAGTTTGTATGGTTTGCCTGTCAGTTGCACAGGTGATGATTTTGTCACGAGTTACGCGACTTTATTAGGTTTTATACATATTCTTCTTAAAATTAATCTTAACTGATTCTTATTTCGAGTAGCCTGCAGCACAAGTGCAATATTAAATCAACCAACAACTTCTGGCGTGTCATTCCTTAAAATAAAATATTACTTGTCTACATCGTAGCATTCATCTACTCGACGTTTCACAGTTATTATGGGCAGTAATTGGTTGGATGTAAAACACCGTGATCACGTGTCAAGAAGAATTCAAGGGACTCACGAAAGGAAGGAGGGAAAACAAAGGGGAATGTTAATTGCAGCTCGATTTCTTGTGACAGTTTGAAAAACTAGATAAACGCCTAACACCACCACTTGGAAATTTTTGAGTTTAGATTGAAACGGAAACTCTCAACGGTAGATCTTCATTTTACATATAATTAAATCTACAGCCACAATAAAATATTCAATTTTTGTTACCCAAGACGAAAATTTGAGGATGCATGACTGCTGTTAATTTTTCTTGTAATCTGTCGGTTGCCTATGTGCTGTTGCTGACGTGCTCTAGTACTGAATCCTGATGGAATTCCCGACGGACTGTTTCTGTTTGGCTGCCATCTGTTGCAGGGACACACCTGTGCGCTGGAGAACGGTTGTCTGTCTGCGAGCGATTGATTAACGAGAGCAAACGCCTGCCTGTAGGGTTGTCCAGGCCTGGCTCAAGCTCCTATTATCTTGCCTCGTATGAAAATAGTTCACGCCAATTTTATCTGTTTGTTAATTAATAATTCCAGTAATTTCTTTTTTCACGAACTGAGGATTTAATTCTTAATAAAACATTTACTTACGCTAGAAGTAATAAATATAAATAAAACACTATCGTGTTCTTTCAAAGGTCTGGTTGAACGGGATAAACTCATTTCGGGAAGAACATATTTCAATTAATTTATTAACTTTGTGTTTATAATTTCTCAAGATACAACATATTCTATATAAATTTCCCCAAATTCAAGGCAAGCTTAGAGTTTAGAAAAGGCAACGCATATTTGAATTTATCTCTGGAATTGCTACTTGAAAATTTATATACGTCAGTAATAGATGGAAATTATCAAATCTATATAATAAGTTTGTTCGTAATTCTTTATACAAATTTAAATGCGTGGACAGAATAAAACAAAATTTGGCATTCATATTCTTTAAACCCCATTGGAGAAAAACTGGTGGGGTGATGAACCACTGACAATAACGTAAAAGTAATTATACTAAAAAAAAGGAAAAATCCTATGAATCAACACGTATAAAAGTTTATGACGACTTCGTCCATTTAAACTGGGTAATATCACAATACGACTCGTTTGTTTACCTTTTGATAGCCCAAACTGCACTTTTGCCCAATACTATCTTGGAATACAAACTTAAAAAATTATCGAAGGGTGATTTTAATCCTTATAATTTAAGATATTTATAATATTATTATAACATAGTCTTAGCGCATCAGAATAAAATTGCCAAGTTGTTAAAAACAAAATTTTGAAATAAGAGTTAGGTTTTGAATACTTATGATTATAAATCGTAGATAAGATTTTAATCATCATAATTTCATACATTTGTTTTCAGTGGAATCAGTGAGAATGTTTGATAAACTTTGTTACGTGTGATTTTTTAATTTTGTAATTTTTTCGGTGGTATAGTTTTCTGCGTAAGAATTAAATTGCCAAGTTGTTCAAAACAAACAAACAACTTGTTGTTGTGGTATTCAGTCTTAAGACTTAACTTTAAATCCCTCAAAGCTATCAACTAAATACCAGAGTGGTCATCGCCACCCACAATTAGTGTTCGAAATAAAAATGCCAGGTATTTGAACCCCCATTAGTGCTAAAGCTCAAAGAACATTAGTTTCATTTGCAACCTCTTATCTAAGCGAAGTTGGGTTTTCGGCAGGCGTTCTATTAAAAAGTATCTTCAAAAATTAACATAGAACAGAGTATGTGCCCACTTTGGATCTCAGATCTGAGAAATTGTTTAATAAGGAACAGGCTCATCGATACCATTAATTGTTTTGCTTATCCCTCTGCAATAAAGTGTCTGCGAATATAAAATACTCGTTGCATTTATTATTATATTTTTAAACTAGCCTAACCGAATTACAATTAAAATGCATTCAATAAATCCAAGTTTTGGTTTGGGAACGGGAACCAAAATAGTTTGGGAACCACTGGGATACAGTATAGAGAAGTATCTAACTCGCTTTAACATTTTATAATATATTAAAAATAAATGTATCTACTTTTGTGTATTTTACAACTAAATAGCAGATATCACGCACGTTCTTTTAATTTTTTAATAGGAGGGCTGAAGCGGACTAATAAAAGGAGAAAGGAAGTACGGGAAAGCACAATGCGAAATTTGCACAAAATAATAAACGACCCATTTGTAACAGTTCAGAACAGGGATATTCCACATAGTACAAAAATAGAACACATTTCGGGCTTTCATTTTGTGCACCAAGACAAAAGGTTTAATACTGTCAGCTTCAGCGCCAAGAAAATACGTTGCACACTGCTGGTTGATATTGGCAGATTAATATTTTATTTCGCAGATATCGTTTTCATAATTTTCGGGGATGTTTAAAAGGCCACGTGATCACGCAGCTCCTTATCTTTCTCAACAGTGAAAGCGACTTTCGCCGGAAGGCAAAGCAGCGCTATCGACGCGCACAGCATGCGTTGTCATGGCAACAGAGTGGCGGCCACTCGGACAGAATTTCGCACTTCGCCGCGAGCCCTACTTTTCAAAGCAGTGCGCACAAAGGCTTAGGCGCATGACTTACATTTCTCACTTCCTTAAACTCTGCGAAACGTACAGCTCTTCATTCCTTTTGTAAATACTTTTGCGTTATTCTTAGTAAGGAGAGTTACGTTCTTCCGTTCTCGAATATAAAACTGGTGACGTGTAAGTTATACATAACAAAAAAAAATATAAAAAATTCTTTAAGTTGGGAGCATTCTCATGACGAATATGATACACAGAACATTTTCAAAATATTCTTAAGTACAAGAAAAGTCGAACACATTTGCATATTCTGCAACTGATCCGGTTTTACGGAAACAGCCTGGTTAACGTCAAATTGTTAGGAACGTTTACATACGGATATTTAACACGAAATTTATCTACAACTAATACATACGTACGACTGAAAAACTAAGCACACGTTGCTCTTGGGAGAGCAACATGTTTACGAAGCTGAGAAGTCCACAACACTACAGACGTCATGCGCCCAGTACATCTTTCAATGGCGCCTACATTGTTATCGCTGGAAATAATTAAAAAAAAATTAGAAACCCTCCGGTTTACTGAAACATCAACTTCTATGTGTGCGACTTCTGGGCCTCTCTGTATAACAAAAATGCTGGATATAATTAAAAATTCGAAAAAAATAATCTGATAGAAGATTTATCTAATTTTTGTATTTACTTTCACACAAAATATAATAAATTCAAGATAAGTTCGTAGTTTTTAAACTTCTTTGTTCATTGTTTTGTTAGAATTCCAGTATTAAAGGTTAAATTTAGTACAGCCCAGATTTTTAATTAAAGGAACTAATGAAAATCAATATTGCCACGTAATAAAGTAATTGCTCAGTTAAAAAATTAATCTAATTATAATATAATATATTATTCAATTCTGTGCGTGACTTACATATTATATTTCAATGCACTACTGTTTTTAATTAAAATTTAAAAATAGTTTTGTATTGTGCCATAGAAAAAGAATTGGATGATTGACGTTCATCCTTGGTAAACATCTGTTTTCGACCTCGTACAAGTATAATATAAATAAATTCTGCATATATTTGGGTAGGATTTTTTTTTGATTAACAGGCTACATGAGGGTGATCCTGAAACAGGCAACTCCCCTTTTATAGCATAGGAAGGGAATTGAAAAAGGGGGGATGCGGAAGGTAGAGCAAGGTAGCCCAGGGTTAACTAGGGCCCCCGGGCTATGGTTTAAGGATCCTACCCGGTGTTTCACCTAAAGAGATGCAGGGAAAACCCTAGAAAACCTGCATCAGGTAGGTCGGGCATTGGGTACTATTCTCACACCCTTCCGAATGACGGGAGACGAGTTTGCTGTGGGGACGCAGCATTCCCTTTTCCGTGTCTCCACCAATTTCAGGAGGCAATTGGCCGACTGATCCAATGGGATCAGCGGACAACTCTTGCCATAAGTCCAAGGTCTTTGACCCCAGTACATATACCTCCCAAAATAGGTGAAGGTGTCTTGGCATATGAGAACTTTGATAAAAAATATCCAGAGAGAGAGAGTGCGAAGCATTCCCGACATGATCAGGTAAGCCCCGCAGTCACTCTGGGCTGAAGCGTCTGCGAGAAAACTCCCGCAGCGCCCTCCGTTATCATATTTGGGTAGGAATAAATTAAATTCTCTTATAAGTTAATGGAATTGTATAGGCTGCAGGGGAATTAGTTACTCGAGCCATGAGGACGTGAAAATAAGTATAATAAATGGCAGTGTAAGTTAAATAAATCATATACAGCTTAAATTGAAACGGTAAATTGTATTTAAATTTTAAGAAGATAGTTTCTGACATACATTTATCGTAGTTCTAAAATAATACACGACTTTTTTATAAAATACTGTAAACCGTGCAGTGAAATTCGATATAAACCTATTTGCGTTTGACGTTAGCTGTTGAACTTGCGTAAAGTGGTGAATAAAAAAATTATATTTGAGGTAATACCCAAATAATTATAAAGCTTAAGTTCATCAAATAATGTTATAATGGGTTTATTATATCTCTCATAGTATTATGTTTCTTTGCATCTATTTAGATATGTTGTACCGTCCAAATACGTGTATACTACAATAAATTATTAATAGGTTAATCTCAGTATTTCGTCTCAAGTTATTCCTTTAAGAAAAATTGTTTATAGAAAATCATAACTCTATTATTTGAAGAAAATATTACATAAGAAATTAATTATTAGTTTTAGTTTGAAGAAATTGGATCACGCATGTTATTACTTCCATTAAATTTTGTGAGAAATACACTCTTTGATATCTGAAAATATTAACAGAAATATTGAAAACAATATCTATGGAATTAAATCTATAAATTTTTCTCTGTTGCTTGTATGTTCGCGTTACACTCTTCCCGTTACTAAATTGATTCATTCCATGTATAAAACAGAGGAACAATGAAAAATTTACTTTAATTTACGACCGAGATAACGAATTGAAGTAAAGTAGAACGTGAGATACGATCCAATTAGCTTTAACTTCTAGTCCGCTGATCTGCAGCGGTGATTATTTACGGCGCTCAGTAAATCTTGTCGTTTCACTTATCATGTCACATCATTTTTCAGTAGAGTCGGCACAAGTGTTAAAGTTAATGGAACTGTTGCTAGCCGTTCCACTTTAAGGCCCCACTCCACTAATCGATGGAATGGTAACTCTGGAAGCTGTGCGGTCAAAGGACTGCTGCTATTACTCCACACCCGGTCAAAGTCGAAACTCATTATTAGTGGTGAGATTAGTTACAACACCCAAAAAGCCCTACGCTCAAACACCACCAAATTAAACCATTTGCCCTAACACATATTCCGACAGCAGCAAGTTTGTCAAAAAATATATTATTAAAAATATATTTTTTTATTCGAAACATAACTTATAAAAACTTCTTTCTTTCTGAGAGAAAAACGTTACTTGAATTTAAATTTTTTTCGGCATTATTCTAAATAATCACGAGGTTTTTGATATTAATCGATGCAAATTTGTAGGACTTTTATATTCGATGAACGTTTTTAAAAGAGGAATTATAATTTAAAAGTAATGAATAAATCATCAATGTAATTTAGTATCAATATCAAATTATGTTTAGAAAAGAATATGATACATAAATTTAATCAAAGCAGTATTAATCGCTTGTTCAGTCTGCAAATATTTTCACTGTTTGCGACTCTCGACAGCAATATCAAATGCGAAAATGGTTTCGAGGTGTAATGCTTCAAGAATTAATTTTATCCTTGCACCTTACACTTCATTAAAACATATTTCAATATTGTAAATTTAACAAATTCGATTGGAAGAAATTCTTCTGTCTTCGGTTTTATAGAAAACTAGGTGGGGACCCGGCGTTACCCCAGTATTTATATATATTATTACGGTACATTATTTAATTCTTGGTCAACACTATACTACCAGTATCTCGAGTGAGTGAAAAATATTCCCCGTACATAGCAGGGCTAAAAATATTTTCGGTAAAATAACTGAATAAAAATTCTCTTAGCACAAAATACTCTTGGTACATTAAAGAAATAAAAATTTCCTCCAGTAATAGTGTCAAAAGTTTTTCCGGTAACCGCATAGAGTAAGACACACACACTGATTCTTATAAAAAGGCCAAATTATGTCCGGTATTTTAAGATGGTAGTAATTAGCTTAAGCCGACCTCCTGTGGTATAGTGGCTAGCAATCGCAATCCAGGGGTCCCGAGTTCGAATCCTGGCATGGGCTTGGATGTTTGTACTATCACGGACGCGAAGACCGGGATTAAGACTGCTGGAGAATCGATACGCTGTCCACGTGCCACTTCATATTCGGAATTTGTCGTGCAAAGTGACAGTCCGCAGTCGCCCGGGTAGGCTCAGGCCCTAAATGGGCTGTAGACCCAAATAAGTGGAAGAATTAGCTTTAATTTCATAAGGCCCCGAATGAGCTATGGGTTATTTTACCCGTCAAGTGTTCAAACTGGACCTAAGTGACATAAATTTAGTTCGACTGAAATAGCTCCAAATGTAACAGAGCTTCCGTGTTAGG
The DNA here is from genome assembly GCA_034510155.1 of Eucriotettix oculatus. Taxonomy (NCBI): domain Eukaryota; kingdom Metazoa; phylum Arthropoda; class Insecta; order Orthoptera; family Tetrigidae; genus Eucriotettix; species Eucriotettix oculatus. The sequence continues at coordinate 204,656,249 of CM067376.1, forward strand.
GGATGAACTTCAATTTAAATCGTATGCTAATGTCAGAATCAAACTCAAAGGCTCGCAAAGCACCGATTTCGATACCAAACATGACTGTTTTCTTTTCATTTTCATATGACGCCCACCTCCCCCCTCCCCCCCTTTGAATACCCTATTTTGCCACTGAATGGGATTGAAATTATACGTAACTGAACTAAGCAAAAACGAAAAATGGTATTTGGTCCAGAACAATAGATATTGGAAGGAAATAACGGCTTTTATGGATAATTAAAATTTCCGCACTATCCACCCCCCACCCAGCAGTAGCAGTGTGTTACTCCAACAGTATTGATTCCGGGTTGCTAATAACACATGTTCAAAATGTAGTCTAAATTATTACATCATTTAAAAATAGTATGGGAAAGTTGTTTTACCCCTTTCCATCCCTTCTTAGGGGATGAATTATAACTTAAATTGTATTTTTTTATGTCATAATTAAAGACAGCGGTTCACATTATACCGGTTTAGAGCCCAATCTTGATTGTTTTCTGGTTATTTTTATATGATACCCCTCAACCCTAAGAATACTCTCCTTTGATTATGGATGGGTTTGTATTATACGCTAGCAGTATAGGAAGACACACTATCAAATTAATTGATCCTAGAATTTATTTATATGATGGAAATATTGGCCATTGCTGTTTATTTAAAATATTTTATCCCCGCTTCTACGGGTGGTAGCCGAGTCTTACCCCAAAAGTGCTATTTGCGGGTCGCAAAGAATTTGATCTATATTGGTCCACTTGGTTAGACTTATATGCGGAACATATATACAGGCACAATCACCCTCACCCACATACAGGAAATTTTATTACAGAGATATTATAAATTACCAACAATAATATTGTAACATATATTTAAAACTGTGTCCCTTGTAATTTATAGGGTTTAATTATTAAATGTATTTCAAAAGACTATTATGTTGTCATGGAATAGAATATAAAAATATTCTGACATTTTGTAAATGACGGGGATATGAAACCTGTATTAATTAAATATCCCCTTAAGCCTTTGTGGAACCTCCACGGCTGTCAATATTCATCAAAGTGTCAATCACTTTACGTACTGATTTAGAAATTAAACACACAGCAAAATTTACACACGAATACTGAATTTTGCAAATGAATATCGAGACATTTTCTTGATGGGTATACTTTGCATTATCTAAATATTTTATTCAATATTATTAGTTAATAAATACAATTAATTTTCAACACATACATAACGTAACAGAATACATTTATTTTATTTGGAAGGTATATTTATTTTTAAGTTTTATATAGCGTTTTTTAATTAGTTATTTGTATCAGCTAGGTAGAACTTTACTTGAAAGATTATACAAAAGAAAGGAAACAGTGATGAACGTATCGTAGAAGGTTTTTCTAGTGTCTTTTGCTATCGTCAGATAGAGGAAGATACGTTTAAAATGCTATAATAAAAACTAGTGCTGTATAATTATAGAGGTATCATATAATTAAACATCTTACTGAGAATGTAAAGAAGGACAATGGTAGATAGCGGGATAAATTAGATAAGACTAGTAGGAAAACCTGTAAATAAAATTGTAAAATCTATTGATAAAATGAATGAATAAAAATGAAATAAAAGTAAGATTGAAGAGGTCGGTTGTTGATGAGCATGTAAACGGCTGCTGGAAGAGTCGAGAAACCTTCTTATCAGCAGGTACGAGTTGATTGTGATCGTTGTGTGTGTACTGTAGTATTTTATGTTAGAGTATCTCTCTAAAACATGTTTTAGTTGACTATGATTTTGCCTATCCGAAAGCGAATGCTTTTACTTAAACTAGGTTTATGGAATAAATAACCCACTGAATTTGATTAAGGACGTTTTATTGCCATAAAAATCTATAAAGGTTAATATAATTTTTATTAGCAAAATTATGATTTATTAAAATAATTGTTATAAGTATTTTATTGTTAATTACGTAATTAAATTGGTTACTGTTTAAATTAAATACTTTTTAGTCTGTAAAAGAAGAATGAAAGAACATTTTGTTAGACTCACGTTTGTCTACAGGAGTGTCTGGAAATATTTTGTTTTCCATATAAGACCTATAAAAACTAGAATTAAAGCACGTGTAAGTTTCCTTCAGGTCCTCGAAGGAATAATATTTCTTTAAACATTTATTAATTTCGATATTAAACATTGTAATATTTAAAAGTATTAAAATTAACGCTTTTTCTTAAGTAATAGTGAATTGTCACTATATTATTGTGTAGGTCTTTATTGTTAAACACAAATGAATTTCGTATAATAGCCTAATTTTATGGAAACTGTTTTGAGTGCCATAATGGAGCTAAATTTATTTTGCGTCCGAACGTACATACATATTTATATTGAAATTGTATTGAAATACTTATTTTCCATAACTGAAACTTAAGTATCTTAGAAATATGTATAATACTTGTATTTATAGAAAATATAAAAATATTGCATTTGTATGAGGAATAACTTCAAACAACTGTGATTCCTAGCGTATTGGATGAAAAATCTCTCCTCGGGATTTCATCCAGGTGATTAGTCAGAATCTCACTCGTTTCCATGCCTACCACCGCCAGATGAAGAAACTGCATCTGAAGGCATTGGACGTTATAAGCTAGAGATGGGTCGCTTGAGAAACGAACGACTCCTTCCGAGGGTCGGCCTCCCGGTCGCTGTGAGCTAGGGAATGACTCATTTTACGGCTCCCGCTCCTGTGTAAAAAGACTCCACCCCGCTCAACCACTGCGAATCCTTATGCTCAGAACGAACGAGAGTACAGCGATACGATTCTGAGCGAGAGCTGTCGGCGTTATCGCTCCCACTCTGAACGAACGAGAGTGCAGGAGCTGTCCTTCACTCTCCCTCTCCAACTCGTTCACGAACGACAGCGATCGACTCATCTCCGTTGCGAGATGAGCAACGACAATCAAATGCTCTGCTCTTTCAAAAGATGTCAACAATGTTTCAGTAATGCACTCAATTTCATTTGACTCATTTCGTTCTTCTTTATTTATTTCAGATAGTATTTTAGCGGCTCGATTTAAAATCATTACAATCATGGACGCACTTCAGTATATAATTCATCATGTACTATGAAATTAATGCAATAATAAAATAAAATTAATTTCCCCACGCATCCCAACTACCAGTTTCATTACCATCTCTCTTATTATATATAAAGCTCCTAATATTCATAATATGCACACACACACCACACACACACACAAATATATATATATATAGTAATGAAGAAAAGGCTTTGCTCTTTATTAATTAAACAAGGAATTAATATGTAATTAAAATGGAAGGATGATTTCATAAACAACTCCAATTTACAAGCTAAAAAGGTTCAAATTTATTAATACTAATTACAAAAAAAGGTTAAAATGCGTACAGAGCAAAGTTTATATTTTGGGATCTAAATACACTCTCCTTTTCCCAAGGGATTTTGGACCAAGTAGCAGAGACGTTTTATAAAACAAATCGACTGTGTCCGACAATGCATATGATAGCGGCCGGGTCTCACCAACGTCCAATTATTTACGGCTCGCTCGTCCTTATTCAGGCCATCAGCATACCGGCAGCAAGGGTGAAGGGGGCGATGTCGATGAAGGCTCATGGATCATCAGGTTCACCGAAAACTGCTCAGGCTGTTCAGAGAAGCAAGCATATTGCAGGCTTGCGCACTCTCGCTCAGGTTTCAAACCCGACCCGTAGCGCGTCCATCCTTCGCCGTAACTACCGCAAGACTCCCCAAGTTACCAACTTTCCATTTCGGGTTCACATTCCTCCTAGCTCCGCTCCTTAACTTGTCTGTATGGAGGCCTCCCCCACCCCCTATTCGTCACAGCTGTCCGTCCCTCTTCTGACCATCGCGTCGCCATTGTTCGTAAAGCTGCAAAAAACGTCCACGTCCAGACACGCTGTCTTGCCATCGTGATAAAATTTATTAAATACTGGATTTTCGATAATGTACGCCTCTATATATACTGTGCACATAAGGGTGACGAGAGTTTCATAACGGAAGAGCGAAAAGCTCATTCTGAAGGACTCATCGCAAGGTGCGAGAGAGCCAACTCCCGGTAAAGAGTAAAATAATTTATTTTTAGATTCCAGCTTGTATAAGTAATGCGGAGTCTTATTATGGTTAGTTTAACAGTTCATAATACATTATACTATTGTTAGCACTGTATTTATCTTTTTTTGCAGATCAGAATTTTTCTATGTATGAAATTAGATTTTAAAGTTCCTATCATTGTTTTTTCAGATACATCAAATGACGTTTGCCTAACCGAGGAGTGTGTCAGGACAGGTGAGTAATATTTCAAAACGTTAAACGTGATAATCGTAAATATTCAGTCACATGGAAAAAACAATAAGCTGTAGTTAGTAACAAACATTACGTAATGAGAAATTGTCTCAGCGTAATCGTATTTGTCAATCATATATAAATTTCACATTTAGAAGAATTTCGTAATGTAAGTCATTTTCGAGACAGAAATAAAGTAGCAGACTGCTTTAGTAGTTGACCGAAGTACAGCACGTTTCAGGTTGAAGTCTTACTGTAATAATTTTTAATTCCCAAGTTTCAGAAATTAGTGATACGATTTTCTATTAATACAAATTAATTATTCCATTCAACATACTTCTTCCTAGTAATGTAAATCTTTATTATAAGTGATAAAAGACGTTATTAATTCCCCTTTTCAGTAAAATAGCTTTTTATAGAATTAAATATAATAATGAAAATAAGAATTTATATTTCTGACATAGAAATAGAAAGACAAATAGCTGAATATTAACACAGAATATTTTATTAAATAAAAATTAATACACTTAAATAATATTTTATGTTTAAACAGCAACATTATAATAAACCTTATTTTATATAAATCGGTTTACTTAATACGAACAGTTTGTATCAATTAAATCCATATTATGGTAATAATATATAAAAATAAACCTGTTGTTTTTGGAACGCGTGACTGACGTGACGACATTCCTGGAGAGAGAATTAGCAGCCTGATGATGCCTCAATCACTAATGGAACTCCACTGGCTGATTGCTTTGTTCTTCCTTGGACTAACTTACATTAAACTCTAACAGCATGAATGATGAATTTAAAAAATATATATATTTATAAAGGTCGCATCGACAGCTTGGTCATTACCGTCACAGTGACAATTATTTACATATAATTATACAATTATTTATTTACATATGAATTTACAAAATAAGATACTGGTAATGTCCATTTTTCTGTTCGTTAACCATTAATTAATTATTTATATTCATTACATTTGATTTTTAAATTAAAAAAACACAAAATACAATACATTTAAATTGAATAAAAAATCTTACTGTCCTTACATAACTTAATAATGTCTTTGTGATATTCATGGGAGTACAAGATGAATTTGTAATTTTCGTCCTGTAGGTATTTTAGTCTGTGTTGGTGGTATTTGGGGAATTGATTGATGATGACATGGTCTATATCACATGACGGTGGGATGGATCTATTCAGGAGATAAGTGTGGCTTAATTTGCAGTGTCTAGTTCAATGATGACTTTGTTTACTTACTCGTTGCCTCTCAACACTCAAACTGTTAAGGTCAATAAAAGCGTTCTTCCGAACTCGCCGTTCTGTTGGACTATTTTCAGAGAACCTGTATCGTTGCTTCATTTAAAAATCATTCTTTATTTTTGAATCACTGTCATTACAACATTACTTATTATTCACTATTTGAGTTAAACACAGGGGGCTCCTTTTAGCAGTGTCGCTTCTAAAGAATACCCAGAAATAATTTAGCCTGGTTTAGGGGCTGAGTTGATTATTTTTAGCAAGATGTTTTTTATATAAAATTCCTAAATAATTTTCTGTTTGCTAGACGAACTTTACTCTGTCCGGATCAAGCCTACTCTTAAACTGTGTTCACATTGCATTTCATTTACTATCACCATAAAAGCATTTATAAAATTCGTTTGAGATACTTTTTCTTTAGAGTTACGGGCTACGCGAGGGTGATCCAAACAAGTTAACTCCCCTTTAATAGCATAGGAAAGGGGGGGGGCGGAAATAAGAGAAAGGCAGCCAAGGATAACCTAGGGTTTCCGGTCTATAGTTTCACCTAAAAGAGAAGCTGGGAGAATTCTAGAAAAGTTGCATTAAATATGTCTGAATCTTGGGTACTTGTTTCACGCTCTTTCAAATTATGGGTGTGGAGTTTGCTCCGTGCCTCGACCAGCTTAGGAGGCTTTGTTTAATTGTTCCAATAGGACAATCGGACGGTTCTTACCGTATGCTCAACGTCTTCGATCGTGGACCATACACCTCTCAAAACTGACCGAGGTACTTCGGCAGGTGAGAAGCATAAATAGTAGAAAAAGTGAGAGAGATAGACAGATGGAAAGGGGAGAGGTTATAGGCTACAGGAAGGTGGTCCATAAGCTGGCAATTCCCCTTTAATAGCATAGGAAGAGAATCGAAAAAGGAGAATTCTGATGGGAGAAGAATATCGCCTAGTGTTATAGTCCAGTATAACCCGGTAGGATGCAATTTACAAAGATTACCTTACTAGCTTACTATAGCTGAGGTAACAAACATTAAAAAAAAATATATGCACATGGCCTTCTGTTGTGTAGTGGTAGGCGTCGCTGCCTCGCACCACAGAGATCCTCGGTTCGTATCGAGGCTTGGGCATCGATGTAGTGGGTGTGTAGTTAGTAGTTCATGGAAGTCTAAATAAGTACAAGGAATGTATATATATATATATATATATTACAGATGTACAATACTTGACTTATTGGACAAATTTTAAATCATATTTGTTTTTATATTTGTATAGTTTTCACACGACTGCTTATATATTCTGAAGAAAATTGATACTGTAGTAACTGTACAAATGACGTGAATTATAAGCTCCACTTCCCCTCTTGTAGTCAGAAGGGAGCATCTAGAATAACGTTATTACCTCACCACTCCCTTAGAGAAGGAAATTCAATTTGTTCCCACCAAGGTCTTGTTTGAAGTACAGTAGGCTCATAACAGTATTAGGCAAAGCATGAACTGGAATGTAAAGGCAACTATAATTATATCCTTGTGTCACAAATTGGCAGGAATTTGCAAATCTTATTTCTCGATTTAAAATATTTTTTGTAAGAAAAGTGAATTACGAAGATTCATACACTTCAGTTGTCCACAAGAACAACACGGTAGCATTTATTCAAAATATTTCTCCTTCCTTCTTTTATCGACAGTTTTCAATTGCAAAGAATTTAATCGAAGAAGCATATACACGTTCCTCGTTGCGGAACTTTGTTAATTTAACTACGCTCTTATTACAGTAACATAAAATTGTTACGAAGTAATTGTTTTGTAAAAATAAATACTAATAAATTTTAAGAAATAATATTAGGCACTGATTCAAATTATAAACACAAAGATGAAGTAACAGTGTGACGCTATTAACTGCAGGATCGTACCAGAGGACAAATCAGTTGATCACAAGAAACTCCATACGTTTCTGACAAATAATTAAACATTTACATTGAATATTACGTTAGTTGAAGTTAATGGCAGTGAAATAAAATTGCGACATCTTTGAGAGGTAGAATTATAAGATGAATGGAATTCTAAAATCAAGGTTCTCTTTTTTCAAATACATGGTTTTGAATTTTGTGGCTATTTAATAAATTTAAATTTTCTTTTATAATTACGAAATATAGAAGACAATAAATTCTGCGATAAGTGTCTGCTTTATTGTAATAATTTACTCTAATAAACCAAACTAAAGATAGCGAGCTCCCGTTCAGACTCGCTCCATGGTCAGGTTAAAAGGATTTCAAGAGCGTATTACCCGAAAAATAGACTTTTCTAACGGTAAAGATACCAACCTAACTACATTCGGTCAAAGCAATGTGCAATAACTATGATTTTGGAGTTTACACCACGCTTTTGGAATTTGGAACCTTAGTGCAGCGGCTCCTCCACGAACGAACAAACCTCCTTACATATTTCTTAAATCTTCCAAAAAAGCTTATTTTACAGTAAATCCACTCGCGTGTAGCCTGTCATTTGGAGTAATCAATTAAGATTTTAGATTTATACCCATGACGAAACCGCAGAGAATGAGGGATTTTCAATATCATTATATATGAGGGTCAGTCAAATATGAAGGGGAATTTTTTAAATAATTTTTCTGAGAATGATAGAATTTCAGAACATAATTTAATTTTCTACATCGTTTACTTGTACTGAAACACATTTTCGCAGCCGTTTGGAAGCTTCCTGATTTCGTTTCGTCATCAGAAAAAACTGAGTCTTTAACCAATTGAGCACAAAGAGTTCAATCTCTTCATCGCTATTGAACCTTTGAACTCGTAGAGCTTTCTTCAACGTTCCAAAGAGGTGGTAGTCAAACTGTGACAAATCTGGGCTGAATGGTGGATGTTCTAGCTGATCCCAGTGAATTTACTCCAATTTGGTCTGAGTTATGCAACTCGTGTGTGGCCTTCCATAGTCGTGAAAGAGGATGACGCTTCTGATTGGGAAACGCCGTAGTTTGCTTCGATATGTAGCTTTTGTTTTTTCCAGTAGTTGGCAGTAATATTCGGAGTTCACAGTTCGGTGATCGTGGAGAAACACATAAAAAAGAATGCTTTTGAAATCCCAAACAACGGTGGCAAGACCTTTCCCAGCAGACAATCGCATTTTGACCTTTATTGGTGCAGCCTCATATCTTAGTGGCCGCTCATTGCTCGCCTGTTCGATTGAGACGTATAGTGATGAACCCATGTCTCACCACAGGTGGCTGTACGACTGAGAAAACCTTCTCCTTCGTCTGCATATTGGACCAAAAGCCTATGGCAAATGCACAAACGGGCGTTTTTCTGAACAGGAAAAAGAAGGCGTGGAACCCACCTCGCTGAAGCCAAGTTCCTTTTTGATGATCGAATGTGCATTCCCGTGATTTAGACCAACTAAGGAAGCAATGTCGTCAACGGTGACGCGCCGGTTTTCCTCCAGAAGCTCACTTACTGCACGGATGAAAGTTCAATGACGCCGATCGTGACTTTGATTTTCCACCATTCCCGGCCTTCAGAAAAACTGTTGTTCTGTTTGTACACGGGAGTTTTAGAGAGAGTGTCATCCCCTCTTGTGCCAGTAATCGAGTTAAAATTTCTGAAGGTCTCACTCTTTCCCTCGTCCAAAACTTTATAACAATCCGTTGCATAACGGAAGCAGGAACCTCTTGCTCACTTATTGTCCTAGTATCCGCAGTGGCTGCGGTAGTGGAGTGGAGAAACCCACACGGAATTCGTAGTAAAGCGGCCGGGTCCTCCGACTATCCTACTTGTCTTGATAAATAAATTCCCGTTTAAATTTGACTCACCCTCGTAGAATTATTAAAAATATCTGACAAATCTACAATATTACATTCCTATCTTGTTGATAAAGTACAGCCAACGACAATAATACCAGTTTATATGCCCACAACTGCCGCAGAGGAAGAAGATATTGAGAAAATATGTGAAGAAATTTAAGAAATAATGAAGTATGTAAAAGGAAACGAGAATCTGATAATAATGAGTGATTGGAACGCAATAATAGGGAAGGGAATAGAAATTTATGTAGTTGGGGACTATGGACTCAGTGAAGGGAATAAAAGAGAGACAGGCAAGTAGAATTTTGTATGGAGCACAAATTAGCAGCAACAAATACCTGGTTCAAGAATCATGAAAGAAGACATAACTCGTGCAAGAAGCAAGGGGAGACGGGCAGATACTAATTGGACTACATAAAGGTGTGAGAGATATAGGAATCAGGTGCTGGAATGAAAAACCTACCAAGGAGCTTTACTACGAATTCCGTGTGGGTTTATCCACTGATCTAGGACCATAATCTGTTGATTATGAAATGCAGGCTGAAAATGAAGAAACTAAAGAAAGGAATTAAAACAAATAGATGGGAATTAGAAAAACTGAAATAACACGAGGTGCTTCAAAGTTGAAAGAAAAAATCGGGAGTCTATTACTGCATAAAGGTGAAAGAAACAATATTGAAGAGAAATTAACACACGTGAAGATAGAAATCTAGAACAGCCGACGAAAAAGTACGAAGAATAGCTCAGACCAATAAGAAAGGGAAGGAATATTTTGAAGGATGTTAAGGGATTCTGCCACTTTGGAAGCATAATAACTATGGATGGAAGAAGTATAATAGGCACTGGCAGGATCGCACAGGCAAGGAAGACTTTGGAAAAAAAGACGAATTTACTTAAGGCTAATGTAAGTATGAATATTCTGAAATCGTTTTTAAAAATGTTCGTTTGGAGCGTGGCCTTATATGTGTGCGATAAGTGGATGGTAGGATTTCCAGATTGAGAAAGAATAGAAGCTTTCGAAATGTGGTGCTACAGGAGAATGCCGAAAATCAGATGGGTGGATGGAATCACTAACGAGGAAGTTCTAAGCAGAATAGTGGAAAAGCGAATAATATGGAGGACGTTGACCAAGAGAAGGGATAGATTAATAGGCCACATTTTGAGACATGAGGGTCTTGTAAAATTAACATTAGAGGAAGGGTGTGGGGTCAGAACGGAAGAGGGAGGCAAAAGATGGTATGCGCTAAGGAGATTAGGGAGGATGTAGGATGTAGCTAAGTAGAAGGTAAAAATCTTGCGCTGGATAGTTTATCATGGAGGGTTGTCTTTTATACGATTATAAGCCGTCTTACATTTTTTCGATTATACTGCAATCTGTTAAATGTTATTGCGTGAGAAAAGAAAGAAATGTGTAAACGGGAAGATGAATCTGAACAAGAAAGCGAGATTAGGTGCTATAAATTTCAGAGAGATGGCGTACTCATAGGCCCCTACAGCGACATCGCTGATGTCATCACCAAACTCAGTGCTGTGGCTATTCAGTCAGTAAAGAGGTATTACTCAAAGGGGAATCGTGAAAGCTGGTGATTATCGACGTGTAAGGGCCCAATATCAACAGTTGAGTGAGTTCGAACGGTCAAGAATGTTTGGTCTCCTGGATGCAAGTTCGTCATACCGGACATTGCAACTCGTACAGGACATGCGTGTATAGAACCAGTGGAGAGAAGAAGGTCTAAATCACACACACACACACACACACACACACATATATATATATATATATATATATAGCGTATGCCCGCAACTTCGCCAAGTCGGTAGTGCAACTTTATAAGGGATGAAGTTGGGGTTCACATTCGAAGGTAAATGATACGAAATGAGAAGTATGCTGAGAGGAGACAGGTATAATAATGATTATAATTAACCTCAAGAGAAATAATAATTGTATTCCTCAAAAATTATAATTACACTCGTTAAACTTTTGTATTCACTTAATAATAAGAAATAAAAAAATGTTTTCAACTTGAATTCGGAAAAAGAAATTGAGTCAAATAAATCGTTCGCTCAATTAGACTACCGGTACGTTGCTCTTCGATGTTAGGCTAACCACGTGGACGCGCTCGCTCAGTAGCACGTGGTCGTCGGCGCTACAGAGCGGAGAGTTCCTGACAGCCTCTCTGCGGCGACGGAATGCGACCTGTTTGCAAGCGTCGGCATGCTCAGCTGGTATGGGTAGTCATGGGTTGGCACGGGCGCCAGGCGTCGTCCTCCCGTTCTTGTTCACGGCAGCGCATCGCTCTCATCGACGCATCGGTTTATGTTAGTGGGCGAAGTTGGCAGTGTAGGGGTACGAAGGAAGACCCAAACGGTAGGTGGCAGAAATCATCTTCGAAGGTCAGTCTCGGTTGCTCCTTGTCTCCTCCGATGCCCGTCCGATAGTAACCTTCCGTTCGTGGTGCTCTGGTCACTCCACCTCTTGGACCAATCACTGAGCACTTTTCAAGGGAGCTCACCATTGGCTCCTTTGCGGGCGCGTGTTCTCATTCCCCAATGGGACTCTGCTTCCGGTTCGGCCGCTTCTAGAAGCTTCCAGGCGTGTTTCGAACACGCGAAATTCGTCCCCTCCCCTGTCCAGGACTTTCATAGGCGTGCTTGTTGTCACGCACCATCCGCTGCGGTAAAGCCTAGCGCAGCACTTCCTCATCACAAATACAACAACGCAATATATATATATATATATACCACGTAATGTGACCACAGCACGATGAGCGCCGTCTTGTCAGAATTGTCGTGATGGACAGCTTAGTGTGCCATTGCGTCGGCTTCCGTTGTCCAGAAACCACCAACTCCTCAGACTGCAATAGGCACTTGAACGCCGTCATTGCTGTTCTGAGTGGCAAAATATAGTGTTTCCGGACGAGTTCCGCATCAATTTGTCTTACGATGATGGCCGCATACGTGTTAAAGCTAAAGTGATGAACGCAATCTTTGAGCAAAATAGAAATGTTACAATGTGAGAACTCGTCTCGTACGTATTCAGGGCAGCCACGATATAAGGGAGGTTTTAGAGCCCGAGATACAGGCAATTCATATACCATATTTCAGCAGGACAATGCCCGGACACATGTGGCGAGGATTGTGCAAGCCTTCTTCGAAGAACGACGAATATCAACGTCCACCAGACATGCCCCCCACTGAATACGACGGGGGGTATGGTTTGTGGGGAACTTGTTCGTCTTGGTCCTCCAGCAACCACTCTCGACGCTTTGTGGACTCGTGTACGAACTGCGGGAAGGGAGAATCCCAGGAACAAGTCCAGACTCTCTTTGACTCCTTAGAGGCTCTGATTCCAGCGTGTGGGGTTTCACACAATACTGAAATCTCAGGGTTACAGAGCAACAATTCTAATCATTTGTGTATTGTTATGTATATTAACTGTAGAATAACTTTCAGTTTAGTCACATGTATCCTACTTGGTGTTGCATTTTTAAAAAACAGTGGTGTATAAATCAGGTTTTTGTACGGTAGAAGTAAGAAAAAAACATATTTGGAGAAACGACTGAGCACTTACAATCAGAGGTAGGTTACGAACGTAGTTAAATTGAAGACAAAGACAGAAATGAAAGACTGTAAATGTAAACGGTATGAGAAAGTCGTAACACGCTTCGATACAACGTTTTTCCTCCAAATTTACAACGATTCCCACACAAATGCATTCGTCTTATCTCACGCGTCTCGTTAAAAAATTTTCCGTTCTCTTCCGAACGTTTTCTAACATCGTTATGTGACATTATCTATAAGGATCCTAACACATGCGCACCATACTCGATTGTTGATCGAAATTGCAATTCATAAGTAAAATCTCGGCCAATGAAAATTAAACCAAATGCTCTAAGTGTAGGGCACTCAATAGACTGTAACTTTAGTCAGTAATGTCGTGGCACAACTCTGGATATCAGAAGTACGCTGTAAATTGAAACACTCAACAAATATTAAAATTCTGAAACTGGTACGTGGGATCCATATATTTTCCAGCTTCGTCGCTCCTGGCTGCTATGGACAGAACGGCGAATCCATGCGTGGATTTCTTCCAGTTCGCTTGTGGGACCTGGAACAAGAAGCACTTGATCCCAGAGGACAGAAGCAGCATCAGCACGTTTGAAGTCCTCGCTGACCAGCTGCAAGTGATCTTGAAAGGTTAGTATACTGCCTGCCTCGACACCAATCCGAGCAATATACTCCAGAAATATACTCCAGTTCCTTGTTACAGGAGTTCTGGAGGAACCTATCAACGAGCAAGACAGCGAAGCGACACAAAAGGCGAAAATGTTCTACAATTCCTGCATGAACATTCGTAAGTACTCGATTCTCTTACTAATAACCCAATTCAATTAAAAACGCCTAAAATAACCACATTCCTTTTTTTAGTTCATTAGCTGGTACGTGCCGAGAATAAATATTGATAAATATATGATAATGAATTTGTTTGCTCATGACTTAGACTCGAGTAATTTTAATTTACTTTTTACGTTCTATTCATTAAAGGATACAATCTAAATCAGATTACTCTTTTTTTACTTATTTTGGTGTTACTTTCAAAGACGAAAGAAATGAAGGTCATAACTTTAAAGTAGAGCAAACGCTTATGGTATGCATTTACATGAATTATTTTTCATTTACTTAGCTTTATTTAGATTCCTTCATTTAAAAATATTTTAATATGTAATAATTCTTTATTTATAACATTCGACCTCAACAATACAAGAAATTACAAATATTTACTAGAAAATTTATGTTAACTGAGAACACAAAATTTTTACTATACACTACATCTAAGAATACAGTATAATATTAACAATTAATTAATAATTTAAAAAATAATATAATTAAACAATAATTACGATAAAATATAGAAACCCCATTTAAGGTTAGAGTAAAGAGAATGGTTAAACCTGTGCCAAACTTGAGATAATTGGTGTGGGTGTTGATGTCCACTTTAGCGGGTGCAGGACGGATAAGATCTGGATAATTCTCAAAATTAAAGGAACTAGATGGTTTCATTGTTTTACAACACAATCAGAAACTGTATTAAAATGTCAGAATACATCATCGTCAGCAGGAGGTGAATTTCACCAAGTTGCAGGAGTTGTATCATTGACACTTCAAAAAAAGACACAGCTACATGCATTTATGAAGGCCAGTAATTGGTTGCGGACATGAACAACGTAGATGATCAAAACAACGAAGTGCATATTATATTTTGACAACCCCCGAGAACCAAGTAGTTCATTTCAAAAGAATTCCCCACGGTGACGGACGCAATTAGATATCATGACTGTGAAATCAACAGTAAAAATTAATTATTGATTAAAAATACATATTACAGTTTTCTATTAATTAATTGTTAATGTAACTTAATTTAGTTAAGGGAAATAGTGACATTTTATTTTATTGTTATTATAAGTTACTTTTATTATGCCTGTATTTCATTACGTTTTTCGAAGTTAACATTACATAATGATGCAATAATACTTATCACAATTAATTATATAATATATTATGTTTCTTTCGATTTAGTTTTCTAAGTTTACCGTGTTCAAATAATTGAAGTATTATATTGATATTTCCTACAAGGGGAAATCAAGTATTTCTTGTTATATTTAAGAAATTCTTATACCAACTTTGACTTAAAACTCTAAGACGAAATTCATACTGTAGTTTGATACTATAGAGACTTAATAAATGTAAAACTTACAGATTTTTATCTGCATGACAAACAAAGATATCGTAACTTAAACTTAAAAAAAATTGAATAATCCCATTGTAAAAAGGATGTAATTTGTAAATGGTGCGTCACTTATCACAAATTATATATATATATATATATATATATATATATATATATATATATAAAGTAACTACAGCATAATGTGTAAAGGTACGAAAAATATTAAGGTTCGCAAACTGTTTTGTCTTGAATAAATAGACTACTAAAATTTAAATTTCCTCATTGGAATGGACAACTTTGTGTTATTCAGAGTACATGAAAAAATATTATTAGGCAAGGAAATAAAGGTTTGATTTGTAGGTCTGAATACGATACAGTTTATTTGAAAAGAATACAACAACACAGTCCTGAATAATTTAGAAAATCATAGATACCTACGAACGCGGAAAACGGCGTGCACCCTACAACAAAAGCGTTGGTCATTTTTCAAACAAGAGACAATATAAATGAAACAAAATTGGTTTTGAACATAAGGGAATGCTCCAACAAATTATTTAAATTTTTCTGTGAAGGTAAGCAATCAATTTCCTTTCTTCTGGACCCCTCTGACAGTGACTCGAATGCGACATTCAACTTTGTTTACTAATTCTTTTCAAATGATACGTTTTTCTTTTCATTTTGGCCTTAATCAGGTCTTAAACCTTGAAAGAATTTACATAGTATTTAATAAATACTACAAAATTATGAAACAAACCACGTTGAATTTAATAAATCAACACTATAAAATTGTAAATTTTAAATCAACTTGTTTAATTTACCAATGATGCCAGTTTATTTCTTGATTAAGATTATAAAATTGATAATATTCCAATAGTAACGCTTTTCCCCATCCAATTATTGCCGCATGTTCTGTCTCTGTCTCTCTTACCCTATGTGCACACGTATATGCCTCTCAACTACACTAATTAAATCGATCAGCCAGTAACGGGTAACTTTTAGATAGAACTAAGAAGTAACAAACAGTAAGTCTAAAATAACATGAAACTGGAATAAGGAGCTGTAAGTAGTGCATTATTTAAAAAAATCCTATAAGTAGAAAACACTGTAAGCAAATTATGAATAGAAAATACACCTACTTTCTAAGCAAAACTATATTAACATTTCGTCTATATTTATGAAATTTCTCAGTTAATTAGACAAAAATTGAAAATACAATTATAATTAACATAGACTGAAGACAAATATTTATGCCTAAAGAAAAACAGTTAAAATATTGCAAATCCTTTTCCTGGCCATGCAAATGAAGAGTAACTGTCTAGTTTACACTTAAATAGATTACAAGCGTTTAAAAAAATATTGTGATATGATGTTGTTTGATATATTTAATGAATATAGTTCTAATTAACATAATTTGTAGAGCAAAAAATGAATAAATGGAGTTAATAAAGTTAGAAATTTCTGTTTGAATATTAAAACGCTCGTAACTCCACCAAATAAAAGGAATGACAATTTCGGTGATACTTTAAACTGAACTTGCAATTCATTTATCAGCCGAACCTAGAGGAATTGAAATCAGGCAAAAACGTAAAAATAATTAACTAAAATAAAAATATTACATAGTTAACAAAATCATTTATAAGTAAAAATCAACATTCGTGAAATACTTGTACCTCGAATTCTAATGTGATACTTTTCTACATTCAGAATATTATACTAATCATGTATAATATTTAATTTAAAAAAATTAATTTTACAAGAGCAGCGGTTTTGTCTTGAAACAATAGAACATAACTCCACACTATTTTTTCTTAATCGCCTTTAACGCCATTCCAATATAGACGCCAATCTATAAAGCTCATCAATTAACCCGCTCAGGTCCGTAAATAGCGTTGATGAGGAAGTAGGAGCAGATTGATTGGTAATTACCTGTGTAATTACGTCCCGTTGCGTGCGAAGGGACAAATTTTTATGGATTTACGGCATGATCGTAATTGAGTGTTGTAGATTGGCACACGATGTGATTACACCGGATTCTACGTGACGTTCAATTGGCTATAAGATTTTTTTAAAAAGGGATTTCTTTGACGACGTAGTCTTTTCACGTTTGTAACCAATTATTTTATAAAATAAGTAGCTAATTAGTTCTCCCATTTTTATCAATTCTCCGCTATTAATTCTGTTATATCTCTAAAGTTATATCCAAGTACACAAATATTATTACAATTGACATGATCTGAAGCAAGATTCAGGTATAAAATTATTTACACTTTGATAACATTAAAAACACAGAAAAAATGTAGATATCTCACATTGGTATATAAATTGTCACATGAATGTCAGCAAACTGGGCACACTAATGATCGTGTTGACATCATCTCCGAGGAAACACGTTTACATATGTATTACGTACGTTTCCCAATGTTAAGAATTATTATTTGAATTAATTATTCGAACATACTAATTTGCATCAGATATCTTTTATAAGTTTGTTTGATTTGCTGGAGTTTGACATCAGATATCTTATTATAAGTTTGTTTGATTTGCTGGAGTTTGACATTATAACTACAACTAATAGACATTATCGCTGCTATGAAATTAAACTCCCACATATGATATTATTTAAAGGTGTTGTGAGATCATTACATTCATACAATTAGTTGTGATTATAATATCTTCAGTTTTTACAATACCTTATTCTCAGCCAAATCACAGAGAGAAGTCTCTTAACCATGCCAGTGACGCATGTACACTTTTTACCTTACACTCCTTGACTCCCAAAACTAACTAAAACACAATTATAACCGATAAAATGTTATAATTAAAATATATCTCATGATTTTACTTCTCTTTATTATTTCTCTGTACCAAATCGAAACGCATAGTTAGTGAAGAATAAGTGTTTTTGTCGGAAGACTGTATTTCTTTAGTTATAAAGCGATTAAGAGACTATATTAGTAATAAACTACGAATAGTTTGTAAGATTATGAATAATTCCATTCAAAATGCTCAAGAAAAATTATCTCTTCCAAATGACTGATTTGAAACAATTTAGACAATAAGCAGGATCATCGAAAGATGATTCCCTGACTTTGTAACCTTGTTGTTGTTGTATTGAGTCCTAGACTGGTCTGATGCAGCCCTCCATGCTAACATATTCCGAGAAAGCTTTTTCATTTCTGCAATAGTACTACATCCCCTACAATGTGTTTAGCGTATTCCATCATTGGCCTCCCTCTTCTCTTTCTACCCCAACACTCCCCTCTAAAGCAAACACGACCCTCATGTCTCTAAACGCGGCTTATTAATCTATCACTTTTCTTGGTGGAAGTCCTCCATATTGTTCTATCTTCTTATTCTGCCTAGTACTTCCTGGTTATTAACTCTATACACCCTTCTGATTTTCAGCATTCTTCTATAGAAATAATAAAAATGATTCATGAAAGGCGTAAGTACAAGAACGCAAGAGATGAAAATGGTAAAGAGCAGTAGGAGACATTTGAAGATTGAGATAATTAGAAAGTTCAAAGCTGCCAAAGTGGCAAGAGAAATGTAAAGTGGTTAAAGATTTCAAATGAAAGGGATTATAGGAAAATCAAAGAAACATTCGGGGAATAAAAATTTAGCAAGAACATCAGGAGAGCAAATAGGAAATCTATTCTGCATAAAGAATAAAAGGTGGGAAGATGGACGGAATCTCAAGAAGTGCTGAATCAGGGGGAAAATCTAGATCATTTAGTAATAGAAGAAAAGGAGGTTGACGATGAAGTATTGGGAGACAGAAGTTTAAGGTCGGAGTTCGACAGCTGTCCAACAGAACTGAGTAATGGTAAAGCGCCAGGAAATACGATCATCCGGCGAAGAAACAATATCATGTGTGTTCAATATAGTTTGGGAAATCTACAAAACAGGAAAATATCAGAATATTTTAGTAACAACATAATTATACCCATACTAGATAAGACTGGCGCTGATGCGAACAACACGGGACAATTAGTTTAGTATCTCATATGTGCAAAATATTGACGAAATTACTATATTGGATGGAGGATGGAACTCCAAATAGAATGCTAGTTAGGAGAAGATCAGTTTGGTTTTAGGAAGAATGCAGAGCAAGAGAAGCCAAATTGAATCTGCGTCTAATTCTAGAAGCGTACGTTCATGGCATTTGAAGATTTAGAAAAAGCCTTTGACAATGTAAACTGGAACACGCTACTAAGGATTTTGAAGAGGTTAGGAATAAAATATCGAGAAAGAAGACTTATCTATAACCTCTACAGAAAACAGTCAGCTCTAATTAGAATTGAAGTGCAAGAAAAGAAAGCAGAACTCAAGAAAGGAGTTAGACAAGGATTCGGTCTGTCGTCCATGCTGTTTAACTTATATATAGAACAGGCGATGAAGAAAGTTAAAATGAATATGGAAAATGAATCATACCGCAGGCAGAAGAACTAAAAACCCTATGGTTCACCCATGATATTATAGTATGATGGAAGTCAGAAGAAGACTGGGAAATCATAATAAATGGCATTAACGTGATCCTGGAAGAAGAATAAAACATGAGGGTTAATAGAGGGAAAACCATTGTGATGGGGAATAGTGTGGAAAACAGTGTAATAACAAAGGTGTAAAAAATTGTGATTCTTGGAAGCATAATAACTACGGTTGTTAGAAGTATAGTAGACGTAAATAATGGGATAGCACAGGTTTTCGGAAAAATAGGAATTTACTTACGGTTAATATAAGTATGAATATAAGGATATTATTATTGAAAATGTTCAGATGGAGTGTGGTGTTTTATGGATGGAAAACGTGGACGGTAGGGGTTGGAGAAAGGAAAGGAATAGAAGCCTTTGAAATGTGGTTCTATAAAAGAATAAGAGAAGAGAGAATAATTTGGAGGAATTTGACCAGGAGAACGGATAGATTAATAGCCCCGTTTTGAGATATGAGGGTCTTGTAAAATTATAATTCGCTAAGCAGATAAGGCGGACCTAACCATACTATACTCCATCACATTGGTTTTTGCCTCTATTGATCCTCATGTTGTACTCCTCCTCCAGGATAATGCCATTTATTATGTAAAAATGAAAATGTTTGCGCAAATAGGTTAGCATGGAGGTTTGTATCAGACCAATCTCAGAACTGATTACTACAACACATTATAGTACCACAATCCAAATTCTTCTTGTAACGAATATGGGAGGGCAATTATTATTTAAATGTAATGTTGATATATTAATAAGAAGATTTTGTAATTAAAATAAGTAAACAATTGACTTTAACAAAAACATATTAATCTTAAAATTTAGATATTTCGATCTTTATGCCGACAGTTCTTTCTCAAAGAAAACTACTAATATATTTTCACAAAAAAATGATTCCAATTAAATTCTTAAAATTAACATTTATGGTTCTAATTGAGGAAATACAGAACCCGATCACCAAAATTGGGATCTGTACTCTATGGAAACTTCTTACAAATTAATGTAGATAAATAAAATATACGGCGAAAATTAATACCTGTCACACGTTGAACATTAATAACTTGGATAAGTAAGAGGGCACAAATACACATAAAAATAATAAACAAAAATTGTATTAATTATAACGTAACTTATTTATGAAAAATAATTTTTAATTTGTTTTAGATGATTGATAAATTATGAAGAAGACTTAAAAGAGTTTTAAAAATGTGCGTATAATATATAAACGAAATATGTGATGAAAGAAAAATTAAAATATGCAGTATACTTCAATCAATTTAAAGGAAAACGATAAAATAAAACGTAGTGGCACGCAGAAACCTTTTAAAAATTTCTCTCTTGAATTAAAAACTAATTTAAAAATACTTTTCTGACAAGCTGAACGGGTGATTCTAAATTGAAAATCCATTTCCAGTAACGCTATGAGTTGGAGAAGACGATATATGGACGATGAAAGGTGAAGTCTGGAGAGTTTAATCTATTGTCTTCCAAGATGTCAAGTTGTCTCAATGTCTCGATTCTCCAATTGTGAATCCCGGAAAAGCCAGCAGTTCTTGTACAATAGTAAATTTCATCAAATAAACTAACTACAATGAAGCATATTGGTCATATGTTGCATATTACTCTTTGAACCTTCGTATAGAATTAAAAGCTTTTTTTATATATACCACTAGCTGGAGACCCGGCGTTGCCCGAGTATTTATTTATATTATCCCTGTACATTATTTAATTATTGGTCAACACATGATTAAACCGTTATCGAAAACGTCACAATATGATCCTCAAATATACTCCCAGTATCTTGACAGCCAAAAATACTCCTGGTACAATAACAGGACTAAAAATATTTTGAGTACTCTAACAGTATAAATTTATTCCCCACTTAAGGAATGATTTTTTAATTAAATCGCATATTAAAGGTAATGTAACACAACGACCCCCTTTTCGAGCCCAAAGTTGATAATTTCCTTGTTATTTTCATATGACTGATTTCCACTCCTCTCCCCTCAATGCTGCAAGGGTTTGAAATTATACACATATTGTCGGGGAAAACACTATAAAAGTAATTGACCTCAATAATTCTTTTTCAACTCAAATATGACCCTCCTAGTTGTTCGGAATCTATAAGCCAAACGTTCATAGGTAATTGTTACGTTTGACCGTCTGTCACCTGAACCCGACGGTAGATTATGAAATCGACTTGCGTTACTAGTACGCCAACCGAAATTTTGACGCCTCACTGGTGGCATTTTCTTATCACGAACAATAAATAACACTACGATAAACCTCTGAACACACATCAAAACACAAGAAACAGACTAACTTTTGCTGTCAGGAAGAAACAAAAATTGAATACGAATGAATGTCCATCTATCAATACTGTATGAACACGTCCATCTAATCTAGCCCAGTGGTTGACAAAGAAGAGACCGAAAGAGAACTTATGATTTCTTCACGGCAAACTTTAAAAGTCGCAGTTGGTTTCGAACAGTATACAACAATAGATGGAGTGATATTGCTCACCCTGCCTCTTCCTCTTTCTCTCATGCTGCCAAAATTACGCTTACAATAACAGAGAAAGTGGGGTGAATGGTATACAAACGGCTACTAGGCATATTTACATTAATATCTTCTGAACTCTGAAAAATATTGAAATGAAACATACACTAAACTTTAAGTATCCATCCCTGAAATTTTCATTAAAATCCGTTGAGCCGTTTCGGAGTATAAACAGATCAACAGTATAGGCAACCCACATGCACCCTGAAAATACAAATACGCGGATATAAAGCAACTTTTAAGTTGAATTTTTTCATATTATGAGATTTTGAAACTTTTCCGTATGAATTTAAAAAAAAATATTTTATACTTAAATTGTCCTCACAATAACGAACATAATAAAGAATCATCCAATTTAGTGCAGTCGTTCGGTAGTTATGCACGTATATATTAATATATATATATATATATATATATATATATTACGGCGATTTATTTTCTCGCAGGTGCTTCACTCCAGAGTGACTGCGGGGCTCACCTGATTATGTCGGGAATGCCGCGTACTCTCTTTGGTTTTTTCAAAGTTCTCACATGCCGAGACACCTTCACCTATTTTGGGCGGTATATGTACTGGGGTCGAAGACCTTGGACAGATGGCAGATTAAACTCGTCTCCCGTCATTTGGAAGGACGTGAGAATAGTACCCAATGCCCGACCTACCTGATGCAGGTTTTCTAGCGTTTTCCCTGGATCTCTTTAGGTAAAACACCGGGTAGGATCCTTAATGTATAGCCCGGGGGCCCTAGTCAACCCTTGGCTACCTTGCTCTATCTTCCGCATCCCCTCTTTTCAATTCCCTTCCTATGCTATTAAAGGGGAGTTGCCTGTTTCAGGATCATCCTCATGCAGCCTGTTTACCTCCAATATATATATATATATATATATATATATATATATATAGATTTATAAATAGATTAACAAAAATGTTTCTAATTTAATCAGGCATATCTTTTATATTTCTTAAAATGTTTCACGTTATTATTTCGTAATTCTATATCCTCTATTCATCATTTACATTTTCATATCTTTTTCGGTATTTACAGGCTTCAAGCAGTTATATTGACCACCTGATTTACACTTATTAGTTAAGTGTACTCGTTTCACTTCATTGACTGGGTTTTAAGTATCCACAAGAACGGTTAAATTTTAAAAATACCTTCGATTCAGGATATTATATCTGCCTTTTTCCTCAGTGTCAGATATGCAATTAACAATCTCATGTCCATTCCATATTTATAGTATAAATTTTAAGGCCGCATATTTGACAGCTTTCTTTGTTTTTTAATTGTTAGCCTATAGGTTCGTGGCTGTTATGTGGTGTAGTTGAATAAGTTATATTTGTTAACTAATATGTAGTTGTTAAGCAAGGTTGTGGATGTGGAGAGTGTGGTCTTACAGCGCAGATCCGGAAGCTGGGCGACGCGCCCTTGCGGAGGGTTCTGGAAGATCTGGGAGGCTGGCCCGTGACGAGTCCGCAATGGACGCCGCCGCCTTTCAGCATCGAGACGCTGCTGGGTAAACTCCGCGGGGAGTACAACGCCGGCGTCCTCATCGAGCAGTGGGTTGGTCCTGACGACAAGAACTCGTCCGTGAACATCCTCCAGGTGCGCAGGACAAAGTAAGAAGACGGGGACTCGCTACAGAGCTCCGCCACGGAGACAACGGCTTCAAATTATTTCAAATTCTCTCGAGTCTCAAACAACTTCCCACAGCTTTCTTTGCCTTGCTCTACCCGCTTCTTCTGAGAGGTGTTCTTAGACACTCCCACAATTATTTATAGTCCTTTCGGTACTTAACAATTTGACCCAGATTTCAATATGACGTAATTTTTTCTTCTTCTGCAAAGACTAATCTTTGCGACTGCCAATCATAGCTCAACTAGTACTTTGAAATATTTTCATTGAAACAAAGAATTTAATATGTAGTAAAGAAAAAGCATTATGTCTTTTTTGAGCATACGCAAAAATATTATACATCAGGGGTGGCCAACTTTCCTGTGTATAAGATTTAGTTGTTATCTTAAAAGTGTGTCGCGATCGACTTGTCATAGGCGCAGTCTAAGGGGGAAGAAGGTGTATTTCAGTATAACGTGCATTCCAGCGAGATATGGGTAGATAAGTAAAATATATGTTCAAAACTATTTTTTAATTTTTTAAATCACTTGTTTTTGAGATATAGCCTCATGAAGAAAATAAATTCCCAGACCCAACTATTGTATAATATATAAAAAGACTGATGTAGATATATAAATCAAAATTCAAAAACCCAGTCACAGTACTCATTAACAGATAACTCTATTTAAGTCATCAGTCAAATACAGGAGCTTTTGCCCCCTTATTAGGATATTCATCTGTTTACGTAACCTCACGTCAATACTACTGCTCTATATCGTAATTGCCCATAGTGTTGTGATTAAATCACCGTATTTTCTACTTTTATACATTCGTTCCCGTAGCGCCACATGCGGTCGATAAGTGCAGAATTGCAAAGTTTCCTCTATTGGCTCTTGTTTCCATATTTTACTGTGTTGGATCGTACATAGCTGCGGGCTCTGTAGGGCTCATCCGTTATCACTATTGTAGAATATATGAAAAGGCTGATGTAGATATACAAATTAAAATTTCAAAACCCGGTCACAGTCCTCTTTCCAGACCTAACTTTTGATAGCAATTTTCCGTACATACGGTACCCGACACTTTTTCAAGATAGATTTTTACCAACTTAAAATTAAATTAATTTTTTTTATCAACTGTAATGTATAAGTTGTTGTACTATTTGTTCGTAAATATGAAAAAGTTGTTATAAAAATTGACAGTATGGTTGATAATTTGATTTCAATATTTCATTTTCTCTTTTTTTGGGGGCCAGGAAAATTTATCATGAAAGAATATGACTTACTTTTTGCTAATCTGTCAATAGTTCGCTGAGTACAACTCGTACTGAAATATAGATATATGGTTTATCTACCTACGTAAGAAAACAACAAGAATAATTCTATAAAGGGCCAAAAAACTCACGTCCAGGGGAATTAAAAGAACATGGATCATTACTAACAATATTTATTAATTAAAAATAGCTACAGATAAAGACAGATTTAGAATTTACTTTGTTGCCTTTTAGAAGAGTACCTTCATCCATGCAACATTCATATCACGCACCCATTTAAATAATTTTGAAAATAGTTTTAGCTTTAAGGTAAATCGTAATAGGAACCTTTATTACAAATTTCACATTTCAAACGTTATGTAAAGCGATTATTTTTCCTAATCTTGTATTCATTGCGGCTATTTGTAATTACTTTATTTCGTAGAGGCTGTCATTAGTCGCAGCTACAAAGATTTATGTAACATGAATAACGACAAATCATCTTGAGGGAAAGGAACCCCTTTCAGGTATTGCTTTACAGAGAGACGATGGGTGCCTCAAGGGTCTTACATGCCGAGGGACGTACATATCTTTGGGAAGGCGTATGTACTTCAGGCATTGGGCATACGGCAAGAGTTGTCCGCAGATGCTATTTGATCTGTCAGCCAGTTGTCTCCTAAAACTGATGGAAACTCATCTCCCGTTATTCGGCAGGGCGTTTGAATAGGACTCAATAGCCCAGCCTAACTAACACAGGTTTTATTGAGTTTTTCCTGCATCTCATTTAGGTGAACCACCGGGTAGGATCCTTAAACCCCGGCCCTTGGGCCCTAGTCAACCCTTGGAAACCT
Organism: Eucriotettix oculatus; assembly: GCA_034510155.1. Lineage (NCBI taxonomy): Eukaryota > Metazoa > Arthropoda > Insecta > Orthoptera > Tetrigidae > Eucriotettix > Eucriotettix oculatus. The sequence continues at coordinate 204,682,152 of CM067376.1, forward strand.
TGTTTTATCTTCTATACTCCCCCTTTTCAATTCCCCTCCTATGCTATTAAAGGGGAGTGGAGTGTTTCATGATCACCCTCATGTAGCCCACTACCCAAAAAAAGAATCTACTTCAGCAACTCGCAAAGAAACGATTTATTTATGATAATTGAAAAGTACATTCCAACCAACATTGGCTAAGTATTCTGGATGTATACAGCATATGACATTAAATGAAGATCGTAGAGCCCAGAACGCGCAAATAACTGATGACAGGAGTACGAATGTATAATTGACGGAGTAGATCCAACGAATGGTACAACTGCAGAAAATATTTGTTTTTACTCGACGATATCGTCAGACACAACAATTATTCAAATGCAAGTGGCACAATGGGAAACTCTCTGAACGAGAATTGTAAATTTGTTAAGAAGATATTGTCTATGTATTTTGTTATTATTTATTACGATTAGCCTATCATCTCATAATTTAATCCTCAACAATAATATTTGATAGTTGGCTGAGTGAATGCAACAAAATAAGGAAGGTCAGACATAACACACGCGCCTGGCATCCGGAATCTCCGTCAGCTCCTTCCTGTTTTGACTTTTTACATTGGTACCTGTAACTGGGTTCTGAGAATTACGGCCGTTCGCACCCGTGGTTTTTCTCCAGCAAGTGACGCGACCGGAATTTAGCCTTCCGCCGTCTTCTTTCAATTTGTCTCCAGATTCAAAAAATACTTTTGAAAATCTTCTTCACCTTCCTGCCTCAAAGCTCCATCATCAATTTCCAACAACTCTCGTGCCACGGCTGAACTACCACGCACTCTTCCGACTTCTTCCTTGTTCAAATGATCTTCCTAACTGGTTCAATTTCTCTCTTGCATCCTCCCAAGTCGTCTTTTCCATTTCTTCCATCAATCAAATGTCCAGCGTGTCCCGCGGGTTTTCTACCTAATTGGGGAGGGAGATGTGCACTTCAAAATATCCGGTGTCAATGAAATGGACTCAGGCAGGCAAATGTTCTTTAATCCGACAAACTGTGGATTTGACACGCCAGGGCCGCCTCCAATGCTTGTTGACGCCGACTGAGCGTCTCCAGTTGGGCAATTTCTCACCAGTGATGAAATAAAATGGCGATTGCCACACAATCTCATTACAGTACGCTACTTTGGAATTAATTTTCAAAAATTGTATAATTCATGAAATTATGGTAGTTGTCTAGATGTTGTGCATTCCCTTCAACTGACCACTTTAAATGTAGTATATATGGTGTAAATAAGGGGGGGAATATTAATTAATGAAATTAATAATTGGGTTTAAATATATACATTAATTAATTGTAAACACAATAATTTTAATATGGATCGTGCATGTATATATTATGTACAAAAATAATTAATTAAAATGGGATTGTATTAAAGATCTCAGGGTATTAATGGTTTGGGTGACCACGTGTAGCAGATTTTCTGTTCGTTGACGAACCTGAGTTGTTTTCATAGGCGTCTCGCTGTAATTTCCGCGTTGTGGAACTTGAAGCGGCCGGTCGACAATAGAACGAAGTCGTGCTGCTGAATTGAGGAAACTCCGCTTTTTCCTCTTTCTTCCCTTGTTGTTAAGACCTTTCTTCCCTGCTTCCTGGACTGATCAAAGCATGGTCCACCTCTCCGCTGCCACCTCACCAATCTCCTCTCTCCACCACTCTGCTGCCAATCTCCTTTCGCCACCACCTTGTATCACCAGCAATCTCTTTTCTCACTACCCTCCTTCAATCTCTTCTCTCCGTTTCCTTGTATCACCAGAAATCTGTCCACCACTCTCCTTCAATATCCTCTCGCCATCACCTTGTATCACCTGCAAAAATCTGTCCTCAAATTGTCTCCACCAGCCTCTTTAAAACCTTGTCCCCACTTATCCGACACCTATCTCTAAGGTGGCAGGGATGGATATTCTCCAATCAAATCCCTTGTTTCATTCTCAGGCAGATTAAGACATTCCGAAACCGGCGACAAGGTGTCCGAGCTTTATGGTCCAAGTGTCAGCCGCAGTCCCTTTGTTTAGATTTCGAGCCGCCAAGACGGCGCCCGGAAAAACCCCTTCTTCCTGGCCAGCGACTTGCTTAGGCCGAAATATTTCTTATTTATGTTCCCAAAAAATAAAATAAAAATTGGACGCGGGTTCTACTGCGCTACAATGGTTTTTTGCACAACTAAAATATATTTTAGAAATGCAATGTTGGTAAAATTCCATCAATATAAATCCCATTAATACTAAAACCAATTTCGTCCATTATCAGTCGCTTATGTGGGTTGGCGAAGCGCACTTATACTTGTAGATTACACCAGATTTATGTAGAGCAAGTCTCAATAAACGTTGACGATTGTTGTTCAGCTGGACCAAATGCAGCTGGCGCTGCCCAGCCGCGACTACTACCTCAAGCCGAGCTCGGAGGGAGACCTGAAGGCGTACCACAAGTACATGACGGAGGTGGCGACGCTGCTGGGAGCCAACGCGACGCAGGCCGAGCAGGAGCTCCTGCAGGTCATTCAGTTCGAACGCCGTTTAGCCAACGTGAGTAGCTCAACTGCAACGTCACTCAGCTTACTCAGCCCTCTCCACAAATATCTATAACTATAATATACTTCAAAATATATCTCTAACTGGAAATTAAAAATTACTGAAGCTATTTATATCAATTTGGAAATGGTTGAAATAGTAAATTACTAAAATGATATCGGAATAATAAATGCAAATATCTTAAATCATTTATAATAAAATGGTAATAAATATTAACATTTAGTACTTGTGTTCAATATTAATGATTTGTTACTACTGAATATTATTGGTTTACGTTATATTGAATCTTCAAAACGACATAATAGGCAAATGTTATTGTACATATTTTTATTATATTTTGAAATTGTTATTCAGTTCCATTTTTATCATTTTTGTGATCTTATTCTTTGAAATATTCTTATTTTTAACAGCAGAAATGCTTTGATTGAAGCTCAACCTATAGATCATGAAACAGAATTTAGAGCAACAGAATGGAAAAATATCGGCTGGGCCCGGGAATCGACCCGGAACCACCCGCTTACCTGGCGGTTGCTCTACCACTGAGTCGGTCCGGTTCGATGCCAGGACCCGATGTGAGATCCGTCCACCGTGTATATCTGAAACTCATACCACCTAAAATTTACGAATCGCATTCATCGAATCCTAATTCTAGGACTCGGTGAACAACGGTCATTATTTAAATTTTCAAAGGTGCTTGATTTTAATTTCAAACAGAGAAGAAATACTTCAGTTGAAGCTCAGCCTAAAAGTCATGACACAGAATTTGGAAGAATAGAGTAATATTATGGTATAACAAATTTTAACGGACTTTGAGGGAATTTTTTGCTTTTATTCATTCAATTCCGTTACTATAGTCCTTTATAACGTCACTTTAGTTTTTCACTCTCGAATAAAACTCATGAACAAAATATAAATTTTTTTGTCTCGGAAAGAAGAATATGTGATAGGGTCAGTAGTTTTCTCCTAATTTCAAATATGATATCATGTATTCCCCATTACGTGAAATTTCCGAGATAGAGGCATTTATAATTTCAAACATTCTAATGTATTGAAACCTAGAACGTAAAATGTCGCTTTTCTGTGATATTCCTTCTGCGGAGTATCCCTTTTGATAGGCAATCATATTAGGACTCTTTTGCATATCTGCAATCTCCGGATGATAGTATTCCCCGTGTTCTTCGCTTACAGTGCTAAGCTTTCTCCGGGAAGAAATCTGCTATAGGTGCAACTGTAAAATTTTGAGGACATATTAAAACTTTTTTTTGTAAAATGTAATAAGATCCATTTCGATATCACAGTAATTTTCCACCTTTCGACTTTCCATCAGACTGTGAGTGGCGTTTTTTAATTGTAACACTCTGGCAGATAATTGTTGGATAATCAAGACGGATGGTCAAAGGCGCATGATAGCAGTATTGGCATTTCTTACTTTCTAGATGAGTCAGAATGTTTGAATATTGTGCAGTTAAGAATGAAGACAGTATTAGTTTTTGAAATTATAAAACCCTGTATCTCGGGTACCTTGCGTAATGGAAGAATAGAAATATCGTATTTGAATTCAGACGAAACAATATTATCAGAATCACGTATTTTTTATCCTGAGGCAAAAACATCCTTTTTTGTTTTAGTAGCAATTCTTGAAAGAACGCTCATTTTTAAAAATTGAAATTATAAAATTGTGGGTAATGGTGAAAATCCGAATTCATACTTGAAAACATGATAAACATTGCATCTAGAGGTTCTCGCGAGTCAAAAATAATGTTGACCAGAGTAATGGGATGGGCTCATTCACATTATGAATGATTACACAGGCCTGCAAAATGACACGCTTATTTTTTGTACCGTTTTAGGTGTCCATACTTTTTCCTCCGCCACTTAAGGTTCCCGCTCCATCTCCCAACAGTACTTGAAAATCTATGCAAACCGGCAATACATAATAGGAAAACAGTTTATGGTTAAATATATATATATATATATATATATATATATCGTATCATATTTTCTCATAATTTGTCTTGTAATAAGTAATAAAAATATAAATAGTTTAAAAAATCTTTATAATAACTCTTTTGTTTCTTCAAAGATTCCTTTCGATCTTTTCCGGTTGTGCGCGGCGTGAGGCTCAACAGTAATCGGCCATCACATTTACATTCCACCGCCCTTGGTATCCGCTCCATTTCCTTTATGTCCTGGTGAAACCTCTCCGAGATCTTCACTCACTGCAGCAACATTTTCAGGAAAATAGCCCAGATGTGAGTCAAGAAGTGCAGTTTGAAACTCATTGATCATCTCAGATCCTTCAAACTTGTCAGCATGATGCCTAAAATTCTTTTAAAGTTAGTTTCTCAAATACTTTGTTACAATTTCTTTGAAGGAATTTTAGGCTTTCTCAACGTATCCCGTTACGTTGTCAAAGTTTTTGTCTTTCATAGGCTTTCAAACTTCAGAACCGACCAAAACGTCCTCTTTCAGCTTTTCTTCGGATGTCTCAGGAAACTTGCTGGTGAACGTAGCTCTGTCTTTTGGCAACGACTAACAAGCTGCTTCATCTTCCAAAAGCACTATTTTGGGGTCGACGAAAGACTCAAAGTAGACGTTTCTATCTTATATTAATTTGTATCTTACGTTACAGTATTTAGAATGAATCCTGGCTTTGGAATAAGTTGTAAAGGAAGAAAAAAGACGATTTCAATCTATTCTATTGGCATACACTTTAACATAGGCACTCTAGTTTTTGCGGGTAAATCTCACGTTGAGGATTTATTTGAGTATTTTTCCCTGACTCACCACCCAACAATGCATAAGAAACTCCCTTCATTACACAGAAATAAATTTTATTGCTGAACTGTGTTATATATAGGAAAAAATGATGGACCATCTCTTTTGTGTTGACTGTACACTGACGTTTCGAAAAAAAATGATGAATTTCTACATTTTTATAGACACCAAGATATGAAATATGGACCGTTTGTATTGGAAGTTAAAGAGGTATGCTATTGACGTTAGCCTTCGAAATCGCCTTTATTTAAGCACATTGTTTGCAGGCCTCTCTTCCCGAGGCAGATCGTCACGACACGAGTTCCATCTACCGGAAGCTGACCCTTGCGGAGCTGCAGGCGGCGGTCCCTCAGCTGAATTGGCTCGAGTACCTCACGTCTTTCCTGGACGCCGACATCGACGAGCAGGAGCCTGTCGTGTGCTATGCTATTCCCTACCTCACTGAGATGGGCCGCATTCTCCAGGAAACTGACCGCAGGTAATCATCTATTCATCTTAGAACATTTAGCACCAGCATCACGGTAACCTGTACGACAACCCACGTTTATCATATTTATGATTAATGACAAACTAATCTGCTATGGTCGTTCAGATGACGAAAGAACATCCTATCCAAGTAACTGTCATTTGATTGATGCTTCGATTCTGCAGAGCCTTGTGACTAGCATTTCTATTGCTTTTCACATTGATTGATCTTGGTTCCCACCAAGCCTTTTCCAAAGCCCTCAGAGGAAGCAACGGAAATGTTTGGAGAACTACGCTATATATGTATAGGATCATTGCCATTTAAAGTGGGAGAAGCAGGGCCGTGCCATTCAATTAAATGCCCGTGGGCGTTTTCCCTCGCAGATATTTCTCCCGAGATTGACTACGGGGTTCACCTGACTGGGTTGGGAATGCCTCGAACTCTCTCTGGTTTTTCAAGGTTCTCACATATCGATGCACCTTATCTATTTTAGGAGGTGTATGTACTGGGGTCGAAGACCTTGGGCGTACGTTAACAGTTGTCCGCTCATACCATTGGATCAGTCGGCCAACGGCCTCCTGAAACTGGCGGAGACATGGAGAAGGGACTGCTGCGGCCCCGCAGCAAACTCATCTCACGTCATTCCGCACCCAATAATCCGACCTCGTTGATGCAGGTTTTCTAGGGTTTTTCCTGCATATCTTTAGGTGAAATACCGGGTAGGATCCTTAAAATATAGCCCAGGGGCTGTACTCAACCTTTGGCTACCGTGTTCAACCTTCCACACTCCCTCCCCCCATTTTCAATGCCCTTCCTGAAATATTAAAGGGGAGTTGCCTGTTTCAGGATCACCCTCATATAGCCCGTTAACCATACATTCTATGAGCCGCAGACGCATGACGTTAGGAGGTAAACACAAAAAGTACAAATTGAATAATTCAAAAATTAAAAATCTTATAACATAGTTGTTTATTTTTTCATCAGTAAAATAGTTCTGAAACAATATAGTAAAACTATTCTCACTCAGATAATCATATCATAAAAGTCCAAGAAACTTCATTAACATTGTATTACGTGCAATTTATTTAAACTAATTGGGAAGTCCTTGATTAATTTTTACACAAAAGTTTATTTTCTTCTTAATTGGGCTTAACGTTACATCAATCTGAGGGTTATTAGCGACCTTAAATTACATTTTCGTCATCGTAAGTTACAATAATACATTAAACAATGGTATTTACAAGCCTACAATAGTTTTTATTCTTTTTCTACTACTTTTTTTTCAAATCTGAATTATAAATATATACATTTTTATAATCTCTTTTAAAGAAAATTAATTATATTTTATAAATTCAACTGTTAGTATTTGTCCCAAAAGGAAGTTTTAATTATATTGCACTGAAAATATCTACTGCAAAAATGAATTTTAGTACGTTTATAATGGTATAATCATTTGTGACTACTTCCTTTGGTTTGAATTGCTGCGGAAAATTATCCCTGTATGTTTTGACATATTTACACTCAATTATTGCGTATGGACTAGTAAGGTCGACATCACAATTACTGCATACTGGCCTTAATTACATGATGTGTGTTGAAAACATAACGGAGATTTTCGTCATTGCAAATAATTTAATTTATTCGTCTACCCTTAGAAACACTCCCCATTACGTATTATTATTATTTGCCAGTGATTCTTCCAATCCCCGTAACACTTCTGGAACTCGATCTTTGAGATAGCGTTTAGTTCTTTAAGCGATGTGCTTTTGTTTTCATGTATGTCTGTAAAACGACGGCCCTTTAAGGCTTTCTCCTCTGTGTAGACTTCCATCATTCTTACAAAAAAATAAATTAAGTATAAATAAGGAAACTCACTTTTCTGTTCATAGATCCTAGGATTTAATTTCTTAACTTAAAAATCTACACATCTCAGTTGGTGTTGTCTCTTTGTTTACTAGTACATCTTTTGATTTCGTTATTAACTGCTTAAAATCTAGGTGGACTAGTTTATTAATTTTTTAATTATTTTTATTATTATTACTATAAGCTGCTATTGGGCATTTGCCCGGTGGCATCTATATACAAAGAAAATACAAATAAAACACAAATACAATTACGTAAAGCTTACACTAAGGAAGAATTTTGAAGTGTAGTTTATTATCTGAAAAAGAAAACAAAGGAGCCACACAAGAATCACTTCACTATTATCACTTCACTGATTCTAAAAAATACTACTCACTTAAGTTTTCTTAGGATATTTCTAAACTGATTTACGCTACCCGGAAAAGTCGTCAGTATTTCTGCAGGCAAGGAATTTCAATCGCGTATTGACCTATTTACAAATGAAAATTTTCCTACGTCCTTGCGTTGCCCTTTTTCTTTAATTTTGAACCAGTGGTCATTTTTAGAAATATAATTTGGAGCCGTTAGATGGTTTGTTATTTCTTTCCAGGCACTCTGGTTCACCCTTATAAGCTTTATATATTGCGCACAACCTGTCATGTTTCCTTCTATTACTAAGAGCTTCTAAATTCTCGTAAGGATTGTTCGCGAATCGACACTTAATCATTTTTTCAGCCCGTTTTTGTATTTTTTCCAACGCTAGTGTGTGTTCATTTCGATATGGATCCCAGCACGTTACCCCATATTCTACAATTGGCCTGACCAGCGTTTTGTAAGCAGAAATCTTGGTTTTTATCGTGCTTTTCCTCAAGGCCCTGTTTACAAAGTGAAGCATCAGCAGCGGCTTTACCTCGCTCACCTGATTACCCCAACTTAAATCTTTACTAATCCTGATCACAAGATATTTACAGTTATTTGATTCCGTTACAACTTCGTTCCCCATTTTATATCTAGTGTAAAAACGACTGCCTTACTCTTCGTTGCATTTATTTGCATTTTATTTCTAACTGACCATTGGTAAATTTTGTCCAAATCAGTCTGCAGAATCTGTGAATCGTCAAGGTTTACGATAAACCATACAACCATCGGAAAAAAGTTTGATCTGTGATTTTATACCGATTGTTAAATCATTTCTGAATGCAAGGAACATAAGTGGACCGATCGCACTTCCTGACGTGATTTTCACCGAGTCGGACAATTCGTCATTCACGTGAACTCTGAGTGAACAATCTTTTAAAAATTCCCGAATCCACTTCAGAACCAGGAAATCTTTACCAGTATTTTAACTTACTTAATAATAGACCATGCGGCACGACGTCGAAGGCTTTAGAAAAATCAATAATTATAGCCTTGTCAACCCCGTCCGACAGATCTTGGCAGACCGTTGCCAGTTGTCAGTTGACTCTCACAAGAGAATCCAGGTCTGAAGCCATGTTGTCCACCGTAAACAACCCCCTTTCGTCCCAGTGCTTACGCAAATATTCAGCTATCAAGCGTTCAAATAGTTATGAAGATATCACTCATAAACTGAGTAGAAGTGAACTCTGCCAACAGCCTTGTTCTTAATTACATATGCTTTACTTTCAGTAGCAAATTTTACCACCAAATTCTTGGCCATCATATTGGTTCCTCTTTATGCCCGGTTCTTACAGAGATGGTAATGAGAGACTTGGAGAAAAACTTAACTTCAAACATATTATTATCATTTGTAGTCCACACTTTAATTGGTGGCGCAAACCAACCATTTGTAGGTCGTATACTCAATTTTTTATCTGATCCATTCTCAGATATCACTAAATCCAGTCTCGGGCAAGTTGTTGTGATCGTCGAAGTTTCTGTAAGGTTTAAAAACTTGAAGTCTTTAACTCTTCCTGTCTTATCTCAGAATAATATTTGGCCCCTGATAATCTCTTGATTAATATTTACTTAGAATAAATTACATTAATACGTTATGAAATCATTTTCCAAGATTTGTATACAATAGTTCTGTTGATTTTTATTTTTTAGTAACGTAACCCTTCGTAACCTTGTTACGCCTCTGAAACGAACCCCTTATAACAAAACACGACGGAAAAATTTCAGGAATGGATACTTTATATTGTGAGAATAACAAAAGTGTATTACAACATGGATCCGGAAATGCAAAGTTACAAACTTATTTGAACTTTTGTGAATGTGTTATTTAGACTAAACCCGTGGCTCTGTTTACAGTTGTTTATGTCGTGTTTTTATCACAATTTTTGATTAATTCCAATTTAGCCATAGACAAGGGAGTGCTGGTCAGGTACAGTTAGGGTTAAACCTTGCGCCCACAAATACCAACATAAAAGTGGGAACCAAGGCCAGGCAATGTCAAACTAGAGGCACGTGCCATGTAAGAATATTGGGAAACGCTGGTGTCCAATCATCAGTCAGTGATTTCTAGGATCCGAGAACTATCCACTCGAAATCGCAGACTGATTCTGAATACTACTCCGAGATCATCATCCACATGCCCACAGTGTTGAGGTCACTTCAAGTCTTAGAGCATTCAAGCAGCCATCACCACTGGTAAGCCGCGAATCCATGTATCCATAATTAAACCAGGGTTAATCCTGGGGAGACGGAGATCGTATCTCCTCTGAGCGTATGCTGACCAATTAATTAATTTTGTCCGGTGTATGTATAATAAATTATTTTCTTCAAAGTACGATTTAAATATATATATATATATATATATATATATATATATATATATATTGTAATATACTTTTTGGGGTATAAAACATTTATTAATTAACAGAACAAATTATGATCAAGTTTAAAATTTTTCATTTATTAATTTAAAGTGAATACACGGGCTTAATCTCAGGGGATTTTGGGTCTCTCAAGAAATGGAGTATGCAGCATCTGAAAAATAGAAAGAAAAATCATTAAATACTATTTATCCAGAGCAATGAGCAAGTTTCACAATTTTTTTATAGCTTACCCACAATTACTGGGCCAACAAACATCCACCTCTCGAATGTTTGTGCGTCTCTCTGGCGTCTTGCAGGATTTGATCACGTCTGGACACGTCTGCTCACGTCCGTCCTCTCATCTGGCTTCTGGCTGCTCGGACCAAGTCTGTCCTCTGCTCCACTCTTTTCACTTCTGCTCGGTCCACGTCCGTTCTCTGCTCCACTCGCCTGCCTTCTGGGGCTCTGCTCGGACGAAGTCTGTCCTCTCTTCCACTCGTTTCACTTCTGCTCTCTGGGGTCGGACCACGTCCTCTCCTCTCCTCCACTCGCCTGCCTTCTGGGGCGAGCCACCCATCGGCTTCCCTTTAAATCTTCCAACGGGAATCCCCCACCTCACAAAATTTCGGGGTTCCCCGCCCTCATTTTTTACACTCGTTCGGCGGGGTTTTCCCGCGGGGTTTCACCATCGTCATTTTTTATACACGCTCGGCGGGACTTTCCCGCGGGGAACCACCATCTTTCAGCCGACTAGCCATTGTTGTTGGCCGAACTGCGCCTCATAACGCCACAACCTCACAAAATCCGCCTTTTTTATCACAATATATATATATATATATATATATATATATATATATATATTGTGGCGGATCCTTCGTTCCTCCGTATTCGAGGATTTTTTATTCCTTTAGGGCGCCAGGTATTTTTTATAAAAATACCAAAAATAGATTTTACTAGTTTTAATTCCAATCAGAGCATGAAAACAAAATTATATCTACAGGGCGGGTCATTTCTCGTCGTCCCGCCGACACAACCTGCTTCTCCAATCACCCCATGACGACTCCCAACCTCGCCAGACCACATTGTTGGCCCAAGTTGCGTCAGTTCCTCAACAATTGCAACTCGCAAGCTGGCCTGCATTGTTAAGTGTAACTTTCCTTGCTACAATATATACATTTATTTATTTGTAATATATATCCCCTACCACTTTTTACATCAGGAAAAATGTTGCAAATAATATTGATGCTGACCTCCTAACATCCGCAAATGATTACCCGTCATGTCTAAGGCTTTCTAATTGGTTGTATAAACTTGAACTGTTTAGTTGAAGCTCTTTATACATATTACAGCTGAAATGTTCAACGTGACCTTATTTTGACTGAATATAGGCAGCTGCTCTTTTTTCGTTTTGAATTTGGAACACAATGAAAAATGCCTGATGCAGTGCGTAGTGACGGAAAATGCGTGCTCGGAGACCTAACACAATTTTCTTCGCAACTTGTTTCCTCATGTAACAATTGTAACCGGAGTCTCGAATTTTAGTCCAGATAACAAGGCATGTCGTCATGCACTAACATTCATTAAAGTTCAAGTAACTCTGTCATTATGTACTTACGGACCTCTGTTGTACTAAACGTTTTTTCTTATCTCAATAGGGGAACTCCATTTCTTTAATTTTACCGTCAGGTGTTATATATATATATATATATATATATATAACACCTGACGGTCAGCATCAATATTATTTGCAACATTTTTCCTGATGTAAAAAGTGGTAGGGGATATATATTACAAATAAATAAATGTATATATTGTAGCATGGAAAGTTACACTTAACAATGCAGGCCAGCTAGTAAGCTAGTAAGGATGTGATATTGTCAAAATAATAATTTGTATGGAAAAAATAGAAAGCGTGAGACTTCCGCCTAGAATGGCGATGCTGAAAACTGCATTATCAGGAAAGCCACATACTTTCTGTCCTTTGTTTCCACTTTCTTTAATTATAAATATATGTGAATTACAAGTTAACACGTGGCTTACATAAACTTACACATGTTTGCCTGGTGGCCCCCCCATTGATAAAATAAAATCCTGTTATGAATTATAAATTATTTAAATTTACCCGCTCACAGGAACGAAACTTTCAGTTTACCAGGATGGAATATATGATATATTAATTATTTGGAAGCAACACTTTGAATGGTTTTCGGCGAATATATTATAAAGGACTATAAATTAATTAAGAGAGATGTTATGTTATACGTTGACGTTGAGAAGATGAAAGAGAGCTGATACCTTTACAATTTTCTCATGTGACATCGCTCTCAAAGACGTTCATAAGGATTCCAGCAGTTCTCTTAATTGTGCCGGCATTGTGCGACGATGTCGGATCCGATCCGCAAACAATGGAAGCGAGCGACTGACTGACAAATGCGGGAATGACTGCACTGGGAAGAATTATAACTGGAGTCGATCGAACTGGTTCGCATGCCGTGCAGTTTTTACACGTTGCTACGGAACTAACGGTTACGACGAAACTAAACAATTATTGCGTAAAACGTTACAATGCAAATGCCGATGCATTTGTATACCTCTTTTTTTCTGGACGTAAATGGAAATTTATTTTTAATGAATTCCTTCTTACGTCACGAACAAGCGACACATTCCGTGGAAAAGGGGCTCGATTGAAATGTTAAACAGGACACAGATAATGTAACTAAAATAACTATTTTAATACCATTATAATTACTATGATAGTCGTTGATATACTGTATATTGAAGACTTTAATTTGTAGGACTAATGCATATGCCAGGCGTTTGACTTATTTTTAGTTTATAATGAGATTGAAAGAATATTAAAATTATGATGTGGAAAAATTGTTTGAAAACATTCTAAAAGTTATTGGTCACATTATTTTCGATTACATTTGAGATTCATAAGTAGAGTTTTATAAATTTTGACATTTAAATGAGTAACATAATTTTAACAATATGATATGGTAGTTTCAAACGTTTCAGTCGTAACAAAGATAAAGATATATTTAATTCAAATTTCGTTTTATTTTTCTACATTAGTATTCCTAGTTATGTTCCCATATCTTTACTCCGTCCAAATAGTTCTCAGCGTCTTTCTCAGCAAAATAATTGTTTATAAAGGTGAGTAAAGAAGATAGTCTAGCACTTCAACCGTTCCACTGTAGGTCACTTTATCCTATCAATGCTACAAAATTATTTTACAAAGCAAATCATCTCAAATATTTATATAAATATCTTCTGAACTTCAAGAGATTGAAATGAAAAAACAAAACGATAGTTTAAGTTAAAATTTCTGTTTCAATCCCTGGAATTTTCATTGAAATCCGTTAGGCCGTTTCTAAGCATAACCAGATCAACAGTATAGGCCACCCGCATTCACTTTGGAGATTTTAACGGAAGTATAGAAAAGAAATTTTCACGTTTAATATATATATATATATATATATATATATATAATTATCGAAATGAAATGCACTAATTTTTAAATTAAATTGCCTTTTTTTAAACCCTAAAATTTTCATTGAAATCCGTTGAGCCATTTCGAAGCCTGTTGCAGACAAACATAGGGACAGATAGACAGACAATTCAATTTTATTTATTGGTATATATAATTCAAGGCTCTTAATTTTAATGTAAACAAGAATATTTAGAAATAAAACATTGTGGTTTATAACTTACAAATGGACAAATAGACCGGTGTGAAGTACTTGCATTTACCAAGATATATGAATTCATAAAACATTATCTACTGATTACCACGAAATATACATTAAAGTCAACTGTCAATTTCTTTTACAAACGTCCATAAAAAATCAGTTTTTTCTGGCGGATGGCCCGGGTATGATTCCTGGTCCGGTGAAGAATGTTTCATCCTGATCTTCTAACTACTGTTTTCATCTCCGAGTTTCAACTGTAATTTTTTTTCTGTCTCTGAATTAAAATCATTGCACGTTTTACTGTTTTACACAATCTTCACTGATGTCTTAAAAGTAGACCGTGAAGAATGAGATTAACGTAAATTGTAGGTAAGCCTCGTGTACTTAAACGTTAGCTGTAGAGAGTTCGCACTTGACTACCCAGTAAGCGGAGGTGGAGATTTCTTCCATACTGAAATTATAATCAGTATTATTATTTTTGTATGCTTCTTCTAATATCAACACAGGTCTTACCTTATACACGAACTCAAATTAATACAAAATTTCCTGTCCTCTTGTGGTCATTTTCCAATAATCTCGCCAGGTTGTTTCAGTCCATTCGTTTTCTATTTATTAGAGAGTAGATTTAGACATTTTACATTAGTCCTCTGAAGAGTAAATAGGATATATCAATAAATACAAAAATATATACACGCAGGCTTAATTATTTTTGACTTACAAAGTCTTGAAAAATTGAGCAATTAATTTACATAAAAATACAATTAACTCAAAGAAAGTAATTTTTTAATTAATTGTACATTGCATTTAAATAATCTATCTGAATATTGGTGAGAATAAACCTATCTAAATTAAATGGGACTATGTGTTTATTAATTTTTTTATCAATTCTACAAGGAAAAATTTTATTGGATTAAGTCTATTAAATCATGTGCATTATTAGAGGCAATGAAGCTGTCTTGTCCGAAGAAAACAGTTTAAAAGTGACACTTTTTTTACATAAATAATCTGAAATATTTGTTTGTATCCGTGATATCCTTGTGTATTTTCCCCTCTGTTTCGAATGTCGTTCAATCTTTTCTCACCCGTCTCTCAAGATCCTTATCCCCGGGGAAATCAGAGAGCGTGCAGCTGGTTTTGTCCGATATCCCTCTGGATAAGATAGGAACTGAGATCTTTTCGAGTCTTTATTCGCGGGGCTCTGTAGCGAGTATCTTCTGCTTACGGACCCAGGATTATATAGTGTGACTTACGTGTGGATATTTAAATTATGTATTCAGTATGTTGCTTTTTAATTAAATTGAGGGTAAGATTACTCAATTGACTCATGACACTTGAAAGTGAATCAGATTTCTTTGTTTCATTATATTAAACTGTAGCAGGCACTAAATAGGTTCTATAGTAAAATACTATTTAATTTAATTTACAGAAACGTAGTGTTTGAGACTATATTTAATTAAGGAGTTTTTATAGCCATGTTATTCTATTTAATTCTGTGTATTATTATATTGGACCAAATTATTCAAGAGAAGTTAATCATTATTTCGAAAGTAAATATTAACATATTTCAGTTTCCTTTCACAACAAACTAAATGATTTCAGAGAATGGTATAGTACCTAGTGGATAGCTCCGATTTACTGTATGAGAAAAATTAAACCTTTCCTTGCTTCTTGCGACCGAGAAAATGCATGGAAATAACTAGAGGAATAAAGGGAAAATTCATCATCTTGCCTGCCTACAGCTTACCAAAATTTAGCCGAATGCATTGTGATATTTGAAGAAAAGAAGTATTAATATGCTAGACCCTTCTCCTTCCCTTCGTCACTTTCACTATTGATTGTATTTACAATCTATTTTTCCTTTCCCTCTAACTGCTCATCTACCCCCCCTCTCTCTCTCCGCTCTTCTTTCCCTCTTACCTTCATTTAACTCCTCTCCACCATTCCCGTCCTCCTGCCCTTCTTTCTCGCCTATCCCGTCCCACCCTCTATTTATACTGAAATTAATTTCAAAACTTACACAAGTTGGTACGTTTGAAGTTTAAGAGTTAAAGGTAAACCATTTCAGCTATAATTCATGTTGCTTCATAAATTCTCCCATTTTCTTGCAGTATGTTGTAAAATTATATTAGGTTTTTATCATAATTTTATCGTTTAAGGTTGTCTCTTATAAATATATGATTACATTGATTAACCTTTTCATTACGTTTAGTTTTCTAAAAAAATGGTATGGTTCCCAGATGAATTTTCTTTCATAAGGAGAAAAGCGTTCTCCATAATGGAGGGGGACGGAATCTAATAAATAAAGGGAAATTTTATTATAAGCGCAACGTGGTAGAATTACCACTAATTATAAACCAATTAAAAAATATTTTACGTTTTTTCAAATAAAATAAAATATGTACAGTAATAAAATGAATTATGTAATAAATATTCCCACTGCTTTAAGTTACCCGTTTTAATGCACTAAAACTTAAAACACCCAAGAATTTAGACACGCAAAAAAAATTAGCATCCCAAAGCTCCAGGATAGATAATCCCCCGACAGCTTACCGGTAAAAGGATCTCTCTGACAGAGATAGAAGGAAATGCAGGATCACCATGCGCATGCTTACCAGATACCTTAGGTTTCAACTTCTGCGTCTCTATTCGCCGTCTTTCCAAGACCTACTGTTCTCCTTCGTTTCAGAACCAATAACTGTCCGACTCGCTTTAATTGTCTTTGACTATCCTCCCCTATCTATTTTTCATATAATTCACCTGATTGGTAGAAATTAGAACCACCAGTCAATCTGTTAACGATTTCTTTATTTGTTGGTGGGATGATTTCCCCGCTCCGTGGAGGGAATGCGCCGACGCCACTGAAAGCTCCTCTCTGATCATTAGAAAGGACGTGAAGCAAGTACCCGAACGCCCGACATACCTGATTCGGGTTTTCTAATGCATACCCTGCATCTCTTTTAAGTGTATACCGGGCAGGATCATTAAACTGTAGCCCTGAGGCCCTAGGCAACCCTTGTCTGCCGTTCTCTCGCTTCCAAATCTTCCCTTTAATATTCACTTCATATGCTATTAAAGGGTAGTTGCCAGTTTATGAATCACCATCATTTAGCCTTATACACAACAGAATTACCGCTCCGTCAGGATACAGACGACTTGCTGGAATTTAATATCTCTGCCTCGTACCTGAGCGCCATTTTTAGGCGGCCAGTTCCATCAGGAAATTCTCCATCTGTGCATTTGCGACGCTTTTAACAGCAAAAATTTAACATGCTTAAACGACATCAATTATAACTTTAATAAAAAACAAATTGAGTCAGTTCGAAACTGTATTGTCTTACTTTACAAAATAAAATTTTGTTATAATTTGATTGTATTTATAATAATTTGATATAAATGTCTAAGGAAACCTTAGTACGGCAATAGAGAAAAAATGGAAGGCCAAGAACTGGGCAAATCTATTGCGGAGAAATGGCGTCTTCTGTGGCAAGGAGTAAAACAAGAAAAATTCTACAAAAATTTCTAGAGACTTTGTTGCCATATAAAATGAGATGATGACGAGGTTTAATGTCGTTTTACCTATTGTGATCATAAAATAATAATGAGGTGAAAGATTAAAGATTACGTATGTTTAAGTTAATGAGCATCTGCAATCAATTTTTATAATTTATTACAATGAAAGTACACAACTTTTATTGATATCATTTGTCAACATAGTTACCATGGTTTTCAATGCACTTAGACCAATTTTGATAAGCTTTCCAATACCCTCTCAAAAAAAGTTCATTTTTGCGCAGTAAATCACGTAGGAACCGTTTTCTTGACAAGGTGCTTCCACTCCATGGTCAGGCATTTATTTGTTCTCTGGTTCCAAATGGTGAATCCACGAGTGATGATTCGTTTCATATACGTTTCCAGTAGGTGCTGACATATTTTCACGCGGTTACGCTTCCTCTCTTCATCAAGTTGTTTTTTAACCCATGACGCACATCCTTTGTGAAAATAGTGCTTGTTATACATGGTTTCATACGGGAGAGTTCCTTCAAACAAAAAAAAACGGATTATAAAACGTTGTACTTCTTTGGTGCAAACAAATAGTGGCGCGGCCATCTTTGCATCGCAACAGTGCAAAGCGAACTGCCAGATAAATCTGCAGCCTACCACAGACGAATACAAAGGCGCCATCTAGCACAAAACAGTAGAACCAATTCTGAAGTCATTTCATAAATATATCAGACAATTACCCTCGTGTTAATCGAGTAAAGGAATATATATATATTTATATGTGTGACCTCAAAGAATAGAGGAGCCGAGTTGATGGGGTTCCACAATTATGGTGCGAGGAAACAATCACTGCTATCGATCGCAAGAAGCCAGCCTACGTCCACCTTTGTTTCATTGTTCATGAATTCAAAAGCATATACGATTTCATATAACAGACTAATAATATCCACTTATTCAACCTTTAATACAGTGGTATATGTCAGTGATTAATAGAGACTGTTCCGATTAACTACTAAGCAAAAACCTAATTTGTACTTAATTTCTGTAACAATTTTATATAATAAATTATACTGTTTCTTTAAAAACGAATAATTTATTTTCTGAATTCAATATTTCATCATTACAAAACATGTCCAATTGTATTGGCCAGTGGGCCACTACTCAGGAGACAGGCTACTTAAACAGCAGAGGCAATGACGATGCAACAGTCTCAATCGTACTCTGGGGACAACTTGAAACAACACGTACAGGCCTTGAACGCGTAAGGCCGATGTGTTAATTACTACAAGTAATCGCGCTAATGGAGCCACAGCTTTGATTGAGAGTGTGTCAACTAGTCCACGGGGAAATCAAGCGTGCTGAGGCGCTAGAGCAATCCAAGCGCGACACTTTCACTAAAAATTAAGCTCTGTAATATATAATAATGTATCTGGAACAATTCTCTTCCAATAATGAATTTGTCAATATAATTGTTCCCTGAACTACATTCGTGCTTTCTGACAACATAATTACTTTGTTATCTCAAAAATAAATAAAAATTAAAGTTTTGTTTTTAATCTTTGCATTTAAACAACATATATCTGGGTAACCAAAGAGTATCTTAAATAGATAGAGAGGCAATACCAGGGTTTGCCTACAGGCAGCAGCGTGACGGTCATCTCCACTCCTGTAAATCGCTCGTAAGCCCATAAGAGCCCTTGTAAAAACTTCTACCCTCCTCTCCCTTTCCTATGCTATTAAAGGGGAGTTGTCTGTTTCAGGATCACCCTCATGTAGCATTTTAAACTCCCCCCTACAGTTTTTTTAAAATGTGCTTTTTGAGTCCACTAAGTTCCTTCTTAAAGCAACAAAAGACAATTTAAAGTGCCTTATTTATTTACACCATATCTTAGCATTTTCAAATATTTAAGGTACAAATTTTAATTCAAATTGGAGTATTAAAAGAAAGTGAGTATGTTGCGAGTTGGATGCGAAGTTATATCAATTAAATGTTAAAAGTATATCATTTTCTATTCGCAAATGTTGCAGGAGAATGTAAATTGTTTTTTCTTGGGTCTAAATTATGATAATAAGTTATTTTCTATATGATTGGGCTGATTCGACTTTAAAAATGAAACACTATATATATATATATATATATATATATATATTCAGTCTATTCACAACACTCGATTCAGATAAATAAATCTTACCTCGTTTTCATCAATTACCACTTGTTTTTTGTTGTAAAAATTGAGTTCAAATTTTTTTTATGAAATATTGTATACATTTTTAGTTATTTATTTATAATTAATTAAGAAATAGTTATAAAAATAAAATAAATGACTCTAAGAAATATTCAACGTTTCTATTGAGTGTGTTATTGAGCATACTGGTATTTATTATCTAAAGATCACCGTTATTTTGTTATTTGCTATCTTGAAATCCCTCCCGCATCCTTTCTTATGGTATTAAAGTGAAATTGTGACCACGTAGTTTACATTCATAGAGCTAGTCATAAAAAGGTGTGTAATGAGTAATTGATTTAAAATACATATAGATCAATGTCGAGGAATACGTCAACAGTATTATAACGTCTAAATTAAAAAATTTATTTTGGTTGTATTGAGCATAATGAGTTATTCAAATAGCAGGTAGCTTTCGGATCGCAGCAGCGGAGTGAATCAAAAGACCTACCGTTTCTTTTACTCACTTACTCGAAGAGTAACGGTTTCTTCGATCACATCGCCAATCTCTAGTTAAGACCCAACTAAGCTATGCGTAGTACATGTTTCTTTAATGAGCTTGGAAGTACTCTGCAAAAGAGCAGTTTACCATTTTTCAGGATGAAAGAAAATAAGATTTATTTAAATTAGTTTGCCAACCCCGTTTGGTCTAGTAGCTAGCGTCGCTGCCTCACAACCCGGAGGACACAGGTTTGAATCCTGGCATGGGCTTGGACGTTTGTGGCGTCATGGTCACGCAAACTGGCATTTAGACTGCTGGAGAATCGAAACGCTGACCACGTATTACTCAATACTCGAAATGTGTCATGTAACATATCAGGCAGCAGTCGATCCGACAGGCATTAGTACGCCCACTTATGGAATATGGTGCATCATGCTGGGATCCATACAGGATAGATCAAATAGAATCCTTAGGAAAGGTGCAAAGAAGGGTCGCAAAATTCGTACAAATAGGACCTGGGCATGGGAACGAAAAGGTAAAGCGACTAGGGTGGGACACGCTACATACAAGAAGAGAAAGAGCTAGGCTACACATTTTCTACAGAGCCTTTGCAGGTCAAAAACCTTGGCAGGGAATCCGAGATAGAATGAAAGAATCGACTCGGAACGGGAGGGGAAGGGGTGATCACCTGTTTAAATTACAAGGAAGGAACCAAAAAACAGACGTTGGAAAATACTGATTCCTAAATAGGACAATTAATGACTGGAACAATCTGCCTGCAGGAGTGTTTGGGGAACTTCCACTAACAGAAAGAAAATTTCGACTCAATCTAAGTTTAGTGTAGTGTAGTGCAGTGTAGTGAAGTGATCAGTGCTGTGAAATCTCTAAAAATATACTATAGTGAATTATATTTCCAGTTTTTTTTTCAGGGAAAACAATACTATTCTTCTTTTTTAAATTCATTTCTAATAATATGATTCCACACTTATTTATTTATATTGAATATAATTATACATTCAACTATAGATTAAATATGGTCCTTACGACCAGTTTATTAATTATTGTTTAATTTCTATGTATCTGCCACCGGGCATCTGCCCATTTGTAGATTTAATAAATACAATACAATACGTACAATGTTGTTTAGTCTTTTTTGACCATATATATGTTAATTGTATTCAAGAGTTTCTATTACACTGCATTGTGTGTTTATTTCAGGGTAGTCCACAACTTCGTCCTTTGGCGCTTAGTAATGGACATCCTCCCCCACATGATAGACGATTACCAACAGAAACGCATAGAGTTCCGGAAGATCATGGTCGGAGTGTTGAGCGAGCGTCACCGCTGGAGTCAGTGCGTCGAGTGGACCAACAAGAAGCTGGGCATGGCTGTTGGGGCTCTCTTCATAAGGGACAACTTTAACCACGAGAGCAAGGTCAGAACTCTGTCAGAATCTCAGCTGTGTGCGGCTTTCATGGAGAGACACACCCTTGCCTGCCATCAACTGGCCTTACAGAAATTTGAAAAACATTTCATGCAGTCCTCGCTCAAAATTGTTAACTAAAATAGTTTCTTAGTTTGTGCAGTATGACTTTTTAATATTTTTATTTTCGCCTCTCCTTGCTGTCCCAGTTCAAAATAATTATTTCACAGTATTGGCGGTTTTTTCTAACCATTATTATTATATAATAGCAATGCCCACGACTTCGCGCGGAATAGCTCGTTTTATTTTGCCTAAAAGCGAAACAATATGTACAGAATTTTGATAAATTACGTTATCATTTATTTATGATCGCTTTAAGGAAAATCTTGTAACTCACAGTTGGTTTTTAACAGGTACCTATTTCACACGTTTCGGAAAAAATTCGATACAAACTTCCAGACAGACAGAAACTTTAATTATATTTATTGGGATAAATTCTATTTTTTTATTGCCTTTTAAAAATGAGCAATAATTAAATGTTAAAATTTACCTGACGTGACAAATAAAACCAATATGTATATAAATTGTATGGACGATCCAAAGAAGTTTGTTATTTCTCATGGAGTTAGGTTAATTACGGCGCGAATCGTGCAGTAACAATAGATGGAGTGAGAATGCTCTCCCTCTATATCTCTCTCATTCCGCCAAAAATACGCACAGTAAGTCTGATTAATTGTATAGTAACGACTAATAGAACTCATAACTCGCAGTTCGTTTTCACGCCGGCGTTTGCGCAGAAATTCAATGAATTTATAAATATTTATATTAATATTTTCTGAACTCTGCAATATATCGAAATGAAACATACACGAAAATTTAAGTTAAAATTCCTGCTTCAATCCCTAAAATTTTCATTGTAATCGTTTAAGCCGTTTCGAAGCAAAAGATCAAAAGTATAGGCAATTCCCATCCACTTTTTGGAGATTTGGATGCGCATATGCCATA
Source organism: Eucriotettix oculatus (assembly GCA_034510155.1). Taxonomy (NCBI): domain Eukaryota; kingdom Metazoa; phylum Arthropoda; class Insecta; order Orthoptera; family Tetrigidae; genus Eucriotettix; species Eucriotettix oculatus. Next base: position 204,704,861 of record CM067376.1, read on the forward strand.
AACTTTCCCGTAGAATGTATTATATTAATATATTCTGAAATATATCTAAAAAACCATGTACGAGTATTTAAGTTAATGTCCTGTTTTTAAACTTCTACATTTTCATTGATATCCGTTGGCCCGTTTCGGAATCTATTGTAGACAAACTTCCAGACAGACAAACAGTTCTGTACTAGTAGTTATAGGCGCCTAAGTAGTATCTTGATTTTGCCCATCACAATTTAAGAAAATTTTTATTTTATTTTGATTATACTTTCTTTAAAATAAATAATTATATATCTTGAAGCTAAAAAAATAAATATTTGTGAAAAATCGGTTAGCAAACAAAATGTCTCAATGCCACCCCACCTACTTTCATCAATAATTCATAATATTCATAATTCATAATATAAGTCAGTTACGATTTAAGAATAATTTAAGAATAATCAAAAATAACTCCCACATGGGTATATTAACAAAAATAATACGTTTCTTTACAGAATAATTGCAACTCATGAGGTGTGCAAGTCAAAATAGTTTACTTAATTGTAGTGTTCACCCGCTGATTGTTGGAGAAACGTACTCTGTGGAAGTAATTTTTTTGTTTTCTTAATTCTTCGGTGATTTCTTGGCTATTATATATTATGAATTTTCAATGTTAGCTGACATAATGTTAAATTTCATGTGTAAGAAATACTGTTGCTCTGCCCATGGTACTTGTAACAAGTGTAAGTCCAGAATCTAGAACGATGGGTTTTTATGAGCGGGTATTAGTAGTTGAAAAAATCTGACTGAAGATGATCATTTGGTTCAGGAGTCAGGTCTCTTTGAAACCTCATATAACAGATTAGCGAGATGTACCAAACAAGAAGAATACTAGAAGATTTTAGTAAAAACATAATTATACCCCTACCGGGCTGATAGATGCGACTATCTCATACATGCAAATTTAACGAAAGTAGTATATAGGAGGATGGAACGTCAAATAGAATGTGAATTAGGAGAACAGTTTGGCTCTACAAAGAATGTAGGGACAAGAGACGCGACATTGAATTTGCGTCTAATTTTATAAGACAGGATAGGAAAAAACCGCCTACGTTCATGGCATTTGTTGATTAGAAAAAGCGTTTGATAATTAAATGATTTTGAAGGGGCACTAGAATAAAACATCGAGAAAGGAGGCTTAAACATAAAATCTACAGAAGACAGGCAGCAGAAATTAGAATTGAAGATCAAATAAAAGAAAACCGAAATCAAGAAAGGAGTAAATTAAGGATGCCGTCTGTCACCCACGCTGTTTAACTTATATATAAAACAGGCAATGAATGTGGTGTAATATCGGTGCGATACGTAGACGGCAGGAGTTGCGGAAAGGAAACGACTAAAAGGCTTTGAATGTGGTGCTATAGGAAATTGCTAAAAATCATATGGGTGGATAGAATCACTAATGAGGAAGTCATAAAAAGAATTGGGGAAGAAGGAACAATATGGAGGACGTTTACCAGGGATAGATTAATAGGCCACCTTTTAAGAAATGAGGGTCTTCTAAAATTATCATTAGAGGGAAGTGTGTGGGGTAAGAACAGAAGAGGGAGGTTAGGATGGAAGGCGCTAATCAAATTTGGGAGGATTTGGGATGAGGTAGTTATGCAGAAATGAGCAAGAGGAATTATTGCTAAATATATTATCATTCCAATGTTTAATTTTCATTTTTTTTCCCGACAGCATTTGTAGAGTTAGAAAAAGCCTTTGATAATCTGAACTGGAACACTCTATTAAGGATTTTGAAGAGAACATGAAGGGAGGCTTATCCATAACCTTTATAGAAAGCAGGTATCTGAATTTAAAATCTTGTAAAGAAAGCAAAAATCGAGAAAGGACTGAAAGAAGGATGCACTTTATCGCCCATGTTTATTAACATAGAAGAGGCGATAAAGAAAGTTAAAACGAAATATGGAAAATGAATCATACTGCAAGGAGAATATATAAAAACCCTGCGGTTTTCCGATGATATTGTAGTATTAGGGGAGTCAGAAGAAGACTTGCAAACCATAACAAATGGCATAAACGTGGCCCTGGAGAAACAGCATAACATGAGGATTAATAGAGGGAAAACCAAGGTAATGGAGTGTAGTATGGGAAACAATGGAATAATAAATGATGTAAGATTGGGAAGGAATATTTTTAAGGAAGTTAAGGAATTCTGTTACTTGGGCAGGGTAATAAGTAGGGATGGTTTGAAGTAGTAGACATAAAGAGTAGGATAGCACTGGCAAGGAAGGCTTTCGCAAAAAGGAGGAATTTACTTACGGGTAATATAAGTGTGAATATAAGGAAATCATTGTAAAATTGTTGGTATGAGTGTGTGGAGTAAGAAAAGACGAGGTTGGCTTGGATGGATGGAATACGCTGAGCATATTAGGGAGGATGTGGAAAGTGTTAGTTATGCGGAAATGAATAAGCTTGCGCAATATAGGTTGTATCAGACCAGTCTTAGGACTGAATACCACCACAACAACATAACAGATTAATGTTAAAACGTGACTTAATAACACAGGAGGATTCGTTACAATATTCCTGAATTTGGTTGTTTCGTTTAACTAAACGAAAGGAAATATATTGGGAGTCCCTCCAAGTTGTAAAGACTTTCCCTTCAGAAGCAGTAAGCGTTGCTCGGCGTAGCAATTATTCGGACAAGAATTTGATGTGATGCACGTGACTGCTCCGTGTCGTTGCTAGGCCAACAGGTATCTATTGACGCGTGCCAGAGCTGAGGCGCTTTATTAGGGATGAATATTTAATACAATGTTTTGCAATTTGTAGGAGACAGCTCTGGAAATGATCCACACCCTTCGAGAGGCATTTAATGAGCTTCTTGCGGAGAACCACTGGATGGACGACGAGACCAGAGCAGTAGCGAAGGAGAAGGCCGACGCCATTAACGAGCGCATTGGTTATCCGGAGATGCTCAAGGACCCCGAGGAGCTCAGCAAGGAGTACATCTTGGTTAGTAACTCGTCTAGCATATAGATGTTTCTATACTATTTAGTGGGCGAATGAAGGGGAACGTTGACATGAATGCAACGGATTGTCGATCACAAGTGTCGTATACCATTAGAGCGATAAACACGTGACCTGACATGATAGATGAGACTGTAATCCGGAATTTGCACCGCTTAGTCACTCTACATCATCTTATCGATAATCACTTAACGACGTGCGGTAAAGGTTAGTAATTCGATTAATATTTGTGCTATGTTTAGAATGGAATTCCTCATCCTTTGTTCAAGAAATACGTTTTTATAACACACTCAACAATTATAATTTACACCGAACTACAAAAATTAAGCGCCCTTCCTGAATGTAACCAGCAATAGACCTTTTGTATCTTTCTTTTTCGTATTTTAGATTTATGCATAATAAATCCTTCTTCTTCCAATGGCTCAACAGCCCTCTTGAGGGCCTAGGCCTACCGAGGCGGCTGCGGACTGTTATGTCGTGACACATTCCGAATTTGGGGTGATACGTGGTCAGTGTATCAAATTCCCCATCAGCCTTAATCCCGGTCCTCGCGACCATGACGACAAAAACATCCTAGCCCATGCCAGGATTCGAACGCGAAACCCATGAGTTGTGAGGCAGCAACTAGAGGCTAGCCACTACACCACAGGAGGTTGGCATAATAAATAGCAACTCAATTTAACGTACAAAATAATATAGCCCATAATAAAACATGAATTTTAGTCTAACTGGACAAATTCAGATATTTAACTGTCTTACAAACGAGTTTTGCAATGTCTGGTTCTTTTAAGAAAACCATTTTTAAGCGAAATATAGTGAAGGAAAATTGCTTTCCAAAAGACGCACATGATGTAACATTGAAAGAAAGTATTAACGATAAAGCTTTTAATACTACTCGTTATTATAAATACACAAAATGTTTCTGTGCTAGCTAAACGAGCCAGAAGAGATTGTAAACAAAAATTTATAATACTAGCTGGGCCCGCCACTTCATTCGCGCAGAACTTGTACAAACAGCACCGATGCTCTATTTCTTGATCAGATTCATTGCCCGTTGATTATTTACTCTCTTTGCAATCGCTGTAATTGATGAGAGACAATTATTTTTTTCTTTTAGGATCGAAGGCTTTCCCGAAGAAGCAGTTCTCGGGTTTCCACACGGGTAACACAGCGATTAACACGCGACGTTTCGACGTCAGAGCTTGCAATCGTCGAAACGTCACGTGCCAATCGCTGTGTTACTCGTGTGGAAACCCGAGAACTGTTTCTTCAATTATTTTTTTCTCTTAGGCATAAATAAAATACACATTTGGGTTTCACCATTTCCAAAATCAACGCTACAATAAACAAAAAGTAATAGACATAATTAAATTGAAATGAAATGTAACCTCTGTTTATTATAAAATTAAAACGGCATAGGTAAGAAATCAAACCCCAGGCAATAAAAGTTTCCTACGACAGCAGTGCCAAAACAGGTCAAATGGACCTAAGTTGTCAGTCCCTGAGAATTTTCTACTCCCGACAGCTTTGGCGCGGCATGTTGGTCATGATACCCGCTAGATGGCTGCAATGTTTATGATCATATTTGGCTTTTATTTTGAAATCCGACACATTTAATTTTATTGGTATACATTTATTTCAACTACAGTGTCCTTTTCTTATTTATAAAAAAAACAATTTACGTATTATATCTCAGGAAGTTAACTCTCTGCCAACGATTATTTAATCACGGCAAGAAAAATATAGTATTATAGACCGAGAGTACAGGCACCCTCATTCACTTTTAAACATCTCGATGAGCGAGTGTTCCACGAAACCGTTCTCGTTTTTTACTTTTTATTTTAATTATCTTCTGAACCTTGCAAGATATATACATAAAACATACACGAAAATTAAGTTAAAACTCCTGTTCTAGCCCTCAAATTCTCATAGAAATCCGTTTTGCAGTTTCGGTAACCTATTCGAGACAAACTTCCAGACTGAAAGACTCTTCAATTTTTTTTATTGGTACAGATGAAGTTAGATAGCGTCAAACGCGAGACGAATAAAATTGTAAAAGCATTTTTACTTAAATAGTTTTAAATAAGTAATAGTGTTTTGATATGACGTATTTGATTATAGCACTTGTTTTCTTCATCTGTGGCGGGGCAATGCTTATTTTGATTTTACTTTCGTGTCTTTTAATTTTTACGCGTTTATCTGCCTGCCTTCAGGCGATTATCAAATTCTGCCGTTGAACCTTATTTATTTATCGGACGCGGGGTTGGCAAACACGTTCACAGTAAACGTAGCGGAACAGATCAATAAACGAAGTGTTATCGGCCACCAGTCATACGTTATTTGCAACTCCGTTATTAAAATTTATTTTCGTAAGTATTTTAAAATTTGGAATTATTGGTAGCTTTGAACGTACATTCATCAATTTAACAGGTAAAATCAAAGATAAGTAGCTATTTCAAAAAAATGAAACAACGTTGCTATTATGAATCGATAGCAACCGACAGTAAATTGATTTTATTTAACGTTGAGTGAAATACTAAAAATACTGTTATTTTATTATTTATTATTTTTGTTAGGGAAATAATCAATTTTTGTTAAGTAAGTAGGAATACTCTCTCATATGAAGCTATAAACAGGGCTCCATATTGCCACAATTGGAAACCTGCAGTGGTAGCTGAACAGGACTGCAGAAACGTATACTGAAGTTCGAGTTCCGCTCGACGCAACCATTTTTATTTGTTTACTTTGATTACTTTCTTTAACTTTCATTTCTAGTATTTTCTGTTCGTCTTCGTCCACTTTTATCGGCCAGTAGCGTGAGTGCAAGTCCATGGTGGATAAAAAATTTGCTCTCTTTAGCAGTGTATCATCGATTCTCGGTAGTGGATAAATTTCTATTGTTGTTCGACCAAAATGCCCCAACAGAATTGCATACTGTCGCCAGCGGCCACGGAGCTTTACTTGTACAGATAGTTGGTAGTATGGAGAAAGTCATAGCAAGTTAGCAAGGCAGAAAAGAATTATTCGATGACACGATGACAGAGAGAGAATGCCTTTCTGTTGTTTCGACCATAAATAAATTCAGGCCGTATCTCTTTGGCAAATCGTTCACGGTTGTAGCGGACCACCATTGCCTCTGCTGGCTGACCGGGCTCAAGGATCCCTCTGGGCGGCTCGCCAGGTGGGCTCCAAGACTTCAGGAACATGACGTCACGATAAAGTACAAGAGTGGACGAAAACATCAGGATACATGTCTCTCCTGAAACCCTGCCGACGACGAAGAACCGAATACTGAGATCGTGGATGGTCTTAACTCTTTGACAGACATTCCTGTGGAACAGAGAAAGGACCCAAAGCTGAATCATATTATACGAGATTTGATATCTTCTCAGGATGTGAAAGGGGATTTTGAGTTAATTAATAATGCAATACGCATGACAAATTATGACTCATTGGGAAGAAGATGGTTGCTAGTTATTACTAAGCAACTTCGTCTAGAAATTCTGCGGCAGTTCCATGACGGATCCACCGCTGGTGATCTAGGAGTCGTCAAGACATATGAAGGAATCCGTCGGCGATTTTACTGGCCGCGACAACTAAAGGACGTTCGACACTATGTAAGCCACTGCAGAGAGTGTCAGAGAAGAAAGACGATTCCCCAATGACCACATGAGCGTCTTCTACCGATTTCTCCGGCCGACGCACTATTTCAACGCATCGGAATTGACCTGCTCGGAAGATTTCCAACATCATCCCGGGGTAACAAGTGGATTATTGTCTTCACCGATTACGTAACTCGGTTTGCCATTAAAAAAGTTTTAGCGTCTGCGGAAGTTTCCGAGATCACCACCTTCGTCGTCGAAGAAATAATACTTAGTATGGAGCTCCAAGAACTATAATCACAGACCAGGGAACAGTATTTCAGTCTTAGATAAATAGAATGTGTGAAATAGCGCACCGAATGACGACTGCTTACCATCCTCAAACGAACGGGCTTACCGAGAGGTTAAACAAAACATTGGCCGACTTGTCCATGTTCACCGATGTCGACCAGAAGAACTGGGGCGCCGTACTTCCATTTGTGGCGATCGCTTACAATACCGCCAAGCAAGAAACAATAGGCTTCACGCCATTTTTTCTGACATTTTTCGCGAGGCAGAAACAACAATGGATACGATAACTAACCCATATACGTACGCTCCAAGCTCAGGTCGAGGACGTACTACGACCCGACGCAAGACATCGACCAGTTTTGTACTAGCCAGGTCTTCCAGTCTGAATCTTTACTCCTATTCGCAAAGTCGACCTCTCGGAAAAACTCCTGAAACAATACTTTGGCCCGTACCGTGTCGTACTATGTTTATCCAACGTCACTTATGAGGGCGAGGATTACGATCCCAATTCGAGACGAAGAAAGAGTCGTGACATCGTCCACGTACTGAGAATGAAGCCGAATCATGAACCCGACGTTCAAGGGGAGGTTGAAAACCAACCAGGAAGAACAGGATCACCTTACATCGTGCCAACGACGAGATCTAGGGGACTCAGGGCAGCACGGAACTAATAGCTGATTTTACAAAGAAGGGAGCAATGTCACAATTAGAAACCTGCATTGGTAGCTGTTGTGAACAGAGTTGTACTGCAGAAATGTGGACTTGGGTTTGAGTCCCACTCGAAGAAACCATTTTTATTTGTTTACTTTATTTACCTTTCATTTCTATTATTTCCTGTTTCGAGAATGTTCTGTTTCTGGAATATTACATGAATGTGTAAATTGTACTGGATCCCGAATATGGGCAGCCTTATGCAGCACGAACCTTGTATAGCACTTCGTTATCAAATAAACGTGTATATCCTCTAGGTGTGTGTTAATATATCTCACGATCCTACAGAAACGTGACAATATAGTTATGTATAGTGTTTTTCAATAAGGGTGGGTGGATGTTGAAATGGAAAAAACAAGCTGTGTGTGAGGTATTAACGAAATTATATTTTGAAAAGGACATACATGGGCCTTTATATATATTCAAGGTCTGATCAGTGACGAATTTAAAACCAGAGTGGAAATCAAAAATGATTGATTTACAACATTTAGGTACACCTTCCAGCTACTTCTCTGCATATTCGCAGCTTGGCTTATATAATCGTCGTTGCGTGGTACCAAGGTTTCAATACTATCCTATCAAATGTACGCTGGTCTGCAGCTCGTTCTCTGTGCCAAAATTCTGTCCATCTTGCCAGCGATTAATGTGAGCAAAGAGATGAAAATCAGAGAGGACCCAAGTCCGGGCCGTATGGTGGGTGATCAAACATTTCCTTTCATGACAATGCTCGGCCGCACACTGCATCTGCGGCGACAAATGTCTATGTACGGAAGTAGCCGGAAGGCGTAGCTAAATGCTGCAATAAAACCATTTCGAGACCGATCGGACCTTGAAAAAAATTTCACACACACATATATTTACCAAATCTATCTATATATATACATACCAAATCTGCGATATGTACAGGGACTATTTCGTATGTCAATGAATCCTATCGAAACTCGCAGATTTAAGTTAATATATGGATGTGGTTCATTTATATTTTCTCTAATAGCGAATTTATTTGCAATTGCGACAAGAAGTCTGTTGTGAATTACTATTGATATAACCTAAATATTTTGGCAGTTGAATGTGACGGAGGACCACTTCCTGGGCAACATTCTGAACGTCCTTCGCTATGACGCCTACAAAGACATGCAGAAGCTACGCCAACCAGTCAACAAGGACAAGTGGTCCACGGAGCCAGCTGTAGTGAACGCCTTCTACAACCCCAACAAGAACGACATAGGCAGGTTCTCTCTCTTGATGTAGCGTGTAGGTGCTACGCCTTAATGCGCGTTGTGTTGCGTAAGGCAGTTTCGCTTAGCTTATTGTTTTAAGTCGCCGGCAGGATGTACCCCATTTGTGCACTTTATTTTATGGCGCTATCTACATGACCTTGAGATTGAATCAAATAGATTAAATAGGATTGGAAATCACAACGTCAGAATATTCTAAAGTATTGCTAACCTTTCTATGAACATTTTTGTATTATCGTAACGAGTATAAACAAACATGATTACGGACTTAAAATTCAGATAACGATGATATTTATCAATCATAGATGTTTTAACAAGATAGCAGTTCCATCGATTTGGGAAGAAGTGCTGACAGCATTCGCTGTAAAAGAATTAAAGTCTTCAAAAGAAGCTATCTTTAAAAATAAAACCGGTTTGGACTCCATTTATATATTCACATTGATTTATTTTCTAAGTATTAAAATAATTTTAGCGCCCCATGCTTCCTTCAATCCTACAAAAGATTGAAACAATTTGTGTGAACGCATATTTAATTAGAATATAGCAAACTCCATTTACAAATTACTCATTTATTATACTTTCATTTTCATCCAGGCTAACACATTAAGAAGATTCATTGTGTTATCAATAGTAACAATTGCATAGTAGTAATAATGATTTATTTTGGTAATTTTTCACCCTTTGGACTACATTCCCTCTTATATAGAGAAAGACTGGTGCAACAATAGTTAAATTGGCTATACATTATTGGCTTAATTTTGATACGTGCATGTAGTTCTGAATAAAAAAATAATTTACGTATTATAGGTGAATGATTAGTATTTTACAGTAAATATGTTACATAACTATTAGAGGAATTAATTTCAAATCTCTTCCTCAGTGTTTCCCGCGGGAATTCTTCAACCGCTGTTCTACAGCCAACATTTTCCAAAATCTTTGAACTACGGCGGTATCGGAGTCGTTATTGGTCACGAAATAACTCACGGTTTTGATGACAAAGGTGAGTGTCTATAAGAATTTTTATTCTTTTCAATAAAATCTTATTAATTTTGGTTTTCCATCTAACACAAACGAGAAAGACGTATACTAGGTACATTCATGTATACAGAATCGATTAACTTAAGTTTTACTATCTAACAATTTGCCAGTAAAATTTATTCAACTCAAGAAGTCCAATTTAGCAAACTATATTGTAATAAAATAATTATTTCTATGATAAGTTACGTTATTAATTGAACTGTTGCATTAAATTGAAGGTTATGAAACTGCCCAGAAAATGTATGATCTTTAATATAATACTAGTCAATTACTGACCCTTGATAAGTCTGAGATGGCAACGCAAATGCAATCAAACACATAAACAAACGATAATAAGCGAAAGTGAGTAGAACATCCAAAACTCAAGTAAGTTGCGCATAATTGACGCGGCATATTTTGATAATCATTTCTTTCTAAATTATTTTGTATTTTATAATAGGTTCCAATTAACATCCAGTTTTTATATTTGACGCATGAATACGTCGGCCGTCCATTGTTATGCACTTGCCCGTTTTCCGTAACCTACTGAAAGAGTTCAAGTTTTAACTTTTATGAATTGATTGAATGTAAAGGGTTATTATATTCACGATCCAGGTTTTTTATATATAAATTTCCTCCAACCTGCTTATATCCGTCGGCTAGTACGCAGCAATTGTCCATCGGGCTTCGACTTCACTGCAGTCTCCTGGCGTGCAGGCGACGAAACACTAACACCCATCTATGCGTCTTTTTCACGAATAACTCCAAAATGTCCCCCCCCCTCTTTCTCAAAATTCAGTTTTTTGAGCCTTCAATCAAGATTAAATTTCCAGGGCACGTCTTTTTAAACTCCATACATTTCGGGGTCTATACAAGTAAATCCAGGTCCACAACCGGCAATTCCACATTAGTGTCGTCTGAGTGATCTTACCAGACAAAAAATAGAATTTAAAAAACGATCAAGAATGCAAAAAAGTCAAAAACATCACCCCCAATTCGGCAGTATTCTAACCTACCTGGACCACATGGGCACAAAGTAATAAACAAAAACTGACCTGTTGGCAAAACACTTATACAAGTTATACTCCTCGTAACAGCGACCTGGATCAAGAAAAAGAACAAAATTCATCAGAAGAAATTTACGCTCAACAACGCATTTAAATTTAAATGAAATCAAAGAAGAAATAATGAGACTCAGTCCAAATAAATCACCACGACTTGATCTCATAACGGCTATCATGTTTCAAGAATTACTAGATGAAAGACTAAGGTTACGTATGTACTTATTTATCGCAATATTGAGGCTACATATTGGCCAAAATCCTTAAAAATTATAAAAATAATTATGATACAAAAACCTGGCAAAGACATAACTTACGTCACTTCGTATTGTCCCATAAGTATACTATTAACGCTATCTAAATTGCTTGAGAAGATTATACTCCAAAGAATCAGAGCAGACAGGAGTAATCAAGACTGGATCCCGGATAATAAATTTGGATTCCGTCAGTCACACTTCAACAATGCTATAGAATAGTGGACGTAATTAGCAAATCTATGAAGAACTATCAATACTATACAACAAATTTTAAATTTATGTCAAGCCTTTGTTAAGGTTGGCACTCTGGTCTACTTGTAAAGATTAAAAGGAGTCTGTCTGGATATATTACAGATTATAAAGTCATAGGTTAACCAAAATAATTCCTTACATTTGTAAACTGAGAAAGCTCTAACTGTTTTCCTATTCTCTCAGGAGTGCCACTGGGTAGCATCCTAAGCCCTCTATTATACGTCTTGTACACATCCGACTTACCAAGCTCACAAGTACCTTTTTTGATGATATGGTTATACTTTCTAGACATACCTACAAACCCTGGCACCGCATCACAGAATCTTCAAGAACATCTGCCAATAATTGAGACCTGGCTGAAGAGATGGAAAATAAAAGTACCGTTAAAAAAGAACATAGTCATACAATCTTGTTCAATCAAGTGGAAAATCCAAAAGCAGACGCTGTAAAGATATTGGTCCTCACTTAGACGCCTTAAATGTAGGAAATAGACTTAAAAAACTAAGGGATAAATAGGTTGATTGGACTCAAATAAAAATTAATAGCAAACGAACTACTCTATATAAATCAGTGGTAAAACCTATATGGACTTACGGTGTAGAGAATTATGGGGATGTGCAGCCAAGTCTCGTATTGCTATAATGCGACGGTTACAATCGAAGATCCTTCGCGCCATAACAAATTTTCCCTAGTGTGTCACCAACTTTAGCTTACATACCGACCTGATCATTCCACAGGTTGAACACGTCATCAAAGATAAAATTTGCAAACATCATACGAAGCTTGAAACTAATCCCATTCCTCTACTAGAATCGTTACTGCAGCTTCTGTACAACGGGGCTGAAGCGTTAATGGCCGATAGAGTTCTATAGAAACTGAGCTGGCGTGGTTGGACCTTCACCTCACCACATCAGTACAAGCAACTCATAGACATTGTACATGTTATCAAACTCGCTTTTAAGATTGTATATAATATGATTATTAATTAAATCAATTAAAAAAAATTATTTATACTTTCTCAGCCACTTTCCCTTGTGGCTGAAGTTTGACTTAACGGGCAGTGGGAGTGACACTGTACATCCCCGAAAACAATGTATTCTCCATTAATCTTTCTCTCTTTGAATATTTTGTTCTCTCCATGTTAATATGGGTTGAAATTCAATTTGAAATGTATTTATATAAAAAATTGTTATGCTCGTTGCAGTTCAGCGAACACACTTGTTTCACAATGAAGCACCCAGGCTATTTTGTAATATCAAAAATTACTAAAATATAGTTCTGAAATAAGAAACTTTTATTACCCAGCAATGATACTATTATACTTCCTCGGGCTTGTTAATTACAGTAACATAAAAATCTACAAATTTAAGCACACACACCGATTTTTAAGACAATTATATTCATCACGACCATCCGCTATCTTCCACGAACCGCCGCCGACTGCCGTCAGCGCTCCGTGCACTTTTCAACAATGTTGTGTTGCTTTGTGTCTGGCTTTAGGCGTTGACAACAAAGCCTCATATGGCCACGGTCATGACACAATATAGTCTGCAAGAGGAAAATTAAGCGTTTCATAAATTAGGGCGTTATTTAAACGTTACCGAACTCAGTAATTCGACAAGATACAGAACTATCTACTGCAACAGAAGAAATACATAACAGCAGTTTTGCAGGTCAACGCCATACTTAGTTTTCATCCAAACTAACTACAGCAATTAGTTGCCTATTGATTTAACAAAAAGATTCATATCAAAGCTAGACCAAATACTCTATAATTTAAAGATTTACTTTTGAATAAAATTAGATGGAACCTTTTCCACAATGTCTTGCAATACTGTCTGTATGTCTCCTTTGTTTTCCGTAGAATACATATACACCGCTTACCGTTTAAACATTGAGCGGTTTGGTACAAAACAAAAGAATTAAAAATTAATTCGATTGATTTCAGTAGAATATATAGAGTTTATAACCTTTGTACTGTACAAATTTATTTTTTAAATTTCGATACTTATAAGTTATGCACTAATTGTCATTATTATCATTATTTTTCACGGTTATTTTTTTGCAAGATTTCACAAATCTGTGTAGTGCTGCCGCACAGGCTCTCTCGAAGTTCTCGTCGCTGCATCTCGAACTTAGGACATTCCGCGATGAAGTGGACGGCGTCGTCTCTTGCGTTTATCCCGCAGTCGCATTCATCGCTGTTTGCGCCAAGATTAAATCTTGTTAGGTAGGCGTTGAAGACGCCGTGTCCTGTGAGTAGCTTCAGTTTATGTTGGAAACGCACGTCTATATACGTGTGCCCCCTCCTTTTTCTCCTCGTGTCCACAGTTACTTTGCGTAATGATCTCTTTAGACATACTGGGCTAAGCTTGACGATCGTCACGTGTTGCCTCTTTGGCCAACTCGTCAGCACGTTCGTTGCCAACGTTACCGGCATGGCCACGCACCCATTACACTTTAATATTTCTGCCAGCATTATATACTTGACGCATTATCGTCAGTACATTGGTGGTTCTAGAGTTATTTACCATTGTGACAACGGCCATGTTGTCGCTTTGTATAATAATGCTGGCGTCGTCTCTTCTTTCCTTTGCCCATTCTAAACCTTTGGTTATTCCTAATTGCTCTGATTGGATCACAGTACAGTGTCCAGCCAAAGGGAATTTTTCAAACCCTACTTCCGTGCTTTGGTAGAATGCTGTGAACGCACATCCGGTTCCGATGTTGTTCTGACTTCCATCAGTGGAGACTAGAAGGCAGTTGTTATCATCTTGGCCGTCAAATGTCGGGACTTTCCAAGCTGGATGTTGTAATTTTTCAAATTTAGTTGGTTTTTTAATATCTTTAGGTTTAATTTTCAAATTTTCCACCGATTTTACATTTCTAAGTTTATATTCATTAGCTATTTCTTTTACTCTGAGATGAATGAGGATGAATTTTGCCGAAACAATTTCCACCTCCCAAGACACAGTGCGAAATCCTCTGATAGCGCGTATAGCCATCAACCGCTGTACCTTTTCCCGCTTGTCATGGAGGCTCTTTCATGCCAAATGCACGCGCCGTACGTCAAAATTGGTTCTATAGCGCATTTGTAAATGTTCTTTATTGCGTCGTCCACCATTCCTCCCTCGAGTTTCTCTTTGATTGTATATGATGATGCTATCTGTCAATGTCACTTTTAATGCCACACTGTAAAAATAAATACCTTAAATAAAGTATCTTAAGCGATGGTACACTTTTCTAATAAACTCCAAAGTTCATTGTTAAGATGTTTCAGAAGCGATAAAAAACAGGTTTATTAAATTTTCCATATTTTCGAGTTCATTGCTGAGAATCCGCAGACGCATGCGTGGCAGAATTGCCACCGCGTGGTTGCAGTTATCGTCGAGTTCCATTTTGTGCACAGCCTTTTCCCATTTCAGGCCGGCAGTTCGACAAGGATGGTAACATGATGCAATGGTGGAACAACGCGACGGTGCGCGCCTTCCGCGAACGAGCACAGTGCATCATCGACCAGTACTCCAGGTACAAGCTGGACGAGGTGGGCCTCTACGTCAACGGCCGGATGACCCAGGGCGAAAACATCGCTGACAACGGAGGGCTCAAGCAGGCGTTCAGGGTGAGAAAAACTACGACCACTCCAACATTTTCGCTTGTAATGGTCTTACATAACTTCAGGAATCATACTGCAAGGATAATAAATAAAACCCTAAGGTTTTCCGGTGATATTGTAGTATTACGGGAATCAGAAGAAGATATGTAAAACATAATAAGTGGCATAAACGTGTTTTTTGAGAAATAGTACAACATGAGGATTGCTGTTTTTGTTGTGGTTTTCAGTCCCTAGACTGGTCTGATGCAACCTAACTTGCGCAAGCCTTTTCATTTTTACGAAACTACAAAATCCAACTTCCTCCAGTATCTGCTTAGCGTATTCCATCATTTGCCTCCCAATTTTGTTCTTTCCCCACACACTTCCTTCAAGGGTAATAAACATGTCTCAAAATGTGTCCTATTAGGGCCCGTTCACACGATAGTCTCAGACTGTTAGACACACACTATGGAAGACAACTGGAACAGCAGGTACCTACTAGTTAGCATTGTGACTATTGTAGCCGTTCGAGACAGGATGGGACGCAGTCTTCCCTACCTGACTATCTCAAGACTTTGAGTCAGCAGATGCGCCCTCCTCTACCAACTGGTTTGCATAGAGTCTCGCAATTCCATTCAGCAGGTAGTCAAAGTCACCGATAGTCACAACGTTCTCAACCGTTTCAATTGTTTTGGGCGGTTTTGCTTTATTTTTGCGCAAAGAGTTTTTCGACACCGAAAAATTAATTATTGCAGTGGAGAAAAGAACAACAATATGGGTTATGAGCTGCAAAGAATACGGTAACAAATAAACTAAAGAAAGTGCTTGGGTTTTTTTTTGGTTAACAGGCTACATGAGGGTGATCCTGAAACAGGCAACTCCCCTCTAATAGCATAGGAAGGGAATTGAAAAGGGGGGATGCGGAAGGTAGAGCAAGGTAGCCAAGGGTTAACTAGAGCCCCCGGGCTATGGTTTAAGGATCCTACCCGGTGTTTCACCTAAAGAGATGCAGGGAAAACCCTAGAAAACCTGCATCAGGTAGGTCGGGCATTGGGTACTATTCTCACGCCCTTCCGAATTGCGGGAGACGAGTCTGCTGTGGGGTCGCAGCATTCCCTTCTCCGTGTCTCCACCAGTTTCAGGAGGCAGTTGACCGACTGATCAAATGGGATTAGCGGACAACTCTTGCCATATGCCCAAGGTCTTTGACCCCAGTACATATGCCTCCTAAAATAGGTGAAGGTGTCTCGGCATATGAGAACTTTGATAAAAAGTACCCAGAGAGAGTGCGAGGCATTCCCGACATGATCAGGTGAGGCCCGCAGTCATCTCTGGGCTGAAGCGTCTACGAGAAAACTCCCGCAGTGCCCATCCTTATCTCGTCTCGGCATGTTTTTTTTTGGGTAACAGGCTACATGAGGGTGATCCTGAAACAGGTAACTCCCCTTTAATAGCATAGGAAGGGAATTGAAAAGGGAGGGATGCGGAAGGTAGAGCAAGGTAGCCAAGGGTTAACTAGGGCCCCCGGGCTATGGCTTAAGGATCCTACCCGGTGTTTCACCTAAAGAGATGCAGGGAAAACCCTAGAAAACCTGCATCAGGTAGGTCGGGCATTGGGTACTATTCTCACGCCCTTCCGAATGACGGGAGACGAGTTTGCTGTAGGGACGCAGCATTCCCTTCTCCGTGTCTCCACCAATTTCAGGAGGCAATTGGCCGACTGATCCAATGGGATCAGCGGACAACTCTTGCCATATGCCCAAGGTCTTTGACCCCAGTACATATACCTCCTCAAATAGGTGAAGGTGTCTCGGCATATGAGAACTTTGATAAAAAATACCCAGAGAGAGTGCGAGGCATCCCCGACATGATCAGGTAAGCCCCGCAGTCACTCTGGGCTGAAGCGTCTACGAGAAACTCCCGCAGCGCCTCCCAGCTGGCGGTGGTTGCCGATATGTACGAGGGCTTTGCTGAAATGACAGCGGAAGAGCAAACGAAAATTATTAATTAGTAAAAATACTAAATATTTTTTATTATTTACGCTAGTACTGTTATTAAAATGTTATCTAAATTAAGTGGCATTTTTCGTTAGTCGCGCGTCGTATAGAACGTGAAACCATAATATTATAAAGTAAATAATTATTACTTCAATGAAATAAGTAAATTATTTAGTGTCTGTCTCAACTTCTTTTATTTTTCATCAAAAGATATTTCAACCTATTGAGACGTTAAAAATAGTGGGCAAATTTATTGGCGGAGGTATATATTACAATATTTAATATATTATTGTATAATATATATTAGTATTTTTATTTCAATTTACTATTATCACATATGATAGAGTTACATCGCAACGTGAGCACTTGTACCGTGAGCACTTCTCTGTAGTTTTTGAAACACAAAAAGTATCACCGATAAGGGGAAATACTAGCTTGAAGATAAATTCCAACGTTAACACATTCCAAGATTGAGGAAAACAGGAATTAATTTTCCATTCAAGTCGTCCCCCGAAATATGCAGAAAAAATTTGAAGGAAACAAGGGTGGAAAATACATCTTTGTAACTCAGGAATGAGTACGTGCTCTCATTGTTAGATTTCATTTTGGCAGCAACCGTCGTTGGAGGCAGTAAACAACACCAAATTATTCACAATGTAATTAGTTTTATCCATATAAAAAGTTACCTGATGATGTCCTCAAAGATGGACGAAATATCGTAATTGTATTAACTAATGCATTTGGTTGTTTGACCGTTTAATGCTAATGATGTACAGATCATAATAAACCCTTTGACGGTCACGGTTTTAAAAAAATTATTTTATTTCAGACGGTAGCTTTCGGCAGTTGATACTGCCATATTCATCCTATTATATTTAAAAACAATTCTATTCAAATAATAGAATTATCAGTACAACGTACTTAGTTACATTTTTGTGACACAATACCGAAAAAAGATTTTCGGAACCATCGCGGCCGCTAAAAGAGACAGAAATGGCCCGCATGCCTTGGGATATGGGATTCAAGGGAAGCGGGGAAGAGGGGAAGTGACTTCCCTCTAACTTAGGTCGCTATTCACACGGAATTTTCTTGCCTCTCTCGAGACGACTAGACTTGACTATCGTGTGAATGCGCCCTTAATCTATCCCTTGGCTTGATCAACGTATAATAAATTTAAAGGAATATTAATTCAATAATTAAATAATTGATGAGATTTTATAAAAAACAATAAAACAATTAACCTTGACAAAACCGAACATATTTACAATAATAAATACGATTTCTTAATGCTTCAATATTTGCGCCGGCACTTATTTTCCATAAAAACTATTGCATATATATTTACAAAAATTATTTATATTAAATTCTTAATTACTAACAATTTGAAAACTCATCTCAGGGTCGCACTTTATGGGCCTTCTCATAGAACAGAAACTAATCCACTTGGACCTGGCAGCAAATAGAAAATTACGAAGTCACAGGAATTATTTACCGTGTCGGCTTTTCACTTCTTCCGGGCTCGTCCTCCCTCCAGATCCAAGCTCTCGACCATCTGGCCAATTCTCCTCTCAACGCTCTCGACCACGGATCATTCACCAATCTGTCACCAATCAATCTGCTACGTGCTACATCTCTCATCACCACCAAT
The DNA here is from genome assembly GCA_034510155.1 of Eucriotettix oculatus. Lineage (NCBI taxonomy): Eukaryota > Metazoa > Arthropoda > Insecta > Orthoptera > Tetrigidae > Eucriotettix > Eucriotettix oculatus. Next base: position 204,723,530 of record CM067376.1, read on the forward strand.
CTGATCAATCTCAACCACCAATCAGCATACCAAAATGTCTCTGCCTGCCTCCTTTAAGACTTCGTCCCCACTTATGCGACATCTATCACCCAGGTGACAGGGTGGATACCCTCCAATCATATCCCTGGTTACACTTGGGGAAAAGCACGCCCCCTGTCGCCAAATTCTCAGACCGATTGGGAAATTCCGTCGAGGAGTCTGAGCTTTATGGCCCAAGTGTCAACCGCCGTCTCCTTTATTTAATATTCCACGCCGCCAAAGCCCGAGCAGCTGTATCTGTTCGTTACAAACGTCCTCCATTTGTTCCCACTTCCCCTATTCTGCTTTGAGGATTAATAGAGGGGAAAACCAAGGTACTGGAGTGCACTATGGGAAATAGTGGAATAGCAAAGGGCGTTTGATTGAGAAGATATTTTGAAGGAATTTAAGGAATTCTGCTACTTCGGCAGCATAATAAATAACTAGGGATGGTAGACGTATAGAAGACATAAAGAGTTGGATAGCACAGACAAGGAAGTCTTTCGCAAAAAAGAGGAATTTACTTACCGCTAATATAAGTAAGACTATTAAGAAATCATTACTAAAAATGTTCGTATGGAGCGGAATTATATGAGTCTGGTACGTGGAGCTGCAGAAAGAAAAAGAATAGAAACTTTTGAAATATGGTTCTATAGAAGAATACTAAAAACCTGATGGATGGATAGAGCAGCTAACCAGGAAGTTCAAACAGAATAAGAGAAGAGAGAACTTTGACCAAGAGAAAGGATAGATTAATAGAATACGTTTTGAAACACGAGGATCTAGTAAAATTAGCATTAGAGGGGTGTTTGTGGGATAAGAACAGAAAAGGAAGGCCGAGGATGGAATACGCTTAGCATTTCAGGGAGGATATGGGATGGGGTAGTTATCTAGAAATGTAAAGGCTTGCGCATAATAGGTTAGCATAGAGTGTTGCATCAGACAAGCCTAAGGACAGAGTTCTACTTATTCAGTTTTGAATGCTATTAATAAATATGTTCCGGGACCATGTTCAAAATCGGACACACGAAATAACTCTTCTTCCGATGTTCACCTACCTTCGTTTTCAGAAATTAATGTTTATTAATTTCTCTATAGCAAGACTATATTAAACTTACGAATTTACTTTTAAAAAATACTATCAAATTATGAAATTATGAATTATGAAAATGCATAAAAGTTCTAAACGGTAGAACGAATAATTTTTAGCAAATCAATACGATGAGTTTTCGTTTGTATGAAAATATATTTAGGATATAATACCTAATTTCAATGAATACGTGTAAGAGGATATAATTAGGAAACACAACCGCAATACAACCCATTTTACCGCAACTCTCCAAAATACTTTCGACGGAAAAAAAGCATTGCATCCTATCCATAACACTGGGTCCTGTCAAATAGCATCTTTACATAAATACCAGAAAAAGAAGATCGAGTGACATGTGACTGTCGTTCTAAGACTAAACTACAATTTCCCTTATTTACTGTTCCCCATTTTTCTTTGCAAATTGTTTTTAAAAATAATGTAAACAAGAGATACGTCCTTATTTAACAGACAAAATTATATAGGCCGACGTTTAGATACGATCCTAACATGACAATACTTGAAAAAAGGAACACTAAAGGAATAATACTAAAGATAAACCAGTAAAGGAAAATGGAACTAAAGTAACAAATCGTAAAACTTACAAATATTATCTAAGTCATGCTTAATATTAACAGTTTCTGGATGACTTTATTTTTAACATTTCTGGGATCAACTTTTTACGAAAATGTGGCACTCTGTTAAAATATGGGTTTTGTCAAAATTGAAAGAAATGTTTGAAATCAATATTTTTCTTTTGATGATCGGATTTTGTTTACAGCTAGAAAGTTTAAATTAGCCTTGTGTTACGTAATTATAATATTCAATGTTCTTTTTCTTTGGCCAATGTAACTTAAATTATAATCAGAACAGTAAATTTTGTATGCAAAATTAATAGTGGACAATTTATTTGTAGAATCCTTTAATAATACCAGAAAAAAATTGACGCTAAAACTTACAGAATTATTTTTAAAGAAATTAATACATCTTATAGAGCACCACGGAAAGGTAAAACAACAGAACTAAATTGTGCCATATTCCTAATAATATTACAATAGTTGTTACGTGAGTTAATTTTAGACAATCATATAAATAAATTCGATAGGGTAGGGGTTGGCCAGTAGAATATTTTTAAAAAAGTTAAGGTTATCAGGATCTGATAATAAAATGGCTTTGCCAACCAAGTTATAAACTTTAGCTCTCTTCTGTGTGGTAGGACGGTCAAAAAAGAAATTAAACATACGGCCTTGAAAAGTGTGTTTGCGATACGAATTAAACTTTATCGAGAAACACGGTAAACTGATGCTTATTTGTAGATGTGGATTTTAACTATTTGAAACAGATAACATATCATTAACACAATCATGAGGAATAATACAAAAGAGGCCATCCACATATCTATATAAGTGACCGGTACAAAATTGAGTTTATCAAGACAGAATTTTTCCAAGACTAAGGCCTCGGGCACGATAAAAGCGGCAAGCGGTGAGACTCCGAGCGGCAGAGTAGTGAGCGATGCCCGCTACGATGAAGAACCCTTGAGCGGCATCGCCCTCTGTTTAGTACAGGACGCACTCCTCGTCATTGAGTTAATCCCATAAATAGGAATATAAAGTTTTCGGAGAGTATCACCATCTTTTTAGAAATTCAAGAGATGACGAAAATACGTTTTTTGAATATACGAGAATGTGTATGCGAACATTCGATTACGTGCTAATAAACACTAAACCATTTTAATGAGGTACTTATAATTAAATTTACATCTACAGTTTTATGAATAATGTAAGTTACAACAATTGTAAGCCTAATTTCAGTTAATAAAATTATCCATTAATTCATAATAATTGAAAATATTGTATTATATTCAAAAGTATATTACGCGTACCTGTCACATAAGTTTTATTTCATTTCCAATTTTTGTATATCAGTACTTACGCTTTATAAAATTTTATGTCTTAGAAAGCAATTTAATTAAATAAAAATGTTTATTAATAAATGCTCTCATCATTTTATTGTATCTGATAAAAAGAAAAGAGACTATACGTTTTGGAAGAAAAGAAACATGTTAAGCCTTGAAAAAATGATTACTTATTTCGTCGGATACTTTGGATCCTCTATGTCATTTTAAACCTGAATTAAATGTACAAATTATATTAGTTTTTAGACTAATTGGGATGTTTTTAAAGTTGCAAGTCACGGGCGACAAGAAATTGTATGTAATAAGTACATTTAATTGAGGTTTAAAATGGCCCAGTAGGCCGAAACCTTCCAACAAATTAAATCATTATTTTTTGAAGACTTGTTCATTGCCTCCAAAATATATCCTACAACAGTCTTCACTAAGCAAATGAATATGTTTGATTATCGATGCAAATGATGGTAAAACTTTAAAAACTATGTACCTTCCGAAAAATTAAACCAAAATTTAACTTCTTAAAAAATAATCTTTAACATTTAATAAACAAATTAAATGATTTGTTACTAACGGAAATTACAGTTGGCCTCGCCCTGTTTTTTTGTGCATTCAGTTGGGCTCGAAAGTATTTATAGTCCCTGCCGCTCGGCAGGGGCAAAAAATTAATGTCCGGGGTGAGCGGTGAGCGGCAAGCTGAGCGGCGGAATTTGAACCGCTCAGCCGCTTACCCTTGTCGTAGCCAGTGGAACCATTGAATTAGATTGGAACATTAAAGTGAGCGGTGCCGCACTTACTACCTACTCCCTGCCGCTTTTATCGTACCCGAGGCCTTATTGAAAGTAAATAAGTTGAATGAAGGACACGGCTTCAGTCGAATCAATAGGACGATCTGGTCTTTAAGCACGTTATTATGAGGAAATTTCTCTATGATTGTGTTGTGGTCGTGTTTGCAGGCCTACAGGAAATGGGTGTCCAAGTACGGAGAAGAGCCTCGCCTTCCGGGAATCAATCTGACGCACAACCAGCTGTTCTTTTTGAACTACGCGCAGATCTGGTGCGGCTCCATGCGACCAGAAGACGCGCTCACCAAGATCAGGTCCTCGGTTCACTCCCCGGGACCCGTGCGGGTGCTGGGGCCTCTGTCCAACAGCTGGGACTTCGCCAGAGCCTTCTCCTGCCCGCCTGGATCTCCCATGAACCCGACGAACAAATGCTCCGTGTGGTAGGGAGGGCTCCGATCGGCGGTATCACTTTCTGTACAAGCTTGCACGGGATCTGTTCGTTTCCTTGTCCTAAGTGAGCAGAACGCAGCGCACATTCCTTTCAAACGTCTCGCATGCCCGAACAGGTGAGTAACCGGCAGTTTGTGTGAAAACTACTGTCGAATGCGATGGCCTATAACAGATTCTTCAGCTGGAAGTGAGATTGTTGTTGACGGTGATGAGCTGTGACTGGTTTTGTAAATATTGTTACGATAGATTTGAGGACAATGGTTCCTTGTGATGATGGATTGTAAATTTGTAAACTTCATAAATAATGCGTTTTATCCAACTCTTTTCCGCCGTATTTATTATAATTAAGCACAGATTTCGTAATTAAATATCTCATTACGGCTACTACATTGATGTTAAAATAGTGATAATTTTTGGCATTTCGCAGACAATCAAAAGATACTTAAAAGACTGAAACCAAGTATTTAAATAGATAATATTAAAAGAACAATTTTGTACCTTGTGAACCCTATTTTGTATCTTTAGAATAAATTCATCAGCATTTCAAAATTTATAACAAACTTCATTTGAGTCGTATAAATTGGTCTACTTTACTCATCATATGCACTAAAATGACCGACTTTATTGATTAAATTTTCAAAATATTTAGATAAATATATTAATTACTTAATTTTTATCGATTAAACGTCTTCAAAATAACTATTTATTGAACTGGAAAACGTATATTAATATTGAAATTGAAATATTAAAATTGAATAAATTGTTTTGTTATTTTTAAATATGATTTTAACTGAGCGAATTGTTTTTCATTTTAATTGTCCATTATTCAACTTTCTTTAATATTCGCTCCGAAATTTATCACAAGAAAAGCAAAGTAGCATTAAGGCGCCTAATATCGGTTCCAAAACACTGTTTTTACATTACTTGTAAAAGAAACCGTTCAAGTTCACACTTAATTTCATATATAGCAATTCTTATTTATGATTAATTCATATTTCATCTTTTAGATTATTGAGATTATCAAATCAATTATCGTTGATTGTTCTTTCACTTAGATTTGAAAATAAATATGAAGCTACTTATGTTAAAATATGTAAGGCATTCAGTATCATGACATCGTATTTTAATGTATGTATAGATATATACAGCAAAGCGAAGGTTCTCCATCTGAGAGTGGGGTTTGATACCCAACTGCATTATTTTTCAAACATATCATACGAGTTATAGAATAGACTATTTTATTCAGACTTCTTGAAGAAAATATTTTAACAGAGTAGCTATTATTGCAATTTTTATTTATCAGTTAACTTTAAGTATTTTCTGGAATGAATATAGTGACAGATTGTAGGTCAGATTTTCCAGGTTAACAGGACTCAGTATTCAGTCGATACATGGTACAGACACCGCATTGCAGGTCTGCAGCCAGCACTGAACATATCCGACTTACTCATTAATCGAAATTATTACATTTAAGTCTTTGTTCATAGAGGGAACGACATCAAATGTTCAGTCGTCCTATCGTCAACATAGTTGGCCTTTCCAAGCCCCACAGAGTCACTATAAGTGGTCAGGAACTTAAGTTGTAAATGATAATTCTATTTATTATACAGTTCCTAAAAAGAAATTAAAGTTAATTTTATTCTCCTACAATCGCCAATTGGTTTAGCGTTTGAAATACTGATGTAAACCAACACATGGCTTAAGTTTCGTTTTCAGTCGCAGTATACTCCCATAACAGTTCCCTTGCAAGCTGTCAATAAAATAACTGAAGTACCTGGTAGTAACTAACCGAAGTCTACATTTATGCGCAGCGACTCTTAGCAAATGAAGCGGCGATTCAGGTAACAAGTGAAAATCTTAGAGAAGTCTCGTAGACAGAAGCTACGTCATTACACTCTAACCAATAACGTAAGATCAGATTATTTATTTTTATGAATTCGCAGATACTGCGGTTGGCAAAATAGTTTCATAAGCTTAAATTTGCTATGTGTGTTTTGGTCGAAGTAACGTATTTAAGAATATTCTGTAACAGAAGTCCCGCATAGCCATGCCTAAATGCTATTTTGTTCCTTGCATTGAAGATCTAACGTTATTGACACCTAAACTTAAGATTTTTTCTCCATATTAATATTAACGAGCAAATACCCCGTACCTACAGCTACAATGGTTTCTGACAATATTTGCGAGCTTGCAGATGTAAATATATATATACTTGTGTGTATAATTTCACACTAAAGCAGGCGAAGGTTGTAAGAGAAAGACAGAATTGGAGCAAGTAAGAGGACCTGTCTAAAATATTTTTCAACATGTGCATGATAAAAATTACGCATTTTTCATACATTGCAATGTATAAAGTAAATGCAGCTTTAAGCATGTATTTTGTTTCCAAGGTGTCGCGCATATTTTCAGCATAGCTATTCACGTCTTTGAAGTGTATCTTTTCATAATATTGGAAGTAATTCACTCGTTAGTATTCAAATATTTGAATCGTTGCTTTCTTCGAAACTGTCTATATTTTGTAACGACCAGGATAGCTTGTTGTAAATAAATGGGTTGAAACAAAATGTTTGCTTGCTGCGTAGGTTATTCATCAAAGTTTGCAACATATAGTTTTAATATGTAACGGATTGTATCGTACTAAATGTTTTTAATGAAGCATCCCTTTTATATAACGCCACATATCAGTATCTTCCATATCAATTAGAGTACATCTTTGTATAATCATTGTAAAAGTTAAATATTCACCTCTGATAAAATGGCCTTTTATATAACGCCACATATCAGTAACTTCCATATCAAATAGAATACATCTTTGTATATCCATTGTAAAAGTTAAATATTCACCTACTGATAAAATGGCTAAATTAGGTTTGTTGTCGTGGTTCAAATTGTTGTGTTACATATTTAATTTGTGGACAAACGAAAGCACAATCTGGTGTGTGCCTTTTTCTGACATATTTATTTTATGTTTTCTGTATGTAAACTATCATTATTTTCTTAAGTACAGAATATGTTACATTGTAAGTATAAACTATAATAAACCTTGATTTGTTATTTCATTGATATTTACAAGTATTATTTTCCAAAGTCAATCCGAAAAGCGATCTTTATAACATTCTTCCTGCATGAAAATGAAAATCTCAATAAGAATAACAGGAAAAATATTTAATCCACAATAAATTATAAAATCAAGTTTATCAGTTTATGAATTTAAGAAGAGAATACATAACTCATTATTTTAACATACAAAGTAAAAAAATTGATATTTGCACAGTAACAGCTTTCAGTGCATTAAAAATGATTCAAAACTTGATCCAGAAAAGTATCTTAAAGTCAAGTGGGCACAGCTTTTTAAATTTTTATTTCATTATACCCATACCCAAGAAGGTTGGGGCTGATAGATGCGAACAGCACAGAACAATTAGGTTAGTTTCACATGTATGCGAAATATTAGCGAAAATAGTATGTAGGAGAATGGTACGTCAAATAGAATGCGAGTTAGGAGATCAGGAAGAATATAGTGACAAGAGAAGCAATATTGACTTTGCGATTAATTTTAGAAGACAGGATACGAAAAAACCGACCTACGTTCATGGCATTTGTAGATTTAGAAAAAGCGTTTGATAATGTGAACTGGAACACACTATTAAGGGTTCTGAAGAGCATTGCAATAAAATATCGAGAAACGAGGCTAATACATAACCTATATAGAAGACTGGCAGCAGTAATTAGAATAGAATACCGTATTCAAGAAAGGGCAAGACAAGGATGCAGTACGTCGCCCATGCTGTTAATTTGGCGATGAAGAGAGTTAAAACTGAATATGCAAAAGGAATCATACTGCAAGGAGAAGAAATAAAAACCTTACGCTTTGCCGAGGATATAGTAGTATTAGGAGAGTCAGAAAAAGACTTGGAAACCATAATAAATGGCATGAACGTAGTCCTGGAGAAAGATTTATTATGAGGAACAATAGAGGCAAAACCAAGGTAATGGAGTGTAGTATGGGAAACAGAGGAATAACAAAGAATGTTAGATTGGGTAGAGATATTTTGACGGAAGTTAAGTAATTCTGCTACTTGGAAAGCGTAATAACTAGGGAAGGTAGAAGTATAGTAGACATAAAGAGTAGGATAGCACAGGTAAGGAAGACTTTGACGAAAAAGAGGGATTTACTTACGGGTAATATAAGTATGCATATAAGGAAATCGTTGCTAAAAATGTTCGTAAGGAGTAAATTAAGGATGCTGTCTGTCACCCATGCTGTTTAACATAAATAAAACAGGCGATGGAATGTGGTGTTATATGGATGCAAGACGTGGACGATAGGAGTTGGGGAAAGGAAAAGTATAGAAGCCTTTGAAATGTGGTGCTATAGGCGAATGCTAAAAATCAGATGGGTGGATAGAATCACAAACGAGGAAGCTCTAAACAGAATAGGGGAAAAGCGAACAATATGGAGGACGTTGGCTAAGAGAAAGGATAGATTAATAGGCCACGTTTTAAGACACGAGGGTCTTGTAAAATTAGCATTAGAGAGAAGTGTGTGGGGTAAGAACAGACTAGGGATGCAAGGATGGAATACGCTAAGCAGATTAGGGAGGATGTGGGTTGTGTTAGTTATAAGGAAATGAGAAGGCTTGCACAAGATATGTTAGCATGGAGCATTGCATCGGACCAGTCTTAGGACTGAATACAACAATAACAGTATGGTAGTGAATTAATGCAATTCTCAATCATTTCAGTCTATGTTTTTGTATCTATTACTTTGTATTACAAATATAATGGATAATAATGGTTTTTGAATAAAGATATATTTAACAATAGTTATTATTACGTAATTAGAATGAACATCGCGTACACAATTATAAACAACAAATCAATTTTTATCTGAAAATATAGATTTCTATTACAAATAAAATACATATAATGGCCAAAAGTCATATATAGAATAAATGAATTTGAAAACGTTTCGTCCCCAATCTTCGAGACCTCCTCAGTTCATTACAATAATCAGTGGGCGTATTCAAGACATTCAGAATGATTCATGCAAAATTTTCAAGAAATGGAACAAATACAAACTACTCTCAAGATCACGTATTACTTCATAAATCAATTGAGCGAACACTGATGGGGATAGTGAATTTCGGGAAGACAGAGGAATTTAGCAGGAAAGAATTGCTTAGATGATAGGCAAATATGACCGGGCATATATTATCACGCACGAAATTATTCATATAAGAAAGTTGCGTGTGTGTGACTGCTGCCAGAATTCATGACTCACACTTTCAGCTCGGGTTCGGAATAGTTACAGCGCAATCCGAAGGAATTTGGTGACGTTCTGTAACTATGGACTAGACGTCCATTCATAATATAGCATGGGGAAGAATCAGAATACACAACAGTAGCTTAGTGAATGTGCATAAACTGTTATTTGTGGAAGGAAGGAGAGGGGTCACGTGGAATCGTCACTGACCACTCGACAGTGGCTGGAGTTCTTCTGTTTCATAGCTCTAAGAACTGAGTCTAGGAAAATAAATTTTCCTCGAACTTAGAGGTTATCTGTGAAGTATGAAAGTTACAAGAAATTTGTTTTATGAGTCAATAAAACAATTGAAATCTTTTTGGAACAAATCTAATGAGCTCTGTGAACATTCTATTGAGAAATATTTTTAATTTTCATATGCAGGATGAAACTATGACAGGACAATGGTATGGAATGAAAAATTAAGTTTAGTTCTAGGTTGCTAAATGATGCAGGTCATCATGACTGTCGTAATCATAACTCGGTGAACGCATGAACCTCGACTTGTTATTTATAGTTCAGTATGCGATATTGCGGAACAGACCATTATAATCACTTTACATGCTGTGCCGGTTAGCACCTCTGTCGTGTCGTTTCTTACACACACAATTTGAAATAGCCTGTCCTCTGCCGACTAGCTGGGCCAGCTTTGCGGGCAACAAGGGGGAAAGCTTTAATCATTTGGTGGAGTGCCGCCAACTTCTCTAGCAGCTAGGATTTCGGCTGCGGCTCGCAACAGACGCGTCTATGTTTACATCTGGCAGGTATTGCACGAATTTTGTTTCAGACAGAAATCATGATTAATGTCAACAGTGCCTGATATATATATATATATATATATATATATATATGAGTCAGGAAATGACAGTCATGTTAATTAAAACAATTAATAAGGAAAGGACAGAGATAGAAAGAAGGTGACTTACCTGAGGTTCATAGATGGTAGACACCTTGTAAGGTCTAGAGTACTTGAATTTTCGGAGGCACCGCCTCCTTCATCAGAAAGTTAGGAAGACATTTCCAGTGATCGGCTCACAAGGTGTCTACCATCTATGAACCTCAGGTAAGTCACCTTCTTTCTATCTCTGTCCTTTCCCTGTTAATTGTTTATATACATATATATATTACTACTACTATCAGATACATATTTTGACACATATATATCAATTGATATCAAAACTTTTGAAAGTTGACGTTGAGGTATTAATTAAAGTATACTCCAGTAAACCTGAACTATGGGACGTTTGCAAAATGTATAAAGACAGTTAAGTACATGTTACCTTAGCGGAAATGGTGGAAGAATTAAGAATGCCAGTAGAAGAGATTCAGAGATCGGTTCATAACTCAAGAAATCAATTAATAGTGAATATAAAAAACAAGAACAACGAAGTCTAGGCAACGCACTGATGGATTGCGTGTAACTAAATCGTCGTACTAAAATTCGTTATTTTTTTTACAAGAAAACTAAGCATGCAAACCCAGAAATATTTAATAAGTGTATGTGGCAATTGTCTTTCATTTTATCACTGGCTGACAAATTCCCCAACTGAAATAACATCAAGGTGACAGCAAGGCGGGACATAGGTGACTCGAGCGTGTCAGATCTACAGTTTGGCGGATTAAAGAACATTTAATTGAACCCAGTTCACTGACACCGCGTTTTTTGAAAGGCATATCTCCCTCCAGTAATTAGGTACAAAAACGCCGGACACGCTGGAGATTTGATTGCCATCAACCTCATTGTGAGAGGAAAGGAGAGACGACTTGGGAAGCTGCAAGTGAGAAATTGAACCAGTTGGGGATGATTATTTGAACAAGGAAGAAGTCTGGAGAGTACGTGGTAGTTGAGCCACGGAACGACAGTAATTAGAAATTGATGAGTCGGGATGGAGCTTTAAAGCAGGAAGGTGGAGAGGATTTTAAAAAGTTTGTTTTGAATCTGGAGTCAATCTGAAAGAAGACAGTGGAAGGCTAAATCCCGGGCGCGTCACTCGCTGGTGTCAAGGAGGAAAACCACGGGTGCGAGCGGCCGTAATTCTCAGAACCCAGTTCCAGGTACCAATGAAAAAAGTCAACACAGGAAGAAGCCGCCCCCAAGACACGGAGACCTCGGATGCCAGACACGTGAGTGCCAATATTGAGATGTGTTTTATGTCTGAATTTCCTGCTGCACGAAATGCCCACAAAATGGCCATTCATTAAATAGTCTCACAAAAAGAAATTTGAGCTAGTCACTGTAATTTTTAATGGACCCTAAGTTTTTTGTATTTATTGTTAGTTCCAGTGAAGAAATTTAATTTATTTAAAATGTAACTTTATAAATTGCTTATGGTTAAATTAAAATTCAATCCCCCTGGTAGTTATATTATGAATAGGAAATTTACCAATGGTAAGTGGAAAAAAGCTAATTTGATCTTTATTTCTTCCAGTTTGAACTTCCCCTGGGTGCTAACAAAATAATTCCAATACTCTTAGCATTGTTTGAGTATAGTAGTCTCGATTAGTCACAAAATATATTTCCGCGATTGAGCCGCAAAGCGGACTCGGATAATCGAGAGTCTACTGTACTGTTATTGTCTTGTGCCTGTGGTAGTAGGCAGATCTGCATTTCACAGGTTCCATTTATTATTTCGCCCGTTTCTAATTTTGTCAAACCTTTAATGGTTGTAGGTACTCAAGTTTTCACGCCTCAAACCCATATAAAATGTTGTTATTTTTGGTATCAGAATAATTTCTTAGGCAATGATTTTGCTTTCATCATGGCACCTATGAACATTTTGTTTGGAATAAAAGATTTTTCTTTGAGGGGAGGGGGTTAATAGCCTACATGAGGGTGACTTCCCTTCAATTTCATAGGAAGGGCATTAAAAAGTGGGATGTGGAAGGTAGAGCAAGGTAGCCAAGGGTTGACTAAAGCTCCCGGGATGTGCACAGAATACTTCAATTGTTCGAACGCTTATTTAATTAATTTTAGAAATGTCGTATGCCCACGACATAAATTTCTAGTAACTACTGTCAAGTACAAACACTCATAATGATTTTGCCAGACACGTCACATGTGTCAGATGTAACGCAGCTTGTCCGGGAAGACTCATCCACAGCGTGAATTTTCACCTGTGCAACTCGCGTGGCACGTGGCACATTAATTGCGCTCTGGGAATGCTTTGGTACATCTGATATTTGTTGTTGGAATTTTCATGCTGTTTCTAACATTGACCAACGAGGTTTCAGGTTTGCTGCAGCTCGATCTTCTTTATGATTTATGTGTTTTTTGTCTCTGTGAGTTTGAAGGTCACACGAGGGTTATCCTGAAACATGCATCTCTCTTTTAATATCATAACAAAGGGAATTGAAAATAAAGATGTGGAAGGTAGAGCAAGGTAGCCAATGGTTTACTAGGGCTCCCCATCGAGCAATAGTCCTACCCAGCGATTCACCTAAACGAGGTATAGGGAAAATTCTAGCAAACAAGCATCAGGTAGGTAGGGTCTATTGACTAAAATCCTCACGCCCTTCCATATGTCGGGAGAGGAGTTCGCTGTAGAGTCACAGCATTCCCTTCTCTACGTCTGTACCAGTTTTAAGGGAAAGTGTGCCGACTTATCCTATGGGATCAGAAGACATCTCTTACAGTAAGCCCAAGGTATTTGACCCCAATATATACACCTCCTAAAACATATGAAGGTTCCTCGGAATGTTGGAACATTGGAAAAACAAAGAGAGTACGAGGCTTCCCGAAAGGTTAGCCTCGCAATAAATATGGGAAGAAATAACTGCGGGAGAAAACTTCCACAGAAATCTATCGTATTTTTTATGATCTCTGTAACATTGCCACCATTTTTATTCCTGTATTTTACTTTCCTGCGTGCAGCAGTTGCAACTGAAACTGTTTGAATGTAGTCGGAAGGCCGTATCTTGTCACTGAATTAATAGACACCATCTTCTTGTAAACCGTTATAGATGTAGCAATTAAAATTTCACACCTTTTTTGTTTACCTTATAGTATATGTGAGTGGAAGCAAAATAAATTATATGAATTATTAGTTTTCCTTTCGCAAAAAAGAGAAATTTACTTACGGGTAAAATAAGTGTGAATATTATGAAATGATTATAAAAATGTTCGTATGGAGTGTGGCGTTATATGGGAGCGAAACGTGGACGATGAAAGGTGCAGAAAGGAAAAAATAGAAGCCTTTGAAATGTGGTGCTATAGGATAATGCTGAAAATCAGATGAGTGGAAAGAATCACTAACGAGAAAGTTCTAAGCAGAAAAGGGGAAGAGTGAACAATATGGAGGACGTTGACCAAGAGAAGGGATAGATTAATAGGCCACGTTTTAAGACATGAGGGTCTTGTAAAATAAGCATTAGAGGGAAGTTTGTGGGGTAAAAACAGAAGGGGGAGGTCAAGGATGGAATACGCTAATCAAATGTGGGAGGTTGTGAGATGTGGTAGCTATGCAGAAATGAAAAGGTTTATGCGCGATAAGTTAGCATGGATGATTGCATTAGACCAGTCTTAGGACTGAATACCACGACACAACAAGAAAAGCGTCTAAAATTTTCCATAAAAAATAATTAAATACCTTTAAGATTAGAGACATTCACACACCACAAAACCCATAAATTAACACGTAGAATAATCTATATACTCAAAGAGAATAACATTAATAAATATTAATTTAGCACAACAAAATAATAAAATTAAGAAATCTGTTAATAATGTTAGAGATAAAATACCAACAAATTACATTAAAAATGTTGTATTTAAAATTCGATGTAAAGACAACAGCCAAATATATATTGGACAAACGAGTATAAATATAAAACAGGCATTAATAATCACACCAACAATTTTAAGACCAAATCTCTACATGCGAAAGATCTTAATCTTATATAACGCTTCATTTTACACGACATCAAACAGTAAAATAATTGAAGAAATTTACACCCTTAGAAATTTTTAAAGGAGTAATGAATGTCTTACACGAAACGGGGGATATTGAGAAATTTTATGCGAATACGATACATTTGTTTTCATAACAGAAGAGGGAGGATAGGGTTGGAATACGGTAAGCATATTAGGTAGTATGTGGGATATTCTAGTTTTACGATAGGAAAAGGCTTGCGTAAGATACGTTAGCATGGAGGGTTTCATCAGACAAGCTTAAGGGCTGAATACCACAACATGTAATAGACAATAAATACGATAGTGGAAAGCTTAAATAAAGTTCATCTGTTTCTTTTCTGTGTGTGGGTGGCGAAATCAAACAAAAGACCTACCCTCCCTTTTGGCCATTCAGAAAAGGGGCCATTTATAGAAAATTGGGAATGAACGGCTACCGGAAGTGGCCGTGGCTAATTAGAAGAACGGCTGGAAAAATTTGGAATGTTTACGGCAAGATGCGTAACATATGCTGTATTTACGCCCTCCAAGATAAAGATTTTTCCTATTGGCTGTAATTGTCAAACTGCAAGCCCAATAGAAGACTTTGGTAGCCAACATTTGATTGGTGGCTGAAGATGGTGTAGTGTCCGACCGAAGTGACGAGGGAGGAAATTTTGGAAGGAAGAAACATTAGATTATTAGGAGAGCAGAGAAGAAGTCGTTGGGAGATCGGAAGCAGAAGTCGTTGGAAGATGAGAGAGAAGTCGTTGGGAGATCGGAAGACAGAAGTCGTTGGAAGGTTGGAAGCAGAATTTATCGGGAGACCTTAGAAAGGAGTTTGTTGGAAGACCGGAGGGAGATGATGTCTGGAAAGAGAATCGACGGGAGACACCAGGTGGAGACAATCTAGTAGCAGCCACCAATCAACCATCAAATACCAGCATAAAGAAACAGATGCATTTTCTCGGTATCGTACCCATATTTTGATTTTAAGAGTTCACATTTGTCAGGCCTATTGTCACTAGGGAACAAATGAATGCTTTTTCGTTCACCCCACAGTGAATATCCTGAGATAAAGTCACATGTTAATGTATTGTCCTTATCTGATGACATTATCCATAAATTTTGTAAATAACTATGAATTTATTTTATTAAAATTTAATTTTCAACGTTATCTTTTCTCTTTCTTTTTTTATTACTCCCCATCAATATTATTATTTTATATTATAAATAATAAGTTAAATTAATTTACCACACCAAAAAGAAACATTACAAACATTATTTCACGGAAACTTTTTCAACTTTTTATGTTATAAACGTATCAGTTTTTGATCGATTTATACTAACAAAGGAACTCAATTATTTAATTACAAGTAATTGCATCGATTTGAGTTGTATATTTGTGAAATATTAATAAACAATTTGTACTGCAAACTTGTGATTCTTTGCAATGAAGCCGAAAATACTGAGCCTTTTCCTCTTCCCTCTCGTGCCGTTTGCTTATGTTATTTCGTGACTAAGTTCTCTATCTGCCGAGAAATATAAATATGCGTCATTTTATCGAAGATAATTCTTCAGATAGCGAAAGGCTGAGGCAATTTTTCGAAAGATAACGTTGTTGGTCACATCTGCTGATTAATACACTAAATGCATGTCCCGAAAGCCTGATAATGCGATTGCCGATTTTAGAAGTCGCGTGAGCAGATATTCGTGTTTAGCAGCTATGATTCACATTCGGTCAGCGCGAAAACATCATTGTTCACTATAATTATCAACGCACCAGTATAAGGAATTTTGAGTGATTTACTGGATAAAACATTAATGTGATACTGTCATCATTAAATACCGAAAGTAATTCATAATGTGCTACTTCTATGTACTTTGGTTTTCATATTTACCGTGTGTAAGATTAGCTTCCTTTGGCATATAATTACTTTGAGGTAAATTTTTCTTCTGCGTTTCTTAGATCAAGAATGTTGATAATATACGGTCATGACACACATGAAAGATAAATAGTTCCTCTTTCAGTCGTATTTATCTGCATATGCGCAAGAAAAAGTAAATGTCGCGAAAATGCGCTGAGCAAGGCTCAGAACGGTTCCATCAGAAATAAGATCAGTGCAGTTTGACACACAAGAAATCGGAAATGGCAGTTAGCGGGGCAAAATATGAAAAGATAGGTACAATTTATCAACAACTGTTTTGTATTCAAAATATGAACATATAGGTACAATTTATCGACAATTGTTTTGTATTCACTAACATATTTTACACTATGTTGATTACTAAATCAGGAGCTTCACTGCTCTATGAACCATCAATTCTATCACTTGTTAGTTTAACTTTGTCAGTTATTGCGCTTCATGTCACCTCTTGTTTAAATAAAACTTATTTAAAGTTGTGTTTACTTCAAGGAATTTTTTACAAATTATTTGTTTAAAGACTGATAGTTAAATTAATACTGATGATAATTTTCCCCTTGTTTTCATCAGTCACGTAATAAAAACTATTTCATTTTTGATTTCCAAATTTTATTGGGCGCTTTCGGTAAGTGCCATAATCATCTGTAAAATACAAATTTGAAAAATTACAATTTTTAATTTTTTTATGTAAAATACATAAAAAACTCTGTGTAAGCCAGCACAGCCTGTAATCGCATACTTTTCCGTGAAGAAATCTAGGAATTATAGTATGTACAATAAACGCAACTAAACAATGTTTCATATTTATGTATGTTATATAAAAATATTGTAATGTTTCAAATTTGTATTTTATAGATGATTATGGCAATTGCCGAAAGCTCCCAATAAAATTTGGAAATCAAAAATGAAATAGTTATTACGTGACTGATAAAAACAAGGAAAAAATTATCATCAGTTGTGTTTACTTTCAAAAGTCTCCAATCCCACTTCCAAGTTGCCTACAAATACAGATTGCGTGAGACGTTGAAAATAAAAATTATTTGTTTCCTGGTTTTTTGTAATTAAAACAGCATTAGTGAATATTTTACCATTTTGAAACTGAACTAGATATTAAACTAGCTAACAAAAAAGTGGCGAAAATGAAATTATGGTAGTAGGTGGAAAAGTAAAAAAGTGGATTAGCTTCGAGTGTGATAAAAATCGAACACTTCTTACACTTCTATAAATATCAAACAATTTAATAAATGCTACATTTACTTAAAGACGTATCATAAGTTTTTGAATGTATTTAACATAATAACTCAAATTACTAATGTTCCTATTTTAACAAAGCTCATTAATAAGACTTTTTTTTACAAAAGAACACATACAAGAAGTATTATTAAGAGTGGCTTTTTTTAAACTTTATTAGAACGTAAAGTATTAGGGTATATTCAGCTTCGTAAGGATCCTAATAAAGTAGGTAGACTAGGTACTTTACAGCCTTTTGGTTAGAAATTAAACTTTTCACTAAATAACAATTTAGACCTTATATTTTTAAGGCTATTTTATTTAGTATGTCTCTTGTACTTAGAATATTTTTGTCTTTATTTCTTTAAATATCTTTCTTTATTTAACGTTTTTTTGCTCTTTATCTTTCCTTTCCTCCTTGGCTCTACAGCCCATTGAAGTCCTGGGCCTACCGAATCGACTGCGGACTGTCATCTTTCATGACACATTCCGAATTTGGAGTGACACGTGGTCAGCGTATCGATCATCCAACCTTTCATCTTTAGATTTATTATTTTTAGTATGTATTATGGGTTTGGGTGTTTCTGGTTTAATAATTTCAGGTTGATTATCAAATTCTAATAAGTGGCTAAACAGTATCTTATGAGGTAATATTATCAATTGTTATATAATGATTATTTTCTAATTGGTTCTTATAATTTAATGTATTTTTGTATTTATCAGGGTGTTTGGTTTAGTTTGATGAGTTTTCCTTTATTTTTATGTTTTTATTGTTCTTGTCTAGCTGAGACTTATCGGACTTTTGATTTTCCTGAGGGTGAATCAGAATTGGTTTCTGGTTTCAATTATGAAAATGGAGGGGTTGGATTTGCTCTTATTTTTTATATGAATATTCTATAATTATTTTTATAAGTATTTTAATTACATTATTTTTTGGAGGTAATTTTAGTTCATTGGACTTTTTTAGTGGTTTTTTGTTTCATTTTCCTTTTTGTGGGTTCGGATGACATTACCACGTTTTCTTTATGATAAGTTGATGTATCTTTCTAGGAGGGGATTTTTACCATTTGCATTGAATTATATATTTTTATAGGGTTTATATTAATAATTTTTACTTTTCAATAAATTATTATGTTAATATCTATATTAAATATGTAGGAGGATCACCTAGTATAAATTGAGCTTTATTTAGCTGGTTTTTTATTTTCAATTAAATTCGAGATTATTACGTTAATATCTACATTAAAATGTAGGAGGGGGGGGGAGCCACTTGGAAAAAAATAATTTCGTTGTTACATTTGATCAAACAAATATTTAAGTGTTTCTGAGCATCCGTAAACAATGTTTATATATAAAGAATTGGTTTAGATGGTTACATGTTTAAAAACTGACCAGTTAGCAGCCGATAAATAATTGTTCTGTTATAAGCTACATTAAAGTTAATTAATTATTTTTCCGGTATTTATGGTGCATTCAAAATATGAACAATAAAAGGTTAGATACTCTGTATATTCAAGAGACTGTTTTTAATTGGACATTTTTCTCTTAACGAATTTTATTGGAATAAACAGGATAAAAAGCTTCTTGACTTCACTTCACAAATAACATGGGAGGCTTACGGTCCGAACCGGTCACCGAAAAACAGTCTTCAGATGGAAACAATGGGCATTTGTAGTACGGTTCTAGCACCATGCAAGGATGGATTGAAGTACAAGAGAATTCTCACTTCTGTTCAGCATATTTTGATGACGACACATCTTTATTTGTCACATTTGAAGGTCATGGTGGTCATGAAGTTGCTGAGTACTGTGCCCAAAATTTCCTTAACTTTTAAAAAAAATTACAGATTGGAAAAATTTGAGAAAGCATTGAAAGATGCTTTGCTAGAATTTGATGCCTCTATAACACGTTTTATCCAAATTGAAGAAAAGTGTGTTGCGTGTTGCATTTAGAAAATAACGTTGAATGTGGTCATTATACACTATCAGAGGTTGTTGTTAGGTAATGCTCGTCTCCAGTGTCCATTGTTACACCATATACTTCACATTACACACCTTTCGTCTCTTCAGATCACACGAATAATTCCCCAAAAGTCTAGCTTCTTCGATTGATCGATGCATCAAAGAACCAAAACAGATGCAATAAGAGCGATGGCTGCTCTTATCTAACTCTTATCTTATAGGTAGCAATAAGTCTTATCTGACGTGAATTTCAGATATTGTATTTTAAAACCTTAATTAGATTGCGGAATCAGTGTTTTGGCGAAGGGCCGCAACGCCGCGCCTCGTGCAAATTCTTTGCGTGACGCACGCAGTGGAAGAATTCGGCTTCCAGAGCTACAAAGAAGTTGGCGTGTCGGCTCAAAAGATGCTGGAGTGAGGGAGATGATAAGGGGAACGCAAAGATAACGACCTTTCAGCAGAGAAGAACGTTGTCAGTCGCGAGGGCGGGGTGCACTCAGTTAAGTGGCAGTTCATGCGTAACTCGTACCCACGCAACGCACTGGAGATGTAACTCTCCAGGCATGGCCGTCCGTAAATGCGATCCGGCTGAAATACTGCTGGAAGAAAACGACTTCGAACCTTGTGTGCTTAGCCTTGAGAATCAAGTGCTGACAATACACAGGTAAGAATAATTCCTTTCTTTTTATATTTCTAATTCATTAGTACTCTTTCAAGTGATTGTGGATTAGAAAACCTCTCCAAGAACCAACTGCGTATTGGTGTACGGGGAGTACGATTATTCGTCACAGTTGAATTCCGAATGAAAAGAAACAAAACCATATAAAAGGCAATTTTTTGTACTTATCCGTTCCCAAGGGGCAGGGTATTCTGTTAGACGTCACGTGAAATATTAATGATCCAGAATACAATAATATTGGTAACTACTAATATTACCAACATTTCGAAGCATGGATTAAGTAAATCGCAATAAAAAAAGAAACAATTACATACGTAATGCATTAAATCAATACAAAAAATGCTCCGCTAATGTTCTTTAATATCAACGGACCACTGAACTCAAAAGCCTGAATTAATCAGTTAGCTAATCTATAATTATTTAACCTTTGTCAGTGCGTTCAAACTACTGGCCAGAATGTGACAGAATTTGGCCCCGAAGCTGTCCATGATCTTTAAATTTTTTTAAATTTATATCTGTGAAACAAGTGAAAGTGTCAATCAAACCTCCGTTTTTTCCACTTTGTTCTCTATGAAAGGACCTATTCTCTTTGTCTCACCGAGACCTATCATTAGATATCTTATTTCCAGAGTGAACAAACCCCCCTCTCCTGATCTACAACAAAATAATAAACTCGATTTTGGAACCCCTCTAACTTTACGCCCCTGTAGTTCGAAAACTGAAGATTTTAGAAAAATTCCGGGCACACGTGGTCAATTGGAAATTTAATTCTCTACAATTTTGGTCATACGACCTTTTCTTCTCAGACCACCGGAAATGGGTCAAAATGGCACTTCTCTGTAAAAAATAACTAGCATTTTGAAGATTTTTTGCCATTTACACAGCCTAGTTGAAAGTATATTGGATTTGACAACAGTTAATAGATTTACGCTCTTGGAAAACATAAAACGAGTGTCTACACGGCCCTCTGGCTAAAAGTGATCCCTTTTGGAGAAGAAGTATGAATGTAACCTTAAGTACTGTAATAAACTCATATTTAATTACATACTTCTTTATTATTTACGTGAATCCGAGCCACGCCGTGTACTTAAGCTAGTATATATTGAAACGAATTTTAGCAGTCCTAATTACTATGAATTTACTACACGTGATAACTGAATGTATCTGAAAGGTGTTTACGTTTATGGGTGTCCGAAATAAAATTAGCCTAACGGATTTTAGAATAATACTGCATCGTTTCAAGCCGGACTGAAAAAATAAACCTTCTTGATAAACAGATATGAGCTTCGTGGAGACTAACATCATTACCAACAGATCATTCAGAATTTAATAGATCAAAAGATGTAATACAAAGTTGTTTTTTTTGGGGGGGGGGGGGGGTTAGCAGGCTACATGAAGGTGATCCTGAAACATGTAACTGCTTTTAATATTATATACTCAAGCCATTTTCATTCGACTGGAACTCTTAGTTCTTCTTCCAGCGAGTTCATTGTAAGATTTTCTTCTGGCAGAGTTTCATTCTTTGCCGAGGATAATATTTTTAGAAAGAACGGTTTCAAATTATTGAACATAATTGCTATTTTACCTAAGCCTCGACTATAATTCAATAAAATCAAACTGATTGGCCCATCGAGCGTGATTGTCATGGCACAATATCCTCAAAAGTGTTGACACATTACGTATATATCTCTCCGTTATATTAAACTGAGGATGTTTAACCGAATTGTAGATTGCCTTAGTTCCTCAATTCGCTAATGTATCTCGCCATTTATTATTACAGAACTGGGTACCGTGATCAGCCAGTAATTGTTTTGGTATCTCCTTAGACCGTACAGTTTTACGTATTTCGAGAAGGCATCCACAAAGACAAGAACGAAAGTATAACCGATTTTTCCTTCCTGCGGTAGTCCCAATAAATTTGTCATTACGAGGCCCCTGATCCCCGTTGGTAGAATCTTCCTGTCACGGACATTCAGATGATTTGTTTCTATATTTACACAACTGGCATGTAGGACATGTTTTCGTGTATTGTTTTTATCTCCTTGGATATTCCTATTCACCATACTAATTTTCTTAGGATACTATTTAACTTGTGAAACCCTGGATGTCCTCCTTGGTCGTGACTAAGGTCTAAAAGCTTTATAACTGCAGCTCACGATGTGCAAATTACCCACTCGTTTCTTGCACTTGCGTCTTCTTTAAATATTACATTGTCAGAGAATTTGTATTTCAAACATCTTTTACGGCCCGTTATTGTAGCAACCCTGTCATTCTTCTGTTTGCACTGCGTTATGATCTGCGATAAACATTCGTCCCCGTTTTGCCACATATTCAATTATCTTCTGAATGCCTTATATTATTTTGTGGTTTTAAAGTTGAACGATTCATGTTCTTTATGATCACGAACTCGGTTATTGATCAGACCTGGGTACCTAATCAGAAAGTCCGCGGCAACATTCTCTGGCCCCTTTACGTAGATAATTTCTAATTGGTAATCTTCTAAGGCAATTGTCCATATTTTTACCCTAGCTTACAGGAATTTAGAAACGTGAGTGCTTGATGATCCGTATTCAGTTTCGTCTTGTGGCCAAAGATATAAGTTCTAAGTTTCCGCGTGGCAAAGGAAATTCCGTAATAGAATAGTTAACGTCATTGGTTCGAAGGATTCGACTTGCTTGTGACACTATATTTTTAATCTCCAATTTGATCAGTCTCTGAGAGTATGCAACCAAAACCCGTGAAACTAGCCTCACATCTGATTGCATATTCGCAGCTCGGTATGGGGTACGTAAGGACTACACAAATATTTCATTTATTGCTCTTAGAGCTTACGTGTGTTTCTCTTCCCATTTATACTTTCTACCTTACTTCAACAATTCGTATAAGTTGACTTATTGCGTAATTAAATACAAAACGCTTATAAAAGTTTCTTACAAATGTTTTACAGTTCAAGGGGTTTGCATATCTGTATTCTCTGCAGTTTATCTGGAAGTGGTCTCACTCCAACCGCGCCTAAAAATGTGATTTCCGGTTGTCCTAAACAAGTCTTTTCTTTATTAATAGTTAAACCTTTCTCGATTAGTCTCTTAAAAAAAGAAACGTATTTAGGTGTCGAACGTGTGAACAAAAATAATCCTCACTGGCAATACAACATAGATGGTAGTAAATTCTCGGATTTCATCCGTCAAGGCAATTTGTTGTACAAATACTTGACAAAAAAATTTATTCCGAAAGGAAGAAGTTTAAATAGATATGTCCTGCAATCCTGTGTAAACCCATTGAACATCCTTGATTACTCTGGCAGAAGAATCTCATAAAATCCACGTGTAAGGTCCTGAGAAGTAAGCCATCTCTTATTGTGAAAACGCTGCAATGTTTCATCGAGTCTAATTGGTTTTTCGTAATGGTTAACTAAAATTTTGTTCAGCTTTCTGGCGTCTAAACATAACCTAATTTTTCATCAGACTACCGAATTGCCAGAAATGTGTTGTTACATGGGCTGGTCCCTCTCTCAACTATATCTGCCCGGATCATCTGTTTTATCGCTTCATTAACGCCTTATCTGTGAGCATAAGGGGTGGGAATTGATATTCATAGAAATAATCGTGCGAAATCGTTTGTAACCTATGTTCGTAACCGTTCAGTAGTCCTGGTGCTTAGCTAAATACTTCACGGTTGCAATTTGACATGCGTAGGACTTCCTTCCTCCTCTTACATTGATTCATTCTATTTTCTTCGCGATTCCTTCAAATTTATATGAATTCTTCTCTTCCGTAAAAACTTCCCGTTTTTCAATATCTGTCACATAATTTCTGTCAACTTCTACAATTGCGCTATTTATTATCTCTATCTGATTCCCGCTAGAAGTTGCTTGTTTATTCTTATCTAGACAGCTATTAGAAACCCTTATCTGTATATTTAGTTCATTTCCTTCCTTTATGTCAATACTTTTACCCCACATAACTCTTTGCTCTAAGTCTATTTTGGCGTGTACACTCTGCAGCCAGGATCATATAGACACACAATGTGTTGAGAATAATGCATGGTGTACTAATATAGTCCCCGTATAACTTTACTTTAAGTGCTACCGACGATCAACCCTTTCGCTTTTTCGTCCCAAAGAAGTCGCTGCTTGCAACTTTTAATTCTGCCAGGATGTTATCCGTTCCCTTAAGTTGTTTATAGATCCCTTTCCCCAAACAGCTCATATTTTCACCAGTGCCCATGTGCCTTTCTTCTAATTCTAATTTTACGTACACCACCTTCAGCAGCATAATCACCTTCTTCTAGTGCCACGTTCTCAATTAGGTCACTATGGCCTATCAAATCTTCTGTCTTTATTGTTGAGATGCTTATAGATGGAGACGTCGGCCATTTACTCTCCATCTTTAATGGTTTAATGGCCTAGATTGTCCAGGTTTCACGTCTCTATGTTGGGATCCCGTGCCACGAAAATTCCATTCTCCGTATGAATCGCTCTATTATGGCTATGGTGATTGTGTCTTTGTCTATGGGATGGAGAGCCAATTCTACTTTTATTCCTAATCCGTCTTAAAAATTTCATTGCTTGAGGAATTGTCGTCACTAACCCAGTATAAAAATAACTTAATTTCCTCATCATAATTATGCCGGAGCATGTCAATATTGGGTATCGGATTCTCCAAGAGCTTATATTGAAATATTCTTCTAGCGTATTGTATTGTTGTTCAATCGTTTCATAAGCTCGTTCTGGCGACCCCGTCCCAATATTTGCCTAGAAAGACCTCTTTAATTTCGTTATGAGGCTTTTCGCCGCCCCATAGAGCAGTTTTCCACTGTTGGACACTGCATCTACACAAAATTTGTCATTATTCTTTCTTAAAATTCCCATTTCCCGATTTATCACGTGTTTGTTAAAAGTTATTAAGCTGAGTTTCCAATCCATTTCCAACATTTCCCAAATTCTGATCTAAATTACTTATTTCTACCTTTTGTGACTCTACGATACGGTTGGTGGTCTCTAATTTACTTTCCAAAGAGTCCTGATCAAAATTCTTTTATCGGCATCTACTTTATCATTTTTAAATTCTGATCTAACATTCTTACACATAATGTCAACCATCTTCTCTATCCTGATATCCCTCTCATTAAAACTATTTTTTACCTCTTCTACTTGTTCAGCTAGTGCTCTTTAATTCGTTCTTTTAAATTATATGTTTCTTATCCTGTTATTCAAATTTATTATAAATAATACTCAGAAAATTTATTATCGATATCGATATATAATTGAAATTTATCATCTATTGCTGCAATTGTTTTTTAAAAAAATTCCATCATTTCCCCTAATTGAGTGGAACACGTCTCTGAAATGATTTTGTGCTTCCCGACTTTGTTATTCAAATAATCGGTTACCGGCAACGGCAAATCGCTAGATTGTTCCTCTCCTGTCTTTCATCTAAATCTACCAAGGATGTTAACAAACTATGGCAATCAAATTGCTCCAGAATTTCACGCGCACTTTTACTACAGACATGAAATGGTGAACAGTAATAATCCCCTGGCTATGAGTGTTTCAGGGTATCCAAGAGTTACCTAAATTCAGGACTAGCCTCACAGTTGTGCGCCAAAATTATGTGGTGGTGTTCTTGACTTCGACAATAATGGGATTAATATTCTAGTGGAAGGAAGGTTAATTTAAGTTTAATGTAAAATTATATTAATTTTCACTGATTATATTTAGATTATAAAATTATTTTTTGGGGTGATTAAAGGAAAAGAAATTTATGTTTAATATGAAGTAAGTTTTTTTAATAAAAGGATATTGAATTATTTATAAGCACCGGCTAGCAACCAATTGAGTTGCAGTTCAACAGGGCTATTGTGTGGCGGTAATGGAAGAAACACCGAAAGAAAAACGCTCAGTATATAGCCAGGAGCAGAAACGTAAACTTGAGTACTTTAGCCAGCCTGGATTTCGGTCAGACGATGCGATGGCTGGTCACGTCGAGTCACAGCAATTCACCAGGTGTCGTGATGTGATGGTCCACAGCGACGAAGCAGCGATGGTCAACAAAGACGAAAAGGATGTTTTCAGTTTATATTAACATCTTGTCTCCGTTTCGCGGTCCCAAGACAGTTGACTATTCTTCTGCGGAGATTATACTGTCCGTTCGCGGTTCCAGGACTAGACTGTGTGATATCTCTTCCGCGATCTCCTTTTTATTTCAAAAATCGTTGTGTCATAAATATTTCGACCATTACATGTTTTGTAACTACATTTTTACTCAAACAACACGACATGATCATCTTTGTTAAAAGTCAGTAAAATAAATGTGCTCATAATGTTTACTAGTGTTGCACTTCCTGCATACTTGACCGAGTAGGAATAGGTAAGAAAATGCCACTTTCCGCAGTATTCTGTCACTTCCGATCACTATTTTGCTAATTCTTGGAGAAATATTTGTGTACGATTTTTTACACTGACGCAGGTGATTCACTGGCTTTTCAGTTAATGGCTTGTCAGTTAACCGTGATAAGACTCATTTCCTGCAGTTTCAGACAAACAATGCAACATTGAACTCTGTAACACTAACAGCAAACAATTGTGAAATAAGTGAACTTGAATTCACACAATTGTATAATATACCTGTAGACAATAAATGAAATTGGAAAGATCACATTAATATTCTCCTAAGAAAATTAGGCTCGGCAACGTTTACTGTTAGAATTATAGCAAGGTGGGGTGACCCAAACATTAGTTTATTCTGCATACTTTCACTCTTTAATGACATATGGTATAATATTCTGGGATAATGCATAAGGGAGAGACAAAGTATTTAACATACAGAAAAAAGTTGTCGGAATATTGTCAGGTACCATCAATAACTTCATGCAGGGAGCTCTTCAAGAAAATGGGAATACTTACTCTTACTTGCCAGTATATTCAATTACTGTTGTTATTTTGGATTAATAACACTCGCCTATTCACACCCAACTCAGATATTCATAGCTTTGATACTAGAAATAAAATAATTTACACAAGGAAGGGAAATGTCTGACTATAATACAAAAAGGGTGTTCATTACAATGCTTTTAGCATATTTAACAAACTCCCAGCTTTCCATTAAATAATTAAAAATAAATACAAACAAGTTCAAACGTGAACTAATCAACTTTTTACTTAACAACTCCTTCCACTATGTTAAAAATTCATGGAGTTGAGTGTATCCTAGTATAGACCCTACCATAAATATAGTACATTGTCAGATAACTCGCTCTCCATGTTGATTGACGTCTCACAACGAACCACACACCTAAAACATCAGCAAACAACCAAAACTACAGGCGCTGCTACGACAGCGAGACAGTACGGCAGGGGTGGCCAACCTTGTGATTACCACGGGCCAGTTTTTTGGCAGAAGAGTTCATATGTGCCATATCAATAATAGGCATACTACCCCTAAAATATTATTTATAAGACATGTACAATGCTCTTTTAACAATGTAAAGAGACTCCTCGTCCGAAATACAAACCGACTCAAAGATGGAATGCTCCACTTTTATTCATCCAAAGCGCCCTCTGACGCACGGGATGGTTGCGGGATGCGGTATGTGACGCTTAACTAGATAAACGACGAATTTCTAAATATATATTTCATCACAACAATGATCATTTCTCTAAGCGTATCATCCCTGACAGTTTGTCGGCGAAAACTTGTAACAGCCTGTATAGTATATATGTACAGCAAATAAGCATTTGGGTTTTACACCAACACAACTCTTTAATTAATTACGATTATCAGTTCAATACTTGTTAAAATTATTGTAATATTATTACAGTAGTTCTACAAAATATATCCAATGCCATAAGTTTATCATTTAATAGTAGAAAATAAAATAGTAGAAAATAAAATAAAATAGTAGAAAATAAAATACTTGACCAGTTCAAGTTCATTTTGCTTCCACATATATAAATGATGTAACAGCATATCAGATTTTAATTATTAAAACATGATTTTCGCTATTTTTATTATCTACTGTTATTTTGATCGTTCATTTACGCTCAATTACTTATACCCCCTGTATAAAAGTGGCGCACTACTTTGATTTCACGAATAAATAGCTGTTGTGTCGGATTGCAATTATATTTACATAATAATAATTACTGTAAAAATTAGAGACCCCTGCATGGTGTTATGAATCAGATTTTGTAATTCAAGTAACAATTATTTTCAGTATGAATCAAATTTACATTCCCACAGTGACAATAAACAGAACTGAAAATATCTTCATATATTTTATTCATACATATAAAATAAATAGTGTAAAAGCATTCATGTTAAGCACAGTTTCATTATAAGGCTTTTATGATAATTCTTATAACACTGTGAGTCACGTATTATATATCTAACATACTCGATGAGACTAAGAATTTTATTTATGTAATTGTAGGTTTCGAAAAGGAATTTTTATACTGGGAAGTGAGTTTAATAACGCGACAAAGGCTATTCAACACAGTACCTTGTCTTCGACGGCTCATTCAAAGGCAGAAATCTTTAATCCTGCTGCGTTGCCACCTGCGGACTTTGCACGTCTTCGTAATAAATACCTTTACTGACGAATAGTTCCATTTGCGATGCAAGCTGTTCACTTATAACTTCCTCGTGCATCGGAGATTTATGGATATTTTCGATTACCTTGAACTGGAGCTCCCTACTCCGCCTGTCCTCTGTCTTGCTGTCCATAAGGAATTCAAGCAAACCGTCGTGGTGTATGATCTCTCTCTGTCCCCACGGCAAAAGGGACAGAGCAACAACTACTTCCAACGCTGCACTCTTGATGTCAGGGAAAGGTAGTCGACAAAAAGGCACAAAAACATTCATTGGCGTCCTGTGCATGGCAGAGAAACACGCTTCAATTGCATCGATCGTTTCGTTATTTCGGTCAACTGGATCTATTGTTAAAATTGTTTTAAGACAGTTCAGAGCTTTTATTTTTAATTCAGTTGAGAGATATTTGATATAATCTCCTAGCTTCTCCATGATACCGCCACCAGAGGCCACTAAAGTATGTATCATTCGCTTCCCTTCGGTTGAGGTTGCTATGAATCCAAGAGTCTCAATGACTACTCCCAACAAAGTCACGTCAATATCTTGGCTGTCAAATATTCTTAAAAGCATCGAAATGACAGACGGGAAAGAATCAATAACCGAGCTTGGGCGAGACTTGAATATTGCCCAAAAGAATGTTATGTAACCAGGTATCAGTATATATTCCATGGAATCTGAACCAAACTTTCCCAACTTCTCGGATACATATTTCATAATTCCATTTGAATGAAGATAATGAAACCCGTGTTGTTGTAGGGCAAGAGTGACCAACAAATTTAGTACATTTATCTGTAAAAGTGGGTCGTCTTTCTTCAAACTACCTAAAATTCCTCCCATTAATCCCTTGTCTTCGCAAAACTTCAAGTTCTCTTCAGAGGCAGCAGAAATTCCTATTATTAAGTCGTAAACTCTCACACGAAATGTAGCGTTTTCGTTTATTTCTTGCTGCAAGTAAGAAATATTTTCGTCAGTAAGGACATGCTGGACAGAATCCGGAATACTTCCTAACCTTACCAATAACTTAGTCGCGTTTTCCATCACAGATATATCGTCTGAGAAAAGGAGCGCAACACATTGTGTAAGGTATCCTTCACTGTAAAATACGCGTTGAATTTCCGTTGTGGAAGCCTTTAGTGCAATTCTGTTTAATTCCTGTAGTATCATATTTTGCACACCAGGTGATGGAGATCTAAGAGCATGATGAATGTATTCACTGTAACGTTCAATTGTAGTTGTTTCAGTAACTGATAAAATTGTTCTTATTATATTACAAATTATTGCAATTTCCTCTTCAGGGCATTCAATGAGCAAATCAAATATAGCGTTGAGCTGCAGATTACAGGCGACGTATTTCAATTCGTCTGGCTCTAAAGTAGTTATTTCAAGCATGAGTGCCGACAAGACAGAGCGTCTGTTTTGAACTTCAGCTAAACGTTCTAGCAATTGCTGTATCTGAACCACGGTGGACTCCATTCCATCTGAACAAAATTTCTCTTATAAATATAAAAATACACATATAGCTGCTATTTTGACACTCTGAGGAAGTTTCCGAACAAAGATAACAAACACCCAAGAAACAAAGTCCAAAGATATTTTTGTTTACTTTTTCTACATATTTAATTTAAATAATTTTACTTTGATTATAGCTT
The DNA here is from genome assembly GCA_034510155.1 of Eucriotettix oculatus. Lineage (NCBI taxonomy): Eukaryota > Metazoa > Arthropoda > Insecta > Orthoptera > Tetrigidae > Eucriotettix > Eucriotettix oculatus. The sequence continues at coordinate 204,754,004 of CM067376.1, forward strand.
AATTATTTATTATCCATAGACAATATAGTTTCATTACGTTTTACAATGTAGACACAACTTTTATAAATTTATCCATAATCTCTAATAAAAATTTTGCTCTAAATACAATACACGATCTTACCTGTAGCGACATGCATTGAAGTGCAAAGAACTTCAATGCATGTCGCTACAAGGGTATTAATAAAATGTCAACCAGCATTGCACCAGTCACATTAACTTCTTCTTCCTTGGTTCTGCAGCCCATTCAAGGCCTTGGCCTACCGTATCGACTGACTGGTGTGATATGTGGTCAGCTTATCGATTCTCCAGCAGTAATAATCCCGGTTTCCGAGTCACATAATGTTTCAGTAAATTAATTGGATTCAACATTAGTTATTGATGATATTTAAAAGTTAATTACTTGCTACTATGAGAAAATTGTCTTACAGTGTCAAAAAATTTAATTCGTCTGAGGCACAATTGTAAAATCAATGTTGTGTTGACGGATTTAAAATTCGTTCAAATAAATGTATGTAAATGACTTATTTTAACTCTTTTACAGGACAGATTTGTGCATTGCAGAAATACATATTGAAGAAGCAGAAGTAGAAGAATTTCCTGGGTTTGGTGTAACATCTTTTGCTTTATCACATGCTAATAGTTGGCGAGTAGTATTAAAAACACCTACTCGGCGGCAAAAAAGGGATTGGATAAATTTAATAAATTCATTAAAAAGCATTTCATTTCACAGTTCCAGAAGTAAGGATGGAAACTATTTTCACAGTAGTACTTCTAATATAAATTTTTTATTTAATTAAAAAATAATAATTATAATGATATTTGATAAATAGTAACATGTACACTCATAAACTAATATTGCTTCAGTTATAATTAAATTTTATTTTGAAGTTAAAATAATTTATAGGTTCAACGGAGAAACCGAAGCAATTATTGGCATTAAGTAAAGTTAGATTAGAACTCTTAAAAAAGACACATTCACATCGCTATTTGAAACTTGAAACGGAAAAATATATTGTAACAAAAACTATGGAGCCGTCTTCTGCACATTACTCAAAAGTAAAAAGAACCATGTCACATGGTTCTCTACCAAATAATATTTCATCAGAAGTGACAAAACAACACAGCCTTCCACTATATGAAAGACGACGTCTCAAAACATACTCTAAGTTTTCTGAAAATGGACCGACTCTTCGAGAACTGATAAAGAAATCTTTACTATCTGATGAGTGGTATCATTGGTCTTATTTATTTCAGGAAGAAAATATTTCAGGTAAGAATTTTAACGTACACTCGCTTTTAGAAATAAAAAATAAACTTAAAAAAGTACAGTATATTGAATTACATAAATATTTTTAACATAAATGAATAGCTGTGAATAACATACACTACAAATTATTTCACAAATACAGAATAACATTTCTTATACATAAGTTATTTTTTAAAGGATATTTAGTTCAGTTTGCAATTATATATATATATATCGTGCAAGACTTTTAACTCATATCATATAAAAGGAAAAAGATCAATATCGAAAGCTTTTCCGGTGTAACTGCTACAGAAAGAAACTTCGTCTTGAAGATGACGACACAGCTGTTGCTCGTCGAAACGTCGCGTGTAAAATCGCTGTTATGAATAGGTAAGATTCAAATACTCTTTCCTTGGGGAAAAACATTTTTTCTCAAATAAAAAAATAAGTTTTTTATATAAATAATGTATCATTTTTCTCGGTTTATATGTTTTGCTTACACGTGATGTTAATAATACAATTAAGTACCAGGACACGAAAGCAACAATCGTACAGCTCTAATAACGAGACAGGAAGGAACCTATGATAGGGAATTAAATTCACACTAGGAACAAAAAATACAAGGAAAAGTAAGGAATTGCGGGTATTCGCGGAAAAGTCGCTTTCCAAATATATTAAGGAGGCATGTTTTTTTCCGAATCTGCAGTCTATATTTCTTATACAGGATTTTAATCGAGAGTAATCTATTAGTCACCACGTGATTAAGCCACAGCGAAAGAGTCACATTTTTAAAAATTTACCTATTAATGTCCCCTACTTAATGAGAGCATAATTTCTAAAATAAATTATCTGACATTAAGTATTGAAATACAGCTATTACTATTTACTACTAGAAATTACTATTCTAGTAAGGGCGGGGCGATGTTGGAATGGAATAAAATAAGCCGTGTCTGACATTATGTATGGAATACAATAGTTTTCAAATGTCCACCGCGGCTTCTGACGATGACACGGATTCGAGTGGTCCAATTATCAATGACTGCCACATTGAACCGGTTGAATTTGAGCGATGGCCTGGGTTATGTTGGCTTTAAGGGCATAGGTCGAAAGGACTTATTGGCAAAAAAAAAGTCTAGCGGGGTCAAATCACACGAAATTGGTGACCAATTCATTTCACCTCATGCAGAATTACCATCGTGGCCACCATAATGATGGTACCATATGTCGTCTACGTCCATATCGTTCAATTTGGGTCAAAATAAATCAGTTATCATTGTTCTGTAGCGCTCGCCGTTGACGGTGATGGCATCACCAACATCGTTTTAAAAAAAATTAGGACAATTGACGCCGCCGGCCCAAAATCCACACCAAACAGTAACTTTTTTTAGATGCATTGTCACCTGGTGAACCTTATATGAGTTGGCGTCGTCCCGTATAGGGTAATTGTTCTTGATAACAAAGCCATTCATCCAAAAATTCTCCTCGACGGTAAAGATTATTATTCGGCTAAAATTGGGGTCCTCTTCCAAACGCTCCGAGCCCAGTTAGTGAACAGACGGCGTTATCTATGTTCCTGTGTTAGTTGGATCTTGTATGGGCGTAGGCTCAAGTCCCAGCGCAAAATTCATCAAGTTGATGTCGGCGAAAGACCTAGTTCTTGTGCACGGTGAGGAATTAACTGCGTGGGTTCTTCTGCACACTTTCACGGACGACGTTCTCGGACGATCTGGAGTTCCTTTGACGTACGGGTCTGGGCTGATCGTTTACAGAAACCGGTCGTCTGGAATTTGGTCACCAAACGTTAGAGAGTTGACTTTGAGGGGCAGCCATGGTTTGCCGTAAAATGGTGACGTTTTTACACTAACGAACACTTATTTTGGTAATAATGTTTTCGACTTACCGCTCAATCGCGTCACTTGTTATGGTGTAAACAACAGATTAGACCGACGCCACCCAAACAATATTAGATCCCCACAGGCTGCCAACATCGGCCCGCCCCAATTAAAAAATCATATATTAAATACAGAAAAATTTATTGCTTCTTCTGTAAATTGTTAAATATTTTTAAAAAATTAAATAAAATATTATAGAAATATGTTCATTATGTGCTATGTTTAATGTGAAGTTAAAATAATTTTCAGGAGGATATGATTTAGAGAAAAAGCAACAGATTATGATGTTACAATTCATTATATATGAAGTAGCTGTTAATATAGATCTAGCTGAATTAGTCAATTTAGCGAAACAATCAATAAACTGGAAGACTTCCTTAGCTTCATACAACAAAAGGACAATTGCAAGCTGTTTAGACAAAAGCAAGTACACATGAGCATTTATTCTGTACTTCATTTCACAAAGCTCTCTTGTTAGAAGCAGTTAATGTAATTATATTATTCGCCACAATCTTTAATAAAACATATTAAATAAAATTTATTTTTCAGTGAAGCAAACTTCTGAGTCATTGCTTGCTGAATTTGATGAACTCTGGAAGACTAAGAAAAATTTAATCAAAGTACTCTATATCTACCAAAGACATATGGACAGATATGATGCATACATTACATACATGAGCTACTTTAATGATTTTCAAAGTGTTCTCCAGGAAGCAACTGAGTATGTCTTCCATTAAGAAGTTATAATAAATAGGTGGATTGATGTGTCTAGTAAATTCTGGTACAACTCCAAAAACTGTGTTACATGGGATGACTATTGGTCTTAGCCTGATCTGTGAAAATTAATAAATATAAGAACTGAGCAGTTAAAAAACTAACTTTTAATCAGTAGGTTGTGGCCCAAATTCCTGAATGATGTTATTGCATCTGTGAGCTCTCTCTGTCCTGTACTATTTATAGCTCAATAAATTCTTTTTCATATGATTGTATGAGCAGTCAAAGATATGTGGTTTGGATAAATAATTAAGATTTCTTATGAATACTAGAGAATGTAGGCTTTTCTAGTGAGTGGATTTTCACCTGGGTTTTATCATTTGTAAAATACAACATTTTGATAGCTGTCTCCACCATCTTTTTAAGTTACCATAAGACGCTGGTGGAGATTGCTATTGAAACATTGTATTTATAACCCGGGTGAAAACCCGAGAACTTTATATTCAATTCTTATGCATAAATTGTCACTAAAATGTTATGTTTTGTGCAGGAGACCTTACCTCTAAGTTTGGAGAGATTTCTAGGATCATAGGAATGAATCATACATGTTTAATAATAATAAAGATGCGCCTGATAAGGCATTTGATAGTAAGATTAATTCAGGGCTTTGCGTGTTCGCTTAGAGCCTTATTAAATTGTTCGGGGAATTGTTAAATGGCATCTTTCACATTTTATATTGCACAATTCGCATACACAACTTTTAAACGGTTCGTGGTAGTTCGTCTTGCACAGTTTATGGTGGAAACCATGTATTGCGAAGCTGTTATTATGTCTTTGAGTCTGATTCTCTTTCACCCAATTCCTCTCCACCATAGCACCCGTGGCGTAGAAGTCAGGATCGTTTCCGTTTCCTTCTTTTTAGATGTTGTTCGTATGGCTGTGTAGATTGTAGCAATATCTGGAGCCTGATTACTTCCACGTAAAAAGTTTCTCTGGCCAGTTCGTACACTAACCTTGACGGCGCATTTCTTCCTGCTCCTAGTGTGCGTTTGAGAAAGCGTGTTTTGACTTTTTCTATTCTTCCTAGGTCGGTGAGGGTTAGTTTCTCCTATATGAGGGTGATTCCGTATGTCACTATTGGTGTGACGACTGCCTTGAGTAGAACCATTGCTGTTTCTAGTGATAATCTGTCCAAGTCGTTTATCTTGTAGATTTCTATCGTCGCTGCTGTCGTTCTTTCCTGGATGTGCTGACTGAATGAGTTGGCTGTTGGTTGTAGAGTCTGTTGTAGAAGCTGTTTAAGATTGTTATTGGAGTACCGTTCAGCGTTAGCGTGTCTGTTACCGAGGTCCTTCCCCCTTTTCTGAATGTCATTTGGTAAGTTTTTTCTTTATTTATGTGGAGTTTGTTCTGTTGTACCCAGTCCTCTAACCTGATTAATGTTCTTTGAAGATCTTTGTTGGTGCTTCCCAGAACCATGTCATCAGCGTATGGGACAAGCGCTGTTTCTTTTGAGCTCTCGATTATTTGCGTTACGTCGACAGTTGCAATGCTGAATAACTTATGGGATCCCCCTGTAGGACCCCGTTCGTTTGGCTATACGTTGGCAATCTGAAGGACACCAGGACAGAAGTGGTGAAGAACTTCTTGAGTAACAACGGAATGGAGAGGGACATAGAGTGCGAAGAATCGAATACAAAATGAATCAAGAAGGCATTTAAATTTGGGATACCCTTCGAATTCCTAAGGATGACAGAGGATCCGAACTTCTGGCCAACAGGAATCCTAGTCATACGATACCATTTCTTTCGAGGCTACCAACAAACTGAAGGGATACAGCCCGAATAAAGAAATATACTTATTGCTGTGGAACATAGAAGGAGCTAAACACGCCATAAAATACGCACCCCAAGTAGCGATAGACCAATATGACATAATTATATTGACAGAAACTTTCCTACTCGAACCTCTCAACATAAAAGGTCTCTATAGCACACACCATCCGAGGGCAGATCAGAAGGCAGTGCATCATGTTTTTTCAGACCGACAATAGGGAAACAACTTCAGGTGCACAAAGTCAAGAACGTAATTATAATAAAAAACACACAGCTAACAACAATTTGAATATACATCGCTCCAAGCAAATGAAAATGATAACAAAAGCTTTATCCAGAGTGACCGAAAACGAAACCATAATAATAACTGGAGACCTCAATTGCAGGCTAGATATACCCAGCCGGAAAACCATACTAGTACTGGAAACACTGGGCGAAGAAGGTTACAATTTTGTTAATAAAAAAGATCTAAAAACCTACAACTGCCATAACGGCTATAGCGGCATAGACTTGGTCCTATACAGAGGAAAGGGGATAAACCTCAAAGGACAAAAAGGGCTATGGTCCTCAGCGGCAGCACCACTCAGGAAGCATATTTCTATAGAAACAACATTCACCAAGATCCCAAATGAAGATCCACCAAGGAGAAAGGAGAATGAGAATGCATTAAGAAGGATCGACATCACGCAGCTAGAGCACTATCAGGAGGAACTAACATACTCTAAGCAACTAACAAAAAATGGCCAAATAGATGATGCCCTCAAAGAAATACAAGCAATAATAGAACGCGTCATAATACCAATGAAACCAAGAAAAGCACAACCTTGGTTCAACAGACAATGTTACGCAGCGAGGAAGGCGATCCCAATCACTTTAAACATAGCCCGGAAGAATGGAGGGGAGCCCCAGCTAAGGAACTATGCAGAAAAGAGAAGAAAATATAAAGCATTACTGGAAGGAAAAAGGGCAGAATATATGGAAGAAAGCGCCAAGAGAAAAGTAGCAGCAGCCAGAAACGACCCCTTCTTAGCTCTCAGGAAAAAGAACAAAACACAGACGAGTACCCTACCCATAGCCATATGAGAAAAATCACTTCACCGAGCTCCTAAATAGAAACAGAAGAGAGACAGCATATCAACCCACCAGTACCTCTTGAAAGAGTAGACATCCCGCAAGCCCTATAATGACAGAGGTAGTCTGAGAGACAGTAAGTAAGTCAAAATCAAAAAAAGCCCCAGGGCCAGACAGGATCTGTAAAGAAGCCATCAAGGACTCAATACACATCCTCACACCACTCTGGACAGAACTGTTCAACAGCTGCCTAGACACAGGCACAATACCTGAGATTTGGAAAACGTAAAACAGTAAAGGTACTGCACAAAGGGAAAGGTGACCCAGAGGATCAAAATACCTACAAAGTAATAGCATTAGAAAACAGCATCTTCAAAATATTTATGAAACTCCTAATGAAAAGACTACAAAAAGAAGCGTGGTTGCCGGAATGTCAATTCAGTTTCACACCAGGAAGGAGTACGATCCAGGCAGCGAGCCATCTGATGGAGAATATAATGGAAGCCATAAAGATACACAGAGGGAAATATTACACAGTCTTCATAGACTTCAAGAAATCTTTCAACCGCCTGGACAGGGAGATAATAACATCAAAACTAAGAAACGTGATAGGTGAAACATCCCTTCAGTGATACAATTCACAACATCTTGACATATAACACAGTAATAATCAATGACTGGGTAGCAAAATCAAATCATACACGTTTAAAGAAGTACATTTAAATTTATGTTTGAAATAGCATGGCTCAAAGTAGTTTTGATGTTTTTTGTAATCATAGATGAAAATTGTATCATTACATATCTGAGGCAAATTGGCAGTAAAAACATTGTTAGCTTATGGAGTAACCACAATATCAGTTATAAGAATTAATCAGTGTCTTTGGAATTCACTTTATCTAGTAATTTAGAAAATCTAATCTGCTGACTCCAAAATATTCTTGATTATTTTTGATACTGAGTTGAAGCAGACATGTACAAAATTTTATTTCAGAAAGCTGGGAACCTACCTTATTTTAAAGATTAGTCCCACATGACCTTAATTGTTACTTCATCAAAAATGGCTTTGGTCAGAATATGTACTGTATACATATGTGTACTTTAAATGATATTTATTAATTATATTTTACTAGACTTGTCAATTCACCAAAATAATTTATTCATAGATTTGTGTCATTTTTCTATTACAATAAGAACCTATCAATCTGCTTTCACACACAAGCAGTTTTGTTTATCCAACACACCAATATGAACTCAGCCTAACATAAAATGTTTAATGTCATATACATGTGATTTCCCTCATAAGAGGGAAAAAGAGAGAGAAAACTTGAGACTTACCTGAAGTGTACAGATGGTAGGAACCTTGATTTTTGGAGGCACAGTCCCCTTTATCAGAAGATTAAGAATACATTCCGAGTGACGGCCAGGTTTCTCAGGCCTCAAAAATTTTACAAGTTATTGCTTCCCAGGTTGGAAAACCTACTATCGATTGAATGTAAGTCAATATATCTTGATCCCACCTTCCTATCTAATTGAATTAATTATTTTAATGTAGTCACATTTTCTTTCTTTCCTTCATTTATATATATATATATATATATATATATATATATATATATATATATATATATATATATAAATATGAGATAGGAAATGACATTGTCATGTTTAAAACAATTAATGGGGAAAGGACAGAGAGATAGAAAGAAGATGACTTACCTGAGGTTCATAGATGGTAGACACCTTGTGAGTTTTGGAGAACTTGAATTTTCGGAGGCACCGCCCCCTTCATCAGAAGGTTAGGAAGACATTTCCAGTGATCGGCTAGCCGACGACTGAGCAGCCAAAATTTGCTGCTCTGCTAACTTGGGTCGTAAACAATTGACCCCACCAGGTCACCAACTTTCTCTCTCAATAAGGGTCTGGGAAGAGGCAAGGACTTGATGGGGGTTGGGGAGACGCATACTGACACCCCCATCTTGACACACATTCATTTAAACACATCCACCCTTAGAGGTGTCAATATTTAAATATTGACACAGAAACTCACATACATACATACATACATACAACCATCATTCAAACAAATAGTATGCACACAGAAGGTTCTATTGCATATACAAATTCCAATGATCTCGTGCTTTGCGGGGGGGGGGGGGAGGTTGGACATAAAGAGTTATAGGATATTGAGTCCAGGGCTTTGTCTGGACTGTAGGACATGCTGGAATGAAAGTTCCCACAGATGGAGTTCAGCTTCTGATGAGTCGGGAGGTAGGGCTTTGAGGGGGGTCAGTGTGTACAGGTTTTCCAACCTGGGAAGCAATAACTTGTAAAATTTTTGAGGCCTGAGAAACCTGGCCGTCACTTGGAATGTATTCTTAATCTTCTGATAAAGGGGACTGTGCCTCCAAAAATCAAGGTTCCTACCATCTGTACACATCAGTATATATATATATATATATATATATATATATATATATATATATATATATATACATAAAGATATTCTATTAATGAATTTATTGTGTAGTGTTCAATATTGCAGACACAAGAAACAAGTATCAGCTGTGCTTCCTAGCAAACGGTTTGGAATTATGAGAACTTATCTTCCCTTGTTTCAAATCAGTGCCTTATGTTTACTTCTTGAAGAATTAGTGAATAAACCAATATTTAAGAAGCTGGAGCAGTTTCATTGCAACCTAACTCTAACCCAATTTAAAAGAGTAAGTGAGTAAATACCTGAATTATCTGGCATTTTATTCCCTATATCAGAGTGTAGCCTCCCTTACTTTCTTAAATAGAGCATTGTTATACAAAGGTTCACAAAAGTTTCTATATACTTAGTGAATTCCATTGAAATCATGTTAACTGAAGTATATAGTTGCTTTTCTGCCACTTGTTACTTGATGTTGTTGATCCATCTATTAAATGACCTAAATTAAGGATGTACTATGAACTTGTGAGTTCCATTTCTATCTTTGTCAATCACTTATCTACATTTTAATAGTTAAAAATTAGCTTCTTTTATTAAGCTTATATATATGCGTTAGGAAATGACATTATCATGTTAATTGAAACAATTAATAAGGAAAGGAAGGGAAAGAGAGATAGAAAGTAGGTGACTTACCCGAGGTTCATAGATGGTAGGCACGTTGTGAGGTTTGGATTCTTAAATTTTTGGGGGAATTTGTATGTGCATATATAAACTATTAATAAGAAAAGGAAAGAGAGATAGAAAGTTGGTGAACTCCAAACTTCACAAGGTGTCTACCATCTATGAACCTCAGGTAAGTCACCTACTTTCTATCTCTCTTTCCTTTCCTTATTAATTACTATGTATATATACATATATATAGTTCATTGAAATCGGACAGTCACACATTTTGATAATTGGATAGTAAGTTAAGATACAAATTTGGGAGAAAGGTATGAAATTCACCTTACATCATTTGCTTGGTAAACTATTATGCTCAATGAAAGGCATGCATTAAGCATGGAGTGGAACAGAAGAAGAAAGAATGAAAATATTTGGCACAGCCAGGACCCAAACCTGGATCCTCACAGAAATCATCACTAAAGACGCAGGGTGCTTTAGCCAATTCCTCCAATATTATATATTTGTAATTTATCCTTAATGGATGTTAGAAACTGTTTTATCCCTTTTCTCTATCCACCCCACTGAGCAGCATAGTGTGGGGTTCAGCTGCATGGGACATAGGCCAAATTTGGCACCGCCTTATTTAGGTTAAAGTCCAAGAGGCTCCAAAATGTTTTTCTGAACAACTTTTTTTGCATTTTAACTATTTTATTAATATTTTACTTAGCTTTATTACAATAGAAAATTTAAGTTACAAAAGCTAACATAGTTCATATATGTTTTACAAAAGTTTGAACGTCATTTCAGATTTTTGATGAATGTTTAAAATCTTTGAAATCTTCATGTGGAGAAATTGAAGGAAATAATATTGTCTTTGAAGTGAAGACCAGAGCTGTTAACTTAACAAGTGAGGTTCTTAAAAAGACATACGAGGAAAAGGATATTGGAAAATATTTAAATAATGAAAGTTTGAGGAGAACTTTTAGAAAGCGGTACAAATTATTTTTATATTATGTTTAAAATATCTTTGAATGTATACTAGCACAAAGAAAATAAACTTAAAATTTATTAGCCATTTTCTCAAACAAAAACTATTTTCAAGTTTAAGAACTCATTACAAAATAACTGCTTGATCGTACCTACAATTTTGTTAATTAATTACAGAATTCATTTTAATTATTGGATTTCTATTAAAATTTATGTTTAAAAAGTGTATCAATCTGATAATAACTGAATACATTTTCATTAATTGATATCTACTAAAAATTTAATTTCAGAAATTTAAGTCAGAAAAAATAATTACTTTATTGGTAATTATTACTAAAGCACATTATTGCTACTATCCTGAATTACAAAGAATATACTAGAATAATATTTGAAAGTTTAAAAAGAAGGATATTTCTAAGTACTTAAGTTAAAAAAGTTAGCCACAACTACAATATCAAACTTGTCAAACTTAATTCTCTTTATTTTATTGCAGGTTACCTGTTCCAGACGTGAAGAAAATCAAGAAGAAATCCTATGACATGTATGGTAATAAAGAAGGGAAAACTTTAATAAGAAACGAAACAAATGAATATAGTTTTGCTGTAGAAGAAGTAATGAAGTTGTCTTGTCTAGAACAAATTACTAACAATGAAACTTATTCAGATTCACAAATTATGGATGAAACAATAAATCCATTGCCACAATTTGATCATGATAAACAAAATTTAAATGATAAAATTAAAAATTTAAGAACATTGTCATCAACCAGCAATAAGTTAAAACAACAAGAAAAATTTAGTAATGACAACGAACTGAACACAGAACAGGATCCTGATATTACTTGTTACAGTTCAAAGACTATGCAAGCTCACACATCTGCTGAGAAATCAAGTGATTGTAACATTACTAATGAAAAACAGTTTGTTTCTTTCCTGCAAATTAACTTGCATACAGGCCCAAAACAAACAATCCATATTCAGAACACAAATGGGTTACCTCTTGAAGATGATAGCGTAAATAAAACTATAGAAGAAGATTCTTTAAAACACTTTTCAGATGTGAATTCCAATTGTGATTTTCTAGAATCTAGTGTTGTTGAAGATTTTGATCTCACTGGTCATGATGGATACATAGATTTCCATAATAATACTGATATGGAATATTTTTGGGATTATGGAATTAAGAATGACTTATCACCATATTTTGAAACATATAATTATGGTGACTCAAATCAATCAGTATTAATTGAATCAGCACTGAATATCGTGCTCATAAATTCAAGGGATAGTTTTGGTAGTCCTGAACATTGTGCATCATTACATGCTATAAATGAAGCAATAAATAAATCAATGATTTTTGTTCCTAATGAGTATTCATTTTACAATGATGGTGATGATGCTGATCTTAGAAAGTATCATGATAATAAATATTCATTATCGGTATTTTCAGGAGAATCTGACCCAACTGATTTTGATGACAATAGTATGTTGTATTATACTGGAGATTCTCATGAAAGTCTGCCCAATGATTCAGATGAATCTTATTATGATGATGACGATGATGATGGATATGAGAGTTTTTCTTTTTCAAGGCAACAAGTTAAACGAAATGAAAGTGTTACTCTAAAAACATTACAGAAATGGAGGGAATCATTCAAGGATAAACATAACAGGATAGCAACACAAACAAATGACCCATTACCTGATGCTCCTCTGTATCAGAATTTTAACTTTTCAGCCACACCAATAATTGTAAGTACATAAACCATAATTTAAAAATATCTATTACCAGATGTTACATGATCATATAAATGTAAAGCGTGAATTTCTCTCGCTACAATAAATATATATGATAATAAAACAAATACATTTAAATGATTTATTCTCAAATTCTTCATAGTATAATACCATCAAAGAATACAAATCACTAACATTGCTCACACCATATTTTATGAGATTCAAAATGTAACACACATTTATCTTCTGCTTGTGTGATTATAAGACAATATTTATGTTCCCTAAAATCTTACTCTTCAACAAATCCTTCTGATTTGTTGGATCAATTTTTTTTTGTTCAGCACTGTACCTACCAGCTTGACTATTAACATTAAGCAACATTTTTCGTTTAATCTGAACAAACTCAAATTTTTCAAATATCCAGAAAATGCTATAGACTTTTTTTTTAAAAGAATTCAAAGAATTAGCATATTTTACAATTAATTTCAGATTTATGGCTTGCTCAAAATGTTTTTAACATGATCCCTCCTATTTGGTTTGGCTGAAACCCCTGTAAACTCAGTGTGATACACCAATTGCACAAGTCCATGATCCTGATGTCAAATGCTTTTATATTATAAAATAAGTAGTTTACAATTATTAACTATTTATATTTGAATTTGGTATGAATACAATTGGAATAACTTGTTTCAATATTAAGTAATGTATGAATGGCTGAACAGCTTGATGATGGTCATAATTTCACCTTGGCTGAAGCTGACCTTCCACCTGACAGAACAGAAGATTTTCACATTTATGAAAACATAATTATTAATGATGAGAGCATAAAGCCAGAAAAATGTCAAAAAGAAACAAAGGATCTTAATAATTGCCAAAAATCATCACTGCGAACTTTGTGGTGTGAGACATTAGAAGTTATCCAAAGTGGTATTTTAGGTATGATTTGCTGATGTAATTGATTTATTCATAGTTACTTATTTACATATTTGTTTTAGTTGAAATAACTAAATTAATTCCATCTATCTGCAGACAGTATGACACACCAGCAGAAAAAATTACAAGAAGCTAAATTTGAAATTATCACTTCAGAAGTATCGTATTTGAAATCTTTGAGTATTTTAATAACTAAATTTGTGGAAAATATTGAATTAAACAACTTACAAATATTAACATACAAAAACAGACATATTTTATTCCAGTATGTCAATAAAGGTAAACATATCTGTAAATGTTAATATTTCTTATTGATGTAATGTTTATCTTTAACTAAGTTTATCATTATTATGTAAATAATATATAATCAGTATTCAGTTGAACTGAGAAAATAAGACAAGTAGTATAAGAGAATGTAGGCTTTTCCCGGTGGATAGACTGAATAAGAAGTTCTCAGGATTTCACCCGAGAACTTCTTATTCAAGTAGTATAAGGATTGAAGAATTGTTAATTGACACAATTTTATACTGATGTATTGTTCATTTTCTAGGTATGATTTATTTTTTGTATAATTGTATCCTTTTTATGTTGTTTGCATTTATAAACATCACAAGGAAGACACTTTTTTATATAGTTTATATATAGTTTCCAAATAATTAATATTTATTGCAATTTAAATATCTGTTATTATTGTAGTTAAGGAGTGTTCAGAAGAGTTCCTTAAAGATTTAGTTTGTGTATGGGAAAATGATTTATTTCTCATAAATTTGGGACAAGTAGTTTTGCATCATGCTAATCAGAAGTTTGATATTTATATTGACTATTGTGGTCATCAATTTTTGGTGAATAAGCTTCTATCTGGGTTAAGGTATTTATATAACTTTCATTATTTATAAAAAATATCTATAAATTTGTACTATGTTTCTGAATTTTCTTCCATATTTCAAGATTACCCAAATTAGTCACATAACACTTGTAAACAAGATATAGTGCACCTGTGTAAAATTGCAGTACATTAATCAAACTTTTGATGGAAATATTTAACCAGCTTTGCTAATCTTGATTTACTAAATAAATTTCAGCAATTTTCCTTTGAATTAACAGTAATTCCATTTTTTTTGTTTCCAAAGTTCTAAAAACAAAAGATTTTCAAGCATTTTAAAGAAGATAGAAAATGAAGCATCAGATGAAAAATTTACTATGCAATCATTCTTAACATTACCGATGCAACGAATTACTCGCTTTCCATTGTTAGTAGAGGCAATTCTGAAGTACATGCAGCCAACGGATGAAGAATATGAAGTTTGGAAAAATGTACATGCATCATTCATTGTGGTAAGGAACATTTTAAAAATATTACCAAATATTTTCAGCATATTTGATTGACTTAGAATGGAAAAATGTCAACCAGACCTGGGACCTCCTGCTTACCAGGTGAATTATCTAACCAATGCAAAATACCTTCACTCTTATATACCTAAACCCAAGGTCAGGTTCACTTAAAATTAGGTTAGAGTTTATTTATGAAGATACTCAAAGTTCAATTCAAAGAAGACAAACTAAACTGGGAATTATGAGTCAGGTCATCCCTCTGTAATTTTCTGCTATAGATTGTAAAGCCAAATAAGAAATAAATGCATAATTAATATACAATGGTAAGTTTTCAAAAACTACGTTATAATAGTGACCAAAATCTTAAACATGAATCATTTGAATTTTAAAAAGCTTCCCAATGTTATTTATTAAAGATCTCAAGAACAGGTGAAGTAATTGTAAAAAAAGAGGGAATTCCCATTATTAGGAATCTACTTTAAATACTCTGTTTAAAAGAATATTCTTCCTTTTTAAAATTGTTTGATTGTTTTAACCTTACCTTGAAAGAAAGACAAACCTACAAAGCTTGAATTCAACACTGCACCATGAGCCAATATAAGATGCAGTTCCATTTTTTCTTGACAAAGTGTGCTTTGTCTATTCAAAAGTTGATATTCTTTTTACTATCTAGTGTGGTAACGCAAACTCTCAGTTTATTATTATTTACATTAATTATAAAATTGATATCACATCATCATAACTTTCCATAGCAATGAAAATATATTGTAGAGAAACTCTACTTTTTGTCGTCATAATTCAGTTCAGACCTCTCGGGTTGAAAAAAAAAACCCTGTGACTTTGCCACATTACAAACGTTTCATTAATTTATATATATATATATATCAGTCGTCGGCTACCCGATCACTGGAAATGTCTTCCTAACCTTCTGATGAAGGGGGCGGTGCCTCCGAAAATTCAAGTTCTCCAAACCTCACAAGGTGTCTACCATCTATGAACCTCAGGTAAGTCATCTTCTTTCTATCTCTCTGTCCTTTCCCCATTAATTATATATATATATATATATATATATATATATATATATATATATATAATTTTCCTGGCTCTGTAGCTCTTGAAGGTTTTGGCCTATCAAAGTGACTGTGGATTGTCACCAAATTTGGAGTAATATATGGTTGGCTTATCAATTCTCCCTCAGTCTTGACCTAAGTTTCCTTTGACCATGACAACCACAGACATCCATGCACATGCCAGGACTCAAACTCAAGTTCTCTGTTATGTCAGAGGGATAGAATTATGGTGGCTTATCTGAAGTGTAAAGTTTACAGGTAAAGTTGAAGTTTTGAGGTAACTACCCCGCTAAAAGATAAGGAAAAGCATTCTGAGTGACAGCCAGCCATTGACTGAGTAGTTTAATTGCTGCGCTTCTAGCTTTTGCTGTTAACCCTTTCCGGTAGTCTTGGCCTTTGCCTATTGAGGACAACTGTCCCACCTAACAGGACAAATCTATTTTTGTGTTCTGGTCAGCTGCCCTGCCGTGAGGGACAGAACTTTCCTCATTAGAAATTTCTGATTAGTAAATTCCAAGAATTACTAAATATCACCAGCTGCTTATAAAAAGGTGTGGCACTAGTGTCTCCTTAAAGTTTCTTATTATGTTTACTATTAGTAAAGATGGCATATTATACTAAATGTATGAAATTGTCTGCGAGTGACCTTAGAGACTTAATTAACATATCTGAAAGTGAAGAAAATATTCTCAAATCATTTTCTAATGAATCAGATGAATGTGAAGATGAAAGTGATAGTAATTGTGATGAAACCAACATTCAGAATATTTTTCAGAGTTCAAACATATTAACTGATGGTTGGTCTAAACTTACAAGAACTAAAAGTATTTATTTTATTTGGTTAATAGGCTACCCTTGTCATTTTTTACTGCCATCAACAGGGCTTCAGTTACAAGACAAATCAGTTCCAAAAACGCCAACGCATTTCAATTGTTTTTTTTATGTATGAATTAATAACGTCTATAGTAAATTAAACAAATAGGAATGCAACAGAGAAATTGTCATTCAGAACACTTCAGAGGAATTATATTTGTAATAGATGGAAAAATTGACACGATATTAAATATGGCCTTCTATGAAGGATTAGCTACTTTTCCAAATACTGGTTCGATTACATACCCTTTTTAAACATATATTTACATGTGTAAGGTTTCACCAAAATCACTGGATGGTAAACATCAGTCCGCCTTCAGAAAGTAAGACAAATATAATGGAAAATAGATTAAGCAAATTAGGTAATATAGTTAATTAATAAAAATTAAAATTTTGGATTTGTTCCAAATTATGACATTGCTATTGATGAAAGTATAATATCATTGAAAGGGCGTATTGCTTTTCAAATGTATAATCCCCAGAAAACAGTAAAGTGAGGAATTTGAGTATTTGTTTTGGCAGATTGTAATACAGGTTACATATGTTTCGAGCTATATTACAGTCAGGCTACTTCTTTGAATCTTCAGAGACAAGATTTGCCATTCACCTCACAAATCATGTTTCACCTACAGCAAGAATTATTCAGGGCAATAAATGGTTGGTTGAATGGTGTTGGATTCCGTGTGTTTACAGAGGATATTATACAAGCTATAATCTAGCTACTGAACTGCTCCAGACATTGTGTTCTCCATGTGGGACATAGGACCACAAAGGGTTAAACAATAGATCCAACCAGGCCACCAACTTTCTCTCTCAATGAAGAGCAGGGTAGAGGCAAAGAATTCATGGGGATTGGGGAAATGCACAATATGAACCCACATATAAATTGATCCGCATATATTAATTAACACACTGCAATCCAACATATACACATATGGTTATCCCATGAACATATCAACACACACTTATCACATGTCCACATCTTGACACATACATACTAATATGGGTTCACATGTACTTGTGCAATTATGGGTGGTCCGTTTTGGGAGAGTAAAGGTTACTGTCTGGAGGATGTTGTGTCCAGGGCTTTGTCTTAACTACAAGATATATTGGACAGTGAGTTCCTATAGACAGAGCTCAGCTTCTGAAGAATCAGTGGGTAGGGCTTTGAGGAAGGTTAGAGTGAAGCACTGGTTGAAATTATTAGAGTTGTTGTACTAGGCATGAGCAGCTATGGGGAATTTGAGTTTTTAAAACTTTGACTGTGCTGTGGTGATCAGCAGGAAGATGGAAACACTGAAGATAACATATATCCAATTACTTGTTCAATTCCTGGCTCTTAAGATAATTTTCATTGTGTCCATTCTTCTTCCTTTCTTGTCTACATTTTGAAAATATGCTTTCCTGTGAGTATATTACTATACCTGTGCATATGCTTTCTTTAGTGTGTGTTCCCACCCAATAAAGCCAATAAGTCAACTCTCTCTCCTTCCCTCCTCTCTTCATCCCACCCTCTTTCTCTACTTCATCCTATCTCCCCATCTTTCCCAATCTGCATCTCTGTTAAGGATAGGTTACAAAAATGGAAAAATATCAGAAGAGAAATGGATGAAACATTCAATCAACAAGCAGAACATACACACAAGCACAAGAGGAGAAAGATAAAAAGAAAAAAAAAAGGATGTCAATTTCAGGAAGTTTATTGAGACTGAAGTAAGTGTTGGATAGAAAGTTTCCAAAGATGGAGTTCAGTACCTGATTAATTGGGAGTACTGAGAATTTTGAGGAATGAAAACTGAGAAATAAAATTTGAAAAGCTTGCTTCTGCCACCAAAGAGACATTTTGCAAATATTGTACATTGATGCTTGTTCCCCCAGTCCACCTCTGTCCTTAGGGCTGGTGTCTCACTCCCACAGTGTTCATTTTGCATTGCAATAAACATACATAGAAGATTTAGTATAAATTCCTCCACTAGTTTAAGATTGATGCAGAACTTTAATCCCTTAATTGGTATGTTGAACATCCCATTACACCAGTTCCAAGTCCAATATAATTGTTTTCTGAATGGGATAGTATTTTATACAAACTTCATAGAGGAAAAGACTACCAAATGTAACCTTCAAGTAAAATATTTAGTAAATGAAAATGTTTGCTGTTGTGGTGATAATCAGTCCTATGACTGGTCTGATACAACCCTCCATGCTAACCTATCCTAAGCTTTTTCATTTCTACATAGCTATCACATACCATATCCTCCCTATTCTTTTCAGTGTATTCCATCCTTGGGCTTCTAATAGTACTTTTTCTCAAGATAAAATCATGTCAAGAAGCAATATCACGGATATTCAGGATAGTTTACAAAATCTATGAAACAGGAAGAATCCCAGGAGATTGTAGTAAAAACATAATTATACCCATACCAAAGAAAACTGGGGCTGATAGATGCAAACAGCACAGGACAATTAGTTTAGTATCCCATGCATGCAAATTATTAACAAAAATAGTTTATAGGAGAATGGGACATGAAATAGAATGCAAGTTAGGAGAAAATCAGATTGCTTTAAGGAAGAATATAGGGACAAGAGAAGCTATATTGACTTTGAGATTAATATTAGAATATTAGAAGATAGATGATACGAAAAAACTGGCCTACGTTCATGGCATTTGTAGATTTAGAAAAAGCGTCTGATAATGTGAACTGGAACACACTATTAAGGATTTTGAAGACAATTAGAATAAAATATTGAGAAAGGAGGCTAATACATAACCTCTATAGAAGACAGGCAGCAGTAATTAGAATAGAAGACCAAGAAAAGAAAGCAGAAATCAAGAAAGGAGTAAGACAAGGATGCAGTCTGTCGCCCATGCTGTTTAACTTATATATAGAACAGGCGATGGAGAAAGTTAAAACGGAATATGGTAAATGAATCATACTGCAAGGAGAATAAATAAAAACCTTACACTTTGCTGAGGATATAGTAGTGTTAGGGTAATCAGAAGAAGACTTAGAAACCATAATAAATGACATGAGCAGAGTCCTGGAGAAAGAGTTCAATATGAGGATTAATAGAGGGAAAACTAAGGTAATGGAGTGAAGTTTGGGAAACCGTGGAATAACAAAGGCTGTTAGATTGGGAAGGGATATTTGGTGGAAGTTAAGGAATTCTGCTACTTGGGAAGCATAATAACTAGGGATGGAGAAGTATAGTAGGATAGCACAGGCAAGAAAGGCTTTTGAGAAAAATAGGAATTTACTTGTGGGTAAAATAAGTGTGAATATTAGGAAATTGTTGCTAAAAATGTTCGTATGGAGCGTGGTATCATATGGGCTCAAAATATGGACAATAGGAGTAGGGGAAAGGAAAAGAATAGAAATGTGGTGTTATAGGCAAATGCTGAAAATTAGATGGGTGGATAGAGTAAGTAACGAGGAAGTTCTAAATAGAATAGGGAAAAAGCGAACAATATGGAGGATGTTGACTAAGAGAAGGGATGGATTAATAGGCCACATTTTAAGACATGATGGTATTGTAAAATTAGCATTAGATGGAATTGTGTAGGGTTGGAATGAAGAGGGAGGCAATGGATGGAATACGCTAAGCACATTAGGGAGGTTGTGCTAGTTATGAGGAAATGGAAAGGCTTGCACAGGATAGATTAGCATGGAGGATTGCATCAGTCCAGGTCTTAGGACTGAATACCACAACAACATGTCTCAAAATGTGGCCTATTAATCTATCCCTTCTCTTGGTCAAAGTCCTCCAAATTGTTCTCTCTTCCCCTATTTATGCAAATACAGGTAGTTTTTGCATGTTATAAAATACCTTCCCCACTATACTCTCACCCTTTGGCTGGTAGACATATTTTTCCCCTGACAGTATTAAGGGTCACAAAGAAAACATTTACAAATTTTGCTCAGCATTTCTATACACATTTATATTAGTAAGTGGAACATACTTTCACACACGCATTTTCAGAAAATCAATTTAATTATAGTGATGTTATTGAATGTGGTAGCAATTTCCTAGCACATCTTTGAGATCTCCTCCCTTGCAGTTCAATCATTTACAAAAACTAGAGAAAACCCAATTCATGATGGGCAGATGGGTACCTCAAATTTTTTGTCTTCGATACAGGGCTATTTGTAAATACTGTAGCAGTATGAAAATACTTATTCCTCCTTTCCTTTTCTCCTTGGCTCTACAGCCCATTGGGGGCCTGGGACTACTACCAAGTCGACTGCGGACTGTCATCTTGCATGACACATTCTGAATTTGGAGTGACATGTGGTCAGTGTATTGATCCTCCAACAGTCTTAATAGATAGGTGTAGATGAAATACACTGTCCATGGTTTATTTTTTACGTTTACTTATAAAATATTTTATTTCAGTTGACAAATGAATGCAATGCACACTGTTCACTTACTGATAATTGCACAAAAAAATCTGAAGAAAGAAATATGTTCAAGACAATTTGGAATAGGTATGTAAGGTGAAAGATCCTAAAAATCATCTAAATTTATTCCTATGAAATGAAATCAACGGATGTGTCAAGGCTGGATTGTAGTCCATTGCCTTTATAGTGGCATGTTTATCTTATGAAATTAAATGTTTTCTTATGATGTAATGAGCTTACTTTGTTACATAATTTAATAAATTACTGTTTCATTTTTAATGTTAATCTTTACTGGTTCAAATCATCACAGGATGGAAACAAGCTTCCATTTGTAGAATATTTTTAGACACTGAATTTAAAAAGATTGAATCAATTATTTATTTCATACCATTAATTGCACATTACATTATATTTTCTTACATTAATTACCAATTTAATAATTTTAACTACATGATTTAAATTCATTAGTGATTTTGTCATTATTTCCCAAAATAATATTTAAGGCAATAATATATTGGGGTTATATTTACATTATTGAAGGCAGTTATTCTGGGATTTACAGAATACAAATATCAGAGATATTTATTGTGTGATTCATTGTCTTCTTTGGAGAATTAGCCAAGCAGAAAGGGTGACGAGTGAGGTGGTGAGAATGGAAGGGGAGTAGGGAAGGAAGTGGCTGAGATGGTGGGGGAGACAGAACAATTAGATGCTGATGTATGAAAGAAAAATATAGCATTATTTCAAACTTATTAGATACTTTAGCTTTGTGCAAAGAAGCTAAAAGTTCCAAGATATGTCTGAGTAGGCTATATAATCATATTACATCTAAATGACTACATTTCCTCCAATTTAATTAACATCTGATGAACATGACGGCTAAATTATATTTAAAACACAATTCACTAATTTATTTCCTATATAGAAAACTTTTATTACATATTAGAGTTATTGTACATGATATATGACAACATACAAATGTAATACATATCTTTTAACGAAATTAGTTTCACTAATGATTAATTCCATGGAAATTTACTATATTTTGTAAATGTGTTTATGATTAATTTATTAGCATTCAAGTGGATGTATTGATTTAGTTTAAGTTCTATTACTACTATGATATTGAATCATGGTTTAGAAACCAATTATTTTGTCATTGGTTAAAAGTGTAAATTTTTTTGTTTCAGATTTCAAAGAAAGAAGTAATTTTGAGATTGTCAGGACCAGTAAAAATGTATTTTATTCTATGTGTACATATAAATCAAATACCATACATAATAGTTAACTTATGTATTTATTTTTAATACTATTTATTATTATTTCCAATAAAACTACTGAACTAAATAAAGAAAGCTTTTTCAGAAAACCCTATCCATATATTTCATGGACTTAACTGCATTATATTAAGGGGAAAAAAAGTGTAACTTGGTGTATTTGATACATAGGAGGCAATAACAACTAAAAATATTTGGAACTGAAATTTTGTGTTCTGTTTCTCATTGCATGTATCAGTTTAAGACTAACCAGAAGTTGAAATGAATTCTTAACAAGGGAGATATGTATTTAGGTAGAGAAATGGATCAGATGAAAAGAAAAAGACCAGATACAAAAATGTAGAACAAAAATGGCCCCTACTTGAAGTGAAGGTTTCCTAATTCTACTTCCTATCTCTCTGTCTTATTTACTCTTTGAGATGGTGTTTTCCTAATTCTACTTGCTATATTTTGGTCTTTGGCCAATTCATTTTACATCTTATGTTTCTCTGCCAACTACATATTCTCCCTCACTAAGGTTTATTTTCTGTTTATCCGTAAGCTAATCTAGGGAATGGAAAACCTGACAAAAATGTCTACTATCTAAAAAATAACATGATTTACAAATAATAAAAGATGAATATATTAATTGTACTATAAAAATCAAACTAGATTTTTTAGCACAATTTAGAAAATTGTGGAAATATCCACCTACTCATCTAAGATCCAGAAATAATATGAGCTACCAAATGCACAGCACAAGCACCATCAGAGCAATCGTGCTGACACAGCGGTAGGCAGCCTCATCAAGATACAGTTTTAGTTTATTAGAAATAAAAAAATTAACAGATGGCATTTAAAAGACTTTCATAATTCTGAGAAAATTACCGTATGATTCTATATACAATATTACCATAATAAGTGACTTTTTACTAAAATTAACTTTCTTTATTTAAAATATGTAATAAGTAAAAATACTTCTGTGTTAGGAATTTCCGCCAATATGGTTTTATATTTTTACAGTTTTAAATTTTGTTTCCATTCCATGTAATGGAGACGAAATTACAAATGTAGCATGTGGAGAATTAACAAGCCTGAAGATGTAGTATTATTAATAACTTTATCCTCCTAAATTTTGTGGTGATATAGCACGTAACTTTAAATACTCACAAGCCATCAGTGTACATTGGGGCTGAACAGGTTCTTATAATATGGACAAGATAATCTCAAAATTTTTGTGGGTCAATTTTTATGTATCATATAATATTTACAATAGAACTTTCCCATCCCAGAACTCTTAACTGAAAAATATCAGACCCAGTGGAAGATTCGGCTAATAATGGTCTGTTTGGGAGAAGAACAAGATTAGAGTGAATATTTCTGAGTACAAATTCTACATTATCTAGCAATGATGTCTAATAATAAGACATGTTTTGTGACATGAGGGTCTTGTAAAGTGTGTGGGGTAAGAACAAAAAAGGGAGGCCAAAGACGTAATATGCTAAACAGATTTGGAAGGATGTGGAATGTGGTACTATGTACAAATGTAAAGGTTTGTGCAGGTTAGGTTAGCATGGAGGGTTGAATGAGACCATTCTTAGGACTGAACAAAAATCTGAGATATTTCTAGCTAGCAGTTATAGTGTACTCTTAAATGTGGTGGAAACAATTATACTTTGATGTAAAAGGGGGAAAAAAAACATTTTCAAGTCATGATCTTAAGAACTGTGAACTTGTATTAAATAATTAATATTTAATGTACAGTAGAAAGAAAAATAGCCTTTATCAAAGTCCTTGATATAAGGCAAAATGGTTCACTTAACATTACATTTATTCCTACACTGGCTTCAATAATAATTAAGATTCCATTTATGTCAAAGGATATAGTCAAACCATTTAATAATAAATACTCATTTAAAGCTTATGACTGGGGCACATGGAGCTACATTGAAGTCTTTTTTCACTGTTACTTTACATATCAGATTTATTTAGCAAAGAAAAAATGTTATTAATTCAGACAAATGTTAAATTTTATATTAAATGAGTATATATTATGAGAGCACCTTGACCCAGAATATAAAGTTTGTATTAAACATATTATTGTCACAATGACGATCCCATATAGATAACAGTGGATAATCCCATTAAATATCATGTAATCTGGAATGTAATGTATCAAACTCGTGGCACTGAACATCTACAAAGTGATTGAATTCTTTAATCTTTGAACGATTTCTCGTCATTTCATCCCTGAAATAATGCAAGAGAGGAATTTATTAGTTAATTTATAACCATTATTTTTATCACACTTAGATAATATCATGAAAACAATAAAAATATTAAATTGTTATTTATATTGTAATATGTGTAAAATCCCTTAAGGTTTTTTATTCTTCAATATTATTCTGAAGGGTTAGCATGCCAGTCATTGAGACAATTATAGAATAATGAGATGGGAATTTGGCATGTGTTCAAAGAGAGTTATTGGTCATTCTATATCTTAACGTGAGCATATCTGTGGCAATGGCATTAAGGAAACTGTACTAAAGAACAACAGTAGCCATAAGTAAAATTCTGACTGTAACAGGTCTAGTTTTTATTACATACTATAGTTTCAAAAGCCTACCAAGGGGGACATAGATTTTGAAGGCTGCAAAGTGCGGGTAAATGCACACAGATTTTCAACAGAAAAGTTGGTGTCGGAGACATCACTAGGCTGCCAGCCTTGCAGGGTCAGGACCAGCAGTCTACAGAAGACACCGATGTAGCATGAACTTGTGGCTGGCCGAGGAATGCAGAGTGTAAAAGACTAGGTGTCCTCTTGTGATTTGTAAATACAAAATTGTTTAGTTGGCAAAATGGAAGACATTACTCTTAATTGGAATGGACCTACAAGTGACAAAAAAATTGCAGTAGTTAAAAAAATACAACCTGGCAACATGATTGTTGCTGTTTTGAAATGAGGCACATTGATTGGCATGGTTAAGCAACCCTTAGGTATTATTTATCACCCTTCCAATCATCTTGTCAATCTATCCTTGCATGTTATCTACCTTAAATGTATTTTAATTTTTATAAATGTCAGACAAATCAAGCTACAAGTCATGTAACTATGGTATCATAAGCAGTGTAATTTAGACAAAATGAATTACAAAAAATAATGGAAAGTTCTATTTAAAGCATCATAACTAAAAAAATCTGTCTCTGGTATATACAACTCTGCACATAGGAGCTGTATAGTAAACCTAACTATATGTATGAAAGACAAAATTAAAAGGGTTCTTCTTACCAGACAAAACGAAACTTTTGAGTTAACTAGGCTTAACAAACGTGGATATTTTAACAAATAATTATCAATACAGTACAAAAAAAACACACATCATTAGTTTTTATATCGGTATACAGAGAAGTTAACTTTAGTAAATGGCTTACAAAACTACATTCTTCTAGTGAATGTTGGTTCTTAATTTTCTTTCCATCAACCTGAGAAACTAATTGGTATTTTTTAAATAAGATCCATGGAATTCTTACAATATGGATTGAAACTACATTACACAAACAAACTATACAAAAAATACTAGAATAAACACGAGAATTTCTTACAGTGAAGGCTACAAAATTTGAATTAGAAGATCAGGATGGAAGAATAATGTCCAGACCAGGGATTGAACCTGGAACTTTTTGATTGCTGGGCAGATGGTCTCCCATCTGAGCTATCTGGGACAATAAACTATGCTCAAGAACTCAAGTGGGCGATCTTTGTTATTAAAAGTAATTTTGTCTGAGCAAGTTTACCATTGTGTAAGAAGGAACCCTTAAAAACATTGTTCATCTTGATAGAAAAATAATAGCAATCAGAAATAGAATAAATCTGTTAAATTCAGTCCACTCTAGAGAGATGAGTGGGTATCAAGATTTGGAGTTTGTGATATATTTATATAGTTGAATAGGGGTCCTGAATGATATAGAAAAAGTTCATGGGCAGGACACTGATTAAAATAGGATCACTGGAACTTCCTTCCCAACTTCCTGATAAAGGGGACGGTGTCTCCGAAAATTTAAAGAACTACAAACCTCACAAGGTGCCTACCATCTATGAACCTCAGGTAAGTCGCCTACTTGCTATCCCTCTTTCCTTTCCTTATTAATTATACTGTAGTATTAGGGGAGTCAGAAAATGACTTGGAAACCAAAATAAATTGCATGAAAGTGGTCCTGGAGAAAGAGGTTAATATGAGGATTAATGAACAGGAAACAAAGTAATGGAGTGTAGTATGGGAAATATTGGAATAATAAAGGGATGGGATATTTTGATGGAAGTTGAGGAATTCTGCTAGTTGGGAAGCATAATAAATAGGGATGGTAGAAGTATAGTGAACATATAGAGTAGGATAGGACAAGCAAGAAAGGCTTTCAAGAAAAAGAGGAATTTACTTACAGGTAATATAAGTGTGAATATTATGAAATTATTGCTAAAAATGTTCATATGGAGTGTGGCATTATATGGATGTGAAAAGGGTCTTGAAAAATTAGCATTAGAGGGATGTGTGTGAGGTAAGAACAGAAGAGGAAGGCCAAGGATGGAAATGCTAAGCAGATTAGAGAGGATGTGGGATGTGCTAGTTATGTGGAAATGAAAAGGTTTGCACAAGATAGATTAGCAGACCAGTCTTAGGACTTAATAACAGAACAACAACATATATATATATATATAAGTTTATAAAGTTAAAAAATAATTTTTAAACACAGAATAACATACTTATGAATTTCCTCACACATGGTACTAGCCCAAGTCCTTATTCTAGTAACAAGTTGATCTTCTCGACCATCTATCACTTGCAGGTGGACATCCTGTGTACCTGTCATTGCTTTAGCTAATGCATCTCTATCAACTACAATCTGAAAATTACAAATATATTAAATTTACAAAAGGATTTTAAAAAGGTATCTAAGGAAACTAGCACTTTTTGTGTCAGAATTAAATTTTCATTGAGTAATAGCAGATTGATATTAAAAGCCTCCTAGAATTTTAAAACATAAAACATTTCAAAAATTTAATTTTCTGACATTCATAACTTTAATGAATAAAAAAATTGGTCAATATGTCAGAAAAACACTATATATTTAACACATTACAGAGTTATTTATGGAATTTCATCCTAACTTTAGAACTTCATTGGGATTAGACATAAAATAATAAAAGTCATTTTGAAGTTAAATTTTGAACATATATCCAAAATGATTTATTTTTAAACACCAAAAATAACACCAAATCACAGTCATCAATTTATTTTATTAATATTATTAGAACTTAAAACATTAACGTCAAAGGAGCTTTTGCCCTATCAGATTCAGCCCTGAAGGTAGTCTATCATCTCTCCAAGGAGAATCACCTATGAGAGCTGAGACCAGCTCCTATCCAAAATGATGATTTTAAGAGTGACAGACTATATAAGGGTGATCAAATTAATGGCCACTCCCCTTTAATAGAATAAGAAAGGGAATTTGAGATGGGTTAGGGGATGTCGATGGAAGAGGAAGGCAGCCATGGGTTGACTAGGGCCCCCATGCTTTAGTTTAAGGAATCCTACCTGGTATTCATCAGAAAGAGATGTAAGGGGAACCCTATAAAAACAATATCAAGTATGTTGGGCTATTGTGTTCTTGTCAAACACCTTTCTGAATTACGGGAAAGGAAATGGTTGTGGGATTGCAGAATTTGCTTCTTTGTTCCTTGACCTGCTTAGTCAGCAAACAGCCCCTACTGTAAGCCCAAGGTCTATGACTGCAAAACATGCTCCTCTCAAAACTGACTAAGGTGCATGAGCTTGTGAGAATCTTGAAACACAGAAATAATTTTACTATGTATTTTTATCTCTTCAAAATTTGGCTGCTGGAGACATTTGATTACATTGATATGTATATGATGAAGTTAAAAAATGAGGACAGAATGTCTCAAATGAACTTTGTAATGTTAAATATATAGTGTTGTACATTTATTTATTTTAATTGATACATTTGTTTTTTAACTGTATCCAATGTTAATCAATTTTTCATGCTGTAAGAAAAATCCACAGAATCATAATTCACTTTATTATATAACATATATTAGATAAGTTTTGTCCTCCGGTACTTAAGAGAAGGAAGGCTTCAAGGATATGGAGGTAAGATATATTATTCATAGAATGTATGTTGACTTAGATATTGCTAGTAAATTTTTAAAGCATTATGTCTTTCAATTTACTTACTGACTGCAATTCTTTTGGAACAACAACTTTTGAATCTACTTTTATATTCATGTTTGTGATGTAACGATTTCCAATTTCTGAAAGTTGCTCATTGAACCCCTGTTGTAAATTACGGCATTCAGTGAAGAGAGTCTGAGCTGCTTCAATAAATGTAGCAACCAGATCATTTATATTTCTCTCAAATAAAGCATTACTTTCCTGAAATCATAATATACATTTAGTGTGCCAGGAAATCATAATTATTGTCAATACTACATACAATTATTAATATCCATATAAACAATACTTACTTCTCTTGCTTATAAATTGAAATGTCACCATACATTACAATTCTTTCAAGTATTCATAACAATTATTTATTCAATGAATAAATACTCTATTTCATGTAAAAAACACAACTGTATTATCTTTGGATAAAAGTTCTCTTCAAGAAATTAACAATAATAATAAAAATACAATAACATAACATACTTCAAGTTGATCTGCAGTCACTGCTTCACCTGCCATCAATTTATTCCAAACACTCTGACACAGGTCAGAAAATTCTTCTGTGCACTTTTCAATTTGTTCATAGTGGTGTTTCTGGTCAAGATCCATTGTTTCTATTCCTCGTATGGCTGTTTTCATTAGCATAAATATATGAGCCTTCTTCTCAAAAAAGTCACCCATTAATCTAATGTAAATTGGAGACAGTATATCAATAACCTAAACAATTAAATATATTTTTAGAAAATATTCATATTCTTGGTTTAAATACCCACCCACACATTTAAATCTTCAACATATTTAGGTAAAATTAGATCATAATAAATAAAGGATGTATGTCCATGTTTAGTATAATCTATAACTGATCTGATGATAAATTACTGACAAAACACTGTACTGTACCACCATTATATTACATGCTTATTACTTATGCAGTTGTGTAAAGAGCAGTTTTGAAATATTAGTGAGTAAGTATAATACTATCTCAAACATTAGTTATCCTCTAAAACTGCTATCATAGAGAAAATTTCTAGTCAACATTGAGAGTATTAAAAGAACAGATGTAACTTTTTAACTTAGATAAAGTTATGTTATAAGCCAGTAAATCATTTAAAGATCACATTTAATGTATGCACATAAGCATTAACTTGTGTTTCTCTGTTTGCACCATTACTCACAGTGACAAGATTCTTACTTTTCAATTTGTTTAGCATTTTCTTCTTTAATATCATCAAAACATTGCTTGTATTGTCTTATTTCTTCTACACGAATTCTTTGATGCTCCAAACCCAATTCAAATAATTTATTTATGATGAGACAGAAAGAATCATGATACCTGTATCATCATTAAGGAAATAAATTAATAATTCAAGGATATTGTCATGTACATTACTTTAATGGATAATAAATTAACAGCAAAGTACAAATTATTTCTGTGAGTGTGTTGCAGCCAGTGGCAATTGGGATAAATACCTCCAACCAATAGTGAAAAAACTACCTTCCTTCATTCTACACAAAAACCACTTTCTCTGCTTGCTCCATGAACTTACAAAATCATTTCCAGCTGACACACTTTTAGCTTCAGTAGAGGTCACCCCATACATCATGCTAGTGGCCTGACAGCACTTAAATATTTTGACCTTTCAGGCCAGCAAATTCCTTCCAATCACCCAGTTTGTCCTCATCAGAAATTACTTCTTCATCCTAAACAACATCTACCACCAAATAAATCATACTGCAATGGGCACCCACGTGGCATCTTCATATGCCAACCTGCTCATGGAAAAACTGGAACAGCAACACTTGAATTCCTCTCCATTAAAACCTAAACTTGATTCCAGTTCATTGATTATATTTTCATTCTATGGAACCATGTAGGAACCATTAAAATGAAGTAATTAGTCAGATAGTATGTTTATTGGACGAATATAGATAAAGATCTAGAAAATCTAGTCAAAACATGTTCAGATTTTGGTCGAATATGAAAACACACTACCAGAGTTCCCATTTATCACTGGGATGAACCTTCTGAAAATTTTGAAAGAGTTCATATTGGCTGTGCCAGACCATTACAAGGTTATCATTTCTTTATTCTAGTAAATGTGAAGTCCAGATGGTTAGAAGTCCGTTTATCCAAGATTGCACCGACATCAGAAACGATAATAAAATACCTTCAAGACACATTGATCAGCCTATGGATTACCAAGAATTCTAGTTTCTGACAATGCAACTATCTTCAAATGTGAAGAAAACAGTAACATGTCAAATTTTTGAGAGAATGGGCCACTTACTTCAAGACAAAGTCTGAATGGCATGGTGGCCAGCTGCTTAGCACAGAATTCAAACCCCAACATGCAAGTCATTAGAAAACCAATAATTGACAAATGACTTGCTCTCTTAACCAAAAGTAGCAATAATGGAAAAATAACAAAAGAGTTACAGAATAACATGCACTACATGTTTTCAAAAGCTTAGTCACAGTGGATTTACTATTAATTACCTCTATTTAAGAATGTTCAATTTGTCTAGGTAATCACTCCACCCAGCTAAGATTCTTCTTGAACTATAAACTAATGGCCATAATGTATATATTATGAATGATGTAAATTTAATTTATGATGTATTATGGCTTAAATGTCTTATGTCATTTTCATAGGTTACAAGAGTATATATATGGATAGGGAACTAGATCACAGGTTTACCTAATACTGACAGGACACATATTATGTTTGATTTATTAACATTTAATTACCAAGCAAAGTATTTGCTTTTAAATAAAAGTGTTGAAAGCTATTCTGGTGGCTCAACAAAATGTTTCAGTTATCAATGCAATAATTTACTAAACATTTGCACTGCTATCAATAAATTTGCTTTGTAATAAAAGGATACTCATTATACAACTCTATTGCTTCATCACCCATTTTCAATAAAGCATTACCTTCATCATCTTTTTCAAACATAGCTAAAAAGAACTGATCCCTGTCAAGATTTTCAATAAATGCTTCAGCATACATTTCTTGTCGATGTTGATACTCTTCTTCAATGCACTTCTGTTGCTTTATTTGTACTTCAACTTCTTCCAATTCAACAAGTGGCTTTCTGCAAGGAATAAAATATAAATTAGTATGTCTCCTACAATTATATTTGCATTATATCAAATCAATTTCAGTGAATAAAGAAATATTTACTGCAACCTTTCATTATGCTTTGTGCTTGAATAGAGAATTATTTTAATAAAAGAATTTGAACTTATTTAGAATGAATGATTCAATTTTCTCACAGTTCCTGTTGCAAAATTAAATAATTAAATATATAAACCAAATCACTTCAAATTAAGAAAAATGTTTATAACAAATCTTTTATTTAATTATTAAAAGTTTGATTACTGACAAAACCATACTAGGTCAATTTAGAAGAAAGGCCAAAATTTAAAAAAATGTCAACAGGGCCCAGAACTCGAACCCAGGACCCCACTTTCCATATTAGGTCGTTGCCAACAAACACTTCAGTTTCTTATTTTCATATGTTCAAGAAATCATATTTCATAAAATTTTGGCAAATTTTTCCCTAATATGTCTTTACTTTAATCCATATGTAAATTGTTCTACTTATTTTTCACCAACAGTTTTTAGAGTTATCCAAATTATATTGCAATATAATATTAATAATGTAATGATAATATAACCTGTATTTTAAACATGCTTCTTCTCTTGAATTTGGAGGAATGTAGCGATATTCATAATATGTTATCTGTGGTAGAAATGCAAACACATACTGTATAAAAGAATCATGTTTAGTGCATGGGTTTCCTGCCATGTTAAGTGACCTCAATGATGGAAACTGCCTTAAATATATAACCTGCAACAGTTATACATACTGATTACAAAAAAATGTTCATGATAATAAAATAATTTAATGTTGAGTATTCAAATTGTCAATAAATAATATTAATTACTTATAACTACAGTATTAAGTGAGATAGATTAACCAACAAAATATAAGTTGTGTATTATTGGTTTTGAATGAAAACTTAAGGAGTTAAAAAAAATCAGGTCTTGATAAAAGATTGCCTTTTAGAAATATGTCTGTATTGTATCTGATATTTTTAAGCATACATTTGTGTAAAAAATATTTTAATATAGTATAAATTAGCTTTTTTATGTCCTTGATTAAATTTATTACTTTTATCTTTAAATTTGTTAAATCACACAACACTATACATTTTTATAATCTGAGCATCAACAACCTTAACTATGTATTTGTCTAGAATGACACACAATATATATTGTAGCCATTAATAACTGATGAGTTATAAACAAGAACATTCTTTGACAAATACATAGTAAAGTAACCAATAAAGATAAAAACATTAGGAAAGATAACTTTTCTGAAAACCTTGTTGCTCTTGTTAGATTTTAAAAACCATTAGAGCTTAAATACAACAGGCAATGTGTTAAAAATCTTTTGAGTACATCAAATGATTTAAACTACTATAAAATTTATTAATAATAAAAATTTTATTTCCCTTCATTGCAGTACAATGTGGGAAACATGAAGGCCTTAAAATACAAATTAAATGTGACAATATTATACATACAATTCATGTTTCATTACAATATCTACACAATAAATATGTATAGTTTGTAAAGTTTAATTTTAAATTAAATATATTACAAAAAATATGATATTTTAATTGCTACTAATATTGAACAGTACATTGTATTAAATTAGCTATATGGATTTACCAAAATGTCTTTACAAAAAAGAAAAATACATTTTGATTGTTACAAACATTAGCACAGCAGAATTTATTACATTAATTTTACAAATTTTTTCAATTCTGAGAGTTTATAGATTATTTTATAGCAAAAATATGTCATTAGTTCAGTCTGAAATAGTTTTCCAACTAGCACTTTTAGGTGTTCTGGAAGTCTATTGATGAATAGAATTCCTCGAATGGTTGGGTCTGTATCAGTCTTGTTTTACTGGTTTGTGGCCTAAAATATTGAGGACCACTCCTTGTGTACTTGTTCTATTTTCTTGCCATCATGATAACTATTACTACATATATATAAAGATAGAAATATTTGGGAGAAAGGCGGGAAATTTGCTCTTTGAATCATATGTACGGCATGGTACTGAAAATGTTCGGTTGGTCATACTTGATGAGGTGGCTGAGTGGATAGACGCACGCCACGGCTCTAGTGGTGATGGATGCACTGTTGTTTTGTGCACCCAGGTTTGAGTCCTGGCCACATCGAATTTTTTTCAGTCTTTCTTCCTTCTTTCATTCCCTTCTACGCTTGACATATGTATTTCCTTGTGCATGATACCATGCCGTACATATGATTCAAAGAGTGAATTTCCTGCCTTTCTCCCAAATATTTCTATCTTTCTTTCTATCCAATTACCAAATGCGTGACTTTGTCACTTATCCCATATATAATATATACATATATATATATATATCACACAATTAATAGGGAAAGGACAGAGAGATAGAAAGAAGGTGACTTACCTGAGGTTTATAGATGGTAGACACCTTGTGAGGTTTAGAGTACTTGAATTTTTGGAGGCACCGCCCCCTTCATCAGAAAGTTTGGAAGACATTTCCAGTGATCAGCTAGCCGACATCTTATTGCCCTATTCAATCTACTGGCTGCTGCTGCTCCCCATATTTCTATATATTGCCATAGTAGACTGTCATAAATTTCGTTAAGTAGATACTGAATACTAAGAAATTTGGCCAGCCTTTTAAGACCATACAGGTTTTTGTTTATTATTAATATAGATTAATTTAGTATTAGTAATAGTTCTGCTAAGGTCAATTACTGCATGTTATATCTGGCTTATTGTTTTCATTCAAGCTGTTATTGAAGAAAATAATTTTTGGTTTAACAAGGTTTTCTTGTAGTTTTATTCAGTCAAAATATTTAACTATGGCATTGATGCTAGTCTGCACATTTTGACACATTCTTAGTGACCTTAGTTAATAATGGTTGTATCATCTGCATAAGATAATATTTTCCATCAGTTAATATTGATATTAGTTATATTGTTCACATATAATATAAATTACAATGGCTCCCAAATTGACCCTTGTGGAATACCTCTTCTTAGTATTCCAGGTTTAGACCTCATCATTCTGTACACTCCTTGTTCTATTGTGCGTATTTCAGTGAACTGTATCCTGTTAGTAAAGTTTGATTGCGTTAACTTCAGAGCAGTTCCTCTAATTCAATAGGATTCTAGTTTCGCCATAAACACTATATGATCAACAGTGTCAAACACTTTTGACAGTTAAAGTAAAGTTGCTTCTACTTTGTCATTTACATCGGATTTGTAAGCACTGTTTGTATGAATTTTGTTATTGCTTGAGTAAAAGATAATCCTTGCCTAAAGGCTAATTGATTTCCATTCAGTATACTGTGATTAGACAAAAAGGTATTAATCGATTATACAGAATTATTCAACCAATTTTACCAATTCAGTAAGTGGAAGAAAAATTTGTCCCTGACACAGCTTTATTATGTTAGATGCCAGTTTGTCCCATCCACTACTTTTTTTGTTCCTGAGATCTCCTATTACATTTTACATTTCCTCTGTAGTGCACAGGTACAAGAATATACTTTGATTAATATTATCATGATCTCTCGTCCCAATTTTTATTACGTCTATAAAATAATCATTCAGAGCACTAAGCATTACTTTAGTAGGATTTGTAGTTAATTCTCTATAAATCATGAGTTGTATGTTGTCCCTGCTTCTGTCTTCCTTTATTAGTGGCCATCCATATTGCTTTATTAATTCTGAATCCGATTTATGTGGTGTGTAGGTTTGCATTTCAATAGTAATTATTTGTGCTCACCTTTGAGCTGATTCAGTTTTAGTTTAAAAATATCTAATTCAGTGGATTTATAGTGTGTTCATGGTCCTTATATATATTTTTCTGTACCTGTCACATTCAGGTGTAGAGTACTTATCATAGTAGTTTCTTGGGTTATCCTGCTTTTCAGTTATGGGACATGAACTCATTATATATAGGATTGTTTAATGGTACATTGGAATCTTTTTAAATTATAATTTAAATTACCTTCTTTGACTTGATCCCAATTAGTTGATGCTAGTTTTTGAATCAAGTTATTTATTTTATGTGATGTGATTTTTCTTCTGTGCATTATAACTAGACTGGATGTTTTAATATTTAGTGTTAGTGTTAGCTCTTATCCCAAGTGATCAGATATGAATGGCTCCACAACTCTAGATGTTTACCTATCCTTGGGAGAATTAGTAATTATGTAGTCTATTAGTGATTTAGTGTTCTTAGTAATTCAGGTGAAATCCTGAATTGTATTAGTTAAATCAAAGCTTTGGAGTAAGTCTTTAAATAGGGTTGTTATGCTGTTCATTCCATACCGGTTAATGTTTAAATCTCCAGTGATAATAAAATATTGGTAATTGTTACACTAAAATTTTCTTCAAGTGTCAATAAAAATTATAGTTTTCTAAGTATAATGTCTCTATTTCCTCTGCTTTGCATCCATGTTTGGTAAGAAATTATTTTAAGTGAGTTTGTGATTAAATTCAAACTGTGATTGTAGAAGACATGTTGAGCAGCACAAATATTTTAAAAAGTAACTAAGTACATTGAATGGATAATGCTGCTAAAATTAAATTGGTTATAAGGATTTAAGTACAATAGAATGAATATGACAGTATAAGCTGCAGAAACCTACTGTTTTAAATAAAATAACTTCTTAAAACAATGACCATTAAAGGGGTTTTTATTATCTATTTATCTTTAGTTTGTAACTTCCTTGAGAAACCTAGGCCACACAGATGCTAATATTCAACTGGTAACAAGATTAATAATTTTTTTTAAGAAATTACAGAAGAATATCAATATTTTTATTAAAACTGGTCACATTGCTAATATATATTGGAACCTTCTTGGTGTATTGATTCCTACCTACAAAATATACTCTTTGTAACGCCTCTAATTCCAGAACAGATCAAACATAAGAGTTACTGAGTCGTAATAACTTGAATCTCTAGTGCCTTTCATCATTGAGGAAATAACAATTATTTTAATGATTCGGTCTATTAAGGCAAATTCAATAAGAAAATGAAAATTATGAAATAAAAACTGACTGGTTGCTGTTATAGAAACCGTATTCAAAATTCAATGATTTTCACTTAAAAGTGAAAAAGGGAAAAAAAAACATGATTTATCTGTTTGCAAACTGGACTGGTACCAGTTAAGTCTAAAGTACATGGAAAATGTACTAAATCAGAGCAATGAGTTGTTGATAATCCTTATGATATTGATACAGATATTAATAGTTTCCAATGAGGTAAGTCAACAAACTGTCTCTGTAATAAATTCCATAATGAGAATCGTGGTGTTCTGAAATAGATGAGATCTAATTATAGCAGATACATTGGATTTGAGGACACTAGGTAATAAATTCCTAAATGAGATTATTGGTGTTCTAAAATATGAAAAACATTAGATTAAACATTGGAAATAACACACCTTTAAATGGGATGGTATACTTGCAAATAACTCGAATTACAGTACTTTTCATAGGGTGCTCTGTACTGTTTTTAATCAGATTTGTCCTTCTATGAAAACATTAACTAAATCAAAATTTAAATATAAAGAAAAGTGGACAAATAGTAATGTAATAGAAGCTAAGAAAAAACTCAGATTCTTTGAAGAACTAAAACTAGAGGGTCCCACAAATGATAAATAAAATACTGTGTTTAAAAACTTTCAACAATATTACATTGATCTATTGCAAAGGGCAAAACAAACCTACAGGGAAAATACGATTAGAAACTCAAGTAATCAGCAACACGAAGAAAGAGGAATCAACAACAAAACAGATCATGACTTTGCCTTGTATTTGAATGATTATCATATCTCAGATCAAGCTTTTAACAAATACTTCACGTCGATACGATCAGAGATAAATAAATCACTTACAAATCATAAGTATAAATACAGGTCTATAACTAATGGAAATGCCATACTCATGAAACTGACTAATTTAAATAAATATAGCTCATATTCTGAAATCCTCTCATTGAACAGGTTATGATGGTTTCAACACTATTATTCTCAAGAACTGTATTACATTGTACACACATTGTAACACATGGAACTCTTCCAGATGAAAACTAAAAATTGCCAAAGTTGTCCCTATTTTTAAAAAAGGAGAGAGAACAAATGTAGGAAACTATAGACCTATATTTATTCTTCCTACTTTATCTAAGATATTTGAAAAAATAATCTGTATTAAATTAGAATTTTCTTCAAAAATAACAATATAATAATTAAAAGCGAATATGGTTTCATTACTCATCAACAACTAAAGCCACTATGAACTATGTTGAAGAAAATCTAGATGCTCTAAGATCTAAGATTTAGAAAAGGCCTTTGATTGTGTTATTAAGGATATCCTATTGGATGCATTATGGAGTCAGGCGTATTTCTCTCAATCTAATTGAATCCTACCTGTCTAACAGAAAACAATATATTTCAATAAAAACAAACTCAGAGACATATAACTATGGCATGCTAAATATTGAATATGGTGTGCCACAAGGATCTATATTAGGCCCTTTATTATTTATTATGCACATCAATGATATAAACCGCTCTACATCCTTGGCAAAAAAACTATTATATGCCAATGACACCACACTATTCTGTTGTGAGAACAACTATGAAAGACTGGAGATAAGCTTAAATACATGTACAAACAGTGTCATACAATATTTCAATGAAAACAGATTAAAGGTAAACACAGATAAATTTATTGTAGTCGATTTTAATATGAGGAATCATGAAAATAAGATAATAATAGGAAATCAATGTATAACAGAAGAACCAACTGTTAAATTTGTATGATTAATCCTTGACAGTACATTGATCTGGGATACACATGTAGATAACCTTTGTAACAAATTATCCAAAACAGTTTTTTTTGATGAAGACTAAAATATTTCTGTAATAATAGTACACTTAAGATAACTTATCATGTCATTTTAGAGTCTATACTAAGCTATGGCATAGAAAAATGGGGTAAAACTACAAAACACAAGATAAACAAGTTATTAATAATTCAAAAAGAGATAATTAGATGTCTAGCAAAGTTGAAACCAAATCAATCATGTAGAAAATATTTTGCAGAACTAGAAATATTAGAAGTAATAAACTTATATGTGTATAAAACTGTAATATTAACCTTAACTACTGGAAAACCTTGTAATAGAAACATTCATGAATATGACACAAGAAATAAAAGTAAACTACATGTGGTACCATTTAGAACAAGTATGTCTGGCAAAGGACCTCATAATTCTGAGATAAAACTAGTAAACACTTCTGCTACCTCGAAAGCCAGCTAAAATACAAATTAAAAAACTGGCTGAGTCAAAACCCATTCTATTTGATCGATGAATACTACAAACATACAGGTGGAAATTTAACTATAAAATAATTATACAAATATCCCTATTTTTAAAATGTTTACTTAAATTATTAGACCTGGTAGTTTTTGTAAACATGACATAAGTTTAGACATTCCCTTGTTCAACTTTTTAGGTATAAGACTAGACTGTAGGCTGATGTTTTCCAGAAGATTGTAATTATTATGTATCAAACAATTGATGTTGCAAATAAAAATAAATTTAATTATAGCAGATATATTGTATTTGGGCACACTTTGTAATGTTCAAAAAAGAATCCTTTTGGGAAACTATATCATGTGAGTTTTACAGCTGATAAAATATGCTATCTATATATAATTAAATTGATAGAAGGTGTGACTGTTCCTTCTTCAGACAGTGAATGACTGAATTGCATGGCAACTAGCTGTTTCACTATACCCCCCTGTGGCTTTTGGGCTTCGTTTCCTTCCTTTAAGTCTGCTAATTACAGCTGTATTATAGTTGAGTGATTACAGTATTCTAAATTTTTTCTTTGGACTCAGCCTTATCTGTCAATGAGACAATAATGTGTTGAATACAAAAAGTTATAATTGCAAGCCATAGACTTAATGTTAATTATATGTAACTGCAAGCAGCAATTTGAATGAACACGTGAAATATATAAGTAATACTATATTTCTTTCTTACGGTGTTTTATTTTCCAAACAGGATTATTCAAGTGAATCTGATAATCAATCAATGAATGATGTTCCTTATTTAAAATCTTAGTGTATAAAGTTATGTAGACCTAAATGTACAACTTATCATAATCTTAACACGCAATGAAACATTCTCTATTACACATAAATTACGGTTATTCTTATATTTGAATTATAGACCTGGGCCGGAAGGGGGAGGAGGACAAAAATTTATAATACAATAAAACATTATATCACATAAGTGATACTATTTGAATATCAGTAACATCCGTCATCTTAAAGTTAAGAATGAAGAAATTAACAATGTATTTATAAAAATGACGATTTTAATGCAAATATAAACTGTCTTTGTAAGATAGTATTTAATTCATCAAAATTGGCTCTCTCAATCTAACGTCTACTCGGGCGTAACGGGTTCTGAAATGCGTCAAACAAAAACAAATAAGCGTTCCATTCAATTGCTGGACCTTCTTACATAGTAAGTCAATTTGTATTCAGAATTTTCAGTGAGCAATTATTAATCGATGTTAGGACTACATTTGTGTAAAAGTAAAGAAATTCTAATAAAATTATTTCAAACATTAAGAGGGCTTACGTTTTCCCACCCTTCAATGTTATTATTTCCTATATTGAAGAGCCTAAGTCTGGTTAAAGCTTCCATATTTTCTATTTTACTTATATTGTTTTGGAATATCGAAAATATTTCCAATTTGTTAAGTTTCTCAATGTTTTCAATTATTTCTATGTTATTGAATGACAAATCAAGTTCAATTAAATTCTCGAGGGCATCCAAATTTTCTATTTTTTCTATAATATTTATACCAAGATGTAATTTCACCAAAGACGTCATCATCCACAGATTATCAATCCTCAAAATATCTGAAATTAAAATATATTGTCATAAAAAAAATTCAATTCACTTAAAGTGTACAAAAATGGATTATTTACTAACTTAGGTATTCCAAACGTATTGCCTTGACCTCATCCAATATAACACCGTCACTTAAAAATAACCTCCCTGCTTCACCATGTGGGCCTTGCTCAACGATTAATTTTCTTAATAAGTCGGTATTAATTACTCCGGGTTCTAAATTTTCATGAATAACACTCATATTAATGGCTACAAGAAGGAAACAACATACATTTAGTTCAATTTCCTATTTCACGATAGTGATGTGCGTTATTTTTTACTAACACATGTAGCGTTGCCATGGTAATATAGCTATATATTTTTTCAGAACGATGCAAACAAATGTATTCATATCGAGTGTACAAGCCATTTGCCATTGTTTTATTCATGTTTTATGTGAAACTCACACGTCCATTTAGCATTGATTTTTATTCAGCTCGTAAAAATCTGTCCATTCGTCTCCACGGAATTGATATTCATCGTTCCGAGGAAACGAGCTACGTGGGATTAAAACTTGATTCAATACTGACATGGAACTCCCACATAAGTTCTGTTGTGCAAAAAACACGTGGTCGCCTGTATCTCATCAAACACCTCAATGTCAGTTAATCTGTACCTCTAAGAACAAAGATGACATATGCAGCTCTCATTCGATCAATCTGGCAATACGCGTGTGCAATTTGGTATTTAACATCCAACTCTCAAGTTCTACAAACTATGTATATCCGTCACCGCCAACGACTGAATAATCACTACAATAAGCTCTTGCAAGAAAATAACCACAATCGTCCGCCACGAAGAGCCGCAACAAGACTAAAAAGAAACAGGCATTCAAATCTAATAAACAATTGACTTCTTTCCCGCAATTGTAATAACATTTAGTAAGAACCCATTGTTTAATAATATTGTTCACCCATACGTACTTTTTTGTGGCCTACCGTTGGGTGGCTATCAACACATGTTTCAAGTTTACTTTATTCTTTACTTTTTTATTACTGTATGCTTCATATTATTTCGCATAACTGTAATGTGCTCAATATGTACAATAAAGTTACCAATAATAATAAAAAACCAAG
The DNA here is from genome assembly GCA_034510155.1 of Eucriotettix oculatus. NCBI lineage: Eukaryota > Metazoa > Arthropoda > Insecta > Orthoptera > Tetrigidae > Eucriotettix > Eucriotettix oculatus. Next base: position 204,795,815 of record CM067376.1, read on the forward strand.
CTCTGGACAATTGAAAATGAATTGTTGTCAAGCGTACGTTAGTCCTTATGGCCCCTCTAATCTCTCGCCGAACACCACTCGGTTCGGCTCGTCCCCGCTTGTATGGTTAAAAAATTAACCTTCCCGTCACGTATTCAGGTGGCATATAGAACGTTTCCGGTCAAGTGAAGAAAGATATCATGCAAACTAACAAACAATCACAGATTACTTTCATAATTGTTTGCGAAGAGGTTCATCCAGTTATTGGAAGGAAGATATGTATGTACGTCGGATGCAATCAGAACTAACCGCGACGGACGAGAAAATACGAGATGAAATTTTTAGGGGTCTGGGTTGTTCAAAAAATATCATAAATATCGAGGAAATCACAGACATCCGTACATACACACCTCAACGCATCACATTGTATCAGGGACCAAGTCAAGAATGAACTCGACAATATGGTTCGAATGGACATAATTGAACCAAGCACAGAGTTAACTCCAGCTGTAAGTCACTTTGGTCATTGTAAAGCAATGTACCAAATTCAAACCTTGCATCGAACCATCAGATATTAACAAACATCCGAAGAGATGACATTATCCATTGAAGACTTTTGAAGAGATTGCAGCCAGGATGAAAGGTGCAAAATGTTTTGCAAAATTTGATTTTGGCAAATTCGAGTTACAGATCGAACCTCAAAAGTATATAGGTAATACCCCTTGGGGTCGATGCCGATTCAAAAGACTTCCATTCAGGATAGCGTCTGCTCCTGAAGTCTTTTAAGTTTCGAAAGAAAAAAAAAATATAGAACATTCAATAGATCTTGTAATTTTGTTTGCTGAGACTAAAACGGAATTGAAACAAGTGATTGATTCAGTAATGAGAATGGCCTTTGTTTAAACAAATCTAAATGCATTTCTGAAGCTACAGAGATCTGTTTCCTGGGACACATATTATCTGAAGATGGAATTAAGCTTGATTCTAAGAAGGTTACCGCAATTGAACAATTAAAATTGCCGTCCAATAAAGATTTGCTCCGTAATTTTTAAGTATGGCAGTGTACCTGACTAAGTTTCTGCCTGCTTATTCTAACTGAACCTCTTCGCCGACTCTTGTTGGACAATGTTGTGCGGGAGTAGACCGATGAATAGGAAATGGCAGTGAGCAATATAAAGTCCACACCTGTAGCATATAATGACGTTAAGAAAGACGTAGTTCTTTCAATTGACGCCAGTTCTCGTCTCCCAAGAAGGAAAACCTGAAAGCTATGCAACTCAAACCCTTACCCCGTGCCAGAAGAATTATCATCAAATCAAAGTTTTAAAACTGTAGTGCAGAAGAAACCTCCCCAATTTAAATCGTCTTTTAGGACTAAATATTCTTAAAATGACCCATCAAATTTTCCACATGGCCAGCCCCTTCCTCTGAAATAACAAATCTCGCAATGTTTGAAGATACGATTGGGGAATACATGTCACATGAGGTTGGCATTTTACCATGTAGAGGGGTGAAAGGAGAGATTGGTTGGAGGTGGCCTGGAGGTGATAAAGTCAGTTTTCGTCGAAGTTGGAGGGAAGAGGAAGAAGTCAGTATTTGTATGATGTTGATTGGAAGTCTGGAGAATAGAAAATGAGTTCTTCTTGGAAGGAGAAGGGAGTCTGGGGATGAGGAACATGAGTACGTAAGTTCAGATATGAAGCTGGAAGAAGAATTTAGGAAGAGAACAGATGACATTTGTTGAATAGTCATGTTATAAAACAGGAATCAGAAGAAAAGAAGAAGCTTTACTATTTAGGAAAGCAAACACCACCTGGCACAAGAAGTCAGATCTCAGTTAAAATCTTCTCCAAGGTCTAAATAGTGTCGCTGATACTGAAAGCTGGTTTTCCTCAATACTAATCGGAGTGAAAAAGCAATGACCTGAAGTCCACAGCCTGCGCCTGTTAGAGGATTATCCCAGTTCATGAGATGGAAGCAGTTCTTCACGGTTCATCGCCTGTATGCCTGAGCCAGCCACTCCATTTTTACAAGTGTCCAAGAAGCTGATCAAACCAATGAAGTTGGTTCCAGCAGCATATAAAAGAGATCTCTGCTACATATTTGTTGTCCCACCACAATAATTAACTGAAAAGTTTTGTGTAAATAATACCCTGAGATAAGACGTTGCCACATTCAGTTTTTAATTTTCACTAAATTTCCATTGTTTAGATTATTTAATATAGGACCCAAGTTGGAATGTGTGTCAAATATGTGTAAGTAAATAAAATTATAACATTTCTGATATTAATTTTGTTTACATGTAATTAAATTAAAACCCTATACAAAGCTTAATATGTAAGTGAAGTATAGATGGATACAAATTTTATTTGTGTTTACTTAATTGTACTGAATTGGGGTTTTTGTTCAGGAGATGGACAAGAAGGCATCGATCTATTGAAGCCGAAAGTTTAGCAGGGAGTAAGAGAAGCGATAGAGGGCGCAAGAGGATGACAGAAGTTGTGTGCTGATAGAAATTCAAGAGACACTCCTGAACTATTGAAAAGTACCCCTGTAAGAGTACAGACAGGTCATCATCATTGGGAAGGTGGAATAATTGTAATGATAATTGTTATCCTGGTCATTTACTGCTCCGTAAATCTAAGAGTCTAAAGCCAAACTAACAAGCAGTCAGCCTGCGTTCCACTATTGGAGTCTCCTGATCTGTAATTGAGTGAGCCTGAAATTTCATCAAATGGTGTAAGTGGCTGCAATCTGACTAATTGACGCCAAGAACTGATAGATCAGTGCAACCACCTTCTGTGCTCAACTCATCAGAGAATCTGGGAGGAGCAGTGGTTACTGACCGGAAGAGCATGAGAATTCATCCACCTGAAAGACTGAATCTTTGAGGAGGGGAACTTGCAATGTTGTTTGTTTTTTGGTAGTTCGGGGTTCACAGTACTGCTTTTGACATGGCACGCTCTGGTAAATCTACAAAAGTTGCACTTAAGTCAAACAACTGACTTTGTAATTTCTTTAAACATATTGAGTACCCTTACTGTTTATATTTTACATGCAGACAACACACATTTAGGCTAAAGTGGAATACTATTTGCCAAACGTAAAACGTCACAGTTACCCTTCATTCCACACATGCTAACAGACTGTGACGTCACTAGCTGTTCACCAATCACGAGTTGCGAGCATTTACATGGGGAATATAACTCCAACATTTCCCCTTTTTATAGTCCTCACAAACTAAATATCTCAAAATAGAGTTACACTGTATATTTTGCTTATTCTCAAACATTAATGAAATATGATACTATCTGCTGGGAAACATTCCTCATCACTTTTTCATATTCATACTCCAAACAAGTTGCATTCTAAACTTACTGGCTTACATCATGAAAACAATTTTACATTAGTATATGCAGGATCACTGTTCTTCTTTTTAGAGTTATTAAACATCTAGTCATTAGATTATCATGTTCTGCAACTTTCTTAATTTATTATAGATAAATCATGTTATATTTAAAATTGAATGAGAATTTTTTGCAAGTAAATTACAGCCAGAAATTTGCTATCAACAAATATAAGAAATCCATAATCTTGAGACACTCATTGAGAAATAAGATTGATAACATTGTCAGAGAGTTATTTATAACAAAGGTCAATCTAATATAGTATTAGTGGAGTGCAGCAGACATTGGATTCAATATATCCAATGTCTACTGCACTTCACTAATACCATATTAGTAATAAATAACTCTCTGACAATGTTTGCCTAATTATTTGTTGAAATTATAATACATCCCCACTGTCTCAACTGTACATATTTTTTACAACAGCTTATGATATAATGTCTCAATAAGCCCTTCTCAAATCTTTAACACATCATTTCTCATTTGAATATGAAATTTTTTTCTATATTTGTTTCCTAAACAAATTTTCATTACATTAAACAAAAACATTAATATATTTAAAAAAATACTTCTGCTGCTTTCACAGAAATATTAAAATGTGAATGTTGTTCTAATTCACAAAAATATGCTTGTTTTGACATAAAGTGTTTTTAGTTGTGGGAAATTAGATTTTAACTACAGTATTGAATATGATATGTAATATCTCTTGGAAACTTCATTACAAACATATTTTTCTTTTGAAATTTCTGACATTGTTTGATAAGTGTGGCCAAATTTCACATAGGGCTGATGATTATTAAAGAGGGCAAAACAATAATTTACATAATAATATAAATGTATTTCTTTGTCATTTTTTATCCCCCTAACTAAAAACTTGTTATTGTTGTGGTATTCAGTTCTAAGACTGGTTTGATGCAAACTTCCATGCTGACCTATCTTGCGCAAGCCTTTTTATTTCCTTATAACTTGCACAACCAACATCCTCCATAATATGCTTAGCATATTCCATCCTTTCCCTCCCTCTTCAATCAAACCCTACACACTTCCCTCTAATGCTAACTTTACAATACCATAATGTCTTAAAATGTGGCCTATTAATCCATCACTTCTCTTAGTCAACATCCTCCATATTGTTCGCTTTTTCCCTATTCTGTTTAGAACTTCCTCGTTACTTACTCTATCCAACCATCTGATTTTCAGCATTCGCCTATAACACCACATTTCAAAGGCTTCTATACTTTTCCTTTCCTCAACTTCTATTGTCCATATTTTGCACTCATATAACGCCACAATCCATACAAACATTTTTAGCAACTATTTCCTTATATTCACACTTATACTACCAGTAAGTAAATCCCTCTTTTTTGTGAATGCCTTCCTTACCTGTGCTATCCTACTCTTTTATGTCTACTATACTTCTACCATCCCTAGTTATTTTGCTTCCCAAGTAGCAGAATTCTATCAAAATATCCCTTCCCAATCTAAACCTTTGTTATTCCACTGTTTCCCATAATACACTTCATTGCCATGGTTTTCCCTCTATTAGTCCTCATATTGAACTCTTTCTCCAGGACTAGGTTCATCCATTTATTATAGTTTCCAACTCTTCTTCTGATTCTCCTAATACTACAATATCATTGGCAAAGTTTAAGGTTTTTATTTATTCTCCTTGCAGTATGATTCATTTTCCATATTCTGTTTTAACTTTCTTTATCACCTGTTCTATATATAAGTTAAAAAGCATTGGTGAGAGACTGCATCCTTGTCTTAGACCTTTCTTGATTTCTGCTTTCTTTTATTGGTCTTCTATTCTAATTACTGCTGCCTGTCTTCAATAGAGGTTATGTATTAGCCTCCTTTCTCAATATTTTATTCTAATTGTCTTCAAAATACTTAATAGTGTGTTCCAGTTCGCATTATCAAACGCTTTTTCTAAATCTAAAAACGCCATGAACATAGGTCGGTTTCTTCATATCACGTCTTCTAAAATTAATTGCAAAGTCAATATAGCTTCTCTTGTCCATTGAGGATGTCATCTTGCATGACACATTCCAAATTTGGAGTGACAAGTGGTCAGTGTATCAATCCTCCATCAGTCTTAATCCCGGTCTTCGCAACCATGATGACACAAACATCCAAGCTCATGCCAGGATTCGAACCTGGGACCTCTGGGTTGTGAGGCTATAACAGTAGCCACTACACCACAGGAGGTTGGCTCTCTTGGTCCTATATTCCTCCCAAAACAAAACTGATCTTCTCCTAACTTGCATTCTATTTGACATTCCATTCTCCTATATCCTATTTTCATGCATGATATACTAAACTAATTGTTCTGTGCTGTTCGCATCTATCAGCCCCAGCCTTCTTCGGTATGGGTATAATTATGTTTTTACTAAAATCTTCTGGGATTCTTCCTGTTTTGTATATTTCACAAACTATCCCAAACAGCCATGTTATTGCTTCTTCACCCGATACTCTTTCCAACTCTGCTGTAATGTTATCGATTCCTGGTGATTTACCATATCTCAGGTCTTTCAGCCATGACCCTATCAAACTCTGACCTTAAAATGTTGTCCCCCAACTCTTCGTCATCCACCTTCTTTTCTTCTGCAATTACTGACTGATCTAGACTTCACCATGATACAGCTCTTCTAGATATTCCTTCCACCTTTATGCTTTTTCTTCTTTATCCATAATTGGCTTGCCATCCACTCTCCTGATGTTCTTGCTAATATTTTTCCTCTCACCAAATGATTCTTTGATTTTCCTATAAGATGCATCTGTTTTCTCTTTCACCATGAAATCTTCAACTGCTTTGCATTTCTGTTGTAGCCAAGCCTCTTTGGCTGATTTGCACTTCCTATCTATCTCATTCTTCAAGCGTCTTTACTATTTTCTTCTTTTGAGTTTTTATATTTACACCTTTCATCAATCATTTTTATTATTTCTTGTGTTATCCATGCTTTCCTATTTCTTCTACTGTCTTAGTAATTTCTTCTTTTAAGAGTGCCCACTTCTCTTCTGTATTGTTTCTTTCTCCTTTCTCTATTAATCTACTCCTCATAACTTCTTTGAAACTCTGAATCACATCCTGTTGTTGCAGTTTTTCTATTTCCCATCTTTTTGTTCTAATTCCTTTCTTGAGTTTCTTCATTTTCAGCCTGCATTTCACAACCAGCAGATTATGGTTATGTCTTGCAGTTTAGTACCTGATTTCTATACCTCTGTCTAACCATTATATAATCTAATTGGTACGTGTCAGTGTCCTCTGGCGTCTTCCATGTTTATAGTCTTCTTTCATAATTCCTAAACCAGGTATTTGTCACAACTAAATTGTGCTCCATGCAGAATTCTACTAGCCTATCTCCCCTTTTATTCCTTTCCCCAAGTCTTAGTCCCCAACTACATCACTTACTCTTCTATTTCCTATAACTGTGTTCCGTCTCCCATAACTATCAAATTCTTGTTTCCCTTGACATGCTTATTTCTTCAATTTCTTCCTAGATTTTCTCAATTTCTTCTTCCTCTGTGGCACTTGTGGGCATATATACTTGAATAATCGTTGTCAGCTGTGGTTTTGTTTCTAATGTTATCGTAATTAACCTTATATTATATTGTTTGTAATAACTTATGCATTGCCCCAGCCTTCTATTCATTTCCTCTATTCGATTTTGTGCTAATCATCCTATATTGATCTGACCAAAAATCTTGCTCTTCCTGTCATCTAACTTCACTAATTCATACTATATCTGACTAACCTTTCCATTTCTCTTTTCAGATTTTCTAACCTACCAGCACGGTGTAAACTTCTGACATTCCACGCTCTGATTCATAGAATGTTACTCTTTGTCTTTCTGATGACATCCTCCCGAGTAGTCCCTGCCCAGAGATCCTATCTTATTCCAAATTTTGACAAAAATCTGATATAGCTTTTGTTCTATATTCACAAAAATTTTAAAATGCAATAAGATTTTGAATACCTATTTCTCTTCCAATTTATATAATTTTCATGAAAAAGCTATTTTATTTGTAGTATCATTTTATTTATTTACTATTTACTGCTCCAAGTTGCACTCATTTATGATTGAACATCCCCTGTTTCCAATACATTCGAAACATTTTTTTAAAAAAATTAAGTTATTTTTATATAATATATATTTTCAATGAAATAATTATGACTTACAGGACAGTTGTAAGCAACTATTATTAAAATATAATTAATCTATAAAAATTAAGAATGTGTACAATATTTTACATATTATTCATACAGATTATTGTATTTTACAATCGAGGATCAGTGGGTCCCAATTTAACAATTTCTTCTGTCAACTCCCATAGTTTTTTGGCAGCTGCCATATCTTGGGCACCACTGGAAAGTCCATGTTCCTAAAAAAGAATATTTCGTTTTAAAGTCAAGAAATATTAATATTTACTGATGCAAGAGGACTAAGATAAGGTTAAAGAAACTTTGTTAATTTTTCATGTTTTACTTGCCTTGCAATCAAGCAAATATTTTCCACTAACTCCTTCCATCTCTTCTGACACAGCTGCATAAATAGTTGTCTGAGCTCCTTGTTCAGGATTCTGGAAATGAAAATTAAGTTACATTCTTCTTTAAAATAAATATGAAATTTCAGTGTTTGAATCAAACTGATTTATGAAGAGTCACAATATTGTGCACTAACCTTAAAAAATCCCTTAACAATTAGTTTAAGCGGCAGGTTTAGTGGGAATGGAACATTTCTCCATATTCCAGAGTTTATCATTCCTGGATGTAGGCAATTTGCTGTTACTCCTGTAATTGGTAAGTACATTAATATATATAACGTTAAATATACATATTTCATTATACATACTTATAAAAATAGATAAGTTAATTTGTATTATTATTCAAGCTAAACAGTATTTGATATATCTATTTACCAATTTACATATATAACATAATTGATATGGAAAGGAAGAAAAAAAGAAAGGTGGTGGCTTACCGGAAATTAAGCTCAGTGTCGCCATTGCAGACTGAGTTATTTCAAATTTTTGGAGGCAACCACCTACTTAAGCAGTAGTAGAGGAGACACTTTTCAATTGACAGTCAGGTATAGACAAATGTGTTTTAACTGCCTTACAGCTAACTGTTGCTTGTAATCAAAAGACCCCACCAGGCCGCCAACTTTCCATCTCAAGGAATGTCTGGGAAAAGAAGGTTTCGATGGGAGCTGGAGTCATGCACACAAAACAACGAGACATACTTATTTGTGTGAAAGTGTGCACCTTATGCACACATGAACACATACATAAGCGGGCACATATTTTTTTCGATGGAGCCAAGAAGAAGAATTTGATAACCAAATTGAAAAAACTGACAAGATAAATTTTCAATCGAGTGAAATGAAATCATATTTAAATGAAAAACTAGGGAGCCTTAGAGGCAGGATAAATATACAAAGTAATAGTTCTGATAGCCTTGAAAAAATGTAAATATAAGGAAAACATGCAGGGAATGTTTAATAAGTGTAAGTAATAATGAACAAGAACAACTAGTTACTGATAGTAAATTGCATAAAAAGGTACTGGGGGAAACTGTGAATATAAAGGTGAGATCTTTAGAGAGACCATAATAGAGACAGAAGAAGTTGTAAAGAATAGAACTGACAGTATAGATAGGTTGAGTAAAAAAGTAAGTAAAGCAGAGAGCATTGTGAATTCTGAAGGGTGAACACTTAAAAATATCAATTAGGAATGATTCCAGATGGGCCAAAGAGGTCTATAATCTGATTAATAAACTAGATGAAAATCTGTCAGCAAAATCTTTTAATGTAAAACATATTGTCCCTTATTATGAAGGAAATAAATGAATTTCTCTCAAGGTGGATAATTGTTATGTCATCTCACAATGTAGTAACAATGGAAGTTCCACCTGATCAGATTTTATTCTTCATTTCCAACTGATAATCATGTACAGCCTTCTCTTAATCATTTCAATCATTTGTATATTGTTATTCTTCAGGGTTGTTACACGTACTGTGTAATAATATTATGTAAGGTATATTATGGTTAATATGTATTTTGTAGTGTTCAAAATTATCTAAGTTTTGATGCTGCAGTTATATGAAAAATGTAGTGGATATGAAATTTAAAGTTAAACACCTGGTCTAAAAAGTAGTGGATGTAAGAGTGACAAGTAAGAAGCAGGAAAGTATCATATGTCAAAGTGACAGTCAAACAGCTGGTTTAAAAAATGTTGGAGAATAAATTCACTGTTAACAGCTAAGTACTAATGTTAAGTATATTGTTCACATGGCTACTTATTTTATGATAGTCTCATAGACAATGTTACAGGCTACATGAGGGTGATCCTGAAACAGGCAACTCTCCTTTAAAGGGAATCGAAAAGGGGGGATGTGGAAGGTAAAGCAAGGATGCTAAGGGTTGTATAGGACCCTGGGCTATATAGTTTAAGGATCCTACCCAGTATTTCACTTAAAACAGATGTAGGGAAAGCTCTAGAAAATCTGCATCAGGTAGATCAGTCTATATTGTACTATTCTCACTCCATGGCTGGTCATCACTCAGAGGGCGTGTTCTTCTCTCTTGAAAAAGGGGATTGCTACCTTGGAATATTTGAAGATAATCACATGCCCAATATGGTGTGTACCATGTATATAGGACAGAGAGATAGAAAGTAGGTGACTTACCTGAGGTCCATAGATGGTAGACACCTTGAGAAGTTTGGAGTTCTTTAAATTTTCGGAGGCACTGCCCCCTTACCTCAGGTAAGTCACCTACTTTCTATCTCTCTTTCCTTCCTTATTAATTACTTTAATTAACATGACAATGCCATTTCCTGACCACATCTGACATCCTAGGAAAAGGTGGCTTGATGATATGAAGGAGAAATTGTAAACAATGGGAGTAAGTAATTGGTAGACTATGGGCAGAAATGAATAGAGGCAGGTAGTAATGCAGGTCAGGGTTCTACGATGACTGCAGCACCAACCAAGAAGGAGAGAGAATCTGCTTTAAAGTGCAGTCCTACCTTCCTCCCAAATTTCTATCTTTACTCACTAACTAATTATCCAATATCTCACTTGCACAGGAAAGAGAAATGAGACACTTATCTTACATTAATACCTAGTGTCTTGATGTCAAATTTGTTATAAATTTGATGCTCATATAGATATTATATTTTAGTCCAATACAAACAACTAAGTTGGTACTATTCAGAATCAGAGGGACTTGAAGCATTTTTGATAAGTATGCGTGCAGATATATATTTTTTATAATTTATATTATTTTTCATTTTAGTAATACTGTCTGCAAAATCAAAGTCCTTTTGCTTATCTACTTTAACTAAGAGATAGTATTATTAGTATGAGTATGAAAGAAATTGTATTTATTATTTTTTATCTACATAAAAATACACTTTTCAACTAAAAACGAATTTAAATGATAATATTTTGACTTCATTCTTAATTATTCATTTTATACATTTAATTTACATGTAATATACAATATACAAGAACCTTACTTGTTCCTTCCAAACGTCGTGCAAGTTCCTTAGTAAAAAGTATATCTGCATATTTTGAAACATAGTAAAGATATGCTGGAAAGCCATTTACTGGGTTAATGTTTTCCAAATTTAATCTAGCCAATTTATATAATTCAGAAGCAACCACCACGATGCGACTGGGTGCTGACTGTTTTATCAAGTCTGAAATAAATTCAGTGGTTATTTAGTTTATTCTGGTGATCTTGATATTAGCACCATATCAGAATTTATTCATACATTTATATAACATGAATTTTAATGGCAAATTTACATACAAAATATAAGTTTTATTCAATTACTACTACATTTTCTTTGTGTATTAGGGACTTCAACGAGTAAATACAACTTTCTACAAGTTTTTTACCGTCAAAATTGTACAAAATATTAGAAATTTTTATTTAATTGAAAAATAAATTGATCAAATTTCCAGTTTCTTAATTAAAAATTTTTCAAATAATAATTTTGAAGTGTGTAATTGAATGTTAATCTCGACAAATAAAATTTGATGTGCATAAAACTTGTTCTCTGTTTAGACATACTTGTTTTAATTTAGCATGTTCTTTTAAAAAATTACTGAGCATTTTAATGCAACAAATTGATATAATGGTTCAGTAATAAATATATAACAGATTACAAAGCATTACAGAATGAATTTTTCTTAAATTTTTTACCTATTAAAAGATGTGTCAGCAAAAAGGGACCAAAATAATTTGTTGCCATTGTAAGTTCAAGACCATCAGATGTAGTTTTTGACCCAAACATGTGTGCAGTACCAGCATTGTGAATGAGGACATCTAAGCGTCTCTCTGTTGCCAGAATCTTCTTTGCAAACTCACGTACAGATTGCAAGTTACTTATGTCTACTGTTTGCACAATGACATTTTGATTGCCAGTTGCTGATATTATTTCATCTGAAACTCATATTATGTAATTATAATTTATAAAAAAATAATAGCTGAAGTATACAGTTTAGATCCGTGCACACTTACCTCTGACTTTGTTTGCAGTTTCAGCTGTACGGCAAGCCATAATCACTCTAGCACCACGTCTTGCCAAGTCCAATGCTGTTTCCTTTCCAATGCCTATATGAAATTATATAGTTAAAGTGAAAAGAAGTGGAATGCTTCAATTGAAGCTGATAATAGCTTACAGCTAATCTAAAATAAAGACAATAATGGAAAAATATCTACCGGACCAGGGACTTGAACCCTGGACCTTGTCTTCCTTTAAATTATATAGTTATACAATCAAGTACACAATCATTAATAGCTAACACACATTCATTTCAGATGATCCAGTAATTAAACAGCTCAGATTTAATTTAAAATTATAATATAGCATAAATTTATTGAATGATATTTAAAGTTTATGATCAATATGAGAAGAAGCTTAGCCATAGATCATGAAACCAAACTTAGAAGATGATAATGAAATAATTCTTGACTGGACTGGGACTTGAACCCAGGACCACCAGTAATCATGTACCCTTGATTAATGTCCATTCTTTACTGACAACCTGTAAATTAGGCCATGAATGAAATTGTAGGCATGTCTGAGCTTCAGGTAACCAAGGGTGTGACAAGATCTCACAGCGGTTGAAGGGTCTACTCTGATTTTCTCTTTCTGGTCAATTTTTCTTTAGTGAATGACATGACATTAAATTATTTATATTCTGATAGGTATCTGATAAATGTGCTTGATTAGTGTTTAACTTATAACCTGACAACAAAATACATTTGAAATTAAAATTTATAACTACAGGAAAATTCTCAACTATGCCTAAAGTACAAGTTGTTCACATGTTATTAATTACCCTCATAATTAAACTTACCTTGATATTGATATTGTAGGAATGGCTATAGTATGAAGACAACAATTTATTTATTTATTCAAATTAGTTTAAAGCTAATTACATATCCTCAATTCTATTTATCTACATAGTATAAAATCTATTCAAAATCTAAATTCACTCTTTACTTTTAATCAGTCTTTTAAACTGTTTTAAATTAATTTATCTTACTTTTGGTGTCATAACAGCTACTAGCAACTAATTGTATAATAAATAAACCTTTATAAAAATCAAATTTTTGGTACTTTTTAAATTTAAGTGGTCCATATAAAGTTTTTCTTACCCATGGTGTTGGAACTGGTAACTGTCTATTTTATGAATGGAAACTAAATCATCATACAGAATTTGGTGCTTAACACTTAACAATCCTAATTTATTTAGGATATCCTTAATCTTACAATACTTGCTCTCATTTAAAATAGCAAAGAATTAGAAAAATGTAGATGAGGGACTACAATTGACATAAAGACAGTTTCCTTAACTTTAAGGGGCAAAAAACATTTCATAATATATTTAATAAAAAATATTTTTGTTTTTATAATAAATTATATACACTCACCTGAGTTTGCACCTGTCACAATTACAGTTTTTCCTTCCATCTTCTTTTTACTCTTGCACTTTCCACAAGTGATTGTTAGATAGAGTTGAAGTAAAGCAAAAAATGCGACAGTAATCACTGAACCAATAAGCACAATTGTGCATAGACAACCAGTTCCATTAGGGAGCATTACTTCTCTGTAATAATAATATTACATAAAATGAAACATAAATTATATTTCAGAGTAAATCATTAAGGTAATATTTATATTTATAAATCAATATTTTTATACTCAATTGGTTTATATATATATATCATTAATTTCTTGGTCAACACTTGACCAAACCGACATTGAAACGCCACAATATGAACCTCAAATATACTCCCAGTATCTCGACAGTCAAAAATACTCCTGGTACAATAACAGGACTAAAAATATTTTCAGTACTCTGACGGAATAAAATTCCTTCCCCACTTATGGGATGAATTTTTACTTAAATCGCATATTGAAGGTCATAATGTAACACAGAACCCCATTAACACCGGTTTTAATCACAAATATGATTATTTCATTGCTATTTTCATATAACTCATTTACACCTCCACCCCTCACATTCGGCAATGAGTTGAAATTATACACAAATATTGATGGGGAAATTTCTCTAAAAGTAATTGATCTCAAGAATTCTTTTCCGACCCAAATGTGAGCCTTTATTACATATAAAACTTCCATCAACTTCCCCTTAGGTGAGTCGTTCGGAAACTATACGCCAAACGTCTATAGGTAATTGTTACGTTAGCCCGTCTGTTTTGTCTCCTCTCGCCTGAACCCGCGGTATGGGTTCTTCCGGAGCCGTTCGAAAAATTCCCATTTTGTTTGTCTCCAAACGCTGCCTATGCACTTCTTCAGTCTCATTGTCTCAAAGATTATGAACTCAACTTGCGTTACACGTACGCTAGCCGAAATTTTGACGTGTGGCATTTTCTTATTACTAACAATAAATAACATGACGATAAACCTTTAAACTCACATCAAAACACACAAAGTTTTGCTGTTGCGAAACAAACGGCAATTGAATACGAATTAATGCCAATCTATCAATACTGTATGAACACGCCCGTCCAATCCAGTGGTTAACAAAGAAAAGAGAAAGAGAGTTTATGATCGTTTCACGGCAAACCTTATAAGTCGCAGTTGATTTTGAACTGTTTACAACAACAGATGGAGTGATATTGCTCGCCCTCTCTCACTCACACACGCTGACAAAATTACGCTAATAATAACACAGTGAGTGGTATGAATGGTATAGGAACGCCTAATAGGACTTTTAACTTGCAGTTGATGTTTACGCGCCTTTCTCTCGGCAATTCAATGGATTTATAAATAAATATTAGCATTAATATCTTCTGAACTCTGCAATATATCTAGGTGAAACATACACGAAACCTTAAGTTAAAATTCCTGTTTCAATCCCTGAAATTTCCATTGAAATCCGTTGAGTCGAGACGAGAGCATAACAGATCAAGAGTATAAACATTCCGCATTCGCTTCGGAGATTAAAACGCGAGTCTGTAAAGCAGCCTTCCCGTAGAATGTTTTCATATTATGAGATTTTAAAACATTTCCGTATGTTTTTTAAAAAAAATTCTTTACAAAAAACTAGTTCCAACAATAACGAACACAACAAAAAAAGAATTATTGAATTTTGTGCAGTCTTCCGGTAATTATGTGAGAACATTCATTACGGCGATTCTTTTATGTATATATATCAACCCTAGGGTCCTGTGTTCGAATCCTGGCATGGGCTTGCATTTTTGTGCCGTTATGGTCGCGAAGACTGTCGGAGAACAGATGCGCTGACCACGTATAACTCCGAATTCCGGAATGACAGTCCGCAGTTGACTCGTTACTCTGTGTGAGTGTGTAAATTTATTGCATTTTAAAGGGCCAAGCCTGGGGACAATGTTTAAATTACAAAAAAAAAAATGAATATACATAAGTTATGCATTACAAGAAAAAGAAATACATAAATATGGGGAAAACATACCGCTCCATTACTCCTATTAGAGGATATTATAATAAGCCGAGGGTTTTAGTGGAGCTGGTTGTTAAGACAGGCTGGAAAAATGTTTATTTATGATGTAAAACACTGAAGAATTTCCCGTTGCTGACAGGCAAAGGTAGAGTTTGACTTGTCTCGGGGGCTGTTAATATATTGGAGACGCACTCAGTCTCGCTGATTAACAGAATGTCGTTTCCGAATGCATGGATAATGTTTGCACCAGTCAGAAAAGTTACCATCTAGTCTGTGAGAGAGAACTCTTGTTGGACCCTACGAGCAGACTTGAGAAGTAAAACACTCGGCAATAATCAGACAAGGAGCCAAGGTTTAGATTTACACTTCACCGCAGTAAGCGCGACAACCTCATCGCATACAAGCCACAACAGAACTCAATCGTTACGTAGAGTAAACTGACAAGTCATCTGTTGGGTGAACCAAACTCAAGCAAAGTTTCATTAGCAAATGACACTGGCAATGTGAACTTTTGAAATTTTAAGTCAACGATATAGACTGAAGACTGCAGATTTTATTCTTTGGTGCCACCTGCGACGGTCTGCTTATGGTTGAAAGTCATCGGATCGGACAGGCGCCGGTTGTGGTCTGCTTCCGATTCTTTGTGTCGGAACGGAATGACTGCATGTTGTTCTGCCTGCTGCGTGTCACGCGTTGGCTCGAAATAATCGAGACATCTACCAAAATTTTAAAATCTCCTCGTTCTCGACTCAAATCAAAAGCTCAACACTGCTATCGCTAGCGGCCCGGAATTTAATGACTCGTCTCCGCACCAAACGTCTTTCCCTTTCGTCTATTATGGCTCCGAATTCTCTCCTTCACTCTCCTAATAGCTTAATAAGCTTATCCATTGGTTGGAATTTACAAAATTACAGCCAATAGGAAATTTTCTGCCCCCGGATGCGAGCTCATGTCTTCGTACATGTTCATTTTCGTTACGCAATAGCTGTTTCCAGTTAGCTACGCGTAGCTTCGAAATTAACAAAAGTAACGTCTTTTTTAAAAAAAAATTGGAACGAACCTACCATTTATTTAAAATATGGACATTCATTGTCCGTAAAATGGTGTTCCCATTGTCCAAAAGAAAGGTCTAACGTTGACCTTCACAAAATATATACTACATACAAAAAAAATACTGGATTAAGAGTTCTCGGGAAGCACTTCACCTGAAGACGATGGCAGTGTCAGCCATGCAAACGTTGTGGACTATAAACTACGTCACCCGACTGGAATCCTGAGAACTCTTCATCCAGCATCTTCGTCGGGAAAATCTACGTTCTCTATAACACAATAAATACTTCGCCGGCCTTTACATTCTCACAAATAATTTTAAAATATTAACAATTATATTTTTTTACTTTTCTTTGAGAATTATATTAATAACTTCGTATCCAACTCGCAATATCGATTTGAAACTGTGGTCACTTTTCTTAATCTTCCGTATAAATTTATATTGGTGCATTACACATTTGAAAATACTTATTAAAATAAATAAATAATCCACTTAAAATAATATTTTGTTGCTTTAAGATAGATTTATTGGGGTTCAAAAAGCGCTATTTCTACATTGCGACTTGATCCGAGAGGAGTGGGGATAACAGTCACACTGCTCCCTGTTGGGAAGCCCTGGAATTGCCACTCTATTATCTTATAATGTTCTTTGGCCACAATACTGCGTTCCCTACATTACAAATAATAACACTATTTGCTAACTGAAAACAAAACCCACTATGGCTTAACGGTTGAGTTCTGTTGTAGGTTGCTTACCATGAAGTTCAGTCGTGTTTATCGTCTTTGTTTATACTTTGGAGTCTTATTTTGCAATGACCAGTTGAATATCTAGTCTAAATCTCAAAGAAGACTATCAACGTCGTTTGGCTGCTTACTTTCCCTATAAATAATGCAGGCGTCCGCGAAGAGTTTATGTATCTACTAAAATCATTAGAGGACCTATAAAGTTTCTCTGGGTCACGCCAGAAGTTTTCACAACAGGATAAGACAGCTCGGAATTTACTCTAACTTTCAGTTACCAAATCTAGTTTAGTTATGCGTATTTAAATCCTCCTGGCACTTAGTTTCTTTATTAGAAGACGATGCGGATCGAGGTCGATAAATTTTGAGAAACGTACAATTATGGCATCAATTCCGTCACCTTCGTCAGGTTTGTCTTGGCACTAACTGACTTTCACAAGAGTATGTAGGACGAAAACCATGCTGGCCGATGACTAGATATCCATTTTCGTTGGAGAGGTAAAAGAAAACTGTGGTAGATACAATGAGCCCTGCATTGTTCGGTGGAAACAAAAAACGAAGGTAAAGTTTAGAACAGTTAATGCCTCACTGACTCAAAACAATTATATTACTTAAATATATCTGATATGTAGGTAAACATTAATTTTATGGTGAATAAATATGATAAGTCTGTTACAAGAAGTTAACTTATTTATTCGAGTTCACCTTCCTGACAATATAATTTGGGTTACGTTTCACTCTTGGTCCTCGAGATTATTTCTTTCTGAAAATAATCATTTGCGTTATCCTGCGTGGATTGGTTTTATATATAAAGTCGTAGGATGGGGAAGGAAAACTCGAACGCGAGACCTTCACTTGGCGTTCTCAACCTATTGAACTATTCGAGTTAATTGGCCGTCAGGTACGAGCTTTTTCCATCCATTAAAATACATACATACATACATACATACATACATATATATATATATATATATATATGTGTGTGTGTGTGTGTGTGTAATTCAAGTATATTACGCACCTATAATGTTACTGAATATCCATCCTTCATTTAAATCCTAAAATTAGACTGCGAAGAATGTTATTTGTTAGATTGTGAGTCTTAGCTCAGATCTATAGAATAGACGGAAGAATCTTGGGGAGTCGACTCGGACAGCTTAGTTGAAAAGGAATTTTTCGCATTTGTAACTGTCAGAAACTGAGACACAAACCTAAAAGATTTAGGGCACACGAGTGATTTGCGACAGCCAAAGTCAGTTCCTTACCCAGACATCCCTATTTGAACAATGACACAAAGTCAGAAAAAGTGAAGGTCTCCACGAATAACTTCAATTTACGGGTTACTTCAAATATATTGTGTCTTGATCCAGTAAAAACTCTCTACAGTTTCTAAAAATTCAATTCCTAATGAGGAAAATTCATCGTAATAGGCGATTTTGCTGGATATTGAGTTAATTGATAAATTAAAATGTTCCCAAAAGGGTGGCAATGCTTAATATATATGAAATTAATAACAAACTAAATTATAAAAGTTATATAAGAAAATGAATGAATGAAAGTAGCCTACGTTGTCCCATTCAGGACAAAGGCCTCCTACAAGTAGGGGTAGCTTTCAGTAGTCTCATGCGGTCAGCTAATCCGCGTAAGATGTCTTATTAATACACTACACTGCACTATCACTTAGTTGTAGTTCTACTTCTTTCCACTTATTTCTGTCTCTGGCTATTCTGATCCATTGTCCTCCTGCTTGTTTTTTGAATGGGTCCGTCCACTTCCGTCTTGGTCTTCCTGGGAGTCTCTTGTCTATGTAGGGGTCCCATGTGGTAGCTTGTAACGTCCATCTTCCGTCTTGTAGCCTCACAACGTGTCCTTCCCATTTCCATTTGGTCTTTGTAGCCTGTTGTGCAATATCTATTGTTTCTGACATCCTATGTATAAAGATGTTCGATACTCTATCTTTCAGAGAAATACCAAGGATCTTCCTCTGCATTTTCCTCTGGAATACTTGTACTCTGAAGCCCATGTTTGACACCCATACAATAATACTGGAAAAACGCAGTTTTCTAGTGTCTCCATTTTGAGCTTCTTATTTAGGGTTCTATCCAACAATATAAACATTAAGGACCAGAAAGTTTTCCAAGCTGATGAAACTCTTCTCTTTATTTCTTCTTCCATTGTGTTGATAAAAGAAGTTATTTGTCCTAGATATATATATTGTGATGTATTCAGTAGCTCTGTTCCTTCAATATATATTGGGGTTTGTACTCCGTTTGTCATCACTTGTGTTTTAGATTTATTCATTGAGAGTCCTGCCAACTTGCTGTGTGAGTTACTCTCTTGAAGCATTGATTGTAACTTTCTTGGAGTCTTGGCGAATAGAACTATGTCGTCTGCAAACCTCAAGTTTGTTAGTCTCTTGCCATTTTTCTTATTCCATTTTAATTTTCTTAATATGTCTTCCAGTATACCGGTAAATAGCTTTGGGGAAATAGGGTCCCCTTGTCTGACTCCTCTTTCCACACGGAAATGTTGGCCTGTTTTTTCAGTTTTTACTTTAGCATAACTTTGTTTATAGATTTTTCTTAATAACTGGATGTATTTTACTTCTACTCCTTGGTTGGTCAGTGCTTGAAGTATGTTTGAGTGTTCGATTGTATCAAAGGCTTTGCTGTAATCTACAAAAGCTAGCCAAATTTTTAAGTTATTTTCTTGTGACTTTTCTATTATTTGACTGATGGTTTGGATATGGTCCACTGTACGGAAGCCTGCCTGTTCTGAGGGTTGATTCTCGTCAAGTGTCTTTGTTATTCGCCTTGTTAGTATTTTTGTGAACAGTTTATATAAGTTTGACATTAGGCTTATAGGTCTATAGTTGTTCAAGTCATCCTTCGTACCTTTTTTGTGAAAAGTCCAAAACATTTCCACTTCACTCAATTTTCTTATTACTAACCCTATTAATATTCTTATATCAAGAATAATTAATATTTTTGAATTGCTTTGGGCAGGCCGCTTGATGTTAGCAGGTAGACTATTCCAGTCCCGAATTGTTCTATTTAGAAATGAAAAATTTCCTATATCAGTTGTAAATCTCTATCCAGAAACTTGGGTATTTTAACGATACCCAGTTTTTATATACTCGAAATGTTTAAGTTCACTGGGCGTAAACACGGTACATTTGCAATAAACGGTCAAATCATCTGCAAAAGCATTAAACATCTTTCAACTGAAATGTTGGAAATCTTGGATCACATCTGCTTTGGGAGAAAGCCCTGTTTAAAAATTATATTCTTTTCGGCCTGTATTTTTTTTATCAAAATTTATAAATAAGTACTTCAAAATCCAACCTGAAGCAGCCCGAAAAATGTATTGAATGAAAATTTTGTCAGCAATTTTGAAGTTAATTTATTCGATTTAATTATACCAGTATCCCCTTGGTTGGTTGATATTCGACCGTAAATTATTAAATTTGTAAAATTGAACGTTATTTCAAAGCCTGCATTGCAAATCCACAATCAAAAGTATAAAAAATTCTTGGAATAACATTGAGTGCGCATTTAAATGTCTCTCTCAAAATAATTTCATCATTTTGTATACTTAAATTTGCATTTGGCCTATTATTAAATGTACGCGAATAAATATCTCTTATTTGTGTCTCGCTCACACACGGCAATGTTCAATAATACTTCATCGATATTTCTACTCAGTGCGACTCCGTGTCCAGAGAGTATTGTGTGTTTCACATTCAGTATGAACGTAAACAATGAACGTTTTTCAAAATTTAAATTAATGTATTGCATATATTGCATATTACATATTATTCATAAATATTATCGTTCTGCACTCCTTTTTGGGGGGTAAAGGGCTACATGAGGGTAATCCTGAAACAGGCAACTCCCCTTTAATAGCATAGGAAGGGAATTGAAAGGGGAATGTGGACGGCAGAGCATTTAAATTCCCTTCCTACGATATTAAAGGGGGGTTGCCTATTTCAGTATCACCCTCTTGTAGTCTGTTAAAAAAAGTTCTGCACTCCTTCTCCATATGACTTTCTTTAATATTTTTTTATTTCAAGTCGCATCAACTACAGTGGTTATTAGCGACTACGGTAGGGGGAACATGTTATATGAGTTTTTACTATGCCAAATCTCAAACATACGTGCCGTGCAATGTACTTAAAAAGTGGTACAAAGTTTTTTCTTCACGAATGAATATGAATATAATATTCATCAAAATTTTCCAAAGGAACTCAGAAAAACAAATTTTTTAAATGATATCTTATATATATATATATATGTGTGAATTAATAAAAGTTTGTATACAGTCAGAGTTCCACAATATGTCTAGTAAAGATTTCTATGTATTAATTGTTGGCTGGAATTCCATAATAATCGATAAAATGTGTAGAAATTTGAATTATACTTCCCTTCTGTTTCTTCTTTCATGAACGACTTAAATGCAAGAAATTACTACGCGGATCACGATACATGGATGACTCGGGATATACAAAATCAGAGTTATGATCATAAAAGAAATATTTAACGTAACACTTAAATTATGTTTAGTGAGTAATCTTCGTTTTTTAGGGTGTATAGTTAATAATGACATCTCTAGTAGTGTGTCATTTTACATTAAGTTGCCATCATTATATATACTTAATCTCTGTGTATTTATAGACGTATCATATTTCCTATTCCAGGCCTAAAGGAAAACCCAAATATAAAATCAAGAGCAAGTGTTATAATAATTTCTATTCTTTTCCTCCACACTTTGATGTTCGCGACCTGTGTTACTGCTAATATATATCCAAGGACTCGTAGCACTGATTCGTCACTGAGATTATAATTAGGGTAACATAGTTCCTCCCTTCCTATGCTATTAAAAGGGAGGTGTCTACTTCAGGATCACCCTCATGTAGCCTGCTAACCCCCCCCCCTTCCCCCACCACCGCCATAAAAAACGCATCATGAACTTCTAACCTTGTTCTTGATATAATTTATTAAGTGAAGCCAAAGTAATTTTATAGAAATTCATCAGAGCTTTACCCCCTTTTTCAATATCATGTAGTCGTCAACGAATGTTTGCACAGTAGGCTTTAATCATCAATTATATTAATATAAAGTTCAGTATTAATTTGGGAACTGATGAAGTTTTATTAAGTAGGATGTAAGAAAGTAGATCGCGGCCGGAACTCACCTGAGCTGCGACGACTGTAATGGTAAAGCAGGACACCGTCTCGCAGGTAGGAAAGCAGGAGGAAGAAAGTACCGGTGCAGTGCATCGGCCATGCGTTTAGGAGTGGGGGAAGGAGGGGAAGGGAAGGGAGGCGTACAGTTCCCTGGAAAAGAAAAATCCTCACACGGAAAACCTCGTTTGCGCTGGCCGATGTAGTCTCAAAACGTGTGTAAATGAAAAGGTACGACTCATTCGTCCAAACATTCTTTTGCATAAAGCGTCTCGTACACGCTTTTTTTTTTCTGGAGCTCTGGTAAACCTTTTTACACTTAAAAGTAGCTCTAGCACAAACTTCTCTGTCAGAGTCGGCGCTAGATATCGCATATACTCCCGTAGCTGTTTACACGTGATATTTTGCTCGCGTCATATTTCTCTCTTAAAAGAAAGTTGAGTTGTGGCAGCTCAAGTAATAACGGCGGCAGAAGTTGTCTTTTTATTGGACGAGGATGAAATTCATTGACGACAGGAATAGGGATACACGTGGGAGCTAAGCTCTCGCAGGTGTTTCTCTCCAGACTTTAAATGCTCGTCCTCCCTCTGGTATATCAAAGTTCTGACCTGTCATTTAAGAGGTCCATGCACCAAGATCGCAGCCCTTGGGCACACGATAAGAGTTGTACTCTGGATCAGTCGGGCAGCTGCCTCCTAAAACTGGTTGAGACGCGGAGAAGGAAATTCTGTGACCCCACAGTAAACTCCTCTCTTGTCATACGGAAGGGCTGAGAATAGTACCCAATAGTTTCCTTTGCATTTCTGTTAGGTATGATCCTTAACTATAGTCCGGGGCCCCTGGTCAGCCCTTGGCTACCTTGCTCTACATTCCACGTCCCTCCTTTGCACAATTCCTTTCCTATTCTATAAAAGGAGAGTTGCCAGTTTCTGGATCACCCTCGTGTAGTCTAGCACTCAAAAAAAAATTAATTGACGATGAATATTCCCAATAGTTGATTCCTTCAACTTCTCCTCTTTTGCTGTTTAGTTGACATATTCAAATCTTTTGATATCTCGCGGATCGTTTACAAATTCCTTAGCAATTATTTTTATAGACGTATCCAGGGGTGAAATTATAAAAATGTTTTACGGGAACGCATTTTGTTAAGTGCACAAAAAATATTCATAATTATAATTTCCCTTTGTTTTGTAAATAATCACAAAAATAACAGAAAATCATACAGAATCATATAATATTTTCCACGAATTCAAGTAGTAATTATCATAGTTCCATTTCGCACCGTTGCATTCCTTTAAATGAGTTGGCGAGTCGTCTTCCTTTTCCTAGCCAAGATTTTACATACGGCCTTTGGTCAGATTCGTTTATAGGGGGACATATAAGATGATTTCAGTGATAAATCATTATGCATTGAGTTTTTCAATGTTTCCAAAAAAATTATTTTTATTCTTGCTGATGATTTTAAACTGGAACAGCGTTCCGTCTCCAAATCTTTTACCGGAACATTGTTCCGGCTTACTTTCACCCCTGGATGTCACTATACTGCCGTCGAAAGGAAAGAGACATTAAGTCTAAAAATGCGTTTGATAAATCAAGTGATAAAGTTATTGAGCTTCAACATTTACATAAATCCCTCATCTATTTTGAAAACGGTTTTATCCGTACCAAAAAATATGAATGTCTTTATAAATTAGTGAAATTTTTTCAAAAGTCTAAATTTTTACTTACTTTCTTTCTACTTTGGACGACAGTGTAATCCTGCAAGGCAATGTCCCATAAAATTGGATTTTCTTCAAACACAAACACAACTCTGTGGGCGGATTCCTCCTCGTTTCGTTTGTCCTTCTGCCTAGTGACGAGATTTGTGTAATTTCATATTTAGTGATTTACGATATTTAATTCTCTAAATAGTTACTTTACCTAGTGGGTGTTTTTATGCATGCTGTATATGTTCCAGTTTTTATAACGGTAAAAGATTTATTATTAATTTATTACATTTTTAGCAATGTTGGGACAGAATTATTTTGTAATCTTTATGTAATGACGCGTCCCATTTCTTCAGTCGAGGAAAAATGGTGTAATTAAATAAATCAAAATCGTCCGTGCCTCCTGCAAATTTTTAAAATATCGTTTATTTGCGAAATGATTTCTTAAATTTTAGGGGACCAGGTGCTTCATCTGAACTCTACCAACTTTATTGTTTCTTCTATTCCACGGGGTGAAATTATTCCGCGGCTTTCTTCCTTCCACATTTCTCCTTTGTCGAAAGTTTCCATAACATCAAATAACAGGTACTACCAACTCACTCTGCTGCTAGAGAGAAAACTTTGGCAGTGCGTGCGTTAGAGAAACGGAGAAGTGACAGGGAAATGTTCGACGATGATAAAGTGGCGATTACACGCGTAGATCAAACGCTGTTGCTAGAGCACAGCAGAGTGATCTCTGTCTTTTTATCCTCTAACATCTCTTTCAAGTGTTTACACGTCTCTGGCAGCTCTGGTTGACAGAGCTCAAAGAACTCGATTGTATGGGACCAACCAGTCTTCTGCTCAAAACATTTTCGTATACCGCTTCCGGTGATATTACGCAGCGTTTTCCATTGTATCTCTTACACTGTCGAAAAATTGGTCCCTTTTAAAGCCGTTTTTATTTTTATGATCGTATTGCTTAACTGTTGACTCATCGAAGACCATTCTGCCATAACTCGTCGCCTTGAAGTTCTAACCATGGTGTTTTCCAATACACAGTTTCGTTTCTTGGTCGTACGGAAATATCCACGTTTTATGAGCTGCATTCAGGCTCTTATCATTCTGACTTTTCGAGTTTAACAAGAAACCTGATATTATCAATCTGGTAACTCGTGAGGAAATATGGAGACGTATGGAACATGACTGGATGTGGCACTAGGATAATTGAAATATTTATAAGTGCAGGACAAATAACATTTTCGGATATGTTAAGTGTTAAATAAAATTTAGTAGTGTATTTGAAAAGTTTAAATTTAACGTCTGTTATATATAACAAAACGTTTAATGAACTTTTGTCACGAATATTCGCTGAATTTGTAATGAGGGATCTAGAGACCCATCGTTTAAACAAATTAAAGCTAAACCGACTAATTACTACCGATATGTCGATGAAAGTTTTTGCATCGTTAATAAAAACAAAATTAACCGCATTATTGATATTTTCCAAAATTATCACGAAAAATTACAGTACTACGTGTTCCCTCCGTTGGACTTTATATGGGACTTTATTATGTTTTGATATTGTTGAGGTAAGGTTGATTTCGTCTCCATATATATATATATATATATATATATTTAATTTTACCTTAACTTCAGCTTCCTTGATTTAATTTGCTGCAAATATTTACTCTATTGGAAGAAAACCTGAGGAAAGCATAAAAATATGCCAAATCGTTCTTACTAATTAAATTTAAAGAATAAAGTCTATAAAAGGTCAGTAGCTGTTTTTTAGTAGTGTATTGATTGTTAAATGATAAATCTTTAACTCTAATTAATTTTTTTCTCAGCTACTTAATAATTCAAACTCCGATAAAGAGAAACAAAATTATATTAAAAGGCACAACTTACAAAAACTTATTATCTAATTCTTTATACATGTTAAAAGGGATATGGAATTCTATTAAAATAAAATAAATATATTAATTAATTAAACAGAAAAATGCTTTAAATTAACTGCACCTTTTATTAATCAGATCTGGAGATTTTTTAAATTCCTATTTTCTCTCAATTTCTCAATTTAAAGGAATTGTAAAGACTTGTAAAGACAATGGCTTGTGTATTTAAAAATTTGTATTTTTTAAATAGTGTTTCATGAATATAATTAAACTTCGTCAAATTAATATATGCCACTTGTCCATCGATATAAGTTACTGAAGTTGAAACTACTTGCTTATATATGTTTGGAACAATAGTTTCCAGACTTCTGTTTTGATTTATTTCTACAAGGACCTTGTAATATTGTTTTCAGATTTGATGATGCGAATACTCAAGGATCTTCCTCTATGACACTTGCATTTAGAATTTAACATCTTTGATCACCTTTAACCTATACTTGCCCCCACCCCAAATATATTATTGGTGAAATAATCAATTTCAAGTGAAATTAATTAGTTTATAATTATTTGGATAGTTTTATTCAATATAACTAGTGTTTTTTTACTATAAAGCGACTGCCTAACGCTATATTTTATTAATATTCCCATAATATCTTTAAGAACAGAAGAGGGAGGCAAGGATGGAATCTGAAGCAGATTGGGGAGGATGAGGGTTGTGCTAGTTATGAGGAAATTAAAAGGCTTGCGCAAGATAGGTTAGCATGGAGGGTTGCATCAGACCAGTCTTAGGACTGAATACCACAACAACATATTTAAGTCCGGCTGTAAATTTATCCAAAACATTTTCACATATTGAATAACAATTTTCATATTTTAAACGTATCTTCATACCACTCAAAGAAAATACGTTTTTATTTTTTAATTATTAAAGAATTGAGAACATTTTTCAAATATTATAAGTCAATTGATTCTTAAGATTTTTTATTAAGAATTCAATTAAATACTTATTGGTAAATAAGTCATGATTTAAGTGGACAAAATAATTACTATTAAAATGAAAAGAATTTTCTCATATAAATTTATTAAATGAATTAATGTTGGAACCGACAGATAAGAAAACTTACCTGAAAATGGATGAAGACATTCAATTTGAACTGTTGCATTTGATATCAATACTTATTATACGAAAAGACACCGTAATAAGAAATGCGATAAGCCCTCATGAATGCTTAAGCGCCACACTTACGTTTTTGTCTATTGACAGGAAATACTCAGTTTTGCAGTTTTCTACGGCAATCTCAAGCTCTTTCAATTCCAGAAACATGTGATGCAATAGAATCAAGTGCTAACGAAAGATTTAACTATTCACAAGCTGCTTACTTTATTGGAAACAATAAATATAAACATTATATTGTATATAATAGAACTGTTTGTATCTTTTGGTAAAGAAAATTTATTTAAATAATTACTGACCGAAAAATTGTCTCCGAAGCCAGGACCTTGAGAATAAACTTGTCTTTCAAGATTGCATCATTTGTTAATTTAGGCAAATTAAATTCACTAATGTAATCATGCGAGTAATTCTTCAAACTGCCATCAAAAATCACACAATTGACACTTAATTAATTGACGCGTTTTAGCTCAATTCCTCCACAAAACTGAGGGCTGGCTTGAACTGAAGTTGGTGACATGGACACGTTCAAACTTAATTGCGAATCTGCAGGCTCGCGAGCAAAATATCAAGCAGAGTTTGAAGTCCTTCAAGCCCGAGTAAGTCTGTAAGACTTTTCATCCACACGTTCCGTTTTACCTTCAGACTTTGAACTGCGCAGGCAAGACGGAACTTTCTGTGAGGCGACTCAGCATTTTCGCTTATACCTCTTCCACTGTTGAAAAATTGGTCCTTTTTAAAAGCAACTCTTATTTTATTATGATCGTACTGCTTAACTGATTGACCAATGGATGGCCATTCATTCTACCATAACGATCAACTGGTCGCCTTGAACTCAAAACGACTAATGCGTATTTCTTTTCCTTTGAAGAAGGTATTTCCCAATGCACCGTTCCGTTTCCTGGTCGTACGTAACTATCCACGTTTCATCAGCTGCAATAAGGCTCTTCATCAAGCTGACTTTTTATGTCTCACGAGAAACCTATTTCCGTATATGGCATTTTCCAGGGTAGCGTTAAATTACAATTATGTCCAATAACACATCCACTGAAAAAGAGTCAACTAATCGAGTCGTAAGGTGTCATAGCACAAAAATACAGTTCAAGGCCTGTAGAAATGCGTCACGAAAGACAGCTCGTAAGTTACAGCATGTTTTGCTGTTGCACGATAATGCACGGCCACATGCCAGACAGAAAACCACGGACGAAAACTTGAATGACCAACATTGAAACACCAGCCTTACAGTCCTGACTGGTTTCATGCGATTACCATCTGTTTGATAAACTGAAGGAATCGCTTCGTGGAACGAGTATTGACGATGATGACTTACTATTGGACGCTGCCAAACAGTGGCCGGTCCAGGATTTAACCATGTGGGTACACAGGCCGTAGTTGAAAGGTGGCGTAAAGCAGTTCAAAGCGATTATGTGGAAAAATCATTTCTTTTTTTGAGAAGTGTATCTACACACTATAAAAATAGGAAAGCTGTAGGATGAAAGGGTAATTTTAAAATAAATTGGCCTTCGTATAAGAGTCCTTTAACACAGATTTTAATTTTAATAGACAAAATTAAAATTAAACATAAAACAATATAATTGTTACTGAATAGAAAATTTATGGTTTTTGGGGCCGGTACTGTTTCCGGATCTACCTGTCGTATCTGAGTATCCGATTTTTCATTTTCCACTCCTTTTCTCAAAATATCACCTGGCTGTTTTGAATATTTCTCACAATTCGTTACATTGGGCAGAAATCAGATATTCACTCTAACTTTAACTACGTTCTCTCAGTTCATTCTCTCAGTAAAACAAGCTCTTAGTTTGTACACTTATATAGGAAGGACATATTAGAAAACCTACTGTCCTCACAGTCCCCAAATTTTGTAAATTTTATCAACCGGACCCTCTCAAAAATCAATTTAGTAAATCCTGATGTTCAGCGACTCTACAATTCTTTATGTTGCATCCAAGCACCGTGAAATACGTCATTTCAAACTACTTAACAGGTCAGGAAGCCTTAAGACTGTCTTATCAACTGACGGGAATGTTAGATTTTGTGTTTTGTCTCGGGGATATCAACCTATCCCGAATCTAGTCGCAGTTCTTGTTTAATATGAATTTAGACCATATATATTGACTATAATTAATTTATAAAATGAATACTAGAAAGAGGGAAATTAACATAAAACGTCTTTCTACGGTAAGATGAAGATTTACGTCCTTTCTTAAGCACTCGACGGAAGTAACTCCCATACATGTGATACCCATGTTTGCATTTTCGGTGTAGCTGTTACCAGGAATCTTTTACTCAATAATTTTCCCTACAAATAATAAACTTCGCTTAGTATTAGTAGCATATAGGGGAAAACAAGGAATGAGTGTTAAATTTACTTGCAAATAATGCAGTCGAGGTAAAGAATAACAACTTAGACCACAATGACTTTCGTAATATCCAAATGGCCGTGGCCCTGAGATATTCTCTTTTAGGTTTATTTTGGTCTACACTTACATTAACTTTGGACGCTGTCAACACCGATTGAAAATTAACTTCATAGGCTCTTTTTAAACCATCTAAAAAGTAAAACAGAAAATGAAATCACCTCTTGTCGTAAATTTGTCAAAATAAATGTGTTAAATACAGATTTTCGAATTCAGTAGAAGAATATATACAATAATAATTAAATAACTGAATGATATTACACAATATTTATCAATCATTTAAAGGTTTTTATAAATTTATGACAATCCAAACGGGCGTGGATTACCACATGCTAAATCATATATTTAAATTTAGAAGCAACACTGATATTTTATAAAAGCTAGAAAACAGGGAAAATTCTTTACAACAGAAAAACAAAATTTCCCGTCACGTAGTGTGATGAGACGCCAGGAGAGACACTTTGTGGGCTGGGAAGCGCAGGTCGCAATATGATTAGTAAATGGATCTGGCAATATTGGAGATGAATAGGGGCGAAAATAGTTTTCCTCTGAGATAGAGATAGAGCAAGAAAGTCATTGTTCAGTTTGTCTCCTGAATTGTTCAACTGAATAACTGTTGAAGAAACACTTCTCCGGAACCAACTCCTCTTGAAGAACAAGTCAAACGAGTAAACTAAAGCCGTTATATACGGCGGTAAGAGGTCAAAAATCCTATGAGGAGGATGGCGTTGCAAGATCAGCCTGTAAATTCAGGTCTGGACAAAAAAAAACGCACAACGATCTCAATTCAAGGACAACGGAGGATGCAACATGTCATGCAGCCAACAGAAGAAGAGTCCCAAGGGTCCCAGTCGCTTATATTCGACAGGCACAGAGAATTATGTATGATGCCTTCCAATGTATATCTCTACTACGTGTATTATCATCACGTCCTAACTGAGATATTATTTATTTTGGTCTACCGACAGATTAATTTGTCTGTTATTTGTTGCTTTGAATAGACAGGTTAATTATAAAGATCATATTTCAGAAATTATATAAATCATGAAGGTTAAAATATTACTGAAACCTATTATTATTAAATATAATAATTGTAATTAAGAATCAAATTCAAATAATAAATTCAAGGCGTTGCAGTTGTCAGTATAAAAGGAGCAATTACGAATACATTTTAAAGTCATTTTCAAGAGTAATATGTAAAATATGATACTATTGAGAGGGCTGATATTATTAATACGAGACTTTGGAAACAGTGCGTCCGTAACTTTGTAGCGTTTATGACATGTTTTATGTAATACCCTAGCAAAGCACGGGTACTTTCCCAGTATCCTATTATTAAAAAAGCATGTCGTTCTTTAGCGAGCACCAACCTTTTTACATACTAAGCAACTGAAAACTGTTTAGAGACGAATGACGACTAGACATTACATTATGAACGTGTAACAGCACAGGGTGTTTAAACAAGAATCGTCCGACTTATAACCCTATGTAATTGAACAATGTTCTGAGTTTTTCTTGAGTTTCGCGTGATTTTCAAATGATAGGCTTCCTCTATAATGGATAGACCATACTGGGCAAAATGATTCCGAATTTGAATAACGTGAACATTTGTCTTGCATCTCAAGTGGTCATATTGATCACATTTGAGTTGCCATTTGTATTTATTATTTCCAAATATTGGGCATCTGCCCAGTAGCATTTACAAGGTTAGTATAGCGAAAAATTTATTCTAACAAATGATGTATATTTTGCTAAATCTGTTAGTTTGTTGAGTCCCCACAACAATCGATGTCTCCTGTTATCGGAAGAGCGTGGGAGGAATTACAAATACCCGACCTACCTGATGCAGTTTTCACTAAGATTTTCCCCGCATCTTTTTAAATGAATCACCAAGTAGGATCCTTAAACTATAGCCCGGTGACCATAGTCAACCCTTGGTCCTTGCTCTATCTTCCACATCCTCCCTTTTCCATCCCTTCCTATGCAATTATAGGTGACAACCATCAAAGCGGATAGCCCTCATGTAACCTGGCTTTCTAAAAAATTTAAATAATGCATAGTCTTTTATTTATATAGATAGGCTAGTAGTAGTTACTTCAGAAAAGCATAATGCAACATTAGAGAAATTTTCATTTTATGTTGCTTAAAGAATAATTGCTAGCAGGATGACTAATAGTTACGAGTTGTGCTACAAATACTCGAGCACCTTAAATTATAATGTGATCTCTCACGAAAATCAAAATTTTAGATTGAAGTTTGTAATTCTACGCAATAACTTAATACGCAGCTTAAAACGCAACTTTTGTATCCGATATGCGTGTGGAATTATTTTGAATAATCGTAAAGTGTTTTTATTTAAATATAACTTATAGCTCAGTATTTTTCTTTTTATATACGTTTCTTTTAGTTCTTACAAAGAGATTATTACAGATGAAAACAGTATATTTTTCAAGTTTTCTGTCTAATAAAACATTGAGATAAATTAAATATCCTGGCAATGTCATTCAATCATATACTTCAGAATAAACTGAAGGCAGGAACAATTTCCTTTCGTATAAACTGTTGTGAATGATAAAATTGTTAATTTACTTTGGTTTATCTTACACAATACTAAGTCTCGGTAAGTATTTTATTGTTCTACGAAAGGTGGAGGGCAACAGATGAGGAATATTGACGAAAAACCATTCTGCAAATGTATAGAGCATATTGAAGTGATATTGACGGAACAACGACTAAATGTTGTAACAGTCCCTGGAAGTTTCCTTGACCCCCGTAATTATAAATGGGTAATTGTTGGAGCATGTCTAAAAACGCGTGTTGTTAACGCTCTTATCCCTTTCGTACTGCTAATGAGCTCGTTATTTTAAATGATTTTGTGATTATATTTTCCTTGCGTCACTGAAGTGCTTAAGTTTCGTGCTATACGATTATTGAAACGTTTAACAATAAAGATATTCGATGTTTAGTGAACTTTAGAAATGAATAGGCTAAGTACGTTAGTTACGATTCAGGTATAGTACATGTAATATATCAGGCATAAAAGAATACACTTTCTATAATGAGATTGCCATTAACTGAAAAAGAATAAATTTACTGTGACTTAAAAATGGTGCAATTTTAGTTAGAAAACGTAGACTTAACACTGATACAGGATTTTACAGAATTTGTGTCTCATTGAATGTTCATGATGAAGATGGTCTTTAAGATTCTGTGCTATAAGAGATACCAGTTGCTCACAAGTAGTGATCAGAATGGCAATGTTGAATGAGAATCGACTGCTCTACATGAGATAAGTGGTATTAGAGATGTGCCAGGTGACAGATGTGAAGAACTGAAAAAAGTTTAATTTCAGGAAAATGCGTCAGATTCCATATTTATTTTCTCTCTTATGTAAATAACTTTCTCAGCTATGAACTCCAATTACGACAATGTTTCAATACACAATTATGAACTCGGAATTAAATCAACAATTATTAAGTGTTTAGTTTAAGTGATAATTTAGAAGATGACCTTGGGGTACACGAGCATAAAATAAATAATGGAAGTTTGATCAAAGCGACGAATATAGAGATATTATAAAATTGTGGATATTTATAGATGGGTTGATACATCTGTATGCAATACGTTTATGTGTGTTCGAGTTTATTCCGGTTGGTGGTCGGGTAAACTCAGGTTAGTACAGAACCCATATGTCAGACTAGAATGTTTGTTTATAATAAATTGATATTCTTTGCGCTCAAGTGAAAACTCCTCGGAGGAGACGAGATTAATTGTTAAGAAAGCACTTCATAGAGGCTTAAGACTTACTGAATCTGCAATAGTGAATTCAAAAATTCCAGGAACTGTCTTTAGCGGCGTCAGACAGTGGATTACCGTTTTTTAAAGATATTTTAATGGTAGACAGCTTCCTGTAGAATCAGCATTGCGCTACATACAGTGCAGGACGTCTTTTATAATTTTGCTACAAATTACAAATTGAAAAGCAAGGTGCCCACCATTGTAAATACTACACATAAAAATTGTGATTTGTTTTGATAACAAATGATGTGTTGACCAGAAAGAATATCCCGAGTCGGTCAAAACAGCTTTGTTATCTACAACACTTGAGGTAGAGAACATGAAGTTTTACCAGGAGGTGGAACGTCGGATAAAAAGCGAGGGGTTTCAGTTTCTTCATCTGGGTTCAGATTTTGGCAAATACAGTAACACACGAAGAGAAACAAGGGAAAAATTTTATGTCCCATAGATTTTTCGGGGAAACAGAGCGAACAAGCAACTGACTTTGGAGACTGAACACGCAAAGAAGCAGTGGAAAGCTTCTATTCTGTCTGTGATTTTTTTACTTTTGATTTATTTTATTGTATATTTCTTCCTAAAAACAAAACTTAAATGAAACATTGTTCTTGATTGGCATTACAGCACTATTTTTGTCTAAATCCATTCCCATGCAGTCTCGCCCTCTACAATGTAAGGCGATGGCGTTGACCATTAACCATAGTAAGTCGGCAAAGTGAGATATTACTAAATAAAATCTATATATTGTATAATAGTACTCTGGGACCCGATATTTTGGAAATGTTAGAAGTTATCATAGAGCGACCCCCACAATAACAGTGTGACGTCATCTCACATTATTAGACCGGCGCTCATGTACACAAACTTTTTAGTCGTGTTTTATTCAGTATTTATGTCTGTATTAACGGCTAACAGCGAGTTAAAATTGGTGGTTTACAATACGCAATTACTAGGAAGTTATAAGGAGGATAATACACAGACTTAAAATCCATAAAATCGCGCACAGGCATACACGAATCGAAGAATAAAAAATATCATATGCTATAAGTATGAATTGATAACATTACAGCGGAGTTGATAATATCATCGGGCAAAGAAGCAACATCATGGCTGTACAGGATAGTTTACGAAATCTACGAAACAGGAAGAATACCAGAAGATTTTAGTAAAAATATAATTATATTCATACCGATAATGACTGGGGCTGATAGAGATGCGAACACCACAGGACAATTACTTAAGTATATCATGCATGCAAACTATTAACGAAAATTGTATATAAGGGGATAGAACGACAAATAGATTGCGAGTTAGGAAAAGATCAGTTTTGTTTTAGGAAGACTGTAGGGAAAAAGAAGAAATATTGACTTTGCTCCTAATTTTAGAAGATAGAATAAGAAAAACAGGACTACTTTCATGGCATTTGTAGAGTTATAAAAATACTTTGATAATGTGAACTGGAACACACTTTTAAGAATTTTGAAGAGCACAGGAAAAAAATATCGAAAAAGGTTTGTCCACAACCTCTACGGAAGGCACTCAGCAGTATTAGCAATATTTAGAATACAAGAACAAGAAAAGAAAGCAGAAATCAAGAAAGGTGTAAGACAATGATGCAGACTGTCGCACAAATCTTTAACTTATATGTAGATCAGGGGAAGAAGTTAAAACTGAATATGGAAAAGAAATCATACTGCAAAGAAAATAAATGTAAACCTACGGTTTTCTGATGGTATTACAGTATTAGGGGAGTCGGAATTTGACTTGGAACTCATAATATATGGCATGACCGTGGTCCTGTGGGAAGAGTTTAACGTGAGGATTAATAGATAGAAAACCAATGTGATGGAGTGTATCAGTGTAGGATGGGAAGCAATGCAATAACAAAGGGTGTTACATTGGGAAGAAAGACTTTGAAGGAGGTTAAGGAATTATGCGACTTGGACAGCATAATAACTAGGGATGTAGACAGTAAAGTAGACAGAAAGAGTAGGATAGCACAGGCACGGAAGCTTTTCGCAAAACAAGAGGAACTTACTAAAGGGTAATATAAGTGTGAATG
This sequence comes from Eucriotettix oculatus, assembly GCA_034510155.1. Lineage (NCBI taxonomy): Eukaryota > Metazoa > Arthropoda > Insecta > Orthoptera > Tetrigidae > Eucriotettix > Eucriotettix oculatus. The sequence continues at coordinate 204,831,189 of CM067376.1, forward strand.
TTCGTATGGAGTGTGGCGTTATATAGGTGCGAAACGTGGACGATAGGAGTTGCAGAAATAAAAAGAATAGAAGCCTTTGAATGTGGTGCTATAGGAGAATGCTGAAAATCAGATGGGTGGATAGAATCACAAACGAGGAAGTTCTAAACAGAATGGGGGAAAAGCGAACAATATGGAGGACGTTGACCAAGAGAAGGGATAGATTAATAGGCCACATTTGAAGACATGAGGATCTTGCAAATTTAGCATTAGATGGAAGTGTGTAGGGTACGAACAGAAGAGGAAGGCCAATGACGGAATACGCCAAGATGATTAGGGAGTATTTGGGACGTGGTAGTTATTCGGAAATGAAAAGGCTTGCACAAGATAGGTTTGAATGATGAGTTGCATCACACCAGTCTTAGGACTGAATACCACAACAATTATGAAATGCAGTTTTTGTTTCGAATTTTTGTCGTTTTATGGTCGGCGAATAATTTAGAACCTATTGTACTTTTGTGTTGTCATTTTCAAATTATTGCTATACGGGAAATGAGAAAAAGTGTACATAAATGTATAGATTTTACGAAATTCATTATTCTCTCGTAATTTATACAGGGTTCTGATCAATAGCTCAAATGAAGTTGAAAATAAATATATTTACGAATATTTATAATTCAATTAACATTTTCTGCGAACGAATAATTACTATAGAAATACCGAGAACTTGTAACTTAAACAGTTTGTCGTCGTTTATTATTTTTATTTTGTTGAAAACTATAGTAATGAGTAACGAATGTAATCTGTAGTCGTTACGATTCTCTGTTTTAGCACCGAAAAAAATTTACAAACGCAGTTTCGGTCGCTTTCATTGACATCGATTTCAGCTTCAATGTGCTGAAAGTAATTCTGTAAAACGTATTGATTTATTTTCCTGATAATTGAGATATAACTAAATGAACCTATGGTGAACTCAGAGTTTCACTATTTTTTTTTAGAATGTTTAAAATTCTTTTGTGCATAGATGTTGGTACTTCTGTAAGGTTCGAGAATGTCATCAGGACAGTGGCGGCCAGGAGAAAGCGTCATCCTGCAACAAGAAGAAAGTCGTGCGGAGGCTTCAGCCTTGACCTTGATGTGCAGCGAAAGTTGAAGAACAACAACGAAGCCTTTATATATTTGGGAAATTCTCTAGAACACTATAGTGATGCTGTTGTTGTTGTATAATTACTGTCCCAAGTTTAATTCGGGAGGTATATGTATTCGCGTTTAAAACTAAGGAATAATAGAGAAAAATAAGTTGGAAATGTAAATGAATGCTTCGTCATACCCTGAAATGTCGATGATATAATATGGACAAACTACTGATCCATCAGTTTTAATTAACTATGGAAATGTATCTAAATTTTTACAGGTGCCCTGTTTTGGATATTTAGGGAATTGGCAACCGTAGCTGTGATGTCAGTGCTACATCACTACTATTATCAGAGAAAAAAATAGAATACGGAGAAAATTTTGCTTACATCCATAATGACGCATGAATCCCAAATAATATTAGAAATTAAAATTGATAAATATTGTTGATAAACATTATGTATAAATTCTAAAAAGGAAATAACTCAAATTTGAAAATGTGACAACCTAATAATGGTCAATGTTTAGGGAGATAAAGAGAGAGGTTATAAGAAGGAGTAAACGATTTTCCCGCTGCGAACAGGTCGTGTGTAAAATTTTGTTGTGAGAATGTAGCTTAAGTTAGAAAACTTTCAGGCAATGTCCATTATTTGAATGAATAAGTTGAAATTCTGTAAGTTCAAAGTGTGAGAATTAAACGTATTGGTCGCTCTTTGCAGTGGAAAAGAAAGTGCAGTGGTTAGGGTAAAAACAGATCCCAATGCAAATTAAATAAATCACTACAGCCATGGAATTGAAGGATAAGGTCAAGCTGTCTAGAATAAACGGAATGAGGAATAAATAATAAATAAAGTTTTATGTAACGAAATTACAGATATATGAACCTATGCACGATATGCAAGTTATTCTTTCCATTTAAACTCTGGGATTAAGAACGCTTGCTAACGTAAAAAAACTCAATTAAATATCGTAATTATTGGTGGTATTTGTGAATATAATTTTGTAACTTGATCTTGAGTCGTAAAGGTTCACAATTTAAAAAATTCTTTTGGTTGAATTGAGCAGAACTTTTTTGTCCATTATTTTTTCGTGAGTGAATGACTCAGCTTGTAGCAGTCCAAACCCCTTTTCTGCGATCATGACCACGCGATATGATTCGTGAGTGATTCAAACAGCAGGTAGCTTACGGATCACAGGAGCGAAGTGAATCAAAAGAGCTACCGCTCTTTCCTTCCGGTCCAATTATCACTCGCTCCGCAGAGGGAGCTAGTTCTTGGAATCACAATAGAGATAACAATTTCTCTTTCTACGTCATATTATCCAAGGAGCGTTAAATTTAAAAAAAGTTAAAAATAATCGGCATGCAGGAAATAAGTCTACGTAGATTGTAATGGATGTTCTCTGAAGATGTGGTGTAAGTTTATGGAACCGTTACTGATAGGAATGAGATAATATTGGTCTTTCACAGGCTAGTGATACGACGCGGAAGAAATTCGTGGCTGTTTAATTTCATTAGTTATGATATTTGAGGGTGAGAGTGTAAGGATATACAAACACATTGTCGGTGGAAAGCTGTACGTACTACACGAAGAACTGCTAATTACTGTAAACACCCCCCCCCCCCCGAAGCCCTTGAATTAAAATTAGCAAAACTGTAAAGCCTACGAAAAACACCAGAAAAAAAATTGTCAAATTCATTGTAATATTTTTAGCCGTTTTTGAGTTTCTTATGCTGAATCCGACCAACTATACGGCATGTTCGTTTGCTCTGTATGTATAAGACATTTTCGCGAGGAATATAGTATATGCATATTTCGAGTAATTTCCTTGAAGCCACACAAGCCAAAGACAAATAACTAAATGCACTTAGAAAGTTCTTCTGTTTAGTAAACACAGTAATGGAAAATAAAACTCAGTGTTTTGTTGCTATGAATGCTACATATTCAGTTTAGACAGAAAATTGAAGTCTATTACCTGAAATTCCTTTTGTCTCGACATTCCTACGTCAGTTTAATATTTTCAATTTGAATTATTCATCAACTGTAATTTCTATGAGTTACACTAAATTGACACAATAAAAGTAACTTGGAAAACGATTGACGTTTTATAATCGTTGTTATAATAAGTTGTAGCTGTGTAGCTTATTGCCGTGCGTATATTCACATACAAACATACCGTCGATGATTCTTAATCTTTGCGTCAGAAAATTCTCTCGGACTACGCTGCTTTGAAGGTCACACGCAAACATGTTTGACAGCTCGCAGAAGAACGTTCTGTGCCGAAACGGTTAAACTTTCACATTCAACGATCTCCCAAAACGCCGATAAAAACAGAATAAGTTGGCGAGAATCCTGTAAATTTATCTTCTTTTCTCATTATTTTTTATCGAAATTAACACGTGAAGAATAAAGTTTATTCTATGTAAAAGAAACTATGAAATTCACAAACTAACATGTTAGAAATAACATCTATAATATGCTTCCAAACCGTTACTGATAATAATTATAAGCGGAAATTTGTCATTGTAGGTAATAACTCACCAAAACATGGTTGCGGTCCGTTTGCGCGTCTCTAGGACAATGCGCATTCCGCGGAGGGATTCTGTTGGAGGGGAGAGTGGATTTCTCAAGGCTCACCAACAACCACAACCATCGACCTTACAGCACAAAGGACTCCATCCTCATAAATACATCCTAGGAAATCTCCTTCACCATTCCAGTTTTACAACATGGAAGTACTTTTAATCGTCAATTGAATAAGTTTCCTTCCGCAAGTAAACTAAACCGTGGTGTTTTTTCTTGCGCAGTTCATAACTTCCTTTTTCCATTAAGTTTTACTAAAAAATTAGTGCCACAGAATGTCTTTATTATGAATCCTCTATTTTCTTTGTGATTTTCAAGAGGGAATATATGTCATAAATAACTAACGTATTTAAGTGAATTGTGAATATGTTGTAATATTTTTAAATTAAACAATTTTTATACTTTTGTGTCTCTTCAAAAATTACGTCGATCGATCAATACAATATTTAAATGACATCCCATCGATAAGACACGGGAGCGAAAAATTAGCCTAAGTACAAGTATCTTATTAACTATTTTAACACGATTTTATTCAGTTTGTGTTCCAATAGTTGTGCGTTGCGTATGATTGGTTTGGACGATAATCGTGTCAATACACTTAACGCTTAAAGGAAGTTAACGAATTCTACTACGTGGGAAGTAGGGATGGTAGAAGACATAAAGAGCAGAATTGCACAGGCAAGGAAAGTTTTCGCGAAAATTAGGATTTACTTACGGGTAATAAAAGTGTGAATATTAGTAAATCGTTGCTAAAAATGTTCGTATGCAGCGTGGCGTTATATGGGTGCGAAACGTGGACAATAGGAGTTGGGGAAAGGAAAACAATAGAAGCCTTTGAAATGTTGTGCTATTAGCGAATGCTAAAAATCAAATGGGTGGATAGAATCACAAACGAGGAAGTTCTAAACAGAATAGGGGAAAAACGAACAAAATAAGGGCGTTGACTAAGAGAAGGGATAGATTAATAGACCGCGTTTTAAGACACGAGGGTTTTGTAAAAGTGTGTAAGTACAGAAGTGGGAGGTTGGGGATGGAATAAGCTAAGCAGATTAGGGAGGTTGTGTTTTGTGGTAGTTATAAGGAAATGAAAAGGTTTGGGCAAGATAGGTTAGCATGGAGGGTTTGCATGAGACTGTCTTAGGACTGAATATCACAACAAACAACACTTAACACTCCGGTTGTCATTACGGAGAGATAACTGATTCAGGAGAGAATAAATTATAAGAAATGTTAAAACCTATATTTCTTACATGCGTTTTCTTGCATGCATTTCTGAAAATTCAAAAAGCCAAATCAATAATAATGCAATATGTTTAATTTTAAGACGACTGTTCATGTTTTAATACTTACTTGTTACTCTTAACCTGACCTACAGTTGTTCTATTAAGATTACTTCCGACTTCCATAAGTCTCAGCTAACATAGTATTGCCAATTCTTAATTAAATAGTCAAGAAAAACACGGATGACATTTGAATTCGTCCGAAAAGCTCTCGATGTGACATAGTGATGGAAATTTTACCAGTCACTATTTCTAGTTGAAGTATTCAGTCTTTACATTAAGTTTCAACCATTATTATTAATTGTCTGATTTTTCGTTATAAAGAAAGGCGAAGAAATGTAACTGTGGCGCGAAAAAGGGATAAAATCGATATTCGATCAGTTATGAAATACGCAGGACACTTGGGCTAGGAGCAACTTATAGAAAAATATTTCCTTACAGGACACATTACTCTGTCATTAAAACCCTAGTCTACTAACTGCCCGGACATTTTCTCATTATGTAAAAGATAGTTTACAAAATCTACGAAACAGCATTATACCAGAAAATTTTAGTAAAACAATTATACCCATACCGAAGTGGACTAGGACTGATAGATGCGAACAGTACACGACAATTAGTTTACTATCTCATGAGTGCAAAATATTAACGAAAATAGTTTTTAGGAGCATAGAACGACAAATAGATTGCGTGTTAGGAGATCAGTTTGGTTATATTGACATTGCGCCTAATTTTAGCAGACTGAATAAGAAAAATAGGCCTAATTTAATGGAAATACTTTGATAATACGAACTGGAACACGTATTTAAGGATTTTGAAGAGCACAGGAATAAAATATTTAGCAAGGAAGCTTCTACACCAGTAATTAGAATTAAAGATCAAAAAAGAAAGCAGAAATCAAGAAAGGAATAAGATAAGGATGCATGTCACTCATTATCTTTAACATATATAGACCAGTAGATGAAGAAGATTATAACGGAATTTGGAAAAGGAATCATACTTCAATGACAAGAAATAAAAACCGCCGATGATATTGTAGTAATAGTGCAAGAACTTGGTCGTGGAGAAACAGTTCAATATGAGGATTAATAGAGGTAAAACCAAGGTAATGGAGTGTAGTATGGGAAACAGTGGAATAACTAAGCATGTTAGATTGGAAAGGAATATATTGACAGAAATTAAGGAATCCTGCTACTTGGGAAGCATAATAACTAGGGATGGTAGAAGTATAGTAGACATTAACAGTAGGATAGCACAGGCAAGGAAGGCTTTCGCGAAAAAGAGGGATTTACTTACGGGTAATATAAGTGTGAATATTAGGAAATCGTTGCTAAAAATGTTCGTATATAGCGTGGCGTTATATGGGTGCGAAACGTGGACGATAGGAGTTGGGGAAAGGAAAAGAATAGAAGCCTTTGAAATGTGGTGCTATAGGCGAATGCTGGAAATCAGATGGGTGGATAGAATCACAAACGAGGAAGTTCTAAACAGAATCGGGGAAGAGCGAACAATATGGAGGACGTTGACTAAGAGAAGAGATAGATTAATGGGCCATGTTTTAAGACACAAGGGTCTTATAAAAGTGTGTGGGGTAAGAACAGAAAAGGGAGCCAAGGATGGAATGCGCTTAGCAGATTAGGGAGGTTGTGGGTTGTGCTAGTTATAAGGAAATGATAAGGCGTGCGCAAGATAGATTAGCATGGAGGGTTGCATCAGACCAGTCTTGGGACTGAATACCACAACAATAACATGTGTTTTAATGTGATAAAATAAATAAGGGCAACTGAAAAGGACTATAATTATTAATAATCTTGACTATTTTATGTAAGTTGACACAGACTCGTGTGCGGTGCGGAATATTGGTCCCAACAACGTGCGACAAATGTTGCGCGGTGCGTTTGTGTGACGCAAGGCCGCGTCAGAAGTGACCTTGAAACACTGGATACTTTGAGGCCGTGATTGACAGATGTCACTGCAAAATCCGGGCTCTGATTACCTAGTTTTCAGAGGCAGAGACGCTTTGCGACAAAACATGGTGGTGTGTTGGTGAGAGACAACTGTGCTACATCAGCGCCGTGGTGTGTTGCTGGCAGCAGAAACGTGGCAAAGTCTGATTTTCCAGGACATGTTCGGATTTGAGAGATTAATGAGCAGAGTTTTGGAGACAGTGTGAAGGAGTCGTCGTGCTGCCAGCAAATGTCGGTATTATTTGGCCATATGTGATTTGAGTGGCTTGCTCATAAACTTTATAAAGACTAAATGAGTTTGGGAAAATTGAAGCATTTTGTGGTGAGCAAAATAATTGCATAAACAATCATTCAAATAGAAGTCAAATAAAGGAAATGTTTAACATAAAGCTACCTAAATAAAGAAACCTCTTATCAAAAATATTATATACTACTTCTATTGTAAGTTTTCAGGTACCTTTGAATTGCAAGACTGGCAGCTAGAACCAACATGTCAGGAGAGTCGGCAAAGTTGGCGTATAGTTACTTCATTTACAATTTTGAGAACTTATTCAAGAATAGAATGAATGAGGACTATATTTTACGAAAAGGTAGGCTATAAAGTTAGCTGCATCTATAGATAAATGATTTACATTGTGTGGATCGTGCTCGTTCACTCACCTTCTTTCAGGACGATTTTTCACACCGGAATGACCGAGAGTTCGTCCTCCCAAACCAGTCCTTCCTCTGCATTCGGTTTTTTCACAGCAGCGTGGTAAGAGCTTCAGGAGAGCCTTTCAAATAGAAAAACGTCAATATTATATTAAACATAATGTAATAAGGTATTAATATAATAAATAAGAGAGCGAGTGGCCCAGAATGGAAGCAGGTTCCACAACGTTTCCCTAGAAACCAACTTTCAATCACCATCGACGTCCATTGTTACTAAGAATTTGTGAATCATGTAGTTTGTATTTTATAACTTCTTAGAACTTGAATATATTCTGTTAATCATATTTAAAATTGATATGTATTATTCACATGATTGAGTTATTATATTATAAAGGCTGATATTTTAAAAATAAATTATATTAATTTAAGGACACATATTTAGCAGGGAACTTTGGTCATAATAGTTTTTTATACAGAAACAATGGATTAACCTTTTCCAGGCCAGTTAAATGTTTTTTTCTTTCATTCTAACATAAATAAAATTCTTTTTCGTAACGAGTTGTGGTTTGTGTTCAAGGGATTTTTAATTTATCTATTTGAAGGCCACGAAGTGATTGGAATTAATTTGTGTTTTGGGGGAATATTTCTCGTGTTTTTTATTGTCTTTTGAAAAAGGTTCTTTTTGTGCTCCCGGGAACGATTCCATTTGAGTCACTGGAAGATTTTATTCTGTTATCGTTATCATTATTATCTTACGAAATTACGAATGGACATCACAAAGTAGGTAGACAATTTCCAGAATTTGTCGGGGGAAGCTAGAGCGGTTTCGGACCTGTGGGGAGACGAGACAGCTGTAACTATACAAGTGAATTGAATTGTTTCTAAAGACAATGATGGAACAGATTAATTCAAAGATGTAATTGTTAATTCGAATGTGATGGAACAGGTTAACGCGTAATGAAATATTATTTTAAATGCTTGCAACAGATTAGTTCAAGTTACGAAATGCTTATTGGTAAAATAGACAATGTAATGATCTTTGTAACGATCGTTACATATTTAACCATTACAATGGTCTACCTAAATGCAAACAAGAAAGCGGAATTTTCTTAATTTTCGGTTTCCCAGGAAATGGCCAATCAGAGCCGTTAATACATGGTCATTAAGAAAAGCAAGTGAGGGACGGTTCTCGCATAGAGTATATATTAAATATAGAGAGAGTGGCAATAGAGGCGCTGGGAGCGTGACGGCCATCCCCTCCCCTCCACTGTAGGTGTAACTCGCTCACAGCCCATGTAAAACAGCGCTTTTTGAGTCCGCTAAAATCCTTCTTAAAGCAGCAAAAGGCAAATTAATTTTTTTTATTTACATATATTAGTATTTCCAAATATATAAGACAAACGAATCATTCAAATGGGAATATTAAAAATATTGAGCATTTTTAGAAATCTGAATTGCGAGTTGGATGCTAAGTTATATCAGTATACTTCTCAATTAAACGTTAAAAATATATAATTTTGTATTCGCAAATGTTGGAGCAAAATGTAAATTGTTTTTCCTTGGATCTGAATTCGGAAAATAAGATATTTTTATAATATAATTTAGATAGGGCGACGTATCGAAGCGACATTGGCATCTTTTGCAAATGTCTCTTAAAGGGAATTTAAAGTTTCTAATTAGTTCACTCTGATTTTTAAGCTCCCTGTGTTAAATAAAGTCGTATATTTTGTGTTATTAACTAAGGCCAGTGTCAAAAGCCTAGTATTGCGTGAGTATAAAGCTAGGTTTACACGGGCAGTGATGCTCGTCGAAGTTGGGTTGGCTGTGCACTGCCTACCGTTTACATCTTGGGCATATAACTGCCCACTTCTTTACTGACAATTCTGTGCAAGTGCTGCCCTCACTACAGAACGGGCAGAGAACTCTGATGCATGTTTATACTTCTCTGCTATGTTTTGGCAACTACGACCGATTGGAATGTTGCTCTTGCATAGTTTCGATATATTATTTATATGAAGTTGTATTTTCGCGTACGCATAATGTCCATAAACAGGAACTAATCACTTTGTATTAGTGATAGAATAGACGTAACGAGGAAGGGTTCCTGAGATTCTCACGAAAAAGTCAAACTCAGTATTACGCTACTGTACTATAGATACATAAAAACGAAAACAGTTGTTTAGTAATAGTTTTATATTATTATTACAGAAATCAAGCAATAATAAAAACAGCAGATGTACTTTGAAGCTGGTTTTCAGTGTTTAATTGGTTCGGTTTCTATTACTTGTTTTATCCCCTTAAAGGTGTCAATTACTGAACAAAACGAAATGAATTATTTTCATTACGTGTGATAGTAGTATGTTTATAGCTATACATCATTCTTAGGCGTAATTTTTTTTCCAGTTAAAGTTTGTGCCGTTGGAGGGTGCACAATAATTATTTTTGGAAAGTTAACCTATAAATTTATAGGCGATTAGGTGCAACAAACGAACTCTATCCTAAATGCTTTCTGAGCCAAAATTCTAGCCGCTGTTCACAACAAAGATCCACTTACTACAATCGCACACTATACCAAACTGCACGCGTATTGAAAATGCAAAATACAAACTGTCTACCATCGCGCAATCAGCCTCACCGTTCACAATCGATAATTGACAACCGTAACTGCCACTAACTTTTTTTTTTTTTTGTTTTTACGAGGGACAACAAGTGAAACCTTAAAAAGGCGAAGAGGAGGGTCCGCACTCCTCAACAGTGTGGGATTAGCCTCACTAAAACACTTAACCCTTTTCCTCTTGACGTGGTCCACCCTGGAACTGCTGACGCATTACTTCGGGGTGGCGTCTGAATGTTCATTTTACAACTAAAACTAACTATTTACATGGACTTAACTACGCTAACCTATATACTTTATGCACTATTTACAAGACTGTAGCTCTATGGTTCTCTTCCTTCCTTAATAATATATTTACTGCCACTAACTGGCCTCCAATGTGGGCAGCGTCTAGGTCGGTGGAGGGGGAACGCCAGTCATAACTGACATACTGTTGACACGCTCCAAGAAAAGAGGCAGTGCTCTCGTGGCAGCGATGGATTGGGAGTTGTCAGCGCAGCACTGACGTATGTTGACACGCCACTGACATCACTGCCCTTCGTTTTCTGGCAGTCATCACTGCCCGTGTAAACGTAGCCTTACAATGCACGCTGAATTATTGACGAGTGAGAGCCATTGTCAGGTGACATTCACTAGCGCGGTTTCATGAGCCGCGCTACTCTGTCAGTAGCGGGGATGCCTCCCTGCTGTCACTACGGACTACGGACTCCAAGTACATTGCTTCTTATGGAGCTGTACACATGTGTCGCGCGTTTTACCTCAGACGACAATGCTATCGGTTTGTTTAACGACGAAATACAAAACAGCCCAGCCGTATAATGTGGACTTTTAATTTATAATGTCTATATTGTTATGACTTAGTTTATAAAATATATTTAAAATTAGTAGCAAAATGATTATGAAAAGTACTTCATGAATAAGTATATTACATAAAGTATAATTAAATATATACGACGTATCACTATCGGTGGTCCTCTTTGGTTATTTTCAAGATATTATAGTGACCGATGTTGCGGAAAAAATTGAATACATACGAATCAATTCTTCTGATTAATAATTAATTAGCATGTGAATTCCATTCGGAAAACATAAGGAATCCTGAAAGCACTGTATATATTTGTTGCCGTTGTATATTTATAGCGGACAGAGAATATTTTGTAACAAAAAATAAGTTCACATTTGTAGAATCCCAATTATTTCTAAAATTTGAACATAGCGGAGATTTCGATCTCTGCTCAGATGATAATAATCGATTCTCTGGATTAAAATCTATTCATACTCATTCTGAGTTCCGTCATACACCAGTTATACATTATAAATCCATCTTTATAAAGTGAGCCAGTATAGCGGACGTATGTTTTCAATTATATTTTGTTTCACTAATTTTTGTCTGTCTTAACCTTATTTTAACCATTAGTTAAATTTAAGTATTTTTGACGCTTAAATGCAATTGCTTGACATACTAAATTATTTTCATATTTGATTTCCTGGCGTAAGATAGAGCTCTATACCATAACTCACAATGGATATGATTGTTGTTGTATACACTAAAAGCTTATTTTCATGTGATGATATTGATCTTCTGCCTAGTAGCCATATTTCCTTTTTTTTCAGTTTAGTTTTCGTTTTTATTTTTACTCAATATGTCTTACACCACTAATTTTTGTTACTTTTAATCAATACTTTCGTAACTGTCACTTGCGGTTTTAAAATGGCCAGTTAGAGTATATAAATATTTAAATCTTAAAATATGAATTTACGAAATACTGATGTTTCTTTTGTTTACTATGAATAGCCCTCGATTTGCATTAGTTAAGTATATGATTCTCAGGAAATTGAAACGTATAAGAGCCTCAAGGTTGTCGGTACACCAGTTTGACGTAGTATGGAAACCCCCATACGCATTACAAACTTCAAGGTTAATGATGAAAGCAACGACGTCAATTTTCTTTATTTATTAAATCCAATGATAAAATCTAATGTTATTAAATAATTATATTAATTTCACTAATACAATGTCTTATAAAATTAATAAATCTATAAGTATGAATATTTATTTATAGTATTATATACTAAGTGAAATATGAAGATGGAAGGAATATCTAGAAGAGCTGTATCACGGAGAAAATCTAGATCAATCAGTATTAGAAGAAGAGGAGGAGGTGGGTGATGAAGAGTTGGGAGACAAAATTTTAAGGTCGGAGTTTAATAGGGCGCTGAGAAATTATATAGCGCCAGAAATAACGGACGAAGAAGCAATATCATGGCTGTTCGGTATAGTTGGCGAAATCGACGAAACAGCAAGAATACCAGAGGATTTTAGGAACAACATAATTATCCTTATACCGTAGTGGACTGGGGCTGATAGATGCGAACAGCACAGGACAATTAGTTTAGTATATCATGCATGCAAAATATTAACGAAAAAATTATGTAGGAGTATGTAACGTCAAATAGAATGCCAATTAGGAGAAGATCAGTTTGGAAAGAATTTAGTTTTAGAAAGAATTTAGTGGCAAGGGAAGCAATATTGACTTTGCGTCTAATTTTAGAAGACCGGATAAGATAAAACAGGCTGACCTTCATGGCATTTGTAGATTTAGGAAAGAGTTTAATAATGTGAATTATAACACACTATTAAGTGTCTAGAAAGAAGGCTTATACATAACGTCTACAGACGTCAGTCAGTAGTTATTAGAATTGAAGATCAAGAAAAGAAAGCAGAAATGAAGAAAGAAGTAAAACAAGAATGCAGTTTGTCACCCATGCCCAAAGGGGAGTTAGAAGAAGACTTGGAAACCATAATAAATGTCATGAACGTGGTCCTGGAGAAAGAGTTCAATGTGAGAATTAATTGAAGAAAAACCAAGGTAATGGAGTGTAGCATGGGAAACAATGGAATAATAAATGGTGTTTGATTAGAAAGTTAAGGAATTCTGCTACTTGGGAAGCTTAATAAATAGGGAAGTCTTTGAAATATGCTGCTATAGGGAATGCTGAAAATCATTTGGGTGGATAGAATCACATACGAGGAAATACTAAACAGAATAGGTGAAGAGCGACAATTTGGTGGACGTTGACCAAGAGAAGGGATAGATTAATAGGTCATGTTTTGAGGCATTTGGGTCTTGTAAAATTAGCAGTAGAGGGAAGTAAGTGGGGTAAGAACAGAAAAGGGAAGCCAAGGGTGGAATTCTCTAAGCAGATTATGGAGGGATGGGATGCTGTAGTTATGCGGAAATGAAAAGTCTTGCCCAATATAGGTTAGAATGGAGGGTTGCATCAGATCAGTCTTAGGACTGAATGCCACAACAACAAGACATGTAAATATAAACAATTTTAAAAGATTTGTGATTACAGAATGGTTCGTATTTATATTGATTTCACTGTGTATGTATATTTCAAATAAGTTATTTTGTACAAATACAAACTAATATTAATATTATTAATTGAACAAATAATCAACTTTTAGGAATAAAATTGTTTTATAACAGAACGACAAATAAAATACTTGAAAAAAATGTTTTATTGGTACTTATAAGTTAAATTATTGTAAATAAACTTTATATTAATTACAAATTAAAGTGATTGGAACGGAAAGTAACAACTTTTTGTTTTACTAATTTCTCTTTGTAAATTTATTATTGTGTTTCAAATTTTTCTACATGAATCATTCCTTAATTTTGAGGATGTTTTGTTTTCGGAAAAGACTGGAACATACACAGACATTTAACTTAAAATTCATGTTTTATTTCCTACAATGATTATTAAAATACTTTGGATATTACATAACGTATTGGAGATAAACATTCAGCAGAGACACTTAAGTTTTATTTATTGTTATACATATTACTAACCTTTTATTGTTGATTATATTATTAAAGTAATTAATGGATTGAATTATTAACAAAACTATATTGAGATTTTTGTGGATTGTTTAACCAGTTATTTGAGATTTCATTAAATTTATTATGGCAAATAGGTCTGGAAATGTGAACTTATTTAATTCAATATCAAAGATACAGTAGAAGACTAGAGCTCTATTATGCATTTGCCGCTTGTTTCGGTTTGCTTCGGGTCGACGATTCGGAGGTGCTCGCTAAGTCGATTCTCGTTGAGATCTGATGATCTGGCTGTATGGATGACGCCTTGGGACAAAATAGTGGAAACTTCTACTAAAATTTTTACATCTCCAGAGGTTCTACGAGCGTCACACAGCTCTCGCCAGCGGTTCGCAGTTTCATAATCTCTCTCCCTAAAAACTTCTCTTCATGTCACCTCATATGTCCCAGAATTTTAAGCCTTTCTTTTCCAGTAGCCAATCAGCAGCAATTTTCAAATCTCACTAATTGGTTGGTATTTAAACAATAGGAAACATTTGAGCTGCATAATGTAAATAAGTGTAATCGCACATATGTTTTACATTAGTTACGCGCAGTAGCCGTTTCCTATTATCTATTCCTAGCTTCCGGCTTGACGGGAGCAAATGTTTCTTGGATTAAGGACGGATGATACCTATTGTCCGTAAAAGATATTTTCTGTATATTCCTAAGGGGGAGTAACGCTGCCCACGCACACACACAAAATACTTCACTTGCCTTCAGTATTTTTCTCGGGCAATTTGACTACAATTTTAAAATTGTGGCGTAATGATTGCACTCGTGTCACGAATTTCTACTTACATAACAGTCTAAAAACTATCATTCAGGGTAACACTGGTTATGTTTATTTTTCTACTGTCTACAGGCGCGTGTGAAAATGTAGACGGAGATGCGCAGAGAGCGCCGTTGCTCTGTTAGTCGTCGTCCAGGCGCCGCGACGGCAGGTACGCCCTTCTCCTCTATTACAGCTTTCGTGCTTCGTGTGCTTCACTTCTAGCTACAATTGCATGAGTATATGTTTCAATACTAGATTAGAGTCCGTGACAGTTGTTTTTGCTGTTCTGTCTCAAATTTTGTTATATCCTATGCCCACTATTTACAGTGACGTACAATTTTACACGTCTTTGTAGATTGTCGATAATACATTTCGTCTTCGTAATAGTAAAAAATTTAAATTAGTTTTCGATTTTTGTCTTTCATTCGCTTCTTATGTTTTGACTACCGATACTGCGGCGCACTGTGGTGTATTAGGTGTGACAGCGTCGTTCGAGAAATAAAATTTATTTTAAAATAACCGGTGCTTCTTTGTTACTTTCGTTGAGACCAAATCTAAAATATTCTCATAATTTATCTTTATTTGTGTTAAACGACTACACGATTAAGTGTAGGACGGCGATATGGAACACTTTATGTGGTAACGTGATGTATGGACAATTCTATTGAGACTGATTGATTCCAAATTGAAAACGGCGCACCGTTGACAAGTCGTTCTTGCTACGTCTGAAGTCGATATAATTTCTTTCCAATTAGTTGTCGCCTGTACAGCTACGAAAATATTTCAGTCACCCGTGACAATGCAATCGTAATTCCTTACAGTTTGATTTATGTACGTTTCCAAGGACGTAGTACGTCATTGTAAAACAATGACTATTTCATTCTGTCAGTTCCATCTACAATGGATATATATATATATATATATATATATATATATATGTGTGTGTGTGTGTGTGTGTGTATGTGATATCTAGAACTCTTTCGGCGAGTAATTGAGCTACTCAATTATATCATAAAGGCGAATATAACACTTTTAACTACATACTACAAGGCAAGGTTAATTTCATAGCCTTAACTTTTCGAACAAGGAAGCATCAGAAGCGACACGTTCACCTAAAACTCATTTAAGGAGTGATTTATAAATATTAACCACGTTTACTTCGAAGTTATTTACTTGGCGTTCTATATAAGATGGCTATTTGTCTCTGTTGTCACTTCATCCGACATATAAATTGTCATAGAGACGATTAAAAGCGAACAATTATAAATATTTTGGAGTAATATTTGTCCAAACTAAAACACAACGAGGAAAGAAAACTCTGAATGAAAATTAACTTTCCTTGGTATTGTTCCACATTTCGTATTCTTTAGCATGTGTAGCAAGTACTTACATGACATGGAGAAATACTGTACCGTGAATATTAGATTGATTGCCTTGTCCAAAGGCAACAAGTTTAGACATTTTTATGGGTTCCCATAATAATTAATAGATTAGGAAATGTGTTTCAATGTAAAACTAATATTAGGCAGTGTTGCGTGTTTATATGGCATTACAGAGATACAACCTGTTGCGATATACTCTAGGGAAGAAAGTGGAACTATATAATTTTGTAAAAACAAACTACTTGTCACGTTTATATTCACTCTTAAAAATAAAAGTCAAATTAGAATATAGTACAGCCATAATTTCAACTGATAAATATTATTTCACTTAAGCAACTACATAGTAAGTAAATTTGAGTGTATATTGAAAAAAAAAGATAAATAGTTATAGTTAGCTGATTCCATTTAAGTAAATAAATACAGGTTTAAATTTGATATTCTTCAATTCATTAAATATATAAATAGTATAGTATTACTCATTCAGGGCAAATCTTATAACTCACAGTCTGTTTTGAACAGGGCCCGCTTTCATACGTTTCTGAGCCAATAAAAATGATAAATTAGTAAATATTAAAATTTATCTGACTCGACAAATTATATAAATTTACGTATACGGCGTATCGACAATCCAAGAAGTTTATTTTTTGTCAGGGAGTTAGCTCTCAGCCAGAAATAGGCTAAAATTCTGCTGCAACAATAAATAGATGGAATGAGAATGCTCGACCTACCCCCCCTTTCTCTTTCATTCTGCCGAAATTACGATTACAATAACACAGTAAGTAGGATTAACGGTATAGGAACGTCTAATTAGACAAGTCGCAGTTGGTTTTCACGCTGCTTTTTGCTCGGCAATACAATGAGTTTATAAATATTTACATTAATATCTTCTAAACTCTGCAATAGAAATGATTCATACACAAAAATTTACGTCAAAATTTCAGTTTCAAACTTCGAAATTTTCATTGAAATTCGTTAAACCGTTTCAGAGTATAAGCAGATCAAATATATAGGTATATTAGGTAGAATTAATATTTATATTGAAATATATTATTATATTTTGCAATACATATTTAAGTTAAAGCTCCTGCTTTTAAACCCTCAAATGTTCATTGAAATCCGTTGAGCCGTTTGTGAGTTGATTTAAGTTACACATACAGAAAGAAACTTCAATTTTATTTTTTGATATAGAGTAGCTAAGCCCGCGACTTCGTTCCCGAGGAAAAAATTTTTATTTCGCCTTAAAAGCTAAACAATAGTATAGTATTGATAAAGTTCATTTAATTGAATATATAAAAATTACGGTTCATTTCTTTAAGATCGCTTCAGGGCAAATCTTATAAACCGTAGTTGGTTTTCAACACGTCCTGCTTTCGCAGGTTTCGGAGCCAATTCAATACCAACATCAACACAGACAGAAACTTCAATTATACATACATACATATATATATATATATATAGATATATTGTAGTGCTAGATTTTAATTGGATATTTTTTTAAAAACTATGGGCGCAGCGTACATTCCGCCACACGATAAATTACGCTGGGAGGAAATTGACAGTCAGGCTGATTAAAAGAATATCGTCATAACAATAACTAAATACAATTTATTAACAAATTCTTTAAGTTTACACAAAATATTGAAGAGAAAATACACCCTGGCGTCAGTCTATGGAACTCAATAAATGTTTAATATTTTTACGAACACAGTTGTTCGAATAGATTTGCATGGACTCTCTTTCTTCAGAGATTTAAAATGGGAGATAGATATATCTGAATAAAACTGGTATAAAATAATTGGGTCGAAGCACCTTTCAAACAGAATCCTCAGAGTATATAAGACGGTAAAGAAAACGCTCGACTATAAGTAAATTAGAATATATTACGCTCAAATCATTTAGGATCCCTCAGACAGGAGTAATTGCTGCATTAACCACAAAGGGAAGTGGTTTAGGAAATATTTTCTAATATAAACATTTATCTCACAATGTCGATTCAGTTATTCAATTGTTTCCTTTCAAAGTCTATTATGCAAAATATTAATTCGGAAAAGCTGTATAATATTAATACATTTGAAATATTACGTACTTGTCTTTTATAACTCAGTATTCAGAATAAAAGAAAATTCTTAGCAACGACCCGATATTGTTGAGTAGACTTCCACGAACGTTTATCGCATAAAATAAATATTCTTAACAAGAAAAAAAATACGCTACATATAATTTTTTCAACTCAGTTTGACCGAAATCGCCTTAATATACTGTTCTCTGGAATAAAAACAAATCTGAAAATAATGAATCATTAAAATAAAATAACTTTGTGACATATGTAAGTTGTTGATTATGGTATATAACGAGTTTTAGAAGTGTACTTCATTAAGCATTGATGACTTTTTCTAGAAACTAAACATTATATATTGCCTTTTTGCACTGAGGCAAACGCCTTTAATCAAGGGAACAATAACAGAAACTCAACCTCTAGTGACGCGTGTGCAAATGCTAACAAATATCCAGGTTTAATCGAAGGAAAGTTTTGTCCTCTATGAACAATGGGAGCCACTGTGATGTTAACGTTTTTCCACTTGAGAAGTGCACATCATAGAGAAACCGACATTTTATTGGAAGTGCAACGTGGAATTTTAAGTGTGTTAGATTTGATTTTTACTCGTCGTGTTACGAATATCATAGATCATTTGATGCTACAGTAATGAAAACGAAACTTCCGCATTTACGAAATGTACATTTTGAAATTTGGAGACTTCATAGGTTTAACATTATATATGGGACAGACCGAACAGTGTTTACTTTTAATTTATAAGTCTCAAACAACTAAAAGAATGAAATAGCACATTATTCAAGCGATTATTACACAATAAAACACGACGAAACGATATTTGTAAAGAGATCACTACAGTGGAATTTGAACGTAAATTTGAAACTTTAACCTTGAAGACAATAATGAATTATAAGTTTACTATTATATAATTGCCCATTATTTCTAATGGTGTGAACTAGAAAATGATAAATTATGTCCTTCTGAAGGATTAATGCCTCCGAAAAAGCTAATTTTTGTCGTCTTTCACATTGGCGCCGATCTTGCTACGATCTTGCTACACCATTATTAACAAAGTTTATTTTCTATAAAGCTTTAAATCGTCTGTAAAAATGCAAACTACAAAATATGAACACCGTACGTATGTATCACAATGATTAAAAAGAAGTGGTATTATTTTTTTCTACAAGTTTGAGTGCTCGTAAAGGCGAGGCATGAGTTATGATTATATATTAGTTAACTTTTTCGTAATTAACGCATGCAATGTATCTTGGAAACGAATTTTGAGCACTTGCCACCATATTGAAGCTTAAATGTGGCACATTTGAAAAGACGTCGTTTCCAGCGAACCGCAGCCTTTGACGAATAAGCCCGTATATCAGTCAGAAATGTTTATTTCGAACTGATATTTTGCATGTGTTGATAAAAAGGCTTCATAGTACAAACTATCTCAATTTTATTAAAATCGGAAATATTCGCGCGCCAATCGTTCCTCAGTTCTGGACACTTGTTCAGTATTCAAAAGAACATGATTCATAGCAAACGAACTGTAATAATTAGAAATGTAAGTACTCTATCAATTCGAATCTTTTAATTTTGTTAAATAACTCCTATTTTTAAGTTCCTTAATTAATAAAAATTTTAGCACGTAAACACAAAGCAATAAAACATTTTAAGTAATACAAAAGTTTATGAGAACAAATATCAATATTATTTGATGTTAGGGGCAATAATGGGACATAGGAATGATAAAAACATTATATTTTAAGGTGTTATAAAGTAAAGATAAGGAATTCTATGCCTAACGTTGGCAAAATAGATATATCGAAATGGTGTAATTAAAGTAAATATTGAGATTAACGATTATTTTAACTATCGTAAAAAAGTTTAAAAACTATAAATACTTAATTTTTGGAACGTGAATGTTAGAAAGCCAAAGGAATTTTACACAGGACATTAAAAATAACTAGCAATGAGGTAAAGAGGACTTAAAACCGTCTAAATCATTAGATTTTAAAATGCAGGCCAACAAGACTACTCAGTCCTCCCAAGGAAAAACAATATTAGCAGAAATACCCTTATTACAGAGGAAGATTCATAACGAACCATAAGATAGGAGACTTTTTATCCTTATAACTCCTCCCCAGGACCACAAAGGCATCTATCCACAATTTACTTCAACATTAATAAAGTATTTTTTAACAATGTTGATTCATTGGTTGATTAATTTACTATTTAAATAATTAATTGGATTAGTCTGAATTAGAGTTATAAAATATGACAAAATGTTTAGTTTTCAAGTATTGAAACATAAAATTTTTCTGCAGCTTCACTGGTTAATTTTTTCAAATGAAAGAAATGTTATTTTGACACACCTATTACTTTAAGATTATATAAAATTAACACGTCAAGAAATTAAACATTGTCTTACGTTATTATTAGTTGACATTTTAATTTCTGTATCACTTGCAGTGACTTGGTTTTGTTTCAGGCCGTTTTAAACAGTTCTTCTGCCAAATAGTAAACTGACAATCATTTTCAATGACAGATATTAAGCTATGTTATTTTATTCTATCTACTGGTTTGACCCCCAGAAGTACATAAAATTTAATCACGAAGATCATCATATTAAAGATAGTTTCCTTTGAAAAGGTAGGGATAGGATTCGTTGTTAGGATTTCATTTAAAAAGTAGGTAATTAATAACGTACACCTATGCATTCACAGCTTATACTTATCTGTCATTTCTTTGATGATTCAAATCTATGAAGCCAGTGACTTCTGAAATGGTGCCACAATATTTTTATTCTTTATAAATACTGCTACGCACTACAAATCTTTTAACCAATAGATAGTTTTTTATCACGTTCAAATGTAATCGCCAATGTACAACAGCGATCTTAATACAGCCAAAGATACACTACATCACAAGTTCGGCAATTCTTTAAACACTCTGCTTTTTAAATATATTTACACGTAAATAATTCAGACTTAAATAGGTATTCAATTTGTTTGGAATTATACAAAGATTCAATTATATATTGATATAGCTTTTCAATATCATTGGTTTCAGTCGGTTTTTAGAAAAAATTAGTTAAATTATATCAAATAAAGATGGCAAACATAAGTTGTTAATACACAATTGTATTTAGCAAAACTGCTACATTTCCAAAAATGATACAAAAACGTATCCTCTTGTTGGCTTGACACCAAATGCTGGTCTTCGAATGAGTATGAATTCACCTACAGAGTTGAACAAATAAATAAACAAAATTATCCAATGCTCCAATTATAAAAACGGAATATGTTAATATTTCTGCACACATCTTACCTCACGTCGCTTCTCCCGTCGCTTAGAGGGACACTGTGGACCCGTAGGTCCCAGTGTCCTTGAGGGCAAAAAGCGATACCGTGGATGCGGTGAACGGGGTGTCTCGCACGGTTTTTACGTCAAGCCGGAGGCGCAGGGCATCCGGACACCCCTGGCGCTGCGTGTCTTCATGTTGGTGTCCACTGCCGCAGCAGCGGAAGCGCCTGCAAAACGAAATTATCAGACTTTTAATCGTCATTTTAAATACTGCGTACTTGTCTTTTATAACTCAGTATTCAGAATGAAAGAAAATTCCTTAGCAACGACCCGGTATTGTTGAGTAGACTTCCACGAACTTTTATCGCATTAATTAAATATTCTTAGCAGGAAAAGAAATACATTACATATAATTTTTAAAACCCAGTTTGATCGAAATCGCCTCAAGATACTGTTTTCTGGAATAAAAACAAATCTGAAAATAATGAATCATTTAAATAAAATAAATTTGTGACATATTTAAGTTGTTGATTATGGTATATAACGAGTTTTAGAGGTGTACTTCATTAAGAATTGATGACTTTTTCTAGAAACTAAACATTAATTATTTCCTTTCTGCCCTGAGGCAAAAACGCCTTTAATCATGGGAACAATGAAAGTAACTCAACCTCTAGTGGGCATGCGGTCGTTTTGAGGGTTCATTGCGAGTTTATACGAAAATCTAGGTCTTTTTTCGTATTTAATTGTGAATTTTTAGCTGACGTGTGCAAGGGCTAAAAAATATCCAGGTTTAACTCGAAGGAAAGTTTTGTCCCCTACGAACAATGGGAGCCACTGTGATGTTAACGTTTTTCCACGTGAGAAGTGCAGTTCATAGAGAATCCGAACATTTTATTGGTAGTGCAAAGTTGAATTATGAGTGTGTTAGATTTGATTTTTACTCGTCGCGTTACGAATATCATAGGACATTTGATGCTACAGTAATCAAAACGAAACTTGCGCATTTACAAAATGTATATTTAGACATATGGAGACTTCATAGGTTTAACATTATATATGGGACAGATCTATCAGTGTTTACTTTTAATTTATAAGTCTCAAACATCTAGGAAAGTGAAATAGAACGTCATTCGAGCGATTAATACACAATTAAACACGACGAAAAGATATTTGTAAACAGATCACTACTGTGGACTTTGAATGTAAATTTGAAACCTTAACCTTGAAGACAATAATGAAATATAAGTTTACTATTATATAATTGCCCATTGTTTCTTATGGTGTGAACTAGAAAACGATATATGGTGTCCTTCTGAACGATTTATGCCTCTGATAAAGCTAATTTTTGTCGTTTTTCACTTTGGCGTCGATCTTGCTACACCATTATTAACAAAGTTTATTTTCTATAAAGCTTTAAGTCGTCTGTAGAAACGCAAACTACAAAATATGAATACCGTACGTATGTATCACAATGATTAAAAGGAGAAAAAGAAATAGTATTATTTTTTTCTACAAGTTTGAGTGCTCGTAAAAGCGAGGCATTAGTTTTGTTTATATATTTGTTAACTTTTTCGTAATTAACGCATGCAATGTATCTTGGAAACGACTTTTGAGCACTTGCCACCATATTGAAGCTTAAATGTGGCACATTTGAAAAGACGTCGTTTCCAGCGAACCGCAGCCTTTGACGAATAAGCCCGTATATCAGTCAGAAATGTTTATTTCGAACTGATATTTTGCATGTGTTGATAAAAAGGCTTCATAGTACAAACTATCTCAATTTTACTAAAATGGGAAATATTCGCGCGCCAATCGTTCCTCAGTTCTGGACACTTGTTCAGTATTCAAAAGAACCAACTGTAATAATTAGAAATGTAAGTACTCTATCAATTCGAATCTTTTAATTTTGTTAAATAACTCCTATTTTTAAGTTCCTTAATTAATAAAAATTTTAGCACGTAAACACAAAGCAATAAAACATTTTAAGTAATACAAAAGTTTATGAGAACAAATATCAATATTATTTGATGTTAGGGGCAATAATGGGACATAGGAATGATAAAAACATTATATTTTAAGGTGTTATAAAGTAAAGATAAGGAATTCTATGCCTAACGTTGGCAAAATAGATATATCGAAATGGTGTAATTAAAGTAAATATTGAGATTAACGATTATTTTAACTATCGTAAAAAAGTTTAAAAACTATAAATACTTAATTTTTGGAACGTGAATGTTAGAAAGCCAAAGGAATTTTACACAGGACATTAAAAATAACTAGCAATGAGGTAAAGAGGACTTAAAACCGTCTAAATCATTAGATTTTAAAATGCAGGCCAACAAGACTACTCAGTCCTCCCAAGGAAAAACAATATTAGCAGAAATACCCTTATTACAGAGGAAGATTCATAACGAACCATAAGATAGGAGACTTTTTATCCTTATAACTCCTCCCCAGGACCACAAAGGCATCTATCCACAATTTACTTCAACATTAATAAAGTATTTTTTAACAATTTAAATAATTAATTGGATTAGTCTGAATTAGAGTTATAAAATATGACAAAATGTTTAGTTTTCAAGTATTGAAACATAAAATTTTTCTGCAGCTTCACTGGTTAATTTTTTCAAATGAAAGAAATGTTATTTTGACACACCTATTACTTTAAGATTATATAAAATTAACACGTCAAGAAATTAAACATTGTCTTACGTTATTATTAGTTGACATTTTAATTTCTGTATCACTTGCAGTGACTTGGTTTTGTTTGAGGCCGTTTTAAACAGTTCTTCTGCCAAATAGTAAACTGACAATCATTTTCAATGACAGATATTAAGCTATGTTATTTTATTCTATCTACTGGTTTGACCCCCAGAAGTACATAAAATTTAATCACGAAGATCATCATATTAAAGATAGTTTCCTTTGAAAAGGTAGGGATAGGATTCGTTGTTAGGATTTCATTTAAAAAGTAGGTAATTAATAACGTACACCTATGCATTCACAGCTTATACTTATCTGTCATTTCTTTGATGATTCAAATCTATGAAGCCAGTGACTTCTGAAATGGTGCCACAATATTTTTATTCTTTATAAATACTGCTACGCACTACAAATCTTTTAACCAATAGATAGTTTTTTATCACGTTCAAATGTAATCGCCAATGTACAACAGCGATCTTAATACAGCCAAAGATACACTACATCACAAGTTCGGCAATTCTTTAAACACTCTGCTTTTTAAATATATTTACACGTAAATAATTCAGACTTAAATAGGTATTCAATTTGTTTGGAATTATACAAAGATTCAATTATATATTGATATAGCTTTTCAATATCATTGGTTTCAGTCGGTTTTTAGAAAAAATTAGTTAAATTATATCAAATAAAGATGGCAAACATAAGTTGTTAATACACAATTGTATTTAGCAAAACTGCTACATTTCCAAAAATGATACAAAAACGTATCCTCTTGTTGGCTTGACACCAAATGCTGGTCTTCGAATGAGTATGAATTCACCTACAGAGTTGAACAAATAAATAAACAAAATTATCCAATGCTCCAATTATAAAAACGGAATATGTTAATATTTCTGCACACATCTTACCTCACGTCGCTTCTCCCGTCGCTTAGAGGGACACTGTGGACCCGTAGGTCCCAGTGTCCTTGAGGGCAAAAAGCGATACCGTGGATGCGGTGAACGGGGTGTCTCGCACGGTTTTTACGTCAAGCCGGAGGCGCAGGGCATCCGGACACCCCTGGCGCTGCGTGTCTTCATGTTGGTGTCCACTGCCGCAGCAGCGGAAGCGCCTGCAAAACGAAATTATCAGACTTTTAATCGTCATTTTAAATACTGCGTACTTGTCTTTTATAACTCAGTATTCAGAATGAAAGAAAATTCCTTAGCAACGACCCGGTATTGTTGAGTAGACTTCCACGAACTTTTATCGCATTAATTAAATATTCTTAGCAGGAAAAGAAATACATTACATATAATTTTTAAAACCCAGTTTGATCGAAATCGCCTCAAGATACTGTTTTCTGGAATAAAAACAAATCTGAAAATAATGAATCATTTAAATAAAATAAATTTGTGACATATTTAAGTTGTTGATTATGGTATATAACGAGTTTTAGAGGTGTACTTCATTAAGAATTGATGACTTTTTCTAGAAACTAAACATTAATTATTTCCTTTCTGCCCTGAGGCAAAAACGCCTTTAATCATGGGAACAATGAAAGTAACTCAACCTCTAGTGGGCATGCGGTCGTTTTGAGGGTTCATTGCGAGTTTATACGAAAATCTAGGTCTTTTTTCGTATTTAATTGTGAATTTTTAGCTGACGTGTGCAAGGGCTAAAAAATATCCAGGTTTAACTCGAAGGAAAGTTTTGTCCCCTACGAACAATGGGAGCCACTGTGATGTTAACGTTTTTCCACGTGAGAAGTGCAGTTCATAGAGAATCCGAACATTTTATTGGTAGTGCAAAGTTGAATTATGAGTGTGTTAGATTTGATTTTTACTCGTCGCGTTACGAATATCATAGGACATTTGATGCTACAGTAATCAAAACGAAACTTGCGCATTTACAAAATGTATATTTAGACATATGGAGACTTCATAGGTTTAACATTATATATGGGACAGATCTATCAGTGTTTACTTTTAATTTATAAGTCTCAAACATCTAGGAAAGTGAAATAGAACGTCATTCGAGCGATTAATACACAATTAAACACGACGAAAAGATATTTGTAAACAGATCACTACTGTGGACTTTGAATGTAAATTTGAAACCTTAACCTTGAAGACAATAATGAAATATAAGTTTACTATTATATAATTGCCCATTGTTTCTTATGGTGTGAACTAGAAAACGATATATGGTGTCCTTCTGAACGATTTATGCCTCTGATAAAGCTAATTTTTGTCGTTTTTCACTTTGGCGTCGATCTTGCTACACCATTATTAACAAAGTTTATTTTCTATAAAGCTTTAAGTCGTCTGTAGAAACGCAAACTACAAAATATGAATACCGTACGTATGTATCACAATGATTAAAAGGAGAAAAAGAAATAGTATTATTTTTTTCTACAAGTTTGAGTGCTCGTAAAAGCGAGGCATTAGTTTTGTTTATATATTTGTTAACTTTTTCGTAATTAACGCATGCAATGTATCTTGGAAACGACTTTTGAGCACTTGCCACCATATTGAAGCTTAAATGTGGCACATTTGAAAAGACGTCGTTTCCAGCGAACCGCAGCCTTTGACGAATAAGCCCGTATATCAGTCAGAAATGTTTATTTCCAACTGATATTTTGCATGTGTTGATAAAAAGGCTTCATAGTACAAACTATCTCAATTTTATTAAAATCGGAAATATTCGCGCGCCAATCGTTCCTCAGTTCTGGACACTTGTTCAGTATTCAAAAGAACATGATTCATAGCAAACCAACTGTAATAATTAGAAATGTAAGTACTCTATCAATTCGAATCTTTTAATTTTGTTAAATAACTCCTATTTTTAAGTTCCTTAATTAATAAAAATTTTAGCACGTAAACACAAAGCAATAAAACATTTTAAGTAATACAAAAGTTTATGAGAACAAATATCAATATTATTTGATGTTAGGGGCAATAATGGGACATAGGAATGATAAAAAAAGGAAATTTTAAGGTGTTATAAAGTAAAGATAAGGAATTCTATGCCTAACGTTGGCAAAATAGATATATCGAAATGGTGTAATTAAAGTAAATATTGAGATTAACGATTATTTTAACTATCGTAAAAAAGTTTAAAAACTATAAATACTTAATTTTTGCAACGTGAGTGTTAGAAAGCCAAAGGAATTTTACACAGGACATTAAAAATAACTAGCAATGAGGTAAAGAGGACTTAAAACCGTCTAAATCATTAGATTTTAAAATGCAGGCCAACAAGACTACTCAGTCCTCACAAGGAAAAACAATATTAGCAGAAATACCCTTATTACAGAGAAAGCTTCATAACGAACCATAAGATAGGAGACGTTTTATCCTTATAACTCCTCCCCAGGACCACAAAGGCATCTATCCACAATTTACTTCAACATTAATAAAGTATTTTCTAACTTAACAATGTTGATTCATTGGTTCAATAATTGACTATTTTAAATATTAGTGGGATTAGTCTGAATAATAGTTATAAAATATGACAAAATGTTTTGTTTTCAAGTATTGAAACATAAAATTTTCCTGCAACTTTTGTGGTTAATTTTTGCAAATGAAAGATATGTTATTTTGACACACCTATTACTTTAAGATTATATAAAATTAATACGTCAAGAAATTAAACATTGTCTTAAGTTATTATTAGTTGACATTTTAAAATCTGTATCACTTGCAGTGACTTGTTTTGATTCAGGCATGTTTAAACAGTTCTTCTGCCAAATAGTAAACTGACAATCATTTTCAATGACAGATATTAAGCTATGTTATTTTATTCTATCTATTGGTTTGACCCCCAGAAGTACATAAAATTTAATCACGAAGATCATCATATTAAAGATAGTTTCCTTTGAAAAGGTAGGGATAGGATTCGTTGTTAGGATTTCATTTAAAAAGTAAGTAATTAATAACGTACACCTATGCATTCACAGCTTATACTTATCTGTCATTTCTTTGATGATTCAAATCTATGAAGCCAGAGACTTCTGAAATGGTGCCACAATATTTTTATTCTTTATAAATACTGCTACGCACTACAAATCTTTTAACCAATAGATAGTTTTTTATCACGTTCAAATGTAATCACCAATATACAACAGAGACCTTATTACAGCCAAAGAAACACTACATCACAAGTTCGGAAATTCTTTAAACACTCGGTTTTTTAAATTTATTTACACGTAAATTCTTCAGACTTAAATAGGTATTCAATTTGTTTGGAATTTGTTTCAAGCCCCTACTTTATAAGAGCTGAATAACTACTGCGATGACTCAGTATCTTACTCGAGTCATGAAACCTTCTAATACTTTCAATCAAAGACTCGTATACATGAAAACAGAAACAGGTAATTATATTTATTTGAGGTAGATATTTGAACCATCTCTTCGGTCTGATTAGCTTGAAATAATGTATGTACATCTTTATATAAATTTCCTCATTCATCCGGCCTGGCTTTTATAAAACATTTTGTGTATTCCTTAAAGTTAACTAAAATGTTAAGAATTATATCACGCTTGACCGATATATTCTGTTCGGTCTGATTAGCTTGTAACAGTATGCTTACCCTGTCAACTTAAAGTTTTGATTGAAATTTTATTTGTTTTTCTCGAACGTTGTCGCCGCCTTGGCACGCACGCATGCCGTGGGAGATCTCGCTTGGCAGATTTCGTGAGGACATAATGCATCCTGTTGTAAGTAATATGTCTTAAGAATAGGACATTTGAATGGTATATTAAATCAAAAGGGACACAGAGCAGAAAATGATGTGGGACCGATTTTTGCCTGAAGGGGAAGGGGGGAGAACGTAATCAAAATATTCAAAATGCCGACAGAAACCTTCTCTGGGCACAACACTACAAAACAACAACACTTCAGATGAATGATATAGAAGCTAATAAGGGATAAAGAAGAAGTCGCAAAGTAGATGACCACCGTGGGATCGACTTTGGCCGGAAAGTGAGGGGGGAGGGGAAAGGTAGAACATATATTTTTTAAAAGAACAACAGAAACCTTCTTCAGGATGATCAGCGCTAAACCCAAAAGATTTCACGACAATCGTATGAATGGTATAGGACGTCTTTAAGGACAAATGAAGTCTTAAAAAGGAAATTTAAGCGGGGCAGTTTCTTATCCGTTTCTTATCCTGCATTTCATAAAGGTCATTTACCAGCTAGAATCCGTAAATTATATCGTGGGAGCCTCATTCCTCTACGTTCCACACTCCCTTTTTAATTCCCTTCCTATGCTAATAAAGGGGAGTTTCCTTTTTCAGGATCATCCTCATGTAGCCTGTTACCGCAAAAAAATCGCATACTTGATTTTTATCTATATATCTTAATACATAAAATTTGACTGTATATTATATATGTAATTTTGTAATTTTAAGATATATAATTTGTGTAACTATTTGACGAACATAAAATAGACAATAGTCCGCAACATATATATTTAAAATATAAAGAAAATGTTTTATAGATCTTAAGTTTCCTTTTAAACACAATAAAAATATATTTAATTACTAAAAATTTCTAAATTACTATATTTATTGCTGCGTGCTTATTTTACAACTGCTTTTTATTCGTTCAAGAATCTATAAAGTCCGATTGAAATAAATTTCTTGAAGACATTTAATTATTTGTTATGTAGTATTAACTTTCAGCGACTGTCATACTTTTTTCCTAATTATCACAAAATCAGTTCCTTAATATTTTTAATTTTATTAAGGTTTGGAGTTCATAGGATTTATATAGTTATCTCTTTTACGATATGTTCTTGGCCGCCTCTGTTGTCTAGTGGCTAGAGTCACAGCCTCAGTCCACAGAGTTCCCGGGTTCCATTCCTGGCAAGGTACAGGTGGTTTTGTGTGTGTGTGTGTGTGTGGATTCAGGTTCCCTAACTGAGTAAAATTGAGAATGAGGAAATAGTTACATAATTAGAAAGTCACTAATGACCTTAGATGTTGGTGTGAATAGCGAATTTAAAAACAGAATTAAAAAGAGATAATAATAAAAAAGACGTTCCTATACGTCCAGCCGGTCATCAATTTTTATTTATTTTGCGTTATATGTCCGGTATATTGTCAATTTTTTGCACAATTTTTTATTTCTAGAGAGAATAAAAATTATTTATTGTAAAATACATGCCTTAGGATCTGCTGTTCAACATAAAATTTATTTAAGAACCACTGGCTCGTCACATTTTTATACAGATGGAGAATTGACGCTGCAGTGAATTATATGCCTATGGTAAAAGACAGAATTGTAGATTCCTCACACAGATCCGCGAAGGAAAAGTTAGATGGATTTTGCGCTCGCATGCAACGTCTTTCTTAAATTTAACTTGTAATTGCTATGCGTGCTGTTTGCTATACTTCTTAAACTGCCATTCCTCAAAATGCTACATAAACAACGGCTAAGGAAGGAAGATTGCATTTTCCCATGCGACTGCGTGAAAGTGTACTACTACAAAATAAAATAATCACTCTCATACAAATTTGAAGAAGTAGTTATAATACAGACAAAAATAAGTGAAAAATAAATACCACACAATGTTTCTGAAAGTTTTGTTGCTTGCAAACAACAAGACTTGAAGGTCTAATTTTGTTTGTTCGCTAATTATGTTTTTAATTTGTATACTTCAAACACAATTATTAAGTCGACAGTTCTCATTGGTTGACTATAAAGAATTGGGACTAGAATTTCAACAGGAATTTTGTTAGGTTCATATACATATGGAATAGTACTTGAAAAGCGTAAAGTATAGAACATATTGATTTCATTAATATGTAGTTATATATTTCCATAATAATATATGTTTATTTCAAAAAATTTTAAAAAGTGAAATATCATCACTCATCCCACAGTCCTCCACCCTTTAAATATTATCTGTGGAACTTATGATCATTCCCACTTCGCACATACCGTCTGTAAATAACATAAAAACAGATTTAATACAATATATTTTGAAGTATCCGTCCTATGCTCACACTAAATTAATATTTTTGAAGCAGGGCATGCTTATCTAAAAATAACGATGCTGTTGTCATTGTAAAAGATCGGGTAGCCGATCACTAGAAAAGTCTTCCCAACTTTCTGATGAAGGGGGCGGTGCCTCCGAAAATTAAAGATCTTCAAATCTTACATGGTGCCTACCGTCTGTGAACCTCAGTTAAGTCACCTACTTTCTATCTCTCTTTCCTGTCCTTTTAATTGTTTTAATTAACTTGACAATGTCATTTCCTGACGAATACGTGAATTTGCAGATTAATATGATAGTTGAACGTGGAAAGCTCCTACAGTTGTACAGAAGATATGAAACAAATTATGGTCTGTTTTGAACAATGAAAGTAAATAATGAAAAGATTTGTATTTGAAAATACAAAAAACTATTATATAATATCAAATGAGTTGCTGGTATATAGGTCATACTAATGTGAATCGTAACATAATTCTGATTAATTCCCTTGAAAGTATAATCTTTTTGTATAGTTTCCTGTTATTTTGCAACAACGAACTACGCTTAGTCTTTTAGCCTTGAGTGAACGTCGTCAATCTACGTGAGGCGAATTAATGCGATCGGAAACTCTCGGCAGTAATTAAAAGAGTTCTGCTATTGATACAAATGCACGTATGTTCTCTAAATTGACGTCTTATTTTACTTCGCCTGTTTCATTGCATATATGTTTGAATTAATATAAATTATTAAATTACTTCCAGAGATATTTATTCCTATGAAGAATAACCTCAATTTAATTCATCGTTTTTATTTTAAACTAGCTGGGTGCCCGGCGTTAGCCGGATATAAATAAAAAAGGAATTACATAATTCTAATCTCTCGTCCAACAAGTGATTTCTTATATAATGTGTTTTATCATAAAGAAAATATTCAAATAATTTATGATGGAAAGTCATCATGATATTTATCAGTAAATGAACGAAACGTGTCACGCACTCAAGCCACTTAGATGAAAAGCCTAACCTCTAACCTGACAATTAGGTTTCAATTAATGTAAATCTTGTAAATTATTCCACAGATCAACAATTTTTTCAAATCATTATTAAATCAAATTATTAAAATATATTTTTTTAATAGTTATTAAATGTCAGGTTTGAAATGTGACGTTGTTACTTTAATTTTATTTGAAAATTAAGGTTGTTGTTATTGAGGTATTCAGCCCTAAGACTGATCTGATGCAACCCTCCATGCTAACCTATATTGCGCTAGCCTTTACATTACAAATAACGAATTAAAAAACTTTCATTTAGTTTATCATTATCCTTCCATGTGTACGTATTTTATAGAATAGAATTTATATAAGATGAGATATTAGATGATTGTAACCATTGATGCTATGTTTTTTTAAGTGATGGATTTTCTTAAATTCATCGCGTGAATGGTATGTGACGTCATAAACTTTTACATGTTGACACTTCTTTCCACGTTTAGGGGTTTCACATCCGCCAATTTCTCTTGTGTTTTTATGAACATGTGTACCGAAATATTTCGCAATCTTCCCAAGCGTTTAAATTTGTATAAAGAAAAGAATTACAGACATCTGTATATATAATAGTTTTTTACGTCTGTAAGTTTCATTTTACGTTTAATTGAGACAAAAAACAGACAAAAATTAATAATAAAAAATACATTACATGTTTCGGTCCTAATCTGGGCCATCTTCAGGTTGAAATGAAAACGAAATAAAAACAGAGTTCTACAAAGAAAATATGATATCTCAAGCAAAGTTCCTGTATATGAAAAAGGTCACAAACCTCCAAAATTAATGACTAAATACTTTAAAACGTTATCAACACATTTGCTGAGATTGTGAATTTGGGTAAGAAGCCAATATATAATTCATTAATGTTTTGTCAGTTCTAACTTGATATTTGTGTTATAAAAAAAGATGCAAGGTACTCATCACGTTCAATATCTGTACGCAATTGCCTCCACAAATCCTTATTACATTCCATTACGCAATACATCAATCTTACTTTAGATCAGCAGGTAATTGCGCAATAAATGAAGGATGCACTACACCGTTAAATTGTAAGTACTTTGCTGAATTTATCGGCAAGGAACTTCATCAATTGAGTTCAATATTTTACATTTAAAAACTTTATTCTGGAGTTTCTGCGGGAATTCCACTTGGTTTCCAACTACTTCAATTGTTCTTAATTGTATTTATTAATTATTTCTGTTTTAAATGAACTAATATTGACTTTTTGTATTATTAAGTCTAGGGAAAATTATTTCGATAAAAAATTTAATCTCAACTACTATATAAATATATCTATGGTTAATTTAGGAATTATTTTTGATCTTGAAATTAAATATAATGATGCTCTGATGAAATTGCGATTAAATTATTAGAAATGTTTGTTTTATGAAAAACACATGCTATACAAATTTGATACTTCTCACTTTAGTTATCAACTGGTTTGCAACTTACTAAATCAAACCTATTTTATTAAATTATATGAAATTAATTTTGTAAATCTTTCAATGATACTAATTATAGCCCATACTTGCTGACTGAATTGAATTCAATTTTCCGAATAGCATACTAGTAAAGAGAGAAATTTTAATTACTTCACATATTACAATTTATAAATGTACTAGCGAGCTGAACGGCGATACCCCGGGATACATTTATATTAGCCCAATACAGTATTTAATTCAACACTAATCTCATTGTAACAACGTGATTAAATCATCAGCAAGAGCGTCACATTTTTAAAATTTACCTATTCGCCACCTATTTTATGACGCCATAACTATCTCCATGACTCGGTATCTTAATCTACTGGTACCTCAAATAAGTTCAGAAAAATACACAAAAACAGAAAATTATATTATTATATTATGTAGTTAAATTTAAGCATTATTTCTCGCTAAACAGCAATAAATAATCTAGTTATCTAGTTCTATTTCTCTTTCGAGAAGGAACGAATCTAACTCTTCGAAAGATCGCCAGAAACATTGTCTAGGCTGAACACTACAAAACACCAAAATTTCACGACAATCCAATTAACGGTATAGGAACGCCTAAGGGCAAACCGTATAACTCGCTGTGTGTTTGAATAGGTCGGGTTTATAACTTCTGGAGTGCGCCGCTTTTATTTATACTGCATAGATGGATCCTATAGATAATCGTCTTAATACAATGTGCAAATGTATGCATTTAAATCATTTTGAGATTGAAACAATCGCGGCTGGTTTATGTGTTTGTCGAGACGTAAGTCTTCTTTTCAGTAGATTAGGGATGGGGCGATTTGTGATAAATTCGATTTAATCCTGACGATAAAAGAAGGCGGAGACCGTTGAATTGTAAAGGAGGGTCTTGGTGAATAAGTTGTGCGCATAAATCATGTCAAAGGTAACCACGAAAATGTGTAAGACGCAAAACATTGAGTTCAATCGAAGAAAGAATCACGAGCGACAGCACAGTAACAACAATGTGAAAATTGTGGAGTCGACAGAAAATAATTTGCCAGCTTTTCTGAATTCAAAATAGCCATTTGAAATTCATTGGTTCAAAATTAAGTTAAAAATTTTGACAGCTAGATGAGTGATTTGATGTGATATTTTCTCTTCTACATAGTTGATAGTCTTTGGTTTGAAACTGACTTAATTTGAGCAGCTATTCTATTTATTTCCGTTTCATGACCTTTCTACATTACTTTCACTATCTTTATAGTCTTTTAATTACAGCATGGTTCATTAAGTTACCAATTTTCCATCATACAATAAAAATTAAATTAAAGCATCATGATTAACGCACATTCACCATATGCTCTAATTATCACAATTTAACACTAGAAAAAATATAAAATATCAGTCATTAAAGATTATTAACCTGTATAATCAGGACTTATAGAAATCAGGACGAACCAAAAGTAGAATAAATAAATGTCGGCGTTCGAGCATTACTTTAGGAAAACTAATAAAACAACCATTGACAAGTAGAATATTTTCACATTTGAATTACGGGGCGAGTGTCAGTACATAGCTAATACACTAAGCAAGTATAGATACTACATTTAATTAGTATTATATTATATTTACGTACCGATGAGTAATTCTGTTCTGCTGATGCATTCCTGGCCTAGAGTTCACTAAATATTCGGATTGCTATTTCTGACTAGTGAGATTTATGACTTGCAATTAGAACACTTTAGACGAGTTACTTTCAATGAAGTTTGCTGCATTCTGAAGACTGTAATATAATTTATAAATAGAATTAGAGCACAATATTTTTATATTACAGCCGAATATAAAAATAGTTTGTAACTAAATGCAATTGGATAGTGTCGTAGTGGCTCTGGAGAAATCACAGTGACAACTATGGCCAGGTTTTACTTATATGACTTTTGCTTAGGGGTAAATCCAAGCCAAGGGATTGGACTCACCATCTCAGTTACAATTGATATTTTCTTTGTGCATTGTCTCAAGTTTTGACAGTTCAGAACCAATTTGTTTCATTTATATTGTGTCCGCACGCCGTTTTTCGCGTTTACAGGTATCTATGAATTTTTCAATTATCCACTACTGTGTTGATGTATCCTTTCCAAATAAATTGAATCGTGTTTATTATATTCAGGCCTACAAGTTAAATCCTTACTTACTAACCTAATATTAATTCTTCATATACTCTTTGTACCACAAAGTTGTCGATTACAAATGAAAAAATTCTATTTCGTAAGCTAATTTACACAAGAAGAAACAGTTTTAGAACCTCAATAATTTCCATGCTTTTACACAAAATGATGTAGTTACTTTAAATAAATTATCAATTTTAACTGACGTTTCCTTTACAAATAATACCTCTTTAAAAATGGAATTTTTCAATTTTTTTTTCAATGTTTGAGACTATATAGTAGCAAACTAAGATATAAATTTGAACTTTGAGATTTAACTCAAAGATAGTATTAAAAATTGTTAAACATAGCAAGAAATGCTCGATTTCCACTTGTAGGATAAGTGGGTATATCAGTATAATACTTCAAATATTTAGACGTGTTAAACTAAGAAAACTATTTTGAGAAAAACGTTTAATATTTTATATCAATATTGGTTACACATTATTCCACTATTATGTAATATAAATTTCAAAATAGGTAAAGAAATAAAGAAATATTAAAATATAAAATTACAAATAATTTCTCTAAACTAAATTAGCAGTGAATTAATAACTATAATATGCCTTTTAACCTTCAATTACTTTTTAGTCTGGATTTAACTTTAGTGATATTTTCTCATAATGTTTGATTCTATTATTAAAAGTGCGTACGGTTACCGTGATGAATTACAGGCAACTCCTAAGCGTGATTCTTTTCATTCATAATACAACTCTTGCAGTTTGATGAAGTACACTTTCTGTTGATGATTATGTATACTGACACTTTCTGATTGTGGTATAAAACAATGAAATGATCTGGTTCCTTTAATTTTGAGACAAGAGTTGTAAACTTTCCTCTAATATCCTGTGACTGATTTCCTGGATATGCTGAGAACTCATAAAGAAATACGTAATTCCATTATACATATCACGAGCTGTCGAGATTTGATCCTGTAAACTAGCCCTTGTCACCAAGCGTTTCGTAGTGCCTCAAATGCCATCGCATACACTTTCCCATGGCACGAAGCAAAAATGTGCCATTCTATTTCAATCTAAAATCCCCTTTGTGATGGAAAATATTTTTAAAAATCTTTTATTTCTATATTAACTTGTTGCCCAATCAGAGAAATATATTAATTTTTATTATGTAATTTAGTTAATTGATTTTGAAATGCATGGGCTGTTGTTGAATTATGTCCTAGATGTTTCTTCTTGGATACTTAAGCCTACGAAAATGGAATTTTCTTTATTAGGAATCGACAACTTCGTGGTACACAGAGTACATGACAAATGACATTAGGTTAATAAGTACGGGTTTAACTTGTAGGCCTGAATATAATAAACACGATTCAATTTATTTGGAAAGGATACATCAATACAGTAGTGGATAATTGAGAAATTCATAGATACCTGTAAACGCGAAAAACGGCGTGCGTGCTAAAACATAAGCGGCGGTCATTTTTGAACATGGCACAATATAAATGAAACAAAATTGGTTCTGAACTGCCAAAATATGAGGCAATGCACAAACAAAATATTTTTTTTCTAAGATGGTGTGGCAACCAATTTCTTTCTTCCTGGACCACTTGGCTTGGATTGAGCCTTAGCGTATAATGGATAATTAGTAAACACATGTAAGTTCTTGGGTGATAAGGGCAGTCATAATGGAAATCTTGAAAAACTTTAAGTAACCAGATATTCTTAAATATTATATCCACAAATCCACATTTTCTCTCTCACATCATCTACTTGACCAGTAGTCAGTCTGTGATGACGAATTCAATGTTCAATATAGTTTTATATTTGCCTTATAGTATTGTTTCTTAGAAAACAAGATCACAGAACTGTCATTTTTTTTGCAAAACCAGAATGACAACCAGAAGACATCCGTCCCTAAAACCACAAAACTCTTCTACACAATAACAGTTTCACCCTGGAACGTATATGAGCGACACCGTTCCGAATCGTGGTGTCGGTCATTTAAGCCAGAGGACGTCTTATTTTCCAGTTTTTGACACGTTGACCCTTCTATTCCGATGCTTTTATTTCTTCTTTCTCTTAACGTAGGAAAGTTCTTATCTTGTTCAACATCTGTCACCTGGTTATCTTTTTGGAACTGAATTTTCTGGCGTAATTCGTCCTACTTCCTACTCTATGTTACGTTTCTCTTCTCTCCATCGTACACAATTAAAAACCGACTTATAGACGTCGACCCTACTGTTTCCATTCATGCATTTAGAGTTGTCTGCTCTACCTATTTTGCGAATTCCAGAAATTGGGTGAGGAAAAGTAGAAAGAAATGATGTAATTATTATATGATTCTTGTAACTCACATTAAATTTTGTTCTTAAAGCAAATTGAACTGAACTATATAGCCACTATGGATTATGTTTACTAAGGAATTTACTTTGTAATGCCAAAACGGCTACTGTCAGGGAACGTGCACGGGAATTTATTCGACGAAAATTTAAATTCGAAACAGACGAAAATTATGTCAATGTGTAATGGGTTAGAAAATGTCGTTCCTGTTAGTGTGGCTGTGGATCTGGTGGACACGTTCCTCCTAGCACGCAACTCGTCGCCAAGGTCTCAGCTGCACTGAATCTAGACAACCCCTTTGTTGGATTTGAGCAGATGCTTTTTAACGGTTTCTGTAGTAATACGTCATTCCATCCACAGATACGAGCAACCTTTCTCCGTCCAAGATTGATCCACTCTTGTGGATTACTCGTCTCAGCATAAGTTTTACCAAAGAAGTCTTCCTAGGCTTTATGCCAGTCTTTAGTTGACAGTATGGCTATTCGACCCTCTTTTCTTTGACCACCAACCATAATCAGGCCTCGTCTGTTCTCATAGAAAAAACGTGTCATAAATTATTTTTGTGTCGGTATTAACAATACATATATTTTCATTTAACGCTAAACAAAACAAAGGAGCGAAATAGAGTCGCCACACTCCCACTGTTGGGTGTTTCTGGTTATCTTCGATATTAAGTTTTATTTCTGAAAGTGAAGAAGAATGGCTACTTCTGATAAGAATTACGCATTAATTTATAAGATCATCGCGAAAGCATGAGTAGTTCGTCATTTAAGTATGACATATAATTTCAAGGAAGGGACAGCACAATGTCAATGGGAAATGCAGACAGGTCTCCGTATCGATCGTTAAGTTCCTGCACATAAATATTGTGCTTGTATGAGTCCGCCGTACCACGCCGTGCGCTCTAAAAGCGCATCGCTGGCCTAATGACGAGGACCCGCACGCGAGGTCGCGACGTCACCCCTAAATTGCAACCTCTTCCGAGATGCGACCACGAAAAAGTTTCTCCGACAACCAAGACTGTTCTTGACGTTAAAAGTTTCGCCTATCAGTTACTGGGCCTCCCTTTCGTTTATTAAAATGTGGCTGATACGTTCTAAGGGTCCGTCCTTGTATTAGACAAATCGGTGAGCTATAGACATGTACATTCGGCAGAGATGATTAATGTTTGACGATCTGAAATAACGGTAGCAAGAAATAAACAAGTTATATACATAAGTGTGCAATATTGTTACGTTGAATGTACGAAATATATTTTATATTTATCGACATTTACGTTAAAAATAACAGAACATTATTTCTCCGATATTTTATTATCAATCACGCCCTTCATTCAAGAGGAAATCAGAAGTAGCTGTGAATCATCGTCACTTTGCGGTTTTCTTTTGTTATAACGTTTATAAATGTTCAAAGCAACCTAACGACCCGCCGACTTTGAAGTATATCTAGCAAACATTCATCGCCAATTTTGTGAGGTGCATGAGTTGTTTCCACTGGCATTTCTTCGAGCCTTCAAAAGAGGGAACGGGAATACGTAGTTTCCAAATTCCCCGCGGAAAGGGTCCTGCTTCCTATGAAAGACAGGAAAACGCAAAAACACGTCCACCTTGAGACCGACACCAATGTGCGTTGTCCTGTGACGTGGATGAGACACCATCGAATGGATTTGAGGGTGTCATGTGTATAAAATTTCGTCATATATATTGTTTTAGTCATATAAATTCATTTTACAATATTTAACATTTTGTACTAAATTCCGTATATAACAGTCCTGAGGTATTCGGAAGATACCCCTCCTGGGAAAAACGGGTAAGACAAACAGTCATATAACTTGAAGCCTGACAGGCGCAGTCTTAGTCTGAAAGTATTTTTGCCGCCAGGCGAAAAACCACAGATCAGCTGAGGTTAGCAAGTTGGTTGACCCAAAAGGTTTCTAGGGTGGCGTCTCCCAAATTTTGAATTTTTGGGGAGGATGGGTAGGGACACCAACCCCATTGGAGGACCTGGCGAAGATAGAAAAAGCGGGAAGACCAATCACGTTTCAGGAGAGGTGAGTTAGAAGTGGAGAGGACCTCGAAAATGGCATTCGGTAAAAGGGATTGGAGGTGAGAGTTCAGCACGAGGAAACGGAAAGGCGGACTGGCTGTCTTCGGGTATGAGAAGAGAGGCGTTCAGGCTGCAAGAATCACAAGGAAAAGACACCACAATACAGTCCTGACGCTTCTTTGCTGTCTGGGAAGTAAATAAAGTACATTAAAATAAGTAAATTCCCAAATACTGTAATATTGTTGAATCTTTTACTTTTGTTAACAATGAAAATGTTTTAAATTTCAAAGTTGAGATTTATTGGCGTCCATCTATTTAAATATAACTCTAATATTTAAATAGATTTATAAATTATAAAATCCACGTCACAAGGGTCTCTGGAGGATAGACTCGAGACTCTACGCACCACGAGGCACAAGTTTCCCGAAAGATAAAATTGCAATTAATTTAATTAATAAATTAAAACCTTCTCTTACAGCGCTACAATTAAAGTTTTGATTTAAAATCACATTATAATTCCAGTATACCTAGAAAATTGCAATTAACTTCATTGGTCGGCCGTGCGCAGAGCGCCGTTGGTACTCAGGGTCGCCGCACTGCGAGCAGTTGCAAATGTCTAAGGACTTTTCAACTTTTCAGCCCATTCTAGCCAACTAGAATGAAGTGATAAAACTGCAATGGACATTTACCGCTATGTGCACTATAGTCAGCCGATTTTATCATCGAATTACCAAGAGAACTGGAAGCTAGCACCTATATAAAAATTAAGGCACTATATTGGCGTCCTCCATCATCATGTTACAATTTACCCAATGCAGCACTAATTCACATGCCCGCCAAAATGCGACTGGATGACCATCTTGATTCAATCTCAGCCACTGTCCAGACAGGACAGGAAATTGATTCTCAGATTGAAACCATAGAGAATCACACGTCATCCCTTCCACGTGCCAGCTAGCCTTGGAGGAGCAGTGGCTCTGACTTGCTCTGACTCCCTATCACTCATCACAACCTTGCGGAAAAATCCTATTGGGTCCATGACAGTTTCAGACAACAAAAGCAGCATAATCACGTAGCAAGAAAACGAGGATTCCAGAAAACGAAGCCCGAAGCTGGCAATTGCCATCTTCACGCAGTAATTTATTGGAGGGAGCATCGTCCCCACTCACCCACTAAGACGGGGGAAATGATGCCCGAAGCCTGGTTTTGCCATCATCAGGCAGAAATTCCCCCGTTGAAGTACCGACCGCCCAGCCCCCTTGACACTACCATTACAGTCCTCCTATGTTTATGTGACGTGGAGTAGATAGTCCACTGTGGGGCAGACCGTCAGTGATGACAGCCACCATCTTTCTCTGACGAGGCCATACAAAAGTCGGTTTCCCGTTAAGACAAGTGTCTGAATAACAGCGGTGACTTTGTGGGGAAGTAGTAGTGAGGTAAAAAAATAGTGGACAAAATATTCTGTTATTATTTAATTAAATATTGGAATTACCTTAAAAATCCTCACATCAAATTCATAAATGTGCTTAATTAATTATAGATTAGTTCACAGCTGATTTATTAATAAAATTATCTTATTAAAAATTGAATTATTGTGTTTATGGTAGGGCAGGGAAAAGAAGCAAGGTATTTTGAATTTATGATATTTAGAAAAACAGTAAGATTCTGATACAAGATACCAAACATAAATAAATTTGAACTAAGCTGTTAACTTTATGGGACAAGGGAAGCAAGGAAGATTCCTTTCAACTTGCTAAGCCAGCGGTCCCCAACCTTTTTGTACTTAGAAGCACATACTATGATGTCGGAGACGCGCGGGCACCATTATTTTTTCAAGGTG
Source organism: Eucriotettix oculatus (assembly GCA_034510155.1). NCBI lineage: Eukaryota > Metazoa > Arthropoda > Insecta > Orthoptera > Tetrigidae > Eucriotettix > Eucriotettix oculatus. The sequence continues at coordinate 204,873,327 of CM067376.1, forward strand.
TATTTATAGTTGAAAATTGCTAATAATACAAAAAATGTGAAAAACAATGTTTTATTTAAAAAATACAATTTTAATATATGTAAATCATTGCTTATATTTTTATGTAAAATAAATTGTCAATGTTTCTTAACATTAATAGCGCGACGATTGGCGAACGTGTTACTTTACACATTTTTACATAATAAAAATGGGTCTTTACTGTCAAAATAAACGTTTAACAAAGGAAAAATGAAATTTTTTACTCAAACACTTCTCCAAAAGGTAAAAACATCGTATATGTAAAACCAATCAGTAAACGTAAAACGGTTTGCGGGTGCCATGGTGCTTGGGGACCCCTGAGATAAGCAATGTGTTTATAAACAATGTTCTCTATGTTTCTCAACAGTCCAGATTTTTTTATACGAAAACTTTTATCAAATTGATTTTCAGTTGGTTAAAATAATGATACAGTATGTACATTAAATAGTCTATACAAGATTAAAATAATGCATATAATTGACATGTCGGCATGTGGGGTAGGTAATCCATTGATTAACCTACTTTAGCAGAATGGGTTTGGTTTATTTATTTATTTTGTAAGTACCTGAGAGGCATACGACGTGGGTGGGAGAGGGTTGACAGGCAGAAGCTTAATATGGCGTCCGGACGAGTTGCGGGGTTGGTTGCTAGTGCTTGGTTCCTCCCAAAATGTAGGTAGATTTCTTGCTTTTCTTGTGTATGTGTGCATTTTAGTATAGATCACAGAACATAGAATAGAGTAGAAGGGGCAGGCGAAGGGAGACCTCTCCTCACCCCAATACCCCCATAAAGGTCTCACAACGTTGACGTTTTGTAGTAAGTAAACACCTCGGCATTGTTGGAAATCGCTGTTTTTAATTAAACAAACGTGTATGTTTCCAATTCACGTTCTTCATTATTGTTTCCCTTTGATTATTACAGTTTTTAACTGATCAGCTTTCGTTCACTTAGTTCGTGCCCATTTTGAAACACTGCGTGATGATGCGCCGTATTCGGAAGCAGCAAAAAGGAATGGGACAAAACAGTTATTCCTCTTCACACTTAATTATTCATCAATGTTTAATTTTTTGAAGGAGATTAATAAAGTATTTGACATACACAATTTATATTTATATTAGTAAGTAAAGTTCCTTCTCTGCAAAAGCATTCCTTGTCTGTGCTAACCTACTCTATTTATTACTCTGCCCAAGTAGCAAAATTCCTTACCTTCTTTAGAAAATACCTTCCCAATCTAACACCCTTTGTTATTCCACTGTTTCCCATAATACACTCCTTTACTTTGATTTTCCCTCTATTAATCCTCATGTACTCATCCTCCAGGATCACGTTCATACCGTTTATTATGTTTTCCAAGTCTTCTTCTGACTCCCCTAATACCACAATATCATCAGAAAACATTAGGGTTTTTATTTATTCTCCTTGTAGTTTGATTCCCTTTTCATATTCATTTTTAACTTTCTTCATCGTCTGTTCTATAAATAATTTGAACAGCATGCATCCTTGTCTTACTCCTTTATTGCCCTTCAACTATAATTACTTCTTACTGTCATCTATAGAAGTTAAGAATAACACTTCTCCGTCGATATATTGTTCCTTTCGTCTTCAAAATGTCTAAATCTACAAATGCCATGAACGTAGGCCTGTTTTTTCTTATCCTGTCTTCTAAAGTTAGGCGCAGGGTCAATGTTGCTTCTCTTCATAAAACCAAAGTGATCTTCTCGTAATACGCATTTTATTTCACGTTCGATTCCCCTATATACTATTTTTCATTTATTAGATACTCAACGTAAGATATTTTCGTACGTATATTAGGTAAAAGAATGGAGTATAATATAAATTAATAATAAAATAGGAACTGTCTATATTCAGTAGACAATTATATTACAATGAAATTATTTATACCATATCTCCTACCAATTAAGGTTATGTATTTTCTTTAATTACACTATTCATTGTAAGAATACTAAAAATGATGGTGAAATGTGAAGCCTGTTTGAAAGCTATTGAGAAAAACGTCATTACTAATGAGAAAGGCCTACTTACAATAAAGGACCGTGTAGTAATAGTTATATATATAATATAAATATATATAAATGCGAATGGGAACTACACCATACGGAGTCTCTCGCATAAGCTTCCACCTCCTTTTATCTTTCCAAGCTTCATCACGAATACATCTGTCCTCCACTGCTTGCATCCTTCCATTTAAGTTTAGGTCTTCTTTCTTCTTTCGTTTTGGAGGTTGTCAGTGAAATATTCTTAATGGCCACAGTTCCTCTGACATTCGTCTCAAATGTCCATACCAATTCAACCTCCTACCTTGTATTGCATCTAAGATATTTAGTGATGTAACCCCCGTTACTTCCCGAATGCATTAATTTCTTAGCCTTTCTGTTCTTGTCACACCACAGTTTCTGAAAAAATATTTACTTGCAGAAAGAAACGAACTCACTCTGCGGCTTATATGATCTTTTTTGATAAAAACAATTCATAAAGCAAGACGAATCACTTTTCAGAAGAATAAACTCATTATACGTCACTTATCAAGGAAATTGGACAGCTCTATTAGAAAATTCGAATGCACCATCATGTGAGAACTCTTAATGATGAATTGCACAGAGAACGAATCGGAGCAAGAAATAATAAAATCGTTATATTCAACGAACAATAATTTAATTGTGGTTCGGAATTGTTTCGTAATTCGTATTAGCCACATAAATACATTACCACGTAATGTAAATAAACCAGTTATTACAAAAAAAGTGATGCATTATTAATTTTTGCCCATAAACGTAGCAAAATCTTCGCTAGCGTTTGGTGGTATTGGAGTGGGGGGTGGATGGAGGGGGGGGGGGAGATGGTGACACGCGCTTACTTAACCTTCAGCGGGGGCTGCCGCTTCTATTCTATTCTATGTTCTGTGGTATAGTTATATGCAGATGCTAACGGACTATGGCTGTTTATCTGCAACAAATGGAGCTGAAAGCCAAATTTACTTTTAAGGAAGGCTTTGTTAGTAACGAATCGTGTGAACCACAGTGAAGTTTTGAAATGCATTCATTTTACGGTTCTCCGCGTGATAAGTGCAGTTAATAGATATCTTCGGAACCACAGGTATTTATAGAACAAATATAGTTAAAGTTTGGTTGTACATGTAAATAAACTTAATTAGCAATGATCATTAAAGTAATTTTAATTTCCTTTCTATTACGAGCCTCGCGTATTCATAACGGACGTGATTGATAGCAAACTAATTGTAATGATTGAAAATTTTAGTATATTACGAATTCAAATCTCTTAATTGTGATTTTCAATAAATTACCTCTAACTTTCAAGCCGTAATAAATAAAGATTATAGGGCGCCGAACACAAAGGGGTATTGTTACGACAGTAAGACCCGTGTTAGGCAAGCATTGTGGATAATAGTATGTTTTATTAGAACAAGTAGCAACTTTATTCGATGTTAGACGCAGTAATGGGACATACATTTGGAAAACATTATACAACAGTTAACTTATTGAGTTGAAAAGTAAAGGTACGGAATTCGATGTCTAACATAGACGATATCGATATATCGAATGCTCGCAAAGTAACTTATAACGAAAGTAACTTATGATATTTCAGAATAATAATAATTTGAATTATAGTAAAAAGTTTAAATATAATAAATAAATTTGGTTAGGTCGTAAGAGTAAAAATGTTTGTAGTCGAGTTAACGAGGAAAGAAGATTTGTGCGTCTGGACGACCGGTGTTGGGCATCATTTAGGAATGTTGTTAAAGGATAAAGTATGTATGTATGTATATGAATATGTGCGTATGTTATAATAACCGTGTGAAGATGCTAGTCCCCCGTCAGCCGTCTCCCCAGGTTTCGCAGTCGGGACCACGACTCAGATATGAGTAGTACCGATATTTCGGGGTGGGCAAAACTAGCATGGTGAGGGACAACAGGCCTCACTATTACCGACTTGAGGCACGGCTGAAAGTAAGGACAAACTACAACCGTGTCTTTAATTACCCACGGACATGCAACGCTCAATGCATAAAAATATGATGGCAGCCTCTCGGGTAAAATATTCCGGAAGTAAAATAGTCCCACATTCGGATCTCCGGTCGTGGACTACTCGGGAGGATGTCATAAGAAAGACAAAGCGTGACGTTCTACGAATCGGAGCGTGGAATGTCAGAAGCTTAAATCGTGCTGGTAGGTTAGAAAATCTGAAAAGGGAAATGGAAAGGTTAAAGTTGGATGTAGTAGGAATTTGTGAAGTTAGATGGCAGGAAGAGCACGATTTTTAGTCGGATCAATATAGGGAAATGGAAGAGTAGGTCTCGTAATGAATAGTAGGCTGGAGCAACGCATAAGTTATTACAAACAATATTATGAAAGGTTAATTACGATAACGTTAGAAACAAAACCGAAGTCGACGGCGATTATTCAAGTATATATGCCCACAAGTGCCGCAGAGGAAGAAGAAATTGAGAAAATCTACAAAGAAATTGAAGACATAATTAAGCATGTCAGGGGTAACGAGAATTTGATAGTAATGGGTGACTGGAACGCAGTTATACGAACGGGAAGAGAAAGTGGCGTAGTTAGGGACTATGGACTTGGGAAAAGGAATAAAAGGGGAGATAGGCTAAGTAGAATTCTGCATGGAGCACAATTTAGTCGTGACGAATACCTGCTTTAGGAATCATGAATGAAGACTATACACATGGAAAAAGCCGGGGGACATGGGCAGTTTTTTTTTTGGTTAACAGGCTACATGAGGGTGATTCAGAAATAGGCAACTCCCCTTTAATAGCATAGGAAGGGATTTGAAAAGGGGGGATGCGGAAGGCAGAGCAAGGTAGCCAAGGGTTGGTATCAATTAGATTATATAATGGTTAGACAGAGGTACTAAACTGCAAGACATAACCATAATTTGCAGAACAAAAAGATGGAAAAAAGAAAAACTGCAATAACAGGACGTGATTCAGAGTTTCAAAGAAGTTATGAGGAGAAGATTAATAGAGAAAGGAAAAATAAAAAATATAGAAGAGAAGTGGGCACTCTTAAAGGAAGAAATGACTAAGACAGCAGAAGAAAATATAGAAAGAATAGCTCAGACCAATAGGAAATCATGGATAACACAAGAAATAATAAAAATGATTGATGAAAGGCGTAAATATAAAAACGCGAGAGATGAAAATGGATAAAGAGCAGTACAGACGCTTGAAGTATGAGATATATAGGAAGTGCAAATCAGCCAAAGAGGCTTGGCTACAAGAGAAATGCAAAGCAGTTGAGATTTCATGGTGAAAGGAAAAGTAGACGCAGCTTATAGGAAAATCAAAGAACCATTTGGTGAGAGGAAAAATATTATCAATAACATCAGGAGAGCGAATGGGAAGCCAATTATGGATAAAGAAGGAAAATCATAAAGGTGGAAGGAATATCTAGAAGAGCTGTATCATAGTAAAAGTCTAGATCGGTCAGTAATAGAAGAAGAAGAGGAGGTGGATGACGAAGAGTTGGGGACAAAATTTTAAGGTCAGAGTTTGATAGGGCCATGGCTGAAAGACCTGAGTTAAGGGAAAGCGGCAGGAATTGACAACATTCCAGCAGAATTGATAAAAGCATCGGGCGAAGAAGCAGTATAATGGTTGTATACGTTAGCAGAATGGGTTTGGCTTATTGATTTATTTTGTGAGTATCTGAGAGGCATACGACGTGGGTGGGTAAGGGTTGGCAGGCACTGAACTGAATTTTGGAGGATTATATGAAGATGTGGTCTGCGGACATGATGGTAAGGTGGGTTAGGGTGTGCCTGAATGATTAGGGGGAAGGATGACGTCAATTGGGAGTTTTCTGTTAAGGCGACGGAAGCGTGGAGGAAGAGGAGGAGGATAGCAATGGAGTTACTGGATCGTGGGGTTTGTGTGGTTGATTAGACCACATCCTCATATGCTGTTGTTGTGGTGTTCTGTCCTAAGACTGGTCTGATGCAAACCTCCATGCTAACCTATCTTGTGCAAGCCTTTTCATTTCCTTATAACTAGTACGCCCAACATCCTCCCTAATCTGCTTAGCTTATTCCACCCTTGGCCTCAATCTTCTGTTCTTATCCATTAAACTACCCTATAATGCTAATTTTACAAGTCCCTCGTGTCTTAGAACGTGGCCTATGAATATATCTCTTCTCTTAGTCAACGTCCTTCATATTGTTCGCTTTTCCCCTATTCCGTTAAGAACTTCCCCATTTGCGATGCTATCGTATAGCACCACATTTCAAAGGTTTCTATTCTTTTCCTTTCCCCAACTCCTATCGTCCACGTTTCGCCACACTTTTTAGCAATGATTTTCTAATATTCACACTTTTATTATCCGTAAGTAAATTCCTCTTTTTCGTGAAAACAACCTTACCAGCGTTTTATGAGTTTTATGTCTATTATACTTCTACAATCTCTAGTTATTATGCTGCCGAAGTAGCAGAATTCCTTAACTTCCTTCAAAATATTCCAATCCAATCTAACACTCTTTGATATTCAACTGTTTCCCTTACTACTCTCCATTACCTTGGTTTTCCCTCTATTAATCCTCATAGTGAACTCTTTCTACAGGACCACGTTCAGACCATTTATTGTGGTTCCAAAGTCTTCATCTGACTTCCCTAATACTACAATATCATTGGCTAACCGTAGGATTTTTATTTATTCTCCCTGCAGTATGATTCCTTTTTCATATTCCGTTTTAACTTTCTTCATCTCATGTTCTATATATACGTTAAACAGCATGGATGACAGACTGCAACCTCGACTAACTCCATTTTTGATTTCTGGTTTCTTTTCTAGATCTTCAATTCTAATTACTGCTTTTTGACTAGAGGTTGTGATTAATTCTTCGTTCTCGATATTTTATTCTTGCCCTCTTCAAATTTCTTAGTAGTGCCTCCTAGATCACATTATGAAAATATTTTTCTCAATCTACAAATGCCATGAACATTTTGCTATTTTTATTCAAAAAAATCTAGGTTTACTTCAACTTAATTTCCGAAAAACTGTAATTACAGAAAATTCTGTTTCACATTCACATTGCATTAAATAGCTAATTGTGTATATACTTTTTCTAACCAGTGCTGGACAACATTTTTAAAGTTAAGGTTAGTTTTAAAACTCAATTTTAGATACTCGAGATATACGATCAATCAAAAGAGTTGCCGGCTCGTCATATGCAAGTCTAAATTTAGAATCCTTGATATTATTTCTTCCATAAATCACGACCTGCCCATAATACAGACAGTTACATGTATTGAAAGTTGTGTCTGCTAAGGGCACAATCCAGCGGGACCATTTCGCAGTGATAAACGACCTTTTCATATGTCTTTACTTGCATGCAACCGAGCCATTCAAAGAAAATTGACTGCGTCCCGTAGAAGCGTATTAAAGGAAGATTCGCTGGAAAGATATTTTAATTCGACGGAAGAAGAATACCTTGTGTGGATCATATGCTCCAACCCATATTTAGATGCTCTGAATCATTTTACAATTATTCACTTAAAGTATGGATTTTGTCAACAATTCCTTAATAGTAACTAATTCTAAGTCATGATCACTGTATCGTTCACATTTTCATTCTGCATATGTTAATCTGCCAAAAGCTGCTTGATTTCAAACTAATAAATTTATATAAAAAATTAATGTTGGAGTTTTAAATTAATATCTGAGACTTAAAAAACTGTCAGATTATTATACAAAAATACAATATTTCTTATTTTTTAATACTAGAACTCCGGGGTCTGCACTCCTACCCAGAACGCACTCGACATGTATAACATCTTTTACTGAATCTGAAGTTTACAAATTATGAATGTATATTAGTACCTGACATACATGAATCGTATCTATTTATTTTAATGTCGTCGTAAATTCTTATTGGAATATTATGCATCACATGAAAATAATACAAAATTTATCGGAACAAAGTGTTTGCTTATTTTAATTTTAAAAATCATGATAAACTTAGTAATAGTTTCAGAGTTTGTCTATAAATTAATCATTTTCCACACAGGTAACATAAATGTAAGGTGTTAAAGGATGTGCCGAATATACAAAAAAAACTGCCTTAAAATGAGCGTCAAACTTAATTAAAGCAAAATTATATTTTGTTAATTGTAATAGCAATTTTTATTATATAAAAATTCCATAGTCTATAGTCATCTACATATAAAAAGGCAAAATAAACTGAAAAATTAATACAATTTCATTTTAATTATAAAAATGCAATATTTATTATAATTTGTTTTCATAAATCTTGAATCTTTTTTATAAACTTATCGTCAAATATATTTTTAATCCATTATTAAATGTATAAATTTCTAACAAATAAATAAAATTTATTAATCAAATATAATTTTGTTTTTTATTAGAATTGAGACCAAATTTAAATGAAGGTTTTTTTGTTTCTGTACACCTAAATTGCAATTAGTCATTCAATACAATAAATTCCTTGGAGTGTGGAAATTTATGGAAAGAATAAATGGTTCCGGAAATGCATATGTATATTTCATCATAGGTCTGAAGACGTTTGGTTGTGAACATGTTTTAAGAACACAGGTGAACAGTGGAACGCCTTAGTTGGTTCAAACGCCTCAGAAGGAGGACCTGGAACCAGTATATGGCGATTGGCAGCAGCTGATTGAGTCATTCTCTTGTCTGAGGCGTATAAACGAATAATTATTGTATCCTTACCGTCTTCAGCACGTCCAGCTACCAAGACTAGAAGATCACCGTAGTTTACGTTTTACACAAGTCAAGATTTACCTCGTTGCCGTACAAATATTAAACGAGCCCGATTGTAACAAACCTGTTAAAAGGTGTTACATTCTACCTACAGCCGTTACCAATAAACTCTATTTATATGTATGATTGTTACTCTTATTTTTGCTATTTAAAATACTAGGAATACATAGGTTCTCATAACTTTGTTTTGTTTACATATTTTTCTTACTATATATATGCCAGGTAGTATTTTATCTCAGATGTTTCTTCTTTGACACTTTCGACGTTGGTTGATCCCAGTAAATTAATATTCATAATCTCATTTAATTCTTATATTTTCTGAGTTAATACGTGAGAACACCTCAATTTTTATGCAAGTATACGTATTTCGTTTTTTCCCTGACACTTAATTGTAAACAATTCATGAATTTATAGCACCAAGTTCAAATTACTGAAAAAAAACTGAACAACGATATAGTTTCCGGATTTATTTACTATTATCTATAGTTACATCTCCATGAAGACTACTCGAGACTAACACATTTTTAATTAGAGTCCCTATAACGTCGGAGTCGTGAACAATGCAGGATATTTGATCCTCAGAGTTCCCATGTGATTGAGGAGGATTTGATAGTCTCTTTTCGTATCAATACTCAGACAAATGTGAATTACAAAATCGGTTATAGAAAAAAACAACAAACAAATATTAGATATACGGACCACAAATATAAAAACCGACTTACCATAGACAACACAAGGTTGCTGAGCTGTTGTCGGTTCACCTCAACTTGAAATTTCTCCTCCCTCAGAATTATTTAAAGATATATATTCTTGTTATGCAACAGTTTTTACGTTATTGACATTCTTTCAACCCCGACGTTTGAATATCAGGAAAGAAAGAACCCCAAAAACACAGCTACAAAAGGAAACTAAGAAAATAGTCAAGGAGAAAGCCTAATACTGTTAATTTATGGGGAGAGAACAGGGACGGGTTAGCTAAGAAATGCATAACCAACATTGAGGGAAGAAATTTACTTGAAAGTAACATGAACACGAAGTCAAAACGACTCCTGTGCGTTTCAGGTAAATATGAATATTTTTTATGTACTTTTCGGTGCTGATTACGTGAAAAATGCTGAAAGAATTCCATCACATAAATCACGTTGAAAAAACCGGAATGCCTAGATTAATGTGCACGGCAACGGAAGCAATTGAAATAGTTTTTTTCCTCGATTCCAACTTATTCCAAAGTCAAGATTTTTTCTACAAATTTGTACAATTTGTAAGATACAAATTAATATAAGTAAAAAAGTTCACTTTGGGTCGTTGTTGGACCCCAAAATAGTGTTTTTAGCAGCACTCGACATCAAACTTGGAATGATGAATAATAAAGGCATTGTCGATCCTGACATTCGAAAGCTTACGAAGGACGAAAACTTCGGAAGCGTATGGGAGGACCATGAGAAAACAGCATGGAATTCCTTCTAAGATGTTATAACCAGGAAGATCTCTTTAATGATATGCTGAGAATTTACAAAACCTGCGATACTCAATGAGTTTAAAACTGCAGTTATTGAACTCACATGGTATAGATTAAATTGCTGACGTTTACAATATGCTTAGTTATCAATACAGACATTTATTTGTATAAAGTAATGAAATATGCCAATATAAGAATTCACTGTATTAATGAAAAGTTTCATATAAAATTATTAAATGTCAGTTTTCAATAAAAATTAAAGATCAAATACAATGTGTATTTCCTATATTTGATATAATGCAGGATATAATAGTGTAAATAAAGGCGTTAAAATCTATACTAAATATCTTAAAAGTACTAAGATATCGATGAGTTTATTTATAATGTATAATTTAGACATTCGTATCATGATTAAAATAATCTCGTGAATAATTGCTTTCTACATCTAAAATTTTAACATTACTCCAATCAGTCCTGGTTTTTAAATTTACATGTGTAATCAACAAAGATTGTTTATTTATTTGTTGTCTTAAGTTTGCAAAATATTTCTTAATTCTTGTTTGAAGCTTGCGAATGTTCTGACCGATATAACAAAGTTTACAGCGCGAACACTCAATGTTTTACACTACATTATATTCATGAAAATTATTTTAAAAATCTTTAGAACTTAGTAATTGTTAAACATGTCTGAAAACTTTATAATGCTCACTAATTACTGTGGTGTGGGGAACAGACTATTTGTTTTTATAATTAAACCTTTAAATAAAACACCACATTCAATTTTAGGTTTAGGGTTCAAATTTTTGATAATATTAAAATCTGGTTAATTTTTTTATAAACTATATACTATCCAAATTTATGCAGTCAACTATTTACAATATTTTAAAATTATTTATATTCACTTTTTTTACTAATTATATCAATAATATGACCTATTTGAAAACTTTACTATTCTCATGTTTTACTTGCTCCGACTACCCGCATGGACTTACAGGTTGCCCGCGGGGCTTAGGAAAATTACACCAATCACATGTCGAATCTTATATAGAGAAAACATACGGCGTCGTAAAATTTAACCCCATTTATTCAAATAAAGGAAATAATTTATGTACCCAGAATTTAGAAATTATATAAAAAAGAACGGAATTTAGCGCGTCAACGTGAGAACATCCTTAATTAATCTGGTTGGGCTCTTACTAGGGCTGAGCTGTTGGCTGCTCCGTCTCGGATGGTCGTATGTGGTAGAGGTAGACGATGAAGCCAGGACCCAGCTGATGGCCTCTGATCAATCAGATCGCTGGACTCGGCAACTGGTTGTCCATTTACTGCTTCCACGCCACGTAGTAGAGGTAGAGAGTTCTTCCACCTTGCTTCTTCTGACGATAAAGTTCTAACGCCCAGGAGAATAATTGCTGGCTCTGGACTTACTTCTTCTCTCGGCTTGTCAGCTCGGACCGTCTGTTTTCCTCTCGTTCTCCACGCCAACTGTGTTCTTTCCCTACTTTTTTTCGTCATACGTCATTTTTTCTTCCCATCTTAACCACCAATTATATTTCTAAATTTGGGAAGAACACGGCCCCAATTGCCCCAGATTGGCCAATTCTCGCCATTTTGACCCATAGCGGGGGGCACGTCTTCCCAGTTATACGCAGGAGTTCACTTCTATTTGTCCTCGAAACAATCACACCTACCCCGCAAAAATCCTCATACAGATGTTCTCACGTCATTTTCCTCATCCCTCCCACCGTACGTGGAACAAACAACGTGTCTTCCATTATTAAAATAAGGAATCTATCTCTTTTCATACCTACTTAATAATTAATATCTTAGCGTCTAGTATATATATATATATATATATATATATATATCTTAATAACTATTTAACATCTCATATCCATTCGTGTGGTTTACTACCTTATATTCGCCTAGCGATTAGTAACCCAGCCAAATTTCCTTTCA